>JAUDJH010000019.1:7065437-8350874 GCA_036320925.1 Automeris io | reverse complement strand
GTCGCGGGAATAATTGTATTTAAAGTTAATCATTATTGTATAATGAAGGTAGAATGTGCTCGTTGCCTTGTTGTATTTCTTATGGTAGATATTTGTATGATTGAATTCCTTCCACACGTTTTTACCAATATTTAATAAGACATCATGCGGAATTACACCAGTATATTATTGAGTTCTCGTAGGAAGTGATTCGTCTTATTCTTTATATAGTATTGTGAACTGTCAGAAAGGGAGATTCGCAGACAGAGTCTGATTTTCCTGCTTACTGGAAATGGTAGTCTTCAAACAGCGAGGGAATTGTCTTTTGTAGGGCGAAGGCGTGCCATCATCGACCTAATTTTTGCTTACCATTAAATCTAATCGATGACAAGCATCAACAAAGATCAAGTAGAATATACTCCCTATATTCACTTTCCAATATACTTATAGCTTAAAAATCTCTATAAGTAGAGTAATAGGCATTTGATAAGTAAACATAGTTCATCATCCACCTCATGACATGATGTGAATGAGGACAAGCGGTTGAGTGTACATAAAAAAAAAATCGAATACTTATTCCGCTTTTAAAAATATCTAAACTGTTATCAGAAAAACATTGGGTACGTTGCCAGATGATTTTATCTGTTCCTAGGCAAAGCCATTTTTTCAAGCATCGTGAATTTAACAAGCTACAGTTTCGAGTCAAATCGACAAGTTTATACAAATGTCGTACGCCAATAAATTGGCATGAGCACTGATAGTGCTTGTCATGTTCAACAGGAACGTCCGTCAGTTAACAAAAAGAAAAAATATTACGGGAATAGGAATGGAAAAAATCATTCGATAAATGTTGCACCGAACGGACAAAAACTAGACAGACATATAAACTCTGCTTCAGTTTTTTTCAAAATTTAAGCATAATTTTAGAAACGCTCATTAAAAAGACGCTTTTAAACATAAAACAAGCATAAATTTGTAGCCTTTCTGAAACTGGGGGTACTTATTTATATCTTATAGTTGACCTGAATATAACCAACTATTAAGAAGAACGCTATAGAAATAAGTTTAAATTCCCAAACGTTCACTGAAGTTTGACGCTAAGCTTTTCAGAGTATAGAAGTTAGGCATTAAGTCGAAATCTCTCCGCAAAACTTTTATATTTTTTTAAATCACCGTCGCACAAAACTTTTGCGATACGGATTTCAAAGAGATTTCGATTTTAAAGATTACTTCTGACCCGTAAATTTTAACTTGTTTTCCATACTGATTTTGATAAATTAATATCTCCCAGTTTAGCACTATATATTTATCTTTGTACTGACATGTTTTTTATACTGCCTCGACAAAATGACTAAATTGCGTCTTATGGAAAATATAATGTAGTCCAAAAACTTCAGCGAGTGCCGAGGGTAAAATTCATTGGTAGTGACCATCGCCGCGTTAGCCCGCGAGAGAAATGGGTTCGATTCTCTCTTCCTACTCCAATAGGGATTCAGCATGTTGATAGAATTAAATTAAAACTTATTTATTTATTTTAATAAATAAAATGTAAACAAGTATCAACATTTAAAATTATTATATTTACGATGTGAGTCGAGTATAGACGGGATTCATCGATAGTTAGCGTAATTCCGTGGTGGTTTCCGAAAGTTCATTTATTTCTTACATGCGCTCCTCCGTCTCTATTAGAATCTGCTACAGAAAAGTACACACAGAAAGCTAAGTTAGTCGTTTATTATTTATTTTTAGTATAGCAGTTAGGTTAGTTACGCAGTCAAAAATATATCTAAACTGCGAAAATTAATAAAAGGAGAAAATATTTATTTTATTTTCGTAGGAAAAACCACTTCACAAAGTATATTAAAAATATTGGCAATTTTGTTGACATTAATACACGATAATAAGGCAATGTAATGCACGATTTAGTACATTCTATTTTTAATTTTAGGTTAAACTCAATCTTCAATCTAAATTAAGTTTCAGTATAGATAAACAATAATAAAAATACAAATTAAATCGAGTTAGCACCTGAGGTGATAATATTAAAATAATATTATTCTTTGTGTATTTCAGAAGTCAGTACAAATATTATTCACCCCAATATTATTAGAGTATTGAAATAATTTATTTCAGTTCACCCTGAAAGATATTCGACATAAATATCTTTATTCCATTCCGAAGGTAAAGTTGGCAAAATGCAATCTGATTAACGATTACGAAATGTAGTCGTAATTTTAAGTTTGTTGCTCTATAATCATGATTAAATCCCTTCAAAATGTTATAAAGTTGTTATAAATGTGTATGCAATTGAGGATTACGTAGTATTTAAAACATAGATGAGTAAATTACAGTCATATTAATGATGAAAAACGCAAGATGTAATCGTAATAGTTTTTCATTAACCTGATTATATTTTTCCCATCTATGCCCATAATCAACTGTCAAATTCAGGAAATTGTTGTTAAGTTAATTTGTTTTGTTTTCAATCTGCACAGCATGGCATAGTATAAGTATCTAAAAATTAATTTGCTGATAAAACAATCGTTATCAAGAGAGTAATAATTGTAGTTCTATGAAACATTCGTAGTGAGTGTTCTGGATTATTTACTCTGTGTCTTATAGCAGATTAGGCTTAGTGCAGTGAAAGCTCGAGTATAAAAGCATAAAGTTTGTAGGAAAGTAAGAAAATCAATTTTCAATTTGTTGTACTTTGTAAGCACGTGTAATGTACTCGTAGGTTAAAATTGTTATTTTGATGAATTTAAACCTAATATGAAACGATTATTAACACTATTGATTTGCTATAAGTAGGTACAAAAAAGAAACGCTTTTTTTTGGCATAATATTGATGTTTTTCATACACGTGGGGTTTAACGGCAGAATAGAATTGTGCCTCCCCATCATCATGATAATGTCCTAGCCGGATTCGGCCACGGCGACTGTTTCAACGCCGATTAAGAAAATCAAGGCCCAGTTTTCGGAAACAGTCAATTGCGCAGGAGATATTTAAGTGCATAACTGGACGCGCTGCCAGAAAAGCACTCTCTCGTCCGAGCTCCCTCAGGCCCGATGGAAAGAAGAACCAGTACGATCGGGAGGGAGCGGGATGCAGGTTTGGTCGAGTTGTCCTTCTCTGAACACCTGGTTGAATTGCGGTGTTAAAGAGATACCTTAGTTGCCTGTTACGACACCTCAGCAAGAAGAAGGGGGTGCTATTCTATTCTGTCGGCAGCCACCACGGCTAAACGGCCCCATCATCATACTGAGATGTCGGAAGAGCTGACTAAGATAAACAGCATACCGAATTGCAGGCAGATTGCTGTTGCATGCATCTTCTCTGCACATATTGCTCACCTGCCAACCCGCATTGGACAAGCGCGGTGGGTTAAACATCCAAACACCTTAACATTGATTCCACAAATATCATGGGAAAAGGAAAGAGAGGTGTTTGCCTTGCTGTAGGACGAAACTGTCTAGTAATAATAATATCAGTGGCTAAAAGAGAAGTCAGTACTGTCGAATGTATAATTTACATGTGACGGCTTCAGGCCAAAGTGACTTAATTGTAAATTTTATTAATTACAATTT
Organism: Automeris io; assembly: GCA_036320925.1. Classification (NCBI taxonomy): domain Eukaryota; kingdom Metazoa; phylum Arthropoda; class Insecta; order Lepidoptera; family Saturniidae; genus Automeris; species Automeris io. The sequence goes on along the minus strand of JAUDJH010000019.1, from coordinate 8,347,307 downwards.
ACCTAATTACTTTTATTAATTAATTACAGTTTGCTATAGAAAAATGCCCTTAAAATAGTTAAAGCTTGATTATAGTGGCATTTTCAAATTAATGTAGGTTCTATCACCCCTATTGTCACAGTATTAGGTTTTTTTTATCTTTATCAGACAAGAATAGTCCTATTTGATATAGGTCACTATTATTTTGACAAAATTATTTGGACCACTCAGGCTTTAGTGACTCCATATCATGTCAATATTTTTATTATATATTTTGTTTAATAGTACCGAAATGAATAGTTTGTATGCTGAATTAATAGGGGTCACATTATTTATTTTCTAAATCTAAATTGTAGTACAAAAATATGATTATTACGCGTAAAGTAGAATATATGTTTGACGATGCTTGTAAGTTTTTCGAACACTCAGTATAAATACTAGCTAATTCAGAAATGTGGCACATGTGGCAAACTTTCGTACCAAATTATGATCTGTTGAATGCTAGATTATGAAGTGTACTTAATTACGATAAGGCAACTTATAGTTTTATAGATCCGAACGAGTTCCAGCTTAAGGCGCCCGACTTTTATCTTGATCTCAATTGGAGGGGGTGTAGAACGTCCCATTATTGGTATGTGGAAAACACAGTTGACGAGATCCTAAACGCCCGATTATGCTTCTTTTTTTTTAATTTTTTTTTACCATGGCTCGACATAGTGACTACGGAGTACCTGATGGTAAGTACAGTGTAGTCCAAAAACGAAAGCGACTATCAAAGGATGAAAATCCATTGATAGTCTACATCGTCATGTCGGCCCACATATACCACGACTGAAGGTCTCTAGGTATATGAGCTACTGGATATGCACAAGCTGATCCCGAAACGCGACAAGCCGAAACTGGTCACTATGACGGGCTTTACACCCATGCACTGTGGTCGCGATCCAGACGGGCACCGGCGCCTTACCACCTCGCCTCCCTTCATAGTTCAATGTACATATTATCATCAACATTGTCAGAGACTCTGCAAGGAGTCGTAAGTTTAACAAAAACTCGCGTTCTAGTTCAGTTTTTTTGATACAATTACCAGCGTAATTTTAAAGAGTTTTAGAAAAATTGTGTCGTTTTAATAAACACCCCAGCCTATACAGAATTGTCTATCTTTTTCCGTTTGTCAAAGTGTTTCAAATTGCCCAAAAATTTATAATAATATAAGTTTTGGATAAGTTTATGTTTTTGCAAAAAATAAGGTTATTAATAACTAAGTTACTGAGAAAAATGATTTAATAGAAGTCAATGAATGAAACAATGATAACAGTCAACTCTAATAATACTATATTAAAAATTAACATCTATGATTATAATTTTTTTGATACGATAAATTTATCGGTACGGTGCATTGTGTAACAAAATGCCGTTACGTCATTTTAAGGACGACTTAAAAACGACTTTTTAGAATTGTTTTTTTATAAGTTGCTAATATTCAAAACACACGAATCTGGAGCGACATCGCCTTAACTACAGTATAAGGAAACTTTTATCGAATGGGAGAACTGAGAAAGTAAATAGTAACAGACAGAGGCCGTTCAGTAGGAAGTTAGCTAGTTAGGAGGCACGCGGCGGGCTTACCGAAATAGGGGTCGGCAGCACCCAACTAATATAACAAAGTTGCGACTTGTTATTTATCTAATTCCAGTAGAGAAGCATTGTGGACATTGCAACCCTAAAAGTATTACATGCTGTTCATTTCGAGGAGCGTTTACACTACATCAGCAAACACTTGTTACAATCCTACTAAATTAAATTATCTTTTTATAAATAGTGGTAGAGCGTTCATTCGCAGGAATTCTATAGAACTTTCTAAGTAAAGGAAAAAGAACATTTGCCCGATTTAAGCAAATAGCGCTTGATTTTGGTTCTAAAATCATTTTAACTCTGTTTTTATTGTTCTTTATCGTAGAAATGACGACAGAATAATTGCGATTGTAACAGAAAAATTATCTAGTTCTTTGTGTATCTTGTGTAAATTAACCTTTTCATGTTTGTCGAAACAATCAACTTTAGGGATGAAGTTCTTTACCGCATGTCTCACAATGCTAGTTGGTGTAGAACTAGCTCCAAAAGTGTAAAATGACTTCGACAGACTGACATAACAATTGTTGAGAGTATATTGAACTGCTACATTTTTCTATGGCTGTTATTTGCGTTTACAAGTCCAGCTCACCTCATGAAATATTATCTTGAGTAATGGTTATTTATCAAGCAACTGTAATATTTATTTTATTGTAATATTTTATAATTTATATAGATACAAGCTTGTTATGCACCCGTTATATATTTTTCTTTGTGTTTTTTTAAGAAAACTTCTTATTTACGATTAGAAAGTGAATATTTAACATTCATTTACAATTATATTCATCCGAGTAAATTTCGTGAGCTATTAAATAAATAAACAATATTTTAAAATTATTTAAATCTCCTTAAGTTTTCTCTATTTCAGTTTCGGACATATTTTTACAATTTTGGGCCCAATTTGAACTGTTAACAATTTGTTAATCTCTATGGTTATATTTGTTGAGTGCATCTGTAATATCGCACGAACGTTATTGAAGTTGCAACTGGGGGATTCAGCCGGTTGGTGGAACGTTGGCGATGTGCCAGCCTGATAGCGTCTTATGAGCTCAGAAACACTCAATATTTAAACAGTGTAATATTTTTGCAACGGGAATTCATTTCGCGTTGTGCTTATACTTCGCTTGATTGGAAATTAATCGATGATAAGATAAATATTAGGTCCTTACATATGAAATTGGCGTTTTTCGTACTGGCCACTTTAATCACAAATTTCTCCTCTTTGGTAAGGAATTCCAAATTCACATTTGTACAGCTATAGACTCATGTATTTGTGCTTCGATGATCGTCATTCATTTGTTTTTTTCTTCTGTTTTTTTCTGTTTGCGTCACTCATTTTACAAAATGGAAAACTTAAAATATCGCATTATTTACGAGTACGAGTTCCGCCGTGGCACTAGTGCTGCGGAAACAACTCGAAGGGTGAATGATGTGTATGGCGGTCGTGTTGCAAAAGAAAACACAGTTCGTTTTTGGTTCCAACGTTGTCGTTCTGGAAATTTCGACCTGCAGAACAAGCCCCGTGGACGGCCTGAGACTCAAGTTGATAATGAAGAGTTGAAAGCTATTGTGGAAGCGGATCCATCACAAACCACGTCCAAGTTAGCTGCAGGCTGCGATGTTAGTGACAAAACTTTTTTAATTCACTTGAAGCAAATTGGGAAGATTAAAAAGCTTGAAAGGTGGGTACCTCACGAATTGACTGAAGCAAACCGGCAAACGCGCGTCGACTGCTGCGTTACATTACTAAACCGGCACAATAATGAAGGTATTTTAAACCGAATCATTACCTGTGATGAAAAATGGGTTCTTTACGATAATCGGAAGCGCTCAGCGCAATGGTTGGATCCAAGCCAGCCAGCCAAATACTGCCCCAAGCGAAAATTAACCCCAAAAAAGTTACTTGTAAGCGTTTGGTGGACTAGTGCCGGTATTGTTCATTACAGTTTTCTCAAATCTGGCCAGACTATTACGGCTGATGTCTATTGTCAGCAATTGCAAACCATGATGAAAAAGCTAGCGGCTAAACAACCTAGGCGTGTCAATCGCTCCACGCCACTGCTGCTTCACGACAACGCTAGACCACACACTGCGCAACAGACGGCTACTAAATTAGAAGAGCTTCAATTGGAAAGTCTAAGACATCCTCCGTACTCCCCGGACCTTGCTCCAACAGATTACCATTTTTTTCGAAATTTGGATAACTTCTTGCAAGGGAAAAAATTCAACTCCGATGGGGCAGTCCAAATCGCCTTCAAAGATTTTATTGATTCCCGTCCGACTGGTTTTTTTTAGTAAAGGGATCAATGAACTACCTATGAGATGGCAAAAGTGCATAGAAAATAATGGTTCATACTTTGATTAATTAAATATATTATATTAAAAAATATTCGACTTTTTGTTCCTCCCATACAAAACGCCAATTTCATATGTAAGGACCTAATATTTACACTCAGGTTTAGGAACGCTCGTTAAATTCTAAAATGTTGTAAACACCTATAATTATATTTTTAATAAGCCATAAATTATAACAATTGTATATTAATTAGTCTTTAAAAGCGTTTTACAATTTAAGACGTTTCTGAAACTGGTATTAGGGATGTACATAGTCATATTAGGTCCTTACATATGAAATTGGCGTTTTGTATGGGAGGAACAAAAAGTCGAATATTTTTTAATATAATATATTTAATTAATCAAAGTATGAACCATTATTTTCTATGCACTTTTGCCATCTCATAGGTAGTTCATTGATCCCTTTACTAAAAAAACCAGTCGGACGGGAATCAATAAAATCTTTGAAGGCGATTTGGACTGCCCCATCGGAGTTGAATTTTTTCCCTTGCAAGAAGTTATCCAAATTTCGAAAAAAATGGTAATCTCTTGGAGCAAGGTCCGGGGAGTACGGAGGATGTCTTAGACTTTCCAATTGAAGCTCTTCTAATTTAGTAGCCGTCTGTTGCGCAGTGTGTGGTCTAGCGTTGTCGTGAAGCAGCAGTGGCGTGGAGCGATTGACCAGCCTAGGTTGTTTAGCCGCTAGCTTTTCCATCATGGTTTGCAATTGCTGACAATAGACATCAGCCGTAATAGTCTGGCCAGATTTGAGTAAACTGTAATGAACAATACCGGCACTAGTCCACCAAACGCTTACAAGTAACTTTTTTGGGGTTAATTTTCGCTTGGGGCAGGATTTGGCTGGCAGGCCAGGATCCAACCATTGCGCTGAGCGCTTCCGATTATCGTAAAGAACCCATTTTTCATCACAGGTAATGATTCGGTTTAAAATACCTTCATTATTGTGCCGGTTTAGTAATGTAACGCAGCAGTCGACGCGCGTTTGCCGGTTTGCTTCAGTCAATTCGTGAGGTACCCACCTTTCAAGCTTTTTAATCTTCCTAATTTGCTTCAGGTGAATTAAAACAGTTTTATCACTAACATCGCAGCCTGCAGCTAACTCGGACGTGGTTTGCGATGGATCCGCTTCCACAATAGCCTTCAACTCTTCATTATCAACTTGAGTCTCAGGCCGTCCACGGGGCTTGTTCTGCAGGTCGAAATTTCCAGAACGAAAACGTTGGAACCAAAAACGAACTGTGTTTTCTTTTGCAACACGACCGCCATACACATCATTCACCCTTCGAGTTGTTTCCGCAGCACTAGTGCCACGGCGGAACTCGTACTCGTAAATAATGCGATATTTTAAGTTTTCCATTTTGTAAAATGAGTGACGCAAACAGAAAAAAAACACAAGAAAAAACAAATGAATGACGATCATCGAAGCAAAAATACATGAGTCTATAGCTGTACAAATTTGAATTTGGAATTCCTTACCAAAGAGGAGAAATTTGTGATTAAAGTGGCCAGTACGAAAAACGCCAATTTCATATGTAATGACCTAATATAATAGTGTCCATCCACAATTTTAAAATACCTTGCAAAACTAGTAGGAATGTCGAGAAAAATAAAATTATGCTCACAGTTTGACATTCAATATAATATGGGCATAGACCATAGACAAAAACACTGATATAAACCTAAATAATGGACTAAAACTATATATTTGTTGTATTATAAACATAGATGAGCAAAATATAATCAGAATACTAAAAAAATATTACGGTTACATTTTGCGTTTTTCATCATTAATATGACTGCATTTTACTCATCTATGTTTTAAAGACTATAAAATCCTCAATTGTATACACATTTATGACTCCTTAATGTTTTGAAGGGATTTAATCACGATTACAGAGCAACAAAATTAAAATTACGACTACATTTTGTAATCGTTAATCAGGTTACATTTTTCCTATCTCTGATTATAAATAAATGTTATTAATGTTTTTATTATGAAAATAAAATGTAATATGCTTAACAACAATACCATTATACTATAAAGAGGTAAAGTTTGTAAATTTGGATGTAGGAGGTTATCTATGAAAACATTCATTTGAAAAAAAAAAATTCTTTGATATTTATAATCAATCTTCTGAATATAGGTTATTGTCTTATTCCTTTTTTGGATATTCCGAAGGATAATGCTGCATAAGATTCTCAAGACATCCATGAGGGTAGCGGCATCGGTGTGCCAGACTCCTACCGTCTAAAAACCTCCGGAGCGTCCCTCATTTCACTACCACACGGGCCTTGGGATTTACATTTCTCCAACAATCTGGCAATATTGTCCGTTCCTATGCGGACTTAAATTAAGGGCGCGTAAAGACTAGTGATGAAAATGCCCGGGAATTTGCCCAAAGTGCCCAAAAACTTCCTTGGGAATATTCCCGGGAATTTACGAAATGTTTTCGAAAGTGTTGGGCACTTTGGGAAGATTCCCGGGCATTTTCATCACTAGTAAAGACGCGTGCACAACCAGTGTCATAATAAAATAGTGCAATTATATTGTGGAGGTATTCAATAGGATTGGTTATGTTTATAGAAAAAATATTTAAGTTGATCCAGTTATTTCTTAACCAACAATAAGTGTCAGTTATTTCAGTAACTGTAACATATTTATGTGACATTACATTAGTAATTATTCCACTGATGTGTTACCATAAACCTATGTATTATATTTGATTTCTACATCTGAGTGGTCTGTAGACACACGTCATCGTTACGAAAACGGTTTGTATATTTAATGCGAACAAGTCATAATATGTTAAAAAAAGAAACACTATACTGTACTGTGTTAGCTTGATAGATTATACATATATGTATGATTTTCTTGTTCAAAAATGTTTACATAGCCTCAAAAAAGTGTTGAAAATGTCAAGTTAATTCGTTTTTTTTTTTAATTATTTTATTCGAAGATCCCAAACACACCCTTGCCAACGTCGACAGTTTTAGACAGTACACCTCGGAAGCCCTCCGCGACTTTTGTTCCAAAATCTGAAATATTTAAAGTTAGTTTATTTCATAGATAGCCAAAAACAAGCAAATACATTCTGTCGTCATTACACACGTCATTATCTCTTGAGTTTAATTTTGCCGTCTAAAGAAATGTTACAGAGTTAAAAAACATGCAATGAAAAGTGAAATGGAAATTACCCTTGCATGTAATTATTTAATTTCATAGCTTATGTTTGATTCTTTGCTTGTCAAAATGACAGATACCCCTGAGGGTAATTTATACATTCGAACAACCGATTGTTACTGTAGAAGATCTCGAATGCATCCATAGTTACTGAGACTTCTGTGAGGTGAACTGACCAAATTTTAATGTCTCTTCAAGTTTTAATTGGAGGATTCAATATCTAGAATAAAGGGAACACGCTGCTGGTAGACTATTTAATTTTATGTTATGGTTGAGATTTGCAAACTTCCTCCGTATCAAGATGAAGTTGGTTTATCCACTGTTTTGATTTAATGTTATTCTATTTTTTATTTTCAAATTATTCATTTATTCTTTTTATTAATTATTTATTATATCTCAGATTAAGATAAATCAAATGTGGTTATGGTCGTAGGGTCATTGGTCGATTGAGTCGTGATTGTAGTATCTAAATGCAAAGATGCGTCACAGTAACTTATTTTAGCTTGTTGTGTTTCGGAATTAGCTTACGTGAGTCCAGTTGTTTACATACCTAGAGACCCTTTGTCGTGGTTTATATGGGCTTGCATGAAGACGGCGTTTGTCAATGCATTCTGGTCATTTGTTAGTTGCAGTAGTTTTTGTACTACACTTTACTCTTCTGGGGTTGTAATCATTATATTAAGCCAGAATAAACAAAAAAGTCTTTTTTAGCTTGAAATATAAATTTCGCAACTATTATAGTTACTTTTTTACATTATAATTCATATTTTTTTTAAAATGTTAAAAAAAATGAATGAATGTTAAATTTAATTAGTTAAATAACAATTTTTAAATTACATTTGATGACTTGGTGCAGTGAATACGTTAAGAAGTCTCAATTTAAGCTCAAATGTAAATTGTTACGTAGCATAATTTAGTTTTCACTATTGTTTTTATATTTTACTTACTACAGGCAGAAATGGGCAAAATGTAATCTGATTAAAAATTAACGATTAAAAAAATGTAGTTATAACTTTAATTTTGTTGCTCTGTAATCATGATTAAATCCCTTCAAAACATTAAGGAGTCATAAATGGGTATGCAATTGAGGATTACGTAGTGCTTAAAACATAGATGAGCAAAATGCATTCATATTAATGACAAAAAACGCAAAATGTAATTGTAATCGTTTTTCATTAATCTGATTACATTTTGCCCATCTATGGCTAAAGGTGATCATGCTGCTCAAACTATTCCTGTTGTTATTAAATGTTCTAATCGTTTTTTATTTTGTATCTAATCTTACCTTTTACAGGCTCGATAATTGTTCCTGAAAAATCTTTCCTACTATCTGATTCGTCTTGTACTGCATTTTGATTCCTTTGAACCTCTTTATCAAGTTCTAAGTTATCTCTGTCACTGGTTTTTACTTCTGCTGGCATGATTTGTATAAAATTAATGATGACCTGTAATAAATGTGATTTTATTACAGATATTTAAAATAATGGCATGATGTATTATATAATTTATGTTTACTATAACATTCGTTAAATTATCAACTTCTGGTGTATGTAACTATACTTTATAAAACCTAAAATTTATATATAAATTGATTTGATCTTGATGTACTTAACACGGTTAAATATTTCATATTTATTTTGATTAAAGTATTCATAAGCATAGTGAAATTTGGTGAAATCAAGCTGTACCAACTAGGAAGATAGTTTAGACCTAGAATTTATAAATTAAGAAAGCCTTTTACCATAAAATGTATGAACCAAACAGCGAAACCCATTTCGGGTGAGTTTCACAATACACAAGTTATTACAATAAAGTCGCAATAATAGTATTTATTACTTTAGTAAATTATATTCAATTAAAAATACATAAGTAGTTAATTAAAAAGTCTTGTTACCATTAGAAATCAATTATGATTGTTTCTTTATGCCGTTTAAATTATTCAATTACCTTGAAATGTATACTGTTTATGTATTGTTTAAATATAATAATTTGTTTATTATTAAAATAAAGATACCTGACTACTTAATTTTCATTTATAAGTTCAATTTTCTATAAGAATTTTCTACCCTAGATTACAAAACGGGTTTATACACATGTTGGATAGATAATAAATAAAATAAATGAAACTATATTTCCGTATTTCACTAAAAATATCATGATATTCTTTATATATTTTAGAGTAATTACTGAAATATGTAAAAAATATTATTATAAGTAGGTACTAATAATGTGATCCCCCGGTGACAATAGTCGGGCAGTGGACTTGAGGGTGTCTGCTGCCCGGATAAGAGGGAGGCCGTGCACGGTGTCCGGCGCACCGCCTGAGATAGAGGTTTTGGACAGGTGGGCTTTACTCCTACCCCTCCCAGAGAGGTAGCCTCAACAAGGCTTCTTGTTTCCTGAGCGTCTGCATGAATTTGGTTTCCCAGGCCCGGGTGGAGCAATCAGAGGGACACACCGGGGGTTTTAGTCAGTAGGAGTCGGACACGGTGAGGTTGCTGCCCTCACAGTGGTCCTGATGATTCTATGCAGAATTTTCTCCCGGAATAAAAAAAAAACTCTATGATGTCGATATTATTGTATCCTACTTCACGAGTATTTAAAGACTAAAAATATTTGCATTACTGATTATTTTCATGGCAAATTCAAACAGGGAATTATTTTGATAATTCTAATCGCATATTCTTGTAAATACTCCATTCTATCAAAATGCTCTGTTGAGAGTTAGTTCACAGGAGAATGGAGATGTTTAAAACGGTTTATCGATGTAAATAAACAAGGCAAAATATATGTTCTGAAAACGAAAATTAAAAGGAAAATGCGATAAGTGAATAGAACAGTGAAACCAACGCAGTCGCATATCGAATTAATGGTTCATTCGTTTTTTGTTGTTTCCCGCAGAGCGCATTCAGGCGCGTATCTATTCATCACTTAATTTACATTTGAGCGGCCAACGCGCTGTACCGCCTCTGTTCCATGGTTGTTTACTGATGGAAATGAATATGCAGCTTTTTGGCACTAGAAGACTTCTTTTTATTTGCTCCATAAAATATCTGTGGCGTATATATGACAGCAGTTTGGGAACACTCACCCGTGGGTTGTTAAGGGATGAGAATCTTGTCTATAAACGTCTGGAACAACACGGTTTCTATCGAACAGGGTCATGACCACAGTACACAAGTGTAAAGACCGTCATAGTGATTTGCTTTGGCCTGTCGCGTTTCGGGATCAGCTTGTGTATATCCAGTTACTCATATACCTAGAGACCTTCAGTCGCGGTATATGTGGGCCGACATGGCGACGGAGACTATCAACGAATTTTCATCCTTTGATAGACGCTTTTGTTTTAGGACTACACTGTACTTGCCATCAGGGGCACAGTAGTCACTTTGTCGACGCAGTGTAAAAATATTACAAGGAATACACGTTGTGTGTTACCTTGTTTCATTTTAGAACAGTAATGTTTTTGTGGTCGGAGTTTTTGCTAACGTACATGTAAAATATTAGTTGAGAATCAATGGGTTTGTTGGAATACACGTCTTTGTGTATATATGCTTTTATTAATAATATAACTGAGATTGTGTTAACTGCATCGGTGTCTACTGTAGTATTTTTAAAGGAATGATTCTGTTTTATTTAATACAGTTTCGCCTTTTGGAATTTGCTATATTCTTTGCATAATTTACTGCTGACATGAAAACACTATATCGACTGGAACGAATTTGTATAATCTTTCTTTTTTCTGACTCGACATAGTAATTAAATCACGTCTGATGGTAAGCATGGGGCAGTCCAAAAAAAGACAATGACTATCAAAAATTAAGAAAAATTCGTCGGCAATTGCAGCGATCATGCCGGCTTCCAGAAATATCTTTTCACACTACGCTTAAAGGACTCCATATCATAGGACAGTGGGAACAAGCTCGCCGGAAGACCATTCCACAGCCCAACGACACGGCAAAAGAAGGAGTTAGAGAATTTCTTAGTCCTAGCCGCGATGTATGTTACCGTATAGCTGTCACTCTGTAACCCCACGCACGTGATTCTATTAACGGAGAGAGTGGAACTAAAGATGGGCAAAATGTAATCTGATTAATGATTAACTAATATTATTATTAATTTTTGGGAGTCGAAGCTGCTCGCGTCCGTAGGCTTTACCCTAGTTTCCCTACACGTGACTCCTGGGTGGTGCTAAACGAGCAGCAGCGAGGTGGTAGGGCGCCGGTGCTCGTCTGGATCGCGACCACAGTGCATGGGTGTAAAGCCCGTCATAGTGACCAGTTTCGGCTTGTCGCGTTTCGGGATCAGCTTGTGCATATCCAGTAGCTCATATACCTAGAGACCTTCAGTCGTGGTATGTGTGGGCCGACATGACGATGTAGACTATCAATGGATTTTCATCCTTTGATAGTCGCTTTCGTTTTTGGACTACACTGTACTCACCATCAGGTACTCTGTAGTCACTATGTCGAGCCATTGTAAAAAAAAAAAGATTACAAAATGTAGTCGTAATTTTAATTTTCTTGCTCTGTAATCAGGATTAAATCCATTCAAAACATTAAGAAATCACAAATGTGTATACAATCTGAGATACTGTAGTGTTTAAAACATAGATGTGTAAAATGCAGTCATATTAATGGTAAAAAACGTAAAATATAATCGTAATCGGTTTTATTAATCTGATTACATTTTGCTCATCCATGGGTGAAACAAGGTTAAATAACTCTTCAGAACACTCGCCATGATACAGAGGGTAGAAAATGCTGAGTAAGACAATATCTGCGAATAGGTTTGTAGACATTTGTCAACAAAAAGTTATAATTAAGTACTTTTAGCTGTTCATGTCTGTAGGTAGAATGTTAAGTCGTCGCACCCATATCACCGTAAAACGTCAGCATAAGCTACGGATAACATGTATTAACACGAGTAACACCGCACCTGCCTTGTATACATATTTTTACATATTCATAATAACTCATTTTTGAAAGTTACTTATAATATTTCTATTTGTTTGTAAAATAATATGTAGTCTTATGACCGGTGGTCGTGGGTGTGTCTGTAGAAAGACACGGATTTTGGCATTTTACTGTTTATTTGCATTTTAAGGCACATCGAACTGCGACGTACACGCACGTACTCTGGCCTTGCGTCTCGGTAGTCGACTAACTCGCAAGCATACCGTGCGCGCGCGCATCCTCTTACCCCGCACGTCTCGTAACACTCTAACGACCTTTAGGGCGACAATTACGTATCGGGCGGCGTCTACATGCTATAGTCTGCAATATACAGGGACACAGGTAACTAACGCAAAATCTCTTAAGGGTGACTTTGGTATATCAAGACTAAAACTTTTGTTTTACGACTTTTTCTAATTCGATCATTTTTTCCCCATACAAAAAATAAATAAATCAAATTTGCAGTTCTGTTCTTCTTAATACTCTGAAAGGCGGCGCGATGCAACTGGCGCAGACGATTTCGTAGCATCAGCTGACTGAACTTTAAACATAGAGCTAACGATTGATTGAAAATTCCACTAAAACCAAAAAAATATATATCTTATTTATGTTAAGTTTTGGCAAAAGTCATAGAACAAAAGTTGTTAGTCTTGATGTACCTAAGTTACCTTTAAAGGGTTTGTCGTTAGCTACCAGTAACATTGTATATCTAAAAAATATTCGTATAAATAATCGAAATTATAAGATATGCGAAATGATTTAATAACAATAGCCATATCCGAAATGAACGAATAAAAAATTTTGAATCTTCGTCTTTAGTGTTCAGTATCCTTTAACATAATTTTTAGGAAGTAGCAGTACCAAGCAAATTCACTTGTTTGTATAGATTTTATGGAGCGTAGCTTCCGGGTACAACATTATTTATATTAAGTTTTACGGCTCTGGAGACAAGTCCTTTTGAGCACGTTATTAGTAATTTTAAATATTAATTAGCCTTCGATTGACGTCTAAAGCAACGACCAAGTTGACGCGAACTACCCCCATGCTGTAAAAATATCACTAATTCTCCATAGCGTTTTGACATCCGGGCATCCATCATTTCCAGTCCCAGTACTAACCCAAATAACTAGAACAATACGTCCGGATGATCATAACAACGATAAATCAGCAATTCTCTGATAGATGAAATAGAGAACACAAGGGTTCGCGTTCTAAGCTTGGACGTCAATCACGAGTATAGCCTTAAGCACAGCACTATCATAGCTGCACTATTCTTTTATATTTTGTCGATAAATAACAAAGCTAGTGTTTCCATGTCTAGTGAAATGTGGAAAGAGACAAAAGGCCTAATTAAATTAATACGTTATTATTGTTTAATTTATATTCTAGTGCTTTTTAAAGTACGTAATATCAAGAGGTAACAGTGTAAGGCCTGATTGCTTGCTACGCTGATGTCGGTCTCGGACGTCGCTTACAGTCGGCGTCGGTCGCGTATGAATGCAGAAAAGCCCGCACTGCGAAACCTTCACTATACAATATAGCCGTGTGCAAATTCCATTGTGAATTAGAGATGACAATTCTTCTTTAAATACATTAATTTTTTATCGAAACGAATCGCAAAGTGACAATTCAATCAATAAAAAAATTGTGGTCTGAGAAGATCGAATTTTCAAAAATCGATTTTGTGAGTTTGAATAAGTGTATTAATCAATTTTATAGACAATAAGAATTCAATAATTATTATTGCGTTGACACCCATACCGAAGCATATAATATAAGAGAAGACAGTAAGGAAAAAATTGATATTTATTTCCTTCCATGTGTACATTGATCTAACTATTCATAGTTATCAGTTCGCCGCAACCCCAATACGCTGCGACTAAATCAGAAATAACATACAATTTCTACAGACACTATAGTATATCAAGTGGTGGCTGGGGTGACCGAGTGGATAATGATCCATTTTCCAAGCGCGGCAACGCGAACTATCATAGGTTAGAATCCCGGCATGTGCCTTTAGATTTTCCCAGATTTTTTACGGACTTAGACCCCACATGTACACCGTTGAAGGAAAACATCGTGAGCAAACACGCATAGCATATAATTGCTATGTTATGTGTAAGTGCCCTGAGAACGGCGATCAGCTGCGCTGCAGATCACGTTGGGCACGACATATACGCGCAAAGTAGATACAGCCACTAATATATCTCTGCTCACCCCGAAAGAGATATAGGGGGATGATGCGTTATTATTATAAGACTATAGTCTCTAAGGAATATACATAATTGTGATAGTAGTAGTTTGGTAAAGAATTAATAAACATGTTAACGAAACCCTTATAGGAACAAAAAGCTGATTCATTGAGGATAGTTTTTCAGTTTAGTATTTCGCATCAAACGTATTGCTCGGTAAAGTTTCAACCCATCTCGTGGAGTACACGGAATGGGCGTAACCATGGACTTGATGACTCAGTGGGATCCGAATCGACCTCGTCTAATAAAAACTATACCGCCCGTAGCTTCTACATCACTGAAATAAAGGATCAAAGTAAAATATTCAACTCTGAGAGTTGATTGTAAAGCTCCTCTTACAATTAAAGAAAACAATTAGATTAAGTGTCTATCGATAAACAATCGCGAATAAAAGTAAAAAATTTACAAAAATATAAAAGAAAATACATATTATAATGAATATACATTTAAAATGTTTCATTTCATATGAGCAGACTTATTTATAAAAACGAAATGAATTATTTATTTAACAAATGTTAATTATGGTCAAATAACATTATGAACTTAGTAATTTATTTAAATGGATCATAGATTTTAAGCTTCATTTTAGAAATAAATAGACCCATAATATTTTTTATTAAACGTATTATTGTAAGCTAAATGTATAAATAAAAAATAAAATCTTGTTTAAAGCTTTACTCCTAGAAGTACGTAGAGATTTTAAATGTCGACATCGATAAAATTAATGGAGACATATTTAAACTAGTTGATAGCTATAGGGATGCGACGTAACATTTTAAAATTAAGACAGCTACTCGTAATAACGCTAAAAACCATATTACAATCCATTGCATAGCTTAGAAGATATACCTGAGAGTACAGACAAACAAAAATAGCGATCTATTAATACATAAGATTCATGTTATTTACATCGCATTTGATAACGTGATTTTAAAATGAGTTAATATAAGCCACAGTTTCTATACATCTCTTCAGAGCATTTGCTATCAGAATTTTTGGGCAATACAATATGGCACACTATAAATGTCGTAATATTGTGTAACTTTTCCCATCACTATGTGTGATAACAGAATATTATTCTTTCAAACTCGTCTTGTACTAAACGAAGCTAATTCTAGTAGACTAGATACAATCGCAGACTTGAAACTTATCTTTGTATCAAAGAATAGTTGAGACGCTGAAAACGCAACCTTTTAAAAATAACAAGCTTTTTGTTTACTATATTGGAAATGGTTTAAATTTGAATTTTCAGATATACCTTTGGAAATTTAAATCTTCTTGTGTACTTTAGAAAGATAAATCTTATATAGAAATTTTTAAAAAGCTTTCCTAAATATATAAATACCGTAAACAAAATCGAGGCTAAAATATCTAGTAGTTTGTATAAGCCTTTTTACTTATAATAGTATTATTAAACAAAAAAAGTTATAGTACTTCTAAATAAAACCCGTTTTAGGTAAATAATTATTTAAATCAGCTTAACACCCAGTTTCATAAACTCTCTTTAAATTGTAAGATACTTTGATGTTGTAACTTCGTATTCAATAGATGAATCATCATTAGTGCTTAAAAGAAGTTATAAATTTAAGGATCGTTTCTGAAACTGGGCGTTAACACTTTTTTTTTTTTAGTAAAATTGTTTTTATTTAGTAATACTATTACAACTTACTATAATTACCTTTTGTTCAATTATACTATTATATCAGACTTTATTGTATCATGGTAAGTAATGTAGACAAAGTAGCAGGTAAAAGCTAGTAATTTAAAAACCTGCTTAAGATAAACACGGGGCAATAAATGATTCGAGCTGCAAAGTTTGTTAAAGCAAAAAGTTGATCTTGGCTCCAAGTTGCAACGGAGAAAATGTTTAAGTTATGATTGGAAGATCCTTGCCTGATTTAGAGGTGCAAGACGGACGAATAAGCTGAGTAAATAGAGATTTAATATTCTTTAAAATTTACATTTAAACCTTCACTTACATCTTTGATTTTTTTTCCTTCATACATGAACATAGACTATTTGATAATACCACGTGATATATTAAAAATGGCGAGTATTTTTTTTTTATTACAATTTATTTTGTATCAATTCATAATACTAAGTAATTTTCTGTGTGTTTTGTGAGAAAAGTAAAATATTTATCTGAATATTTTCTAAACTGAAGTAAGCTTATTTCTATTATTCTTTGCTGAGACCTTTACTCTTGTATTAAAACTATAGTATACTACATTGAATGCTGATTTTGAAAATATATATGACCCAATAACACCAAATAAAGTTGCATTTTTTTTGTTAAATAAATATAAACAGGCGATCGGCCAACATGGTAAACGGTTACTGTCGCGTAAATATATCTCCATCACAAAAAATAGCATAATTTCGGTTCTGACCTAAACTAACGTTTTTATTCCTTATCCTTAATAACACTTAACCTCTATATATGAAGATGAGATTGACTGGTGCATACATACATTTGCTCCTAGTTGCTTTTCGTTTAAAGAGCAAACTTTCCGCGACGTTGTTAGTATATGTACAATGCTCCCAGCTCTCTCGGGCTCGCCTAATGATGTATGACGTCAGTACACCCGTTTATTTAAATTTTAAACACACCTCGCAATGCGAAACTTGAAATTAACTTCTCCAGTTTGATGAAGTTTGTAAACTTCATTTATTTTGTTAATATTTCGCTAGTTTTCACACTTTATTATATTTTACTACCATCTTAACCCTTAACTTGGCAGAATGTTTTTTTTTTACTCTGGCTTGACATAGTGACTAAAGAGTACCTGATGGTAAGTACAGTGTAGTCCAAAAACGATAGCGACTATCAAAATATGAAAATCCATTGATAGTCAACATCGTTATGTCGGCCCACATATACCACGACTGAAGGTCTCTAGGTATATGAGCTATTGGATATACATAAGCTGATCCCGAAATGTGACAAGCCGAAACTGGTCACTATGACAGGCTTTACACCCATGCACTGTGGTCGCGATCCAGACGGGCACCGACGCCCTACCACCTCGCTGCTGCTCGTTTAGCACCACCCAGGAGTCACGTGTACGGAAACTAGGGTAAAGCCTACGGACGCGAGCAGCTTCGACTTCTTTCTTTCAATATCAAAATAATATTCATACCGTGTAACCCTTATATTCCAAGGATGTCTAATAGAAACTAATCGTGCGTTCAAAAACTGAGAAATTACCTAAATATTCATATAAATTTCTTAAGGTTGCGTTAAAAACTTATGGCAATAGGTTTTGTAAATTCTGATGTATCGCCACAGATACACTATCAAGAAAAGGGTTAAAAAGTTGCATTTGGTTTATACTTTCAGATATGGATTTACTTTTTTTATAATAAATAATACTCTTTACGCTATATTCTTTTCAGGGTAGCAGAGTTACATTAGTGATTGTATCCACTGTACGCTTATATGTCGTGCTTAGCCGTGGTGGCTGCCGGCAGAATAGAATAGCACCCCCCTCTTCTTGCTGAGGTGTCGTAAAAGGCGACTAAGGTATCTCTTTAACACCGCAATTCAACCAGGTGTATAGAGAAGGGAAAACTCGAACAAACCTGCATCCCGCTCCCTCCCGATCGTACTGGTTGTCCTATCCATCGGGCCTAAGGGAGCTCGGACGAGAGAGTGCTTTTCTGGCTGCGCGTCCAGTTATGCACTTAAATGTTTCCTGCGTAATTGACTGTTTCCGAAAACCGGACCTTGAATTTCTTAACCGGTGTTGAAACAGTCGCTGTGGCCGAAACCGGCTAGGACATCATCATTTTCATCAGATGTCGTGCTCAATGTAATCAGTAGCGCAGCTGAACGCCGATCTCAGGACACTTACATATTGTTACGACGGAACTAGGGCCAAACTTTAGCCCTAGATTTCTAGGCTTCCAGGCATCGCACGACTATAATCTTAAAACGCATAGATAGTCTTGAGGTACTGCTTCGAATGAAATAACTTGCAACCAGATCGGAGAGAATTGTTTACGTCGAAAACATCGGAGGGGTCGCATCTGTTTCATCTTGCCGCCCGAGTTCTTGACGCGTATATCGGTGAGACGGCCGCTAATCGTGGAATTCCGGTTCGCGAAAGGTCGAGAACCCATTCTGGAATTTACGAGTAAAAACATAAGGTTCAAAAATGTCTATAAGATTCTAGTTATTACTCGAAAATGCTGGAAAGCGGCTGTTCTGATATAAATACGCGCTCGATGCGATCACAGGACAGTTCTAATTTGGACAGCGACATAGTGCGATATTACAAGCGATCTTCAAGGACTTTTGCGATCATACTGCGACTGTATAGTGATTCTACGTGCAATTATTTCGACTGGATTTTTGACGACTGATCGTCGAGAGCAATTTTCGACGTGCTTCTGGACTCTTCGACGATTTAACATCGCGATCGTTCGACAGCTGCGTTTCAAGACCTTTCTGTGGCTGCGTTTTGATTTTGTGTACTCTCCTCTATTAATAAATTGATTGTCCGTCACAACCGGTATTTTAATACCCCGCGCTCGTAACAATATGATATTTCTATTAGGTAGCATCTGGGTTTCCTCACGATATTTGCCTACACCGGTGAGTATATGGTGCCTAAATCTCTACTTAACCTTGAAAAACTCATAGGTACTACCGGGATACGAAACTACGACTATCCGCGTTGTCGGGCACGTATGTCGGTCCCTTGTCCACAAAGCTATCACAGCAACAGAGTTATTTTTTATAATATTTATTATAAGTACATTATATCACACCCTTATACATTGAAACTATAAGTAATTTTGAAACGTGACCAGTCATATTTTTATTATTTTCTTACTATATTACGTACATTAATTCGCTTAGCATGAACATACCGGCCTAAAGCTTGTAATACCAAAAGTATTTTTCAACATAATTATAATATATGTTCATAAAACTTTATGGTATTTCATTTAACTCATATATTTTCTAGCAAATTACTGTATCAAAAATAAACATTATACGAATTATGCAAAGGTTAAAAAAGTTTTTTATATCAATTTTTTAGTGAAAATGAAATAATACGTTTTCGCATAATTAAAGATTACTCGTTTTCAAATCTTCATAATCATTGCTACAGCAATACACCGTAATTTTTATTCATGAATAAAAAGATTTGAACTAATACTGTTATTAAAAAAAAAACTTTTTGGAATCAGACGATCTTATTTCCAATAAACCTTGTTTGCGATACTGTCTTAAAATATCGACGATGTATTTCATGCATAAAAAAAAGCATTAAAAACAAATCTTTATAATAAAACTCGATTGGATCCGATGGCCTAAAAAGTTGTTTTTTTAAACGGATTCTTTTTCGTTTTTATGTCATCAAAATATAATAGGTTAAACTTCTCGAGGCGTCAGCGAAAATTTTAATTATATTCCCATGAAACCGCAGTGGTGATGATGAATAAAACCATCCTGGTATTATCTCGATGAGGTTTTGAATAATGAGGTTCGTTTGAGTAAAATAAGAGGATTGTCGGTCTCCGATTTCGTGTTTTAATTTTTTTGAAGTGCAAACATTTTTTAGGCTCTTTTGGGATGAGAGAAAAGTACTTACGCAGTTACATAGAGTTAAATAACTCACGTGACTGTTATTCACAGATATTTGTCTGCATATATAAAAACATTTGTCTTGACTGACATATTATGGACAGCCCAAATTATTGAAGTTTAAAACATTAAATTTGGACGTTGGTTTCTTTGCCTGACGTAGGTATCCTCTAAGCGCAGATTTTTTCGATATTCCACTCATAATTGGATGAAATAGGAGTTGAAAATATTTTTTTAATAGGTCAATTTAGAAAGAAGCTCTATAAAAACCGGTATTTAAAAAATCTGGCATTTAAGTAATCAAACGCGCTATTTTAGATTCGTAGCGTAATCGTGATAATTCTCGTCTTGCAGTTGTCCATACGTAACTGGGACCGCTTACTATAAGTGGACAGGAATTCGTGCCGAAATACGGGACGGGACAGGATGGAACGGGATAGACAGGCTAGTTGTAAAATATTAAAAAAAAAAAAATTATTTGACAAACAACTACAAGGCAGCACATTAAAAATCAGCTGACACCCAAACTAGGACACCCTGTATCTTGGATGTCAGCATATTTCACACAAATTTGTTACAGTTTTTTACTGCTGCGTAGCACCAATCATAACTCAAAACAATACAAAAACAACATTACATACCAAACAACAGACTATACAAACAAAGTGAATAACAATTACAAAATAATGTTAATATTAAAGCCCAAGCACATCTATACCTGCAACAGTTCCTAAGTATCATTATATTTTAGATTCGTCAACCAGTCTCTCAGCTTCGACTTACATTCGAATTTTGATAAGTTCAAGATATTTAATTCATGATTAACCTTATTATAAATCCTTGAACCAAGAACCCAAAATTGTTTCTCAGCAAAATGACACTTGTGAATCGGCATATGGCAAACATATCTTATTCTGCGAGATTTTCTTTTGCTATCTGTCCCTATAAGGACCACTCTATGTTTGCGGAGGACAAGTTTCGAGACAAAGAGCTGTGGAGCAAATATGTTATAAGCTCATGCCGTTTCACAATGGCTCATTTAATATCACAATACTGGAAAAATAATATATTTTAAAAAATATGTTGCTGTGACGGCCTAGTGGATAATGGACTGGTATGCATGCTCAGTAACGCAAATGGTCATAGGTTCGTATCCCGGCACTTATCTCTGGGTTTTTTTTAGATTAAGTATGGATTTAGGCACCACGTGATCACTGTGAAGGAAACATCGTGAGGAAACTCTCATGGTATGTAATAGAAATATCATGAGTAAGAATCCTGAGAACGGCCAACAGTCACTAATCGCGTTGGGCACGACATATAAGCTCAAAGTGGATACAACTATTAATGTAAATCTGCTCACCTCGAAAGGGATATAGCATTATGATATATTATTATTATTATTATTGAACTTAAAAAAAAATATTAGTAAAGAAAACAAAATAACAAGGAGAAATTAAATTGTTTCAATTATTCGTATAGCATGCAGACGCCGCCCGATACGCGTTTGTGGTATACGCCTTAAAGGTCTTTAGGGTGTTTCAGGACGCGCGAGGTAAGGGGTGCGCGCGCGCAAGGGATGCACTAGCTAAGTTAGTCGACTACCGAGACCGAGGGCTAGAGTACGTGTGTGTGCGTCGCAGTTCCGTGTGCCTTAAAGTGCAAATAAACAGTAAAACGCCAAAATCCGTGTCTTTCTACAATCACACCCACGACCACCGGTCATATTCGTCATTTATTATATAATACATACAAATCGGCTTAATAATACGAGTACAAATCTGTAACATTTTTAATTTTGCTGAGGAGTAGGGATTGGATGCATCAACGCGTTTAGTTGATTCCCACACAATTTCTCATAGTCTGGATTCCACCATTTCCTGAAATCTTTAACTACAGAATATTTTTGACCTGGATTGTTGAGCATCCTGCACAGTGTGCAAACATCTGGCTCATCGGGTTCATCCTTGTAGACATAGTGATTGTGCCATCTGTTTAGAAATATACAAAAGAAACATTATTACTATAAACCAGGGATGTTACGGAGCTTCGACTCCGACTCCGATAAGTCGGAACTTCCGATCGTTATTACACCTTCGGTTCCGACTTCGGTTCCGAAACTTTTTAATCGGAGGTATTCATCGGAGGTCATCACCACTGTTGCAGTCAATTCATTTGATTTTACTTTATATGTTGTTGAAACATAATATCAATCAATCAAACAATCAGTGCTACTTAATTTGTAGAAGACATTTTTTAAAATATAGATTAAAAAATATGATTAAATTATTAAATTTAAAACTAAATGTACATTTAAATTTATTACTAAAAGGTTTTTTTATTTTACATTTACATTAAATTAAGTAAAATAGAAATTAACACAAAAACAACCCTGCAGCAAATTTGATTTAATTTGTTCACTGGAGGATAACGGTTTCTGATATATCCAACACTTTGTGAACACCAGCTTTTATTTGCCCAAGTTAGGTTGTGTTGTGTTGGGTTCTGTTGACCCAACTTGATATACGCCGGCGATGCGCTTGAGGGAGCGTGCCGCCCAACTTATCCAGGCGAGAGCGCTGTGTGACCCCGGGGGTTTTAGTCGGTGCAAGTCCGACAACCAAAAAGCACCCTGAGGTCCGTCAACAATAACCCCCGGGCTATCAAAAATAAAACCTGATATACGCTTTGAAACAGTCTCGATTCTCAACATCTGTCTACACACGAGGGAGATGTAGAGGGAAATGGATTATGCTGTTGTCAATTCAAAAGTTCTGGCTTATACTTTCGAAGACATGTATCAATCCTGCACCATATTAAAATGGGATCAAATTTAAGATATAATAAATAACATATCTTCACGCTATCACGCTATGTGAGCAGACATACAATAGTGGTTTTATCCACTTTGCGCTTAAATGTCGTGGACTACGCGACCAGTAGCTCAGGTAATTGCTTTCTCACAGTACTATGAAAATGTTAATAAGAAACAGCAATTTTTATTGTCTGTGTATTTGTAAATTTATCACTTTCTAATTAAAAAGGTTCACTGAATAATGTTTTTATTTGTCCCTTAATAAAACTATTTTATTCTGCCGTCACTTGTGACTGACGTTGCCTCCGACTCCGATTCCGAATCCGACTCCGATAAATCAAATTTAAAAACTCCGACTCCAACTTCGGTTCCGATAAAACTGCCTCCGTTACATCCCTACTATAAACCAACATTTGTATTTAATACTAGTTTAAAAAACAAAAAATTAAAAAAGGAGTATGTGATGTGAAATTGAAAACAAAATGTCTGCCATTACATTTTTGAAAATCATCCCAGAATAGAGGTATCAAATAGGGGATACTAAGAAAGGCATTGTTAATTTAGGAAAAGCTATAAAGTCCCTATAAGCTCAACGGTAAATAAATAGGCATTCAGAAAAAAAAATGTGTTAAGAAAGGGGGCAAAGTAAGAAAGTTTATTTAGAAATGTTGTTATTTGTGTTTTAAATTGAAGTCGGTTAATTAGTATTTATCCTTTCGAAAACCAATATATGCATATTTTACAATTAGAAGCGATGTTATTTTAAATATAAGCGAAACAGAAACACGGAAAAGAAGGGATTATATTACTTGAAATAACTTTGATATACTTCTGGGTTCTTCATGGCATCATTCATGAGAGAAGTCACTTTAACAGCATCCAATTCCCCAGCGTTAATATATGAGCCAGGTGGAAGGAATCTGGAATACAAGATATTTTATGTACCTTGTTCTATGCGCTGGTACTTACTCATAGTACTATAATTATTCAGGGGAGCTAAACAACCTACGTTGCGATAAACGATAATGCGAAAGATAAGAAAATATACAGAAAGCTTGTATAATTTCCTTACATGTTGAACTTTCTACAAGTGCCATCGTTTGACGAATGTTACTTCGTCTAGATCCTCAAGGATAATGTCATATTGAAAGTAAAACACAATTTAGGAAGTGTTTATGGAATAACTTGTCAAAACATACAAAGTGAATGAACGGTTGTTCTATCATAGAAGAACCTTAGAATAATAAATATAATATAAAAAGAATCAAAAGTTTGTCATGATATCGATAAATTATTTCGTTAAAAATTAACACCCTCTTCATAGATAATTGATTCATTGCTATTGAATTTCCTTTAAGTATCTATACTACTGATTACAAAAAAACTACAATTATAAGTTTTATCTAAAATTTCGTTCCAAATTACCTGGAATAGTCCGCTCCACCATATACTATAGGAACCGTGTAATGCAATAAAGGATGCATAATTTTCTCCGTAACATAATCTTCACTCAAAGAATTTTCAAAGGAAAGATAAAAATAATAATTATCTTCTATAAGTCCTAGACAGTCTTCCATGCGGTTTCTAGGACATGTGAGCTTGCCACACCAACCATATATATCAATTTTTAATTTGTACTTTTTCAAAGCTTTGGTTAAATTATTAGCAACAAGTTCTCTACGACTTTGAGTACGACAACTTGAAACAAACCATGCGACGGCTTTCTTTTTGCTTTGCAATATTTTTTTTATATTCTCCGGAGTTGGTTTCATCGGATCAATCCAAGTCATGTTAACTTTAGGACCTATGAGATTACCTTTCTTATTGTAAATATAAACAAATGATTTCTTTATGTCCGAATTTAATCTGTAACTCCAAGTCCAGTTGTAATAGGAATCGTAATACGGGTGGCAAACTGGAAAGTTACTCGCTGATTCCGAAGCCATGAAAATAAACTTCTGCCTTGGACTCCTAAATATTGGGTGAATGTCCCAATTATTTTCCACATCAAATAGAATGGCATCGAAATTCCTGTGATCATTTAATAAACTTTTGTCGTTTGTCATGTAGCAATTGATAAACTTGCATTTATGATTTATAAAGACAAATTGACCATCTTTAAACTTTGGATCGTTGTAATGAGAAAAAGCCTCCGTCCATCTTAATATAAACTTTAAATCAGAAGGAAATCTTACTGGATCTGTGTAGTTTAACTTCATTATAGTATAGTTCCTTCGATAGTTATTAACATTCTTATTTATTGCTTTCAGTGCTCCAGATTCTTTGTATAAATATTCTACTTCAATAACTTCGATAATATTGTTAGACATTGAATTTTTAATATAATGTATAAACAACGCAGTGTACGCGCCTATCAGCATTGCTTTCATTGTCTTAGACATTGTAAAACTGAAGGAAGAAATTTGTAACATTCGTACGAAATGCACGCCATTGTTTCTCTTAAAATATTTCACAACAAGTATTGTCTTCGCAGTGGTCAGTAAAATACTTTGAATAAACTGCATTATATTTTTCAAATTCAGATGCAATAAAGCTAGAATTTTTTTTTTTAAACACAGAATAATTTACCTAACTCGTTGGAACACGGAGATCTTCACATGTAAATTAAACAGTAAAACGCTGCATAGAGATGAAAATATGTAGGCAATTAGCTTAAACAGAAAATTAAATATGAAAATCTCTTTGTTTCTGTGAGCGCGTTTTCGTCTGGCGCTCTAACCAGTGCGGCGGTCGGTATGCAAATGACAACAAATAGATGAGTGGCGCCCCCACTTGTGATGCCAGTAGTAAGTTTTATTTTTGTTTTGAACATATTTTGAAACACAGTACATATTAACTTATTTAAATTAGTACAATAAAATAATATAATCCTATATGTATCCTTGTTTCTTTTTTGGAATTTTGCTAATATTCTTTAGTGTAAACTAGCATTATATATTAATCACTGTGCATGCTGTGGGGCCCTATAATTGTGGGGGCATTTATATGTTCTATTTTGATACCATGATCTGTTTGTTTTTTTACTTTATGTCACCCATATTGGGTACCCAATTTTGTAAAATAAATAAATAAAATAATTTCTTATAATATTTATCATTTCTTCGTGTAGAATGGTTAATACTTATGCGCAAATAGGATTATTGCTTCTTTTTAAATATTTTTTCCCACACTTCATTTTTTGTTATACTTTTTATATAACTCTGGTCTCATTTAATGGGTCAGGTATTTAGCTCTACCTATTTTAAAAAAAATCATATAGGCATAAAGATTTTATTTTCTGACAATAAAATATACTATTTTCCGGGAACCAATATTTCGTGTTTAAATTTGTGACGTTTGTGTTTCAGGTGCCCTGAGGATATATTTAATAAAAGCCCTCGATATTGAGTGAATTTCGATATTCGGACTCCATCGCGGAGACCAGCTGTTGTCGATGATTCGGGATCGGGTGACAACTTGCCACTAGTAGGATTTGCATAACGGACGAGTACCGCAAAACTATTTACATCACAATGTATCGAATAATTTTGCCATATACAATTAATATTAATGTGGTAATTCTGAAAATCACAACTATTAAGCTGTCTTGTAATATTTAACTTTGAAAAACATTAAAAACAAACTCCTTTGGAAATTGTAGTTTGAATGTTGTGACTTCGGACTAAAAAATATAGTAGATTTGCTTTTTATAATTTAAACAGGATGAATTATAGAAAGAGTAAAATTTGTTGTAACTTTTTTTTGTTAACCCGGTAGTGACCTTAGGACCGTTAGGGGAGCGGTGAGGGCCTCTCCCCCGGTGTGTCGGACTTGCACTGACTAAAACCACCGGGTGCCAGCACTGCCTACTCTTCGCCTTCGCCGGGCCTGGGACACCAGATACTTCCGAGGTAAAATTTGTTGAATCTAATTCGGTTTATGACTTTATGATTTTGTTTTCATTTTATATTGAATTGACAAAGTAACTATAGCGCAGTTGATGCAAAGTGAAGTGTAAGTACAAAAATGGGAACGACTACCAAGGGATTAGAAGAAATTGACAGTTACCAATGTCATGCCGGATTTCGTTTACCCCGACTTAAGATCTTTAAGTGTACCAACAATTTGAGGTACAAAAATTGATACCGAAACGTGAACGGGCGAGGCGAGGCACGGTTTTTGCAATCGTGTATTGTGGTCAATCCTCCATGATCCACAATCCTCAAAAAGTCCATTTGTTCCCTATTTATCCCAATGTTAATATAACTTTTGGGAGTCGAAGCTGCTCGCGTCCGTAGGCTTTACCCTAGTTTCCGTACACGTGACTCCTGGGTGGTGTTAAACGAGCAGCAGCGAGGTGGTAGGGCGTCGGTGCCCGTCTGGATCGCGACCACAGTACATGGGTGTAAGGCCCGTCATAGTGACCAGTTTCGGCTTGTCGCGTTTCGGGATCAGCTTGTGTATATCCAGTAGGTCATATACCTAGAGACCTTCAGTCGCGGCGTATGTGGGCCGGCATGACGATGTAGATTATCATTGGATTTTCATTCTTTGATAGTCGCTTTCGTTTTTGGACTACACTGTACTTACCATCAGGTATTCTGTAGTAACTATGTCCAGCCAGTGTAAAAAGAAACTAAATCATCTATGATTGTATTGAAATTTCAAAGGTGGTCGGAAAATATTGATGAGAAGAGCTAAAGACCGGGCTCAATGCCACTTGTTAGAGAAGACCTGTGTCCAGCAGAAGACTAGGATGGTCTGATGGTGATGATATATTCAAATGCTATATATTTACATTTTTAGATGGTCATAACTAACAATTTGGTGATTTCTAACTACACCCTTTATATGAACTATTATTACAAATTGTAGTTCTTCTATGTATAGCAATCACAATTCATTCTATCAGATCGATTATTTCGATGCTATCGTTATTATACCAAATGATACTTACGTTTAGATAATAACTATTATGAGGTACGAAACAACTCAAGAAAACTGGAATGAAAGTCTTTAAATATCGAAACCTCAATATTCACGGCTCGGGGAAAGTTTTTTCCGACCCAAAAGCGTACGGTTGGATATTAGCAAAAAGTCATTAAAAGTAAGGGCGGCTGTACATCACGGCGGCAGGACCTCAAAGTCGGTATTAAAGCCGAAGTTGGCGGGACCTAAGTTATAAAAGTTCATTCATTTAACGGTTGCACGCGTTCGAAGAGAGCGACGACGGAATTTGAATATCATGTAAAAATAAATGTTATTCATGCCGCTTTTTAATGTACTGATCTTTGTAAATGGTTTTTCTTTAACGAGAGAGAAAACCGAGCTATTCATTTTTACTATTTTTGTGTAATTTTGATTTAATTACCTAACAAATATAATTGGTATTCTGTGTGTTTTGTAAAAGAAGGCGAGAAAAGTCATTTCTTCGGCGTACGCAGTGCTTCATTGACGTCAAGTTCGCCTTCTACCCAGGTTGAATGAGGACAAGCATTTGCCGGTAAATCATACACAATTTTTTTTTTAAATAATTATCTACATTTAAATTTTCTGTTAAAGCTTTCTTCTGTTTGTTCTCTAAAACTCTCTTCTAGGTCGGCAGCGCAACGATGACATATTTGTGTTATAGTTGACCACAGGGGACAGTGACCGCTTATCATCAAGTGGGCTATTTACCTGTTTCTCTTCCTTTCAGATAAAAAATATTTTCAGAAGTATTGTAGTCTATTTTTGCTACTACCGAAATTGATTCTTTTTATTACACTTGCTCGACATAGTGACTACAGAGTACCTGATGGTAAGTACAGTGTAGTACAAAAACGAAAGCGACTATCAAAGGATGAAAATCCATAGCCCACATATACCACGACTGAAGGTCTCTAGGTGTATGAGCTACTGGATATGTACAAGCTGATCCCGAAACGCGACAAGCCGAAACTGGTCACTATGACGGGCTTTACACCTATGTACTGTGGTCGCGATCCAGACGGGCACCGGCGCCCTACCACCTGGCTGCTGGTCGTTTAGCACCACCCAGGAGTCACGTGTAGGGAAACTAGGGTAAAGCCTACGGACGCGAGCAGCTTCGGCTCCCAGATTCAGTATATTAGAGCTGTAAAAGAAAATAATATTCATCCAAAGTCACGTTTCGTTTTGTTTACTAGTATTAACCTGTTAATTATTTCGTTAAATAATTAATAAACAGTTAGAATATATTTTTTGATTAAAATAATTAAAGTTGTTTATAACACGATATAAATAACAAAAAAAAACTTACGTAACAAATTATTTTAAGGGCTAATTGAAAAGTACAACGAAATGAACAAAACATCATAATCCCAGTGGCTTGGAAAAGTAATCTAATACCGTACAATTGTCGAGTTTCAGAGAAACTCTTTAATTTGTTCAAGTTCAGAGTCGGTTTCCGCGCCATCGGACGGTTTTATCCTATTAGTGATAATTAAATCGAACTTTAGGATTTGTACTGGGCGGTTTAAAATTCATTTAAGTATTTAACCCTTCATAAAACTTTGTACTCTTCTAACCTTACTGCTAACCATTCAAAAAGAGACCCGATATTTACTTACAGTAATTTTAAATTCTAGAACTAGTAAAACAAACAAATGTGACTAAACAAAGATTTTCTAGAATATTATTCATGTCGCGTATATTGGAGTTATGAAACGTGCTACCAAGTACAGATTTTCCCCAGAGCTCTGACACGGATTTCTTCAAGAGGGCAATGAGTTACGTCTCTATAGATTAATAACACAACCACATTTTTTGTTTTGTAGTTGTCCAAAGATGACAGTAATCCGATAAATAGTCAGTCAGTGTACTTGCAAAAACGAATAAATTTCCATATATATTTTTTTTGATAGCCCTGGGGAAATCCCTACCGGACCACAGGAGGCGGTGACGGCTACCCCCCGGTGTGTCGGACTTGCACCGACTAAAACCCCCGAGGTGTTAAATTCCCATATGGCCTAGGTATTTTTAACTCACCAAACGCTGTTTTTGAATTTTTTTGTCGAGCCGGGACAGGCTTTGACAAAATATGCAATTCGTCCTAAATGATAATTTAATTAAGTTAGTTTTCCAATCAATTTTTAAATAATTACAAAAAATATCCCAGTTTTTTAGCATCTTCAAATTATTTGTCCATTTGACACTAAATATTAAAATCAGCATTCTTCAGTCAGCAGTTTTTGGGTATCTCGTGAATACAAAATTATCGCCTCTCCGCCTGACTCCGCGGATTTAACCTTATTTTATTAAAAAAAACGAGAGGAAAAAATTACATCGAACCCGCCAATGTCTCCGGCGAATGCTGAGATTTCTTTTTTTCTCGTTATGGATCTTATTCGGTTTTATTAAATCAGGGTGAGTTGAATAGTTTTTCTTATTACAACTACTTTATATTATTTTATTTTTATATCTACTTCGAATTATCACTATTTAAATATTTTAATGACATCTTTTGTATCCAGTTGTTTTTGTGTGTTGTATTCAACATAACAAAAACCGCAGTTAATTGTTGATCCCTTGATGTCAAAAATATAATTAAATTATTCAAATAAAGACTACATTTGTTATAGGATTTTTTCGTAATATTTTGTTTCAAATTTGTATTATGATATGAATTTTCTTCTCAAACTATATCCTTAATGTAAACTAAATTGTTTACGCAAGTCTATTTACTATTTTCGTTTCTTAATTTTTGTGAAGTTTGCCGTATACTAAATATAATTCTTAGGCCAAAATCTTTATAGAAACTTAGAGAGGTTTTTACTGATCTGTTTAAACTTGTTTAAACTTTCTAAGCATATAAACTACAATAGTGATTTACAATAGAAATACCCAAGAGTACAGGACTAAGCAAGTGGGTATCAAACTTTAATGTATCCATTCATACCCGCATTATTCCACTGTTCAATATAGTCTATTTGAAAGTATGGTCACTAATCCGTATGTTGGAATACCATACATGTCTTTTCCTCAGCCCCCAGCAGACGGGAGGGCTCGGATAGTCCATAAGGATTTTCACTGGGTTAAAAAAATGGTTGATAAACGGAATGCGAGATGACCGAAGATTAGACGGAGCGAACACCTGCTTAAGAAAGGTTGACATTCTATATCCTACGGTGTAGCAAGCACGATTAACGCCAAATTGTTTAAGTAAAATTTGGCGTTAATCCAAAAACTAATTGGTGACAAGCTGCACGCCCTTTTGGGTACTTGAGTGCACTCAACTGGAGCACTAGTGCTTAAGCGACGCGTTTTCATGCTGAACGTAATTAGAGCAATCACTGTGGAACACGTTTCCCTCGAGTGGGAGTTGTTGTATCTAGTAATTTGGGTGTAACATCCAAGATTTCTATTAACTTATTAAATTCTTTGGATTTAATGTACACAGGTATTGTTAAGTATTGCCAAAAACGGAATACGAACCAATACTTCCTTGTTTAAATAAGTAATATTTCATTAAATTATTTTAAAAGTTTATTATCTTTTCCTTTCAGAGACTAGCGTATTGACCGCCTGTATTATGAAAACCATTTTCTGAACTTTGGATTACTTCTTCTAATATCTAAGCTCAATCGTAGAAATTAGAAAGCATTAGAAACCCTAAAACTTAGTATTTGATACTTCGACTCTGATGAGAACCAGAGGGTTTATACCAGTTTACATTCGGTATCGATAACGCTGATAAAAATATATCAAAATATATGAAATTGAGATTAGTTATTGAATTGAAATTTTGATACCTTATATCAAACCTATATATTTTTCCACTAGCGTTATCGCTGATCGAATGTCATTTTGTCTAAGCGTTTGTAAGTACTCCATAAATAAAATTAATAATAATAAATAAAACCGGACTTGGGCCTTAGGCCTCGCCCCTTTAGATCTACATTTTTTTATATTTTAAAATTTATATGTTGTTTATATGTATTTATTTTAAAATGTAACAATATTGTATATATAATAAATAAAGATAATAAAACCGCTTCTAATGAGACATACACAAAAGGCTAGCTCACAAAAGAAGGTACCTTCTAATATAAAGGGATAAGTGGTTATAAATATTAACAATATATCGTCATGCTATATCCTTTTCGGGGTAAGCAGGGATATATCAACTTTGTACTTGTATGTCATACCCAACGATACCAATAGCGCAGCTGATTGCTTCAGTGGTGGATAAGTGCTTATAATATGTAAAAATCATTTAATTTCACAAATCTTTCACTACACACACACTACATTCTTTGATTCCACCAGCCCCATTCCACCACAAAACCACTAGACATCGTGTCGGATACCATCCATATGTGGTGGATGTTCCTTATATTCGCACGAAAAGATTCGCTTCTACATTTATCATGCGAACGGCTAAGAAGTGGAGAATATGCTTCCAGCGGCCATATTTCCGCGATATTATGACCTGGGAGTCTTTAAGAGAAGAGTGAACAGGCATTTGCTAGGCGATCGCGTTTCATCATTCAACTCTACTTCACCTTCCACCAGGTGTGATTGAGGTCAAGCGTTCGTCTATAAATTATAAAAAAAAAAACTTATGAGGTAAGCTTAACAGTCGAATTAAATGACTTAAAAACAGGATTCAGATATTTATTCTAATTTTCAAAAACAATTCAATAGAGGGCCTAGACAAAGTTACCATCGATAAACGTTAACGCTGGTAAAAGGTATATGGAAATAACATAACTTTCAAAGTATCACGTAATCATGTGATATCAATTGCATACATATTGTAATTTTCTACAAGCGCTAACGTTTACCCAAAGTTATTTTGTCTATGTCCCTTGAAATTGTACATTGAGTGACATCAATCAAAACTACAAAATAGCATTATTTTCTGAACGTATGCGATAGTGTCCGTCGAAACGAATCAAAGAGGCTTTTAAAAGTCCTCACACGTGTAGCGGGGAATAGTAAATCCAGGACTCCTCTTTGAAGTTCCTTCTTTATCGGCAATACTTTGACTTTACTTTCTGCTGTATCCTCTATTATTACAGTGGATCGTGTACTAGGGATGTTCTCCGTAAGTGGAGAGCTATTAAATATGTAGATCGGAGGAGGTGGTGTCACCATTTGAATACTTTGAGGAGCACGAAATTCGACAAACTTTGTCGGTATGTTGCTTATATGGAGGTCTTCATCTATTGGTGTTGCTGATTCATCAGTTATCAAAGCCAGAGTATTTGTGTAAATATCGTGGAAGTTAACTGTGGATGGCGGATAGTAGCTTGAAAACGGCTGGTCGTGCGTCGATTGTGCATTTATCCTTGCCTGAAAAAAAAGCGAAAAAGATTTAGCCATCACATGCTCACCGCTGAAGGAAAAGAGAAGGAAACCCGCATGGCATCTAATATTATATATGTGTCATGCGTAAGTGCCCTGAGAACAGCGATCACCTGCGTTACTGGTCACGTTGAGCACGGCATATAAGTGCAAAGTGAATACAGCCATTAATATATTTCTACTCACCTCTAAAGGCATATAATGTGAAGATATATTATTATTATTAAAGTTGAACTGAATTGCGTGGAGTGTAAATGAGCTCCGGGCAGTAGACTTCAGGGAGTCTGCTACCCGGATGAGAGGGAGGCGGTGCACGGTGTCCGGCTCATCACCTGGGAGAGAGGTTTTGGCGGGGTGGGCTTATACTCCTTCCCCTCCCAGGGAGGTAGCCTCAACAAACCTTCGTGTTCCCTGGGCGTCTGGATGAATTCGGCTTCCCAGGCCCAGGTGGAGCAGTCAAAGGGATACCCCGGGGGTTTTTAGTCAGTAGGAGTCTGACACACCACGATCACTGCCCTCACAGCGTCCCTGATGGTCCTATGCAGGACTTTCTCCCGGGATACAAAAAAAAATTGAGTGTAAATGAGCTGCCGAACATAGTAAGTTTCTCCCGGGGCTATGACATGGGTTTCTTCAAAAGGGCAGTGAACAGCTTTTTTCCAAATTGACAATACATTAAAAACATTCCTTGTGTTGCAGTCTTTCATAAGTGGCGATAACCACCTACCATCAGATATGCCGTCCGATTATATTCCGATAAAAGTTAAAAAAGGCAAATAAGTCTGTGAAACTTACCAGTAAGAGTAAAATAGTGAACAGTGTGGTACTATAACACATTTCGAACTGTTTGCGCTCTGACCCCCAGATTTAAACTGGCACGTTGGGTGATCATTGTTCGTATGTCAGACAGCATGTGAAGTTTCATTATTGTGTATAGATAATACAATACCTGTTTATAACAATATTGTTTTTGATAATTTATTAAAACATGCCGTTGTTTAGCTTTGATTTGAGAACATTGATGTATTGTGTTTAAAAAATGTTTGTGATTGGTTCAGTTGCCTTGCAGATGCTAAGTGATTACAATAGATTCCAAAACCAATACCATTGATACTCTTTTGTAGACGCTGAAAAAAAAGAACAAATGAACTGTATATACAGGACTTGACCTCAAAACGCAAGAAATTGGCTCACTTTAGTGTACTACTCGATATCAATCCTAATAAGCGCCATTGAGCGCGGTTTTCGGTTCTACTCAACTAAGCATTAGTTAAGTCAAAAAAAAAGAATTCAAGAATAAAAAAAAGTATTACTGTTCTTTCACAAGTCATTGCTCTATCTTGCAGAGGGCCTTCCACATTAGATTTGTCAATTATCGGTCTTGGTATTTGAAGAACTCGTTTGCTCCAGCGATCATAGTTTCTTCAGCATGTGCGGTCAGCCAACTGTGACTTCAGTTTGGCTCTATATGAATAAAGTTTACTGATCACAGCTTTTTTTTAGTAATCAGATTCATAGCTGAAGGAAAAACATCATCATTACTACAACTTAAAGTGCTCCCAATTCCCGCTTGTTTCACGACACACATACCCCAACTTTTTGGTTTAATTCTTCCCTTTGGTCTTTTTTGATTGCGCGGTCTCCACACTGATAGCTTTCCCATTGATCTTTCTTCAGACGTCCCAGATATATATATATATATATATATATATAGCTTCTTCCCATCTTTAATTAAGCTTGGGTGTAAGTCACCACATTCTTTATCTTGGTTTTGAACTAGATCCAAGCATTTTTTAATAATATTGAAGGAACTTAAATTAAAAAAAAATTATATGATGATAAAGTATGGTACCTGATATTAAATATTCTTTGCTGATTTTATGTTTGAGGTAAAAAAAGTCGTGAAATATTGCAAATTTTGAATAGGAAGTGTTTGCAGGGAACATCGAAATCGCATTTGCTTACAAAATAAAAGGAAGCCGATAGTGCTACGCCGCTCGAGTATGTACGTCTAGAGAGATACGTGGGTCCGTTCACATTGGCGTTGACGGTACGGTATTTATAGACATTTTTGTTTTAATGGTCCTCTAAAAATTATGTATATATTATAACACATATATAATATAGTGTCAATATGAACATGTAACGCACTAGATGAAAGTATTATATAAAATATCCTGCAGTGAATGTGTTGAATTATGTTATTTTTCTTCAAATTTCCCCTATAATAATTTAATTTTAACACAAATAGTAACTGGATCAAGTCTGATTTTATATAGTTTATATGTACATGCCATTATATTCTATATGTGTGTAACTTTCGCAAGCCTACCGCTAGACGGCGATTTTCGGTGGCAAACGTCATACACATTCCCTCATACGCCACCATACTGTGCACATTGGATTTGTTTCAGAAGACTTTTTATTTATTTATTCACGGCTACAGACCTATTTATATTGTGTATTGTGCTCCCGGTGATTTGTGTTACGTTGGACAATTTTATTTAGCACGGAGTCGCATACCACGGACTTTTGAGATTTCACGACCGTGCAGGATTCACTACACCGGACTCTGTTCCTGGATCCAGGCAGGCAGAGACACCACGGCGGCAAGTTAAGCGGGATTATATATGTGTATATTTTATAATGGTCGTGTGCATTTGTTAGGACCCGGAAAATAACCTACCAGCACCTAGAAAATACAGTCCACTATCTTCTTTGTTCGGAAAATCCAGTGCAGCCTTGAGCGGCGTGCACATTATATTTCTGAAACTATTTTCTACTCTTATTTTTTTGTTAATATCATTGGTTAGTTTGTTTAGATTTAGGTTACGATCCGAAGAACCTAGGTACTCCTGCGTACCGCATGGCAGAGAGGTCCTGAAGAGTTTACATCTACCACTCCTGAAGATAGAGCTGGAGAAAGGCCATCTATTAGTATATGAATCACTGCGCCTGGCTAGCAGCGAATACAGGAATACCCCGGTGGTTTTTGGTCAGGGGGAATCTGACACACTGCAGCTGCCGCCCACATCAACACAATCTTGAGTTTCTTTTGGCATTTCTTCTCAAGGCAGTCGCTTCCGAAATCCTAGCAAATCACTGTTAAGTTTCATATATTGGCTGGCGGCCCAAATCGAGATTCGTACCCACAGTCGTGCCCTTGCGTTGCCACCCAACCCATCAATTTGCCGGCTGAACACCTCAGTGTCCGCCCTCTCGCCCGGTTTAGTTGTGAAGGTCTAACCCGGCTATCAACCAATATCCAGACGAAAAAAAAAAGAAAAGAAAACCGCAGCTGCTGCTCTCGCGAACACCGTGATGTTCTAATGCAATGCTTTCCTTCGGGTTATCATAAAAAAGGTCCACCAGTATTATATAAATAGTGGAACCGCCATGAGTTTGAAGGGTTCCGTGGAATTTAAAAGTGGACTGTAATTTTTCTAGGTCTTGGCTCATGCGATATAACTGTTGCCACCCACCTGTTAGGCTGTTCAGCAGTCCTGACGATATGTGATATCACTTCCACAACACAGTAAATGTATGAAACCAAAATATATAAATGATTGAGGTGCACCGTCGACGCGTATGTATGTTGCAAGACGAACGGTTTCACAGTAGTTAGGCAAACTACCCCCCTCTCGGACTGGGTGGCAAGCAAACGCAACAAGAGCCAGACAAAGCGATAATATTTTGTTATCTGTGGCGTTACCATTTCCCCCCGACCTTAAAGAGTTGCCTTTAAGAAAGTATTAAACTAAATGTTTTAACAATAACTATAAACTTGCTATATAGCACAGTAATGAACTTAAGTAAAGCATACAGGTTGCGAACTTATGAATCTAATAAAGATTATATTAATATTTAAGATGTTAAATCCTTAATAGTAAATAATAATAAGGAGTAAATATAAAATAAACAAGAATAATTATAATAAAATGTTATTGAGTTGGCAAAGAGTTTACCATTGATTGGATGAATAAGCATCCTTTAAACGTTCTGGTCGTCGCGAAACAAGTTGCACCATCAATTGACAAATGAGATGCCTTGACAATACCTAATGGCCATGAAACAGACAGATCATAGTGAACTATAATTACCCTGAGACCCATAGTGATTGGGATGAGAGGAATTTTCCATTTCGGATGAGATTGCAATATATGCAAATACTCGAGTCGCCACTTCATCAAGAACGATTTTTCGAAAACCTTACCTAGAAGAGAATAAGGTCTCTTCTTGGACACTGATTCAGCAGTTAAAATATCGGCAATTCGATGTAAAGGATTTTGCGTCGGATTTAGTAAAACCCAAGGCAGTCCATTATACGGGATAAAGCGATTTAATAAGTTACAAGATAGTAAACTGAATAAAACGCAAATAGCAATACTTTTCTCTTGTGCAACATAGTAAAATATGCTCGACGAAAAAGTCTTCATAGTCTTCACAACGCGTTTCGTAATAAATATCTGCCATCGGTATGTCAGTGAAATAGACCAAAAAAGAACCTTTGAGTTGGTAAATTCAAAAATACTCACGATAACGTAACGCGGGCTATTAGTACTATGGGTGCAACGGAGTAATCGTGAACACAATCTAACAAAACAAAGCTCAAATATTGATAAAGTGAGTGTTTTAGTAAAAAACATTTTACATTTAGCATGCCCGAATTCGTTGTTGATTTGACACAAAAGGTTCTGATATCGCCGGTCATCTTCACGCATACCTATTTGCAGAAACATCTGCCTCATTTTAATACAAAAGGCAACAAGATACAGCCTATAGCTTGGAAGGACACTAGGCAAATCATTACTTTGATCAAAACCTAAGTGAAGTATACGATTTGAACAGATACCTAACCTGGTCTCAGACCCAATATTATGAACGAGGCTAAAGGCAGACGATTTTTCGGATCTAAGCCTACCATGATTGGGTATAAAACAAGGAAATGTCTGTTCGTTTACCGAAATTTTAAGAGATGTTGAATAATTTTTGTCTATGTGATTTCTGGATTCATTTTCGTAGGCTTCACCCAGTGGCTGTAAATACTCCTTGTTGCGCTTTAAACATAGATTTCGCCCTTTTACATTTTGCATGAAATCACCTAACAAGTAGGATTTTTTACTAAACGGCAGAGCAACTGCATATCTACCGGGTTTGTTTAGAGTAATATCAACTGTAGAATTCCCTTTGTACTTATGATCATCTAGATCTTCAGCGTGAGGAACTGATATCTCTTTTAGGTTCACAAAGCGCTGTGGAAGAGAATCAATACAATTTTGATTGATAACAGAACAACATAACACCGTAGTAACGCAAGTGATCGGTGCCGGTGTCATTGTGGGTAGTGACCCAACCACGACATAGCCCAACACAGTCTCAATGACAGGTGGTATTTTAGGAAAGTTGCTGGCTACCCTACCTGGCAGCAGCAAATGAGAAAACAGGCTGGCACCTATAAGCATTTCAATAGGGCCAGGCGTTGCGAACGTCTCGTCGGCAAGTTGCAACGGCTTTAAGTGAGGCAGAGCCGCCTGGTCAATAGTGAGCGTAGGTAAATAGCCCGTGATGCAATCAACTACGAGAGCATTCATGTCGTAGAAAATATTAGGATTATATTTAGAATGAAATCTTATATCAACTACACCCTTTGTTCGCTTCTCAGATCCACCTACACCTCTCACTATGATATTAGACTTTTCATAATTAACTAAACCCAATCTCGAACAACAGTCGCTTGAGATGAAGTTACTCTGTGAAGCTGAGTCTAATAAACACCGCACGATATGTTGACGACCGTGAATATCATACACCACAACCTGCACAGTGGCAAGAGCAACAGTAGTATATATATTACTAGGCTGGCTCAACGTATTGCTAATGCAAGAGGTAGAAATATCGGGTGTGTTGTGCAATGTCGGCTGAACCTCAAGCGGTGACGTGAAATCGGAGCTAGGTGAGGACTGAACTTGTGCGGACGTACTGTCTATAAAATGAAGCAATGAGTGATGCCTTTTGTTACATACATTGCACCTCATAGGCGATTTACATTGCCCTGTATTGTGTCTGATGGATAAACAAATAACACAGCCACCTTTCGACTTAACGCAATTGTATCTATTGGAAGGTAACATATCTTGAAATTCAGGACATTTAAAAAGATGTTCATGAATAATATTAACGCACAAGCAACTTAAATTATTTTGAGAAACCTCGGTTACGTACGACTGCGGGCTGGGAACCTTCTGAACAGGCTTCTGATATTTGAGCTTAAAGTTCTTACTCGCACCACTGGCAGCAAACCGCGATTGAACTGAACTGTAATGGTATGCTTGACCCTGTGTCCTAATAAAATCATTTAACTGAGCAAATGTTGGAATTTTGGCACCGCGGGTGTACATGTGAAAATTCATTACGGTATCTGTATCCAGCTTTAACAATGACAGATAAAGACACATGTAATCTGCCAAATCTGATAACTTTAAATTTTTTAAAGCATTCACAGCAGTGACTACCTTGTCAGTAAATAACTGAAAATTATTAGAGGACGGTCCACCAACAAATTGAAACTCTAATATCTGTTCTAAGTAAGTGTTGGCCATAAAACGTTTATCTTCAAATCTATCAATCAGGGTCTGCAAAATGAGCGCATAATTTTCACTACTTGCAGTAATACTCGATACAACTTCAAGAGCCTTCGGAGACAATTTACCAAAAAGATAATATAATTTTTCATCGTCCGTAAGCAATGGGTTCTCGTGTATGAGCTTCCTAAAATTATTATAAAATAATGACCAATTCCTTACATCCCCGTCAAAGGGCAGCAACTCAGTAGGGGGGAGCTTAGGTCTCGTAGGATATTTGTCATTAATATGTGCAACTTGTGTCGAGTTGACCGAGCTTAAACTATCTAAAACACGTTTAACCGCGCAGTACATATCCTCAAACGCAATAAAAGAATCATAGCTCGGTATCGCATTAGGGTCTCTCTTCATATTCAATATATTAAACTCATCAAGAGCAGCCTGAAATTCTGTACGAATATCTTTAATAGTACTCGCCGCGTTAAGAAAACTATTCTGCGTATCGTCGCCCGTAATATTCTGTGATAAATTATATACACTTTGCATACGTGCGAACAATGCATTGCGCTTAGCGTAGATAAGACGAAACTGCGGACTTTCATCTGAGTTCACTTCTTTTTCCTTTCGAGACATTTTTTTTTCAAACTCCAAAGCAATAAGTGAATATGTACTGCAATTAATATTTAAGACAATAAAATATTAATTAAATTACAAAGTTAAATTGTTTCAGTAAATTATTAGTTCGACTGTACATCGACTCGTATCATTCACAAACAAACATACAACATATCAAAACATGAATGAAAATAATAAGAAATTAGAGTATAGTGAACACTATATTTATGAGCATATAATTAAGTTAAATGAAACTAAGCGCTGTTTCTGTGGACATATATCATAACTATGATGGTCACGTAATAGGATCAGCTATATATAAGTTATAAATAAAACTTTTGCGTCTCAACTATTGTAAAATATGACCCACAGTAAGTATATCACAGAACCGTGCGCTCGAGGAGGTATTACAATCTATTAACATTAAATTTGAAAGTAAACAATGGTATAGTACTCAAGTTAAAATGTTATATTTTTCAAATGAATTGTACTTGCATTATATTTCGCAAATTAATTAAATATACAGTCAAGCTGACTCTGCAATATTTTTTATTTACGTTAATATTATTTTAAAAATAACATTAATATTATTTATATGTATAGACTTGTGTATTATAGCACCGTGTAAGTAATACAGAAAACAGAATAACTATTACTGTGTTAGCTTGAGTTCTTGTATACTAACAATTGTTGTTCAGTAATACAAAGAAACTAACAAAATGCTAAACAACAATAAAGTAAACAGCTTCTATATACTACAACTGTGTAAATAATACAAATACAATATGAAATATATATTTCCTGGATTGCTAAATTATCATGGAACGGTATTTTATAGTTACTAACTAATAACTGTTAGACATACAAACTCGGCACGATTTGTTTTCTTTGTACCTGCGACATTAAAATATCAGCAGAAAATATAGCAATTTTATTACGTTTTGGCTTATAGGCATATGAAACTGGTTATTTAATGTGAAATTACAGTATTTAGTACTAATATTAGTATATCTAAAATACTAAATTGATATGTAAACACAATATCCAGGCAAATTATTACTAAATAGGCAACCTTTCAAGGTGGGACGGAACTGTTTCAATTAGGCCAAATATAAATCGGGCCTTAACTGGATCAAAATATAGATCCGGTATCGACTGGACCAAATGGAACCGCCATGAGTTTGAAGGGTTCCGTGGAATTTAAAAGTGGACTGTAATTTTTCTAGGTCTTGGCTCATGCGATATAACTGTTGCCACCCACCTGTTAGGCTGTTCAGCAGTCCTGACGATATGTGATATCACTTCCACAACACAGTAAATGTATGAAACCAAAATATATAAATGATTGAGGTGCACCGTCGACGCGTATGTATGTTGCAAGACGAACGGTTTCACAGTAGTTAGGCAAACTACCCCCCTCTCGGACTGGGTGGCAAGCAAACGCAACAAGAGCCAGACAAAGCGATAATATTTTGTTATCTGTGGCGTTACCAAATAGATTACTCACAATGGAGTCATACCACGTGTCTCGCCGCCCTCTTAGAATGCTTATGACGCGGTGTTGCAGTTTATTTAATTTCCTCAAAGGCATTACGTGGAAAAGGCGGGCTTACAAGTGCCACTCACCACGGTTTACTCAGCTCTACCTAGACGCAGGGGGAACCGTTTGGTGTCGTTACTTTAAACATGTCTGAGCGTGTACTTTAAATCATAAGAATTTAAACGTGTGTTCTTCATTCTTCTACTTATAATTTAAAAGATTTATTGGACAGTTTTAGCTTTAACATAGGAAATTACATTCAATACAGTATACGGTCATAAAATTATGTATACGCAACAACTTAGCACAACAATACTTGGTTTTTTCAACCCATAACCTGTCACTTGTCAGAAGTTACTCACAGATGAACAGTCACCGTGTGTTCTTACGTTTTGATATAAAAATCTTTTTTATCTAATACAATACATGCTTGTGGAGGTGTGGTGGCTAGGATTAGAGATCGGTTTCCATGTAGTTTCGAATCTCGCTAAGTACCTATAAGTTTTTCCAGATTTCGTATGGGTTCAGGCGCCACATGATCACAGGCGAAGGAAATCATCATGAGGAAACCCGCATGGCATCTAATAGAAATGTCATGTGCAAGTGCCCTGAGAACGGCGGTCAGCTGAGCTACTGGTCACGTTGGGTGCGACATAAAAGCGCAAAGTCGCTTCAACCACAAAAATATTTCTACTCACCCTGTTGCGATATATTAATATTATTATTACATGTTTGTTACACTGAAGAACTTTAATGTAGCTTATAATAAAATAGGGTGCATGATTTAAATTATTTGTTTTATATCACACGTCATTATAAGTCCCAAAGGTCTTGTATGTGAATATTTCACTCAACTGTCAAGGGACTCTTCAAAACAGGTTGCATTTACATCTGAAATCTGATCTGCGAGTTCTCTTTGTACGAGATTACAGTGACAAATTGTGTAAGCAAGCGGGGAATACACGTTCGTGGGACTCTTTGTGATTCTTATATGGAATTTCTATTTACCGCTTTTCATTATGTTTTACATGTACCACTTTTTGGCATGGAATACGTTTTCATAGCAAAGAACATTATTTCTTAATTCCGATAGTAACAGCCTTTCTACAAGACGATGGTTATTTAGGAAACATGTTTGAATGTGGTCAAAAGCCGTTTAAATAATATTTTATTTTGATAATGATTACGTCATTACACGTTGAACGCCGTGGGGGTCACCGGTGACCCCCAGTGAGCTTTCCGTTTGGGCCGGGGGGGGGGGGGGGGTTGGGGGTGCACCGGTGACCCCCAGCTAAAAAATGTGATAAAACGCAGATTTATAACACTAGAAATGATAAGAAAAACATATTTCGAAATAGAATTTATTGTAGAATAAAGAGATTAAAACGGCCTGAACGGGAAGTATTGAGAAAAAGGGCCGGCGTTCAAC
Organism: Automeris io; assembly: GCA_036320925.1. Classification (NCBI taxonomy): domain Eukaryota; kingdom Metazoa; phylum Arthropoda; class Insecta; order Lepidoptera; family Saturniidae; genus Automeris; species Automeris io. The sequence goes on along the minus strand of JAUDJH010000019.1, from coordinate 8,304,048 downwards.
GTGTGAAATAATAGCGAATGATTAAATCCCGGAAAGTATATCTAAGTTTTTTCTAGATGAAGTATGGATTTAGGTATCACATGATGATCACTGGTCAAGGATTACACGGTGAGGAAAAAATGTTATGTGTAAGTGCCCTGAGAACGGCGATCGGCTGTGCTACTGGTCACTATAGGCACGACATATGAGCGCAAAGTGGATATAGTCACTAATGTAGCTATGCTCACCCCGTATGCGATTATAGCGTGATGGTATGTTATTATTATAAGTTACTAGCTGTCCCGGCAGACCTTGTTCTGTCCTATTTCTCTAAAACAAAGTCACATTGTTTTTTTAATGTTAATAGCTACCCCGTCAGATTTTTTGAAAATTGTTTGAAGCAACCTGGCCTTAATGCTATATGTATAAAAACTGACAAATATTGACATTAATATTTATACGTCACTCAATAGTTGTTTTGCCTTCCCGGAACCCATCCACTGACATTTAAACTTTATGGTATAGTGTTAAAGTTTACATTGACTTTTAAATATTTTTTGTATGAGAATATAGAAAAGTCATGTCAGCCAAATCGGTTCAGCCGTTCTCGAGTTTCGGGCTTATACACATTTAACGATTCATTTTTATATTATAGATTACACTATTCATTGTAATAAGAATTTTCATTACTATTAAAATGGTTTAATTAGCGTTATTTTTTTCGGAATTTAACATACGTTTCGAATTAATTTGAATAAATTTAAACGTCAAAAACTTCATGTTTTTGATTAGCGCCACTAATGAATTGCTTGGAAAAATGCCGGAGCCGTTGGCCGGTAGCCGAATAAATAAAATCACTATATCAATATTATAGAATATCTTTTTCATTCAAACAAAATTACTTTAGACTGAGATTTGTAGACATTACTTTGGCTTTGCTCAGCAAAGTGCTCAGAAAATAAATCCATTTTCACAAAAAACGAAGTATAAAATAGGAACGTCAGTATAACCTATAAGTATTCGCAGATCGAGTTATTTAACCTTGTTCCACCCTCTCCCTTCCATAGCAGAACCACGCGCGCTGGTCTACGGAGTCACAGCTTTTCAGTAACTCACACCCCGGCTAGGACTAAGAAATTCTCTAACTCTTACTTTTGCCGAGTTATCGGGCTGTGGAATGGTCTTCCCGCGAGCGTGTTTCCATCATCTTATGATATTGGGTCTTTTGAGCGAAGCGTGAAGAGATATATGTGCAGGCTAGCATGATCGCTGCGGCTATCGATGGTTATCGGTAGTTTTGGACTGCACCATGCTTTCCATCAGGTTAGGTGTAGTCACTGTGCCGTGTCAGTGTAAAAAAAAAATTAAAGTTCAATTGACAAAATTAATGACTTACCAAATCCTTTGACATTCATATAAATTGTAATGTTTTAGTAACGTCTAAGGTAAAGTAGCGTCTATAAGTCTCAGTCAAAGCAATTTTGTTTTTTGACGGTTATGTTACAGCCGCTGGTTCCGTCACATGTTAAAAAATAAACAAATCAACAATACAATTAATTTTCTTTTTGTATTTGGCCATATTTCAAGAATCCTATTATTTTATCCTCTACGATTGACTCCAGAATAATCCACTAAATTACACTTTGTATTATCATTTAATATTCCAATCCACAAAGGCAGGCCACTTCGCTGATTGATTACTCTCGACTCCCCACACGTCCATAGTTAAATGCGGATTAGGCCACAAGCTATCAGCCTGATGCATGGGCGGTATTGTGTTGTATGAATCGGTGTGGTTACGCGTCTTGGAACAAAGGTACTTCGCCTGGACATAGATTATGGCTCGGCCAGCTACGGTGAGGCGATTGTCTGTGACTATTTCGAATGAAAACATAGGGCACTTTATTTTGACGAGCTGTTTAACAACCTACTATGGATATAGATACGAGAGCCACACTGAAAGTGTTTAGAACTGGTAATTTAAAAACATTATTTAAAAAAATAAGTTTAAATGTTGAAAATATAACTCTTTACCAATATTGTTGAGTATATATTGCATTCATTTGTCATTTATTTTACGATTTTCTTCGTAAAGGCGAAAATGCAAGCCAGGCCGCTGAAAATACATCAGGAATCTTAACTACCTACATTATTATGTCTATACCTTCTTTACATAAATGAACTTTAGGTGAGATCAAAAGACATAATATGTGTTATTGAAACAAAAATATTTAAAGATGTTGATGATGATGAAGAAGTTAGTTATTTGAACGAATTTCCAGAATGTTCGTATTTTGTCACGTGTTTTCTCAACATAGGAGAACACACTTCAAGAGGTTGTTGTTATAGTGAACGAATCAATCTGCCTATTGACAACCGCATTATTTATTCCCTTGATAAGGAGATCCTGTAGCTGTACTGCGTTCTCTTAACAGTGTTGTTTTCAATATTACATATTCATACTAGCTGCAGAAAATAAGATTGTTACAGTATTATTTTAGCGATGTGTGGAGTGCTCACGTGTACTATGACATCCTCGCGTTATCTTTTATTTTAAAAAATGTTATCAAATGTTGTAGTTACGGTTAATAATTGATTAATTATTAATTGTGAGAGTACAATTTATAATTGGTTAATTTTTAGTCACTAATTTTACTATTAATTAATTCTGCCTAAGACTTTATACAAATACGCTTACTTTATACAACGTTAGTGGTAACTAACGCAAAACCTCTTAAAGGTAACTTAGGTACATCAAGACTAATAACAACTTTTGTTTTATGACTTTTGCCAAAACTTAACACATCCTAAGATATATATTTTTTTAGTTATAGTAGGGATTTCTATCAATCGTTAGCTCTATGTTTAAAGTTCAGTCAGCTGATGCTACGAAATCGTCTACCCCAGTTGCATCGCGCCGCCTTTCAAAGTATTAAGATGGTCAGAACTGCAAATTTGATTTATTTATTTTTTTGTATGGGGAAGAAAGATTGAATTATAAAAAGTCGTGAAACAAAAGTTGTTAGTCTTAATATATCAAAGTCACCCTTAAGAGGTTTTGCGTTAGTTAGGGGAAGTCCGGGCAAAGCGGACACCTTAAGCTTTGATCGACTATGGAATGTGATCCATCAAACATAGAAATAAAATAATGACAGAGTATGAATCAGTGTTTATTAAACTATTTATTATAATCAACAAAAAAATCGTAACTGCAAAACTTTACCTAAAATTATTGATTATATTGAATCTGTCACCGCTATTCGCTTTGGCCAACCCACTGGGTAAAGTGAATAGGGCCAAAGAGCAATGTGAATACGCAGCCAGATAAGGAACAATTACAAAAAAAAATACATGAAATAGAATAACAAAAAGAATAAAGTGACCAAATAAATTAACTAATCAGTTATCAGTGCAGTTATCACATATAAATATGCCTTTTCCCTCGAATGCCGTGCACATTTCGTGGCTCCATTGCTTGCAAAAACTGCGTTGGATCCAATCATCAACTGGCTGTCCATTAACTTCAATATAATCTTCCCCGCAAAAACTACACATGCAGCTTGCGTAATTTTATTTTGTTTTAGATTTCTTAAATTATAAAATATAAAAATATTTTTAGTCATGTTAGTCTTTTTCTTTAGTAGAATCATTATTTTTATATCTTTATTAATATTTTTTAGTACTTTGGTAATAGCTTTAACAAATTTTTCTTTCTGTTCTCTCTTAACCGGTGTGCTAGTAAGCACCTCAGACTTTTGAATACTTCTTTTGCGTATTCCCATGGGAACATAAGGAGTTGAGAGTAAATCGTACGCTACTAGGAAAAGTGAATATTATTGGGCAAAAAATGGATGCCATATTCACTTTGCCCGTGTTCGCTTTGTGCGACAGGTACTTTTACAATGAAAACTAACCTAAAATTAAATCCAGATATAACAACAACAAGAATTTCGCAGCATTACAACAAGAAAATATGCACTTTACGTTAATAATAATTCCAAAACAGTAACACTAGATATACATGCGTAATAATAAAAATATATACTTTATAATATCGTAACAATTTATCACTTTTTTGTTTTTTTCGATTTTTTCACAAACAAAGCGTGACCTTGCTTTAGGTTTTTTGCTTACGACTGAGGGGCGGGGGCCAGACCTCGTGGCAAGCTACAGACTTGTTTGGACTTGCAATTTTGAAATATTGAGAGGTATTCGCTTTGCCTGGCCTATTCGCGTTGCCCGGACTTCCCCTACCTGTATCCCTGTATATGTCATTGCATGAAATATGAAAGTAAGATTGAAACAACATTGTTATAATAGACACTAGTACAGTTATAGGTAATGTAATACTAATGTTTATGAGTCTACAGTACTAATGCAAACTATATCTGCAACTGACAAATCAATAAAGTAATTGTTTTTTTTTTTATTACATATGCAATTATCTCTACATGAAAACTTTCTGTTATTTCATTTGATTCCTATTTTCTGTCGTCGAGCATTACAATAAAAATCAGGATATTAAAATTTAGAATTTTAACAGATCTTTAAATCATATTAATTACTGCAAAAGTAATTAACGTTTTCACGGCATTCGTTAAAAACTAGTCTTGCCGCGACGTCGGGATTTTGAATTGCCTTATGCCTCTCTGAACCATTTATGTGTCAATAAACGCTCGTTAAATTTTTAAATATTATTAAATTCAAATAACAATAGTATTTATTGATAGAGTAACCTTATAGGTTCGTTTCACCCCAGCATCTGTTTTTCCACAATTTTAGCATCTGGTAGTCTTCGAAAGTAGAGTGAGTAGGTATTTGATGGGCAAACGCAATTCACCATTGGCCTCATCTTACTTTAAAATCACGAATTAAAAGCAAACATTCGTCTGTAAATCATGAAAAAAAACTTGATCGACAAAGTTTTCCTATATGAATTTTTATTTTGTATGATTACTTCTAAGTTTGATAGCGCCCATGGGTATGTTTACATATTAGTCACGAATTATTTGGTAACAAAATTAAAATGGGTGTAATTTTCAAACAGATTTTATAATGCAATTAAAATTAGATGGTTTGTCGACGAAAATCCAATATCGTTGGCAGCAGTTCGGCGGTCAACCAGTGAAACGAACGTAACTGTGATCTACTAGCGTTTCGGAAGCGACTACCTTGAGAAGAAACGCCGAAAGAAACTCAAGGCTGCAATTCATGTATTAAAATGATTTTAAATTATATATCTTGGTTCCATTCTGATTGAATGTATTCCGCGAGTGCTACTCTGTAACATCTTGTACTAATTGGTCTACGATGCGAAGATGTTCCAACGATTTATAGCACGCCCCGGCACCCACATCTGTCTTCACTGCACTTTTAAATTTTATTATTACGACCTTACAATATATTTATTTATGTTATTAACAATAAGTGTGGCCTGTCGAAACCTTCTCTAAAATAAGCGGTAGATTAATTTATATTATTTTTATATCATAACTTAACACTAGATTTCCAAGAGCAGACATATTTTAGTTATATAAAAATATATATAATTATACGAAACATTTTTTTTAAATATTATGAATTTTTATATATTATCTTATAGTATTTATTTATAGTTGCACTTACCTCCCCCCTCTCTTTATTCCCTATATACGTATGTGCTATACCTAGGCTTACCATAATTACGAAGAGCCAAACCGGGACGCAGAAGAGAAAGAGGCTCATTTTCATTTTGCTTTTCGCTTAATTTGTGTTTTTCATATTTGAAATGCAATCAAAATTATTATAAATTGAAACCATATTAATAAATGTGAATATATTTTTTATTAAAAAGAAAAAGAGACGCCGGGACTGGGATCTCAAACCGGGACTATCCCGGTCAAACCGGGATGTATCGTAAGCCTATCTATACCTATATTGGGTCTTTCTAGTGTTAAGTCAGCTTATTCCTGTTTGTGTCTGATAGCCTACTGAATAGGAGACCGCTGTCCGTGAGCGGCAACGAGAAAGGTTATAGGTTCGAATCCAAGCACGCACCTATAGGTTTTTTCTAGATTAATTACAGATTTAAGCACCATATGCTCACCGGTGAAGGGAAAGGTTGTGAAGAATCGCGTATAACATTTGATAGTAATGCTATGTGTAAGTGTTCTGATAACTATAGCGTGGTATCGGGGGTATAACGGCGATCAGATGCTCTACTTGTCACATTGGGCACGACATATAAGTTCAAAGTGGATAGAGCCACTAATGTATCTCTGCTCACTCTGAAAGGGATATAGCGCGTTGGTATATTATTATTTCTTCTTTCTTCCTCTGTGGCTTTAGGCTGATGGGGGTCCATTTTCGCCATGTTTATATGTTCTATATTTTCTTTCCGTTCTGTGTTCCGTGTGTTTGTTCTTGCCGTGGTGGCTGCCGGCAGAATAGAATAGCACCTCCCCTCTTCTTGCTGAGGCGTCGTAAAAGGCGACTAAGGTATCTCTTGAACACCGCAATTCAACCAGGTGTTCAGAGAAGGAAAACTCGACCAAACCTGCATCCCGTTCCCTCCCGATCGTACTAGTTCTCCATTCCTTCGGGCCTGAGGGAGTTCGGACGAGAGAGTGCTTTTCTGGCAGCGCGTCCATTTATGCACTTAAATATCTCCTGCGCAATTGGCTGTTTCCGAAAACTGAACTTTGATTTTCTTAATCGGTGTTGAAACAGTCGCCGTGGCCGAATCCGGCTAGGACATCATCATCATCATTTTCTTTTGTTTTTGTGTGTTGTTTGTATTGCTACATTTAAATTTCTGTTTTTTTTTTGTATATTTGTGGCGAAATAAATACTTTTTCATTTCATTTCATTTCAATGATTTATTTTACATTTAAATTCTTATTGTACAGGATTTTAGAATTTCGAATACAGTTTTGTAATTTTAATGGGAATTAGATTTTATTTAACAAATATAATGAACTGAATCGCAACAGTTTAAATTTTTGGTTATTAATTCGACCGAAATTTTTTGTTTAGTTGATTTTTAACACTAGATTATCAAACCGGTCAAAATGAACGGTCTACGATTTTATTTACTAATGTTTTATCATTCTGGTAAACAAGATGTTCTTTACTAATACATGGTATTTAGTCACGCCAAACGGCGTAACCCTAGAGAATTAAAATTAATAAAAATGTAAACGCACCGAATCCCCAACGCCATCTGGCGTAATTCACTTACTTACTTTCTTAACGTTCTCGCTTTAAACCAAACTCCGCATCGCATCTTTTTAAAACTTAATAACATCGCATCGCATCCTTCTATATTACAATCGCATTTAATAATTCTTTCAAACTCGCAACACACACAAATCCTTCTCAAAACCATACTCAACATTCACAATCAAACATACATAGTGAGTGGTTGTAAAGTGCCTGGAATACCGCTGCTCGGTAAATCCTTGATTTGTCTCAATTATCGCAATCTTCTTTTATTTATAAATCACCCCGCCTACGAGGGTGCATTTTGTGCAACGGCATAAGTCCAAACCTTATCCCGGCCCGCGTAGTATTGATAAATATATATTATGTATATATTTTTTTTATAACAAAGCAAAATAAGCCATCTTATACCTATTTCTAAAATAGATATAAATTGCTCGTCGGTAGATCTAATTTTAATTTATCGCCACGCTTTATAGATTTAGCAATAAGCAGATACACGTTAGTGAATATGCCCATATTGCACCTATACATCGTGTCCAACATGTCTAACGTTCTCAAGACACTAGCACTTGACATTTATATTATGCAGGTTTTCTCACGGTGTTTTTCTATCGTGCATGGGGTCTAATTCCGTATTTAATCCGGAACATCCCAGAAATGAGTTCTATGACCGGTGGTCATGGGTGTGGTGGTAGCAAGACACGGACTTTGGCGCTTTACTGTTTATTTGCACTTTAAGGCACACCGAACTGCGACGCACACGCACGTACTCTAGACTTGGGTCTCGGTAGTCGACTGCTTTTGCTAGAGCATACCTTGCGCGCGCGCACCCCTTACCCCGCGCGTCCCGTAACACCCTAACGATCTTTAGGGCACTTAACACAATTACGTATCGGGCGGCGTCTACATGCTATAGTTCTTATATTGTCTTTCATTGGCATTACAGAGTGAGAGTACCGGATTTTTATCCACCACGCCACAACAGCTTATTTACATGTGTTTCAAAATATAGTTTGGGAGTCGAAGCTGCTCGCGTCCGTAGGCTTTACCCTAGTTTCCCTACACGTGACTCCTGGGTGGTGCTAAACGAGCAGCAGCGAGGTGGTAGGGCGCCGGTGCCCGTCTGGATCGCGACCACAGTACATGGGTGTAAAGCCCGTCATAGTGACCAGTTTCGGCTTGTCGCGTTTCGGGATCAGCTTGTGCATATCCAGTAGCTCATATACCTAGAGACCTTCAGTCGTGGTATATGTGGGCCGACATGACGATGTAGACTATCAATGGATTTCCATCCTTTGATAGTCGCTTTCGTTTTTAGACTACACTGTACTTACCATCAGGTACCTTCATCAGGTTTCCTTACTCTGTAGTCACTATGTCGAGCCAGTGTAAAAAAATATATATATATAGAAAATAAGATAAGATGATTTAATGTGATCCGTTCTGCATATTTTCTTTTCACTACAACTTATGATTGGGGAATCTTACTAGTGCGACTGCCAACTTTGCCTTATTATAGCATAGTTTGATGTTGCAGGCTTTCTGGTTGTTGATTTAGTATGGATATCCTTCAAAAATCTTTAATAAATTTTACAGTTTGTAAATAAAATAAGAACACCACATTTTAAAATTGTAACAGCGTTGAATTAATTATAAACAAGAAAGGATTTTCAATTTAAAAACTTTAAATATTATAAAAATTCTCATTGATACTATAAAAACTTAACACATTAAAAAGCTAAGATTAAAAATAATAATATAAGCTATCACAATGATACAAGTGAATATAGATAAAAATATTATTATTAGATTTTCTATTGAAAAATAAGTGGCAAAACGGTATTATATGATACATATAAAAAATATTTGAATTCTTTACATATATATTGTAGTATGATTTTATTTATTGACCATAGAGAAGTCTTATCGAAAGTTTGTTTTCTGGATCAATGAATGACTTTCATTATTTATTTTACTTTTCTTTTGACGAATTAAAAAACGCGTATAAATAATATACATCTTCAATAAAGTTTCAAGTATTTAATTTACATTTCAAATTATGCTATCTATAAAAATTTCAATATTATTGTTCTTAGGAAATTAAATATATTTCAGAGGTATTATCCATATTATTCTAAAGTGTGCCGATGCCGGGCCGTTGGCTCCTGTACCCTAGTCTCGTATGAAGGAAAATTAGACTTTTTAAACTTGCCTCCAGAACTTCGATTTTACCTCATTTCTCCAAAGTTCCGAGTTATTTCGCTCCGTTCAGGTGAGGTGCACGCTTATTACCAGCTTCCTTTAAACATTTTTTATGCATGAGATATTTTAAACTTTAATTTCCTTTGGCTTTTGACATAAACTATTTATTTATCTATCTATACATTTAAAAATATTTGTCCTGACTGACATATCATCGTAGAGTCTAAACCAATGAACCAAGAAATTATAATATTCTAGAATTAATTAAATTAAATTATGATAAGTTTTTCTTCGAAATATACCGTTAAATTAGTTACTGTATGATATTAATAGAGTAAATATTACCATTATTATCAAATACAGATTTAAACAATACAGAATCCTCAGTTGTATACACATTTATGACTTTTTATTATTTTGAAGAGATTTAATCATGATTACAGAGCAACAAAATTAAAATTACGACTATATTTTCTAATTGTTAATTATTAATCAGATTACATTTTGTCTTTCTCTGTCCTCAACAATGTCATAAAGCAATTTATTCCATACTTGCAATATTCGTTTATTAAGCGAGTGGAAGTCAATATACGGATCCGCTAAATATCAGTTGGCGGCTTTGGACTCGATTGATCGTAGAGCTCGTACACTTATTGGCGAAGACTCTTTTTCAAAAACTAAAATGCAGAGCATCGAGCATCGACGTAGAGTTGCCTGTCTCGCGGTCTTTTACCGGTTGCACGGTGGAGAGTGTTCTCAGGAACTACATTCTTTGATTCCACCACAAAACCACAAGACATCGTGTCGGATACCATCCGTATGTGGTGGATGTTCCTTATATCCACACGAGAAGATTCGCTTCTACATTCATCATGCGAACAACTAAAGAGTGGAATGATGATGTCCTAGCCGGATTCGGCCACGGCGACTGTTTCAACGCCGATTAAGAAAATCGAGGTCCGGTTTTCGGAAACAGTCAATTGCGCAGGATATATTTAAGTGCATAGCTGGACGCGCAGCCAGAAAAGCACTCTCTCGTCCGAGCTCCCTCAGGCCCGATGGAATGGAGAACCAATACGATCGGGAGGGAGCGGGATGCAGGTTTGGTCGAGTTGTCCTTCTCTGAACACCTGGTTGAATTGCGGTGTTAAAGAGATACCTTAGTCGCCTTTTACGACACCTCAGCAAGAAGAGGGGGGTGCTATTCTATTCTGCCGGCAGCCACCACGGCATAACAGAGTGGAATATGCTACCAGCGGCCATATTTCCGCGTTCTTATGACCTAGGAGTCTTTAAAAGAAGAGTGAATAGGCATTTGTTAGGCGGACGCGGTTCATCATCGGACTCATCTTCACCTTCCACCAGGTGTGATTGAGGTCAAGCGTTCACCTAAAAGTTATAAAATTTTTTTATTCGTTTTCGATATAATAATATCTGTTTGAGAATTGTGTTAGAATAAAAGATTTGTTGTCGTTTGTCGTACGTATAATTGATTTTGAATGAATTTATAACAAAGGACGGTTGGCGCTCAAAATTCCGTAGAACATAAAAAGTCGCAGATTGCAATTCTGCCACAATTAATTTGTCAGTGCGTGAACAATATCGTTACACCCAATTTTGTAAATATTTCAATCATATTTCTGTTATTAGCCATCGGTACTGTATTAAGTGGATTTAAAAAACTTACCAACGAATTTGAAAAACCGAGAAAATAATTTTAGGAGGTAGATTCTTAGTACTCGCTTGGTATTTTCATTAGTACCACTTGAAATATTGGCTATTATCGTGTTTTATATTGCACAATAATCATTGATTTAGTTACAAATACTTTACACAATTTTTGATAACAGGATTAGTAACTTGAAGCGTTTTTGTTCTTGATTTAGTTACTTCATACACAGTTTCCAGCTCTAAGCTTCCATTGATAGTGCCATAGTTTGATTCTGTATTAATTTTGCTTAGTATTTTCTGAATTTATTCCATTATTACAATGTTACTTATCTTATAATCATGAAAAAGGTTTTAAAATACATCTACTGAACAATTTATCACGTGTAACACAGAAAGAAAATAACACAAATTGTATGGGACAAGCGAAACGTCATTTATTATGTCCATCCTATCGGTTGTTTTCGTAACAATTGGTTGTGATGGACGATCTCCAGGCGACGGCAGAATAAAACGTAATGTTGTTTATTTAATAACAATTAGTTTTATTCTGGAAATTCTGTAGATTCTATTTTATTTTATATCAATTAATTGTATTCAAATTATGGCGGGATGTATTTGGCTTCGAGTGCATAAAAGATTATTTTATTATTCTGATTCGACATAGTGACCGCGCCACATCTGACGGTAAGCATGGTATAATCCAAAAATCGTCAACGACTATCGACAGTTAAGAAAAACCCATCGGCAGCCGCAGCGATCATGCCGGCCTGCACAAATTTCTCTTTACGCTACGCTTAAAGGATCGCATATTATAGGATGGAGAGAACACACTCGCTAGAAGACTATTTTGTATTAAGAAGATGGAAAGTCTTTGAAAAATAACTACAATAGCTACACGCTTGTGTGAACTCATAATTGCAAGTTTTATATGATCTAAAGTCAAATATATCAATCATACAGTTATAAAAAAAAACATTTATGGAATACTTCTACTAGTAATGATTTAAAGTAATTGCTTCATCATCATAATAGTTAGATTTTTGTGATTATAACTCTAACGTTGTTATCGGAAACTCCAATATACTCTCAATCTTATTTCTAGAATTTCAGATACACAACATCTGATTATTCTGAGCCATTTACAGCCGAAATGCAGACATTTTCAGCCGAATTCCTCGAACGCTATTACCCCATGGATGCCGATCGTTGCGGTTCACAACCACGAATATTTCCTTTAATACCTGGCATAATTGATGATTATATCTAATGAAGTACTGTGGAAATTATAATTAGGAAACAGAAATACAATAAGGAAGGTGTAATTTCGTATAAACTCTCTCTATAATAATTGAAAGAATATAGTAAAATAACAGAGATATTTATGAATATATCAAGGAATTTTTTTTGGTATCCCAGGGGAAACATCCTGCATAGAACAATCAGGACCGCTGTGTCCCCGGTGTGTCAGACTCCTACTAACTAAAACCCTGGCGTTTCCCTCTAATCGCTCCACCCGAGCCTAGAAAACCAAATTCATCCAGACTTGTTGATGACGAAAAGTCTTGTTGAGGCTACCTCTTTTGGAGGGGTAGGTATGAAGAGCCTACCTCTCCAAGTGCCTACTCCTCTAAATCTGATCTCAGGCAGTGTGCTGGACATTGTGTACCACCTTCCTCTCATCTGGGCAGCAGACTTTCTTAAGTCTAATGAGCGAACGTGTCCCGCCGGCGACGGTACCTTGGCTGCCGAATGGTGAGAGAAGATGTTCGCTCTCTGACCCTTTGAGTGGCCTTCTTCTGCTTCATCACAGAAGGATGCTACCTCTTGACAAGCTTCTTCGCTGCCGACCATGGCTTTTATCACCGCTGTCAGCGAGACATTGTCACCAATGTGGTTCTGCAGGAACTCCCATTCCTCAGTCCAGGCTAGGCACATGTATATATCAAGATATCCTTTAATACGCATAGTGTAAGCACGTTTCAGCTGTCACACTCTCGCAAAAGGGGTATATTTTTATGGAATACGTAATTTTGTTTGACTTCATACGCGATGTCCATATTTGCCGAAGACTCCGCGTCCTACATGCAAAGATCGCTGTGCGTTTCCATTGATTCATACATCACGTTATTATTATTTCATTGGGAACAAATACTGTTATTTTGAAATCTGATTTCTTTTTTTTTTTATTATTTATCGGCGAACGCATGACTTCAATGATACGTGGTGGAAGGTGAAGATGAATTCGATGATGAACTGCGACCGCCCAACAAATACTTATTCACGCTTTTTTTTTTTTTTACACTGGCGCGTCATAGTGACTACAGAGTACCTGATGGTAAGTACAGTGTAGTCCAAAAACGAAAGCGACTATCAAAGGATGAAAATCCATTGACAGTCTACATCGTCATGTCGGCCCACATATACCACGACTGAAGGTCTCTAGGTATATGAGCTACTGGATATACACAAGCTGATCCCGAAACGCGACAAGCCAAAACTGGTCACTATGACGGGCTTTACACCCATGAACTGTGGTCGCGATCCAGACGGGCACCGACGCCCTACCACCTCGCTGCTGCTCGTTTAGCACCACCCAGGAGTCACGTGTAGGGAAACTAGGGTAAAGCCTACGGACGCGAGCAGCTTCGACTCCCACACGACGCTTCTCTTAAAGACTCCTAGGTCATATAATCGCAGAAATATTCCTCTCCTTAGCTGTTCGCATAATGAATGTAGAAGCGAATCTTTTCGTGCGGATATAAAGAACATCCACCACATACCGATGGTATCCGACACCGCATCTAGTGGTTCTAGAATATAACTCAAATATGAACATCCTATATTCTTATGTCTACAGTAATTAAAGTACTCAAATACCATATTCCAATACGATATTTTAAACACACATATCTTACCATACTTGTTAATGCGAGGTTGTGATGGTGTAGTGGTAAGGCGATTGCCCGAACTGGATCATGACCACAGTATACGAGTGTAAAGACAGTCATAGTGGCTTTGGCTTGTCGCGTTTTGGTATCAGCTTGTGTATATCCAGTTACTCATATACCTAGAGACCTTCAGTCGTGGTATATGTGAGCCGATATGACGACGGAGACTATCAATGGATTATCGTCCTTCCATAGTCGCTTTCGTTTTTAGACTACAATTTATTTACCATCAGGTGCATTGTAGTTACTTTGTCGAGCCAATGAAAAAAAAGAGGTTCCAATGGAGTATTTATGAACATTTCTCGGTACCATGTCCTATATAATCAAAAAGGTAAAATGACGTATGGTATAAAATATATTTATCTTACAAACACAGGTATACTAAATAGTGTACAGGTCGTTTCATGAAGATGCAATAAACACTTACGCGAAGTTAAATCACATTATTATTTGCAGTGCAGAGATGCGGCCCAAGAAAAGGCCAGACGCTGCCGAGGGTCGGAGAAGAGGATAACACTGTACCTGTGAAACACTGTGTGTGAAGAAGGAACACCCCGGGGGTTTTAGTCGGTGCAAGTCCGACACACCGGGGAGCAGCCCTCACCGCCCCCTGAGGTCCGTCAGGGATTTCCCCCGGGTTATAAACAAAAACAACATTATTTATTATTCCAATAAACTAATAAATAGCTATGAATAGATCTAAGTAAAAAAACAGATATCACGTTACATATATTTAAAAATAATCATTAATAAAAATATTATTATATACTTCAAATATTAGAATATTATTATAAAGATATTTTTGTTTTAACTAAGACATCTAAAGTATTATAATTTAAATTGGTTTGGTATGAAACATTTAGTTTCAATAAATTACAATGGAAACAGACAACGTCTCTAACGAAACAGGTCTTAGCAAATAGAGGGAGACATCGACTGATAGAAAAATTTTCTCGAGAGCTTTTTGGCTGCGAACAGACAGACGTACAGGACCCCTTTGAGGGTTCTTGGCGGTAGAAACGTTTTATATGCTCCATGAAAGGAAGTTCGATGCTCCCGATTTTCAGATAGGTTTTTGTTTACTATTTCACCTTTTTACATGGAATAGATTTAGCTTCATAGTCCAGTTACAAGAACTTATAGACAGACAAGATTATGATTTTATCAATATACCACGAAGATTCGCGATGTAAAATCTAAAGAGAATAACTAGTAGCATATTCCGGTAGATAAACAAGATAAATTGGATATAGTTGCGAAAATTATACGGAATAAAGAAAAAAAATCATGGATGGCATTGCCTATTTAACATTTGGAATACGTTGGTTTATTTAATGGACTCCTAAAAAGATACTAACCAATTTGCATCATCGCTCTCAATCTGCAATCTTCATAAAAAATCCGCAGATAAACATTGACGATGCTAGAATGCTCAAGAAAGACTTTCAGTGGTTATTCTCATTAAAAATATTGTTATAGGGTTTTTTAATTATTGTTTATATTTATCGTATTTTTACAAAAATATATTTACTTTTGACAATTGTACAGTTTTCAAAACAAGATTAAATAATTAAAAATTAAATTATGTAATGTTGAAATTAAAAATGATTGTTTTCGGATTTATCCGCTCCCGGTGATGATGGCAGATTACTCCGTCAAATGATGCAAATTGGTTAAATATCGACTGAAAAAATGTATTTCATGAACATTAAAAAGGAATATAAAATTCCACACTTAATAAACAAATGGTATACAGACCAATATCTGGAAAGAAATCGTTCTGGTAAACCGTTCGCCGTCTTGCTTTGTTTATTTGAAATATAAAGAATGTTTTGTTTACAACAACCATCCAACGCAATCTACATTGCATTCTTTATCAAGATGAATCTGTCGTTCATCCATTGTTTCCTCAACAGTCTACAGAGTAACAAGTATAGAAATGATTTTGATATCAAGAACTCAAACATTTGCTAAAATGTTTTTAGTTGTTAGCATTGCGGGCATAATTGCGTACGTAGTTTTAGCATTTTATTCATTTCACACTGCCATCGGTACAGTGGACGTCGGAACTCAAATTAGAAAACGTATAGATACTATCAATGATGTTCCAGATGAGGGTAAACGATTTCACAATAGTTTGAAATATGTACTGCTTTGGACAATTTCAAAGAATATATTAAATCCAATTGAAGAAGGACAACAGCCTTTTCTGTTAAACAACTGCTCGTTTATTAACTGCTTTATAACTACGAACAAAGAATTACTTAATGAAGATTACACCAATTTCGATGCTATAATTTTCAACATGAGCTTAATACAAAGTTGGAGGAAAAAATTACTGCCACAAAAAAGGTCATTTTTTCAGAAGTATATCTTTTATTCGATGATGTCTTCAGATGAGCATCCGATTTGCAATGACAGCTTAGAAAATTATTTCAACTGGACATGGTCTTATAAATTATATTCGGATATTATCACGCCATTTATTGAAGTAAAAGATTTAAAAGGTAATGTTGTTGCTCCAAATACAGACGTTGTTTGGTCAATACCTGAATTTAATATATCTACGACAACGCCAAGAAGATCTAAAGCAGTTGCAATAGTAATAGATGATTGTAGGCCTCATATGACAAGGATGACATTTTCAAAAGAGCTTCAGTATTATTTACAACAGCACAATCTTGTAATGGATATATATGGATGTGGAGCAACCAAATGCCCAGAAGAAGGATGTCTAAAAATAATTAAAGATTATTACTTTTACTTAGTTTACGAATACAGTCTATCTGAAGACTACCTTACCGAAGAAGTACTGAAGGCATATGATAATGGTGCTGTTCCTATTCTTAAAAGTGGAGCAGATTATACTAAGTAAGTATTAACGGTTTAATTTGTTGTCAGTATTTTTGAAGTTACTTTTTACAAGAGCTTACATAAAAACACATTCAGTACTTTTTACTGAGTTAGTATATTTATTGCAAGTGTAAATATAGCATTTGTAGCTCTACTGTTGGTATTGATTCCATGATCAATAAATATATCTATATTTATTGCAAGTGTAAATATAGCATTTGTAGCTCTACTGTTGGTATTGATTCCATGATCAATAATATATTGAATATTGAAGATATTTATTTTTTTGCTTTTTCTTTCACTTATATTATTTATCAAGGCTAATTCGTAAGTTCGTTTTATTAACAACACTTAGCCGTCCCCACAATTCGTAAGTATTTATTCGCTTGGTGCCGGCAGCGCTAATTCTGATCACTTGACTTGTCGCCGGCCGTTCTTGATATTATCGGTAGATTATAAATTATTAAGTTTTCTAATCTCATCGTTAGTTATCATAAGATCTTAGTCTTGTTCCTCTGTTTTCATGAAATTTGAAGACCGAAAGTTTGCGCATGTCACCGCTGTGGTGCCGCCGGACGGCATAGTGTTAATGTCATTTAATGAATTCTTCCAGATTTCTTCCACCGGAATCGTACATCGACGCGTCTGGAACATACCCAGAAAAATTAGCTGCAATTATAGGATATATAATAAGAGATTCACACTCGTATAACAAACATCATTTATGGAGGAAAAATTATACTATTACTAAAGTCAATGTCAACAGAGGTCTATGTGACTTGTGCAAATTGCTAAATAATAATAAAAGAGCTACCTTACACAGTGCTTATACGACGTTTAGAAAATGGTGGTATTATGGACCACTCAGTGACAGATGCTATCCTAAAGGTGCGGAAAACTATAGTGATGTTTTTTCTTATATTACCGATTCTAAAACAAGAAAAGTTAGAAGTACCTTTATTTGAATTAACGACAGCAAGAGTTTGAGTATTAAAATATTAGAAATATATATATTTTTTATTACATCATGCATTTTTAACTTTGGTTAATTTAGAGGTATTGTAATTGTTATAACTAATGTATATCTATATGTTGTTCCTTTTGGTCAATAAACTTTTTTTTTTCTAATTAATTTTCGATATTATTATATATATCGAATTTTCGATATTCGGTATATTAAGTAATTTTCGATTCCTTTTATTTATAGTGTGAAATAAAATGTATTCTCTTACCTCTCTTGTGTTTTTAAAAAATGTTCAGCTAGCATGTTCGCTCTATTTATATGATAATGAGCTCTTCAAATTTTACGTGAATAGACGTTTCTGGCTGTGGAGACGATTATAGCGGCTATCGGCCAATTTTAGAAACACTGCTTAAGTGGTAAAACGTTTTTGAATACTAATGAATCATCAATTGCTTACAAGTTTATGGCTAATTAGTGTTTAAAAGCGTCTTATAATTTAAAGAGTGTTTGTGATTCTAGGCATTAGTCCCATTAGATACACAATTAGTTTAAATTACTTCGATAATCACCAGCTACTGCATCATCAAATAGTAAATTTTTTAATCACATAGTTGCAGGATCTGCTTCAATGAGGATTTTTTTGAATGAATATATATTTTTGGTCATAGGGCGATTGCCCGAACTGGGTCATGACCACAGTTCACAAGTGTGTACCTGCCTGTTGCGTTTTGGGATCAGCTTGTCTATATACAGTAGCCAATATATTTAGAGATCTTCAGACGTGTCGACATGCCAACAAAGACTATTAATAGGTTTTCATCCTTTGATTGTCGTTTTCGTTTTAGGACTACACTGTACTTACCATCAGGTGCACCGTAGTCACTATGT
Organism: Automeris io; assembly: GCA_036320925.1. Taxonomy (NCBI): domain Eukaryota; kingdom Metazoa; phylum Arthropoda; class Insecta; order Lepidoptera; family Saturniidae; genus Automeris; species Automeris io. Next base: position 8,285,340 of record JAUDJH010000019.1, on the reverse strand, counting down.
TGAACCAGTGTAAAAAAATCACATTATTTGATAATAACATTGCTTTGTGATGTAATGTAATAAATTATAAAATACTTATATTTATAAGTTGTAATTGTATGAATTACCGTATACGTTATACGGATTTATTTTACATGCATAGGTTAAATTTGATGGATATAAATATGACTGTTATAATAAATCCATGCCACGGTATACTAAATTAATAATATCGTTTTGTACTTATAAATATATGTATCAAGTAGCCTAGGAGGTGCCAAAGTATCTTCGATGACGCCAGCTTTTGTGAACACTTTTTGTTTTAGGAAGTTTGACTCTTTTTGTTTACAAAAAGGTTTAGCTTTTGTTACGTCCAAGACTCATTTGACATTTTAAGCCCTTTGGGCATTGTTATTAATAAATATCACAGGTCAATAATATTTTTCACAAGAACGATAGTCGATGACCCTGTTTCATTTACTATATCTTAAAAGTTACATAAACTTTCTAACATAATAAAATATGTTAACTATGTGTATGTAAAACCACACACAGTACACTGGATATATACACATTACACATACTGTACGTTATATACGGGTATATAATGTCCCTTAAGTTGAGTTTAGGGGTAAACTTAAGTTAGCCGTTGGTTAGCGACTGCTCCCAAATATCATTATAAATCCTGAACATTTTACTAACTGCAAATACATTTAAATCGCAAAAAAAGCTTGTGGCATCTTGCTTCTTCGCAAATTTCTTGATTCTTGTTCCACGGAAAGTACTCTACAAGTTTTGATTCCCTTGTAATAACGGCAAAAACATTAAGAAATATGACACAATCGGGCATGGCTTTTGATTAGGTTACCGTAGAAGGAAGAAGCCTTATGACCCTGGAAGGTTTTTCAGAGCCTTAAGGCAGAGATTTAGAGACGCTCTTTCGACTTAAATTTGTTTTGACAAAAAACTAAATATATAATAGGGACTTGAGTATAGCCCGATATTCGCATAGCCAAGTTCATAGTGACAAAATCGGTGACTTACCAAATCCTTCGACATTCATTGAGCAATATAAATTGTAATGTTTTAGTAAAGTCTAAGCAAACTTAAAGCTACGTCTATAAATGTTAGCCTAAGAGACCGCATACCTGACCAATACGCACTTCTGAGACAACAGACAGACTGACAGATGAACAATAAAGTTATTCTATAAGAGTTCCGTTTTTCCTTTTGAGGTATGGAATCCTAAAAAAGGGTAATACAGGACACATTCCTTATTTTCTCATTAATATATAAATGTATTTATTTTCCTTTTAATTGTTATTATTGTTACTTTGGTAGTCTCTATTGTAGTCACTTAATTTTACTAATATTGATAATTTTTTGACTGAATTCAATAGTCATATTGAATGTAAATGGCCCTTAGAATTCCATCTTACTCTAGACCACTACAGAAACTTACTAGCACCATTCTCATCCACGGCGTAATCAAGTAAGTCTGATGAATATTCGAGGAGGCTCGACGATGTAGATGAGTGGATGCTACTGAGCTCACTGGTTAAATTATGCCCAGTCAGGCCCTTGTCGAAGTGCTGGATAGAAAGTTATTTGAATATAGGGACGCACTGAGATATTTCTTTAACCGTTACACTGAACATAAAAAAAATCCCCCGTCTTAATTTTACTTTTAATATATCTGTTAGCTATTCGTTGACACCATTCCAAACATACACAAATTCCATTGTATTTGCTATATATTTTTTTTTATTATTGTGATTTTTTTTTTATTGTAATATGGGGGAAAATCCTGCATATGACCATCATAGTCGCTGTGAGGGCAGCGACCCCGGTGTGTCAGACTCCTACTGACTAAAAACCCCCGGGGTGTCATCTAATTGCTCCACCCGAGCCTGGAAAACCAAATTCAACCAGACGCGCGGGTAGGGAAAAGACTTGAGGTTATCTCTCTGAGAGTGATGAGAATAAAGAGCCCACCTCTCCAAGATCTCTCTCCGGACACTGTGCACCGCCTCCCTCTTATTCGAGCTGCAAACTTCCTCTGTGGTATCCAGCGGTACGTGGGCTCATTTCGCCATTTTTTTTTCTAACCCGGGGCGAAATTCTGTATGGGACCACCAGGGCCGCTATATCTATATATGTATATAAAAACGAATCACAAAATGTGTTGCTAAGCGCATAACTCGAGAACAACTGAATGGATTTGGCTGATTTCTTTTTTGTTGTGTTTGATGAAGTCTGGGGAAGGTTCTTATGGAGTGAAAAAAAACGTGGAAAATACGAGGAAAATCAACAATTTTCTTTCCCCATACAAACCACTGTCCCCAGCTGTCAAACATATGAAGTCAATGAAAACAAAACAAAGGTGAGTTAGGATTGTCTTTGGTATGCCTTCAAGTTTATTAGATGTTGCATGTCATTAATGAAAATAACAATTTATACGCCAAGTAAACAAAAAATAACGTGTCCCATAAGGCATTATAATAAAATATAATATCATACCTTAGATATGACTTAGGTCTTTCAATGCAATTTTATTTCTATTAGACTGCGACAGGCCAATAACTTTTTGCAGAATGCAATCTGACGGGGCAGCTATTAACATAAAAAAAACAATGTAACATTGTTTTAGAGAAATAGGGCAGAACAAGGTCTGCCGGGACAGCTAGTATTAATATATAATTAAAATTAACAAAACAAAATTAATTAACTATTATTGTATTCGTTATTCTTTCGTTGAAAACATAAAATTAGTTCAAACTAATTTATACAGTTCCAGATTGTAGTCCAAATCGTGTTGTAGTATGTAATTGGCAATATATCGAATTCAGTTTGTGTTAAATATATGTATGCACCTGATACCAACTGCGTTGAATGTTTTAATTCTTTACCACGTGTTTAAAGTATACTAAAATAGCTTTTGCACGCGACTTAATCTGCGTTTTTTTTTTACACTGGCTCGACATAGTGACTACAGAGTACCTGATGGTAAGTACAGAATAGTCCAAAAACGAAAGCGACTATCAAAGGATGAAAATCCATTGATAGTCTACATCGTCATGTCGGCCCACATATACCACGACTGAAGGTCTCTAGGTATATGAGCTACTGGATATACACAAGCTGATCCCGAAACGCGACAAGCCGAAACTGGTCACTATCACGGAATTTACACCCATGTACTGTGGTCGCGATCCAGACGGGCACTGACGCCCTACCACCTCGCTGCTGCTCGTTTAGCACCACCCAGGAGTCACGTGTAGGGAAACTAGGGTAAAGCCTACGGACGCAAGCAGCTTCGACTCCCAAAAACGACGAAATACTTTGAGAAGCCTATTTTTTCATCCCACTTTCCCCGCCTCGTTAACAGTCACGCGATGATGACGACAATAAAATGTCGTTCTCCTTCTCCTTTTTTTAACTCAGTGAAAATCTCTAATGGACCGTCAGGGGAGTGGTGAGAGCCACTCCCTCGGTCTGCCGAACTTGGACCGGCCAAACCACCGAGGTAATCCCCCACTCGCGTTGTGCGCCAGGCCCCGGGGACACCGAGGACTTCCAAAAGGCTTGGCGCGAACCTTAATGTATTTTTTTATAACGCAGCAGAAAATCCTGCATAAGACCATCCGGGCCGCTGTGAGGGCAGCGACCCCGGTGTGTCAGACTTCTACTGACTAAAAACTCCTAGGGCGTTGCTTTAATTGCTCCACCCGGGCCTGGGAAACCAACGTCATCCAAACGCCCGGGGAGCGAAAAGTCTTTTTGAGACTATATCTCTGGGATTGGTGGGAGTAAAGAGCCCGTCCCTCTAAAACCTACTCTCCGGCGGCGTGCCGGACACTGCGCACAGCTTCCTCTCCTTATTGCATGCCGGTACAGTACCGAAGTTGTTCCGCGAGGTCTCAATTCGCTACGAAAGACTTGTGATTAAAACAACATTGAAAAATAATGAGAATTTTGATAACTAGTAAATTCAAAATGGAGCAAATAGTATGGGTTACACATAGTTCTATTAACCGCCTTGTCTGCATACGGACGTACACCTGTGACGCAATTTTGGTTAACTAAACAGTTCAACTCGGTTTAACAACATGTTGTATACAGTATGTTATAAAAACCCTGTCTGATCTGTGAAGACGTTACTCGGTGTCGATATTAGATTATATTTTCTTTATCCTTTTTGGTCAAAGAGAAAAAAAAAAACAGATAACAATTAATAAAATAGGGAAATTTACATGGCAACCCCGGGAGCGTGTGTAAATCATAAAGAAAGGAAATTAAAATATCATGCTAGGAAGTTATGACTTTAAATAGGTCACGATAATTGGCAGATCCAAAGGCTCTTTATCAATTAAATCGTTTGATTATTGTATGTTATCCGTGTTTATATAACATATAAAATGATGAAATTCCTTCAATTTTTTTAATTATACACGGGCTTTCGCTTGACCTCAATCTCGCCCATAATTATCTCAGAAATAATATAAAGTGATCGGTTGATTTATCACATAGGCTAGACAAAGTAACATTCGATCAGCGATAATGCTTGTAGAAAAGCGCAGAATGTATGGAATTGGCATAAGCTATCGAAATATACACATCAACAAAATAAATCAGTAAATTGCATTTTTTTAGTAAGGATCAAAAGTATTTCTAAGTCTTAGAATTTGTTGATGTGTTTAATACGTCGACACGTTATGTCAGTTCCATGTATTTTACACTTTTCTATCAGCGTTGTCGCTGATCAAATATTACTTTGTCTAGACCCTCACACTCCTCAGCCTTATACTAACTATAGGAACAAAAATGATAGTTAATTCAGTTCAATTTGCGAAAAAAAAAACAGTTTAAAATATATTTCGTCACGCTATACCCCTTTTGGGATGAGTAGAGATATATTACATTAGTGGTTGTATACACTTTGGCGTAAATGTCAACAGTTAAAGTTCTTTGTATCATTTTAAACGAAATTTATTATTTAGAAAACTTTAGCTTTTAATTAATGAAGTCAAAAAACTGCTTCATAATTCTTTAATCTAAATAATTCATGCAGAACAATATACAAAAGAAAAATAAAATACGGAACTTATAATGATAAATGGATCTCCATTGATAAAGGAAAGGAGCTAAAAAAGTATTCAATAATGTGACTTAGAAGGGATGTCGATCACAGATGTGATTCGAAGTGATAAGAGCCACCTTATTAATGCGAAATTGAAAGGAAAAAGGACTGAAAGGAAAGAAACAAAAATAAGGAATAAGTATGACAGTTAAATGATTGATTCGTTAAATGAAGTACAGGATAAGTTACAGCGGATTGTATTTAAAATGTTATTAGCCGCTATACCATTAAAGAATACATAATAATGATTGATTTGGTTCAAATTATATTTGAAAGATGTTTTAAAACAATTATATCTTTAATAAATACACACCCTGTCAATAACATCCCTGCAAAATATCAAATCAGATAAGATTTGGTGGTAGGGCGATTGCCCGAACTGGGTCATGACCACAGTACACGAGTGTAAGGATCGTGATAGTGACTCGCTTCATCATGTCGTGTTTCGGATTCAGCTTGGGTATATCCAGTAACTCATATACCTAGAGACCTTCAGTCGTGGTATATGTGGGCCGGTATGACGACGGAAACTATCAACGGATTTTCATTCTTTGATAGTCGCTTTCGTTTTTGGAGTACACTGTACTTACCATTAGGTGTACTGTGGTTGTTTTATCGAGCCAGTGTTTAAAAAAAAATTATACTTCATTAGTTCCACATCGTCTATTTAGGCTGTAATAAATAATAAAAAATCCGTTAAATCCTTTATTAACTATAGCCATAGCCTTTATTCCATAAATTTGGCATAATTTCACAATTTGGAATATGATAATCTTCTTCTAATTCCTACTAAATAAGTTTAATAAATTCATTTGTAGACATACGTTGCTGAAATCGGAATTCCACCAGAGTCTAAAATTCGGATAGCTTTTGTTGGTCATACTATCATTGCTGTTCAACTTTGTGCACAAGTCGCAAATGTAAGATTTCGGCTTAGCTGTGTAGTAATAATGGTTTTTCCAATCGAAGAAAAGTTCATACATTTTAGGATTACGAATGAGGTAGTCGATAATAGCACCAAGTTTCTTGATGTCGAAAATTTGCGCGTTGATATACGAACCCGGCGGTAGAAAGCTGAAAGAATTATACACACTTTAAAACTATCATACGAAACGCATTAAAATTTATTTTTAAATTATGGAAAGTTAGCCTTTTAACATGTTGAAATGATCGTTCGGTCATAGACATCATTATGTTTTTTCATGAAGAATTAAATAGTTCTTAAAAGTTTATCCAATACGATTTAAGAATATTTTATTGTAATCTTGAATTAAATTATTATCATTATTTTGATATTCGATAGTAGCGACAAAAGGTCTTATTATTTTGTTAAGTGAAATTCGGATAATTGTATTTAAATGCATTGTGTGTAAAAGTGATATTAAATGCGATAATAATATTATTGTCCCAATAGTCGTATTGATTAATGGGCTGATCGCAAAGAGCCATAATTACCATGTTAAGAGGTTCACCCTTAGATGTTGAATTAAAAGCCGGACACAGAAGGCAGTATTACTCGATACAGCGTGCATTGTTAGGAGGTTCCTCACTCTGAGCTCCGAACTACCGGTGGCTTGGGCCTTAGGCCTCGTCCCCGTAGATCTACATATTTTTATATTTTAAAATTGATGTTATTTTCAAATTTAAAAATATTGTAAATATGATGAACAAAAGAGACTTAAATGCAAGATTAATGTATGTAATGATAAAGCTAAACGGTTAGCAAAATATAATAAAAATAGAATTTAAGGAATTTGTAAGTCACCTGGTATAGTCAGCACCACCGCTAACAATAGGTATTGCGATATGGGTGTAAGCTTTTACAATCTTTTCACTGATATAATCCTCAGCAAACGAATCCTCCAGCACCAAATGAAAAAAATAGCGTTTTTCTATCATTTTGTAACATTTCGTTAATTTCCCACTAGGACATTTATTTCTGCTACATGGACCGTATGTATCCAAACTATAATTATACCCTTTTAATTCGTTGTTAAGTTCTTTAATAAAATCTTTATGTATCGTTTTTAATTTACATCTATCAACAATCCAAGCAACTGCTCTATCTTTTGTTTTAATCTTATTTGTAAAACGAATGTTATGTTTCATTTTAGGAATCCAACGAATACCTTTCTTGGGACCCACAAGTGTGTCGTTTTCATCGTAAATATTAAAGAGTGGATTAGGTATATCAGAATCAAGTCTGTACGTCCAAGTCCAATTGAAAAAGTTATCAAAATCTGGATTGCAAATTGGATAATTTTCAGAAGATTCAAATGATTGAAATATATATTTCTGGAATTGAGATCTGGATGCATTAAATTCTGCGATATACTGCTTTGAAATATCTTTAATATTGAACACTACTGCATCAAACTCTTCTTCATTGCGCAACATCGTTTTATTATATGTTACAAAACAGTTAATATATGGACAATTTTGTTTGACAAAAATACTTTGTCCTTGCTCATACTGAAATTCTTGTTTGATTTTATACCCATGTTTTGTTTTCCTTGTTTGGTGCCAAAATAGAATATACTTTAAATCCGTTGGGAATCTGTTTCGATGAAACACTGCACTTTGTTTATTCCGAGTTAAAAAATGTGGTAATACTGATATTAGTACTGCAAGCATTAATAATAGAAAGTAAACACCGAATTTCAATATTGTCTTCCGAAAAGTATTTACAAATATCATCTCTTCAACGTGGTAAGTGTACATATTTTATATGGCTTTCTTAATTTCTTGACCATCTATTTTTTGTAAGAGCGTTTGTATTGTTCACACATTGTCAAATTAACAGTGACTTGGTTGCAATATCATTGCGTGTCTTTTGTTGTCTTGTTAGTGGAAAATAGTGTTGAAGTTATACTTCTTATAGCTAAACAAAGCATTGCTTGTTTCGATTTAATATGTCGGTATTTCAGACAATGGTTATTTTCATTCTAAATCCGTTTGATGGAGATTTTTTCCAGATATACAATTTTATTTCTGTAGGAACACTTATTTATTACAGATTCGTGTATTTCGTTCTTTTTATAATCATAATTATTGCTTTTCTTAACGTGACTTTGGATTTTCTATCAAATCTCATTTTATGATATAATATAATACAGTCAAAATCTGTTATAGCAACATTAAAGGGACTACACATATTTAATTGTAAAAACCCATAGTGCGGCCTCCTTCTGGGACATGACATCCTCACAGAAGGAGACCACGGCTTTCCAGTTGTCATACCCTGCCAGCATTGCCGACACCACTGCTGGCAGGGAAGGATCTTTGATCTGGGTCAATATAACTTGTATGTTGTTCTAAATGATGTCGCCTAAACGGTTTTGACTATAGTTTCAACAAATTCTGGATCCGAGTATCCTTTTATATTTCCAATTTTATTAATATTTTTTTAGTTGAAATGAGTAAAGAGCGTTAAGTTTATGGTTCGAATGGATACGGTGTTTAAAATTGAAAATTTTTTGGATTTTAATAGTGCATGAACTTTATTTTAAAGTATGACAAAAAACCTAAATGCAACTATTGAAGCTTTAATTTCATCACTGAATTTATATTAGATTTCTAGATAATGTTGTATTGTAGTTAATTAGATGTAAATATTTTTCTTGTTAACATTTCGAACCATTTCTCTACATTAATATTGTCCCTATTCAAAATACATTCCCTTCGTTCGGTACTTATACTTCTGCCTGTAGTATCATATTCCGTATGTGTAATTTATGCGTTTAATTTCGCAGCAAAGTCGCGAGTTTAACTTACTACCCTATGAAAAACTCGTTTCCGTATTCAACATTTAATTTATGAGTAAAAAATGTTACTCCGAAACTGGTAATATTGGGCACATGTCGTTTAGTACTAACTCAGTTTTCAGTAATGTCTTTGATAGAGTTGATTTATTTATAACGATGATTAAGTTGGGTTAGTATATTAAAATATTGACCGTACAGTTGACTCTTAATAGGATCCGAGAAGCTTTTAATATCTTTAAAAACAAGTCCGTACATAGCCATAAAATGACAGGACATATATTTTTTTAAATTTTGAGTTAATTTATTTGTAAAGAAATATGATCGCATTATACACAGAAAGAATAATAAAACGATGTAAGTTAGTTATAGTCATCGATTTACGAAAGTATATTGAAAATGTCAATCTATTATTTTAACAAATAATATATTAGCTTTAGGGCGGCTTGCACTAACAAATTAAATCTAGTTTATAAAATGCTATTTAGCGCTGATCTGTACTTATTGTCTTGCACTATATCCAAATCTAGTTGTAACAACTCTTAAACTGAAATCATCATTAAGATGGAATCAAAACAATTCAATTAATAAGCGTTTTATACAAGCTTAAACTAGATTAATTCGTTAGAGCAAGCCGCCCTTAGTGAATATCTTAGATATAAGTCCGAAATTAATCAAGGTGTCCTTTACAGTGGTACAGTACTAACTAATGGTTTGTAGTTACATTAGTAGATTAAGGTACAATTTGTTTAAAATAAGGTAGTCTAGAACAAACTAAGGTTGAGATTTATAGACGCCATTTTGACTATGCTTAGCTTTTACTCATATATTGCAAATTATATTATTTAATATTGTAATATTTTTGTGGCTGTGGTTGCTTAGTGGATATGAGACCGGCTTCTACGTGGCAATGTCGGTCTTAGGTTCAAATCCCGGTACGTACATCAGGGATTTCCAGATTACGTACGGATTTGGGCACCACTACTCACCGGTGAGGGAAAATATCGTGAGGAAACCTACATGGCAACTAAATGTCATGTGTAAGTGCCCTGAGATCGGCGATCAGCTATTGCGCACGACATATAAACGTAGAACAACGGAACTAGGGCCAAACTTTAGTCCTAGATTTCTAGGCTTCCAGGCATCGCACGACTATAATTTTAAAACGCATAGATAGTCTTGAGGTACTGCTTCGAATAAAGTAACTTTCAACCAGATCGGCAAAAATTGTTTATCGTCGAAAACATCGGAGGGGTCACATCTGATTGATCTTGCCGCCCGAGTTCGTGACGCGTATATCGGTGAGAAGGCCGCTATTCGTGGAATTCCTATTCGCGAAAGGTCGATGAACCCATTCTGGAATTTACGAGTAAAAACATAAGGTTAAAAAAACTCTATAAGATTCTAGATTTTTTTTCGAAAATGCTGGAAGGCGGCTGTTCTGATATAAATACGCGCTCGATGTGATCACGGTATATCCACTCCGACGCAGCCTTGAGTTTCTTTCGGCGTTTCTTCTCAGGGTAGTCACTTCCGAAACGCTGGTAGATCACCCGTAGGGTTTGTACTTTTTGGCTGGCGATCCAAGTTGAGGTTCGTACCCACAGGGGTGCCCTTGCATACCCACCCAACTCAAAAACTCGCTGGCTGAGCACCTTCTGTGCTCGCTCTCTAAAGCCCGGTTGAACTGTAAATGCCTTTCCCGGCACCCAGTAGTTAGTCTGCTTCAAAAAAAAGAAAAAGATCATGGGTTAGTTCTAATTTGGACAGCGACACAGTGCGATATCACAAGCGATCTTCAAGGACTTTTGCGATCATACTGCGACTGTATAGCGATTCTACGTGCGATTATTTCGACTTGATTTTTGCTACTGGACTTCGAGACTTTCTGCGACTGGACTTTTGACGACTGATCTTCAAGAGCGTTTATCGACTTGTTTCTGGACTCTTTGACGATTTAAAATCGAGATCGTTCGACGCTTGCGCCACTAAATATTTCTACGGCTGCGTTGTGATTTTGTGTGCTCCCTGCGACAAATCAATCGATTGTCCGTCAGAACCAGCGTTTTACTACCCCGCGCTCGTAACAATATATATATATATATATATCTTTTTTTTTACACTTATTATAAAGTTTATGGTAAGTCACTGGTTTCGTCAAATTACACTTGACACTGTGAATACTTAGGTTATACTTAAGATCTCATTAAACATTCTTTATTTTGTTAAAAAACAATCCATTATCTGAGGAAATCTGAGCAAAGTCAAAGTAGCATCAACAAATCTTACTCTAATATCGTGTCTTAAAAAGTTACTACATCTTATACTATCATTACACGATTCCCTCAGTCTTCTGAAACTGGTTTTGGTATATTTTAATATTGAATAAAAATATTACAAAAAACTTCCACCATTTATTATTTCCGATCCATTATCCGTACAAATAAAACAAAACAAAACCCGGATTGTGTGAAATTCAGCGATCATTACTGAGAATTGTAAAGTCTATTTACACAGTGTATTAAGTTTAACATAGGGCGGTTAAGTCTTGCTTATTTTCTGTTGTTACGCCTCAAATTGTCGACACTTGAGTACAGATTAGCTTCGTTACCCCGCGGCTGAGAGTATACCTGCTTTAGTGATGTATAATTTTTTATCGATAATTTCTTCCTCCCTATAATAATGGCAATCCTGCCACTTCTATGTATAGAATAGAGGTTACTGTTTTGTCAACATTTATTTTACAAATAGACATATCAACAAAGTCCATGATTCTGCCCGTAAATCAAAACATTTTCAACATTATAAGCACGGTTGAACGGTATTCTAGAATATATCATGAAAATCGAATATCGAATAATCGAAGAGAGCCTCAAACTATGGCTCAGAAACGCGTAGAAAGGCTGGGGTCTGAACGCCAGGTAGTTGTGCATACCCAAACTGCGAAGAGGAAGTTGCATGATCTCGGTCTCAGGTCTCATAAGCCGCTGTAGGACCAAGCTCTGCGGCATTGTAATCAAGCAAGATGCTTACAATGGGCACTAGTTTACCAGCAATGGTTTGAAAATCAATGGACTCATGTCCTGTATTCTTTTTATTTATTTATTTTAGATTTTTTATTCTACTGAATATATCAGCCACATTGTACCTTACGTAAAATAATTAATAAACAGGTTCTAGCTTACACAAAGAAACATTGTTATTTTCCTAGATATATCTCATCATTTATTCAGTATTCAATTTTACATACCATACAAGCTAATCAAAGCGGGGACATTAAAGGGGACACTAGAGGAAATTGTAACAAGGCTTTTTCATTTTTAGGATTTGTTTAAAAATATTTATAAGACAAAAAAATTGTAAACAATAATTATTGCAATTACTCGAGATATCGAATGTCGATGATTATATAAAGTCTCCAACACTATTTTACAAAAGGTTGCGCGAGGAAGCTCGCGGAATAATGATTTCTTTGAGTTCCCTACTGTTTGAAGTGCATGCCATTACTGGCTCTCAGATACGTTTGTGCCCTGTGCTTAATAGCGGATCTCAATGCCAGCCTTGATTGTTTTCCTTACCTTTGTGCCGTTGGATTTATATTTAAGGACTATAACTTCTATCTACGCATTTATAATGTAAAAAGATGTCAAAGACTGTTAAATATTCGGAATTACATAATTTTTCATATATTTTTTTATAAGTAGGACAGTAAAATTAATGCTTAGCACTTAATGGTAAGTCCAAATAATGCACTGCATACAAACTAATGACATTTTTTATGAGAATTAGTTTTAATTCACATCGTTGTTATATTAAGAAATTCTGTTGCGTTAAATAAAGATACAATATAACAAAAATTAATGTCTAAACATTACGTTTAATATAGTAAATATACCTATCTATCTATCATTACGCCCAAACACTATTGGGGTTGGTAGAGAGAATGGAACGCCAATTCTTTCTATTGATACAATCCATTCATCATTACTTTTATTTAAAGTAAAAATGGCACATTTTATTTTTTAATTTTTTGTGTATGTCTCCTTTGTTTTATTTCTTTTAAAAAAGGGAGAAGTGTGAATTAAGTAAGTAGTTATGAAAAGTTAACATCCATCTTATGCGTTATTCAGATGCTAGTTGATATTTGAAAATTAATTTTAAATCCGTTATTATTTTTTTATTTTAAAATATTGAATTCATTACTTTTTATCTGCGAATATTATGATTTTTTTCTTTACCAAAGCGTGCTTTCGTTGCCTATAATTAGTTTCTTTACTGTTTTCATGTACATAAATAATTTAATAATTACAGATCCAATATCAAAATTCAATGAGTAATTGTCAGATCCTGTTATAATATCAATGTTTATTTTATACACCATTTACTTCCTTAGCCATTTATTTGTTAGTATATACTTTAATTTATTTCAAATTTGTCATGACATTTGTTGACCAAATAGGTCAGGTAAAGCCTTCATTAGGTAAGCTGTGCACGTCACAAATAAGCCGCAAGGGTATGCTTAACATGGCCTAAATTAATTACCGCAGAAGCTAAAGGGATCGAATGAATAATTGTCGAGAATATAATCCGCTATTCTAAGGAAAAATATAGAAGAAAAAGGTATATTCATCAATTTTAATTTTATTTTTGATAAGCTTTGGAGGTTTTATTTATCTTTTTTTTATACTGACTCAAAAAAGTCCCTTCCTAAGACTCGCTCCCTGCGTCGGTGTTTCCGGCATCTTTTGACATGGGAATCCTCAAACGTCGAGTGAATCGGTATTTGCTGGGTGAGTGCGCTCCATCCATCGTCGGTCTCATCATCACTTTCCGGCAGATGAGATTGAGGTCAAGCGCAAGCCTGTATGTAATAAAAAAAACAAAGTGACTATAGTGCACCTGATAGTAAGTACAGTGTAGTCCAAAAACGAAAGCGACCATCAAAGGATGAAAATCCGTTGATAGTCTCCGTCGTCATGTCGGCCAACATATACCACGACCGAAGATCTCTAGGTATACGAGTTACTGGATACACAAGCTGGTCCTGAAATGCGACAGGTCAAAGCGAGTCCCTATGACGGTCATTAAACTTGTGTACTGTGGTCACGATCAAGTTCGGGCAATCGCTCTACCACGGTAAACATTATATTAGGTCCTTACATATGAAATTGGCGTTTTGTATGGGAGGAACAAAAAGTCGAATATTTTTTAATATAATATATTTAATTAATCAAAGTATGAACCATTATTTTCTATGCACTTTTGCCATCTCATAGGTAGTTCATTGATCCCTTTACTAAAAAAACCAGTCGGACGGGAATCAATAAAATCTTTGAAGGCGATTTGGACTGCCCCATCGGAGTTGAATTTTTTCCCTTGCAAGAAGTTATCCAAATTTCGAAAAAAATGGTAATCTCTTGGAGCAAGGTCCGGGGAGTACGGAGGATGTCTTAGACTTTCCAATTGAAGCTCTTCTAATTTAGTAGCCGTCTGTCGCGCAGTGTGTGGTCTAGCGTTGTCGTGAAGCAGCAGTGGCGTGGAGCGATTGACCAGCCTAGGTTGTTTAGCCGCTAGCTTTTCCATCATGGTTTGCAATTGCTGACAATAGACATCAGCCGTAATAGTCTGGCCAGATTTGAGAAAACTGTAATGAACAATACCGGCACTAGTCCACCAAACGCTTACAAGTAACTTTTTTGGGGTTAATTTTCGCTTGGGGCAGGATTTGGCTGGCTGGCCAGGATCCAACCATTGCGCTGAGCGCTTCCGATTGTCGTAAAGAACCCATTTTTCAGCACAGGTAATGATTCGGTTTAAAATACCTTCATTATTGTGCCGGTTTAGTAATGTAACGCAGCAGTCGACGCGCGTTTGCCGGTTTGCTTCAGTCAATTCGTGAGTTACCCACCTTTCAAGCTTTTTAATCTTCCCAATTTGCTTCAAGTGAATTAAAACAGTTTTATCACTAACATCGCAGCCTGCAGCTAACTCGGACGTGGTTTGCGATGGATCCGCTTCCACAATAGCCTTCAACTCTTCATTATCAACTTGAGTCTCAGGCCGTCCACGGGGCTTGTTCTGCAGGTCAAAATTTCCAGAACGAAAACGTTGGAACCAAAAACGAACTGTGTTTTCTTTTGCAACACGACCGCCATACACATCATTCACCCTTCGAGTTGTTTCCGCAGCACTAGTGCCACGGCGGAACTCGTACTCGTAAATAATGCGATATTTTATGTTTTCCATTTTGTAAAATGAGTGACGCAAACAGAAAAAAACAGAAGAAAAAAACAAATGAATGACGATCATAGAAGCACAAATACATGAGTCTATAGCTGTACAAATTTGAATTTGTAATTCCTTACCAAAGAGGAGAAATTTGTGATTAAAGTGGCCAGTACGAAAAACGGCAATTTCATATGTATGGACCTAATATTTCTAAACAGATCTAAACAGCGTTGATGAAAGTTTATTATTTTAATTGAATTAATTGTTCTTAGGAGAAATTTAAAGCATATAGGGTTTATTTTTGTAAATGCACTAGTGTGCGACTGGCGGCTTCGGTTTCGGCCACCATCGGTCGAAAAACACATTCAGTATAACTTTTAAATATCCCGCAATTTTAACTAAAAACTAAGGTTTCTGACAAGCGTCAAACTAAAATTAATTGGTTTGTTTATTATTGTTGAATTTTGTTTAATGACTATCTGATTAAAGGTTAATATCTGTCCAGAACCGAAGCTATTAAGTTTTAAAATCCTAAAAGACGGTTAGAGATTGGCTAAAAATTAATAATATATAATAATATATTTTTTAAACTTTTATATTTCAGGTCTATCTATCATAACGCCGAATTCTATTGGGGTTGGAGAGAATGGAACACCACTCCTCTCTATTCTTGCAAACTTCTTTCGCTTCCTCAACTTTTATTAATGCATTCATGCACTCTTGCCGACTCCGTGTACTTTTGATATAAGTGTGTGAGCGTAAAGTTTAAATGTGTGGATATAATATATAGACGTCTTAAGTTGATTAAAATCATGTCATATCTTGTCAAAAGTTGTCTAAGGCCGAAGCTACAGCTGGGGCTCTCGTCGGACTCTAATACACAGCTAAAATACAGGAACACCTAGAGCTGGTCAATGTTTTTTTAAGAAAAGGAAATAGAGAAATAAAAGTTCGAAAAAAGGATCGAATACAGTTTTCAATGGATGTCTTTGATAGTACCCAGCGTACAAATCGAAGTGTAGCACAAAATGCGGACGGTCTCAATCAAATCTAGATAGTGTAAAGGGAAAAGTGCGCTTCGCAAACTGGATTGTGACAGTTTCAATTCCATTTGGCCGGGCAATGGCCGCGCCGCACCAGCCACGGGTGCGCCCGTGTTTGTATAGCCAAGGCTACATTGCATAGGCGGAGCTATTTTATTTTGCTTACATTTTTCTGTACCCTGTAACTTTTTCACTTTAATACCTCTTTATAGTTTCTCCAGTATTTTTTATATATTGTCACTGAATGATTGATGTATACGCACATAGGGCGACTTCCACCAACAAATAAAACCTAGTTTAGCCTTGTATAAAGTGCTGTTTAATTCAATATCAATGATGATTTAAATTTAATAATTATTATAACTATATAATGTTTGTGAACAAGACTATAAGTACAGTTTAACGCTAAAAAGCGTTTTATAAAAGTGTAAACTAGATTTAATTTGTTGGAGTTAGTCGCTCGTAATGATAAGGCCTGTTACTGCCCGTTGTTAAAGTGTAAAACTTTTTTTCTTAGGTACAGTTGAGTGTTTTGTATTATATTATCTCCTGTATTGTATTCATAGGTGGGTAAAATGTAATCAGATTAATGAAAAACGATTACGATTACACTTTGCATTTTTCATCATTAATATCACTGCATTTTGCTCACCTATAATTTAATCACTACGGAATCCTCAATTGCATACACATTTTAACTCGTTAATGTTTTGAAGAGATTTAATAATGATTACAGAGTAACAAAATTAAAATGACGACTACATTTTGTAATCGTTAATCATTAATCAGATTACATTTTTCCATCTCTAATTGTGTTTAACTACAATGATTTTATCTGTCACAAAAATAAGGGGTATTCATGAAATAAAATATAATAATATTAAGGTAAACAGATTTTTAGCTACGTAGGTTGAATTTGGTGCTATTAACTTAACCAACTAGTTTTTTCTATTTGTATTTATAATGATTATTGTGTCTCTTTTCTTGAATTTTTATATAATTCTGTGTATTTAGAACATTACATGACAGTTATCGTTATGGAGGTTTTATCTCTATACAAATGAAATAGGAAGTGGATTAAATAATAGACGTAGTTGATTACAACGAAAATAATTTCTTTCATGTACTTATTGTTTTTAAATAATAATCAATTAATTATTCTATTAAAACATTTCGCTTGCTACATAAGAATATGGATATCTTAAATTAAACTCTATGAAGTGGAATTTGGTGTGTAAGTTAATATTTCTAAATGTTCCAGAATATTAAATCTATATATTTTGTTTAGTATACATATCAAGTATATACTTTGGGTATTTTAGAAAACGCAATGTTTTTCTCATTGCAAAAAAAGGATATAACCTTAGACAAAATTTTCAACTGCTTTATTATAATCGATTATGGGAATATCTTAGATGAAATACACAAAATAGGAAAACGTAAGCAAAATAATATTTATGTAAACGCTTGTTTCTAAACACGAGATACACATCCTTAGACGCGTTAGACTGTTTTGAAGTGTAAATCACGGTAAACAGTGAAGGCCACAGTTTCCGCGTCGGGATATAGTCGTTTTCAGTGATTTAACACGTAATTAGTGGGTTGTGTGGGCAGCCGGGTGCGCTATGAGCATTTGAAGACATATAGCATGTCTACTTACTAAGGGTTCACCTAAATTGTATTACTAAATGTAAAGCAGCTTAAACGAAAAGGGATTCGCTTATTCTCTTGTATTGAGCATTGCTAAGGATTGAAGTTATCTGCCAGCGTCTGCTTTTCCAAAATCATAATGGTTCAATGGGACTCTTCTGAAAACGAGCGAATTAGTATTTGTTGGATGAACACTTTCAATCATCAGTGTAATCATCACTTCTTATCAGAAGTGAATAAGGTTCAGCTATCTACCATCACGCTGATTCCCGACTAGAATAGGCAAACAGAACGGAACGCCGCTTATCTCTATTTTTCCAAACATCTTTCGCTTCCTTAAAACTTGGTATCTCATATACCAATTTCTACTATCATGCGTCACGCGTTAATAGAGGTAGGTATATCATATAGAAACCTTCAATATTCCAACAGATATGAAGAAAACAAATAATAATGTATATTTGCTTCGTTCAATGGATAGCGAATAGTTAATAGAATAGATATAATAAAAATGCGAACGGTTTTTGTAATTTCCCTTTTAAGATACGAAATGCGTCAAATTGACACGTCCTGTGAACCTAGTGTTAACATTCATTAATCCCTTTATGCACTCTAACCGGTTCCGCCTACTTTTGACATTACCCTCCATCAGAACTCTCATTATTTGGCCTGTGTACGTAAATCTCAATCAGCCTGAGCTCTTAATTGCAATCACATTCTATATTGTATATATTTTTCGTGTTGCCGTGGTGGCTGCCGGCAGAATAGAATAGCACCCCCCCTCTTCTTGCCGAGGTGTCGTAAAAGGCGACTAAGGTATCTCTTTAACACCGCAATTCAACCAGGTGTTCAGAGAAGGAAAACTCGACTAAACCTGCATCCCGTTCCCTCCCGATCGTACTGGTTCTCCATTCCATCGGGCAAGAGGGAGCTCGGACGAGAGAGTGCTTTTCTGGCAGCGCGTCCAGTTATGCACTTAAATATCTCCTGCGCAATTGGCTGTTTCCGAAAACTGAACCTTGATTTTCTTAATCGGTGTTGAAACAGTCGCCGTGGCCGAATCCGGCTAGGACATCATCATCATATTTTTCGTCATCCTTTCAACGTTCATTCTCTCCACGTGCCCAAATCATCGAAGCATGATTTTATGCATGCTATCGATGACATTATCTTCCTAACCAGCTATTCATTAATGTCAAGTATTTGCCTGTAAATCATAAAAAGGGATATTAATATAGAACTGTTTATTATTTTTTAAATGCATTGCGCATTTGAGGCAAATATGGAGTGATGTATTAGGGTTAAGAGTACCTAACTATCCACTTCTATAATTTGAGGAAGCCCGAGAAAGCCATGCGGGTGCTGGGACTGTGACAGATTGCGGAGTTCGCTCCTACGGTCGCATCTCCCCAATACGACAGGAATATATCGAGGCTTTTTAGTCAGTAGGAGTTTAGACACAACTCCGGTCGTAACTCTCATTGCGACAAGGAAGTCCTTTGATAGATTTGCCCCTGATAGAAAAAAGAGTACCTAACTACTCGTTAATGTGAGGTATCTGAATCATAAAGATATGACAAAATTATTTTTGTTAAAATTACTAAATGTTTTCTTTGCTATTCAGTTTTATTAATGACAAAAGGGGACAACCAAATTTGAACCCCCCTTATTGAAAGCAGTTACTGTAATCTATAACTGAGTGCCACATCAAGTTTTCTGGACCTTGAAAAGAAGAAGTTAAAAAGGATCAAAACATAAAAGGCGAGCACTGGACATGGTGTATTAAGTCTCAGAAGTCTTCATATCGAGGGGTGAAAGGCTATTTGGTTTAAGCGACATTTTTTAGTGATATAGTAATGTATATATATTTGGAATAAAAAACACTGATTCCGAAAATATATATTACTACTAGCTGACTCGGCAAACGTTGTTCGGCCATATAAATTATAGCAGACCAGCCACGCTTTGCTGTGACTGGTTTTTGAATAATTACTCAATCCAGTCAACGGATAGCGCCATCTTTTAGAATCGGTTGGAGCTAACTGTAAATTATGACTGCTAAATAATAAAGAAATAATTTGCAATAAAATAATATTGCGACTATGAATTGAGATGAAAACTATCCTATCTTTTAAATTAGATCAAACTTCACGTGGTGTGTAAATTTCATTAAAATCGGTTTAGTAGTTTAGGAGTCCATCGCGGACAAACATCGTGACAGGAGATTTATATATATATAGATATCACCATAAAATGTCGCTTAAACCAAATAGCCTTTGACTCCTCGGTATGAATAATATTCGATCGTGAAGTATCCGTGAGGTTCTGTTGTTACATAGTATGGTATTACCCTAATTTCTGCCATTGTTATTTACTGTACTATATATGTGTTTGGTGTTATAGGTTAAGATCGCGCTAAGTGAGTTGCTTGCAAGCAATAAGTGGTTTACGCCGTGCATTACGCTGTCAATGAACAGTAACTCAGTTGTGCAGCCGTGCTGCCGTCGACCCTTCGTACCGTCAGCAATATAAACGATATTGTTAAAATTAACAATAATTTTTAATTTTATTAAGTTTTCTTTTCTTTTCTATAGTTAGTGCTATAATAGCTTACTCATTAAGAATGAGAATGGAATTGTACATATTTTTATGTGTAGTATTCTATTTCACATAATATTGTGAATTAAGGTTGTGTTATGTCACAATTAACAAATGTTGTGTTCATAATAATAATGTTTAACAATGTTCACAATATTTTAAAATTGTAACACTATCTACATATAAATGTAAAATAAAACTTTAAAAAACTTACTTCAATCAGGAAAAAATATATTGCCTGTGGAATTATTTCCTAGTTTGCGTATTATACAAAATATATTATTGCTTTTATAAATACTTCATTATCTTTGTTTTTTTCATTCAAAATTCAATACAACTACTTTAAAACTATATTCTGTTGTATATAGATGTTAATATTAATTCCCTATCAGAATCAATTCCATGAAATACAGCGCGTACAAATCCATTTCTAATTCGCTGCACAAATCGAATTATTAAAAGAATTTTCCATTTTATAAGATCTAAGTAATTAGATGCGCCACTATTGTTTTAAATCAGTTTATATTACTCCCAAATTTTTGAAATCTAGACGACATCAAACATGTATTTACCCTGACTGAAATCAATTTTGAAATATTCGTGATTTTCTTTAGAACTATAATAGTATATGTTAGTAATGTTTACTTTAAGCTTTAGAAAAGTTAACTGCTAAATGATGATGACTTTAAATAAAATATATTTTAAAAATAAATTTAATAAAATATACTTACCTAATTTGCTGTCGCTACATTGACTGAAAACCACTTCGGCGTGTCGCCAAGATACAATGAAATTATTAAGACAGCTTTTTAGAGTTCCATATCTAGCTATATGTAATTTGGTAGTGGCAAATTATACCGGAATTTTTAATGTTTGTCACCTACTGTCTTCAGAGCCTAGATAATTTAACAGGGATTAGCTAAAGACAAAATAGTATTCTATCAGCTAAAGTACAGTCTCAGAAGGTTATAAAATGTAAGATATTGATATAAACTATTGATATACCACATAATCTTTTTTTTTATTTAATGGAAAATCCTCATAGGACCGTCTCGGCCGCACTGGGGGGTTGCGCGAGACCGAGGTGTGTCGGACTTGTACCGACTAAAAATCCCAAACTACTTCTGCGCATTGGCGAGGACTATGAGTTCTGTAATCAATTCGCCACAGCCCCGTCGCGCCGCGCCCGCTGGGCACAAACTCGGAGGAAGATATCTTCCCCGACACTGCACATTGTATTTAGGCAGAGCACGTTACAATGCTCTGCCGTTTTCTCGAGGGTCGCTAACCAGTCACTCAGGGTCCCCACCCTGAGTGGCCGCGACCCCAAAGGCATCAGCCAACCGGTCTTGGATCAACCGATCGGCTGGGACTGATGTGCCGGGGCGGTTGCCGGCACTCCGGTGTCTTCTTCGAGCGGCCTTTTGCCGCTCTCGCTCTGCGGCCTCCTTCTGGGACATGATTTACACACACAAGGAGACCACGGCCCTCCAGTTGTCATACCCTGCCAGCACGGCAGACAACACTGCTGGCAGGGAAAAATACCACATAATCAACGTTATGTCAATTTAATATATTCTTAGACTTTCCACCAGAGTTATTTATATTAATTAATTTATTAAATTATTACAAATAGTACAGGTGATAGGTAAAAAAATACACGACCACACAATTATAGTCTTACTTTCAAAAATGTGTACACGCATGAAATATAGTACGTAGCTATAACAATAAATTATAAATTTTAGTGAAGATTATACTATTAGGTCATGGTGATAGTTATTGCTTATAGATTGTTACTTTATCAAAACACTTTTTGTTTTATCTATATTGAATTGATTCGACATTCGCCACGAAAAACATCCTAACATAAATTCACCTTTCTAATGGTTTTTGTACCCTTGAATTATAAATTTACGTTTATATTCCTGAAATAATAAAAAAGGTCAATTTTTTCCTGTGCTAAAGGTTGTTTATGTGTATAAGGTTTATAAATAAGTTGGCATCCGGAACAAGTATAGACTTAGGTATAAGACTTGTGTGGGAGGTACTAAAATACGTTTACATGCGAGTTTCAGTTTTTTAAAAATATTTAAAAACAGGTTAAACTGTTGACACGCAGAGTGCAAGTTGTACGGAGACAAGTGGGCAGTGCACCGGAAGTTGAGCTGCAAACAATATGGCCGTCGGCCGCTTCCGGCCGCGGAGTTTCCTGCGGCTCGGGCCAATGTTCCGTGAGAACATTAGCAACTTCTCAATAACATGTTTTATGTAATCTTAATATATATTTGTTTTGACCAACTGAGCATAATTTCTTCTACGGTAGACATTATGAATTGAAAATGATAAAATTCGAATTTCGTGTAGTGGCTAAATTTTGCTTTTTTTTATTTTAATTTTTTCTATAGTGACCAATATAAATTCGCTTTACTTTTTTTACTGAATCGATAGAGTGACTACAGAGTCCCTGGTGGTAAGTACAGTGTAATCAAAAGAAGCGACCATCAAAGAATGAAAATCTATTGATAGTCTCCGTCGTCATGTCGGCCCGCATATACCGCTATTGAAGGTCTCTTCTCTAGGTATATGAGTTACTAGATATACAAAATCTGATCTCGGAATGCGACAGGCCAAAGCGAGTCACTATAACGGTCTTTACACTTATGTACTGTGTTTATGACCCAGTCCGGGCAATCGCCCTACCATCTAACTATTAACTATTATTTAACTATTGCTATTATCCTTCTCTGATAAGAGCCTTGATAACAATATTCACGTGATAAAGAATGATTCGGTTTGGTGACAATTCTCATCATGTGATATCGCTATAAGGTTTGCTAATAGATGTAGGATGGATGTTATTGTGTGAAGTATTAGTATATATGAAGTAGTAAATGCGTAGATCGGAACGTATGTGAGTGAAAGACAGGAAAGATAGAAAGAGAGAGAGGATAAACGGTCTTTTTTCAACGCGAGCGCTCAGTAAGATTAACACGTAAGAAAAAGTGTTAAAAAAGTAAAATTATTATAAAGAGTGAAATAAAGGAGTTTTCAAGGTTTATTTTGGTATTTATTTGATCCGAAGATCCCCAAAACTACATAGATAACCTTATTATACGAATAAAAACGATGTCTTAAATGTTGCGGCGGTATATCAGATAATATTGTTCACGTCATATTTTCAAATCTTACTCTAGCAAGTCGAGACGTAAAAGCGTAAGGCTTAGATCAGACTGCGGAATTTCAACGCGCGGAATTCTATTGCGCCAATTTTATTCGCGAACGTAGTACACTTAGATTAAATTGTTAAAATTATTTCACGCGGTTTTTGCCATCATAGAGTTGTTAGTTTCATACGAGTGAAGTGCAATGAAGCGCGCTAGGTGAATTTTATTTTGCGCCGTGTGTCATTATAGCAATTTTTTTAAATAAAAATGTTTACCTCTTGTCTAAGCACTTCGATACAATTTCTAGTGTTACAAAATTTGAGGTAAAATATTGCGCGATGAAAATTCGCAGTGAACGTTAGTCCTTATGTAAAGTATGCTTTATCTGTTTCATTCAAACAAATTCAGTAAGCAATTTTATTTTATGTAGGTCTCGGTACGGCAGGAGTTCTAATGATGACTGGTGGATCGACGTAGACTACCCGCTTTCTACATGCACAGGCTCCAACATTTCATCTCTTTACGTGTATGTAAAAGCAATTTAGTTGAAAAGGAAACATGATAAGTACTTCCAGTGACTTTAACTGCGTACTAAGCAGAGCGTATAATAGTCTGTAACTGCGGTACGGTCGCGGTTCCGCCGGAAACGGAGTTCGCAGACAACATGGCCGCCGGACACTTCCGGCGACGCTCTCATAGCACATACGTCGCTGTGTCTTAACGTTTCCTGGTGCAGTTTCGTTATTTAATATCTTATTTTAATATTATACTTACTATGCACATTTTTCTGATCTCATACACGAAAACATATAATTTTGTGCAATGTTTTGAGCTCAGAGTCTAAAAAAATAGTATTATATAAGCATATCACTAGTAAAAAGTCTAAAATTGTGTAGGATTGACAGAAATTATCGTAATATCACGTGATCTACGTTTATGTTGACACAATTTCTTTATCCAAGCCCTCTGGATACTAAAGCGATATCCACAGACAGGCTGAGGCATTGAGAGATCTTCGTCAGAGGTGAAAAGTTATCTCATTTACCCTCTTTTTATTTTTACATTTTTAACCTGGTATATACAAAACTTGCTATTATTGTCTCTATATTTGTTTGCATCTTCTAAAATATATAATCATTTATGATACAGTTTTCATCACCATTTACTAAAGTTATTGCTGGGGGTTTATGCGTGCAAAAACCCATTTGAATTTTTAAAAAAGTAGAAATAGACATAGCGCATTTTTTTAATGTATAAAAATATAAATCCTATTGATATGTTAAAAATTATAAAACAATAATTACTTTTATGTAATAAAAAACAGAATAGAAATATTTTAGATGTGGTAAAAATATAGAACAGAAATCTCTCTGATGTGAAAAAAAGTCTATTTAGGTTTTTATAAAGGTTAATTGGCGTATATTGACTATACTATAGGAGTTGGATTAAATAAATGTAATACGTAAACAAAAGTATAGTTAATGTGGATATTTTGATGTGATAATTTTGCTATACGTATGAACAATGGAAAACCAATAAAAACCAAATTTTGTTAATCTCTTTATTCATTAAAGGCGTCTAAACTACGACACGAAATTCCGTAGGTACATTACAGTTAACTTATATATACTAATAACTAATTATAGCCCGAAGTTTTGATTTAAATATTATTCGTATAAGGCTACGCACATTTTACAATTTCTATGTTATACAAAGTAGAACAATATACATTTAGAAACTTTCTAGTGTACATGTATTTCATTACGATTATTTCAGCAACAATATTTTATAGTACTTTCAAAGGCGTAACTACTATCTTAATTATTGTGGAGTGGAGCTTGTGTGACCGATGTTGTGGATAACTTCCTTCTTCAATCAAACTTTTATTACTACTTTAAATTATATATTTTGTAAACTATCAATACATTTACATAATATTTCTCGTTATTTTTATATTCAAATTTTTCAACCTTTTCTTATCAAATCCCAAGATGCAAAGTCTAGAATAATCAAATCCTTGTTCAATTTCGAATTCAAAACGATCTTCGTTTTTTCTAATTCTTTCTTAAAAAATATTATTCTTTACTAAACGGCCAACATGATACTTATGTCATAGATATGGAACCTAATTTAATGCACTCCTTACATACAATCTCTACAGTATTTATTTTATACAAACTAGTATAGCATATTTACTATAGCGACAGTTTTTCAAAAACGGATATACCTCGGCGAGATTTCGAATACTTTTACAATATAAATTATCTAACAAACATTATTTTATATTATTAGTAAATAATTATTTTATTATAAAAGAGAATGGTTTGAAATAACAAACACAAATATTTCAAATTACAGGAAAAATATTAGTTTGATATTAAAAATTGCGCTTGATTGCAATTTTTATATATTTTATATATCCCACAATATTTTTTTAAGAAAACTATTATACTTTTTAATAATACTATGCACTCTATCGTAGCCTTACCTTTAAATGTTAAATACACTTTAAAGTGTGGACGTATTTATGATACCTCTTTTATTTTATCAAAAATTATTTGTTATATACACAGTAGCTATTTACAGCTTTATTCAATAAGCTATTTTGAACGTTTTATTTAAATATTGTATTTTTTATACAAG
This sequence comes from Automeris io, assembly GCA_036320925.1. Taxonomy (NCBI): domain Eukaryota; kingdom Metazoa; phylum Arthropoda; class Insecta; order Lepidoptera; family Saturniidae; genus Automeris; species Automeris io. The sequence goes on along the minus strand of JAUDJH010000019.1, from coordinate 8,259,131 downwards.
TGTATGCGACAAGAGCTAACATTTAAAACATTGACAATAAGCTTTTAATAATATAAAGTACATTTCTTCAAGTATTCTGCTATTACCTAGTGTCTAATTGTTGTCCTGAGTTCTTCTATATTGTCAATGATTGAAATATTTAAAAACTTTATATGGTCCTGTATATATTATCATTTATACAATATAATGTATAAAATTATCTAGAAAAAGAGAAAAAAAAATCTAGAAATACAACATCTCGTTTTACTATAAACATTTTTTATTTACTTCAAGAGAGTTGGTAAATTTTTTATTATTTAAATTTATAAAAATCGAGAAAATAGGAAATAAGCGATAAAATAATACTTTATTAAAATAAGGAAATTTTTATTTCATACTTATATATAAATATGTCAAAATCAGCGTGTATTTCGATATGATTCGTTGTGAAACTATTTCTTGTGCAATTATTATCTTTATCTGAAGATGTCAGAAAATTATTTTGTTTAAATATTTTAATGCTAAAAAAAAATGTCTGATTTAATCGTTTCAATAATAACTTATTGTTATATTATATATTTTCTAACGAATTTATCGTGTTAGTTGTAAGTTATTTTAGTTATAATTCTATGGTTATACTTTTCATGCTAATAAAAATGAAAATATAATTTGTAACAAGTATAATTTACTTTATACATGTATTACATTATTTTGACGACAATAACTATGTCTATATTTGATACTTAATAAAGGAGTAATATTTACTGGCTCTTATTTAGACTATTTTATTGAGAACAAACATCTCACACTTTTATATTTTAATTTCAGGTTATTTATATGGCTGTATTCTAGAGCACTTCTTTCCTGAGCATTTTTATATCTATCCGAAGCAAATACCTAAAGATACTTAGTAAGGTACACGTCGCATTTCTCTTGGTATATAAACCCGTTAAAGCTAATTGTTTATACAATATAATAATTTTGCCAACAAAAAAGTTTAAAACTAATATGTTTTTGGAACATTAGTAAGATATACATTTATATAATGCAAAAACTTAAATTTAATTGCTATTGTATTTCTAAATACGTTTTTAGAATAAATATATTCAGTAAATACTACCAAAGCCTGAAAGCTTGTTACCAAGTGATTCTGTATTATAATAAATATTATAACATATGTATATACACTTCTTAAAATGGAGGTTATAGGGCGGTTGTCGACATACCGTTTTTTGTTTATTTTTTTATTCATATAATATATTTTTAAGTAACCGTAATTATTATTATATTATTATTATTATATTTTTATTATGATATAATACGTAATTAATTTATTGGCATAGTAAGATCGTCAGTGCTCCGGTACCGTATGTTATGTTCCCTGGGCCATTGAGTTGCTGTAAATATAAAAATATATTTGATATAATACAATGCCTTTCACATCTTATATATAAAAATGAATCGCTAAATGTCTTGATAAGCGCGAAACTCGAGAACGGCTGAACCGATTTGGCTGATTTCTTTTTTGTTGTGTTTGTTGAAGTCTGGGGAAGGTTATTACGGAGAGAAAAATTAAAAAATTGTCTGAAAAAGTCTAAAAACACCACTTTTCTATATTCTCATACAAAAAATTCGTAATAATATTTAAAAGTAAATTTGAACTTTAACACCATATCATAAAGTTTAAATGTTAGTGGACGGGTTCCGGGAAGGCAAAACAATTATTGAGTGACGTATAAATATTAATGTCAATATTTGTCAATTTTTATACATATAGCATTAAGGCCAGGTTCCTTCAAACAATTTTCAAAAAAATCTGGTAGGGAAGCTATTAACATTAAAAAAAACTATGTGACTTTGTTTTAGAGAAATAGGGCAGAACAAGGTTTGCCGGGACAGCTAGTTAATAATATTATTTTATAGCCATCGGTCTAATTTTTATTTATTAATTGAAACCCACCCGAATTTAGAGTATTTTGTGTAATTTGGTAGTGGTGTTTTGTTTTCTTTGATTTAAGTCTTAATAATCTCTGCAAATTATTGTAAAAAGTCTTAAATACATTATGAGATAAATTAGATTTATAAATTATAAATTAAATCTAATTTACCTCATAATGTAATCTAATAAAAAAGCTTTTTTTTTAAACTTTAAAATGTAATATTGTTAAAATTATATATACTACAAAACATACTGAATCTAGCAAAACATTCTAACTTCTAACGAAATAAAAAATATATATTTTGCTCATTTTCTTCATCAGGTTGTATTTAAAATATATATTATATATTCAGAACAATCAAAAAGCATAAAACTTTGCATCTAAACTAGCTAAAATAGAAAAACCAAAAGGATGCATAAAGCTAACACAGACTGCGAATTTTCGCCGCGGGATTTTTTTCCGCCAATTTTGTAACAATAGGAGTAATATGAAAGCGTCCATAGAAGCGGTAAATTTTCGCGGCACTTCACTACATTTGTATTAAAAGAACAAATCGGTGACCAGAAAAACCGTGTGAAATTATGTCTCAATGTGAACTAGGCGAATCTTCGCAAATAAAATTAGTGCTCTATTTTCCCGCGCGGTGAAATTTTGCAGTGTGGTCCATGCTTTAACCCTTTCGCTACTATCAGTAACTATATTCACTAGCTAAAAAACGCCGCCTGCACACGATGGGTGATTATATATATATATATATATATTTATTTTAATGACCCGTGTAATTTTTCTTCTGAAAACTAATGAAAATCGTTTTGAGCCAAAATCTGGACCCCGAATGCTAAAGACTGCGCAAGTTTGATGTGCGCACTTTTACGGAGTTCCGTTTTGAGAAACACTTTGTAGCGAGGTCTGCCGTTGCGAGAGGGTTAAATAAATATATTGAAAAAGGTACTTAATAAAGTAACGTGCTTACTAATTATACCTATTTTTGTGACATTTCTTTTCAATATTAGTTCGTTTGCATGCAACACTTTTTTTCGACCGTGACTTGCGATGGTATCGTGCTGAAAATTATGTCATTAACTGAAAACATTCATAAATAAATTCATGCTCCAATTATAATGCATTCATTTTAAAACGTCCAATGTGCGTAAAACAACACTAAAGAAGTGAAGACTTCTATATTAAATACTAGCTGACCCGGCAAACGTTGTTTTGCCATATTAGTTATTTCAAGGTGATAATTGATCAGTTATCGAGCGGGATGAGAAATGATTAAATTACTAAAATGGCTATTAAAAAATAGGGGTTGGTGATAAAAGTGTAAAAATTTAGAGTTGTATATATTTTTTAATGCCACATTATAGAAAAATAAAAACAAAAAATATTGTCCAAAAATTAAAAAAAACATGTTAAGGTTGAACAACCCTTATCACTTAGGGGTATGAAAAATAGATAGTAGCCGATTCTCAGACCTACTTAATATGCATATAAAATTTGGTAAAATTTCGGTAAATCCGTTTCGGAGGAGTAAGGTAACTAACATTGTGACACGAGAATTTTATATACATATATAGAGATAATTTCGCTCAGGCTAATTTGTACTTGAATTTAGTACAATACAGAGTGTAGAGTTCGAAACTCAAAGAAAAATGACAAATATCGGCTGTGTATGTATGAATTAATGTAAGAGACAATAATCTGTTTCTCGAGAGAGCAAAATGCGAAAAAATAGAGTTTGTATACCTACTAAGCTGTGTGTTTTTTCCTATAGAGTCTATGACAATTGCTTCTAAAACAAAGGTTCTTAGAGTATTTTTATATCTACATGCGATATAAGTGGATATAACACACAAGGCGAAAATGATAAATAGAATAGATTACTAACAACTTTGACAATGCTGGGTCAATGAAACTTTGACCTTTGAACCTTCGACTGCGTAAGAGATTATTTAACTTTAAACTAACCGACAGCTATGATTTCTAGAAGTATTCACCTCAAAGTAATTGTTAGCTATATATGTTTATTTACATCGTGATTATTAAACTTGCAATGAAATTAAATTTCAGTTGTTATTAAAATACCTGTGTAGTGCATATTTCGATACATATCGGGACAGTTGCTGGAAACCTGGAAAGAAGTTAAAATAATATATGCCCTCCATTCCTCTATGTATAAGATATACGTATATAAGATAAAAAGATTGTACCTTTCAACTGAGCTTTAAGCGCTCAACGTACGCCCTTTAATTAATATATTCGTTCATTACGATATTTTCCTACACACATACCACAGTCCCTTGCATTCATGTCATTGTTTGAATTTTGAAATTACTATATTTCCTATTTCACTTGGATTGTTATGTAGGTAACCAAAAAGTAAATAAGCTATGTGTTCATCTCCTCAGAAAATTGTATTTAGTATAATTAGATAATTATACTAAATACAATCCAAAACGATCTGGTTTTCATCAAGATTAACAGAGATACATTGGTGACCAACGAGACCAGTAGTGCAATTGATCGCCGTTCTAAGGGCCCTTACACATGACATTTCTATTAGATTCCATGTGGAGCTCCTCACTATGTTTTCCTTTAACAGTGAGCATGTGGTATCTACCACTCTTCCACTATCCACACTTAATCAGAAAGAAAACAGAAATACACGCCAGGGTTTCGAATTTATGACCGTTCATGTTGCTGCACATGGATATCAGTCCCTTATCCACTAGACCGCTATAGCTACAACCATCAATAGTAACTCATTAGAAAAAAATCATTAAAAATTTTCATATCACGACTTCAGCCGAATGAAAGCGGTAATCGTAAAAATCTGAACTGTGGATAAAAATACAAATTAAAAACAACAGTGGCAGACTTTGAATATCTTTAGTAGTAATAATTATATATGTAGTATGAAATAGTTATATAAACTTAAGATTTACTTACGTGTTACGAGTTTTATAAATTAAAAATACGTATTACGAAAATATTATTCCTCTAAGTTTATAAAAAAATACTAATACAATACTTCATTTTTTTTATATTTTTATTGTTATATGAAATGGCTTTAAGAAAAATCTGAGATGAGAATTGGGGTATGAAAAAAATAAACGCGAAAAAACTGTTATTACCCCTTTATTCGATTGAGGTGGCAATGTAATTATAATTTATTTGTTGATATTCACGGAAAATTAAGTCCTAGGTCTACATAAATCTTTTATTAATTCCGAAAGATAGGAGATGTTAGTGATGTAGAAACGGACGTCAAAATTCCACAGACCAATTCCCTTGACCGCAGTGCTACGGGCATTAATTAAAATAGACGAAGCTAGACATAAATTATTTTCCGCTGTTTGGTGAAACAAGCCCGCCTTAGCAGGGGATTTGGTTGTAATTTATTGTACATCTTTACACTAGTATCTACTTTAAATATAATTGTATATTTTTGTGTATTTTTGTAATATATTGTTTTATTTTTAAGAATATTTTTAAATATCATTATTGTTGTCATATTAACCGAATGCTTTCTTGTAAAAAGAGCTAGTGCTAGCGTTGCATCGCCTTGTAAAATATTAAAAATTATAAAATTAACGTTTATCCTTCATTATTATTTTGTTTAATTTAGTTGAGGATATATTTATATACATATTTATGCATACGTACGTGATATGGAAGCCGTTTTACTAAGTACGTCAGTGTGGCCTGGTTATTTATACTATATTCTTTTTTTTTTATTTTTTTTTTATTATTATTTATAGACGAACGCTTGACCTCAATCACACCTGGTGGAAGGTGAAGATGAGTTCAATGATGAAACGCGATCGCCTAGCAAATGCCTGTTCACTCTTCTCTTAAAGACTCCCAGGTCATAAGATCGCGGAAATATGGCCGCTGGAAGCATATTCCAATCCCTAGCCGTTCGCATGATAAATGTAGAAGCGAATCTTTTCGTGCGAATATAAGGAACATCCACCACATATGGATGGTATCCGTATCCGACACGATGTCTAGGGGTTTTAAGTCCAAAGTTTGTATTTATTTTAAGACCAAATTTAAAAAAGGATCAATTCTACTAAGATATTTTTTTAGAACTTTACTAATATACATTGAGAAAGGCAACGGTTAAATCTTTAATCAATGTTCTAGATACAACAAATAGCACCGAACATAGCTTCAACTTTCTCTCTCGTAAGCACCGTGTTATTGTACTTATTTACAGCTCTTAGTTTGCGAAGCATTCATTCTTGAGATAACACTGCGGTTTATTTGAGTTATGTTGAGAGTGTTTCTCTGAGTGCCTATTTATGTTTGAATTATTGGCTTGCTTGTCAACAGACATAGAGAAACGTCGGAGTTTCCATGTGGAATTTTATAGTCATATAATTTAGTTCACCCTTGGGCTTAATCTAATGTTTTGGATTTTGGTAGTTCGCTGTTCGGCTGCGACGACGTAGCATTAAATGCTAGAGTTCGAATTGTAACTTTATATTGAATAGGCCGTGATTTTATCTAAATACACGCAGCAAATCAGATTAATATTGCATTTTCTTCTGGTATGATTCACAAAAACTTTCAGGTTTGTAAAGTGCTACTAACCTAACCTAAAAACACTGTAATGGCACTATCACTCAGTGGTTGTAAATATATTCGTTCCCACTTGCGGCTCATACAGTACTATCCCCCCCACTACTGTGCTTGATGTGGCATTATTCCCAGTGTACTCACTATATGGCTGAAATTTTCTGCCTCGTGACTTACTCTATATAATTAGACATTTAGAAAATGAGACAGCCATGTAGGATTTGCATTGGTGCACTATGTTGTTAATATACAAAGCGCTTGTACTCGTAAAAATCAATTTCTCCTTTTATTTATTGACTACCGCGCAGGAGTAGATTTTTCCCGCGTCTGTTTTTCCTGCACATGGGATTCTTTAAGCAACGAGCAAATCAACGTGCAGGCTAAAAATCGATCGCAACTATCAAGAAACATGAGACTATTTCATGATAATGTCCATGATCAAGTCGACCTGGTCGAAATACTTTTCCCACGTCTTTTAAAGAACATTTCTTATTATAGGAGGAAGGGAATACACAAGTTGGTAGATCAGTCAAAACTGCTTTGTAATACGATGAAGATATGAATTGGAAAACTTGTTGTTACATATTGGAATAGAAGCAACGGTTATAATTTGTTGATTGAAAACAACCCATCATTTATCATATCATCACTTAGCTTCAGGTGGGCTTAAAAGCACGCCTGAGCCTGTTCGTAATTAAAGAAACAAATTCTAGACTTAAATCTGTGAAAAGTCTGCACGTGAGTCTCAGGTAATTAATTATATACGTCGATAATCTTACCTGAGCTCCTTGTTTATTGAAATTGATGTTAGTTCTGACAGTTCGGTGATGGAGTGGCTGTACTGGTCGAGCGTTGTTGCCCAGAGGCGCTTTGGGAGTCAATTGAGAACCTTGCATCAGTCGACGGAGGGCGTACATCTGTGAAAGAAGCCAATAATCTGAAGATCTCGACATATTTAACGAAAGTATTTCCAAATTAAAAAAAAGTATGTTATTAAAGAGGATTGTTGCATAGATTATTGTTTTTTTTTTGCTTTTGTATTTTTATTTCTGTTATAATTTTTTTCTAATTAGATTAGTTTATTTCTTTTTGTGTTACTCGTATTTTTATTTTTCTTTTCTTCTGTGCGTGTAGTCTGCACTTTTAATTATAGTCGCATTTATAATCTATCTTGCTTATGTCATATATATTTTTATGTGTTAATTAATGTAGACTGTGTAAGTGTACTTATAAATAAATAAATAATGATTCGGGGCTAAAACAGAACTCGGAAAACTTTACTGTTTTTACCCTAGAATTGATATTCCATTTTTTTATATTAGCTCGCCAAAGTGATGGCACCGTAACTTAAGTAAAGAATAGGTAATTCAAAACCAACAACAGCTATCATCACCATCATCAGGGTATATCTGTGTAGTGCCTAGCATAAACCTCTCTCAAGGCTCATCACTGAGCCCGATCTTCGGCTCTTCCTATCCAATGATTACTAGCCACTTTGTGAAAATGTCGCGCCTCGTAGCTAAAGAGTGTCCCATACAGTTATTACCGAGACGCAGTCTCCACTCAAAGACACGTATATACTAACGTTTTTTTTTACACTAGCTCGGCATAGTGACTACAGAGTACCTGATGGTAAGCACAATGTAGTCCAAAAACAAAAGCGACCAACAAAGAATGAAAATCCATTGATAGTCTCCGTCCTCATATCGGCCCACATATACCACGACTGAAGGTCTCTAGGTATATGAGTTACTGGATATACTCAAGCTGATCCCGAAACGCGACAGGCAAAAGCGAGTCACTATGACGGTCTTGACACTTGTGTACTGTGGTCATGACCCAGTTCGGGCAATCGTCTTAACACCAAAAATTCTATTCGTTTATTGATTCTTCAGCAAATATGACACACCGTTAAATCTCTGGCGAATCACCTCATTTCTAATTCAATATTTCAAGGAAACATTGAGTGTTAGCATGTTCCATAGCACGCTTTTTTTTTTTTTTTTTTTTTTTTTTTTTTTTTTTTTTTTTTTTCGGCGTGTCCTACGTTGGTGGCCTGGGAAAGACCTTCACAACAAAACCGGGCTTGGTGGGCGAACGCAGAGGGCGCTCAGCCAGCGAAATTTATGGGTTGGGCGGCTACGCAAGGGCACCCCTGTGGGTACGGACCTCGACTTGGGCGGCCGGCCAATTGAAAAACGAACCTAACGGTGATCTACCAGCGTTTCGGAAGCGACTACCTTGAGAAGAAACGCCGAAAGAAACTCAAGGCTGCGTCGGAGTGAAACTGCGTTATTTAAACAACAATTGACGGACCTATCCTTAATCGTCGTCGTCGGCGCCGCCGGCGACGCCGGTGTCTCGGAATGTGACGAGTGCTTGTGTGTACCTCGTTGTTGATAGGATCGGCGGTCGCAAGGGCCGCGGTAATTGAATCGACGGGATCCAATAGGACATGACGCGGGCGGCGTAGTTTGCGCGCGATGCCGCTTTTCGGTGTGTAATCGCAGGCACTAGGATTAGGGTGATGCTGCGCCTTGTCGAAATATCGACGAGATGCATTTTGCATGAAACTGGCGAGCGTTTCCAGCTTAAGGTCGTCATGGAGATCTATGTTGCGCATGTACAGCGGGGCACCCACTGCTTTACGCAAGAATTTATTTTGGATGACCTGAAGGGAATCCAGAGAAGCGGACTGGCTCTGGGCGAATACTACGCTAGCGTAGGTCATCACCGGTCTTATTACGGTTTTGTAAAGAGTCAACTTATTTCTAAGCGACAGTTTACTACGTTTGCACAGCATAGGGTGCAAACGACCGAGAATGAAGGCGGCGCGGTCGCGCACAACCTTAACATGTGGCCATAGCACGCTGAGCGACCTTTTTGCAACGGTATTGTGATATTTGATATATCCGTACCTAGTTGTCATGATCCTGCCGATCTGTTCCAAAATCTCTTCAAACGTTTTTAATCGACACAATATTATAAAAAAGTTATGATATACTGGTTAGAAAATCCTTGCAAAGCTTGACAGGGTAAAGGTATAAATTGTTTTTTTTTTTTATGCGTATTGAGATAGAAGTAAGAATACAACTGAATTGTTTGTATACAACTAATAATAATAATAATATATGGTAACGCTACGTTCGTTACGGGGTTAGCAGTAGCGCAGCTATTTCTCTTAGATGCTGTTAGCGCAAGAGAGCGCCGCTTGGTTCTGGATCTCCGTGTAGATTAATTTGGGAACAAGCAGTTTGTTCAGAAACAATGACAATGAAATAATCAAAAGGCACTTACCTGGAAACTGGATAATGAGGACAGTCTACTGGAGCTCCGGACCGATCACCATATACAATTAATTAGGCGTTCCGCCGTATTGTCCAAAGCGACTGACTATTCCGTAGTGTTCCCGGGTTCGCCCCCGATGATAAGTGTAGTTGATACCGCCGTGCGTACACAAGTGTCGCTGTTAAGGGCCGAGCGTGGAATGGGATGTGGGGAGACGGGAAGGATTTCGAGTACCTTTTTTATACTCATGCCCTGCGCCTGAACAGCTGCCATGCTGATGTTCTCCATCTCTAGTCAGCATCTAGTGCCTAAATTCGTACGTAGTCCGGAAAAACCCAGACGAACGTGTCAGGACTCGAACCTGCCACTATTCGCGTTGCCGCGTATTGAAACCAGTACATTATCCACTAGGACATCACAGCCGCTATAATACTTGTATACAAGTGCTTTGTATTTTACCTCTTGTTTAGAAATATAGATAGGTTTATTGAATATGATCCAGACAGCAGTTTCCCAACACCCAGGGTGCGTGGTAGATCCTTCATAAGTTAGATATTGCTGCGTGCTCGGCAGCAGCGAACTTATAGGTAAATGTTTCACGGGGTAGGAGCTACCTGCAATTAAAACTCTCATTAATAGTTATTCTTTCTTATAATTAGAGATGCCACGAATATTCGGCAACTATTCGGTATTCGGCCTATTCGACCACTTTTTTTGCTATTCGGTATTTGGCCGAATAATACGTACTATTCGGCCGAATACCGAATACCAAATCATATAAAAAAGAGACGTTATATTACTCAAAGTTATTTATTTATTTCCAAATTACAACACTTTAGTAATTAAAATTGATCAGTGGTAAGTTGTGATGGATAAAAACAAGCTTTTCAGCATTTTTGGAAACGATTACGCTTTTCATCGTAAATGTTACCAGCCTCGGAAAATAACCTCTCACACACACACTCTCTCTCTCGCTCACACATATACTAATATACTTATACCGTGAATATCCATATAAAAACACAAAACACCCTTGGATAACCCGAACGGAAGTGCGAGTCTTACCAGAGACAAGATTTACTTAATTGGTGAGACTTATCACCCTGTGTATATGCATAAGTTTTGTGTTGAAATAAAGATTATTATTATTATTACTAAACACGCTACTTCCAGGAATATTCGGCGCTTCGGCCGACAGCGTTGCCGAATATTTGGTATTCGGTATTCGGCCAAATCACTATTCGTGGCATCACTACTTATAACTAATCTATTCTTCCTTTGTAATTATAGCAAAATCTATTGCCTCATTGGCTTCCTAAACATTTACATATTATTTAACAAAGTTGTAAAGTTTATTGATTAAGTTGTTACTTACCCCTAAAAGCAACTTTACTAAAAACGCTGGTTATCAATCTCAGTTCTTTGTTTGTAGGTTCTCCAATCTGAAAGTATTGTCATTAATTATAATAATAATGATTTCTTAACCCTTTGGACTCCGTGGGCGCCGCTATTGCGCCAGTGCTATCAGTGCACTAACTCCGTAGGCGCCGCTATTGCGCCAGTACTATCACAGCTACTAACTTTGTAGGTGCCGCTATTGCGCCATGGGAATCGATGCTGCTCGCGTCCGTAGGCTTTACCCTAGTTTCCCTGCACGTGACTCCTGGGTGGTGCTAAACGAGCAGCAGCGAGGTGGTAGGGCGTCAGTGCCCGTCTGGATCGCGACCACAGTACATGGGGTAAGGCCCGTCATAGTGACCAGTTTCGGCTTGTCGCGTTTCGGGATCAGCTTGTGCATATCCAGTAGCTCATATACCTAGAGACCTTCAGTCGTAGTATATGTAGGCCCACATGGCGATGGAGACTATCAATGGATTTCATCCTTTGATAGTCGCTTTCGTTTATGGACTACACTGTACTTACCATCAGAAACTCTGTAGTCACTACGTCGAGCCAGTGTAAAAAAAAATTTAAAATATGCTTTTATTTATTTATTTTAGTTATTTATTGCTTTCAGTTTACTTTTTGATGCTCCAACGCAAAAATGTCAAGGAGTTGCCACAGTCTTGAGTAAAAAACACTAAGTGCTAAGGGTTAAGGGTTAAACTCTCCGTCTAAGGTGGAGGTTATCCGCCATTCATCTCCACTTGGACCAAACGCATTACATTTCAGTTCGTTCCACATTTTGTTAATGCCCTTTGGCTCTATTAGGAGTGGACGTTTCCAGGTTTCCAAGTTTGACAAAGACACCTATCATTTTCGTACCCTAGGTACCCTAATTTAATTCCAATTTGAGTATCATTTTATATTATCAATTAATATACAAACTGTTTCAACGAATAAAACACTTTTATTAAGAATATTCTTTAAAAATACCTCGGAAAGAAAGAAATAAAACCATTCATTTAGCACAAAAACTATTATGTAAAGCGACATGTGGTGGGCATCTGCATAGCAAAAGTAAATACTTTGAATTGTGAAGTTACTTTAGGCAGTTCAAGGGAAGTCAACTCAGAAAAGTTACTTACTTGTACCATTAGAGAAATTCCGACTACTCCTTGTGACTTGTGCTGTGCTTCGGACATATTATGGTACAATTCTTTATTAAAACCATATAACTGGATCTAAAACAATTGTAAAATACAAAAATCAGTATTGGGTACAAAGCGATACTGGTTGGGCGACTTTGAATATTACCGGCATTTGATTTATAAATGCTGCGCTTTGTGGTGTAACGAGCAAATGAGCTGTGTAACCAAATCCCTTTTTTTGTAACCCGGGGAAAAATCCTGCATGGGACATTCAGGCCCGCTTTGAAGGCAGCGACCCAGGTGTGTCAGACTGTTACTGACGAAAACCCCCAGGGTGTGTCTCCAATTGCTTCGCCTGGAGAGCAAAAAGCCTTGTTGAGGTTGCTCTCTGGGAGGGGTGGGATTAAGGCCCACCCTTCCAAAACCTCTCTCTCAAACGGTGCGCCGGACACTGTGCACCGCTTCCCTCACATCCGGGCTGCAGACTTCCTCAAGCTTACTGCCCGGCTATTGTCACCGGGGTGTAATTAATACCTACGGACCTGCTTGGTCGGTCTCTGTCGGGAATAAAAAGAAAATAAAATCAAAAATTGACATTACGTTTGTTGTTTCTCTATTGTTTTTGAAAAGCTATCACGGCATTACTACGTGAATATATTTAAAAATATTACTACGACGTTATATATATTGAATTATAAGTACCGTGGAATATGAGGGACTCTGAAGTGCTCATAATTCCTGCCTTTGAGGCGCCTCTCATCCGGCGACAATGGCGATTCCAGGTGAGTAATTTTTGATTTCACATAATGTGATGAGCTCATATATCCATTGTGAGGTTTCTTTTTAAAATTTATTTTTATTTAGGGGCTTTTATTCAGGCGAATATATCAGCCCCATTGTACCCTAACCTATTTCTTTACATCCTAGGGGAGTCGCGGATGAGCAAGCGTCACCATCTGGCACAGCATTCTGACTTCACTGGACAAAGGATTGGCCAAAATGCCGCGCCATGCTCCAATATTTTGTCTGTTAATTTTCAGCTTGCTCATCAGCGACTCCCTTTGTGTCTCGTTCCGGGCACTCTCCATCAGCAAGTGACATCTGCAATATTTCCACATTGTGAGGTTGTTGCGTCTTTTTTTAATAATTAAAGGTTTTAATTATATTGAATAGCACCCATCCTCCATATCATAATCCTCTGGCATCTGTGACACCTACTATTTTTAAGATTTGGATGAGATATTTATACTCTCACTCACTTTTAAAGATTTATAAAAAATCAGATCTTTTACTATTTAATTTATTCATTAATCAAAATAAAAAAATGGATACGCATTGATCTTGACTTGCGATCAGCTATGATTGCGTGCCCGGTCAATAACCCCACGTGATTAGATTACAGATTAATAGCAAAGCGAAGACAATATTCGTTAGCAGATATAAGTTTTATCGCTTTAGTTATTTTATTAGTTCATATAGATATAATCATGTGTTTAATTATATTATAGAAAATCACTTGTAATATTAGTAAATACTATTAAGTATTATTTTAATCTTGTAGCAAATAATTTCGTCGTAATCTCTTAATAACGACTTCGTCTTTTGTCATAGCAATTTCAATTAGTGAATTCGTTACAAATCCACCTATTTCGGTGAGTCTGTGTAGCAAAATTCTGATAATTTTGCCAATTAACAAAGTGGTATCGACTGTTACAGAGACTTTGTTCACATTAATTGACGAGAATGTTTCGACTTACTGAGCCATCGACCTTTTGAAGGTTCAATCAGTTGATTATTGTGAGCTCGCGGTGTGCCCTGTGGGTAAACTTAATGACTTTTTGACGTTAACAATTATTTGAACATTTTCTATATTATATTTTGCTTCTAGTCTGTCTGATATACTTTTACATCATCTTTATAACGTGTATCCTAAACATAAGTTTAAAGATTAGAACACTATTTGCAGAAATATTCTACCTTTTTATCATACTTTTTTTTTTCGGCAGGATCAGGAAGTTCAACTAGCGAAAGAGGGCAAGCATTTAAGATCAACCAACCAGGAACCAACCAACCAACCAGGGAATTTATGGGTTAGGTGTTAACGCAAGGGCAGCATTGTGGGTATGAACCTCAACTTGGGCGACTAGCTAGAAAAACAGACCTAATGGTGATCTACTAGCGTTTCGGAAGTGACTGTCTTGAGAAGAAACGCCGATAGAAACTCAAAGCTGCTTTGGAGTTTTAAAATGCACTAACATTATATCTATTTTACATTTCTTTATATATTATGATTTTACAGGTTTCTTATAATTTTATCTCAAGGAATAAGCGTTATGAAACAAAGCAATACGGTTAAATGAGGAGTCTAATTTCAAATCCCGCTAAAACAATTGTTCGTACAACATTACTTAATAGTCCTAATAGTAATTTAAAATGTTTTTATCAAAGCAAATATTATATATGAATGTCTTCTTTTTTGCTTTTTCACTCTAGAATAATAATTTAAATATCTTATGAGAATGTTATTGTTAAGTCAAAGATTAATTATAAATTTTTATAAATTTATGGAATTACAAAAAAATATGTTGTAGTGGGTTTTGAAATTAGACTCCTCAAATCTTCAAAATCTGAAATAACGTAAATAGGAGATTTAAAAATAGCACCGTGAATAAGTTTCTATGGGTTTTGTCTATCTCTATATAATAAATATAGTTTATTTTTTTGGGAAATTAATTTATTTGTCATTCTGTTAAATGCCTAATAAAAAGAGTATGCAAAAAAGGTTTGAAGAAAAAGGCAAAATTAAAGGATGAATCAGACTTTTTAATTTCGAATCAATGTTATTGAACCGTAAAGTTTTCGAATGATTTTAAAGAATTATGTTAATAGCAGTGTTAAACAATCGAATCTTTAACAAAGTTAAAGAGGGGGTGAAGTTTGAAACTTTATTCCCCGAGAGTTCGATAATGACCCTCCTATAATGGCACCAAGTTGAGGTGTTAATTAGTAAAATCGAGATAAACTTTAAATGGTTGGGTTATAAAACAACAAATAATTGAGTGGAAAAGTTACTAATAACTTTACATTTCGGTTCAGGGAACAAGAACGATTAACAGATAGTTTCAACTTAAGCAGTTATATCATGTTATAGTCTGTTATAAATAGAACAAAAGAATGTTTCTTGAAACATCTTATAGAAAAAAAAAACTGTATAATTTATTGTAGATGCAAATTGTTAACAGCATATCAATTTAAAGAAATAAGATTTTGAAAACTTTATAGACAAACTTTCAAGGATAAAGTCTTGCCTGAATATGTATTACGCTTTAATTAAAAAAGAAGAATTTTATTCATGAATAAATCAGCTATTGAAGATTCTCTTGAGTTGAATAGAGATCTTACTAACTTCAGGAATGCGAGCAAAATAGTTAGCGACAGTGAGGTCAGATACGGCACATTCTTTAGATGCTACGATTCGTCTTGTGGTAGTAAATCTTGTAGATGATTCCAGCTTAGTGATAGAGGAGTTATAAGTGTAATAAATAACAACATTATTTTAACTAACTTTTCAACAACTAAACTTTTGAGTTAGTTACAATATTTTAATATATTTAATACTGAATATTTAAAAGCTAATGAAACAGTTGACAAGCGAGATAAAGAAAAACAGGATGAAAGTTCTTGAATAGTCCGTTTTTGATTATTATTAATATTATTGACAAATCATTTTGGAATTTAATGATAACATTTTCAAAGAACTCAGGCTGAGATTTATAAATGCGACTTTAAGTTTGCTTAGAAAAAAGACATTACAATGTTTTCACTAAAACATTACAATTCATATCACTCAATGAATGTCAAAGGATTTGGTAAGTCACCGATTTTGTCAAGATGGACTTGTTTCTGCGAATACTATAGCTATACTGAAGTTCCTATTATATATTCAGTTTTTTGTCAAAACGATTATTTTTAGAACATTGCTAAGCAAAATTGAAATAGCGTCTATAACTACCAGGCTTAAACTTTTTTAAGATGATAAAGAGTGTAATGTTACATATCCAAACCCCTCTTATCTTAAACTTTCTGCATCATAATTATCGTTATATCGATATTAAGATTGGAAATGTTATATTAAAAGAGAGGAAAATAAAGTTAACAGTTATTATCAAAAAGTAAAAGAGTATAATTCTCTTCCCGTTGGTATATTTCCATCATTCAGCAAGAGTAAATCAGTATTTGTTGAGTGTAACATATTTCATCATCAACTGTATCTTAACATTTCATAAGCTGCGATTGAAGTCAAGCATTTCCTTGTTTATAATTTTACTTACCTCTCCTGGAAAAGTGTGATGGTCAATTTGGTGTTCTGATCCTCTGTTATCTTCCATTCCATAGTGGAAGTATATCTCTTCAAACTGATATCTGTAAGACAGTGGACCACCGCTGATATTCACTTGGTGCTTTGAATCCTTTTCTACGCGGAAGACCAAAGATTGACCAGTGTTTTGAAGTAGGCCACTGACCTGCAAATGAAAAAGTATTAACATTCGAAGATTAAGGTATTAATTTGTAGCACGTTAAACTTCGTAATTTAAAAATTAACCTTATATTTTACTTTTTTATTGTAGTGTGTTACATTTGTTCTTCAGATTCTGGCGAAAATTTTTGGACACTCATTCAGAAAAGGGCCTAACTCTTCTTGGACTGCGCTGTACTTATCATGAGGAGCAGTAGCGTTCATTCCATAGAGGCATGAAAGCATTGCTTACCCTGACGATAAATAAGTCTGGAATAAATTGCTTTAATTTAAAGAAAAAAGGAGCCCTTTATATACATATAAATTTATATCTATTCTATTTTCACGTCAACTATCTTCCTTATGAAAGTAATATACTATTTATTATTATTATATAATATTCCCATTAATTATGTGAATCTGCCTATCCTATCCAAATTTCCTATGCTCATTACTGATCAGGAGTAATGCAGCTATTTTGTCATACATTTATAAAAAATATATTAATAACTATTTTCGTTCATATTTTGTCTTAGATACAAATAAGTTTGTAGTTACAAGTTACAGCGCATGTTTTTGGAACAATAACTAAAGATTTTGGAGATCAATATCGTAGAGAGTATATTTATAGTTTCTGTATTATTACAAGTTTTACTGAAATCAATTAAAACGAATAGAGATACAAGTTACTACTACAAATTAATACTATGAATTTTAGTCTCTAATGCTGTGTATCTGTACTATATTGATCCGTTCCTTGCTGTTTTCTGAGCGTCGATGCAATAAATGGGTGTCAGCTGAAGATCAGCGCTGGGTGGCTCGGCTGGTCACTTAGCATTTGCTGAGCTGACTTCCCTTTGGCGCATCATCACAACACAGGGTATATGCTCTGTTGTTTTCTGTTTTTATTTACCTATTCTGATGTGTTGTATGTTGTGTTATGTGCCAAATAAATGTTTTTATTATAATTTTAAATTAACATCTATGAAATTATCGTTATAATAATGAGATTCATAGTAAGATTAAAATAATATTACTAAAACATGTGTAGGTACACAAACGTGTCTGTTGTACTTCATTTTAATATGTTTGGGCTTACTACGCTTTGTAAATGCATTTGTTAATTGTGTTCCTTTGTCAAAAAATTCTAAAGTGTAAAACCTATTTAGCAATAACGCAATAGCCAATCTTTCACGGTGACTCGGTGTGTAGTTTTGCCGTCAACACATCTGGCGTGCATACCAGCTCAGTTAGACCCAAGCCTGTGAGAAGAGACACTCTGCAAGACAGTACATTGCGGGCTAGCAAAGAGTCTACACCGAACATCATTAAAGTTCCAATGAATACAATATCAATTCCAAACGTTATAATCACTCCCAAATATTGAATTCGCCTTTTTGAAAGGATCTCATGGACAGAACACCTAAAAATAAATAAATAAAATTAAAAAATAGCCTTTATTTTCTCTGACCTTTACATGTTTTTTGTTAATTTAAAAAACAATATTAAACTAAATAATCAAGTAACTAACAATACATTAACTAATAATTGATGATTTTGTTTTAATCACCAGCAGCTCGGTCGGTTTGTCTTGCGACATAGGCCTCCCCAAGTTCTCTCCACATATACACGACAGAACACCTAATATTGATCAAAAATGACCATATAATTTATAAGTAGTTACAATAGTAAAATAATTTATAGACATCCTCAGATTCAAACAACTGAAAATTCTATTTGTAAATGTGATTCTAATCATCAAGGGCGCTTCTTTACACGGTTATGTAATGAATCAACGCTTGTAATGGTGGTGTTTTCACTGCGGGGGGCTGATCCTATCAATCAATGGACTACGCCTTGATTAAAGCCTAGAAACTTATGCGCTTTGAGTGGAGATGACATATTGTGTGTTGACACGCGAACACAACTATCCAAGAATGTAATATCACTGGATGAGTCAATAGAAATAATAATACTAAGGCCGTCTTATTAAAAACTTTCGAGCGTTGTTTTTTTTTAATGGGATACATAGATAATTTTTAATGTCCTAAATTCGTATGTGAATTCATTGTCATTTATATTCCATCGCATTTAGTTTTTCTACAAGTACAAAAAAAGTTTATTTCTTTAATAAAAACATAGTAATTATTGTGTTGGAAATTTATTCATTTATAAACCAGTAGGCCCAAGTTGTATTGGCTAGATGCGATTTGCCACTATAGTAATATATACGTAAACATGTATTAGTTAACTGACGTTTCCACCAAATAACTAAAAATTTATTTCACAGATTATTTATCAACACATGTTCGACACGATTTTTTAAAATAATACACTTTTTTTAATTTATGAACATATTGAAATAAAACACTACATGTAAAGCGTAGTATTCTACAATACATTAGTGAAAACTGCATCCAAATCGGTTTTGCCATTTTTGAGATTAGCATGCAAACGCACAGACCGTCAGACAAAATTTCTAACAATCATTGTTTTAGCAATTTTTAGCTATAACAATTATTTTTATACAATACTTTTCGAATGTGTGTATTGCCTTAAAAAAATAATACGGTTTCATATGAACAGTTAGGTCGCAGATAGAGCGCTGAAACTTAAAAAATGAAAATATTTTTATGAAAAAATGAAAATTGACACCGTATTAATGTTATTGAAACCCTGATGTGATACGATATAATGAAAACTGAATTCGTAATTAGCAAATCAGTAAAAAATGATAAAAATATCGACCTGTGTACTTAGCACGATATAATGTTTTTTTTTTATTAGGGGCTTTTAACTTAGTCATATCAGCCCCATCGTAGACTAATATATAGAAATAAAACCTTTCATACAATTCCCATAGCATTTCGGCAATCGCCTTAGTGGGCACCGCCAAAATGCTATGGAACATACCAACATCCAATCTATTTTATTTTAATTCACACATAACATCCTTCCTTACATTAGCGTTCTGGACACACTCAATCAGCACATGCTGAATATCGTCGATAATTAGTATAATGGTGTTTCGCCAGGCTTATAGAACTTTTGACTATAAAGCTCACTTGGACTAGATGAAGTCATCTTGAGAGTTCTAGTTTAATAAGTTTGACACCCTGACTATCTCCCTCATTGGAACAGAACGGCCCTATGAGAATTTTAGTTAAGTTTGAAAAATACTTCCTATACTTTGATATATATTTTTTATAACCCGAGGGACAGTTCTGCACAGGACCGTCCGGCGTAAGGGCAGGGACCTCGGTGAACTAAACTCCTACTAATTAAAAGCCGCATGGGTGTCTCATAGGAATCCATATTCCTCCAAAGACCCTGCGATTTAATAGCCCTTTTCACGCTACATCTCTAGGAGGGGTGAGTGTAAAGAGCCCACCCTTTAAAACCCTCTCTCAGGCAGCATGCAAGATATATACGGACCACCTCCGACTCATCCGGGTGACAGACTGCCTCATAGTTACTGCCTGGTTACTTTAAAACAGCATAATCCCAAAAAGATATTCGTATTGTTATTTAAGCACTAAAGGAGCCAATTCTCAGCCATTTCAATTTTATTCAAAAGCATTTTCTATTAATAGTAGGGATATATAAAGAATGTAAATTATATTAATGAAAACAACTACGTCTCGTTTAAAGTTGGTACATATAAATTTCTTTACATTTGTGTAAGGAAAATAAATAGATTAGGTGTGGTCTATTGTTGCGTAGTTCTGAAACTATTTTGCTACAAGAATCGTCGTTTGTTATTTCTAAGTTTAGAATAAAAATAAAATCGTCTGTTATAATTTCACAGGCTGCTTTTCTATTTTTCGCCAGGTGCCGAGGAAGATGGATCAGCCTTACCCTTGGCACTCGGCAGACGAGTGAAGGAAGACCCCGGGGGTTTTAGTCGGTACAAGTTCAACATACCAGGGGGCGGCCTTCACCGCCTCCTTAATGTCCGTTAGGGATTTGCCCCGGGTTACAAAAAAAGGGCTGACTTTCTATTTTGTTTAAAATCTCTGGTAGACATATATGTATATAGTGAAGTTATAAAATGTATGGCTAGACAAGTTTAATTATTTTCATTTGATTAATAAAAAAATATGGTGGTATGACGATTGACCGAACTGCGTCGTGACCTCGTGAACACAGTACACAAGTATAAAGTCCGTCATAGTGACTTTCTTTGGCCTGTCGCGTTTCGGGATCAGTTTGCGTATATCGAGTTTTAAACCTTCTGTCGTGGTATATGTAGGCAGACATAGCGACGGCGGCAGTCTATGAAATTTCGTTCTTTGATAGTCTATATCGTTTTTGGATTATACTGTACTTATCATCAGGTAAACTTTAGTCACTTTGACTATCAAATGTAAAAAAAAAAGTTACTAAAAGTAGCACGTCATTTAAATCC
The DNA here is from genome assembly GCA_036320925.1 of Automeris io. Taxonomy (NCBI): domain Eukaryota; kingdom Metazoa; phylum Arthropoda; class Insecta; order Lepidoptera; family Saturniidae; genus Automeris; species Automeris io. Next base: position 8,237,885 of record JAUDJH010000019.1, on the reverse strand, counting down.
TACTAACTATATATATAATACTTTCTAGCAAAAAGTTTGAAACCTACAAATAAAATATTGCTGTTACATAAATTTTGAATTTCGCTCTATTCTCAAGCTGGTATACTGATAAGGAATAATATTATGATAAACGCGACTACATTGCGAAATGTTAATGTATGGAGTCAAGGCTGGGATTATCTACATTGAAAATAATGGTATATGTTGCAAAAACGCCAGCCGATCGCCGGCACGATACCGTATCGCGTTCCGCATGCATTTGCATGCCATTGTCGCGCGTAATTCATTCTAAATGAATAATTCTGCATGAAATAGTTCGTTTACAATATTCATTAGCCATGCACAAGCTTAAATAAATAAGTTTCCTAAATTGTAATAGTTTACGACAGTATTTTATTTATAGTCGGTACATCCCTTGTAACTTTCTATGTGTTTTGTTAGATTATTTACGTTGAGCTATTTTATTTATTATTTCGATTATTAGGTCCTTACATATGAAATTGGCGTTTTGTATGGGAGGAACAAAAAGTCGAATATTTTTTAATATAATATATTTAATTAATCAAAGTATGAACCATTATTTTCTATGCACTTTTGCCATCTCATAGGTAGTTCATTGATCCCTTTACTAAAAAAACCAGTCGGACGGGAATCAATAAAATCTTTGAAGGCGATTTGGACTGCCCCATCGGAGTTGAATTTTTTCCCTTGCAAGAAGTTATTCAAATTTCGAAAAAAATGGTAATCTGTTGGAGCAAGGTCCGGGGAGTACGGAGGATGTCTTAGACTTTCCAATTGAAGCTCTTCTAATTTAGTAGCCGTCTGTTGCGCAGTGTGTGGTCTAGCGTTGTCGTGAAGCAGCAGTGGCGTGGAGCGATTGACCAGTCTAGGTTGTTTAGCCGCTAGCTTTTCCATCATGGTTTGCAATTGCTGACAATAGACATCAGCCGTAATAGTCTGGCCAGATTTGAGAAAACTGTAATGAACAATACCGGGACTAGTCCACCAAACGCTTACAAGTAACTTTTTTGGGGTTAATTTTCGCTTGGAGCAGGATTTGGCTGGCTGGCCAGGATCCAACCATTGCGCTGAGCGCTTCCGATTATCGTAAAGAACCCATTTTTCATCACAGGTAATGATTCGGTTTAAAATACCTTCATTATTGTGCCGGTTTAGTAATGTAACGCAGCAGTCGACGCGCGTTTGCCGGTTTGCTTCAGTCAATTCGTGAGGTACCCACCTTTCAAGCTTTTTAATCTTCCCAATTTGCTTCGAGTGAATTAAAACAGTTTTATCACTAACATCGCAGCCTGCAGCTAACTCGGACGTGGTTTGCGATGGATCCGCTTCCACAATAGCCTTCAACTCTTCATTATCAACTTTAGTCTCAGGCCGTCCACGGGGCTTGTTCTGCAGGTCGAAATTTCCAGAACGAAAACGTTGGAACCAAAAACGAACTGTGTTTTCTTTTGCAACACGACCGCCATACACATCATTCAACCCTTCGAGTTGTTTCCGCAGCATTAGTGCCACGGCGGAACTCGTACTCGTAAATAATGCGATATTTTAAGTTTTCCATTTTGTAAAATGAGTGACGCAAACAGAAAAAAACAGAAGAAAAAAACAAATGAATGACGATCATCGAAGCACAAATACATGAGTCTATAGCTGTACAAATTTAAATTTGGAATTCCTTAGCAAAGAGGAGAAATTTGTGATTAAAGTGGCCAGTACGAAAAACGCCAATTTCATATGTAAGGACCTAATATTTATATTCGGTGTATCTATAACGGTATTGCTGCGTTTGAGCTTGATATTTTAGTTACTTATATTTTACTTAAGTTTTGATTAGATGTTGTTATCATTTAAGTAGATTTATTGTTTTATAATGACTCGAAAAAGTGAGAACACTGTCCCTGATGAAAAACACGGTGTAGTCTGATAACGACAAATACTATTAAGGGACGGGAATCCATTGGAGCCATCCATTCACCGGGAGCCATCTGTTAAAATTGTTTGGAGCTCACTGAAAATTATAACTGCCAAATAAACAAATAATTTGCAATAAAATAATATTGTGACTATGAATTGAGATGAAAACTATCCTATCTTTTAAGTTAGATCAAACTGCACGTGGTATGTAAATTTTATTAAATTCGGTTTAGTTTAGGAGTTCATCGCGGACAAACAACGTCACACGTAAATATATATTTACTTATATTTAAACCTCATTCGCTACATACGAACATGATTGTGCTGAATCCGAACAAAAAATTCTACTTTGTTAATATATGCGATAAAAACCGGATACGCTGTGGCTGGTAGCTTGCAACTAGCAGCTAGCTTACCATAGTTTAATTCGGGATTACTCGAGCTCTGGCACTGTTTTCGCTTAAATCGCATTGTTGTACATGTGCTCGTGTTTTGGAAGAGCGATAAGCGCTCTATCGTCGGAGCTCATTTGCGTAATTAGCTATTCTGGCCTAAGTTTATTGGAGCGGTGACAAAAGTTGCGTGAAAAAATGTATAACCCTGCAAAGCATTGCTCTATTATAAAACTAAACATTAACGACCTTCTACAAAACAATGTTTATGCTTAGACCAGGTTTAGACAGTTGTATAACATCGTTATTACATAAAATTATAAACTATTTTCTGTAATACTAATAAAATTCTAAAATTCTATTCTCAAGGGTGTAAAATAACATTAGTAAATAAAGGATGAAAGTTTGTATGGAAACATCTAAGGTTTATGTGAATGTTTTATAAGTCTGCGATAAGAGACAAAATATTAGAGCTATTTTGATGTTACATTTACGAAGTCATTACAAAATGTGAAACTGAAGTTAACGCGAGTAACACGCTTGCCAAGCATCGCCGCGTACACAATGAGCGTTTTGTAGCCGCGCGGTGTAGGTAGGGAAATATGCCTGTGTGTTTACCCGAACGGGTTGACGACTGTGCCACACGCATGCGAATACTGATTTATACGTATGTATCTTATTTGTAACATAATTAGCCTAAATAATTAAAAATGCTACCTAAAGACACTATTCAACGCGGGTGACGTTACAGGCACAGCTAGTTATAATATATACGAATATGTAGATACTCCCTTTATATTTATATTATTAAAATATATAAGTCAGTATAAAATAAAATTATAATTATAATTGTGTTGGTTCCTTGTGTATATTATTTACGTCATAATTTGTGTTGTGTCCTTGCTCTTGTTCCTGTCTTATTAATAACTTTTTTATGTTTCTGATGTGTATTTTGTTGTAGTTAGTAGGTTTTTTTAGGTACTTCTACCAGACAATCTCAATATAATTAAAATTAGCAAACACCGATCAACCTTCCTCGATTATTAAAGTCAAAATCGCTGACTTTGGCAAAATCACATTGGTCATACACCAGTGAAAAAGCCACAAGAAAGGAATAATACATAATAATATATCGATATGCTATATTCATTTCGGGATGAACAAATATACATTAGTGTTGGTAGTCACTTTGCGGTTATATGTTGTGTACAACGTATCCAGTAGCGTAGCTGATCGCTGTTCTCACGGCGCTTACACATGACATTTCTATTAGATGCCATGTGGATTTCCTCACGATATTTTCCTTCACCGGTGAGCTTGTAGTGTTTAAACTCGTACTTGGAAAATCCAGTGACTCGTGCCGGGATACGAATTTACGACCACTTGCGTTGCCGCGTATGTATACCGGTCCCGTATCTATTAGGGAACTACAGCTACAGCAATAATGAGATTTGGGGTCGAAACTTGGATGTTCACTAAACGGACGATCCATCACATGCAAGTCAATCTGTGAGCCATGGACCAAGTTATGTTGGTCATCATCATTCGCGACCGCGTGTGAAAGACGGAGATCCGTTATAGGGGTTAAAATAACTGACACAACTGAAGTGATAGCAGTTAGAAAATTGAGGCGGGCAGGTCACATATATCATAAACCTAGAAATAAATAGTTAATGTGACGACTACGAAGAATGAATGTGGGCAGACAACCGGCCAAGTGATGTATAGATCACTAGATACTAGATAGATCACTAGATAGAACACTCAAAAGAATGGGTGATACCTTCATTCAACATTCAGTGGCTGAAGGTTGAAGAAAATGTAGGTCAAGAACGAAAGCGACTAACATAGGGCGAGGATCCATTGTCATTCACCGTCCTCATACCGTTCACAATATACCACGGCTGAATTATAATATATGAACAACGGATTGTAAAACGCGACGGGCCGATGCGAGTCACTATAACAGTCATTGGACTCATATACTCTGATCACTAATTCACGACCCAATGTGAGCAATCGCCACATCAAGAAGCTAGAATTCGAAAAGAAACTGTATTTTATCAAGATTTTAAAATGTTGATTCCCTTTTACGCGTAAACAAATTTATGCACAAATATAATTCTTTTTTTGTGCTACTAATATAAATAGAAGTTTTAAACAAATACGAGTAGTATCAAAAATGTTTAATCTATAGGACATTTTAGTCTTTTGGCACGGTGCCGGGAGCGCAGGGCTGGGTTTTCTCGCTGTGTTGAATAAGGTTATGTTTAATGTAAAAGTTTTAATTCGCTTTATATATCTATTTCCACTTTAAAAAACTGGATAAGGTAAGTTCGTTTTGTATTACAGAGGGTTTAAATTTTCTCAATTAGATTTTTATAAAATGTTGTTGAGTTCTTAATTTTACTTTGCAATACTAGATAAACAAAACAATGTTCTATATCCTTCGTTAACTTCTATTTTTAGTTAAATAACAATAGTGGCTATCCAATAATAACCTCCGTCGGCATGTAAATTAAAGTACACAAGCTGATGCTAAAACGAGTCACTATGATGGTCTTAAACTTGTGTACATGGTCACGAGCCAGTCCGGGTAATCGACATACCAACTCAAAAATATTAAAATTTATTTAGCGATAAAGCTATAAGATTAAGTGATACTAATTTTCTCGCGTCGGAAAATTGTTGGTTTCTATTTTTGGTGGTCAGATAGGTGTGTTTTTGTGATCCAGTTTTAGGGGTTCGGCAGCATTTAAATGCTAGTTTGGGTGTGTGTGATAGGAAATTTGTGGCTTTTCTGGCGCCGAGTATTTTATAGTATATACTCGTACACAAATGGAAAAGGGTCTCTAATAAAGACATAAAGCTCGATATTTCCCGACCAATCCTGTTGAAATTTAAATAATAAATAACTTAAGCAAAGATCTAAAATAAAACATAATAAAAATACGGAGATATAGTACCTTGTGTTTGTCGAACTGAATGTCGCGTAGCCAAGGATCGAAGAGTAGCTTTTCTGGCTCTACGTTGACAGGACTTTGGCGTCTCCCTTTATTGCACATGCTCCATTGAGGGTTTATTAAGCCCCAAAACCCTGGACCTAGGGTTATAAAAAAGTACGCGTAATCAGCAAGAGAGCAGGAAGGGACTAATGAATGTAAGTAAGCGAAAGAAGTTTGCAAGAATAGAGGAAATGTTCTTCTATTCTCTCTGCCTACCCCAATAGGGATTAGGCGTGATTATACATGTTACAAAATCTAAATTATATTAAAATCTCATTATGTTAGAATAGCGAACGTTACTTGCTTTTCCCGGGTGTGATTTACACAAAACTGGCAAATTATCAAAGAAACTTTGAACTTCTATTTTAACTTCTTCTTCTTTTCTTTTAGGGGAATATGAAAAAATCCGGTCTAAGTAATACGTCATAAAAAAACACCTAATTTAAATATATCATGTTTTTGGCTTCAATAGTTCAGGTTTTATGATAATATCTTAGTGAGAACAGGGATTTTTATATGTATAAATAACACAGACGGATTCCAAAAAAAGTGGTTCGTCCTTACAAATCTCTATTACGCAGACATATCGTAATCAAATTAAGTGAATGAAATACAATGATCATGTTAGTTATTGTGGCGATCAGCTGCGCTACTGGTCACGTTGGTCACGACATATAAGCGCAAAGTGGATACAGCTACTAATGTAGTTCTGCACACACCGAAAAGGATATCGCGTGACGGTATATTATTATTCATTGGAATGATTTATTAATTCAGGTAGTTTAATAAAACTCTATCTATGCTTGTCTTGGCCACGTCTCACGACATGAAAAATACCAACTTCTCCAGTTAATTATAATGGACAAAATAGAAGGAAAACGACGCGCTGGAAGGAGAAAGAAATCGTGGCTTCACAATATCTGGGAGTGGACGAGTATTGCCAGCGTCGAACAACTATTTCGCTTGTCTCAAGACAGAGAGAAATTTGCTGAGCTGACGGCCAACCTCCGGTAATGGAGAGGCACTTTAAAAAGAAGAAGAATAAAACGCTGTAATTTATTACTGTACAGCTAAGTTAAGTTATTTATAATTTTAAGTATACTAAATAAAATAAATACATTGATTTTCTATTATATTTGAGGATCAACCAAACCTCAAATAACTAAAGTAACACACAAAGGCATGATACAAAATCTTAGACCAAAACGTCGTTCGAATGGAAAAGGCTATTCAACCCTTACATAGTTGAGCGATATCACATTCAATGGAAATTCGGGACACCGCAAAATTTGGTCATCACGGTGAATTGAGTCGAATGTAATGCGCGGTATCGCCACAAGTTTGAGAAACTGTCGGATATTATCGTCACACGAGTCTTTAGTTGTTTTAATAAAGCGTTAATTAACGTTTAATTTATTACGTCTCCATGCTTATCAATTAAGGACAACAATTTATATTGGAGGACAAATTAATTAAAAGAACTATTATAGTTACAAAACAAGAGTAGGTAGGTAGGAGTAGGTTTAATATTTTTGCGTTGAAGTAAAATATGATTAGCTATGTTTAGAGATGATATAAGTTATAGCAAAGTATGTGTATACTATTAATTTTATCTCTTTCACACGTGTAGTTTTGTCATAGTGCTTTCTCGATCGTTGTTCATGTAATTTTCATTTACTTTACATTCACTGGTAAATTAATCAGTGATTTCACTCATTTTCCCATTACAGTGAATGTTACAAGCTGGCCCTAGAAATTATTACATAAAGCACGGGAAAATATACAAAAAACATAAGAAATCAAATAAAAGGGGAGAAACAGGCTACAGTTGAAACGCTCTGATGAAATAAATCTTAGCACATTTCGTTATTTAATTTTAATATAAACATCTAATCAGTTGATAGTTTAAATGAGATAATTATACAATATTACAGAATGAGTTTTTATTTATGGTGATAACCTAAATTGCCCGAAGTAGGATATGACCACAGTACACAAGTGCAAAGGCCGTAAAAGTGGCTCTCCTTGGACTGTTGCGTTAAGGAATCTCTTTGTGTACTTACAGTTCATATGCCTAGAGACCATCAGTCATGGTATATGAGGGCTGGCATGACGACAAATCTATTAATGAACTTCCGTCCCATGACTGCTGTTCTTCAATTTCGCCGTACTTTAGATCAACTATGTTGTAATCACTTTCTCAGGACAGTGGATATATATTTTTAATATTTTTAAATACTAAGGCTTTAAAATAAGTTATATTAATACAGTAATAAAGCCGCTAAAATGTAGTATAGCCAAAATAAATCTATACTCACTTCTATATTTATAGGTGAACTAAATTGATGGTCACTTTTAGAAATTTAAGTCTGAATTATTATGTGTGATGGCGAGATTTAAATATTTACACATATTAAACTTAGATACTATTTACTATTGTAATTTTTAGATGTCCAACGTGACGAGATTAAAGTCTCAATACCAATGAACTGTGGTATATTTGTACTAGTATGTTGACGGCGTCTATGTCCATATTATACTAGACACTTCATCCAGAAAGTAAGATATGTGAAGGGCATGACCGTTGTCTATAAAAGAGCTGAATCAGTCGGCCAAACCTGTAGGATATTGATCATGAGGATGGAGTTAGCAATTTACGTTTCGGAAATATTAAAAAAAATGTGATTATCTAGGGATATATCTAGGAATCTTCATGGCATACTCAAAGCCAGAAGGGCGACGGCGAATGTCGTTGAGTTTTCGTCTTATTATCATCTGATGGCCCTTCTATGCCAATAGAAAACGCAGTAGAATGCTTGTAGAAAAATACAAAATGTAAGAAAGTGGCATAAAGTGTCGATGTAATATTTCGTACGCTTATTTCAATCCCATACGCACAGTTTTCTACTTGTGCTAACGCTGCTCGAATGTTTTTTTACTCTGACTCGACATTGTGACTACAGTGCACCTAATGGTAAGTACAGTGTAGTTCAAAAATGAAAGCGACCACCAAAGGATGAAAATCCGTTGATAGTCTCCGTCGTCATGTCGGCCCACAAATACCGCGACAGAAGGTCTCTAGGTATATGAGTTTCTGGGTATACACAAGCAGATCCCGACACGCGACAGGCCAAAGCGAGTCACTATGCTGGTCTTTACACTTGTGTATTGTGGTCATGACCCAGTTCGGGCAAACACCCTACGAACAAACTACTATTTTATCTGGGTCCTCTAATACGATGTATTAACACTACAGTGCCACAATAAATCAAATCCTAACTAATATAAATTAGATAGTATACCTATATATTGGTTATTCCTTACTTACCTTACACCGGTTTAACCAATTTTGAGAAATTTTAGCATAGAAATAGGTTAGACCTTGAAGACGTCTACCTTTGACTTTTGAGGCTACCTTTCATACCCAAAAAAAACTTGGAGGGGTTGAAACAAAAGACATAATATACTACGGGGAAAACATTTTTATTTTTAAGTTGACAAGTAAACTGTAAGTACAAAAAAATGGAATATTAACATGTGAGTGGGAGTAGGAGAAATGCAGGAAGAAGGCTGGGAGGGGTTTTAAGGACAGTGTGGATAGGAGGGTAGAGTAAAGAGGCTGGAGAAGGTAGGGGAGAGTGAGGGAAACTCATTCAGCTAAAAGCAAATAAGACATTCATTACCTATTAAGCGATATGAAATTCGCCGGGTCAGCTAGATTCTTTACATTTTCAAGCAATATATATCAACACAATCCTATTAAGGTTTCAAATAACTTCAATAACCGCTTAAAACACTATCATTTAGAGGTGAATCGTGTATATTTGGATCAGATTTGAGCCCGTCTACATCCACCATATAATGACACGGGTGAGCGCACACTATCATTAAGATGGTATCTGTGATCATTACCGGGGTGTCATTACGCGGACATGTGATAACCTTACGGATTCCTGGGCCTTTTGAGGGTTATATTATTTCTGATGACGTAATAGTAATTCCTTATTGGTTCGCAAGGTAGCGGTAAAGCGAAAATGTTCTCGTTTCGTATTTTAAATTAGTTATACTGGTTCGACAATGTGACCACAACCAGAGAAGGGCAAAATGTAATCTGATTAATGATTAACGATTACAAAATGTAGTCGTAATTTTGACTATGTTGCTCTGTAATCATGATTAAATCCATTTAAAACATTAAGAAATCATAAATGCGTATGCAATCTGGCATTCTGTAGAGTTTAAAACATAGATGGGCAAAATGCAGTCATATTAATGATAAAAAAGTAAAATATAATCGTAATCATTTTTATTAATCTGATTACATTTTGCCCATCTATAACTACAGCTCACCTGATGGAAGTTTAGCTTTTTTTAATTATTTATTATTAATAGAATCCTGTGACCGTTTATTTTGTCACATCCTTACATTCCAGTGTACAATATTTAGTTTGCATATGCTACATGCTTATTTCCTATTACATTATGCAAATTAGTTTCACTTTATATTGTTTTATTTTCTATTCCTATTCTATCAATTAAAATAACGCCATACTCTAAAAATTTACCCCTGTATTCTTTATTGCTAATTAATTCTTCTAAATTTTATTCTTTTATTTCCTTCCTCAATGCTTGCTCTATGTTACACCTTAACAAATTGTACTTATTGCATGTCGCTAATACATGTACATGCAGCGAGTTATGATTGTTGGTGTTAACCCATGAATATTTTGGATTTGTTAAAATTTTGTAATTTTCTGGATATTCATTGAAACAACCATGACCTGTTAGTATTTTGTTTCACTCTTACGCAGCCTTGAGTTTCTTTCGGCGTTTCTTCTCAAGGCAATCGCTTCCGAAACGCTGGTAGATCACACAGGGGTGCCCTGTAGCCGCCCAACCCATAAATTTCGCTGTGTGAGCGCTCTCTGCGTTCGCCCATTCGCTCACGCAGCCCAGTTTTGTTGTGAAGGTCTTTCTCAGGCCACAAACGTAGGACACGCCGAAAAAAAAATGTTAGTGTTTGATCTATTTTATTGTTGATGGAAAGTGTAGTCTGAGAACAGCAATGACTACCAAGGTACATATATCCAGGAACCTGACTTGGGCAATCGCCTTATCATCTCAAAATATAGGTCTATTACAGTAGCGTTCATTCCATAGATGCATACAAGCACTGCTTGCCCTTATGTTAAATAAGTCTTGAATAAATTGCTTAAAGTTAAACAAAACACAGGAATCATTTATATTCATATCTATTTTATATCCACACCGTCTATCTTTCCTGTGAAAGCCATATAACTGACTGTCATAATATAATATTCAAGTTAATTACGCGAATTCTGCCTACCCTGTCCAGATAACTTATGCACGTCACTAGGCTATTGTTTGTGCAATGGTCATGCTTCTAAAATATTTTTTTGTCCTCAGTCAGCACAGAGACCACACCACACTTGATGGTAAGTTTCGTACAGTCTAAAAACGACAAGGACTATCAACAGTAAAAAACCATCGATATTCGCAGTGATCATGCCGGCCTGCACAAATGTCTCTTCACGCTTTGTTGAAAGGGCCCTTATATCATAGGACGGCAGGGAAAGGCTCGTGGGAAGACTATTTTACAGCTCAACGACTCTGCTAAAGTAAGACTTAGAGAACTTTATGACCGGTGGTCGTGGGTGTGGTTTTAGGAAGACACGAATTTGGCGTTTTACTGTTTATTTGCACTTTAAGGCACACCGAACTGCGACGTACACGCACGTACTCCCGCCTTGGGTCTCGGTAGTCGACTGCATTCCAAGCGTCCCGTGCGCGCGCGCATCCTCTTACCCCGCACGTCTCGTAACACCCTAACGACCCTTAGGGCGACAACTGCGTATCGGGTTACGTCTACATGCTATAACTTATTCTTAGCTGGGAGTAAGTCACCGTATAGCTGTGACTCTGTAAACCCGCACGCATGGTTTTATTAATGAAAGGAGAAGGTGGAACAAAGTTAAATAGCTGTTCAGAACACTCACCATAAAATCGAAATGTAGCCTAAACTATAATAATTTTCAGGTTCTTCTTGCTTGAGTAAAAGGAAAAATTTTCTTCACATGCGTTTACTTTTCTCTATACAATTACAGAATATCTATAATTATTTCATATTCATTTTTTTTTATACCCAGGGGGTGTGAGCAGCAATCCCGGTATGTCATTCCTGCTGACTAAAAGCCCCGGGGTGTCTCTCTAGTTGCTCCGCCCGAGCCTGGGAAACCAAATTTATCCAGACGCCCGGATTCAGAAAGCCTTGTTGAGGCTACCTTTCCTGAAGGGGTGGGAGTAAAGGGCTCATATCTCCCGAAAAACCTATTATCCTAATATATTGACCTTAACCACTTAAACTTATATATTGACTTTCTTTCGCACGTAACTATAACAGGATCGTATGTGCGTTAAGTTAGTTCGTTGGTGTTCGTTATACCAATGCCTTTATATAAAAAGAAAATAATTAATGGTATTTTTATATACGTATCTAATTTTTGTTATAATTTTTTTTCTTATAACGAGGTTTATCATTCCTGACATATCATCGTAGAGCCCAAACTATTAAAGCTAGAAACATGAAATTTTGCATGGGTTTCGTTTTACGACGCAGGTGCCCACAAAAGCTGGATTTTTTGCTATTTCAATTTGGAAATTTACCAGTTTTTAGTATACACCGTAACTCTATATTTGTTAAAAATCAAAATTAAGCTTAGATTTACAAACGTCAGATGTGTTAATGCGGGACAATGAATGCCGGGTAACAGGTCATTTAAAATAAAAAAAATATGTATAATAGACAAATAGTGTTTCGATTTACCTGATATTCCATCGTAGGTCCACCATTCTTCCCAGCTACCTGATATATCTGAAAGAATAATAAATTTAGTGAGTGCACTATTGTTCACGCATTGACAAATAATTATAGCAAAACTGCAATCTGCATCTTTTTTTTATTTTCGAATTTTAGGCGTCAACCGACATTTATGTAACTTCATTCAATTAAATTTATTACAATAAACATACAAACAAAACAAACATACTTATTAAAGTATAATTCTCAAACAACTATTAAAGTGTTATTGCGGTTTTTTTATATTATAATCTTCTGTAATTTTAAGCAGAATACGATAGTGCCTATAAAATTGACTATCACTAAAGTTTCGTGTCCTCTTTGACGATGCGAAAAACCAAGTATTGGAGTGGACTTCTTGTGTCTATTTCTCCACGATCATTTTGAAAGCATAAACAAAGAGTGAATAGACAGTTTTTGAGCAATCACGTTCCATCGTCGGGCTCATATTCACCTTTCATCAGAACTGATAAAAGTTATGTGTTTGACAGTACACATATATAATTTTAATTGACTTTCTTAAATTGTTGTCATTTTTTAAGACAACTACTGAACCCTAATTAATAATGCTTATTACACTTTTGAAGAGTAGTTGCAAAAAAATATCATTAACCAGTGTAGTATTTTTAATTCACGGGATAAAAAGCTTTGCTTTAGTTTTTTTAAATAAAAACGACGTCAAGCTTGTATAAAAAATTCTAAACTTTTTTTTTATTCTAGAGAAAAAAAAGGCTTTTGACTACGCAGTCATGTCAGCCCCGCAAACATACAAATTTAAGTTCTAATTTCTAAAAATTGTTTAACAAATTTGTAAATTAACAGTGCCTTGGCACTCCCGGGCTCGGTTAAGTATTGATGGAATACACCGAGATCCATATATTCTAAACTTAAACAGCCAAACCAAAACAAAAAAAAAATCATATAACCGAACATAGAACGCTTCCTTTTTCAAGTTGGCTAAAAATGCACTCCATTGTCTATTGTTTCGGTAAAACACGTGAACACGGATATATAAATATGAGACCTTTTTTTTTATGTTCTGATGTAAGCGGATGTCAGCTTACCTTTGACAGTGACGCATAGAAGAGTCAATATGAAAAGCGAACATTGGCGCATCGTGGGATGCTTGAGTTCACCGAAGTTACCGCATCTGGATCGTTGATACTGCAACAATATTTATTTTTATTTAACTCCTGCAGCCCAATTTAAATTTAGGTACAAGAAAGAAAGCCCACTGTCCTAATATCAGAACATAACTAATAAAGTCCCTAACGCCCAGACCAAAAACTTTTCGTATCTCTGTAATTATTACGAATTAAGTTTTGATATTTTGAGGATACTTTAATATAGATATAGACATGCTTAATAAATAAAAAAACCACTATAATATTTTGTTCTGTATTTAGTACGTTACGTCATAAAACTGATAAGTGTGTACAATGGTGGCGTGTAATTCAATTCAAACATTTTACAGGACCGTAAATATTATGTATCTAGTATTCGTTTGGATGGGTCTTGATCCTTAAGTAGCTGTGATTTTGCTGGGCTTTCAGTACTATATGATTTTGTCCTAGAACTATCACATCGAACCTCAGGATGTTAAGTAACATGTGAGGTAGTAAGACATATCGGTATCCGTTTGAATAGTAACCATAGAACAATATGACCAGTTAGAAAATTGCAAGGATGTACTGATATCTCGAGCAATAATAATCGACTTATTTCCTGTCTAGATCATAGAGTCTAGATATAGGGACTGCGCATGTGTACGCGACGAAAGCGCTTAACCGTCTGCGCAGCCGCGCCGTAAAAACAGTGTCGATATCACATTCGACGCGCCTTCACGCACCACTCTCTCGCTACTTATAGTTTTCTCGTAATCGATAATTTCGTATTCTTATTCGTATTGTTGGGATCTGAACTTTATCTCTTCTTGGACTATTATACTTGTGCTTCATTATTTATACTAAACTTTGTACTGTGCTTCATTAAACGCCTATCAACTTGCTGTCTGGGCTTTCTTCATTTCATTCTATCATCTCATCTTTACACGCTATCCTGCGCTTTCGCCTACGGTAGGTCTACTTTCTTCTTCTATCATACCTACCATACTAAAATATTGTATTTATAATGAATAAACAGAATAATAATATATCATAACACTATATCCCTTACAAGATACGCATTGATATATTAGTAGCATATAACAGTTTACTAAGCAGAGAAATAAAAATGTCAGTAACAATAATATTGTGTCAATTTTCTTATGCCATTATTGTAGTAAAAGGAAAACTGATTTATATAATGCCATTTTACATAAAATTGCAAGGGTAAAGAAATTGGCTATTGCCTTGTGTAATTTAGCCAACATTAGCGCTATCTCGTAGAGATTGCAGTTGCAAGCTTTTGAGATAAAGAGGAAATTTCCTGTACCGAGAAATATGTTTTTTGCAAAATATCTTTGAGATAAGTTTGCTTTGCTTCGTTGTATATTTAAAATAAAATATAAGGCAGTATTATTAATTTGTTTTCGTAACAGGTTACGAATAATACACATAGGTAAATTTAGAAATTTCTGTTAATAAAAAGTTAAGTTGTATAAGAAAATTTTGGAGCTTTTTTTATATGATGAATACAACATTTGGAATCACATAGTCCATAATTTTGATAACAGGTTTATTAAAACAGGCATAAAAATGAAGAAACTACAAATATACTATACCTTTGTTTCTGCCCAATCAAATAAGCAAACATATTTCATGTTTTATACATTTTGTTTTACGCATAAAAATATAAATATCTAACAAACTAAACTAATAAGGTCAACAAAGGCGAATGTATTTATTTAATTATTTCTACTCTGTATTAATTAATTAAATTCACAAAGTTTTTATTTAAAATATTTTTTTGTGGTTGTTTCATTAATCAAATGTGCAACTCTGTGTTAATAATTTTCCGAAATATAGTTTAAATAAAACTTAGTTGGTAGAAGACTTTCACCTGTGTTACCTAATACAAGTGTAACTTAACCCTATATTTGATTTAATTTGCGAGTTTGGAATCTCAAAATACATCACGCTCAAAGTATTATTATAATACTGTAAGATTCACCTTGTTTCCGACCAAAAGCAAGTTTACACTTTCATGCAATTCTTAATTTGTAAAATGTCGCTTAGTGATTAAATTTTTAAAAGTTTGTTCCTTGTCGTTGATACAATCAATAATATAAAAATTCCTACTTTTTCTGTTATAGATCTTTAAAATAAAAACATCCAGGAGTCGATTTATTTGAATTTATTCCACATGTATTACTGTCATATTTGCCTTGGTTAACCTTATTGATGTATCAAACAAAATATATAATAAACATGAAATATGTTTGGTTATTTGGTTGGGCAGAAGCAAAAATATAACTTGAACTTTGGTCACCATTGGAAGTCAATAAAAACGAGCATATTTAAAGTCTAGACATTGTTGCAAGGTTTATTACTGTCACACTTTACATTATAGAAGTATAATGATATTGTTTTCACCCTAACGTTAATGTATCGTTACTTATTAAATATTTCCATTCCGCTGGTGTTTTATAAAAGCTATCGCACACGAAGTCGTATACAGATGCTAGTCATTAACAAGAATTTAATTACAAAAATAATATATATTTTTTATTATAAGGTTCCTAAAATAATCAGATTATTTTAAGTACTTTTCTACTTAAAATATATCTAAAGTACACCTCCAAGGGTTTTATGGTGATTTATCTTGATATTACGGATAGCTATGGCAGATAATGCCCTGTACAGTATGTAATCAAAGCTTCACAAAGTATATCTAGGGGTTCCTGAGTGCGCTGCAACCCCACCCCTTCCGTTGCGCTCGCTCCGATACAATCTCACCACCGCTCGAAAGCCTTAACGAGCTATCGCCCGAATCTATTTGTAACCGTCCAAGTGATTACGTTCACACCTAGTCGTAAATAATGAACATAGAACATCAAAACTGCCTTTATGGTGGTTAAAAATTGAATTCTAAAAATTATTGATGTTAAACATTTATAGCGACGCAATAGACCGTCTCTTGGGTAGCGACGTGTCGCCACGCACTCAATTTTTATCTGCAAAATTATAGTACCTTAAAGCGCACTCTATAAGTTTATTACAGAACTGTTTTCTGGCCGATATATCTGTACCAATAAGGTTTTACAATTTTCTTATTAGCGTTACATACATTCATTTTTTTATTGAAATACACCTAAATATTTCAACTTTGATATACCATATTTATTTTCTTTAATAAACCATCTTACACGTTCACGTTTGCTATCACGTGACGGCCCACCTATTTTTTTTTTAGAACAGAAAAATGATTATTGCGCTCCGTAAAGTGCAGAACATTTCAATAACGATAGTGATAGATAAACAACTATAGTTCTGTGACAGTTACCGTCGTAATGGTGACCTTAAAACCACAACTGAAAGTCTTTAAGTATCATTGAAAATTGGACATAAGCAGGATGATTTATAAATTTGACCGACAAAAGCAACTTTGATATTCTCCAAGTATACACTATCATAGATGGGCAAAATGTAATCCGATTATTGAAAATGATTAACAATTACACTTTACGTTTTTTACCATTAATATGACTGGATTTTGCTCATTTATGTTTTAAACACTACAAAATCCCAGATTGTATACACATTTATGATTTCTTAATGTTTTAAATGGGTTTAATCATGATAACAGAGCAAGAAAATTAAAATTATGACTACATTTAGTAATCGTTCATCATTAATTACATTACATTTTGCCCATCTCTGTACACTATGTAACATTATAACGTAAGATTATGGAAAAACAGACGTAAGATTATGGAAAAATAGCCCCTTCCTTTGCTGTTCGCATTATGAATGGTGAAGCGAACCTTAGAACTTCGATTCGAACTTAGATATAAAAGGAAAAAATATGTCCACACTTTTTTTATAAGATCCGACATTACAATTTCATAAATCATTATATTATAAAGGGGAAAAACTCTAGACAAGAAACCATTCCTACAATCTGATAGCACAGCAGAAGTAAGAGCAAAAGCAGTTATTAATATCTCTCGGGATGTAATTAAAATTTTTACTTATATTTAATGAGTTTTTGAAAAAACATTTAGTCGTGAAATGGATGGTAGATTTGGCAGAGACAAACAAGGCGGCGCCAGACAGTCTGTGAACGTGACGCCAGGGGGTCTGGGTGCCAATGAAGCCAGATCTATAAATAGAAAATTGTTTTTTCTATTTCCACTGTTCTTAGAATACACATGCATATTCAAATTATGCATAGATGTTTTTAGATTATTGTTAAGTACTTCAGTCGTAGCAAAAATACCACCAGCATATCCAAAAACATCTTTAACAAACCGCTCGTATTAATTGTTCTTTTTGTGATTCGTTCTTCATTCAAAACTGATAGATCTTTATTGCTAATCATAAATTTCGAATCTATCATATTTAATGTTTAATCTAATCTTTTATTGTACACCTCATCTTTGAAATCAAAGGTTCGTTTCTTCTATAGGATTTTATATATATTTTTCTGGGTATAAGACAATATGGCTTTTATTCAGCTATTTAAATTTTAGAAAAACTCGTGGATAATGAATCATTAATATAAATATTACAACTCTGTACCTAATCACAGTGCCGTCAACAAGTCAACTGCAATTTGCTAGTGATATGGATCCGTGGACAGTCGCCGTAAACAGGCTTCAACAAATATACAATACAGGAATGCAAACAATTTTTTTACTCGAATAGAGTGGTATAACCTATACAATTTTATACTATTTGCATGAGATACGATAATACCGGGTTTGAAAGGTCGTTTTGTTTTCAAAATATACTGTCATGTAATTAAATTTTTGCTAAGCATAACATCATAATCATAAACTATAACAGTGAGCATGCTTTCTTTAAACTTTATCTCTTTTGCGCTTGTAGTATTGCCATAGCGCTATCTCGATCTCGGTCGTCGTGATTTTTATTTATCACTATTAAATCACCAGTGATTTAACTTTTTCCCATTTCTAATTTTTGGTAAAGTTTTGAGACCCCTTGGCACAAGAAAATTGGCAGGGTCGCCAAGAGATGTTGGGAGTTTAACAAATTAAACGTCCATACTTTAATGATCCATTTATTAAGTGCGCCCTGCGCAACATTTTTTTTTTTTGACGCGGACTAACTACTGATTGTCGAGAAAGGCATTTACAGTTCAACCGGGCTTAGTCCCTGCGCAACGGATGCGCTTTTACTTATATACTAAATTAAACATACATACGCACACTGCAGTTTGAAGTAATAGAAAAGTTATAAAAGTGAAAATTACAGAAAGATTTCAGTTACCTGCAAGGATAATTATCTTGTATGAAGTTAAATATTATACAATAAAAACGAATCAGCAGAAGTTAGGCAGGAGTTAGGTTATAATACCTTTCATGTTTACAAAAACAGTTCTAACTAAGCATAAGTTATTTTAGAGTTGGTAGGACAGTTTGTTATTTATCAAAAGTTATTATCTTGTATTTTGTGTAGATACAGAGTTTCAGCGGGGTGTAATGCCCGGCGACGTGAAGTCGCGACATTACGGCGTCGACCGTGCAGCGAACTTGGCAAGAAATGAGGGAGATAAAATTACTGTATTATATTCAAACGTTTTTATTAGGGATGTAACGGAGGCAGTTTTATCGGCACCGAAGTCGGAGTCGGAGTTTTTAAATTTGATTTATCGGAGTCGGAACCGAAGTCGGAATCGGAGTCGGAGGTAATGTCAGTCACAAGTGACGGCAGAATAAAATAGTTTTATTAAGGGACAAATAAAAACATTACTCAGTGAGCCTTTTAATTACAAAGTGATAAATTTACACATACACAGCAATGAAAATAAAAATTGCTGTGTTTCTTATTAACATTTTTCCATTAAGAATGCACAAATTAAATCAAATTTACTCCAGGGTTGTTTTTGTGTTAATATCTATTTAATTTAATTTAATGTAAATGTAAAATAAAAATAATCTTTCAGTAATAAATTAAAATGTACACTTAATTGTAAATTTAATAATTTTAATCATATTTTTTAATCTAAATTTAAAAAAAAATGAGATCTTTAAATTACGTAGCACTGATTGTTTGATTACATATAAAATGAAATCAAATAAATTGACTACAATAGTGGTGGTGACCTCCGATGAATACCTCCGATTAAAAAGTTTCGGAACCGAAGTCGGAACCGAAGGTGTAATATCAATCGGAAGTTCCGACTTATCGGAGTCGGAGTCGAAGCTCCGTAACATCCCTGGTTTTTATAATGCTGCTAGCGTCGATGGAACAGTATCGAGTAACAAAATTGTAATACTACTTAAAGAAATTCACTTGAAACCTAATTATTTATGGTTTATATATGTTAAAAAACAAATATAACATGTTGTTGTAGTGGCCCAGTGGATTATGGACCGGTTTCCATCCGCGGCAATGTGAATGGTCGTAGATTCGAATCCCGGCACGTGCCTCTAGGTATATCCAGATTAAATACGGATTTAGGCACCACATGCTCAACGCTGAATGAAGACATAGCGAGGAAACCCGCATGGCATCTAATAAAAATATCATGTGTAAGAGGGCTGAGAACGGCGATCAGCTGTGCTATTGGTCACGTTAGGCACGACCTATAACCGCAAAGTGTATAAAGCCGCTAATGAATGTCTACTCACTCCGTAAGGAATATAGCGTGGCGATATATTATTATAACTATAAAAACACACGCCCGCAAACACACCAGACACACATGCATTATTTTGATGTCTGTAAATGTATTATTATTAATTTAAATTATATATGTATGATAATCTTATTGGCTATGTTAATTTCTCAGATTTCATTTTATATATGTATTTCGATGAAGCTATTTGATTTAAAATAACTAATCTGCGTAACCTTTTATATATGCATATCTCCGCTAGAATTTGACATTAGTGACATATATGTTTGCTTTATTCCATTTCATAACGAATCTTTAATAATTTAGGGTAAACGTTTAAATTCTATTACGCCTAGTAGACGGTAAAGTTTGCAATGGAATTAAAAAAGACATAGTAGGATGATCTAATACAAAATACGTGGAACAACGAGAAGCAACATAATTTCTGTGTTTTCGTAAGCTCAGTCAAGCTCATTTAATTCTATATTCTTTTGTATTTATACTCAACACTAACTTCATAAAATAATTCCAAGTAGAAATCAACCGAATAAGAATCTTCCTTTTCATAAATATCGACAAATAAAGCTTTTTCAACAACAAAAAAGATTAAATGACGTAACAAAGGTTTTTGTCAACAATTTTCCAAGCGATCCAATACTATTCGTCTGTTCTATAGGAGGGTCTGCGTATCGGATTCCCCATATGAAATACAAACAAATGTTACTGCGTATCACACCGAACCGTAATCTATCCTATCTGTGTTTATTTTTAAACTATATCACAGAAAATTCGATAAGTAATTATAATTATTAAAACCATTATATTAGGCATTTATTAAGGTTTTTTTTTTTCAAATATTTTATGACAAAAATATCATATGTAAGTGCTTGGAGAATGGCAACCAGCTGCGCTATTGGTCACGTTGGGCACGACATATAAGCGCAAAGTGGATACAACCACTAATGTATCTCTGCTCATCCCGAAAGCGTTATAGTGTAACGAGATATTATTATTATTTTATAGGGTATACCAAGATCGTAAGCTGGATAAGATCGTGTAATTGAAATAAATAAAAATAACACATTTTTTAACAGGGACAACATGGCTTGTAAGCAGAGATGGGCAAAATGTAATTAATGATTAACGATTACAAAATGTAGTCGTAACTTTAATTTTCTTGCTCTGTAATCAGGATTAAATCCATTTGAAAGATTAAGAAATCATAAATGTGTATGCAATCTGGGATTCTGTGGTGTTTAAAACATAGATGAGCAAAATGCAGTCATATTAATGGTAAAAAACGTAAAATGTAATCGTAATCATTTTTATTAATCTCATTACATTTTTCCATCTATGCTTGTAAGGCATTTATCTAATGTTTTTTTTTTGTGCGCTAATCGCTGTGATGATTACAACACAAGTAAGATTCAATTGGTGAAAATGCAAAATTATTCGCTGTCTCTAGAGACCTGATATTTTTCTCAAATTTTATAATTTTATCATAAGCACTGTTAATTCTCCATTAATATTTGATTTTAAAGCTCTTTTGTATAATTTTATTGGTAGTTTAAAACAGCTGATGTAACTATAAGATACCTGTAACCTGAGATCTGATCTTGTTCCATAGTTAGTCACATTGATAATTTATAGATCGCAGTACAATATTATAAGACCATTTTTGATAATATTATTACATTATTTTGGAAGCTTTAAAATATGGTATTCGATCTCAGCACAAAAACATTGTTATCTTAACGGACAGCAAGAGTGCCTTACAGCATTTGCTGCGGTGTGCTTCTGGATGCAGAGGAGTTCCGACAGCCTATGCAATTCTGAATGAGACCCTTAAAGCTGATTGTTTAAATGTTTGCTTAAGATTGCAATGGGTTCCTTCTCACGTCGGTTTGGCAGGAAACGAGGAGGCTGATCACTTAGCAAAGTTAGCTCTAGCAAACGGTTCTCTAGTTAGTATTCCATTGTTTTACACAGATATTTTAGGCAAGTATAAAAATCAAGGGCGGGCTCTGTGGAAAGAATATTTTAATAGAACATCTAAAGAAAAGGGAATTTGGTATAGGACGCTACAGTGCCAGCCTCCTCCTATTCCTTGGTTTGCTAATATTATTATAAGCAGATCCTGTGTAACTGCAGCATTTAGGTTAAGATCAGGTCACATTCCATCAAGGAAGTTTGGATATCTCATGAAACTGGTCGACTCACCGCTTTGTGAAACATGTGACAAAATTGACGATGTCCATCATTTCCTGATGGAATGTGACAAATATAAGAAGGAAAGATCTGTCCATATAAATAGTTTAAACCTTAATTTATATAATGTAGGCATGTTTCACAGCATTCTAGCGGAACCAGCCTCTGGTGCCGCTGGAATGTTGTGGAACATGTATCAATAGTTTATAATTATTTTTTGTTAGTTTTAATATTTTTTTGTATTTTTAGGTTAAGGTATGATGGGGCTGACATGTTCAAAAGAACAAAAGTCCCTTAAAAATAAAGAAAAAAAAATACATTATTTTATTATTTATTACACATCATTGTGATAAGCGGCTGAATGCAGCAAGTAGGTATTGCGAGTTAATTTAGTTGAGTGGGTTCGCTTGTGCATTGTCGTCGCTTGTTTATAGTCACACTCGCCGGCGCGGTCGCCTTAATGGTATTAAACTAGAATAAATGTATTATTTAACTGAAGGATTTTCACACTAATAAATGACGGGTTCTTTTATAGTTTGACACATCATGCTATGACATGCTACTTTGTGCAACAAAGTAAACTTTTATGCTTTGAATTAGAAATTTATGCTTTACATTATTTTTTTAATCACTCTCGTTCTATTTAGCGTTGGTAAAAGTGATAGAACGCTATTTTTACCTGTTTTAATATTCATCATTACATTAATGTTTGGGGATTTATTAAAAAATTAGAAGGTAAAAAATGTGATGAGACACGTGTAGCCATACCGCTGTCTGTTGTTGAAGAAATATTTTTCTTTAGTAAAGCACACCCGTAACAAGATATACATGAAAAAAGATGATTTGCATTTTTTTTTAATTGATCAGACGAAAGAGATAGTGTATTATTAAATAGCATTGTCATTTTTACGCCTCATATGATCAATTTTGGGAGTCGAAGCTGCTCGCGTCCGTAGGCTTTACCCTAGTTTCCCTACACGTGACTCCAAGGTGGTGCTAAACGAGCAGCAACGAGGTGGTAGGGCGCCGGTGCCCGTCTGGATCGCGACCACAGTGCATGGGTGTAAAGCCCGTCATAGTGACCAGTTTCGGCTTGTCGCGTTTCGGGATCAGCTTGTGCATTTCCAGTAGCTCATATACCTAAAGACCTTCAGTCGTGGTATATGTGGGCCGACATGACGATGTAGACTATCAATGGATTTTCATCCTTTGATAGTCGCTTTTGTTTTTGGACTACACTATACTTACCATCAGGTACTCTGTAGTCACTATGTCGAGCCAGTGTAAAAAAAAATACGTCTGGTCATCGTAAAAAAAATATTCATTTAAAAAATTCCGACATGATGTATTTTTTATTTCATTCTTCTTTAGTACTATTTTTGCTCTGCATTGGTAAGTCTTAAAATTCCACGTTTAGACATATTTGTTACACACGAATAGTTAATATCACCTTGTTTCCCATTTTCCGTCTAGGCAGAAATATAACACTATCAACATAAATAATCCAAAAAACATTTTTTTTTCTCAGCCAGCCAATTTATTCTTGAATTTTTGATAATTTTCTTATATAGCAACATTTAAAAAATAAAGAAAAATAAATGAAAATTTGGTTTAAATGGTTGTTTATACGAAAAAGTATTCATTAAAAACATTCCAACGTATTAAAAGGTAACAAAACGGATTCAGCAAAAAAACGAGTGTAAAAGTTAACACACCATTTAACACCCAACAAAAATAATGTGAAGAGGTGAACGTGTGTATTAAGGAAATGAGACGGTTTGGGCCGGAAACATTGAACAAAAAGCTTCTATTAGCTTTCTACTTCATATATTATGTTCTTTTATAACAACCAAACGAAATAAAAATTCATGATAACAATTTAAACTACACGTATAATAACGTGATTTTGTATGATTTTTGTGATCAGTTTTAAGATCGCATCGAAATAATTTATATATAAGAAAGAAAATTGTAAAAGTTCTGTCAAAACCGGTTCAGTAGTTTCTGCGAAACGTTCTTAAAGACCCAAAAGCAGCTCATATTTTATTTTTATTTTTGGAACCTTGACAATAAAGTATTAATAATAAAAACAAAATCCTCACGTACGTTTCCTCACGATATTTTCCTTCACAAGTAAGCATGTGTTGTCTAACTTCGTATTTAATTTGGAAAAGCCATTGCTGCGTACGGGGATGCGAACCTACATCGATTTGCGTATCCGTCACATCATAAGTCACGTGCATAAGGTATTTGGACTAGGGATGTAACGGAGGCAGTTTTATCGGAACCGAAATCGGAGTCGGAGTTTTTAAATTTGATTTATCGGAGTCGGATTCGGAGTCGGAATCGGAGTCGGAGGCAATGTCAGTCACAAGTGACGGCAGAATAAAATAGTTTTATTAAGGGACAAATAAAAACATTATTCAGTGAACCATTTTAATTAGAAAGTGATAAATTTATAAATACACAGACAATAAAAATTGCTGTCTCTTATTAACATTTTCATAGTACTGTGAGAAAGCGATTACCTGAGCTACTGGTCGCGTAGTCCACGACATTTAAGCGCAAAGTGGATAAAACCACTATTGTATGTCTGCTCACATAGCGTGATAGCGTGAAGATATGTTATTTATTATATCTTAAATTTGATCCCATTTTAATATGGTGCAGGATTGATACATGTCTTCGAAAGTATAAGCCAGAACTTTTGAATTGGCAACAGCATAATCCATTTCCCTCTACATCTCCCTCGTGTGTAGACAGATGTTGAGAATCGAGACTGTTTCCAAGCGTATATCAGGTTTTTTTTTTGATAGCCCGGGGGATATTGTTGACGGACCTCAGGGAGCTTTTTGGTTGTCGGACTTGCACCGACTAAAACCCCCGGGGTAACACAGCGCTCTCGCCTGGATAAGTTGGGCGGCACGCTCCCTCAAGCGCATATCAAGTTGGGTCAACACAACCCAACACAACACAACACAACACAACACAACACAACACAACACAACCCAACACAACCCAACACAACACAACGCAACCCAACACAACCCAACACAACCCAACACAACACAACACAACCTAACTTGGGCAAATAAAAGCTGTTGTTCACAAAGTGTTGGATATATTAGAAACCGTTATCCACCAGTGAACATTGTCCAGTGAACAAATTAAATCAAATTTGCTGCAGGGTTGTTTTTGTGTTAATTTCTATTTTACTTAATTTAATGTAAATCTAAAATAAAAAAACGTTTTAGTAATAAATTTAAATGTACATTTAGTTTTAAATTTAATAATTCAATCGTATTTTTTTAATCTACATTTAAAAAAATGTGATCTTTAAATTAAGTAGCACTGATTGTTTGATTACATATAAAATAAAATGAAATCAAATAAATTGACTACAATAGTTGTGGTGACCTCCGATGAATACCTCCGATTAAAAAGTTTCGGAACCGAAGTCGGAACCGAAGGTGTAATAACGATCGGAAGTTCCGACTTATCGGTGTCGGAGACGAAGCTCCGTAACATCCCTGATTTGGACAGGGTGCGCAGAATTCGCGTAACTAATTTGAATATTATATTATGATAGTAATTATTATATTGCTTTCATAGGAAAGATACACGGTGTGAATATAAAATAGATATATACTTATATATAAATGGTTCCATTTTTTGTTTATCTTAAAGCAATTTATTCCAGACTTATTTACCATAGAAGCATGCAATGCTTACATGCATCTATAAAATGAACGCTACTGCTATATACGTACTTATTATATACTTGTCCTATAACAGAACTCCTTTTCCTTTTCCTGTCTAACTTGTAAAATTTTTAATTCTCAATCACACCTTGAGTGAGTGTAATCTCGGCACAAGTCTGAAAATGTTTGCGCAGGTTTAATGGTGGCACACCGGTCTTCGCCTAATCCCGTATAATTAAGATGTGCAATATTAAGGCGAATGCTGCGCTACACCTGTTATATTATTCAATGGCACATTCCCGAGATATGGTGTGGGGTGGAAGAAATCTAAGACGCATTCTGAGAACAAAACGTAAAATGGCTCGTGAATTATTGTGTACTTTTAAATAGCGGTACTAAATTCTACTATCCTACTTAATATTATAAATGCGAAAGTTTGAGAATATGTTTGTTACTCTTTCACGATAAAACTATTGGACGGATTTGCATGAAATTTTTAAAGTAATATAGATTATATATCGGAATAATATATAAGCTGCAATTTGTAATGATTTTATGTAATTTTGGTCGTAATGTAATGATACATATCAATTAAGTCAGAAAAATTCGGGCCTCTGTGAGCTATCTTGGCGTACGCTGCCTAAACTGTTGGAGTTACACAAAGATGATGTACCGAAGGATTGTTTGTCTTGAATGGTTGTAAATAAAAGTCCGGAACAGCATATATCTACCTTTTATGTGGAAGCCACTATGACCAAAATTGTATATACAGAAGATATTCACTAGAAATAATTGATATGGCAGAACAACGTTTGCCGGGTCAACTAGTTAAGTGTAAATGAAATTAATACATAAAAATTAGTGAATCAATTGTAATAGTAGCCGAGCAATCGATCTGTCTGCTAAGATCCGCGTATTTGATGTACAAACGGAATAACAATTTTAATTTTATTTTTATAAAAAAACACTGTGTGTGTATTCATAATTCGTCAGTAGGCCAGAAAATTTAGCAACTCATGCAGACTCATTGACTCACCGTTTTGTTTTAGTTAATTAGTATTAATTATAAGGCTTTATTAATGGCTTTATATCTATCTGTACGTATTCCTGAAACAAAAGCTAAAACATTTGCTTACTCATCACGGGGTTGTTAATTTTTATTAGATGCACATCACCTAAATAATGGTCTGGCATTTTATACAGTAAGCATAAAATTTGCTTAATGAAATTTTTGACTTTGTTATAATATATTATCAACCTAAATGACTTTTAGGGAAATTTGAGTAATTATACATTACATATTATATATATGTGTGTGTATGTATATATATGTGTGGGTGGGTGGATATATATATATATATATATATATATATATACATACACACACATATATATAATACTAGCTGTCCCGGCAGACCTTGTTCTGCCCTATTTCTCTAAAACAAAGTCACATTGTTTTTTTTAATGTTAATAGCTTCCCAGTCGGCTGTTTTTTGAAAATTGTTTGAAGCAACCTGGCCTTAATACTATATGTATAAAAATTGACAAATATTGACATTAATATTTATACGTCACTAAATAATTGTTTTGCCTTCGCGGAACCCGTCCACTAACATTTAAACTTTATGGTGTGGTATTAAAGTTCAAAATGACTTATAACGAATTTTTTGTATGAAAATACAGAAGTGTTATTTTTAGACAGTTGCAGGAAATTTTTAAAAATTTTCTCTCCGTTATAACCTTAGACTTCATCAAACACAACAAAAAAAAAAATCAGCCAAATCGGTTCAGCCGTTCTCGAGTTTCGCGCTTATCAAGACATTTTGCGATTCATTTTTATATTATAGATGTAATGTATAATTACTCATATTTCCCTAAAAGTCATTTAGGTTGATAATACATGTATGTGATTGTGGTGGTCTAGTGGATAAAGAACCGGTATTCATATGAGGAAACGCGAATTGTCATAAGTTCGAATTCCTCTGGGTTTTGCCAGATTAAGGACGAATTTAGACACTAGGTGCTCAGCATTGAAAGAATACATAAAATCTGCATGACATCTACTAGAAATGTCATGTGTAAAGTGGCCAGAGAAAAGCTGCATTACTTGTCACGTTGAGAACGACTTATAACCGTAATGTCGACATGCCTACTAATATATCTCTTCTACCCCCGCAAGGGATATAGCGTAACGATATAGTAATATAATTAAACTAGATTTAACATGCTGTTGCAAGCCCCCTTTAGAATAAATTTTTCAATTCAAACAATTCTAATAATATGACACAAAACTTAAACTTTATTGCAATTTTTATTATAACTGTATAAGCTTTATAATTTAGTTTACTAAGAAGTATTAGAGAAGGCTTTTTTATTGGTATATGGACTAGAAAACAACATAATTTATTAGTACCCATAAAACTATATTAAGTATATTATTTATAATAAGTTTTAATGTATAAGTGACGTACCATTCTCTCTGCCAAACCCTAAAGGGATTCGGCAATATGATAAATCTAGCACTAAAGTTTACTCCTGTGTCATGAATTAATTTATTATAATACCATATATTTCACTTGAGCAAAAACTTCTCGAAACAAGCAATTATAGGCCTTACAAATATATGTTCTGTAAGTCAATCGAACACACAACCCGTACCGCGAAAAGTTAACATTTCAACCATAACATGAACGTATCGGTAAATTAAAAATAGAAGACTATTGCAAAGAAAATACGATGGTTGCCGTAAACATTAAACGTAATGTGGCCATCAGTGTACCCGTGGTAATAAGGATATGAGGTGACGTTACAAAATTTCCGGTATATTCAGACCGCAGTTGCTAAATATACAAATGTGGTTCTTAGGCTTTGGTCGCACTGGAAAATTTCGCCGCGCAGGAAACTATCACAGGATTCTTTCTCGTGAACGAAAATTCAACTCACACTGCGAAATTTCGCGAGATTTTTGTCATTACAAAGTTAATAGTTTCATCTCAAGTAGTCTATACTTTTAAATGCAGTCGCATTTGTATTGTATCTTGTTTATGTTTTATATATTTATATGTGTTAATGTAGTGTGTGTAAATGTTGTAATAAATAAATAACAAGGAATTAAAATAAAGTATGTTGCGCGAAAATTATACCGTGTTATGACTCATTTTAGAGATTTCTTTTTCGCGTGAATTTTTACCGTATTTGCGTGCGCTTTCATACAATTCCTAGTATTACAAAATTTGCAGTAAAATATTGTTCGGTAGAAATACACATTGCTTGTTCGGCCTTCACGTGTCATTCTGTCAATATATTGCATAGTATAATCTTTAAAATAAAGTCGCTTCTGCTGTCTGTTCGCTTAGGTCTTGTAAACTATTCAACGGATTTTAATGCAGTTTTCAGCAATAGATAGAGTGATCCACGTTGAAGGATTACGTGTACAATACATGTATATTAGTACAGAAAAGTCGAAAAATTCAAATATTTGTAATGTGATGTAGTAACAAACATTTTTTTGTGTCCTTAAATCGCAAACGTTTGATAAATCTTACGACATGGATGAAATCAATGTACCACGGAATCTTTAAAAGCTAGATAAACAAGTCCGAGATGGTAGCTATTATATATATTTCTCTAAAGTATAACCCACAGTAAGATAATTTATATAGCAGAACTTATACAATAAACGAATCACTTGTTTTAATGCATTTAACCAAACAGCTAGTTGTGATAAGATTTAAACCTAAAATCTGGTCGATCTAAATGCGCTACAATGTAGCATTAAAAGCCCTTTGTCCATTACAAGCCTGTTTACCAAAGGATGGAAATTCCTAAGTAATTTAACACAATAATTTAATAAAAAAACTTGTATGTTACCAAACATAGATGTTTTCTTTAGTAAATTGGAAATAAGTTTATTATTATTCTTATTAGTATGGCTCTTAGGGTCAGATCATAAGCATATTAAAATAAATAGTATATATAACGTTTTTGATAATCATGACATAAAAAAATGAAGTAGATACTGTTTATATGTTCGCCTATATTTTCAAAACTACGTATTATTATTTAATGCAGTTTTCACTATTATTTAGTAAATGTATTCTAGATGTTTTTAGTGCAAAATCGTTCCCATGCAATGCAGACAGCGTCAGTTAGTCTGACAATAATTTTATTTCTTTAATATGCTTGCCATGCCTATAAAATTAGATCAATTCAACAAAGTTACCGCACACAACCGCGACAGAAGTGTCAAACAAGACGGAAATTTAATCCATAACCCATAACTTTTGTAAAAAAGAACAGCTTTTTTCAAAGGAAGCTTCTTGCCGTGACTGCGTCAAAAAGTTCTTCCTATATCTACGCGTAAGATGAGATGTTTGAATATAAATAGATGCGGCATTTGAGTACTTCACATAAATTATGTAAATAACATATTAAACAGGATACGCTTAGTATGAATCTTAAATTAAAAAAAATACACCAGAGCCTTAAAATTTTGTATTGGTAATTGTAACTTAATTTGTTTAAAAACTATCTGTTAAAATCATTAACTAGATAGCAAATATGGCGGACTAATGATTTCTCATATTAATAAACACCTGTTTATACTTAGAACTATAAGATACATTGCATTTGAAGAAAAATCTTTTTAAATTTTTTTAGAATGGCACCAAATTTTTTGTTATTTATATTACATTTACAACTTATATAACTACACATATCAACCTAAAAACATGAAAATATAATTATGATCAAACATCTCCATTTGTATCTATTATTTTAGCAATTCCCTATTGACATATGTAAAATGAATTGACTGCAACTTCTATCTTTACATTTTTTTTATTACTAGCTTGACTAGTGACTACAGTTTACCTGATTGAAAGTTCAGTGTAGTCTAAGAACGACAGCGACTATCACAAGACGATATTCCATTGAAATTCGTCGTCATCATATTGGCCCACACATACCACGACATCTCGAAAATCCGTCTTCCTCAAATCTGCACAAATATATACCTTGTTTTGTTTGTTTTTTTTTTCTTTTATGTTCACAAAACTCTTTATACATTATCATGGATTCCAATCATTTTTATTTGAGCAATTTTAAATTTTATTTTACCATATCTATTTATTCAGACATCCATGTCAAAAGCAGTTTATAAGTTTTTTCATGAAATTGAGTGTGGGGTGACGGAGCTGTGGTTTAATATAACGACTCATCCATTCACCTCGCAAAAATATGCCAAAGTTTCACACGTACCTATATATATACACGAAAAAAGTAATGTTTGAATAAAAAAATATCTTTTGGGCTTCGCATTGTTTAATAGAGAGAGAACATAAAGAGTAAAATCGGTTACAGGACATATTTATATTTACGTTGTTACAAACATCGCAACTAGAACATTTTTTCAATTTACCGTGTAAATAAATTTATGTAAACATGCTGTAATCAAGCTAGATCACATTCACCATGACAGAAAATTACTAGATGCACGACTAACTGGACATACACAAGCTGATCCAGAAATCCGAGAGGCTGAAGTGAGCCATTATCACCATCTCTGCACTTTTTTATACTAGTATGGCAAAATGGATACACTGAATGCAATGTTAATCAGACCGCAGTACAAAACCGAATGAAAAAATAAGAGATTGTTCGTCGTTGGTCACCGTGATAATGCCGGCACGCTAAAAAAATCTATTCTCACTTCTTTGAAAGGATCCAACATAATAGGTGGAAAGGAACAAACTTACTGGAAGATCATCACAGCCTGATGATCTCAGATTTACACGACAGGCAGACAAATAGTCGACTTGTTTGGTGTAGAGGTTGTGCGTGCGACTTCAGTGCATCTAGTTGTGCAATTGAATAAATGAAAATGTATTTATTTATAAGTACAGTCTACATTAACACATAAAACTATATAAGACATGAACAGGATACATTATAAATGCGACTATTAAAAGTGTAGACGACATGCACAGAAGAAAGAAAAATAAAAATAATAATACGAGTAACACAAAAAGAAATAAGCTAATCTAATTAAACTAATTAAAATTTATAACAGACATAAAAACAAAAAAAGCAAGAAAAAAAACAATAATTTATGCAACAATCCTCTCTAATAACATCCTTTTTTTTAATTTGTAAATACTTTCGTTAAATATATCGAGTTCTAATAATCTCGACATATAATTGTATAACTTTGTCATTCTGGATAGGGGTGCATTTTGACCCAAGTTTGTGGAATAATTTTGAATACGGAATAAGTTAAAATTAGATGCTCTGGGTAATCTAGTAGGAGCATGAAATGCTATTTTATTTCGCCACAAACCAACAAAAAACCAGAAATTTAAATGCAGCAACACAAACAACACACAGAAACAAAAGAAAATACAAAACATATAAACATGGCGAAAATGGGACCTTCATCAGCCTAAAGCCACAGAGGAAGCCTGCAGCGCTGATTTTCGTGAAGGGCCCCGGTCGTGTTACAACTAATTAGAAATATCTATAAGCGATAAAAAAATACAATTGATACACGAAACAAATAATTGTATGATCTACAGGTAGTTTCTTCGGTTTTTGTTTTTTTTTCTATGTATCGTTTGTTCATGATCAGAAAAGGCCTCTACAACTACACCGGGCTTGACTGGACGAGCACTGAAGGTACTCAGCCAGTCGGGAGGCAACGCAAGAGCACTCCTGTGTGTGCGGACCTCGACTTGGGCAGCCAGCTAGGGATAATGAACCTCACGGTGATCTACTAGCGTTTCGGAAGCGACTACCTTGAGAAGAAACGCCGAAAGAAACTCAAGGCTGCGTCGGAGAGGTATCGGGTCTGGGTGTTTTTGATATTTGTAAATGAACCTGAGCTCAACACAGAAGTAAATAGAATTGTGGGACAATGATTAAAAAAATGTATCGAATCAGCATAAAACAACAGATTACATCAATTATTAAAGCCACTCTAGTCGCCCCTTCAGACCTTTGTTAAAACGAACTGTAATGGTCCTGACCCAGACAAAACATACTATATGTACTAGAGAAATCCACAGTACAATAACCATACCATAGTTTAATCTATACTAATATTATAAAGCTGAAAAGTTTGTTTGTTTGTTTGAACGCGCTAATCTCAGGAACTACTGCTTCGAATTTTTTTTTGTCTATTTTGTTTTGAATAGACCATTTATCGAGGAAGGCTTTAGGCTATATAACATCACGATGCAACTATTAGGAGCGAAGAAATAATGGAAAATGTGAAAAAAAAACGGGGAAAATTATTCATCCTTCAGGGCTTCCATTACGTGCGCTGCGAAAACGGTTCAAGATACCAAAAATATATGTATGAAAGAATTATTCCTCTTGAAATGATCTAAACAAATGTCCGCGACAGTATATGTCTGTCTTTTAAGATTAAATCACTTAGAACCGTTTTTATGGTAATCAAATAAGGTCGAAATTAATGCATTATTTGTTAAGAGTTGTATCAACGTAATAATATTAATCTTTATCCAAATAAATGTGTTATTGATTAAGAGTATTTAATTGTGAACAAAATTGTCTTTGACATCACTTAATTTCAATGAACATCTTAGAAGATATTACAATTTCAAAATAAATAACTAACTAAAATGCCCAAAATAACTATTCCACGCGAATGAAGTCGCGGACACAGCTAGTAAATAATATATCGTCCTGTTTAATTCTTTTCGGGATGAGCAGACATCAATACCTATATCCACTTTGCGTTTATGCCGCGCCCAACATGACCAGTAGCGCAGCAGATCGCCGTTCTCAAGTTCTCATATTTGCCGAAGAACCGATGATGGTTGGAGCAGGTGGGAGCAGTGGAGCTGCGAATCGGCAGACGTAGTGAGGGACGCCATCCGGCAAGATGGAGAGGCTACCTGCGGATGGAGGCCTAAAAGAAGTGAAAGACCGGGCTCAATGACACTCGTTACGAAAGCTCTATATCTAACAGTGGACTTGGATGGGCTGACGAAGATGATGATAAAGGTAATAGTAAATGCGAAGCGGTATCTGTAATATTGATATTAATTCTCATATTCTCATCTGAATCCGCTTGAGTGTAACGGGATAAACTTATATGTTTTTTTTTTTTAATTCTGTTTATAATTGTGCTGTATATTTAGATATACCTGTAATGATATAACACGCGGCCTTAGGACTTGTATATATGTTTTTTTTTTTAATGTTTTCCTGTATATATCAATGGTATATTAAATAAATAAATAATGAATATTCAGAGAAAAAAACTAGGCTACCCCAAAATATAATTTTACGTAGAAAAAATCGCAGGTAATTCTATCAAGCTATCGTAATAATTATGATGTTAACCTATTACATACAATTGGAAACTTAATAAATATAAATACAATTAAAGGAAGGATATTGAGTGTACTCGTAAATTGCCTATTAATTGGAGTTGTAGATCACGCGATGGTTGTAGTATAAAAAGACTGCGCAAAGATTTCTACTTATCACTTTTAAAAAAAATGTTAAAAAAATGAAGAATTATCTGTTTTTATTATTTCTATTGATTTGTTTCATCGGCTGCGTGAAACCGGACAATGATGCCGAAAGCTGGATTAAGAGGATGGAGAAAGGTAAAATTTTAAACACATTTATTTTGCAAACTGTTCAGAAGAGTTGTATATCTTTATTTCACATTTCCCATTTTATAATAGAAATACGCGCACTTATCAAAAAGTATTCTGATTCGCTTTGGATTCAGTGCACAAGCGTTCGTACAATTAATAGTAAACATATCAATAAAGTCTAAGACACACTTTTGATGTCTACTAAAAAAATTGTTATTTAAAAAATAAACAATGTTGTACTATTTAAACGTCATTTTCAAGCTTGTTTGTAATTTAAAATAAAATTGTAGTTAAATGAACAAATAAATATTTATTGATAAAAAAAAGTTGAGTAAAAAGAATAAAAAATTAAATGAAAGTTGTGAGATATAAATTAAAAAATTAAAAACGGACATCAGATAGTATTCAGTAATTAGTAGGAGTTAATGCACTGACTAAGGTTCTGCATTGTCTCGGCAGGAGTCCGGCCTGAGTCAATGACTTTGTTGATGTGTTTACTCCGGCTACTTTAATCCGTCAATATTCTGATCCGAATCTGGGCTAAAGAATTACGGATAGAAACCGGATGACAGTGTAAGCTCGCAGTACTTGCTCGACGCCCTGGATAGGTTACAGCGGAGGACTGTCCGCATAGTGAATGATCCAGGCGTTGCTAAGCACCTTGAACAGCTCCAGTTGTGCAGAGATATTGGCTCACTGAGTGTGTTCTACCGTCTGTATCATAGCGAGTGTTCGGAAGAGTTATATAACCTTGTTCTACCATCTCCTTTCCTTAACAGAACTACGCGCGCGGAGTCACGGTCAGTGGCGTGCATAGGGTATTTAGACCGGGTAGGCAGATTCACATAATGAATTTGAATTTTATATAATAATAATAAATATTATATTACTTTCATAGGGAATATAGATGGCGTGAAAATAGAATAGATATGAATATAAAGGGTTCCTTTTTTTGTTTAAATTAAAGGAATTTCTTCCAGACTTATTTATCTTAAGGGCATGCAATGCTTTCATGCATTTATGGAATGAACGCTACTGGTCACGGTTATACGGTATCTCACATCCCGGCTAGGACTAAGAAGTTCTCCAACTATTACTTTTGCCGTGTCATTGGGCTGTGGAAATGGTCTTCCGGCGAGCGTGATCCCGAAGTCCTATGATACGAAGTCCTTTAACACGTTGAGCGCAACGACGATGTTGAAGGCAATTCCGGTCGGGCTCGCGCGCTACTTACGGCCGAAATTAATAACCTATCCTATCCTCTATCTTAGATTTGTTACTATAGCAACTATAGTGCATCTCTTTTTGCTTGCACAGGATTGAAAGGGAGAGATATAGATATCAATCTACGAATTAAAGATAGATAAGTTATTAATTTCGGCAGTTAGAAGCCCTGTATTGTAGGGCCAATGTCTCTTATCGCAGCAGAAGAGTGTTTACGTTTAGAACCAGACGTTACGTGAGTGACAGCACTGAATAGCAAGTTAAAGTAGACATCAGTGTCAGTCATCCGTGACTGACAAGGCGATTAATGTGTTAAAGAAAGCGTGAAGAGATATTTATACAGGCATGATTGCTACGAATATCCATAGGTTTTTTTACTGTTGATTGTCGTTGTGGTTTTTGGATTGTACCGTTGCTTACCATCAGTTGTGATGTGGTCACTGTGTCAAATCAGTATAGAAGAGATACCATACAAGTAGTTCTATAATTTCAGAATATCTCTATAATATAAAAATGAATCGCAAAATGTCTTGATAAGCGCGAAACTCGAGAACGGCTGAACCGATTTGGCTGATTTTTTTTTTTTGTTGCGTTTGATGAAGTCTGAGGAAGGTTATTACGGAGAGAAAATTCTTAAAGATTCCCTGCAACTGTCTAAAAACAACACTTTTCTATATTCTCATACAAAAAATTCGTAATAATATTTAAAAGTCAATTTGAACTTTAACACCATACCATAAAGTTTAAATGTCAGTGGACGGGTTCAGGGAAGGCAAAACAATTGAGTGACGTATAAATATTAATGTCAATTTTTATACATATAGCATTAAGGACAGGTTCCTTCAAACAGTTTTCAAAAAAAATCTGACGGGGAAGCTATTAACATTAAAAAAAAAACAATGTGACTTTGTTTTAGAGAAATAGGGCAGACAAGGTCTGCCGGGACAGCTAGTATTTTCACATATTTGAATCGCGTAAAGTGCGTAAACAGTATTCTACGTTCAATATTATGTTACAGATTCCCAAGACGATGGCATCATATACCCGTGCATCACGAGCGACCTAAAATGCATACGTAAATTCTTTTCAATGCACTCTCATTGCAAGCCAATGCACGGTCCAGTCCCGGATCCACTTTTCCTTGACAGACACACAGTCCGCCTGCCCACTTCCAATTTGACATTGATACTACTAGATAGCCAAGTTAAAGGCCTGGATGGGAAAATAACATCATTTTAGTGAGTATTTTATTACACATAGAACACTCAAGATTTACTGCGCAAGGCATAACCCAAAATCACTATATCTCTGCTCACTTTGTTTAACATAATAAATAAATGCACATATTGTTTACATGTTATAATAAATAGTCGTAAAAAATATAAATTTTAAAATATAAAACTATATGGACCTACGGGAGCAGAGTCCAGACGCCCAAGCCATCGGTAGGTAGGATCCCAGAGGAGAAACCTCCAAACAATGGATGTAGTATTGATATAATGCCTGTTGTATGCTACCCTTGATCCAGAAACCAAGCGACAGCCTCTTGAGATGGAAATCGAGGCTCTTTGAGATCAGTCCATTATTAATTGAGATTATCGGGACAATATTCGCGGAATCCCTAGCCTACAGGCTGGTAAACTCGTCTGCGAGGTCTAAATATTTTAAGCACTTCTCTTTTTCTACTTTCACGAGATTCTCAAATTGTAAAAGTATAATGATATCAACTAACCGGCGCGACGACCCATCTACTCCATATTTTTATTATTAGATGCAACCAAGAAATACCTAATTGTACACTGTGTACAGGTTGGTGGTAGGGCAATTGCCCGAACTGGGCCGTGACCACAGTACGCACTGTAAAGACCGTCATAGTGACTCGCTTTGGCCTGTCGAGTTTCGAGATCAGCTTGTGTATATCCAGTATATCATATACCTAGAGACCTTCAGTGGAGGTATATGTGGGCCGACATGACGACGGAGACTATCAACGGATTTTTGTCCAATGATACTATCGTTTTTGGACTACACTGTACTTACCATCAGGTACACTGTAGTCACTTTGTAGAGCCAGTGTAATTAAAAAAACTAACTTAAATACTGTTAGTCGTAGGATTTCATGTTAGAAGTAAAAACGTCTTAGCTTATCAAACTTGGGAATGTTATTCTTTTTTTTTTCAGTATTAATACGAAGACTGACAACTTGGTGATCGCTATGGAGGCAAAGACATTAACTATTATGTCACCTTTAACACTTTTCAGATATAACCGTAAAAATAAGGAACCAATAATTTTGGGAGACTCGTTATTCGTTCAATTTAGTAAGTATAATAGAATATAGAACGTATTATACGTGATATAGTATGTTTTAAAAGCCTGTCCGAACCAGAAGGGGCATATTGGTGACACGATAACATTACCTTAATACATCAAAAGATTATATTGTTCGTAAACATTTGAAATTGAATTATTTTACCTATGATCTATAAGCGTAGATAATACGAAAAAGAAAACTTCCCCACTTTGTGAGCGCTGCAAGGTTGTCATCTGCTATGGGAATGTAGTTGCTATGAAAAGCTCAGGGGAAGATTTCTTTCTCAGCATTGGCGAAGTGTCGGAGGAATTAAGTTTATATTAGGAGAGTCGACGTCGATTAACGCATAAATAATAAACAAATTCCTACAATTCTAACTTCGCCTGAAGTGACTTTAGACAATATTATCTTACGAGGCTGGCATAGTCATCAATGATGCACTTAAGCCATATTAATATATTTGATTAAAAAAATGATTTTTTAATAAACAATACTTGGGATCAACAGGGGGTTATGACTGAAATTATATCTTTTATTTTTCGTGCCAGTTCTATGTAAACCAATAATTTTTGTGATGTCCACATTCTGTCTTGTACATTTGTACTTTAGGAGAATGGTGGGAAAACTAAGACAATTTTGTTTTTAATTATATTCGTATTTTTTTTTTATATAAACAGATAATTAGGTTTGTCTTACTGTTTATTGTCCCTTAGTTTGATGTTTGTTTTGCATTTCTGTTGAAAATATGATGCCCTATCTTAACTTTTTTTGTGTATTTTTTATTGTTTATAAATTGCGATACCTATCCCGTTATAAAAAATCCTCAATTTCTAGCCCATAAGGAACTGTAATCTATGATTTATCTCTATGCTAAATGTTATTCAGATCTGTTCCACTGTTGAAGCCTGATTAAGCTCCATTCCACCCATTCAATCTTTTGCATTTATAATAGAAGTAAGCTGTGTCAATTAATTTTAATAGATGGTGTGACCATGACGGCGGTAATCCCGAATATTAGAAACTTGCAGCTGGATAAAGTGGACGTCTACCCTCACATTGAAGACAGCAATATTCCGTACGCGCTTGGTCCCGGTGTTATGAAGAGCTACGGTAAGTATATTTGTAGAAGTTAAGCTGAGATTTATAAACGTTACTTAGACTTTGCTTAGAAAATAAGTTTGTCCTTAACGATAAGCTAAACATATAATAGGAACTTGAACATAGCCTAAATATGTGCAAAGTCAAAGTTTCAACGTATTTATTTATTATGCTATCGGACCAAAATAATAATGCAATACGCGAAATTTGATGCTCTTTCAGAATCTAGGAATAGAGGTACATACATAATAAATAAATACATTGAAAAGTTTTATTTATTTATTTTATTTTTTTTTACACTGGCTCGACATAGTGACTACAGAGTACCTGATGGTAAGTACAGTGTAGTCCAAATACGAAAGCGACTATCAAAGGATGAAAATCCATTGATAGTCTACATCGTCAACAACAAACAAGTTAGTAAAAATTCTGATCATGTCGGCATTAATGGGTTAAACAAATAAAAGATCACCATTCTTATAAGTGTGAAACTGATGCATTCTGATACAGGGATGAAATAATTTGTTACATTAATTTAGCAGAAGGGAAATAGTCATATTTAGCTTTACAGAATAAACGTAACAATATATGAAATAATGTGTCCTAATTTTCAGATCCTGTGGTGCTTTCATCATTTAATTCTTTAGTTAGAAGGGTACCTGACAACTCAAAGGAAGGTTTGACTATGCAAGTACCAATCTTCATGAAAGCTTTCATCCAGAGCAATATCTGTGATTTCGGTGTTCATTAAAATTTAATTAACAATAACAATTCTTTATTGTAATTCTAAATAAAATTAATCTTTTAAACACTGTTTCATTTACTTAACTCGTAATACATTCAATACCAACGCTATATTTTAATTATAAAATTGGGAAGTATTAAATCACACATGAGCGCCAAAGGAGACCTCAAATATAATATGTTTTTATATAGGACAATATAAAATTTGAACAATTTGTAGTCAGCTGATGCATCGTAATCAGTAAAAATAGGTTTTATTAAAATATGACATGTTTAAAGGATCAGATCAGAAATCAGATAACGGTTCTTGAGTAAAATTGAGCATGACATCTGGCTAGAGGTGATGGCAGGTGTAGCTTTGAACTGGGCAGTAGACTTGAGGAAGTCTGCTGCCCGGATGAGACGCAGGCGGCGTGCAGTGTCAACTGGGCAGTAGACTTGAAGAAGTCTGCTGCCCGGATGAGACGCAGGCGGCGTGCAGTGTCCGGCGCCCCGTCCGTGAGATTGGTTTGGGGGAGTGGGCTCTTTACCCCGCCCAGAGATGAAGCCTAAACAATCTGTTCGCTTCTCGGGCGTCTGGAAGGAACTGGATTCGCAGGCCTGGGTGGAGTGATTGGAAGGACACACCGGGGGTTTTAAGTAAGTAGGAGTTTGATACACCGGGGTCGCTGCCCTCACAGAGGCA
Source organism: Automeris io (assembly GCA_036320925.1). Taxonomy (NCBI): domain Eukaryota; kingdom Metazoa; phylum Arthropoda; class Insecta; order Lepidoptera; family Saturniidae; genus Automeris; species Automeris io. The sequence goes on along the minus strand of JAUDJH010000019.1, from coordinate 8,197,332 downwards.
TTCATGGTCCCATGCAGGATTACCTCCCGGGACCCCAAAAAAAGGGAAAGCTTTGAAATTAGTGAGTGGTGGCTTGGATTGAGAAAACGCAACGTTAGCGTCTGGTTTAAGACGGGTAGATGACGCGATGAAATCTTCGGGCTGTAAATGGATGAACTTGACACGGGATGGTGTATGATGGCATAAAATGAGGGATACTTATACCTAGCAGTGGGTAGAATCGGGCTGCAAATGATAATGATGATGATGCCGTTTCAGTGTAGCAAGAAATGCTAGAATTTTAAATAACACGACAGACCGCACTGCGTATTATGTACTAAATTTTCTTACCATACTCGTACATTTTACAACTCCATGATTTTTATTACTCTTAATTCGTTTTTGTTACATACTAGAAATATTTCCTACCAATAGAAGCATTAATAACTATCTAAACTGTCGCTTTTATAATACTAGTACAATTTTTATATTTATTTCAATAAATTCTTCAACATGCGAAAGAGAACCTTGTAATTTAAATCTGAATTTTGTCATTTTTAAACTGGACACCGTAACAAAACTTGTTTGATTTAAAATTTATAATAAAGTTAATTTAAATTTATTATAATTTCATTAATATTTTGTATAATATAATTTTTTTTAATAATAAACATAGAAATGTATAAACAGAAAAAGGGCGGATCCGCAACTAAACGATAAACAGCAAAATTATTAGAATTATCTATTCGAAGGTTATCTCTTAATGAAGTAATTTTGCGTTTAAATAAATTACATTTGCCTTGAACCAGTTAAGATTAAAATAATAAAACAAAGGCTATTATTTCTGATACACATTTATTACTAAATCGATAAAAAAATATTTATATTGACTATTATACATTTGTTATTTATTTTGCATGATCAATATGCACTATGAATCTATCAGGTTAAATTTTTTTTTGGATAGATATGTATGAGATCCCGTTAGACCTTTCCATCACAGATCAAGGCTGTGGTCTTCGTGCTAGGCATGCGTGCCATGGCACGGAGCGTTTGTCTGTTCCGATACAATTAGAGTTCAGTACAAATTATCTACGAGAAAACCGAGCATTACTCTAACGAAAAAATTAAACAAATTCTGTGATAAATTTGCCGCTGATAAATGGGTTCTCCCATACCTCGATATAGGTCGCAGTTAGTTAACTAAATGGAAATAAATCTGCCTTGCCGGTCATCCAGGATGAGACCTCAGTCGTATCCTCGATGCCGGTAGGTGGAAGGTGGAACACCCCGGGGGCTTTAGTCGGTGCAAGTCTAACACGGGGGGTGGCCCTCACTGCCCTCCGAGGTCGGTTAAAGATTTTCCCCAGATTACCAAAAAAAAAAAAACAAAAAAAGGAAAATAAATTCATAATTGTATTTTCTGTTATGTAACTAAAAGTTTCAGTTTTCGTAGTTTTACTATACACAGTAAAGTAGTAGTAGTAGTAGTAGTTTCTCTACACGTGACTCCTGGGTGGTGCTAAACGAGCAGCAGCGAGGTGGCAGGGCGTCGGTGCCCGTCTGGATCGCGACCACAGTACATGGGTGTAAAGCCCGTCATAGTGACCAGTTTCGGCTTGTCGCGTTTCGGGATCAGCTTGTGTATATCCAGTAGCTCATATACCTAGAGACCTTCAGTCGTGGTATACGAGGGCCGACATAGACTATCAATGGATTTTCATCCTTTGATAGTCGCTTTCGTTTTTGGACTACACTGTACTTACCATCAGGTACTCTGTAGTCACTATGTCGAGCCAGTGTAAAAAAAAATAAAAAATAAAAACTTACTTAAGTATAAGACATAGCTTCATGCGAAACTTCATGATTTTGGATCACTAGGAATGATCAAAAGAAGATGGAGCCTAAATAGACTGTCCTGTTCCCGGGCTTCTGGAAGATTCGGAATCCTAAGACCTGGGTGCAGTGATTTGAAGGACACACCCGGGTCGCTGCCCTCAGAGCCGCCCTAATAATCCTATTTAGGATTTAGCCCTCGGGTTACAAAAAAAAAGTTCACCAGCTTAAGGTCGCTCAGCGTACGATGGAGCTGGCTACGTTAGGTATCTCTTTGAAGCATAAAGTCCGAAATCAGATTATCCTACAGATAACCAATCTTGTTGACATAGGTCACCGTATTAGGAAGCTGGAGTGGCAGTTGGTAAACTGTATGACGAAGGTCATTGTAGCTGGTGGTTTCTAGAGTGGAGACTGCTGATCTGCAGACATAGCGTGAGGTCCGCCCAGCAAGGTGGAGCGATGACATACGAAAGGTGGCCGGAAAGGATTGTATGAGAAGAACCGAGAGTTCTGGACTAGAATGGGCTAATAATGATGATAAACTATAACTGGTTCAAACAATAGTAATTAAATGCTGCTAACATAATTAAAATGCAAATAAAACATTTTTAAATCGTTTAGCAAGTTATGCATTACGGCTACACATCACGCAATGGTATAGGTATAAATAGATGGTACTAGGATTTTAACTAACATTATTAATTAATTATTGCAAATATGAAGAACAATTTGATAGTATTCTTCTTAGCCATAGGATTCTATGGTTGTGTACAATCGCACGATGTCGCTGAAAGTAGGGTTAGTGGACTGAATAAATACCAAGGTATGTTTTCGTTGTTTTTATATGTAGTCAGTTTTTGCTATGGTAGCCTAGTGACTAAGTGACCGGTATCCTAATGCCAATGGCAATGCGCAATTAATAATAGCGGCGCGGCAATGCTAATGGTCGCAGGTTCGAATTCCAGCATGCATTTTTGCTTTTTTACATAATACGTGTGGGTTTAGGCATCACATCCTCAAAGGTGAACGAAAAAGATGAGACTAGCAATAAAATATTAAAACTAAATTTCAAAGAATAATGCCAAAACGATTAATTTTAAAATACCCATAGAAACATCCTACTTTCGGAATTAAGTAATTTTGAAAATGAAATGGAGTTACTGAAATGTAAATCAAGTATTGTAAAATATAATAAAGAAATAATAATTCGTAGCCGTTTGTTCAAACAAATAACTAAAGTTCTGTAAATATGTTTTTAATATAATGCATTCGGGGATAGATAGCCACTGTATATATGTATGTGTATAATAATATAAGCAACTGTTTCCACTAGTTTCTATCGGCTGCAACTGAAGTTTTCAATTTACCTAAAACTAATCCAGAGATGGGCAAAATGTAATCTGATTAATTATTAACGATTACAAATTATAACCATAAATTTAATTTTGTTACTCTATAATAATGATTAAGACCCTTCTAAGCATTTAGGAGTTATATTTTTTATGCAATTGAGGAATCCTTAGTATTTAAAACACACATCGGCAAAATGTCATCGTGATTGTTTTTCATTAATCAAATTACATTTTACCCGCCTATAGAATTATCATTATAAAATCAATATTCTTGCAGATGCCGAAGATATTTATTACCCGTGCAAAAAAAGTGATATAGGATGCATAAGGAAATTTTTCTCGGCCAACAGTCACTGCAAAGCGGCCTACGGTCCGGTACCAGATCCCTTCAAACTGAAAAGTATTATAGTGCGCTTGGCTAACTCGAACATGACCGTTGTATTAAATAACGCTGTAGTTAAAGGCCTGGATGGTAAAATAACATCGTTTTAGTAAGTAGCGTCATTTAATTACATTGTAAATTATTGAAAATAGTCTATGAAATTCATAATTTATCTCAAATAACAATTGTAACCCTCATAGCATCTAATAGTAATATCATGCTGCGCTATTAGTCATGTTGGGCACGATGTATAAGCGCAAAGTGGATACAATCACTAATGTATCTCTGCTTACTCCGAAAGGGATATAGCGTGATGATATATTATTAACAATTGAGGATTTAACCAAGATTTCTAACAAAGATTTAGCACGTATTGGCTACATTACTTCTTGATTACTGATGTTAAGTTTTATAATATTATTTAGAATTGTTGTTAGTTATAAATAGATATTTGTTAGTATAATATAAAGAAAGTAGAAAATATTAAGAATAGAAATAAATATATAAATAGTAAGTAGGCTACATATCCATGTCTTTGTATGATACTCTATAGATATTAGAAACTATAGACAATCTTATTATAAATACTTTAACGGGACTTTAGCGCGAAATAACTAACTTTTAATGGCATTTATTGAAATTTAATTTTTTATCATTACCTGTATAACCAGGTCGAAACGTCAAGCCATAATTAAATGTAAGTTATTTCGCGCTAAAGTCCAGTTAAACTATTTATAATGAGTACAAACCGCGAAAACTTAAAATGTGTTACAGACAATCTATATCTGGACATTGGAAATCAGTAGCATTATATTGTTATATACTTGGACATTTAATGCAATATTGTTTTCGAATTTAATTCTTCTGTAAATATGGACATGAGATTCCTATTTCTGAAATTACCAGATTTTACGTCAATATATTTATTAAATATCCAAATATAACAACGAAAAGCTTTTATAGGATGTACACCACTTCAATATATAGAAAATTGTGTATATATATTGTGTGTGTGATCTTTTCTTCTAGACTCCCATAGTCTAGAAGTATATTATTATTAAATAACGTCTGATTTAAATTTTATCAGATTTTTTTAAGCTCATAAACTTAGTTAATTTCGTTTTATTGTTTTCAGTATAAATAAGAAATCAGATAACTTGGTACTTGCTGTTGAAATGGGTCCTTTGACTATTATATCACCCCATACCACCATAAAATATCAACGTAAAGGAAAAGAGCCAATCATACGGAAGGACGCTGGGTATATATCCTATGGTAATGCACCATAATTTTCCTTTAATATGTAGCCAAATACACAAATGTACAAATTTCCCTTTACTGGACCATGAGCGGGGAGATTGAATTGAAACCACTAGATACAGATGACCACTGGTTTAATTACTTGACATATATAGCACGTAAAACCAATATTTAATATCTCTTTTGTTTCTGTGTCATTTCGTCACGATCTACAATATGGCACCTTTGCCTTATATGCAGCTGCTGTGAACGAAACTATATATAACGCGATGCAATTCGGCACAACGCCATCTACCGGACCGACATGCATCACGCTATAGTCTGTTGACAGCTGCTGACTAATGTTCTTTTACTCGAACACACAAGAAATAAGCATACATATCAAATAACCAACCAAAAAATTAAATAACCATTTTTTTTTTGTTAACTCGCTGGAATTCCCTTCGGACTGTCAGGGGAGTGGATAGGGTTTACTCCCCCGGTGTGTCGGACTTGCACCGACTAAAACCACCGGGATGCCAACTATGTGCTGTCTCTGCCTTCGCCGGTATACGCATACTACCTACGGACCCGGCGTGAAAATTTAATGACCAAAAATGACCATATTTTTTTTACACTGGCTCGACATAGTTAGTACATTGCACCTGATGGTAAGTACAGCGTAGTCCAAAAACGAAAACGATCATCAAAGGATCAAATTCCATTGATAGTCTCCATCTTTTTTTGTTTTTTTTTTTTTTTTAAAGCGGACTAATTACTGCGTGCCGGCATTTTCAGTTCAACCGGGCTTAGGGGGCGAGCACAGAAGGTGCTCATCCAGCGAAATTTTTGGGTTGGGTGGCAATGCAAGGGCACCCCTGTGGGTACGAACCTCGGCTTGGACCGCCAGCCAAATAAAGTACTAACCCTACGGGTGATCTACCAGCCTTCGGGTGATCTACCAGGATAGCCTCCATCGTCATGCCACTCGTCATGCTCATGTCGTCGGCCCACTTATACCACGACTGAAGGTCTCTAGGTATATGATTTAAAGGATATACACAAGCTGATCCAGAAACGCGACAGGCCAAAGCGAGTCACTATGACGGTCTTTAAACTTGTGTACTGTGGTCACGACCCAGTTTGGGCAATCGCCCTACCATCAAACAAAAAACCATATAAATGTCGGCCTGACGCGCAATGGTAGTGACCCTGCCTGTAAAGCTGAAGAATCTGGGTTCGAGTTCCGGTAGCAATGAATATTTCTATGATATTTAGGTCAGTTAATCGCGAATCATAGATGTGTATGTATATCTTTATCTAGTACCCGTAATAGAAACGCAAGCTTACTTTGGGACTAGGTCAATGTGTGTAATTGTTAACAAATACAATTATAAATCCTGCTAGATATGGCGTTCAAATATTAGGCTATTTGAAAATTATTTTTAGTCGAAAGCTGAGATTTATAGACGCTATTTCGACTTTGTTTAGCAAAGTTCTCAAAAAATATATTCGTTTTCATAAAAAAACTAATATATAATAAGAACCTGAGTACAGCCGTAGTGTTCATAAAGCCAAATCCATGTTTGAGATGTTACTGTAGAAATATTTGTAGAGTAGTTTACTAACTAGATCCGATTTTCATCAACAGATTATCCGTTAATCTCCGTTAATTCGAATTAGAATATTGACAGATCAAAGTAGATATAATATTATTTTATAAATACTCATTTATTGCTTCTGAACCGTATTTAAAACATGTACGATTTTTTGTCGTATTGAAATAACTCTTTGTGATGGTTATAAAACACTCCTATATCCATATTTTGATAAATTCGGATTATAAGTAGTGCGAAATGCTTTATCCAAACCAGAGATAGGAAAATGTAATCTGATTAATGATTACAAAATGTAGTCGTAATTTTCATTTTGTTGTTCTGTAATCATGATTAACTCCTTTCAAAACATTAAGAAGTAATAAATGTGTATGCATTTGAGGATTCAGTAGTGTTTAGAACATAGACCAGCAAAATGCAGTTTTATTAATGATGAAAAAAGCAAAATGTAATCATAATAGTTTTTCATCAGTCTGATTACATTTTGCCCATCTATGATCCAAACTAGGTCCGTAACTTCTAGATCTGTATTATCACGGATTCAGATGCAGTGCGAAGCGCTGTAAAATTATACCTATTTATCAGTCTATAAATATAGTTGTAATAAATATAATTATTAATTAATCATTCTTCGCATGTATAATTAAATTTTTAGGTTCACTGACATTGACGGCTATAATACCAAATATAAAAAATTTGCAATACGCTGAAACCGAAGTATATGCGTATATTGATGATGGCAATCCTCCATATGGCCTGGGACCTGAATTTATAAAAAGTTTCAGTAAGTCTTTTTTTAATTTTTCATTTAATTTTTATACCACTTTTCAGATTGTATTCCTTTCCGTACTATGTTCTTTTCGTTTCCTTCCGTGGTCATGACGGGTTGTGGATAAGAAGCCATAAACTCTGTGTAAAAAAAAATGGTGGTAGGTTTGAATTTTAAAGAGTAGTTTTGAATTTTCCTAGATTTAATACGAATTTCGGCACTGCATGCTCACTGGAGAAGAAAATTATTAAAAGAAAACCTTTACATCCACTTCTGTGTTGATTTTTGTTTTTCTCTTTTATGTAATTAATATTTATTCACTTTCATATTACATATTGACTTGATTAAGATTGTATTAAATTGAAACACTCAGAAATTTGTAATATTTAAACAATTTAACATGAAATAATGTTTCAATTTTCAGATCCTGTGGTTCACAAGAGCTTTACCAAGCTGATTAAGAAACTACTGGAAAATGCTAAGGAATCTTTGGTTTTCGAAGGACCTATTTTCATGGACACGTTTATACAAAGCAATATTTGTGACTTTGGCATGAAATTGAAATTGCGTATATAAGATTTTTAAATCCTGTATCTTATCTTCTGAAGTTAATAAGTTTACTTCTTTGTTTAACTAAAATATTGTATAATGTATCACGTAGCGTATATGTCCCAAAATTTGTAACATATATTTTGTTTTATAATAAAAATCATAATATTACATAAATATACTCTTCTTTCTACTATAAAATAACGTATTTCAATTATCCTTTATTATGTACAAACTTTCAATATTAAATATCTTGAAAAAAAAACAAAAATTTAAATACTAACACATACTAATATATTCATATGTATATCCATTGTTGAATAAATTTAATCTTCTATTTAACTTGATTTGGTATTAGATACTCAAATTCCTACAGATAATAGCACAAATCAAACATAATTGTAGAATTAAAATTTACATATTCATGACTCCTGGGCGCATTCTAGTAAATCTAGTTTAAATTTGTATAAAACATTATTTACCCTTAAACTGTACTTTTTGTCTTGCTCGGAAACATTATTCTATTTAAAAAATGGTCAATTTTGAATCACCAATGAAGTCGAATTAAACCGCTTTAATAAAAATGGTGTTTTGTATAATTTTAAACTAGATGTAATTTGTTAGTGCTAATCATTCTAAAACAAGATTGAAAATTAATATTTAAATGATAAAATGAAATCTATTAATTCAATAATGTCCCTAGTTAAGTTGGCCATGATCGATATAGCAAGTCAAAACAGTTTTCACAACTCTGCAACTGCAAACTATTCACTTGCATATCCTGCAAGGGATATAATTTCATAGGATATTATTGTAATACTCCTTAGAAGCCTTGGTCGCTAATGAAGTGTTAAACCTCACATTGTGTTGCGTGCAAATATTATAAATAGCCTTGATACAGATAATGTTGAAATAGTAAAAAGTACTGAATAACACGCTACATAAATAAACAGGCCACTCTGACGTATGTTGTGGATGCCTATATATATATATAATAGGAACTACACATTTTTGATTGTAACTGTGTATATGTATTGTAAAATGAGTTATTGTACCAGGCCACTGCCAACCCTGTAAAAAGTAAATAAATAAATAAACATAGCTTCTTTTGTATACGCCGTTGTACGTTTAATTCTATTACATTTTCTTTAACTACCTAAACTACAAATCAAACTCTGTCACACCAGAAATCGTAAGAAGCTGCAAGCATTGGCGAAAAAGATCTACGTAAAAAATTGGTTTAGATTAAAAGACATAAAAATGCAAATAAAAATTGCATTGCAGTATATACATATTATATAAATCTTAATTCCTATAAAAATCAGTTAAAATCTCCGTCTCTATTTCTTTCTTCAACCCAACATGGCTAAAGCGAGCCATACTGGCGCTGATAAATATTAACTAAAGCATGATTGAAACAACAATGCTATAAGACACTAGTACGGCAATACCTTCAATAAATTAATTTATAGGTTAAATAAAAAATATATTAAAATTTTGTTCATGTAACAAAATTATTTGACAAGCATGAAATTATAACATTAGTATAAGAATTTGTTGATATAGAATCATTACAGTAAATTGATTACATATACTATTTAAACTGCAAAACCTACTACCACAAAGACACAAACAAAGACATCTGGGAGAAACGCTACAGCTAGGTGGAACAGGGGTCGCATACCAGGAGAATATTCCCCTTTCTGGCCGAAACAGATGCGTTCTTGAAGGACCATAGAATACACTTTTGGATTGCCCAGGTCCTCACGCGCCATGGACTGTTCAAACAATATCTGAACAGATTTACCATCATCAGCAACATCGCGTGTCCGTGCGACGGTCAATCTGTCCAGGATTTGTTCCACCTGGTCAAGGACTGCGAAATATTATCGCGAGAAAGGATGAATATCGAGATTCAGTTCTTGTTGGTGAATTTAGATCCTTAATCGTTCCCAGAGGTTATGAGGTCAAAGAGAGTAACAGCCGCTTTTGTTGATTTCGCGAAAAATATAATAATCACATTTAAAAAAATAAACAACAGTGGATAGCGCTAATGGCGCGGACTTACCAGTGTACTAGTATAGTATAAAAATGTAAATGGCTGGTATCAAGTCGCCAGCCATTAGGCTAAGTACCTATAAATATTAAGCATCTCATTTAATAATATTAAAAAAAAAGTATTACATTAGTATTATATATATATATATATATATATATATATATATATATGCCTAAGTATGATAGACTACTAATAATAATAGATAAATAGAAAAATAAAATTGCTATACAAAATAAATACTTTTATACCAACATTATTAATAGATGTTAATAATGCGATGATCACGATATAACAATTATTTTAAGAACGATTAACTCTCATTATTATACAATTACTGCAAATGAGGACTCGTACAATTAATATTTCATATTTGTAGGTTATCATGTCCTCTACGTCAATCAGAATAAAATATTAGATTTTTCACAAGCAAGACTAATTTATAGTCAATTTGATTATTTGGTCTGACCAGTAGGGCTAGACAAAGTAACACTTCAGCACATATAACGCTAATTGACAAGTGCAAAATATTAGGTCCTTACATATGAAATTGGCGTTTTTCGTACTGGCCACTTTAATCACAAATTTCTCCTCTTTGGTAAGGAATTGTAAATTCAAATTTGTACAGCTATAGACTCATGTATTTGTGCTTCGATGATCGTCATTCATTTGTTTTTTCTTCTGTTTTTTTCTGTTTGCGTCACTCATTTTACAAAATGGAAAACTTAAAATATCGCATTATTTACGAGTACGAGTTCCACCGTGGCACTAGTGCTGCGGAAACAACTCGAAGGGTGAATGATGTGTATGGCGGTCGTGTTGCAAAAGAAAACACAGTTCGTTTTTGGTTCCAACGTTTTCGTTCTGGAAATTTCGACCTGCAGAACGAGCCCCGTGGACGGCCTGAGACTCAAGTTGATAATGAAGAGTTGAAGGCTATTGTGGAAGCGGATCCATCGCAAACCACGTCCGAGTTAGCTGCAGGCTGCGATGTTAGTGATAAAACGGTTTTAATTCACTTGAAGCAAATTGGGAAGATTAAAAAGCTTGAAAGGTGGGTACCTCACGAATTGACTGAAGCAAACCGGCAAACGCGCGTCGACTGCTGCGTTACATTACTAAACCGGCACAATAATGAAGGTATTTTAAACCGAATCATTACCTGTGATGAAAAATGGGTTCTTTACGATAATCGGAAGCGCTCAGCGCAATGGTTGGATCCTGGCCAGCCAGCCAAATCCTGCCCCAAGCGAAAATTAACCCCAAAAAAGTTACTTGTAAGCGTTTGGTGGACTAGTGCCGGTATTGTTCATTACAGTTTTCTCAAATCTGGCCAGACTATTACGGCTGATGTCTATTATCAGCAATTGCAAACCATGATGGAAAAGCTAGCGGCTAAACAACCTAGGCTGGTCAATCGCTCCACGCCACTGCTGCTTCACGACAACACTAGACCACACACTGCGCAACAGACGGCTACTAAATTAGAAGAGCTTCAATTGGAAAGTCTAAGACATCCTCCGTACTCCCCGGACCTTGCTCCAACAGATTACCATTTTTTTCGAAATTTGGATAACTTCTTGCAAGGGAAAAAATTCAACTCCGATGGGGCAGTCCAAATCGCCTTCAAAGATTTTATTGATTCCCGTCCGACTGGTTTTTTTAGTAAAGGGATCAATGAACTACCTATGAAATGGCAAAAGTGCATAGAAAATAATGGTTCATACTTTGAATAATTAAATATATTATATTAAAAAATATTCGACTTTTTGTTCCTCCCATACAAAACGCCAATTTCATATGTAAGGACCTAATATTATAAAGCTGAAGAGTTTGTTTGTTTGAACGCGCTAATCTCAGGAACTACTAGTTCGAATTGAAAAATTCTTTTTGTGTTAAATAGACGATTTATCGAGGAAGGCTTTAAGCTATATAACATCACGATGCACCTATTAGGAGCGAAGAAATAATGGAAAATGTGAAAAAAACAAGGAAAATTATTCATCCTTGAAGGCTTCCATTGCGTGCGCTGCGAAAACGGTTCAAGATACCAAAAATATATGTAGGAAAGAATTATTCCTCTTGAAATGATCTAAAAAAATGTCTGCGACCGTATATGTCTATCTTTTAAGATTAACTCACTAGAGCCGTTTTTATGGTAATTGAATTTGGTCGAAATTAATGCATTATTTGTTAAGAGTTGTATCAACGTAATAATATTAATCTTTATCCAAATAAATGTATTGTTGATTAAGAGTATTTAATTATGAACAAAATTGTCTTTGACATCACTTAATTTCAATGAACATCTTAGAAGATATTACAATACCTTATATAGCAAAACAACGTTTCCCGGATCAGCTAGTTAATGATAAACTTACCGAATCATTATTCGATATGTCTTGAATATTTTTCTCTGAGTTGATGGCGGTTGGACATATCCAATAGTGGATGGCGAATGCGTCATACATCAGATAAGCATTATGTAACTACTAAAAAGACTTTGCTTTAAAATAATTATTAGTATTTACCGGTATTCAGCAATTAGAAATCAATCGGATGTAAAGCGATTATATTACCAATTTGTCTAACCATGTTATTTATTTACAAATCAGGCTACAATGAGACTATAAATAGATAGTTTCTAGAGTAAATTCGGGCATTTGTAATACTGTTATCAAAATGAAGAATTTGTTTTTACTATTTCTATTAGCCAATTTTGTTTTTATTAAATCGGATGATAACATTGAAAGTTTAATTAAAAGAAGTGAACAAAAACAAGGTATTTATTTAATTAGTACACCAATTAAAACCTCAGCAGAAGTCATATCAAAGTGCACTCCCCTTTTGAAATTTAATTTAATTACGCTAAATTTGCCTGTAGTGGATAAGTGATAACGAACCGGTATGAATACGCGGTATCGCGAGTGGTCATAGGTTCATACCCTGGCACGTACCTCTGTGTTTTTCTAGATTAAATACAGATTTTAAGCAAAACATGCTCACCGGTGAAGAAAAACGTTCTAAGAAAACCCGCATGGCATCTAATAGAAATGTCATGTGTAAGTGCCCTGAGAATGGAAATCAACTGCGCTACTGGTCACGATGGGCATATATAATATGCCACGATATATACACACATAGAAGGTGCATGCATCACCTTAGATGCTAGCAATCTGCATGCAATTCGGCATGCTTTATACCTTTGGCTTTTAAGGCACCTTAGTTTGAATATTCTATTCTGCCGGTCAACTCCACGGCAAATTCGGAAGTTTTTTTAGATATTTTTTTACACTAGCTCGACAAAGTGACTACTGAGTACCTGATGGTAAGTACATCAAAGGATGAAAATCCACTGATAGTCTACATCGTCATGTCGGCCCACATATACCACGACTGAAGGTCTGTAGGTATATGAGCTGCTGGATATACACAAGCTGATCCCGAAACGCGACAAGCTGAAACTAGTCATTATGACGGGCTTTACACCCATGTACTGTGGTCGCGATCCAGACGGGCACCGACGCCCTACCACCTCGCTGCTGCTCGTTTAGCACCACCCAAGAGTTACGTGTAGGGAAACTAAGGTAAAGCCTACGGACGCGAGCAGCTTCGACTCCCAAAAACACAAACAATCAAACAAACTCCCAACTTATGCATTCAATTCATTTTTTTTGTTGTTCCCGGATTAATTTGTTTCATAGATTTATGTTCTAATGTATTGAGATCGGAGGCAGTATGTAAAGCAATATCCGAATTCTGTCCGAATTAGCTTGCTCGGTATTTTCTTGGATCTGGATTGGACGCAGTCGCCCTTAGGCACTGTGCTTCGTAATGAACACAAACGTATTAGGGAAATCGGCATATAAAACTTCTTAACACGTTCATTACTGATGAGCCATCAAAAACACTGAAGTTTTTGGTTTTCCTTCTGTTCTAGAAGCTTCCAATTCACAAATATTGCTTTTGGCTAACGAAGCCTATTTTTTGGTAACCCGAAGCCCATTATTGGCCGTTCCTCCATTCACAAGGTGCAACGAGCTATGGGATAGCAAAGGCTAAGTTCTTAGAACGTGGCTCGATGCGTGGAGCCCCCTGGGGAGGGCAGCGCCATACACTGTAGGAGGGGTGGTGCGTGGGAACACGCACAACACCACTGGAGTATCGCCTAGGCGGCCGTCCCTTCAGACGGTTCGCCCAGTACTACCTGCAAGGCATAGGGTATTTGAACAAGGTAGGCAGTAATCGCTTAATTAACCCGAATATTATATTATTATAGTAAATATTATATAGGTTATATACAAAAGAAACATGAAGTAAAAATAGAATACGTATGAATGTATGTAGATAGGTATTTTTCATCTTTAGGTAATTTATTCCGGACTTATTTATTGTAAGGGCGTGCAATGCTTTCATGCATCTATGGAATGAACGATACTGCTGCAAGGATCCTGAGATGTACGGGGACTCCAGCGACTCCATGTAGGTTTGGCTAACAGAGCCTCTCAACTAGTCTGTCATAGCAATATCTACGAAGTATTTTCTTTTTATGAGAAGACCTCTTTCAATTATCTTTTTTTTTTCCCTTTTTTTCTTGCATTATATATAGACTAGTACCCACATTTTATTACACGTAATTAGCAAATAGCTATTTTTTTAAAAAGGTACAAGACTTTTCAAATATCTTAAAATTTCATCATAAATATAAAATTGTTTAAGACTCTGAAGATGATATTGTCCAACCATGCGCCAAAAGTGACCTGGAATGTATCAGAAGGTACTTCAACCAGCATGCACGCTGTATGTCCAAGTACGGACCAGCGCCAGATCCGTTATTCATGGAACGAAGAACGCTGACAGCTGCTGCATCAAACATAACCTTTATAATGACAGATGCTAAAATAACTGGTATTAATGGAGACATTACATCGTTTTAGTGAGTTTCCTACGACTTTGTATTAATTTTAGTGAAATAACTTAAAAAATTTTTTAGAGATTTGTACAACTTTGCTCCGTAAATGACTTTAATGAGAAAGTCAATTATCATAGTACCATATGGTTACGCAATATGTCTTTCTGGAAAGCAGGTAAGAATTATTAAAAAGTGATGCTATTGGATTCGTTTGAGTTAAGAGATAATCTAAGATTTTTTTCGATTTACATGTGTAACCATACAAATACATTCAAAAATACAGTGTAAACTCCATTTAACGTCACTCGATTTATCGACAAACTCCCTAAAGCGTCGATATTACTCGGCTTTGGTTGGTTTAGCTTTTTCCCCATACAATGACACACTCTATATAGCATTACACCCACTCTCAATAACGACAGCAATTTAATAATATAAAGTACTTTTTATGCTAAGATAACTTTTTAAATTGCCAAAATTAGTAAAAACTGCGCAGCTGTGTACGTTCTTTTGTCGGTTTATTATCCTAGCCCTTAATAAACTCGACTGTCGGCATTACACATACCGAACTTTCTAAGAAATACGTTCTTTTGTTTACAAATTGGGATTGCTTGCACGTGTTGACTGTTGTTAGTAGGAGTCATGGATTATCTATACGTTATCATATTCTTAGTTACTCACAAACTTTCAAACTGTAAACATGGCAAGTAAGAGTTTAAAACTTTTTCTTTTTCTAATGCAGATTTTTCTTCTCTCCATATAACGACAACTTTCTATAACGTCAAAATATGCACAGTCCCTTGAGGGTCGTTATATAGAGTTTGCACTGTATATGTAATTTCTGTGATTTTTATAAGATATAACGCAGAATAAAGTGTCAATATCCTAAGAACAAGAAAAATTACAAATGAGTTAACTTATTAGTACTAGATAAAATAAACAATAATTTTATCATCCTGGAGAACATCCCGGGAAACCATATCGATGGGTGGAAGTACCCCGCCCGGTTTAGTTGTGAAGACCTTTCTCGGTCAATTAACGCGCGTCATGTCGAAATAAAAAGAGGGGTGAAAGGCTATTTATCTCAAATGTAATTTTTTGGTGATATAGTAATATATATATTTTCGGAATCAGAGTTTTTTACCGATTCCAAAAATATATATTTTACTATATCACCAAAAAATGTCGCTTAAACCAAATAGCCTTTAACCCCTCGATATGATATTATCATCAATTATCAATAATAATGAATACAAATAGTCGGTCCAATTGATGTTTAGTTAAAAACAATTCCTCACATTTAAACCATATTTTTGTATTTCATTTTTACAGCATAAATAAGAAGACGGACACGTTAGTGATTGCTGTTGAAATGAAGCCCATAACCATTACATCTCCTAAGCTAATTTTCAGATATAATCGTAAAGGCAAAGAACCGATAATTTTGTCAGACTCTTTTTTCTTAAAATACGGTAAGTATAATTGCGTAATAGACAACATACCACTTTTCTAAATACCTTAGTTTTTCTATACATATACACGCTATTCACGTGCATGTGTATTTTATTTTCGCAAGTCTACTACTAGATGGCGCTAGTAGATACTTTGCGAACACACTCGTTTCGGAGCAGCCAAGCAAAGAGCATTAGAATTGCCTCGGTAGCCAATATTTTTGGATTGTTGCTTTGAATTGCCTTTTATCTTGGTTGATTGTACTTTTTTGGAAGCCTATTTTTTACATAGTGTAATTAGTGTGTATGGATTTTTTTTTTAACACAGAGTGGACATCACAGTGAATGTGCTTTTTAAATATTCAGGGAACGCGGTAGTGCGCAGGGTTTACTGTATTGAGGCTTTTCTTCTCTAGGCGGAGAGACATATAATAATATATATATGTTCGGTAATGGTCGTGTGCATTTTTAGGACCCTAATATAACCTTACCAGTGCCTTAGAATAGAGTCCACTTACATCGAGAAAAACCAGTGCAGCCGCAATCGGGCGCATAGTATATTCATTCGTTAATGCTTCTAACCCTTCTAAGATTAACCTTTTTTATTTTATCTGAAAAATAACTGATAAATTGGCGTCTAGATGCTGGGCAAAAACTCACATTTTGGCGTTTTTTAATCTTCATGGAATAAATTATTTCTACCTAAGAAGCACCGGGTCACCACAGCTGTTAATGTACACTTGTGTAAATTAGATTCACTACATTAGTGGTAGTTAATTCATATATTTTAACACTCTCAATAATCCCTCCAGATTCGGTAACTTTGACGGCGATGATACCTAATTTGAAAGACTTGCAGCTAGCCAAATCTTACCACTACGCTTACCTTGATGACAACAACCCTGCGTACGCGTTAGGACCAGGGGTCATAAAAACTTTTGGTAAGTGATTTTTAGGTATATTTTAATCCTTACAACAACGCATTCTGTTACGTAATTATATATATTGTTTTTATTTTTAAATAGTAAGTATTACTTTACCCATACATAATTTAACAATAAATTATATAAAATGATTCGTACATGTGTATAAACACTCATTCAGACTGAAATATATTGGTATAGCCTAAAGTTCTGAAGCTCGAACCATAGGATTTGGATATTAGGTTCTGTTTACAACGTGGGCATGCACAAAGGGCCGTCATTTTTATATTCCACCCTTAAGTGAGTAAAATGGGGGTAGTAAGTTTATTTCAACATCCGTCAGTTTTGAAATAAGCACTATTAAAACTTTTATTTATGGCTTTTTGGTTAGACTTAAAAAAATGAGTAACGTTTTTAGAAAATAATACTTTAAAAAGGTAGTATTAGGTAGGAAAATTTGTTTGGTCACCACAACAAAGTAATATATTTTTATTTTTACCCGGGCCAAGCCGGGTCTCTGCAGCTAGTACTTTTTTTATCTCGGGGGAAAATCCTACATAGGACCATCAGGGACGCTGTGAGGACAGCGAACCCGGTGTGTCAGACTCTTACTGACTAAAAACCCCCGGAGTGTCCCTCTGATTGCTCCACCCGGGCCTGGGAAGCCAAATTCGTCCAGATGCAGCTAGTACTTGTAAAATTTCAAAGGGATAAAATTAGGGATGAAAGTTTGTTTGGGCAACGCTGAATCATCACAACTATATCATATATTTTTATTTTTATCCTGGATGTGCCGGATCACTGTAGATATTACTTATGTTAATATGCATTTTGTTTCCAGATCCCATAGCACACAGACAATTCGGTGCTCTGATTGGAGATGTACCACTAAATAACAGAGAGCTTTTGGTTCAACAAGGACCAATGTTTATGAACGTATTTATACAGAGTAACATTTGTAATTTTGGTTTGAAAATAGATTACAATTAACTTGTGTTTATTATTAAATGTATTAAAATTTTTGATATATTTCTTATTTATTAATAACACTGATGACGTTATTATACATGCGGAATATTTATATATATAAAGATTAAAATAATAAAATAATTAAGTTACAAAATTACTTTATTGATTCTGATTATTCACTTGGGTATATTCTTATCACTTGCTTCATATTTAGTTTACTTCAAGTATATTTTGTCTGTCAATTTTTTTTGTGCATAAATCATTTTTCTAGCCCTAAGGCTCGATTTTTGGCTATAATTAGTTCTAGATATTAGCAGTATGTAGTGTTTTATCTTATATTACAATAAAAACAAAAACACCTACCTTATTCCACACCTTATCACCTATTATGTTTAAAGAGCGATATTCATACGTGTACCGTTTTTAAATGTTTATTTTTATCTTGGCTAGAGTATTGTAATTAATGACATATTTTGATTTATATTATAATGCTAATAAATTAAATTAGTATTCTAGTGCCCCCAGATAATATAAATCCGTTACGCAATGCGCGCGGGCAGCAGCGATGCTTACAGCACTCGTCTCTCCCCATGCCTGCCTTAATTTTATCGTTACATTAAATTATATTAGAAAATAAAAAAGATAAAATTATTTAACCTGTTAATGCCAAAAACAAAGATCTCACAAAAAGTTTTCGACTCCTAATTTTAATCCGATACTGAGCCGGTGAAATTTTGTTTTAAAATATGTTAATCCAAGTCAAGATGCTTTTGAAGCGGAGCGATTTGTTCTGAATTTGTTGTTACGACAACTTAAAGTCTTGTTGCATAATACCAAACACTATTATAGTCATGTGATAAATATATATTATCATTTTAAGAGTGAAATGGATACATTAATGGTAAGTCAACAGTTTACTTACTTTGCTTCTACGTGTAGCTGAACTTTAAATCGATTTTAATAAAAGTTATAAAATATAGAGACTATATATATACTTTTATTTATGATACTTATTTACTTTTACTATCAATAACGGTTTTTATTATGTACTGGGCAAGCTATATTTTAAGTTTCGTCTAATTGTAAAGAAACATTAATAATACAATATTTTAACTTGGAAAATATATAACAATACTGCAAAAGTTATATCGAAATCAGCATAGAAGTTACCGCGTGCGCCCAAAAATAAAATCCGCCTAAAATAATAATTTGGTATTAATAGTTTTCATTTAAGTGACTATACATTATTAATATGCTTTATTAAGTATAATATTGTATTTAAGTATATAATTTTATTTCTAAAAAGCATATTAAATACTTTTAGACAATATTATGCATTAAGTCCATTAAAATTACAAACAACTCTAGAAAAATTGCATAATTTATAAATGTCTGTATCGCGTATATGAATTTTTTTTTAAATCTTGTATATACATCAACTGAAATTCTACAAAATATTTCCACGGTTGCATATCTCATTGAAGTAAAGATATAGTAATAATTTGTGCTAGATCTAATCAATTTAGAAGAATAAATAAAAAAATACAACGTTCTTGCTTATTAAAATATTATCTACTCAATTGGTTATAGTTAAGTGTACTATAATAAGATAATCTACAATTAATATAATTACAACTATTTTAAGGTGGTAGGGTGATTGCCTGAGTTAGGTCTTGACCATGGTACACAATTGCAAAGACCTTCATGGTGACTCGCTTCGGCCTGTCGCGTTTCGGAGTCAGTCTGTTTGCGTCCCAAAGATCTTCTATCGTGGTATATGTAGGCAGAGATGGGCAAAATGTAATCTGATTAATGATGAACGATTACAAAATGTAGGCTTAATTTTAATTTTCTTGCTCTGTAATCATGATTAAATCCATTTAAAACATTAAAAAATGATAAATGTGTATACAATCTGGGATTTTGTAGTGTTTAAAACATAAATGAGCAAAATGCAGTCATATTAATAGTAAAAAACGAAAATTTAATCGTTAATCATTTTTATTAATCTGATTACATTTTGCCCATCTATGTATGTAGGCAGACATGGCGACAGCGACTTTCAATAGATTTACGTCTCTTGATTGTCGCTGTTGTTTTTAGACTATACTGTATTTTATATCTGGCATTGTCTGGTCACATTATAGAGTCAGTATAAAAAAATAATTTGAATTAAAAACAATTTATCATAGAAAATTAACAGTATAACCGAATAACCCGTAATTATAATTACTTGGATTTATCAGCAACTGCCTTGTAAAGAAACCGCGACGAAATAAATTTCAGAATTAGCACGAGAAGCGTTGAAAACTTCCGCAGCTCTTGCGGTTGACTTTGTTCTGATCCCGAACAGGTGCGAATTTGTTTTAAAGTATGCAAATGTAGGCCGATAAGCGGGTGTCGAGGGAATTGCTTTTAATATATACCGGAAATTTTTGATTAGCAGTTTGGCTTAGTGTGTAAAACATCTGCCTAGCGTGAATGAAGGACATTACTTTTTTTTACTGATGAAAGTATAATATTTACGAGCTTAGGGATTAAATTGTTGGAATATAAATATCCTTAGCATATTTTACAGTAGCTCTGACAAATAGGAAAAATATTATATAATAATATTAATAAATGAAAAAAAATATTATATAATTAATAGCGGCATGCCGTATCTCTTTAGGAGTAAGCGGAGATACGCTGGTATCCTTGTCCATCGGGTTCGCGCGATGGTCGGCAGCGACAGTGCATGGCAGGCGGTCGTCACTTATTGTGAGAGATATATGGAGGCGAAAGAGGCGGCGGAGAGGGACAGGGAGGCAATAGCCGGACTCGACAACCAAATTCGCCGCCCACGCAGAATAGGACGAAGGAGGAGTGCATTTGCCACAAGACTTCCTCTGTAACCGGAAAGACGTTCGTTGGATGAAATAGAAAACACAACCGTTCACATTCGAAACTTGGACGGCAATCCCAATAACATAGATATAACAACCCATAACCCATAACCCATAACTTGCCAATCTTAATCTTTTGACTTCATTTTTCGTAAGAAATCTTTTCATATGATTTAATATATTTAAATAAATGAAATTGGTAATAACTAATAATGACCTTCTAACATATTAATAATTGCTCAAAGAAAATGTAATAAAATATAAATTAAGAAGTGTATACACACTTCTTAATAATTACTTTTGATGTTGTTGACTAATAAACTCTTCAAATTATTTATTAACACAAAGGGACCATAAGATCAACAGCTATAGAAATATTATTTCTATAGAACAGCGAGTAATTAATAAAATTAGGCTATGGAGTTTAAACACTGCTAAATTCAAAAATTTCTCAGCTAGCGTTGTGGCTACCTTGTTAAGTTTCGACTGGAACTGTGATAATATATACAGTTTTTGGTTTTGAAACTTTTTTGTATTCCATTGTACATTTCGGGGTAGAACAATTACCTACTTAACAAGTAAATTAATAGTGGTAATCTTCAGTGGTTCATAGAATCATAAAAAAGCATTCTCTGGTTATAAATGGATATTAAATACTTGAAATTAATATCAAATACTCCGACCTAAGGCTTTGTGGCCCTGAAAAAATTATATTTGTAGTCAACGCAATCGAAAGGTATGACCGTTTACTTCGTATTTTTTATCGTTTTTGCCGTTTTTGCAAGGAAATTAAAACCTATAGGGTACTCCCCATTAAAATAGCATAATAAAATATATCAAATCCCAGGGATTTATTTAGTTTTATTTTATTATATTACCGGTATAGGAAAAAGGCCGAAAACTATAATTATAAAATCTTATCATAAAACATTTTTTTCTAAACTACAAAGAAATAACAATACAGTGTAAAAAACTCGAGATTTATTTGAAAATATATTTTTTTAAATACAATTC
Source organism: Automeris io (assembly GCA_036320925.1). Lineage (NCBI taxonomy): Eukaryota > Metazoa > Arthropoda > Insecta > Lepidoptera > Saturniidae > Automeris > Automeris io. Next base: position 8,175,397 of record JAUDJH010000019.1, on the reverse strand, counting down.
TGTTTAAGCTTGAACTTTCGATAAGACATTACAAAATTAGTTATTTTTTTTTTATAGAAATTAGCTCATTGTCGTGCGAGGATCTTAAACGGTATGAAAAAACCTGAACAAAGGAAATAAGTCAAATTTAATGATAACTTTTTTTAGTACATTTTAATTTGTACTGAATCCTCGATGTTTGGTTCTGACTTGCACTTCTTTTTAATTACCATCATATGATCAGTCCATTATACGTTAAATATTATATATTCAAATAGTAATTATATAAATAACAGTCCTATAGAACAGAACGAAATAAACAAATACATAAATATTATTTTCGAAAATCCTTTTTCATCAAAAGACTATTTTTTAATACTCACCTGGAATTAAAAACGCATCAAATCTTCTCCACGCTACACTATTAAAACCCGCACACACAAAATTTAAGCACGTAATTTCCGTAGCGTAAACTTTTCCGAGATTTTCACGAACGGCAGCAACCAGCCTTATAAACGACCTCTATCGCGAAAGCTCGCGGTCAACTGGATCTAAAGACTGTCTGTGCTTTCATGAAATGAACTGAAACTCTGTACGTCATTCCAAAAAAGCATAATCGCCGCAACTCGGCAAAGTAATTTTGCTCTTAGGCACGTGTGATAAAATCTTTCTTTTCATTGACCGAAAAAATGTTTTCAAAGTTGTCCGCTGTTTGTTTGGGAGGGACACAGAGGCGGGAATGAGTGTGTCGAAAAAAAACTAAACCAACCACGTCTCAGTGAGTTAAGGCTCTATGGGCGGGCTTCGACTGAATATCTTTAATTAAAGCGCCAACTTTGTCCGTAATGAATTGAAGTTTTCGTAGAAAAATCAGAACCTGTACCGGGAAATGCCTGAAGCTATTTGGGGCTGCATCACACGAGAGCAAAATTAATTAACACTGAGTAGATTCCTCAACGCATCGCTTTGAAATGCAGGCGCTGTTTATTACGAAGATAATGAAAAGGGGCTTAGGAGTTAATTTGGAAAATGTATATGAGAAATCAACCTAGAAATGAAGTTTATTTGTGCTTTGATTTGTACATTTGAACATAGTCTTTTAATTTAAAAATATAATGAACATTAAGTACTATGCAGGATACTAAGGATTTAAAGTTTTAAGCTGAAATTTATAGATGCCATGTCGACTTTGCTTAGCAAAGTTCTCAAAAAAATAATTCGTTTTGACAAAAAACTGAATATATCATAGGAACTTAAGTGTAGTCATAGTATTCGCAGAGCCAATTTCATGCTGACATAATCGGTGACTTATCAAATCCTTTGACATTCTTTGAGTAATATAATCGGTAATGTTTTAGTAAAGTCTAAGCAAACTTAAAATCGCGTCTATAAATCACAGCCTTAGAAAGCAAGAATCGTCAGTTAAATAAAAAAAGTTAGTACTGTTTTTTTTTAAAACTGAATTTTAGAATTATTTTCAAACGTAACGATATTTTTAAAAAGGCTTTAGTGAACATCAATATGCTAAAAGAAATTCTATATTTTCATGTTTTGTATTTTTAGTTTATTATTAGTTTTTCCCACTTTTCTTCTTATTAATATGATTATTGTTGCTTTGTCGTTAAACCTTTCATTCCAATGAGGTCTTTTATGTAGTAGATAGAAAAAGTTCTCCGCTCAACTTTTTTTGATTTATTTTCTTATATAAAGACTAAATAATAAACATTTAGCGTGATACTATATCGCTTTTGAGGTGATCAAAGATACATGAGTAGTTGTATCCAGTTTACGCTTGTATGTCATGCCCAATGCGACCAAAAGGGCAGCTGATCGCCGTCCTCAAGGCGCTTACACATGACATTTCAATCAGATGGCATGCGGGTTACTTCACGATGTTTTTTTCACCGGAGAGCATATGGTTCATAAATCCGCACGTAATTTGAAAAACCAAAAAATACGTATCGGGATTCGAACCTGCTATAATTCGCGTTGCCGAGCATGGAATCCGATCCATTATCCTGTATTCTACCACAGCCACTTATAACCTGAGACTATCAGCCTCTGCAACTAATGACATATTATAATCTATATCTTGTATTTTATCAATGTTAGCAGCGCTTCGTTCCCTATTGAAATACGTCTATACTGTTTGGAACATATATTCACAGTATAAACATATATAAATCTTGTCGAGGACATTCAAATTGAGTTTTTAAAATATTTAAAATATAAATATGAGTTACTCAACCTTCCTTCTCATTCGATTCCTTACTTGAGTAATAGTAGAATTGAGAAAGATCAATTTAAAAAAAAAGATTTTATTTATAATTAGTAGAGATGTCATAGACTTGTCTATTTACTAATCCAAATTTGTTTCATAAATAATGACGTTTTTTCTTTTGAAAGCGTCATTTGTTAAATCAAATTATATTTATAATGCGTTATTATTCGTACGTGTAATATATGTAACAATATACACATATATACTCATATATCATATGACATTTATACTCTTAGGACTGTTTATTTCTCTCTGTGTGAATCCTTGATATCTTACTGCATTGCTGTTTGGAGTGGAGCCTCTAAGACCACTTTATTGAAACTTGAGAGGGCTCAAAGAGCTGTCTTAAAAGTCATGCTTAAAGAATCCAGAAGGTTTCCTACTGAGCTGTTATATTCTAGATGTCAAGTTTTAACAGTAAGACAGCTCTTTGTCTTGAAACTTGTCCTCCGCAAACATAGAATGGTCCTTATAGGGACAGATAGCAAAAGGAAACCTCGCAGAATGAGATATGTTTGCCATATGCCGATTCACAAGTCTGATTTTGCTGAGAAACAATTTTGGGTTCTTGGTTCAAGGATTTATAATAAGGTTAATCATGTATTAAATATCTTGAACTTATCAAAATTCGAATGTAAGATGAAGCTGAGAGACTGGTTGTTGAATCTAAAATATAATGATACAGAGGAACTGTTGCAGGTATAGATGTGCTTGGGCTTTAATATTAACATTCTTATGTAATTGTTATTCACTTTGTTTGTATAGTCTGTTGTTTGGTATATAATGTTGTTTTTTTTTTGTATTGTTTTGAGTTATGATTGGTGCTACGCAGCAGTAAAAAACTGTAACAAATTTGTGTGAAATATGCTGACATCTAAGATACAGGGTGTCCTAGTTTGGGTGTCAGCTGATTTTTAATGTGCTGCCTTGTAGTTGTTTGTCGAATAAATATATATATATTTTTTTAATATTTATTGTGATTGTCCGTTAAAAGATTTGTAAGACAAAATATGGACGTTTAATTTTTTTGTATTTGTTTTTGTTATAATTGGTGAGTTTATTCTTAATATTTTATGTCACTTAAGCTTTATTTATATTTTATTTGATGTATCTGTAAACATTTTCCTGGCTAGCGTTTTTTTTGCACGATTTTTTTTGTTGCTGTATATTTACCTATTTATGTAAAAATAAAATAAAATTGATTAAAAATCTTTAAAAGACCTAACTATTTTCTAGCAGCTAATCAAATTTCATTTAATCCAAGCTAAGAACACTCTCAATCAGGGCATCTTTCAAGAAAAAAAACTATAATCAAAATTGGTTTATCCATTTAAGAGAAACGATGACACGGGCAGACATACAAATCTACAAATACAAATGCTAAACTATAACACCCTTTATTTACGTCGAGTATTATAAATAGTAACTATGGTAATGATATACTACAATACATTTACAACTTTCCTGTTTTGTACTCATTATAAACACTATAACTGGTCCTATGCGCGAATTAGCTTACTTTTAATTATGGTTCGTCATTTCGTCCCGGTCACACAAGCCATGGTCACAAGTAGACCGTGCCATGGCATGGCAAAAGTAAGTTAAATCGCGCATGAGACCCGTTAAAGTACTTAAATGCTATTTACTGTTACTCTTACAGTATAGAATGTTTTACTTTGATAAGAATCAGGTTTATCTTGAATCAATCTTTCAATATCTGATACCGTTTGAGGATGAACTATAAAATCATCAGTCATCTCTGTCGAACTAGGCGGAGCTTCATCAGCCGCACATGCGCACAACCTCAATCTTAAGAATAAGACTCGAGATTTTTGCGTCTTTCACGATAATAGATTTGTTATATACAATAGGATATAAGCGTATTGTACATAGCTAGCTATATATAAGTCTTTGAAGGTAGTATAGCTTCCCTGCCAGGCTCCAGTAGTAGTTTGTTTTAAAACGCTTAGACAATTTCGTAGGAACTTTATATTTAGTACTAAGCTTTCACTTTTGCTTTTATCGATATATTGATGAGTTTTTTTTTAAATCATAGTGTGATGATAAAATCCCGTTACTTATTATATAAAAATCTATTACGTTTTTTACATCTATCAAATAAAAATAAAGTTTCAGTTACTTGTTATAAATTTTAAATGTGAACTTATTTATAAAATGTATTAATCCTTCATTTTTTATTTTATGATTCAGCATTTTTATGTTCAGTTCTAAAACAAAGTCTTAATAAGAATAATATGAAAATTTAGTGGAATTCTCTACAATAATAATGTTCTTTGCAAGATTAATATATTTCTATATATATTCGGGCTTAGGTTATAGTTATATAAATTAGTATCTTAGCGTTCGTATAATGCGCCGGTTTAGGCCAATTCGAAGTGTGTTCATAAGGCAGAAGCTACATCAGATCTATTTCTTTTTGGTGTATATCATTTACTCTACTACAGTCGCTAATGTAGGCAGAGATGTGTTTACACCGTAAGTGATATAGCGTGCAAACATTATTATAACTCTATTGCGTAGTTTTTCTTACATTGACTCGACAAAGTACACCAGATTCAGTGCACCAGATTGGAAGTACAATGTAGTCCAAAAATGACAGCTACTATAAAAAAATGAAAATCCATTGACAGGCATAGTCGTCATGACAGCTCACATGTACCATGACTTAAGATCTGTGTATATGAAGTTGCTGGATGTACACAAGTTGATTCCGAAACGTGAAACGGTTGTTACACAAGTATTCTGTGGTCACGACTAGTGATGAAAATGCCCTGGAATTTTCCCAAAGTGCCCAAAACTTGTATGGGGAATATTCCCGGGAATTTACGAAATGTCCGCGGAAGTGCTGGGCACTTTGGGAAAATTCCCGGGCATTTTCATCACTAGTCACGACCCATTTAGGGTGACTGCATACTACAATCTCAAAACTTTTATTTTAATTGCATTAAATTTTACATTCTTATAACTCTAAACTCTATCAGCATAATAATCTATAGTACTCGTTTGCTAAAACGAATTTCATTATAATATTATTCAGCTATTTATAAATTTAAAATATCGCAGCCTTCAACGTTAACTTCGCAAGCTAGAATTGCATTAAATTCAAACATATATTTTTTTTTTACATTTGCTCGACATAGTGACTACAGAATACCTGATGGTAAGTACAGTGTAGTCCAAAAACGAAAGCGACTATCAAAGGATGAAAATCCATTGATAGTCTACATCGTCATGTCGGCCCACATATACCACGACTGAGGGTCTCTAGGTATATGAGCTACTGGATATACACAAGCTGATCCCGAAACGAAACTGGTCACTATGACGGGCTTTACACCCATGTACTGTGGTCGTGATCCAGACGGGTACCAACGCCCTACCACCTCGCTGGTGCTCGTTTAGCACCACCCAGGAGTCACGTGTAGGGAAACTAGGGTAAAGCCTACGGACGCGAGCAGCTTCGACTCCCAAAACACATATACAGCATATTTAAAACGTGTTGGATACTGTCGTGCAAAGAACTAAATCCTGTACGTTTTGTTACTGGAAATGTGACACGTCTGCTCATTGCAAAGTACAGTCACGGAATGCAACTTCGATGCACAACTCCGTCGGTAGGTGGAGCTGTCAATTTGTGCTGACAAGTTTTGGCGCCCAACGTGGTGCCAAGAGAAACTTTTATATGTGTATATCTGCCGCTTGGATGTTATGCCAATAAATTTTACTAAACGTATTCAGAAATGCTTAATATGCTTCAGTAAAAACAGCATTCTAGTAAATTGAATAAAAAATTGAATAAATTTCCAAGAATCATTTGCTGTGCACAAGCTAGTATTAGCAATTGATAACTTTTATAATATTTTTGCATCTTGTTATTTACGAGTATAATGACTTTTCATTCTGAAGTTGGAACATATGTCTAACTATTCGAATGTGATATATATAGCTTCTTATTATTCAGTTCATACTATTATATTAATGTACATATACGTAAAAGAAAACTTTAAAATTTCGATGATTCTTCTGTAACATATCTATTAAGTCTAGAGTTATAATAATTTATAACTTGTTTTCTTAACTTTCTCTATCTATAAATAAATAATATAATTAATTATTGCTACTTTTATGTAGGATTACAGATTAAAAGTGAAGCCATTGCCCGAAGAAACCAGACATGCTAGGGACGTACCACTAAACCCCGGCGACTAGGTAAAGAATTAGGGATGTGCAATACAACAATTTATATCTATAAATGTGAAATAGTGTTTTAAAGAGCGTTGATGATGTATCCCAGAGGACGATGCTAGCCCAACGATTACAACTTCGAACCAATTTAATGTATTCATACACGCTTAGGGCTGTCAACATTAAAATTTTAGGCTGTATGCATATTTGTCAGTGCTTTTTATTTTTTTAAGATGATATTATGATCTTTATCAGAGTGCGTTATTCATTAAATACTTTTACTGGAAATTTACTTGATAATAGGACATTTAATATCAATAAAAAAAAAATTGAAGCTGATCGTCATTAAAACTTATAATTATTTATGCATAGTGGAAGAAACGAAATAACCCTTAAAAAAGTTTTTAAAGTTTTCTAGAATATTTTTTTTCAGAACAGAGAACCAATCGAACTTAAAAATAAAAACATAGTCACAATAACTATTTTACTGTTCCAAATAACAAAGTCAACGATAAAATCTCAAGCAAACACTATAATATATGAAGCATATCACATTAATTGCAACAAAATATATTAATTTACAGCAACCCTACACTAAACGACCGTCAATAGCTGCGAGAAGAGATAAAAGTGGCGGGTTAATGCTCTTCTGAGCTCCAAAGGCTCGTTAGGGTTTTGATATTCGATTTTAAAAAGATTTATTCTGTTACACAGTTAATTTATTGTACTTAAACTGTCAAAAGGAAATTAATGGATTATTTTGAACTTCGTGCTTATTAATGAGTAACTGAGGACTTCTCACAGCCAATAAAAAATCAATAAACATTTTAACCATGGTCAGGTTCAATAAACGAGTACACCACATTTATGCCATGCAAAAATCACATGCCAAAATTAATCAATTTATATGTGAAAATTGTTTAATTCGTTTATACTCATAACACTGCATCTAAATAAAATAATATTAGAGCTATTTTTCATTTGTTCAATATTAAATTTAGTTAACTCCATAGATTTAATTTCATTAATACGAATAGCATTATAATTTAAGTCTGAAAGGGCTTACAATATATAAAACTGGATATAATTTTTTAGACAATAGTTTCTTTAAAATATAATTACTGTTAACAAAATTAATTTCTGAAATAAAACGGAACCAATTTGTCCAGATCCTAGGTCTAACTTTTCGGACTAATTGAATTGGATTCAACTTGTTAAGGTAAAAGGGGACTGAGTCGCCCACGGAAACGATGCTTATTAAAGTCCTTTCGACATAATGTTAAAATTATAAATCATCTCTAACGAATAAAAAAGGTTTTTATAAGTATAAGTATATAAGTATGTTTACTTAGCTGATATATTACATACTTATATAAATATATATTTGTACACGGATCAAATTTTGGTAGAAAGGCATGTTTTTATTTACAAACGCGTTGTCTCAGAACAACGTTTAGATACTGCTGACAAGCACGGTTTTCATACAAACACCCAAACTTGGTTCATGCTCTGCTTAAACTTAATACTTAAACTTAAAAAAATTAAAAAACAAGTATTACTAAGCAACAATAAATCTTTCAGCTATATCTTAAGAGAATAAATAGTCAGCTATCTAAAAGCTTAAAATGATATCTAGAAGACATTGAAATCGAAAAAGATTAATTCATTAACAATACTCTTATATATATATCCTTCAATTATTTTTATTTCATTATCACATGGATCAGCAGGGCCAATACATTTATAAAATCAAAAATATAGCTCATACTTCAATACATTCACAATTGCATTGTGCCTATGAAGGCAACCACAAATATAACAATTTAAGAAAACAAACAAATATACATTACAATTACTGACTAATTTGCAATACCAATATTTACATTTTTAGATTATATTTAATGTTATAAAATTCAGTGCTTAAACTCGATATAAATCCATTAAAATAGTTTCAGAAACAACACAGTAATCTCGAAAACCCAAGAATAGGTGCCTCACCTCGACTTCGTACAGCGTCGCGCCGCTCTGTCCCATGTTGCGCGTCAACCGGAAACTTGGAAAAATTCCCCACTAGTTTGTTTCACTATAACTTAATAAAAACTACGGTACAAACTCCGAAGCTCAAAGTTAAGTTTTGAAAACACCGTACAGAGTTACTTTGCAGGATTGCACATATTTCTGTGACATTTAAAGTTCTGTTTCATCTAAAGATTTTAGTACCTATTCAAAGTAATAAATATTACCTCACAATAAGATTTCTGAACACACAATGAACTAGATCCAAAGAAGGCCAGTGTTTATGTATAGATGCTAGGCATAGATATACGTCCTGAAATACATATCGAAGGGTGAAAGGCTATTAGGTTTAAGCGACATTTTTTGGTGTTATAGTAATACATATTCGGAATCAGCGTTTTTTACCGATTCCAAATATATTATATATATATTACTATATCACCAAAAAATGGCGCTTAAACCAAATAGAATTTCACCCCTCGATATGTACATCCATAATTCGTCGCAAACGAAACTATTCAACATATATGTACTAAAGTTAGAAAAGTTTGAAAGTAACTCAATAAAGCAATAAATAAATTACCAGTAATTACCAAAAGTATAGCATAAACTTTGCTTGCATAAAAATTGCTAAAACGATAATTGAATTCCGTTTTTATAACAGTCGCTCAACGCTAGCAACGCGTGGACACCCTGTTGGTGCAAACAATACGCGTATCTTGAAAGGCCACCGCTAAGTTCTCGATATCATTACATTTTTATATTAAAATCTATGGAGTTTTCTAATTCTTGTATTTACCATGTCAATAGATAGGATTAATCTTTCAACCAGAGTGTTGCCTTTCTTCTACGATGTTGAGAACTTTAAAAGAAGTGTAAAGAGACTCTTGAGCAGGTCGGTATGATCACAGTGAGTATAAATGAACAATATCCAGTTTCTCGATGATTGCGGTCGGTTTTTGGACTGTACTGTATACTAACTGCAATGTAGTGAATTTGCCAAGCTAGTATATGAAAATTATGTTTCCAGGTCACTTAGTAGAATCACTGACCAAAGCACAATTTGACGTTTAAACATAAATTAGTTTAAAAAGCAAATCTTAATAAAACTCTCGCTTGAAGTTCTTCATCCCTCATAACAGCACCAAAACAACCTTGCCTCCTAATTTAAACATTTCAGGAAATCTGTGTAAACAAACAGAAATCTGAATACCAAATGCCATTCGAGAGGATAAACTTGATCGCAAATCTCTGCGAATCAAACGGCGTAAAAATAAAACCAAACCACTCCATTACTCATGACTTCATTAAACAATTTGTCTTAGAGACCGCACGAGAAAATAACTCTATAACTGTAGAGATACGGTCTAAAATGAAACAAAAGAAATTAACTGGAAATACTTTCTTTATTGGTTCTTTTAATACGGAATGTTAGTACATTAGCATTCGTGTGGCAAATCTACTTAGCGCTGTTTCTAGTAAACAAACAGCTAAAAGTTTATCTGGTTTCATCTAAATGTTTATTCGCAGCTTTCAATGTGGTTATAAATTAAACGTCCTCCATACCTTCCGATATAAAAAAATCAATTGAGTATCCAACTATTCGGCTTTTTAGTAATATCAATTTTAAGGCAGTCAATGCTGCAACATTATCCAACTTTTAGTATCGGAACAGAAAGTTTAAAGATTCTTAAACTTTTTTGTTTCATTCTTTGCGATCAAGGAAAAGTGAAAGTTTTCAACCTTCAAGCTATAACCAAATGTTTAAAATAAACTATAATTAAGTATAGTATTGTTTGTGTTTATATAGTTATTATCAAATTGTTTTTAAATATTGCTTGGCGATTTTTTTTTTACTTTTGTGTATTAAGTAATGCTGTGGTTACTTGTAATGTGTGTCTATTGTTTATATATAACTAGTTCACATGATTATATTTATAATCTATACAATGATACTGTTGATATCCATAAATAAGTAAATAAACAAAATAAAATAAAACAAACAACGTAACGCACATAAAAAAAAAATCCGTTCTTAGTGGCTTGCAGATTATATCACCTACATTATTGGCTATATACAAAATAAATCTTCAAATCCTCGAGAAGATTTGTGACCTTCTCAGTAAGTATACTCTTGATTAGCCGTGGTGGCTGCCGGCAGAATAGAATAGCATCCCCCTCTTCTTGCTGAGGTGTCGTAAAAGGCGACTAAGGTATCTCTTTAACACCGCAATTCAACCAGGTGTTCAGAGAAGGACAACTCGACCAAACCTGCGACCTGCTCCCTCCCGATCGTACTGGTTCTCCATTCCATCGGGCCTGAGGGAGCTCGGACGAGAGAGTGCTTTTCTGGCAGCGCGTCCAGTTATGCACTTAAATATCTCCTGCGCAATTGACTGTTTCCGATAACTGGGCCTTGATTTTCTTAATCGGCGTTGAAACAGTCGCCGTGGCCGAATCCGGCTAGGATATCATCATCATCATCGTACTTTTGATAGAGTAATCATGATCAGACATATATCTTGGATGCGTACAGCTCACACTACACTCTCTATTTATTTCGGACTGATGCTGTATGGGCGTTTTTATTGATCGACGTGTTGGTCAAAGTTTTAATTTGGTCGGTCCAACGTATCGGAAACCTTTCACGAGATCTGAATTCACCTACTCAACCTTACGCAGCCAGGCATTCCATGACGTCATTTTGACTCGTCACATGGCCAAGGAAGCGGATGATTTTAGTCTTGACTGTGCTAGAAAGGCGAATCTTGATGCTGAGCTCATTTATTAAGAGTGACCTAGGGTAAGTCAATTCTAAAATCTGATAAAGATCGACTTAACATATTTAAAAACATATTTTTCTTAGCTGTTTCCAGAATTATACCTGAAAATATTTTAAATTTTAACGCTGATGATATACTGTAGCTGTCAACCGCCCGAACCGAATTCCATATTCAAATCAGTTCGTGAGCGGAGTGCGAAGAGAGCAGACGTGCCGCGACAACAATTTATTCCGTAACAACTCCATTCCCATGCTAACTAAATACGTCTACGGAAACGAGAATAATTCGAGGACGCTTTGCATAAATTACTTTGAGGCAGATTTCAGTAACTCTGTTTACACGACTTCCTTTAATTATCGTCGTGTAATGTGATAAGGGAAAAACGAATTACACATGCTGATATTTTTATTGAAATGTTACTCTGAATTTGGGAGGATATTTCATGTACTTGTCAAACCGCAACACATTTTATTACTATCAGTGAAATGCTGCGGTTAAAAAACTTAAAAAATAACGTTGTTTTGCGTTTTTCTAAATGCCCATAATTTGAAAATCCCTTGAAATAAGGAGGTTTACGATACGAATCCGTTAACGTAAATATTTTTGCAAAGACCACAGGCTGTCTACCATTAATCTGCTTAACAACTAACTAAACAATGAGACCGTTAAATAAATCTAAGATATTTCGACAAAGACAACATTTTGAGCTGAAGTTATTAATATATTACAATGTACTCATTAGAAATAAACTACATGGAAAACATATAATTTGCAAGATGTACTACGCAATTCTTCACAGATGCACCAATCTACCCAGACCTCTGGTTATTCTTGTTGAAGCAGTGAACTAAAAGGGATGGAGGTCGAGTCATAATGGTTACATTATAAATAATGATGGTGGTGCATGGACTTCGCCATTAGTCATGTACCGTAAACGATTCGCTCGTTAACTTGAAATTATTATGTTTTCTGTAAAAGTTTTTACATCTGTGTGTCCAAAAAAAAAACGAAACTCAAGCTGTAATTAAATATAGTAGCCAAGTTTCATATCACACATAATCAAAATAGTTAGTTAACGAACAAAAATATTCATATCAAAATTAAGGAATATTACCAGTATTGAATATTACAAATTTGAGGTGAAAGGATTGCCTAAATTGAATCCACAAGTGTAAAGACCGTCATAGTGACTCGCTTTGGCCTGTCGCGTTTCGGGATCAGCTTGTGTTCGTCCAGTAACTCATATACCTAGAGACCTTCAGTCGCGGAATATGTGGGCCGACATGACGACGGAGAAAGTCACTCCGACGCAGCCTTGAGTTTCTTTCAGCGTTTGTTCTCAAGGTAGTCGCTTCCGTAACGCTAGTAGATCACCGTTAGATTTAGTATTGTTGCTGGTAGCCCATGTCGAGGTTCGTACTCATAGGGGTGCCCCTACGTTGCCATCCAACCCATATATTTGACAGCTAAGCACCTCAGTGGTCACCCTCTCGTCCGGTGTAGTTGTGCTTCTCCTCCCCTTGAACCTTTGTATTAACTATCGAATTCCATTGATAGCCTATTAACTATTGTAACTAAAGGGTCACTGCAAACGACCACCCTCGCTACACCTGCACCAGACTACAATTGCCGGTTTTTTTTTCTAAGTGTCATTGAAGCACTGAAGGTGCTCAGCCAGCGATTTCTCAGGTAGCGATAAGATATCTAGAGCGGTGCGCGCGGCTTTAATACTATAGTGGAGGCCAAATGGCGGTGTTGCCCACAATAATTGAGGATAGCACCGTTAATAAGTTGCCAAACATGCTGATGATATTGACATTATAATATGGACTCGCTGACATATAAAACCATGGCTTTCTAAAATACAAAATATAACTACTTTCACAATCAATTCGTTTCAAGGTACGCATGCATACACTTAAGTATTATTTCATATTTATGTATCACCTGTGTATACGTAATGATAATTTAATTAATTCAAAAAGTAACACAACCACGACGGTGAATCAAAATTACACAATCATGGTCAAATTAATGAAATAAAATAATGAAACCACGAGAATACGCACAATCATTCCCCTCTGAAATATATGTGTGTACGTATTTATGTGAGTCTTTGTAATATTCCTGCTCGAATACAGTTCAATAGGATCCAAACTAGAAACAAGTGATATAAGTTAGACCGGCTCTACGAACGCCGGGTACAAATTGTATCTCCATTCGGAATTCTAGCCGGACCTTGTCTGAACAATTGATTGCAGTGTCAGAATGTGCTGCAAACTTGTCTAGGTTCGAAGTAATAAACGTTACTACTTCCTTTTACAGAGTTTTGAACTCATCTGATTGAAGATTAAAAGTGTTGTAATGATTTTACACTGTTCTTCTTTTTACCAGTCCTGGGGCTTTACACAAATTTACATTCGATAAACGATAGCGACAAAGAGGTATTCAAAATCTACGTGACGTAATATTTGGTTGGGCTAGTCCACCAATGTAAGCTCGCTTAGCGTGCGATGGCCGAGTTATGTTGGGCATCTCTTTGAAGAATAGAGCCTGGAAGATAGGTTTTGGAGGGGTGGGTTTTACTCCTTCCGCTCCCAGAAAAGTTGCCTCAACAAGGCCTCTTGTTCCCTGGACGTCTAGATGTATTTGGCTTCCCAGGCCCAGATGGAGCAATCAGAGGGACACCCCGGGGGTTTAGTCAGTAGAAGTCTGACACATCGGGGTTACTGCCCTCACAGCGTCCCTGATGGTCTTATGCAGGATTTTCTCCCGGGATACAAAAAAAAATCTCTTTGAAGGATAAAGTCCGTGATGAGGCTATCCAACAGAGAATCAAAGTTGTCGATATAGCTCTTCGTATTAGCAGGCTGAAATGCCAATGTGCAGGCCATATATGCCGAAGACCCGGTGATCGTTGGAGCACGCGGATACTTGAGTGTAGACCGTGAATCGACAGACGTAGCGTAGGCTGGTGGACTCGCAAGGTGTACTGACGACCTGTGAAAGGTGACCGGAAAGGATTGGATGAGGAAAGCCGAAGACCGGGCTCAATGGCACTTGTTAGGAGAGGCCTATCTCCAGCAGTGGACTAGGTTAGGCTGATGATGATGATATTCGGAAAGTCGCTTGTCTGGTGTTATTGTATCGTGACTAGTAATGAAAATGCCCGAGAATTTTCCCAAAGTGCCCAATACTTCCTTGGGAATATTCCCGGGAATTTACGAAATGTTCTCGGAAGTTTTGGGCACTCTGAGAAAATTCCCAGGCATTTTCATCACTAATCGTGACCACAATAAACTGATGTTAAAACCGTCAGAGTGACTCGCTTTGGCCTATCGCGTTGCGAAATCAGTTTGTGTATATCCAGTTCTTCATATACCTAGAAACCTTCCGTCGTGGTATATGTGAGCCGACATAACAATGGCGACTGTCAACAGGTTTTTTTCCCTTGGCGATAGTTGACGTTCTGGAACCACACTGTACTTACCATCATGTGAAATAAACTCACTTTGTCGAACCATTATAAAAAGTAATTGTCTAGGGATCTTATGGCTTAGACAAAGTAATATTCTATCAGCGGTATCGCTAGCAGAAAAGTGCAAATGTAAAGACAATATAACATTCAATAAACGATGACGACAAAGACAAGTGAAAAGTTTATAAAATAGACATAAAGTGATGGCGTGATATTTCACAAGCTTATGTAAATTTTAATGCATTTTCTTTTTTCTGCGGCGTAACTGCTGGTCGAATGTTACATTTTCTACACTCTCTCTACACGTTAATATATATTCAGACTTGGTTTAAAAAAAATGCTATTATTTTGTCACTAATATGTTTATTGAGGTAATTGTGAATTTTTTAACATACATTTCGCATCCATATCTTCCCTATAATTATAATTAAATCGATTTTCTACAAAAATATTTTTGATTTTTATTATTAATTTAAAAAAAAATCCATAGAAATAATTTTGATTCTACATTCATCATGCGAACAGCTAAAGAGTGGAAAGTGCTTCCAACGACCATATTTCCGCGATCTTATGACTTGGGAGTCTTTAAGGGAAGATTAATTGGCATTTGTTGGGCGGACCAGTCCATCGTCGGGCTCATCTTCACCATCCAGCAGGTACGATAGAAGTCAAGCGTCAAGTAAATCATAAAAAAATTACATACAATAATAATGTCTTAAATATATATCGTTATGTGCGTCTAACAAATTTTAACAAAAGTTATTTTACTATTTATATTTTTTTTTTTTATATTTTAATGACAAATAATTAATGCAGACGATCAATGAAACAGAATATATAAGTACTGTATCAGTTTGTATTATGTTATTAAATACTAATAGTATGAAACAGGTTAACTAACTATGCGCGAGACAAATTTGAGTACCATAATTAAATTAGGCGTCCCAGACGAAATCCTTTGAGACAGACAGTGCAATGTACTTTAGGTTTGAAAATTAGTTTAGATATTATACAAATTGTATTAGGACTTAATTACTGGAATTTTGTGATAATAGAAATTTGATAATTCTTTACCAATAACAGATTATGTTGTGTTTGATTTATTCCGATTACGTATTATGTACGGTGGTAATATGCTATAAAAGCATATGGTACGGCCACTGATTGCTTACTTAGAAGGTAACTAAATAAATTCAAACAAAAACACAGTCTTGTTCTCGGTTACGCAGGTAATAATATCGCTAGATGTATAAAAAATTCATGGATGACAAATGCCCCGAGCCGACCGACAAGTGGCCGACATTCGTCTTCGCCGCCCCGGGAATTTGTAAGAGATTCGCGCATGAAAGTCACGACATTGCACTGACGGCCATACTTTCTCATCTCAGACCCATATTTCAAAAAGAATGGGCATATTTTGAGAGCAAAAAGGTTGTTTTGCTGCGTAATCTATATAAACTCTTATCTGCTTCATGCATACTTATGTTAAAATATATAATCTAATTTAGCATCCGAGGCATTCTTGAGCATGATTTGAAAACCCTTTTGGGAGACACTTTTTTTGGTAGCTCGAAGGAAAATGCTGTATAGGATCGTGAGGGACGCTGCGGAAAGCGGTGGCCACGGTGTACCGACTCTAACTGGCTTATAAGCTCTTGAGGTGTCCCTCAAGCCATTGCTGGCTTGGCTCGACGATTCGTATTCCTCCAACGGCCCGGACAATTCACTTAGCGTCGACGATGTGGTAATGCAGTTTATAGTAATCCTATCTATGGCGATGAATATCTTGGTTTACTACTACTGGCAACTACCTAGTACTGGCAAACTTCTTTTTCACTATCGGGATACTCGTCTGCTAACTAAAGTTAATATTTCTTATCGATGATTACTGCTTTTTAGAGATTTTAACCCTGTACGGTAAACACATATAAAAAACGCACATAAATACGAATACGGAACAAACCCTTAGTAGCCTGATTTACGAAAGTGATTTTTTTAAATATTACTGTGTTTGCTTAAGTGTCTAGATGAAGGGAAAAAAATAGCTTAAAAAATCACAATATTTATTTTATATATATTTAAAAAAAAACAGGCATCAATTTTGATACTTCAGGCATAAAAACTAATAGTAATGTGAATATTCAGTTTAAAAGATTGATATCAAAATTGAAACTGTAGGTTATTAAGGGTTAACTACAGGAATCTTTTTATTCGAAATATTCTATATTTCACTTATCTTTCAAGATATAAAATTTCCATTAATATGATTAGTATTTTTTTCGCGCTTTTAAATTTTGGTATATTCTATTAAAATATTACATCGTATTGGCTCTTACAATACATGAATGTGTTTCATTCAACACTCGTATCGAATCAGTAGGAATGAATTCCACATTGAATGGACGGATGGCTGGCGTCAATCTATCTATTCGACTCTTTGCAATTAAATTGTGAAACGAATGAATCAATTCTCGACATTAATTATGAATCCAATATTGATATTCAAAATGAAATAGTTCTTTTGATTAATTTCTGGATTAATTTTGTGATGTGAATTGACCAGTTAATAACGGCATCATACAACACGATAATACAATTCAAATACTTTATAGCATGGAAGAAAATTTTCATTATCTCACAGGACATTTATTTGAATTTTTGTCTAAGAAACGTTATTGTTAAAAAAGTGTCAATCAGGATTTCATGTAAATGATACTTAGATCATTTATATTTATAATCTCGATCCAGCTTCCAATGATTTATATGGAACTCTAAAATCATTTAGCTGAACGAATAATAAATACCATGATATAATTTTATACGCAAATCAAACTTTATTTAATTTGCAAGTGAGCAGGAGACGTAGACAAAGATATACGATAAACCATAACGCCAGTAGAAAATGCAAAATGTAGGAAATTGACACAAAGTTTCAAGATATCACGTTGACACGTTATGTCAGTTCCATACATTTGCACTTTTTTACTAGCGTTATCGATAAACGAATATTACTTTATCTAAGGGGAGAAGGTCCGTTTATTCAGTTTGAAACCTCGACACCAAATAAAAGGAAAACTTTTCCTTTACGAGTAAAAGACCTGATATTAAAAGGTGAAATATAATTTACTTTAAGTTACATTTTTTTGCATCAACTAAATGTCGCCAAAGAAACCCCAAAGCGAATAACATTTCACCCCTCAAAGTAGTCTACAAGTAAAATAAAAGAGAACGAGAGAAAATAGATTTAATTACAGTCGAAAACAATATTTATAAGTACGACTTGCAAGTTGAATGCAACTTGCTAACTATTCATGCTCGCACGCGAACTGCGCATCTGTTTTCCTTTAATTAGCTTGTCTTTTTAACTCGAACACAAACTTCGTTACCTACTACAGAACCTTCTTGGTTATACATATTTTAATTTGATTATATATCTAATTATAATAAGTTTGAATTAAATTACCAAGACGTGAGAGTATTTTAGAGTATTCTTGCTGAGCTCTTGTTGGACTCAGCCAGAATACTATTTAAACTTACATTTAAAATAACAATAATAATATAATAATATTTACTAACAATTACATGCATTGACCTAGTCCCAAATTAAGCTTGCGCTTGTCATATGGGTACTAGACAAAGATATACATACTTAAATACTTATACAACCATGATTCATGACAAACTCATCTGCTCATCACAGAAAAGCTTACCACTACTCGGACTCGAACCCAGGACCTTAGCAACGTAAATAGGGTATCCACAATCGGCGCTATCAGGCAGTCAAAATGTATCTTAGATGATTGTTAAATGAAAATAAGGTACTCAAAATAAGTTACAATAGGATTGACATTGTCCATCACAGACAAGTTTCCTAACCAAGAAAAGAGCTGTTCTTGATGAAAAGTATGACGAAAAGGGCTAAAGGAAGTAACTCCGATTTTATTCTCATAGTGCAGAATTATTTTTAAATCTCCATTAGCCGTTAGCGAGCGCGGTTGAAAATCTCTGAATATTGTAAATCAATACGCGATTGGTTTGGACAGTCGTCAATCACGCGTCAGTGCGTCCGTGGCCGACAACAAGCTGTTTTTGCGAAAAATAAAAACAACAAAAATAAAAATCAACTTTTTTGTTTAAATGCAATGAAAAATACATTTATCATTCGAGTGTTATGTCTCCAAACTTTAGCGTAAAATACATTTTTCTATGTTGTTAATAATATATAAAAGAAAGGGTTTATTTTTATATATTTTTTATATCAATCTGAATATAAACAGAGATGGGCAAAATGATTAATGATTAACGATTACAAAATGTAGTCGTAATTTTAATCTTGTTGCTCTGTAATAATGATTAAATCCCTTCAAAACATTAATGAGCCATAAATTTGAATGAAATTGAGGATTCCGTAGTGTTCAAAACATAGATGAGCAAAATGCAGTCATGTTAATGACGAAAAACGCAAAATGTAATCGTAATCGTTTTTATTTAAATACTTACGTACACTTTAATTCCGAGTATTATTGTCAATGTGGAAATATCTGAAATTAAAAAGGAATTCTATATCGCGATAACTTATATTTAAAAATTTCGTTTTTTATATTATTATAAATATAATTTCTCTCCTAAATTTTCATAATATATTATGTTAATATTATTTTAGTATATATGGCTTCACAATGCAATGATGGTATTACCTTAGGTTATAAACTATTTAAATTTATTTAAATATATTTAAACGTATACCTTATAAAGCTTCATACTTCTATCTAACACTTACTTATGTCGAGTCGTTAGGCTGTGGAAAGGTCTTCCGGCGGTTCCCATCGTCCTGTGTTATTGGGACTTTTAAGCGAAGCATGAAGATATATTTGTGCAAGGCAGCATGATCGCTACGGCTATCTATGGTTTTTGTTTCTGTTGGTAGTCGGTTTGGTTTTTGGACTACACCACGCTTACCATCAAACGTGATGTGGTCAATGCACCGTGCTATGATAAATAAAATACTGTGCATGCAAAGTTTTGCATGCATTAGTAAAAATTAAACATTTTTGTGTGAAATATTTATTTATTTATTTTAAAGGGAAACATACAGCAATATAAAAATGATAACAATATACACAAAAAATGTTACATAAGCCAGCAAAGTTTCCACAAAAATTAGTACAAAAATAAATATCAAGCTAATAAATAACAATAAAAGAAATTTAATCAAATATACATACATGTTACATATAAATAGTACATTTATATTAAAAAAAAAAAAAGTATATTATAGAACAAAATTGAACTTAGGCTAATATTTTCAATCTCACCATTCGTTTAAAGGGCCCAAAGGCACAGGACAGTATATCTATATCGCAAAAACGTTAAAACGTTAAACGTTTCTTTCCCAATGTTACATTTATGGCTTGCATAATTGCATTCGACTATGTATAACTCCGAAGAGTATGCTATTAAAAGCAAAAACGTGAAAATGAAGCACTTTTTACGATGTAATAAAATTATTTTTAGATCTCACATACTATATACGGTAACGACTTACAAGTAAAGTTATTGATTTTGCTCGCCGTGAACTGCTAGCCTAATGCACGCGAAGGCTTTTAGATGTGTTCCGGCTACGGGGAGTGCATCCCTATGGCGTCACTTCCGGTTCGACTGAGTTACTTCCCACCGCTTTTGAGCCGACCTCGTCCATAAAATAAACCTGTAAATTGCTGGGGATTGAGAGATTAAAGCTCCCCAGTTTGAACTGTAACGTTTTGAAATTATAGTAGCTTATATTGCAACTATAGCCAAGAAATTAAAATTACAAAATTATAACAAAAATCTGCAAAATTCAGGTGATTTTTGAAAATCTATATCTCAGTGAAGCATTATCTTAGAGCGACAGTAAAAATAGAAAACCTAAGCTTTATTATTCTAGTTTTAAATCTTGAAGTCGATAGTTTTTATTGTGTACAGTTTTTTGAAAATTTCCTAAGATTTGTTTATTTTTGTTACAATACCTTAATTTCCGTTTCTAGTACACACATAAATACTATATATATAGAATTCATTTTTTTTCATAATTTATATATTTTTTCTAAATAACCTGTTACTTTTTCTTAGCTCTAAAATTGTATCTAGTTACTATGATATTGAAAAATATATATCTAAATTCCGGGTGTATCATTATATAATTGGAGTCGAAATCCTTTTTAGATGTCACAAAGATTAAAATATAACATTTGGGTGACAAAACAAACATTTAGCTTTTTCGCGCATAAGACCTGTTAAAGTTTTGTATGTACAATAGCTATTATGTTCGATTATTCCCGTTCTTAAAAAACTAACTCTACGTGGCCCCAAGACAAACCTAAAAATCATAAACCTTGACATTTCTTTATCGATAACGCTTGTAGAAAAGCACAAAATTGTATGGGATTGACATAACCTTTTAAAATATCACGTTGATGCATTATATTAATTGCATACATTTGCACTTTTCTACTAGCGTTGTCTATAAGCGAATGTTACTTTATCTAGGGGTTCGATACAAAAACATCTTTTTTAAACGATTACTAATAAATCATTTTCAATGTTATTCAGTGATTAATTATTATTTTGTGTCTTCGTAATTTGTGATTAATCTAATTTGATTTTGTAATAAAATTTTTTTGGTAACTCGAAAAAATCTATAAATATTTGTATAGGCAGAAACAAAAAGTAAAAATAAATCTCTGGGAAAGAAAGCGATCGTTTAATCTATGTCTAAAGGCCCGAGGCACCGCAATTACACAGCTAAGGAACCCTAAACCGCGGTGCTTAGACGGGTTTCGTTTATTTCTTCAGCCGTTTATACGGAACCCGAGAGTCGAGGCTCGGTTACTAATTGGTATCTACGCTTTTGAACATTTTTGTTTAAATTCCACCGAAAAGGGCTGAGATGTCTGTTTTTCAAATAATTGCTTTCACTCTCATTATTTTTAAGTTTACTACAAATATATATATAACTTAATATATCTATTATTCAATAGCGTATGCTGACCGCATAAAGGAAAGACGGTACAGTCAATTATGGAATACCAATGTTAGGAAAAGTTATGTTATTGGCATAAAATTTAGAGCTGAAAAATACATTATTTTTGGTGGTAATTCCAGTAAGTTTTTAAATTCATTATAGATTTCTGTGCTATAATTATATACATATAATGTGCAGGAAAATCAAAGGTCTAAAATAATAGAATTATTATTATGTTAAAATTTTTAAACATCAATGTTTATTCCAACAGTCGATTGATTCAGCGGTAGACCTTCTTCTCTATTTTCAGAAACAAGCCGAGCGCCCACCTGATGGAAAGTGACTACTGTCGCCATCAAATGCAACGCCATAATTGAAACTATCTTGTAGCCATACACGGCTTTCCTGAAACGCGAAAGGCTGAAGCCAATCACTGTTATGGGGGTTCTTTGATCATATGATCTATTAATAAAGTACTTATATGGATTTGTAAAAAACTCTTATATTTAATTATGATTTAGTCAAATGCCTCCTATCCTCGCTCCTGTTAGAAGGTAAAGATGAGGAAGATAATGGAATGTATGAAATACCAACAAATTCCTAAACCCTCGGCTCGAAAAATCGGCTAGTCGGTCCAAATGATAGACGACATATCTCTAGTTTTATACATATACCTACATAGATTGTACACGTAATCATGCTGCGCACAGATTAAACACACGCTTCATTTGAAAACGTTGTCAGTATTAAAATCGAATGGCATATGGATTAATTTCAGTGCTCCTATTTCGAGCTAATTCCAGAACTATGATTAAACATGTCTGTTATTATCATTGACGATGCTATTTGAAATCAAACGGTTTATTATCGAAAGCCGAGTTTATTTACTAAAGTGACTAATAATTTATACTATCATTTTGTTCACTGGTAGCACAGTAGAAAATTCTTATGCTGGTAGGGACACGAAAGATTGATTTATTAGCTAGCAACATAAAACGTTTAAATGTAGAAAGATTAAATGCGTCATATTAATGTAAAAAATATATATAACTAGCTGATCCGGCAAACGTTGTTTTGCTATATAAGGTTTTGTAATATATTCTAAGATGTTAATTGAAATTAAGTGATGTCAAAGACAATTTTGTTCACCATTAAATACTCTTAATCAACAACACATTTATTTGGATAAATATTAATATTATTACGTTGATACAATTCTTAACAAATAATGCATTAATTTCGACCAAATTTTATTACTATAAAACGGTTCTAGTGACTTAATCTTAAAAGATAGACATATACTGTCGCATACACTTTTTTTGATGATTTCAAGAGGAATAATTCTTTCTTACATATATTTTTCGTATGTTGAACCGTTTTCGCAGCGCACGCAATGGAAGCCCTCAAGGATGAATAATTTTCCCGTTTTTTTTTCACATTTTCCATTATTTCTTCGCTTCTAATAAGTGCATCGTGATGTTATATAGCCTAAAACCTTCCTCGATAAATGGTCTATTCAACAAAAAAGAATTTTTCAATTCGAACCAGTAGTTCCTGAGATTAGCGCGTTCAAACAAACAAACAAACTCTTCAGCTTTATAATATTAGTATAGATTAATTGTAATGTCATGTATGTCAATTTTTGTGTCTGGACGGCACTTGGTCTGAGATTTATATAGGCGACTTTAAGTTTATTTAGACTTTTCTAAAATATTACGATTTATATTCCTCAATAAATGTTAAAGAATTTGGTAAGTTACAGATATTGTCAACATTAACTTGGATTTGTGAATACTATAGGTAAGTTCGAGTTCCTATTATAAATTCAGTTTTTTGTCAACACGAATTTATTTTTTGAGAAATTTGCTAAGCAAAGTAGCGTCTATAAATCTCAGTCTAAAACCTTGTTTAAGCGGTACATGTTAGGCGAGAAATTACACTACATGTTACATAGTTCCAGAGGCCCTAGTACGAATATTTGCGATTACGTATTCTTATGGCAAACCAGCTTTTTTTATTTACTTGGTGACACTTCTCATAGAATCGCCCCGGCCACACATGGGGATAGCGGCCGAGGTATGTCGGACTTCTACCAGCTAAAAACCCCAAGGTCATCATAGGTCATCTTGGAATTCTGCAAATTAATGGGGACTGCGGGTCCTGCAATCATTTCGCCGCAGCCCCACTACGTCGCGCCTGACAGGTACAGCCACAAGGGAAAACATAGCCAACTTATTCCAAGGGGATCTGAAATCCAAGGTATTTAGAAAAACGCCCATCCCATGCAAAGTACCATAACACTTTTTATAACCGCTTTTATTAATACAACGAGGCGTTACAGTTCAGATTGTTAAGAAGCGGAATGTGATTTGCGTTTTTCTAAATACCTTGGCTTTTTACATTTTACGAAGCTCTTTTCCAAAATGGAACCGTAATGAGCCGTGTGTTTGTAAAAATGATTAACTTAGCAAGCACAAAGAGACCACTGACTTAGCTTATTAACTTTAATTTTCGCTAGCAACCTGCGTAAAATTGCAGTCTACCGAGAAAATAAAAATAACAAAAAATATTTACAGAAATTATTCAAATAGTTAACGCATTTACAGAAATTTAAATCTAGATATTTTCCCATGTAAATTCGTGTTTGTAAAAGAACTCATCACATAAATAAAACTTATAATGAGCCCTATGTTTTATTTAAAAAATATGATCATCCATGTTCAAATTATTTACCAACTTATTAACTTTGAAATTGTATAAAAAGATATATATATATATATTTTTGTTTTTTTACACTGGCTCGACATAGTGACTACAGAGTACCTGATGGTAAGTACAGTGTAGTCCAAAAACGAAAGCGACTATCAAAGGATGAAAATCCATTGATAGTCTACATCGTCATGTCGGCCCACATATACCACGACTGAAGGTCTCTAGGTATTGCTGTAACCTCAGTGTTGTGCAAAGTTATGGAGCGTATAATAAATTCTCATCTTATCCGCTACCTAGAAGATCACTCACTATTAAGTGATCAACAATACGGTTTTAGACCGAATCGGTCGACGGGTGATCTTTTAGCGTACGTATTGCACCGCTGGGGTGAGGCAATGGATAAGCACGGTGAGTCTTTGGCTATTAGTCTAGACATAGCCAAGGCTTTTGATAGGGTCTGGCACCGTGGTCTTCTCTCCAAGCTTCGAGCGTACGGTCTTCCCGACAATCTGTGTTCTTGGTTCTCTGGCTTTCTGCACGAGCGTAGAATTCGTGTCCTCGTTGATGGGCACAGTTCGCAGTTCGTGTCAGTTAATGCCGGAGTTCCACAGGGCTCTGTACTTTCTCCCACCCTGTTTCTTCTGCATATCAATGATATGCTGTCTTTGGGCAGTATACATTGTTATGCAGATGATAGCACGGTTCATGGGGGTTATTGCAGTAAGCCCACTTGTTGTCGGGAGGACTCCAACAGGAAACGGGAAGATTTGGTTGTTGGACTCAATCAATCCTTGAGCCTCATTTCTTCTTGGGGCGACAAGAATTTGGTTGAGTTCAATGCCATGAAAACACAGGTGTGTGTATTTTCCAGCAAAAAAGCCCCTTTTTCCCCTCTCCCTTCTCTTCAGAATGTGTCGCTTGCAATGCGCGACAGCCTAAATATCTTAGGTATGAATATTCGCTGTGATCTTAATCCTAGGGATCATTTAGGATCTGTTATCGCCACAACATCGCGTAGGCTTGGTGTCCTGAACAGAGTGCGTCGGTTTTTTACGCCTGATCAACTGTTACTTTTGTATAAGGCTCAGGTCAGGCCTTGCATGGAATATTGTTCGCATCTTTGGGACGGTTCTGCTCAGTACTTACTTGACGCCCTGGATAGGTTGCAGCGGAGGGCTGTCCGCATTGTGAATGATCCTGACGTGACTAAGCATCTTGAACCGCTCCAGTTGCGCAGAGATATTGCCTCACTGAGCGTTTTCTACCGTCTGTATCATGGCGAGTGTTCTGAAGAGTTGTTTAACCTTGTTCCACCCTCTCCTTTCCTGAATAGAACCACGCGCGCGGGTTTGCGGAGTCACAGTTTTACGGTTTCTCATATCCCGGCTAGGACTAAGAAGTTCTCTAACTCCTTCTTTTGCCGTGTCGTTGGGGTGTGGAATGGTCTTCCAGCGAGCGTGTTCCCACCATCCTATGATATGGGATCCTTTAAGCGTAACGTGAAGAGATATTTGTGCAGGCCGGCATGATCGCTGCGACTACCGTTGGGTTTTTCTTGCCTATCGATAGTCGTTAGCGTTTTTTTGACTGCACCATGCTTACCATCAGGTATGGTGCAGTCACTGTGTCGAGTCAGAATAAAAAAAAAAAAAAAAAAAAAAAAAAAAAGGTATATGACCT
The DNA here is from genome assembly GCA_036320925.1 of Automeris io. Taxonomy (NCBI): domain Eukaryota; kingdom Metazoa; phylum Arthropoda; class Insecta; order Lepidoptera; family Saturniidae; genus Automeris; species Automeris io. The sequence continues at coordinate 8,149,259 of JAUDJH010000019.1, read as the reverse complement.
ACTGGATATGCACAAGCTGATCCCGAAACGCGACAAGCCGAAACTGGACAACAACAACCTAGACACACAAACACAACACACAACCACATATAAACAACCTAGTTGCTAATAAAAGAAGTATCTGACCGCATTCAATAAGTATCAGTCTCATTTACATGACAAAAGATAATGTTCAATCGACAGAAAGTCTGGCTGTATAGATGTGATCACTGTCAAGAATGTCACAAATACTGGATAAGTAAGTTCAATATTTAAACAATAATTTCTTGATAATAATTATATAAATACAATAGTCAATTATAATTTGAAATGTAACATTCATTTACATATCTTGATATTCTATTATACAAATTAGCTATTATCAACCATTTTGATATAGAGGTTTTTAGACATTAAAGATTAGTGCCATGGATATTTCGATAAGAATAACAAAATTATGTTTTTATACAAACTGTATGAACAGTAGCAATTTCTAGTTCTGAAAAATGAAACGGATACCTAAAGGATGTAAAACTTAATCCGGTATACGTTTTCCAACAAATGTGTTGAATGTACATTTGAATTTCGCGCCCTGAAGTGTCAACAAGCAATTCTATGTAGTGTTCAAAAACTATTTTATTATTACTCTATGACTTTTGACAGTTCTGTTATATAACGTTACAATTTGTAAATACAAATAAAGTTTTCTCACATTTAATTAAGTGGAAGAGTCATTTATTTCAACAAAATGTTTATCTACTACTTATAGATATTGGGCAGGGAATTATGGCATTGCGATACAAGTGGAGTAACCGAGCAGAATATTAAATTTTTGTCCATTTAAAGTAGCTAATTAATATATGAACTATAATTTTATTAAAGACTTGTGTTCAAAATATAAACTTTTCTTCCATCGTTTCAACTTCAATGAAACACAATTTGGATGGTCAACAGACTGTCGATATAGTCCAAAATATATTGTCTTATCTCTCCCCAAAGAGCAGAGATTGGGAGGTGGCTATGATTATAGTTAAAATCGTAATAGCGTAACCACTGAGTACTATATTTAATATTGATGTGGAATGATTGAAACGATCCGTCATACATACAAAAAAATTATTGCATTAATTGCTTATCCTAAAGTGATGTAGTCTAAGTAATTTTATATTGAATGTCTCAAGTATATTACGAAATAAGAAAACTCATGGTAATTTCAAAATTTGTGCATCCAACAGTGATGTGGTCCAAGTCTCATCACCCTAAGTCGATTCGGAATGGGAATCCATTACGCGGTTATTTATGGAGTGGCCGGGCAAAATATTTATCTGTGTCGATAATGCCTGACGCGCCCGCCTTGCTACCGAAGGAAATGAAACCCAGTCGCGGCCGTTCGCAAAATATTGTTGTGACGCATACAAATAATAATGGCGTTTATTGAATGGGGTGCGGTTGGTTTCAGAATACCTCTAATCTTGATATTAATATTTTATTATTTATACATATATGTATTCATTTATTTTTATTATGGTATAAATACTTTGACGGGACTTATGCGTTAATTAACTTACTTTTAATTGGTTTACTTTTGGTGGCAGGGTGTTCGCCCGAACTGGGTCATGACCACAGTAGACAAGTGTAAAGACCGTCATAGTGACTCGCTTTGGCCTGCCGCGTTTCAAGATCTGCTTGTGTATATCCAGTAACTCATAGACCGTATATGTGGGCGAACATGACGATGGAGACTATCAATGGATTTCATCCTTTGATGTTCGCTTTCGTTTTTGAACTACACTGTACTTACCATCAGAAGCGTATATAGACTGATGACATTTTGGTCAGCTTCAGCTTTTACCTGCGCACACATTAACGCACGGTCGACAAACACGTACTAATATAAAAATAATGGTAAAAAAAAATATTTTACTCGATATCGAAGTACTAGTATAGTTGTTTATGAATAAGTTATAATAACTGTACAATGTGACCGCAAACTCGGTAACAAATCCTATAATATGATAACGGCGTGCATTTCAAATAATATCCGTTGTGTGGTAGACGGGAAATGAAAATATTATCTGTCGCACAGTTACGACTCTGACCAATGTATAGACTATATTAAGCGCTTAACATAGCACAGTATTAGTTATGTAATTGTAGTCAGTAGCTAATTGTTGTATCAACGTACGTAGTATAAATGGTATCCGAAATGTGAAACATTACTTGCGATGAAATAAAAAAGATTTGCGGGCAAGTTTGGAGCGTGAGTGGTCGTGTTCCCTGATTTATTGGAAGATTGTTTTCACCATCGCAACTTCTTAACCTGTATCAAGCGCAGGTGCGGTCGGGTGTAGAGTACTGTTGTCATCTTTGGGACGGATCCGCTAAATATCAGTTGGCGGCTTTGGACTCGATTGGTCGTAGAGCTCGTAGACTTATTGGCGACGACACTTTGTCAAAAATTAAATTGCAGAGCACCGAGCATCGACGTAGAGTTGCCTGCCTCGCGGTCTTTTACCGGTTGCACGGTGGAGAGTATTCTCAGGAACTACATTCTTTGATTCCACCAGCCCCATTCCACCACAAAACCACAAGACATCGTGTCGGATACCATCCGTATGTGGTGATTGTTCCTTATATCCGCACGAGAAGATTCGCTTCTACATTCATCGTGCGAACAGCTAAGGAGTGGAATATGCTACCAGCGGCCATATTTCCGCGATCTTATGACCTGGGAGTCTTTAAAAGAAGAGTGAATAGGCATTTGTTAGGCGGACGCGGTTCATCATCGGATTCATCTTCACCTTCCACCAGGTGTGATTGAGGTCAAGCGTTCGCCTATAATTTATAAAAAAAAAAGATTGCTAACTTGTCGTTGTTACAGCCATCTGAACATATTATTCCTGTAATGTGAACTGGTGGTGGTGGGTCTGGATGAGTGATGATTTTTCTGATGGGGTGGGGTAAAGTTCGTGCTGCTTGGGTCATAGGTTTTGACGTCAATCAGTGACTACTGAACATCAAAGTACTAATGACGGACTCAAAAAGGTTTGAACCCAGAGCCGGTAAAACTTAATTAAAAAGAAATCAGAAAATAATTAAGAGAAATCTTTAAGTTATATATTTTTAATACTATATCTTCGCATAGTCTCTATTAATATACATGAAACGTTTTTTTTTCTATTTATTTTTGCAAAATTTGCTTACGCCATATGGTTTTATTCTAAAATACTAAATGCCCTCACCTGATAGAAATTGGTCTCTTGTAATCAAGTACAATAGAAATGTATTATCATCGAGCTGTAAACCTGGAAATTAAAAATATAAAGGCACTAGACATATCTAAGCTGAGTAGTTTAATGTGTAATGGAATATTCTTGAAAGTGTAATTTTTTTCAGTTAATCCGTTTCAGGTTTATAAGTTTCCCTAACATTTATCAGCAGACCATTCAATTACTCCCACCACGGCGTATATTTCAAGCCCGTAATAAGCCACAGGGATTCGTTAAAAATTGCCCGTCGTGTTCTCTATAAATTTCTACGCTCATCCCTGCTTAGATATGTATTGCGTACAACGTTTTTTCCTGATTACATGCAAGTTAACCGACCGACGAAAGTGAAATCGTTAATTATTTTGTAATTTTATGTTTTTCTTCTGTATTTTCTTTTTGAAAGCAGATAGATATGCAATTCTGTTACATTAATTATATTATAACTAAAGAATTTGATAATATTCTTTTTAATAACATAAAGCTTTTTAATAATATAAGATTTGAAAATTTTTGAAGTTTTAAAAATGAAATATATTGTCATAATCCCATTAGCTCTAAAGCTCTTCGCCTACCACACCGTAATATGCAATTACCGTGTTACAAAAGTGTCAGGGACGGTATTAAAATAATATGGTTTACCTTGCCCTCTAGAACTTAGCAACGGCATTTCGTACGCGTGTACCTATAACAGGCATAAAAACAATTTTTAACGGATCAATTGCGTGTTTCCATATCACTGCGTAGTAGTTTCGAGCGTACTTGCGTCAGCAAGAGTTGGTGCTTATGTATACGATACATGGTAATGCCGCAATATTTCTTACGCTACAACACCACATATCAGTGCAATCTGTTATAAAAATGTAGCGAAAAAGATTACAGAGCGGTATCGCTCCGGCACAAAACGCATGCATCCCTCTCCACCTCGTCTTGCGAAACACAAGTCCGGTGCACGTGCGGCGAATCGCCGGAATGCCTCAAGTACGCACGATGGAAATTTGTAAGTAAAATACCGGAGTAGCAACGCTCTGGTGCCTCACCTGGTATGCGCTTGGTCGCAGATGGAACGATCAAATGGGTACAGTCTCATACAATTATATGCAAAGTTTTTTTTAGCTCGATACGTATTGTGTCTAGTCCATAAATGGGATACCATAAAGAATATACTATCATACTCCTTGTAATTACGTAAATAAAACTATGTTTTATATGACTATAGACTTTCTATATTTAAAAGTTTATCCTACATTTCTTTATGAATTGATTAAGCTTACAGTCCTGTGCGGGCCTAGAAGTATTAATAATTTCTAGAAATTAAATAAAGAAATGTTTTTGGATAAAAAATAACTATTTAGACGCCAGTCTATTTTATTTATTGCAAATACCTATGGAGGAACGTGAGGAAAACCAAGCTTTTAAATTTACATATATTAAGAAAAATAAGTCAGTGCATTGAATTATTCTGCGACACACCGTAACGTCGGGCTATGGAGACAATGCGCTCTACCGCTCTTTGCATGTCACGAACAGGATTTCACCCTTCCATAAGATTTCTGTTTTCTTTATTTACTAGAAGGATTTCCACTTCATTTTTATTATTTAACCTACGTAAAACATGAGACCTGGAAAAAATAAAACGTCATGAAATATCAGCAGCACGCTAATGCATGCTTATACTGAAATTAAAATTAATGTTATAAACTTTGTATATTTCTTTATACTGGCAAGACAAAATGACTAGCGTACCCTTAGTACAAAGTACGGTGTTATCCAAGAACCACAGCGACTATCCAAGGACGAAATTCCATTGACATTTGTCGTCGTCGTGCCGGTCAACATATACCATGATTGAAGGTCTCTAGAATTGAGTTACTGGATGTTCACAAGTTTATCCGTAAACGTAACAGGCTGAGACGAGTCATTTTGACGGTCTTTACACTTGTGTACTGTGGTCACTATGTATTCACTATGTGTATATGTATGAACTATGAAATAATCTTAATATATATAAATCTCCTGTCACGATGTTTGTCCGCGATGGACTACTAAACTACTAAACCGATTTTAATGAAATTTACACACTACGTGAAGTTTGATGTAATTTAAAAGATAGGATAGTTTTCATCTCAATTCATAGTCGCAATATTATTTTATTGCAAATTATTTGTTTATTATTTAGCAGTCATAATTTACAGTTAGCTCCAACCAATTCTAAAAGATGGCGCTATCCGTTGACTGGATTGAGTAATTATTCGAAAACCAGTCACAGCAAAACGTGGCTGGTCTGCTATAATTTATATGGCAGAACAACGTTTGCCGAGTCAGCTAGTATTATATATTTGTATCTTATCATATTAAAAAAAATCTTTTGACGATTTAAAGTGTGTGGAAGTAGGCCTGTTTGAATTAATGTATTTAATTTAATTTAAAAATAATAGTGGCTGTTATGTCCTAATGGAATAGGGACCAGTATTCATGCGCGGGAAAGTATCTCTGGGATTTTCCGAATTAGGTACGGATTTAGTTAGCACATGCTCATCTCTGAAAGAAAACATCATGAGGAAACATACATGATCTCTAATAGAAATGTCATGCGTAAATGCCCTGAGAACGGCGATCATCTGCGCTGCTGGTCACACTGCTGCTGGACATATAAGCGTAAAGTGGATATCACCACTAATGCTCACCCTGAAAAGGATATATCATGGCGATATATTATTATTATTAAAAATAATACAGAAATTTGTCCCATGCGAAGCAGAGCGGGTCCGCTAATTTATTTCACCGCACATCACACCTGATGGTAAGCATGGTGCAGTCCAAAATACGACAACAACTGTCGACAACAAAGAGATACCCATCGGTATTCGCAGCGATCATGCCAGCCTGCACAAATTCCACGGTATGTTTAAAAGATCCCATATCATAAGATGGTGGGAACACGCTCGCTACGAGACCATTTCATAGCCCAACGACACGGCAAAAGTAAATTAAACTATCTGGAATTTTTTTTTCTAGAGAAAAGTCTTGAGAAGAATAAAAGACGAGTTAAATTGATACAACTGATTATTAATCACTAAAGTGATGTAGAAGCGGGATTTTCAAACCATTTATAAAGACGTCTCCGCGCGAGTCGAGGAAGAAAATTTTTCTTGTCTTAAGTAAATAAAAATCCAATCAGAGGCAAATCCAATTTTCATTCCGTCGTCCGTCGGATTCACTCGGGATTTCGTTGAAGCTCATTTTTTACTTTTTTTTACATTTTCACACTATTTCGTTTCGTAGTCGTTTCTTCAGCCAGCTTCATTTAAAAGGTTTTAATTTTTTAATTTACGTTCGAACATTTTGAGTACTGAGTACGTAATTATTATTTTTTATATTGTCTCACACTATTATTTTATTATATCTATATGACGTATGTAGATAAGTGTTTTTACAAGCACATATTTCACATATATAGAGTATCAGTGTAATATCTACTCGTAAAATATATACGTCTTTATTTCATACGAAATAGAAACAATCCCTCAACAATGGTACCAATGAAATTGCCACTGTATCATCATCATCAGCTCATCCTAATTCATCCACTTTGGCCTCTTCTAACAAGCATCGTTGAGCCTAGTCCTTGGCTCTTCACATCCAATCCTTTCCGGCCCCCTTCCGCAGGTCATCACTCCATCTTACCAGGGTGCGCTCCACGATATACCTGCTCCAGGTCTTCACTCAAGAACTCGCTTACTCTAACGATCATCTTAGACATATATGACCTACCCACTACCACTTCAGCTTGCTAATATGGTGAGCTATGTCGGCAACTTTGGTGTAACTTCATTTCGGAGTTCATCCTTCGGTGATTTCACTGAAGGAACTATTTTAGGCATCTGCCCAAAATAGTTTTCTATCGCTCACTTAGCGACCTTTAACTATGGCATGAGTGACCATCACGCAATGAGAATTTATTAGCTGTTATTTGCTTTGACTCGGGCATGGAATTAATAAATACATGGAAAGATAATCTAGCATAAAACACTCGGGTGTATCTGAAGTAAGATTTTTCATAAGCTCGTTCATTTCGTTATATCGTGTGTTTTTCTTTAACACTGTAGCTTTCTTGATACAAATCACAGACACAGAACGAACATAATTTCCATAAAATTAGTAGATATCGACGCGTCAATTTGCAAAATATATATGAAATTTTGTGTTATTATATTTAAAAATTAATATCTTCACTATTGTTTCGTATATGGATTTTTAAAAAGTTTTTTAATCTCTACGTGAACTCTCTGCACTGAATTGCAAAATTGCCACTATAAATAACGATTTAAACGCAAATATACATATTTTTTAATTTGTTTGTAAAGCCCAACGAATAATAGTTCATTAGTGTTTGAAAACGTTTTTTAAAATTTAAACAGCTTTTCTACCACTGATTATAAATCCCAGAACGTTATATTAAAAGCACGTAGCATACATAATGTAGATTGTAGATCTAATATCTAACATCTATGATTATTTTGTAAAGTTTACCAAGCGTAGTTCAATGTATTTCAAATGTAATTTCAAACTGGGGGCCGCAAGTTTCTTACTACGAATTGAACCGAGCCATTGGTACTGCGCCGAAGTGTTAACCCGCGGGACCTAGCACGGCGACAACATAGTAGGGTTGATACAAACTCAAAATTATAATAGTTTTTTTTTTTAATATTCCTATATTTATAAGTTATTGTATTTATACTTATTTATCACTAGCTGTCCCGGCAGACCTTGTTCTGACCTATTTCTCTAAAACAAAGTCACATAGTTTTTTTTAATGTTAATACCTTCCCTGTCAGATTTTTTTGAAAATTGTTTGGAGGAACCTGGCCTTAATGTTATATGTATAAAAATTGACAAATATTGACATTAATATTTATACGTCACTCATTTGTTTTGCTTCCCGGAACCCGTCCACTAACACTTAAACTTTATGGTGTGGTGTTAAAGTTCAAAATGACTTATAACGAATTTTTTGTATGAGAATACAGAAAAGTGTCATTTTTAGACATTCGCAGGGAATTTTTAAAATTTTTCTCTCCGTAATAACCTTCCTCAGACTTCATCAAACACAACAAAAAAGAAATCAGCCAAATCGGTTCAGCCGTTCTCGAGTTTCGCGCTTATCAAGACATTTTGCGATTCATTTTTATATATAAGAAGATAATTTTTGATTCCAATAATAATATTTTTGGATGTAAAGGCCTCATTTGGATTCTCTGCCTATGTATCGCGATTCTCGATCTTCAGTTTTCTTCCTATGTATATTACTCTATAGGCATTTGTAAATCAGAAGGCAGTTTTATCCAAAATAAAAACAGCAGCCAAAATCTCAATTAAACTTAAGAACGGTAGCTATCGCCAATAAACAAAAATCCATTGAGATTCACCGTCATCACTAAATGTGTTTTAAAAATAAAATAATATAATTACTCGTAAATTGTTTGTCTTATTTTGATTGTAATTAGAAATATTATAGTTAAATAAACTATTATAATTATTTCGTACGGGAATTAAGAATTAATTTTGACTATATATGTTTATAAAATAGCATATTTCAATAGTGTCTTAAATATATAAAATTTCTTTCAAATAATGAGGTGACCCTATTTTCAACACATGTAAGGTCCAGATTTTGTATTCAAAAAGTCATGAAAAATATTTTAAAACTCAATTTATGTGACGTCGTGAGATCGTATTGCGTTTTACTTGATTTATCGTCACTAACATAAAACATTTTTGAGCATTTTATTTTGTAAATATTTAACACATTTACTGCATTTGAGGAATGAAAAGCATCAAGCTATAACTTTGTGCCTATCTCTCTCTCTAATATAAAAGTTCTCTTTGCTCATTCATTGTCTTAGGTTACGAAGCCTCCTCAACTTCATAAAAAGTACAGTTTTTACTGATTCTACCTTATTCGCACCAGTGGCTATTGCATACATAAAATTGATCTTGCAGTAAAAATATAAGAGTAGCTAGTTTAGTAGATTAAATTTGAATGATTTATTTCTACCCTCACCGTTTTACATAAGTTACAAAGATTTACCTCCTCCATTATCGTCCATTTTATACTACGTACCGCCAAGGAGTGTTTACTGGCATCGTTTGCTTTTCCAGGTTCGAATATGGGAGTCTTTAAACATCCATTTTTTTTTATCCCGGGGGAAAAACCTGAATAGGACCATTAAGAACGCTGTGAGGGCAGTGACCCCGGTGTGTCAGACTGCTACTGACTAAAAGCCCCCGGGTTGTCCCTCTGATTGCTCCACCTGGGCTTTGGAAGCCAAATTTATTCAGACGCCCAGAGAACAAGAAGCCTTGTTTAGGCTACCTCTCTGGGAGGGGAAGGAGTAAAGCCCATCCCTCCAAAAACCTCTCTCCCAGGTGATGCGCCGGACATCACTTTCCATTTGGTGTGATTGAGGTCAACCACGAAAATGTTTGTCAAAAAAATGTTCAATATCTAGTCTCAAAAAGTCTTTTTCGAATATCTTAAAAATTACTTTATTTGTACATACTTAAGTTGAACCCGTGGTATATAACAATATTATTATTTATTATTTATCATTGAAAATCATCTGAAAATAAAAAAGACTTGGACTTTGAACTGTTTTGGCTTCCCCTTTTAATCTTCCTTGCACGCTTACCGAATTGTCGACGTAACATCGGCTGGAGTTGAAACACGTTCGCGACAATTCAATAATTCAACCCTGTTCTGTAACTTGGTCCATAGACTGCAATTGGAAAATATTTTACCAAACAAAACGGTGAACGTTAAACTTTTAGTTGATTTATTACGAATTATCGTATGCCCGAAGGCACGGAGTTATTGAAATTTATGTACTCTGTATTAAGTAAGAAATTAAAAACCATCATATCAGACGTAGAAAGATCATTAGTCGTCATAGGACTCCCCTAATGTATTCCAGAACGACCGGTCGATAGTAGCTTGCATCCAGCGTTGTCTTACGATCTTGGTCAGGCTGTCTATCTACCTTGTAGGTGGACGTTCCATACTGAGCTTGCCAAAGCGTGGTCTTCACTCAAGAACTTTCCTATCTATCAGCCATTCGTTCTACAAGCTGTGCCTTGCCCACTGTCACTTCAATTTGCTGATCCGCTGGGCCAGGTCGGTGAATCTCATTCGTCTATGGATTTCTTCATTACTGAAATGATAAAATTACGTGATTCAGTAGTTAATTTTATTACCTAGGAATCAGAAAATTATTCCGTGGGCTTATGTTCAATAAACAACTTCTGTGGGTTTTATTAATAGTTCATTTGTCAACTAATAATATAAAACATTATAATTATATATTAAAACATTGTCATGTTGTATATTGATTTTTTTTTTTTTGTTATTTATTAGCTTGTATTTGGTTATGAATATTTTTTAATAAGAAAAGCATTGATTATAATATACAAAATTCCACGAAAATTAATTTGTATTAATTTTAAAATTAATACAAATTAGAAATACAAATTAGATTTTAGAAAATTTGTATTTTCTACTTTTAAAAGTAGAAAAAGATATAACATACTTTAAAACAATACTTTTCTTCATAAATATTTATAACACATCACAAGTAATAATATATTTTTATATACAGCCCTGAAAAAAGTATAAATGATAGACGTTAATTTTATATATGATATTATACAATATATCTATAGCATAGCTACTAATGACATAGTATATGCTGAGCTTACTTCCCTTTGGCGCATCATAACAACAAATAGTATTTGCTTTTGCTGTCGGCTACCTTGATTAATCTAAAAAAATGTTAAATGTTAAATGTTTTCGTATCTTACTTTCTATAGTAAATTTAAGTAGAAATTCGTCTTCTAAAGTAAAATCAAACTTTTATCTGTCATGAAAATAAAAATTCCCTATGCCAATATTAGCAGATTAGCCGTGTTTTGGTGTCGAGATGTAGCTCGGTTAAAGAACGTAAAAACACGGTGAAAAGCCAACATAACCTTTGCAAATTCCAAGCAAGTCGGAGGGGAACCTTGAATACATTCGCCGCTGTCGGCATGAATATACAATGAATAAAATGAATAAAAACTGCGAAGGGTCGCTGTTAATAATCGCGAGTTTGAATATATTTTTCTAATGCTTCCTATGGATATTTGACGAGCTCCGCATTTATTGATTCCGACAATTTTACGTTTATCGTTAATGCACTTGACAAATTCTCTATAGCAGGGGTGTTCAAACGGTCGAATACGATCTACAAATCGATGCCAAAAGCTTTTTGAGTCGATCTCAGGAAATATGGTTCCCCCAAACATCATCTGACAGCTTTGGACTCAATTGATCGCCGAGCTCGGCGACTCATTGCCGATGAGGCTCTTACGTCGCGTAAACTACTCAGTTTGGAACTCCGGCGTAAAGTAGCTTGCCATCGGTTTTCTATAGACTATACTCTGGAGAGTATGCGGCTGAGTTGTATAATTTAGTTCCCCCTCCCTCATCTACCATAAATTGACGAGACGCCGTGCAGGTTTGCACCCTTTTATGGTTGACATTCGCCTCCTCCTTTTTGCGGCGAACCGCGAAGGAGTGGAATTCTCTTCCTGCGTCTGTGTTTCCACCATCTTATGACATGGGAATCTTCAAACGTCGAGTAAATCGGTATTTGCTGGGCGAGCGCGCTTCATCGTCGGCCTCATCATATCTTTCTAGCAGGTGAGATTGAGGTCAAGCGCATTCCTGTATGTAATAAAAAAAATGTACTGACAGCGGTCGATTTACAATTTTTGTTTAATGACTACGTGATTCATATTTAAGATGATTTACTGTGAAGCCAGGGTGCTGCTTGTTACAAGGGCCGAAAGGGAATTCTGGTAAAAAAAAAATTGAGGTGAGGAAGTAGGTCGAGACCACAGTACACAAGTTTAAAGACCGTCATATTGACTCACTTGAGCCTGTCGCATTTTGAAATCAGTTTGTGTATATCCAGTTGTTAATATAAGTATACATCTTCCGTCGTGGTATATGTGGGCCGGCATAACGATGGTGACTGCCAACGAGTTTTTATAACGTGGTAGTCGTCGTCGTTCTTGGACTACATTACTTTCCATTAGGTGTGATGTAGTCACTATTTTTGGTGACTCGAGGGAAAATCCTACATAGGATCATCATGGCCAGAGTGAGGGCAGCAATCCTGGTGTATCAGACTACTACTGACAAAAACCCCCTGGGTGTCCTTCCAATCACTCCACCCGGGCCTGTGGATCCAGATTCTTCTTAAACCGTCGGTAGTATCCGGATTCCCAGGCTCGGCGAAAGCGAATAGAGGGCAGTGCTGGGACCCCGGTGGTTTTAGTCGGGGCAGGTCCGACACACTGGGGGGAGTAGCCCTCACCACTTCCCCTGACGGTCCGTAGGGATTTCCACCGGGTTAACAAAAAAAAAAAAAGATTCTTCCTAACGCCCGGTGAGCGAACTACCTGTTTAGACTTCATATCAAGGATGAGTTGATCTAAACAGCCCACTCCTCCAAACATTTATCACGGGCGGCGTACCGGACACTGCACGCCGCCGCCCTCTCATCCGGGCAGCAGACTCCCTCAAGTTTACTGCCTGGCATAATGTAGTCACTTTGACGTGCCAGTATAATAAATAAAGCTATAATGTCGTTATGTAAAAACAAATATATACGTATTATTGGATATGTCTTTTCACTAAATTTTTTTAGAGCAGTGACATAAACTACACTTGTGAAGTTACGCTATGATAAGTCTTATCATCAGTTCCAGCCGATCGGTCGATTCACATTCAGTGGGGGCCCTGAGCGACTGGTTAGCAACCTTAAGAAGTAGGCAGAGCATTGTGACGTGCTCTGTCTAAATACAATGAGCAGTGTCGGGGAAGATATCTTCCTCCGCGTTCGTGCACATCGGGCGCGGCGCAAAGGAGCTGTGGAGAATTGATTACAGGACCCGCAGTCCCCTCCAATGCGCAGAAGTAGTCACCTTGGGGTTTTTAGTCGGTACAAGTCTGACACACCTCGGCAGCACAACCCCCCTGTGCAGCTGAGACGGTCTTATGAGGATTTTCCCCAACTAAAAAAATTATAAATCTTATCAACCCACACTACAATCCTATATCACGTAATCTTGCAGCATCTACCTGGTTCCCCCTACACCCCCAGAGTCGATTGCTTGTAGTATAACAATCTTCAGGTACATCTCCAGCAATTATGTCCCCATATTCCTGCTCTATACATATTACAAGGGAGATAAAAACTATTGTTTTCATATTCTAGTAACAAACGCTGATGAACACTGTTTTCGAAAGACGAGATTGTACAATAAACCAGTGGAGTGCATCCCATATAAAGCATAAAAATCATTATCACTATCTTAAAATTTGATCCAATTTTGACTCTCATACTGCTATTTTGGTAAATACCTGATTTGAAGTCAATATAAATATTTATTAAATATCCAAGCACAAGATAATGCTCTATAAGCTTTATATGGGATGCACTCCACTACAATAAATAAACCATATTATTCCACCACTGTTATAGAAAGCTTTTATGTTTGAACAGTTTGCTGCAGAAAAATCCTCTTAAATATATCTTAAAGTCGAAATAATTTCACAATGCAAATCGAAGCTGGTAAGTAACCTCGATACATCATCTTTGAACCTCGACCCCATCTTCATCATTTAAAAGGCAACTCTCAGGGCCGATCCATCACATTGCCGCCACAATACACAGTTTTCACATTAATATTGAAGCAAAAATAATATTTCCATCCCCCGAGGCGGACTCTGATAACAATTTCATTACTCGATAGATGTTTTGCGCAAATATTTATTTATGTGATCTAGCAAGTACCGACTCAAACGATGGGTCGAAGGCAGAATAAAAGTTCTGTTGTAAAATGATAACGTAAATGATAATTTAAATAAATATCATTAAATTAACAATTATAAATATTTTATAGAATGTTATATTAATAGAGAAACTCACAAACATTCTATTTTTGACTGTTTCTACTTATGTGTTTGTGAGGAAAAATAAATCAATAATAATTATTATTATTTCTTTATTTATAATATTTAAAATATCTTTAAATTTTAATATTATATACACATAAAACATGTATTATTATTGTAGAGTTTTCTAATATGAAACTACTTGTTATTTTGATTTAAATTTATGATATCTTTCATATATATACCAAGTATATAATATAGTATAGTAATGTAGTGTAGTATAGTGTGGTATATATACCACATACACCAAGTTTCATAAACGGTAAGAAGATTTTAATAATAAAACATACTTAATTAATTGTGACTGTGGTGGTCTTGCCGATTATTGACCAGTTTCCATGCGCGGTAACTCTAATGGTCATAATTTCGAATCTCAGCACAGCACCTCTGGGCTTTTTCAGACTACGCGCAGATTTAAGCACTACAAGCTCACCGGTGAAGGAAAAACACCGTAAGGGAATTTGTATGTCTTCTAATAGATGCCATTTGTACTCGTAAGTGTTCTGAGAATGGCGATTAGCTGCATTACTGGTCACGTTGGGCATGAAATATAAGCGCAGACTGGATACAGCCACTAACTGTCTCTGCTTATCCCTTAAGTGATATAACATTACAATATATTACTATTTAAAAACAATTAATTTGCTTATGAAAGAATCGAAATAATAAACAGTTAATATTAAAAAATTGTTTATACATTTGGTTGATAGAAGTAAATGTTTGAATGTAAAATTTGTTCCTTTTTTTTTTATTTACAAAATGGTTGACACTTATCACATGTAGAAGTTGACAAGTAATATTATACTAAATTCAACTAGATAGTTACCCTACAAGCGGGTAATACATATGGACAATCAAGGTAATAATTGCTTTTTATATAGTAAATCCATTATATAGTAATAATATTATAAGAAACAGCTTCTTACTACCAATATTTTTAAAAAGAGGTCATTCACAAATAACACATAGTACATTGGATGTATCTAAAGATTTTATTAAAGTTATTATTAGTGATATTGTGTCTAAATTTAAGTTCTATAAGTTAGAATACTAGTTAGCTAGAAACTTATTGTTGAAAGCTCGTAGCGCCTGTTTATATGCAAGTTTTATATTTCTCATGCTTCGTACATTTCATGAATACATTTGGTTAATACGGACTGGATGAAGGGAGCACTGAATTAATTCTTTCAGAGTAAATTGAATAGAAACCAGAAAAATACACTGAGCTTCTTGTTTAAACTGAGCGTTTTAACTTTAGCATTTTATTGAATTAATAATAACATTAATGCTTTACCATCAGTCATGATTTGAAGTAAGTATATAAAGAAATATTTTTAATTGAATGGACAGTTAAAAAAATTACATATTCAAAGCTTTGTGATTTTGTCGATATAACTGTTATAACCTTAAGATATTTTTATTAAAGAAAGTATCATGACTGCCATTTAACCTATATCGTTCTGCTGTAGGACAGAAGCGTCCTCTCCCTTTTTACATCTTACGCCAGATTCTAAAAGCTTCTTAAATTTTAAAACACTAAAAAACATTAATTGCACATAAATTAATGATTATTTTTTTAATAACGCTTTAAAATTTAAGCAACGTTTATGAAGTTGGATGTTAGATAAATAAATAAATTAGCTTCTATTAAAGAGCGCACTTAAGGGAGTGCGTCGCCCAACATCTTTAAGGCGAGAGCGGTGCGCGATGTGTACCCGCGCACCGCTCAAGGAAAATGAAGGTGAGCAAAATGCTGTGCAGGGGCCTTCCATCAATAGGCCAGACGCCGCCGGGTGCTGAGGAAGCTAGCACAGCCTTGCCTTTGGCCTCGGCAAACGGGAGAAGGAACACCCTGGGGGTTTTAATTGGTGCGACTCCAACACACCGGTTTCCCCAGGGTTAAAAAAAAGCTTCTATTAAAGATAAACTATGTAAATTATTTCACTTTTTATAATTCCTAATTATTTCGTGAATTTTTCTTTCGTAAGCGAGTTTAATGAACGTGAAAGTATTACATTTATTGATTTCTTATATTGAACTTATTGGGTTACGCAAGCTTTCAGTGTGCTCATCTTCGCTGAATAGGCCTGCAACTGAAATGTCGCCAAGGCCGAAATAGGCCAACATTTCGTCTTTATCATGTTAGCCCAACCATTTCAGCTGAATTTTATAGACATTACTGGTGTTTTACTCAGATTTTGTTCAAGAAATAAGTTCATCGTTGATAAAACATTGAATAGAAACGTGAATAAAACTTGAGCATTCAAGAATCAAGTCTAAGTTGAGAAAATCGATAACACGTCCATATAATTTGATTTTGATTAAATAATATAAATTGTAATGTTTGAGTTAAGTCTAAGATAAGTCAAAGTTGCTCCAATAAATCTCACCCTACACAACGTTTTACATTAACACGTGGCATAAACAATATTGCTCGCCATAGAAACAATATAAATACTTATAAGTATAGAAAGTATATGTTATTTTGTGAATAATTCCCGTTGGCATCGTCCTGGTTTTTATTTTCTCGGTGAATTGCAATTTTACGCAGGTTGCTCGCGAATATTAAAAATTAAAGTTAATAAGCAAGCCAGTGGTCGCTTTGTGCTTGCTAAGTGAAAAATTTTAACAACCACGCGACTGATTACGTTTATTTTAAATTAATTTATACTTATTTAGCAAGTAAAATTATTTATTAGTATGGAGACATAACATGTTCTGTTATCAAAAGATACTTATTTCATTTTCGATCTATTTTCAGTTCCATTTCAATGTCGCTTATGTTAAACGCTTTTTCATATGATTATAGTATTTTTTGACGATAACGAGGCCGATATTTGGTAGAACTAAGATCAAATTTAGATTTCAAACTTGACTTTTGAAATTATTGTACTTGAATCATACTTTACTCATATCTCTGAACCTATTATTATGCAGCACGCGTATCACTGCGCCCTAAAAGATATTTCGTGATCGCCACCTTACATCTAGAACTCTCTGTCCAGTCCTATAGTTTTAACCTGTTAATCAGAATGGGGACTTTTTGTTCGCAGCGATAAGTATTATCACACCTCAAATAATAAAGTAATATCGTTTTTAACTTATGGTTTTTATTTATTTTGATAAAATATTTAATATATTACGATTAATTTCTATGACGAAAAATGTCGTCATGCCCATTGCAGTAGGCTTTCATGTATGGCGAAATATTTCGTCATACTCAGTTAACAGATTAAAGAACATGAGTTCTATATTGGCAGATATAGCTACCATAATAAAATAATAATAAATAATATAATAATAATAATATATAATCCAGTACCGGTCATTCCATAGATGCATTAAAGCATTGCATGCCCTTACAATAAATAAGTCTGGAATAAATTGCTTAAAGTTAAACAAAACAAGAATACATTATATTCATATCTACTCTATGTTTACGCGTTTATTTTCCTCATGAGCCAAATATAATATTTACTATAATTATATAATATTAAAATAATTATGTGAATTCTGCCTACCTTGTCTGAATACCCTATGCACGTCACTACTTTAATCTGTCCTGGGTGTAACCCACCCAGAGTATGGTTGCGTTTGAGCATTAGTAAGTTACATTCACCTAGGAGGTGCTTGGGCCTTTCATCTGTACTTTTGCAGAATCTCTATACCTCGTGTTTTACACTGGTTCGACAAAGTGACTACAGTGCACGTGACGGTAAGTATAATATATAAAAACGAAAGTGACTATCAAAGGATGAAAATCCGTTGATAGTCTCCGTTATCATTTCGGTCCACACACCACGACTGAAGGTCTCGGTATATGAGTTAGTGGATAAACACAAGCTGATCCCGAAACGCGACAGGATGAAGCGAGTCACTGTGACGATCTGTACAATTGTGTACCGTGATCATGGCCTAGTTCGGGCAATCGCCTTACCAAAAAGCATATTTATTAAATCTATAGCCTATAATATTATGAAGAGAAAAAACTTGCATATTTGTTCGTTTGTAATTGATAAACTCAGAAAGTACGAAACCAAGTTTAATAGTTATTTCATCAATAGAAAAGTGTACTGTCCAGAAAAAACACATAATTAAAACTAAATTTCAATTTATATTTCACTAAATAAAATTGCATAAAGCAATAAAAAAGAATAGTTTTATTTGTGAAGTCTAAGACAAGTACAGTCGCGTACTCAAGCGCCAAGTGGCAATATATTTTCATTTTCAAGTGTCCGCGCGCTGAGGCACCGCGTGTGGGTGACGGCGGGAATTATTGCGCTTGGGACGACCCGCCGATGTGTCGTATATACGTTTTATTGCGGTGGAAAAACTGCCGACTCGCACTCCAGCAGGCTGTAAGTGTGGCCATGGTAAATTGCGATTTGTTCCCAGAATTTTCGAAGTGAAACTTCTGCAAAATCTGATATGAACCTCGATAAAACTCAAAAGCAACAAGCACATAAATCTTTAGATTCAAGCCTCCAAGAGGATTGAATGAGAGAGAATACTTTATACAGTTTCACTTTGATAATAATGTACATGATTGTGTATGTAATCTATACTAATATTATAAAGCTGAAGAGTTTGTTTGTTTTTTTGTATATTTGTTTGAACGCGCTAATCTCAGGAACTACTGTTCAAACTGAAAAATTATTTTTGTGTTAAATAGACCATTTATCGAGGAAGGCTTTAGGCTATATAACATCACGATGCAACTATTAGGAGCGAAGAAATAATGGAAATTGTGAAAAAAACGGGGAAAAGTATTCATCCTTGAAGGCTTCCATTGCGTGCGCTGCGAAAACGGTTCAAGATACCAAAAATATATGTATGAAAGAATTATTCCTCTTGAAATGATCTAAAAAAATGTTCCAGACAGTATATATCTATCTTTTAAGATTAACTTACTAGAACCGTTTTTATGGTAATCGAATTTGGTCGAAATTAATGCATTATTTGTTAAGAGTTGTATCAACGTAATAATATTAATCTTTATCCAAATAAATGTTTTGTTGATTAAGATTATTTAATTACTAGCTGATCCGGCAAACGTTGTTTTGCTATATAATTTATTGTAATATCTTCTTAGATGTTCATTGAAATTAAGTGATGTCAAAGACAATTTTGTTCACAATTAAATACTCTTAATCAACAACACATTTATTTGGATAAAGATTAATATTATTAGGTTGATATTGCTCTTAACAAATAATGCATTCATTTCGACCAAAGTTGATTACCATAAAAACGGTTCTAATGAGTTAATCTTAAAAGATAGACATATACTGTCGTGGACAATTTTTTAGATCATTTTAAGAGGAATAACTCTGTCATATATATATATTTTTGGTATCTTGAATCGTTTTCGCAGCGCACGCAATGAAAGCACCCAAGGATGAATAATTTCCCCCGTTTTTTTTCACATTTTCCATTATTTCTTCGCTCCTAATAGTTGCATCGTGATGATATATAGCCTAAAGCCTTTCTCGATAAATAGTCTATTCAACACAAAAATAATTTTTCAATTCGAACCAGTAGTTCCTGAGATTAGCGCGTTCAAACAAACAAACAAACAAACTCTTCAGCTTTATAATATTAGTATAGATGAACAAAATTGTCTTTGACATCACTTAATTTCAATGAACATCATAGAAGATATAACAATAACTTATATAGCAAAACAACGTTTGCCGGATCAGCTAGTATACTTATATATTTGTGTTCTTGTATATGTGTATTTTCATCTATGATATATATCTATCTATGATGCTTTGAAACTAGTCTCTAATGCTGTGTATCTGTAGTTTATTGGTCCCTTCCTTGCTATTTCCTGCGCAACGACACAATAAATGGGTGTCAGCTGAAAATCAGCGCTGGGTGGCTCGGCTGGTCACTTAGCATTTTCTGAGCTGACTTCCCTTTGGCGCATCATCACAACACAGGGTATATGCTTTTGTTGTTTTCTCTTTTTATTAACCTATTCTGATGTGTTGTATGCTATTTTGTGTCCCAAATAAATGTTTTTATTATTATTATACGTGTAGAGTATAACATTTACAACTTTTGACCTCGTTAGAACATTTTATAACTCTGTGTTCATAAATATTAAATAACTATGTATAAAGTTGACAAAAGGTACAAAAAAACTGCTGACGTGACATTTATCAAGGACCCTTGGCCTCAATATATTATCCCTCACCATTCACGAAAACGTATAGCTATTAAACAAATGAAAGATCCTGATACGTCCCACTCGAGAGAACTGTCAGATCTCTGGGACATTAGCCGCCCGAACAAAGTACAGTCGTCGACAATATCAATATTACAGACGACGACAGACTCGTTTATATCGCGCTGTCTTATTCCAGTCCATTGAATTAAGAGTATGCTTACAAACACAAGCACTTTAATAATGAAATTAATAATAATAATATGTCGACAAACTTTTCGCGGTTAGCAGAGATACATTAGTGGCTGTATCCACTGAAATGAAATTAATTATGAAATAGTGTTCACAAATTAATAATATAATATAATAATTAATTTGTACATAAAATTTCAAACAATTTTTTCTATGTTTCATAGCTGTAATTTTTCAAAAATAATTTCTGGTTCTTGTTTAAAGTTGCATTTTTCGAGATAAAACAAGTTTAAAGAAAGTATACAAGTACTAAGACAGTCATAGTGACTCGCTTTCACCTGTCACGTTTTGGAATCATAACTGATATGTCTATGCATCGATCCTTAGTCGTGGTATATGAGAGATGGCAACGATGGCGACTCTGAATAGATTCTTGTCACTTGAGAGTTATTACCGTTTTTGGACCATAATGTGCTTACTCTCAGTTGCGCTATAGTTACTTTGTCGAGTCAATAAAAAAAGTAAATTGTTTATTATCATTAATATACAACGAGAAATTATTGTCCCCTTGGTACCGAAATTCTTCGGCTCCAAAACGATTATTATTTTATGATGCATAATATGTATCATATTATTTGTAAAACATTTATTCTCTAAGCCTCATTTATACCTATAGTTAAATAAAAAATATCACTTAGTAACTGTTTTTCCATAATATTAACATCAATCCCTAGCAATGAACTTTGGTTTTAATTATACTTGATTAACATTCATTGATGTTCACTAGACACTTTTTTCGACGACGATACTTCCCCTAGCTTGGTGACTTTTACAATAAAAAAAAGTCATCTGTGATTTTTCATCTCGTTCGCGTTCCGCCTGCGTTAGGCGTACTTTTAGTTTATACGCCACTAAAACAATTTTGATAGTTGAAGTAATTTTTAGCTCTGCCATTCTTTTTGCTTCAGCTTTTAATGTTTATATTTAAATACCATATATATTATAATTTTTTATGAAAGTATACAAAAAACATAAATAAGCAATGTTGAGTTTCATTTACTGACCAAAAATCAAGAAACAAAAACCTTGTTGATAAGGGCCTTTTCAATGCCAGTCTATAGAAATATCTTTTAAAATTAAATTTAAAGAACCGTATATTATAAGGAAAATTTAGCGTCCTATAAAAAACGCGTTCATGCAATTAAAATCAAGACTGTATTCCATCCACATATATAATAAATGTGAGCATACAGCCACTGGTTAATCAGTGATGTACGCATTTTTAAGACCGAATACGGAAGTTATCCAATGACGAATTTACCATAAACGATTAAGAGTGTTCTAGCGACCTTTACGTCCATATCGAAAGGCGTGAATCCCGTAAATTATTATCACCCGTTTAATAAATATATTGCCCACTGTCCAACCCACATTTCCCACTGGAAAAACGTAAAATTGTCACTTTTCAAACGCAGGGTTCAGATACAACAAAGTTTAAATCAATACTGTGTTTTTCATTTTCCTAATACTTAAGTAACTGTATATTTTTCTGTACACAGCTGTTTAAATGCTAATTTATACATCCAGTAACATTAAGCAGAAGGTCTATGTAACCCTGCAATGCCTCTAACTTAGCGTATAAGTTAGACATAATAAGTTTATATTTGTGAAAACTTATTTTGAAGTTAGTTATATATCGTCACGTTATTTTTGATTCGGGATGAGCAGAAATACTTTAATAGCTGTATCGCCACACAATCCAGCAGTATCGGACAGTTGCCAGGCAGTAGACTTGAAGTAGCCTGGTGCCCGGATGAGAGGGAGGTGGTGCGCAGTGTCCGGTGCGCCGCCTGAGAGACAGGTTTTGGAAGGGTGGGCTCTTTACTCCTACCCCTCTCAGAGAGGTAGCCTCAACAAGGCTTTTTGCTCCCCGGATGTTCTGGATGAATTTGGTTTTCCAGGCCCGGGTGGAGCAATCAGAGGGACACCCTCTGTAGTTTTTAGTCAGTAGGAGTCTGACACAGCGGCGTCGCTGCCCTCTTAGCATCCCTGATGGTCCCTGATGAGGATACGAAAAAAAGTATCTGTATCTACTTTGCGCTTATATGTCGAGCACAACATGACCATTAGCACAGCTGATCGCCGTTCTCAGAGCACAGAGCACTTACCTATGACATTGCTATTAAATATCATGCTGGTTTTCATGTGTTATTAGTCATCGTGACTTACGTTTTCTTCACCAGTGAGCATGTGGGGTCTAAATTCATATTTAATATGGAAAATCCAGATGTACGTGCCGGGATTTGGACCAGCGACCATTTCCATTGACGCGCATGCCTACTGGTTCCTAAGCCACTGGGCCGCCACGGACACAGTTATTCTGAAGTTGATTTCATTAATAAAGATTTATGAAAATATAGCATTTTACTGATATTTATTTATTCAAAAATCCATTAAGCCCAAAAGAGTAACTAATAAATATGATAGGAAACGGTTTCCTTGATAAAACGTCCGACAGATACCTTTACCTAATTTAGAGCTCTATGTTAATGGGATAAGGGTGAGATTTGCTTTAAATATTTTAGACGAGACGTTTTAGCTTGTTTTAAAGTGTACGAAGAAGATGTCGGAATCAATTCTTGCAGCCATTTCTCAATAAAGTTGGCGTAAAGGGAAACACATGCATTGAGGCTTTTAAACTTTGACGTACAAGGTAAGTCAAAAGTTTGAGACATCTGAATATAAAATATAGATATATGTATATATTGAAACATTATAGAATGGAGGTTTAGATAGCAGCATATTTTAGAGTTTTCGATGCATCTAAGCAATTGATTTTATTTTACTTTTAAACACGACAAAATGAAATGTTTTACGGGAATCTACACTAATATTATAAAGCTGAAGAGTTTGTTTGTTTGTTTGTTTGTTTGTTTGTTTGTTTGAACGCGCTAATCTCAGGAACTACTGGTTCGAATTGAAAAATTATTTTTGTGTTAAATAGACTATTTATCGAGGAAGGCTTTAGGCTATATAACATCACGATGCAACTATTAGGAGCGAAGAAATAATGGAAAATGTGAAAAAAACGGGGAAAATTATTCATCCTTGAAGGCTTCCATTGCGTGCGCTGCGAAAACGGTACAAGATACCAAAAATATATGTATGAAAGAATTATATCTCTTGAAATGATCTAAAAAAATGTCCGCGACAGTATATGTCTATCTTTTAAGATTAACTAACTAGAACCGTTTTTATGGTAATCGAATTTGGTCGAAATTAATGCATTAAGAGTTGTATCAACGTAATAATATTAATCTTTATCCAAATAAATGTTTTGTTGATTAAGAGTATTTAATTGTGAACAAAATTGTCTTTGACATCACTTAATTTCAATGAACATCATAGAAGATATTACAATAACTTATATAGCAAAACTACGTTTGCCGGATCAGCTATGTCTTGATAAGCGCGAAACTCGAGAACGACTAAACCGATTTGACTGATTTCTTTTTTGTTGTGTTTGTTGAAGTATGGGGAAGGTTATTAGGGAGAGAAAAATTAAAAAAATTGTCTGAAAAATTCTAAAAACAACACTTTTCTATATTCTCATACAAAAAATTCGTAATAATATTTTAAAGTCAATTTGAACTTTAACACTTTTTTGTGTTGTGTTGTGTTGTGTTGTGTTGTGTTGTGTTCGGTTGTGTTCGGTTGTGTTCGGTTCTGTTCGGTTGTGTTCGGTTATGTTCGGTTGTGTTCGGTTATGTTCGGTTATGTTCGGTTGTGTTCGGTTGTGTTCGGTTGTGTTCGGTTCTGTTCGGTTGTGTTCGGTTGTGTTCGGTTGTGTTCGGTTGTGTTCGGTTGTGTTCGGTTGTGTTCGGTTGTGTTCGGTTGTGTTCGGTTGTGTTCGGTTGTGTTCGGTTGTGTTCGGTTGTGTTCGGTTGTGTTCGGTTGTGTTCGGTTGTGTTCGGTTGTGTTCGGTTGTGTTCGGTTGTGTTCGGTTGTGTTCGGTTGTGTTCGGTTGTGTTCGGTTGTGTTCGGTTGTGTTCGGTTGTGTTCGGTTGTGTTCGGTTGTGTTCGGTTGTGTTCGGTTGTGTTCGGTTGTGTTCGGTTGTGTTCGGTTCTGTTCGGTTGTGTTCGGTTGTGTTCGGTTGTGTTCGGTTCTGTTCGGTTCTGTTCGGTTCTGTTCGGTTATGTTCGGTTGTGTTCGGTTGTGTTCGGTTGTGTTCGGTTGTGTTCGGTTGTGTTCGGTTGTGTTCGGTTGTGTTCGGTTGTGTTCGGTTGTGTTCGGTTGTGTTCGGTTGTGTTCGGTTGTGTTCGGTTGTGTTCGGTTGTGTTCGGTTGTGTTCGGTTGTGTTCGGTTCTGTTCGGTTGTGTTCGGTTATGTTCGGTTGTGTTCGGTTGTGTTCGGTTGTGTTCGGTTGTGTTCGGTTCTGTTCGGTTCTGTTCGGTTGTGTTCGGTTGTGTTCGCTTGTGTTCGGTTGTGTTCGGTTGTGTTCGGTTGTGTTCGGTTGTGTTCGGTTGTGTTCGGTTGTGTTCGGTTGTGTTCGGTTGTGTTCGGTTCTGTTCGGTTGTGTTCGGTTCTGTTCGGTTCTGTTCGGTTGTGTTCGGTTGTGTTCGGTTGTGTTCGGTTGTGTTCGGTTGTGTTCGGTTGTGTTCGGTTGTGTTCGGTTGTGTTCGGTTGTGTTCGGTTGTGTTCGGTTGTGTTCGGTTGTGTTCGGTTGTGTTCGGTTGTGTTCGGTTGTGTTCGGTTGTGTTCGGTTGTGTTCGGTTGTGTTCGGTTGTGTTCGGTTGTGTTCGGTTGTGTTCGGTTGTGTTCGGTTGTGTTCGGTTCTGTTCGGTTGTGTTCGGTTCTGTTCGGTTCTGTTCGGTTGTGTTCGGTTGTGTTCGGTTGTGTTCGGTTCTGTTCGGTTGTGTTCGGTTGTGTTCGGTTGTGTTCGGTTGTGTTCGGTTGTGTTCGGTTGTGTTCGGTTGTGTTCGGTTGTGTTCGGTTGTGTTCGGTTGTGTTCGGTTCTGTTCGGTTGTGTTCGGTTCTGTTCGGTTCTGTTCGGTTGTGTTCGGTTGTGTTCGGTTGTGTTCGGTTCTGTTCGGTTCTGTTCGCTTGTGTTCGGTTGTGTTCGGTTGTGTTGTGTTGTGTTCGGTTGTGTTTGGTTGTGTTCGGTTGTGTTCGGTTGTGTTCGGTTGTGTTCGGTTGTGTTCGGTTGTGTTCGGTTGTGTTCGGTTGTGTTCGGTTCTGTTCGGTTCTGTTCGGTTGTGTTCGGTTCTGTTCGGTTGTGTTCGGTTCTGTTCGGTTGTGTTCGGTTCTGTTCGGTTCTGTTCGGTTGTGTTCGGTTGTGTTCGGTTGTGTTCGGTTCTGTTCGGTTCTGTTCGCTTGTGTTCGGTTGTGTTCGGTTGTGTTCGGTTGTGTTCGGTTAGGTTAGGTTCGGTTGTGTTGTGTTCTGTTCGGTTGTGTTCGGTTGTGTTCGGTTCTGTTCGGTTGTGTTCGGTTCTGTTCGGTTCTGTTCGGTTTTGTTCGGTTGTGTTCGGTTGTGTTCGGTTGTGTTCGGTTCTGTTCGGTTGTGTTCGGTTTTGTTCGGTTGTGTTCGGTTGTGTTCGGTTGTGTTCGGTTATGTTCGGTTGTATTCGGTTGTGTTGTGTTGTGTTCGGTTGTGTTTGGTTGTGTTCGGTTGTGTTCGGTTATGTTCGGTTGTGTTCGGTTGTGTTCGGTTGTGTTTGGTTGTGTTCTGTTGTGTTCGGTTGTGTTCGGTTGTGTTCGGTTGTGTTCGGTTGTGTTCGGTTGTGTTCGGTTGTGTTCGGTTGTGTTCGGTTCTGTTCGGTTCTGTTCGGTTGTGTTCGGTTGTGTTCGGTTGTGTTCGGTTGTGTTCGGTTGTGTTCGGTTGTGTTCGGTTGTGTTCGGTTCTGTTCGGTTGTGTTCGGTTGTGTTCGGTTATGTTCGGTTGTGTTCGGTTGTGTTAGGTTGTGTTCGGTTGTGTTCGGTTGTGTTCGGTTCTGTTCGGTTGTGTTCGGTTGTGTTCGGTTGTGTTCGGTTGTGTTCGGTTGTGTTCGGTTGTGTTCGGTTGTGTTCGGTTGTGTTCGGTTGTGTTCGGTTCTGTTCGGTTGTGTTCGGTTCTGTTCGGTTCTGTTCGGTTGTGTTCGGTTGTGTTCGGTTGTGTTCGGTTGTGTTCGGTTCTGTTCGGTTGTGTTCGGTTGTGTTCGGTTGTGTTCGGTTGTGTTCGGTTGTGTTCGGTTGTGTTCGGTTGTGTTCGGTTGTGTTCGGTTCTGTTCGGTTGTGTTCGGTTCTGTTCGGTTCTGTTCGGTTGTGTTCGGTTGTGTTCGGTTGTGTTCGGTTCTGTTCGGTTCTGTTCGCTTGTGTTCGGTTGTGTTCGGTTGTGTTCGGTTGTGTTCGGTTAGGTTAGGTTCGGTTGTGTTGTGTTCTGTTCGGTTGTGTTCGGTTGTGTTCGGTTCTGTTCGGTTGTGTTCGGTTCTGTTCGGTTCTGTTCGGTTTTGTTCGGTTGTGTTCGGTTGTGTTCGGTTGTGTTCGGTTCTGTTCGGTTGTGTTCGGTTTTGTTCGATTGTGTTCGGTTGTGTTCGGTTGTGTTCGGTTATGTTCGGTTGTATTCGGTTGTGTTGTGTTGTGTTCGGTTGTGTTTGGTTGTGTTCGGTTGTGTTCGGTTATGTTCGGTTGTGTTCGGTTGTGTTCGGTTGTGTTTGGTTGTGTTCTGTTGTGTTCGGTTGTGTTCGGTTGTGTTCGGTTGTGTTCGGTTGTGTTCGGTTGTGTTCGGTTCTGTTCGGTTCTGTTCGGTTGTGTTCGGTTGTGTTCGGTTCTGTTCGGTTGTGTTCGGTTGTGTTCGGTTGTGTTCGGTTCTGTTCGGTTCTGTTCGCTTGTGTTCGGTTGTGTTCGGTTGTGTTCGGTTGTGTTCGGTTGTGTTCGGTTCTGTTCGGTTCTGTTCGGTTGTGTTCGGTTGTGTTCGGTTGTGTTCGGTTGTGTTCGGTTGTGTTCGGTTGTGTTCGGTTGTGTTCGGTTGTGTTCGGTTGTGTTCGGTTGTGTTCGGTTGTGTTCGGTTGTGTTCGGTTGTGTTCGGTTCTGTTAGGTTGTGTTCGGTTCTGTTCGGTTCTGTTCGGTTGTGTTCGGTTGTGTTCGGTTGTGTTCGGTTCTGTTCGGTTCTGTTCGCTTGTGTTCGGTTGTGTTCGGTTGTGTTGTGTTGTGTTCGGTTGTGTTGTGTTGTGTTCGGTTGTGTTCGGTTCTGTTCGGTTGTGTTCGGTTGTGTTCGGTTGTGTACGGTTGTGTTCGGTTGTGTTCGGTTGTGTTCGGTTGTGTTCGGTTGTGTTCGGTTGTGTTCGGTTGTGTTCGGTTGTGTTCGGTTGTGTTCGGTTAGGTTAGGTTCGGTTGTGTTGTGTTCTGTTCGGTTGTGTTCGGTTGTGTTCGGTTGTGTTCGGTTCTGTTCGGTTGTGTTCGGTTCTGTTCGGTTCTGTTCGGTTGTGTTCGGTTGTGTTCGGTTGTGTTCGGTTGTGTTCGGTTGTGTTCGGTTATGTTCGGTTGTGTTCGGTTGTGTTCGGTTGTGTTCGGTTGTGTTCGGTTGTGTTCGGTTATGTTCGGTTGTGTTCGGTTCTGTTCGGTTCTGTTCGCTTGTGTTCGGTTGTGTTCGGTTTTGTTCGGTTGTGTTCGGTTGTGTTCGGTTGTGTTCGGTTCTGGTCGGTTGTGTTCGGTTTTGTTCGGTTGTGTTCGGTTGTGTTCGGTTGTGTTCGGTTATGTTCGGTTGTATTCGGTTGTGTTGTGTTGTGTTCGGTTGTGTTTGGTTGTGTTCGGTTGTGTTCGGTTATGTTCGGTTGTGTTCGGTTGTGTTCGGTTGTGTTTGGTTGTGTTCTGTTGTGTTTGGTTGTGTTTGGTTGTGTTCGGTTGTGTTCGGTTGTGTTCGGTTGTGTTCGGTTGTGTTCGGTTGTGTTCGGTTGTGTTCGGTTGTGTTCGGTTGTGTTCGGTTCTGTTCGGTTCTGTTCGGTTGTGTTCGGTTGTGTTCGGTTGTGTTCGGTTGTGTTCGGTTGTGTTCGGTTGTGTTCGGTTGTGTTCGGTTAGGTTAGGTTCGGTTGTGTTCGGTTGTATTGTGTTGTGTTGTGTTCGGTTGTATTCGGTTGTAATGTGTTCGGTTGTGTTCGGTTCTGTTCGGTTGTGTTCGGTTGTGTTCGGTTGTGTTCGGTTGTGTTCGGTTGTGTTCGGTTGTGTTCGGTTGTGTTCGGTTGTGTTCGGTTGTGTTCGGTTAGGTTAGGTTCGGTTGTGTTCGGTTCTGTTCGGTTCTGTTCGGTTCTGTTCGGTTCTGTTCGGTTGTGTTCGGTTGTGTTCGGTTGTGTTCGGTTGTGTTCGGTTGTGTTCGGTTGTGTTCGGTTGTGTTCGGTTGTGTTCGGTTGTGTTCGGTTGTGTTTGGTTGTGTTCGGTTGTGTTCGGTTGTGTTCGGTTGTGTTCGGTTGTGTTCGGTTGTGTTCGGTTGTGTTCGGTTGTGTTCGGTTGTGTTCGGTTATGTTCGGTTGTATTCGGTTGTGTTGTGTTGTGTTCGGTTGTGTTCGGTTGTGTTCGGTTGTGTTCGGTTGTGTTCGGTTGTGTTCGGTTGTGTTCGGTTGTGTTCGGTTGTGTTCGGTTGTGTTCGGTTATGTTCGGTTGTATTCGGTTGTGTTGTGTTGTGTTCGGTTGTGTTCGGTTGTGTTCGGTTGTGTTCGGTTGTGTTCGGTTCTGTTCGGTTCTGTTCGGTTGTGTTCGGTTGTGTTCGGTTGTGTTCGGTTGTGTTCGGTTGTGTTCGGTTGTGTTCGGTTGTGTTCGGTTGTGTTCGGTTGTGTTCGGTTGTGTTCGGTTAGGTTAGGTTCGGTTGTGTTCGGTTGTATTGTGTTGTGTTGTGTTCGGTTGTATTCGGTTGTATTGTGTTGTGTTGTTTTCGGTTGTGTTTGGTTGTGTTCGGTTGTGTTCGGTTGTGTTGTGTTCGGTTGTGTTTGGTTGTGTTCAGTTGTGTTCGGTTGTGTTCGGTTGTGTTCGGTTATGTTCGGCTGTGTTCGGTAGTGTTCGGTTGTGTTGTGTTGTGTTCGGTTGTGTTCGGTTGTGTTCGGTTCTGTTCGGTTGTGTTCGGTTCTGTTCGGTTGTGTTCGGTTGTGTTTGGTTGTGTTCGGTTGTGTTCGGTTATGTTCGGTTGTGTTCGGTTGTGTTCGGTTATGTTCGGTTGTGTTCGGTTGTGTTCGGTTGTGTTCGGTTGTGTTCGGTTGTGTTCGGTTGTGTTCGGTTGTGTTTCTGTTCTGTTCTGATGTGTTCGGTTGTGTTCGGCTGTGTTCGGATGTGTTCGGATGTGTTCGGTTATGTACGGTTGAACCGAACCGGTAGAACCGTTTTTATGGTAATCGAATTTGGTCGAAATTAATGCATTAAGAGTTGTATCAACGTAATAATATTAATCTTTATCCAAATAAATGTTTTGTTGATTAAGAGTATTTAATTATGAACAAAATTGTCTTTGACATCACTTAATTTCAATGAACATCATAGAAGATATTACAATAACTTATATAGCAAAACTACGTTTGCCGGATCAGCTATGTCTTGATAAGCGCGAAACTCGAGAACGACTAAACCGATTTGACTGATTTCTATTTTGTTGTGTTTGTTGAAGTATGGGGAAGATTATTACGGAGAGAAAAATTAAAAAAATTGTCTGAAAAAGTCTAAAAACAACACTTTTCTATATTCTCATACAAAAAATTCGTAATAATATTTTAAAGTCAATTTGAACTTTAACACCATACCATAAAGTTTAAATGTCAGTGGACGGGTTCCGGGAAGGCAAAACAATTGAGTGACGTATAAATATTAATGTCAATATTTGTCAATTTTTATACATATAGCATTAAGGCCAGGTTCTTTCAAACAATTTTCAAAAAAATCTGTCGGGGAAGCTATTAACATTAAAAAAAACAATTTGACTTTGTTTTAGAAAAATAGGGCAGAACAAGGTCTGCCGGGACAGCTAGTATAAGATATTTTTTGAGCGATGTGCGAATAATTGTGGATTTGTTATGGTTCACATATATTGCAAATAAGGCAAGAAACACTGAGGTTACTCATGTTAGTATATACTAAGAATAAATAAATAGTTTTGTAATATAGTTACGATCAACCAAATAATGTCTCTTACAATGACAAGTGAATTGGTATTTGTTGGGTGAGCACGCTCCATTGACGGCTTCATCATCACTTTCCATCAAGTGAGATTGAGGTCCAGCGCAAGCCTACTTGTAATAAAAAAACATAGTACATACATAAAAATATAGTATATATCATTACCCTTGATTTAGATCATTTGTAAATATATTTGTAGTCTCAATGCACTCAACTGTCGAGGGACAGCTTTTAGTCTCGTCACAGATCATCCGACTTGTAGGCGTCGCCGAAACGCCCAACGTTGGTAAATTACGGCTTTATACAAGGATTAACTCATTTTGATATTTTACCGTAAGTAATCTATACTATAATATTATAAAGCTGAAGAGTTTGTTTGTTTGTTTGTTTGTTTGAACGCGCTAATCTCAGGAACTACTAGTTCGAATTGAAAAATTCTTTTTGATTTAAATAGACCATTTATCGAGGAAGGCTTTAGGCTATATCACATCACGATGCAATCATTAGGAGCGAAGAAATAATGGAAAATGTGAAAAAAACGGGCAAAATTATTCATCCTTGAGGGCTTCCCTTGCGTGCGCTGCAAAAACGGTTCAAGATACCAAAAATATATGTAAGAAAGAATTATTCCTCTTGAAATGATCTAAAAAAATGTCTGTGACAGTATATGTCTATCTTTTAAGATTAAGTCACTAGAACCGTTTTTATGGTAAACAAATTTGGTCGAAATTAATGCATTATTTGTTAAGAGTTGTATCAACGTAATAATATTAATCTTTATCCAAATAAATGTGTTGTTGATTAAGAGTATTTAATTGTGAACAAAATTGTCTTTGACATCACTTAATTTCAATGAACATCTTAGAAGATATTACAAAATCTTATATAGCAAAACAACGTTTGCCGGATCAGCTAGTGAGAGATATTTAGAAATAAAATCAAATAATATTCGGCATAGTAATACATGAGGTTATCCTACAGAGAACTAAAGTTGTCGACATAACTCTATGTGTTAGCAGGCTGATATGGCAGTGGGCAGGCCATATATGCCGAAGAACCGATGGTCGTTGAAGCAGGCGGGTTCTCGAGTGGAGACCGTGGATCGGCAGATGTAGCGTGGGGTGCCCCCATGCAATGTGGAGCGACGACCTGTGAAAGGTGTCCGGAATGGATTGGATGAGAAAAGCCGAAGAGAGGCTCAATGGCACTTGTTAGGAGAGACCTATGTCCAGCAGTGGACTAGGATAGTCTGATGATGATGATAGTAATACATTGCATAATCGGTGTAAATGTAAATATAATAAATGAACATACATAAAATGATACAAATATTGAGATATTGTAATTTTCTTGTTCGGAAGTGTTCTCTTTAAGCTCAGTCTTTATCTATATATATATATAAAAATCAATTGCTGTTCGTTAGTCTCGCTAAAACTTGAGAACGGCTGAACCGATTTGGCTAAATTTGATTTTAAATTAATTGTTGAAGTCCAGGGAAGGTTTAAAAGGTGAGTAAATATGATAAAAATGCTTGGAATATAGTAAAAACAACAATTTCGTTTTTCCATACAAACCACTCCGTCCCCAGCTGTCAAACATATGATGTCAATCAAAACTAAACAAAGGTATGCCTTCAAATTGATTAGAGGTTACATGTCATTAATGAAAATAATAATTTATACGCCAAGTAATCAAACAAAAAATAACACAAAAGTTTCCTATAAAGCATTATAGTAAAAATATCATTACTTTAGATATGACTTAAGTCTTTCAATACAATTTTATTTCTATTAGACTGCGACAGGCCAATAACTTTTGGCAGAATGAAATCTTACGTGGAAGCTATTAACATAAAAAAAAAACAATGTAACTTTGTTTTAGAGAAATAGGGTAGAACAAGGTCTGCCGGAACAAATAAAGCAATAAAATTAGATATTAACAGTTTAGTTATTAATACCATGGCAATAAATAATTCAACTGTATAGATTGTACTAAAAAGTGTTTGGTAATTTAATGGAATACCCTTTTTTTTCTTTTTTTTTTTTTTGTAACCCGGGGGAAATCCCCAATGGACCTCGGGGACAGGTGAGGGCCGCTCCCC
Source organism: Automeris io (assembly GCA_036320925.1). NCBI lineage: Eukaryota > Metazoa > Arthropoda > Insecta > Lepidoptera > Saturniidae > Automeris > Automeris io. Next base: position 8,116,361 of record JAUDJH010000019.1, on the reverse strand, counting down.
GGTGTGTCGGGCTTGCACCGACTAAAACCCCCGGGGTGTTCCACCTTACGCCTACCGGCATCGAGGACGCGACCGGGGTCTCATCCTCAATGACCGGCAAGGCGTGCGGCCGTGAGTAGGCCTCTACTCGTTTGGGGAGGGTTGGTGTATAGAGCCACCCCTCTCATGCCTCTGTGTTGTAGAGCGGCACGCGGGAACACACTCCCTCAAGGGTGCCACCCGGTGTTTAATGGAATACCCTGACTTGCGTGACAAGTACGTAACAATAGTGTTCCCTGGTTTAGTGCAAGTCACCGTACGCTTAGTCACCAGTGTAGTATTTGTCAACTGGAAATCTAGTTAATGGTCTCTAGTAAATATATGAATTTATACCAAAACTATTAAATAAATGAAAAATGTTTGTAGATTTGATTTTAACCACACAACTCACTACGGAAATAACTATTTGATGAAGAAGTAAGAATTTTTTGCTGATCTGGACTTTATGCTGTAGCATCATTTGGGGCAACTATAATATTGTACATATATAACTCAAAGATGACTGACTGACATAGTGATCTATCAACGCAAAGCCCAAACCACTGGACGAATCGGGCTGAATTTTGGCATGCAGGTAGGTGAAGTCTACTTTGCCATGACAATAAACAAGTCTCAGGAGCAAACTCTCAAATTTGTGGGTATTGACTTGAAATAATATTGCTTCTCTCAGGGACAGTTTTATGTTGCTTGCTCACGAGTAAATTCACCCAATAGCTTTATAGTTTTAGCGCCTAATGACAGATTAATTAAGAATATTGTATACAAAGACGTTTTTTAGGCTCTAATTTTTTACACACGCTAAACAAAAGTAAAGCCGCAAAAACTATACTTAATTAATAATAATACTTCTTAACGCGAGCGAAGCCGCAGGAAAAATCTAGTATGTATATATATATCGTCATGCTATATCACTTTAGTAATGATCAGAAATACATTAGTGGCTGTATCCATTTTACGCTTATATGTCGCCTCGAACATGAGCAGTAGCTCAGCTGATCGCTGTTCTCAGGGCACTTACATATAACATTTCTATTAAATGCCATGCGAGCTACCTCATGATGTTTTCATTCACCGGTGAGTATGTGGTACCTATCACCTAAGGATCAGATGACAAAAGAAGTTGAAAAAAGAATTGCAATGGGATGGAAAAAATATTGGGCTTTAAAGGAAATCATGAAAAATAAAGAAATCAGCAATAACATTAAACAAAAGACTTTTGACACCTGCATACTTCCGTGTATCACGTATGGCTGTGAGACCTGGGCACTGACAAGGATCCATAGGGACAAGCTTGCTAAATGCCAAAGAGCTATGGAGAGAAGCATGTTGGGAGTAAAATTAAGGGATAAAATAGGAAACACTGAAATCAGGAACAAGACTAAACTTACTGACATTTTACAAAAAATCGACCAACTAAAATGGCAATGGACTGGCCACATGCTTCGCTGTAACAAGGAAAAGTGGTGTAAGCAAGTAACGCTATGGTACCCAAGAGACGGCATTCGGCACAGAGGACGCCAAACAACAAGATGGGAAGATGAGTTAAAACTGACCCTCGGACCTTGTTGGACAAGAGTTGCGGTTGACAGAAGCCAGTGGAAGCAGTTGGAGGAGGCCTATGCCGTTAGGCACACCGCACTTAGAGACATAATCTAGGGAAATAACTATATTATAAAAAAAAAATGTAAAAACTAAGTCGGAATAAAAGCTATTTATTTATTTATATGTGGTACCTAAGTCCTGACGTAATCTGGAAAAACCTGCAAGTACGTACCGGGATTCGAATTCACAATCATTCGCGTTGTCGCGCATGGAAATTGGTCCATTATCCAGAACTCCACAGCCACTATATTATTATAATATGCGATATCACAGAAATCACGCGATACTAAATTTCTTAAATTACTTTGACAACTAAAAAAGAGCTAATTATCTTCAAGCAGCTGATTAGATTTGCTTCCAATACAACTAAAAACACTGCTATTTAAATCGCCTATCAAACAAAAAAAAAAACTACATTAAAAGCGGTTCATCTGTTTAGGACCTACGATGTCACAACATACTAACACACGTTTTAAACTTATTACTCTTTTTGCGTCGAGGGTTGAAAAGGAAAAATTTGAAAGCTTTCATATAGATAGGAATTACTCGGAAAGCGTACTAAGGTCTCGTCTCTCAAGAGCACAATCTAATAGAATGTGGTCCACCTTGGCTTATTTGGAAATCGATTAACCCAGACTACTTCGTACCCAGGTAGACCGCTGTAGACACAGCTTGGCGAAACGGGACGTTTATACATCCGTCTCATACTCTGCCTGACTGTAGAGCCCATGTTTATACAATCTAATATCTACTACATTGTCCCTGGCAGAGATGGGAAAAATGTAATCTGATTAATGATGAATGGTTACAAAATATAGGAGTAATTTTAATTTTCTTGCTCTGTAATCATGATTAAATCCACTTAAAACATCAAGAAATCATAAATGTGCATACAATCTGGGATTTTGTAGTGTTTAAAACATAAATGAGCGAAATACAGTCATATTAATGGTAGAAAACGTAAAATATAATCGTTAATCATTTTCATTAATCTGATTGCATTTTGCCCATCTATGGTCCCTGGCTCCCACAACTATTTTTTTATCGGTAGGATACTTTTTCGCAAATTAGATTAATGTTTTTCTTTTACATACCGTTCCTGTACGTACGTTACATAAGTATTCTACACGTTTAAATATAGTTTTATTTGTAATGTACCTTGTTCGTGTTTTATATATGTTTATGTTAATATAGATTGTATAAGTGCTTTAATAAATGAATAAATGCTGTTAGCTGAGAAAGGCATTTACAAATTTATTTGGTGAGGCCACCGATGTCGCTATTGAGATGGTTTCTAAGTAAAAATATAATCTGATTACGAAGGACTGAAATTCCATGAACATCGAAGAAAGTCTTTATTAGCTAATCTATAAATTACAAAAGTAAAACCAACAGTTACTGACCCTTTATGCTTTAAAAAAGTATCTTACAGCCACAATCCAGTGATTAAGTAAATTAAGACGGTTGGTGTCGCTATTCCATTGTACTTATCATCAACATAAAAAAAAACTCAAAAAAATGTAGTGAAGTTATGTTACTAAGTATAACAACTGGTACAACAATCGATTTCCACGCAGCCTTGCCATTTTAAAGCTAGCATCGTAAAAAATATAATACAATCTTAACACCGAGTGATACCCTCTCTAGGTTGAAATTACCCGAAAAATGCTCGCCATTCCATTCGATGGGGTGAGATAAAAAAATATGCGACGACGCAAAATGACGAGTGGATCCCTTTTCTACGCATTTGTAGATTAGATAACTCGGATGACATTGGGTGCGAATTTTTACGGAGAGTGATATAAGTTGACGGGCTTAGTTCGTAAGTACGTCAAAAATATTACATAAAATTTGTTTTTTAATACTGTGTAGCAGATATTCTTATAAGAATTAAAAGCTTCAATTATATTTTTTTAGGATAAGCCAAATTTTCCCAAAGTAGACATTTCATAAAATCATCACTTTTTATACAGTAATAAATACGGATAATAAGCAGTTTATCAACTGTAATGCATATTTAACCTAAATGAAAATATTTTTTAAGATTTAGGAGGAAAGGCAAAAAAGGAGAGTTTTAAACAATTAAGAATATACACAAAATATATGGAAACATTTTGTTGAAGATATTTTTCAACACAATTATTACACTACTTCATTTCACTCTCCATACTCTAATCCAGCTCTTTCTATATAAAAACTCTATAATCCTTAACATGAATTTCCTATTGTCAAAATATGAAAGTCATTAAAACTGAATTTTTAAATAATAATATGTAATATGGTTCTTTTGTATATATCTACGTTTTGAGCCTGTTAAAATCTCATTACTATGGATTCCAAAGCTTTTATTGTAAGATATTTTTTTTAATTTCACTTATACGTGGGACAGAGCTGAAAATCAAGCTCAGTGGTGACATTTTAAACATTTACTTAATTATCAATTCAGTCTGATTATTGCCCGAACTGGGTTGTGATCTCAGTATAAAATAGTAAAGACCGTCATAGTGACTCGCTTCGGGATCAATTTTTGTCCAATAGTACATATACATAGAAATCATCCTTTGTGGAATATGTGGGTCGACATAATATGTATATATTGGCGGTATATGTATAATATGCATATGTGGGTAGCAATGGCGACTGTCGACTAATTTTCGTCCCTTAGCGGTGGTTGCTATTGTTCGACTATGTTGTGCTTTCTATCACGTGCAATGTAGTTACTTTATCGAACCAGCATAAAAAAAAAACTGTGAAAAGAATATTATATAAATCTGAACATTTTATAACTAAAAGCGGACGGGTAGCGTCCGATATTTGCCAGCGACAAACTTGGAGGCAATAGAGCCGGACATTTTATTGAGTTCATAAAATAAAAGGCGTCACATGTAGTCACTATTACACGCCGTCGTGTGCCAGCTACCTGCCTTTCAAACTAATACGAGAGAACATTTCAGCCATCGGAAACTTTGTTAAGGTTGCTACAGCGCATTTCTTGGAAAACAGTCTTTAACCTTACGGTGTATTGTTGTACAATTTTATGTATATATCGTAGCAAACTAATTGTATATACTATTTAGTTGGTTAAATGGTTTGGGTGTTTGATAAATGCAACGTTAAACGACATGGCTAAATGCTGCTTATTGAATGCTGCTGATTGAATAAAAAAATAATAAACCTATTATTTAGGTTACTACTGGCCATCAATGTAAACGGACTAAACCTGTTGACAAAAAAGTGATTTTAAAATAAAATAGACAAACAATTTAGATACAAGGTATTTATATAGGTTGGACTTCGTGAAATCAATGAGAATCTTACAGAAAATATTTCTAAATATATAGGGATGTAACGGAGGCAGTTTTATCGGAGCCGAAGTCGGAGACGGAGTTTTTAAATTTGATTTATCGGAGTCGGATCCGAATTCGGAATCGGAGTCGGAGGCAATGTCAGTCACAAGTGACGGCAGAATAAAATAGTTTTATTAAGGGACAAATAAAAACATTATTCAGTGAACCTTTTTAATTAGAAAGTGATAAATTTACACATACTCAGACAATGTAAATAAAAATTGCTATGTTTCTTATTAACATTTTTCCATTAAGAATGCACAAATTAAATCAAATTTGCTCCAGTGTTGTTTTTGTGTTAATTTCTATTTAATTAAATTTAATGTAAATGTAGAATAAAAAAAACTTTTAGTAATAAATTAAAATGTACATTTAATTCTAAATTTAATAATTTTAATCATATTTTTTAATCTAAATTAAAAAAAATGAGATCTTTAAATTAAGTAGCACTGATTGGTTGATTACATATAAAATTAAATCAAATAAATTGACTACAATAGTGGTGGTACCCTCCGATGAATACCTCCGATTAAAAAGTTTCGGAACCGAAGGTGTAATATCGATCGGAAGTTCCGACTTATCGGAGTCGGAGTCGAAGCTTTGTAACATCCCTGATATATACCTATAGGTAATTGTTCAAAACCGTGGTATATATGCATATCAATGTTTTGTTTGTTTATGCACCCATGATATAAGGCTAAATAATAGACTGGGGTAAAGTGTTATATAAATAAATGAAAAAAGGAATATTGTTTTAATATTATTTCAAATAACAAGCCGATATATTATATTGACTATAGTTTATCTCTAATATAAAATCCGAAATGAGGTTGTTGCTGTCGACATAGCTCTCCGTATTAGCAAGCTGAAGTGGTAGTGGGCAGGCCATATGTGCCGAAGAACCGATGGTCGTTGAAGCAAGTAGCAAGCAAGCAGACGTACCGTGGGGAGCCTCCCGACAAGGGGGAGCGATGACCTGTGGAAGGTGGCCAGAATGGATTGCATGAAAATAGTGAAAAACCGGGCTTAATGGCACTTGTTAGGAGCCTATGTCCAACAGTGGACTAGAGTGGGCTAATGATGATGTAAGTTTCACAATCATCTCTAATGTTTTTTTGTTTTGTTTTATTTATGTAGGAAAGGCAAAGACATTTCCGTTATACAGCCATGTTTGATTTTTGTAGTTTTTTTTTTGTCCAAAAGGCTGAAACCATGTATATTTTCTTCAAAATATTAATAAAGTTTCTTGTTCACACTGTTACATTATGGATGGATCTTCAATCTTGAAAGTAATTTTCTCCTGCCATGCGTTAATCAAATATTTCTGACATAGTTTTATCTATAGGTGGTAGGGCGATTGCTGAACTGGGTCAGGACCACAGTACACTACAAATCTAAAGACTGTCGTAGTGACTCGCTTTGGCCTGGCGTGTTTCAGGATCAGCTTTTTTTTTTCGAATGTGGACGCATTGAGCACCGGGAAAGGCCCTCTCAACTGAACCGGGCGGGTTTAGGATCAGCTTGTATATGTCCAGTAACTCATATACCTAGAGACTTTCAGTGGCGGTATATGTGGGTCGACTTGATGATAGAGACTATCAACGGAGTTTCGGATGAAATCAAAGGATTTTGATAGTCGCTTTCGTTTTTGGACTACACTGTACTTACCATCAGTTGCACTGCAATCACTTTGTCGAACCAGTGTAAAAGAAAAAATAAGTCTTCTTATTTTTCTTCATTTCTAATTAGTTTGTTCTTGTTTCACTTTCTACACTTTTACTCACAATTGAAAGGCAAGGACGTCTGGTTTGCAGATTAGCGGGAAAACTCAATGACCCAAGGGGCACATCCCTTCATTAGCGTCTCGCCAAAATTATCAATTCCCACTCGTATACGATCAGCCAAGCATTCTATTGCTACTCAACAACGCAAGTTTAGACAGCAATAAAAAACTCAGCCAAGCGCCAACACGAAATTAAACATTTTTTCATTGTGTTTTGTTTTTACGTGCTTAGGTATATTACGTGTTAGAAATGGATTTTATCGTCGGGTGTAAACAATGGCTCTGTAGCTTGCTCGCGATAAATGATCTCAGACATCTTGCGCCCACATATAGCTTCGAAGTCCACATTACAACGAAGCTTCTAGGGTTAGCTTGTAGCGAGCATTCGACGAGTTTCCGCTGAGCTTTATCATCGTAATTCAATCGTGTGTGGCATTAATACCGAACCTAATAATCACTCTCAAACTTAATCTAACTTGAAATAAAATTATAGTTGCATAATAGTTGTTGGTATGTATTCGCAAGTAATTGTGAGCTTAAGGGGGGAAACCGGTTTAGGAGGCCGAAATTTTGGTGTTTTTCAAGAATTTTTTGAACAATGATTAAATAATCACAAATTGTTTAAATTTAGAGGGTATTTTATTTATATTTTTAAGTACAATTTAAAATTTTTTTTAGGCTATTTCCGCTGGAAATAGTGGCGTTAAAGCCTGCTGTCCATGGACGATCGCCATCCATCCATCTTGCTGGTGGGAATTCCTGAAGTTGCAATTTTTGTCTGAAATCAACGGATTTTTTTTTATTATTAACGTAACGAATAGATGCTGCTCAAAGTGGTTTAGTTCGCGCTAGTTAAGTGTTAACGAAGTTGAACAAGTTTTTAAGTTTCCTGTCGAAAGCTTTATGTTATCACCTTCGAAGTATCTGTGGTACAGTTTCGTCATTGTTTAAAATAAATGCGGCTTATTTAATCAGAAGAAGTTTTAGGATCATTTTATTTGGTTGAGTGGCCGTAAGCCGTGGTGGCTGCCGGCAGAATAGAATAGCACCCCCCTCTTCTTGCTGAGGTGTCGTAAAAGGCGACTAAGGTATCTCTTGAACACCGCAATTCAACCAGGTGTTTAGAGAAGAGAAAACTCGACCAAACCTGCATCCTGCTCCCTCCCGATCGTACTGGTTCTTCTTTCCATCGGGCCTGAGGGAGCTCGGACGAGAGAGTGCTTTTCTGGCTGCGCGTCCAGTTATGCACTTAAATATCTCCTGCGCAATTGACTGTTTCCGAAAACTGGACCTCGAATTTCTTAACCGGTGTTGAAACAGTCGCCGTGGCCGAAACCGGCTAGGACATCATCATCATCATTATTTGGTTGAGTATATATAGACTACCATTCAATTGATCAGACTCAAACTCAAAATAATTTTATTTAAGTAGTTCTATTACGAGCACTTTGAAATCTTCAATAAAATCAATCTACCACTGGCTCAAAATGCAGGATTTAGTGAGAAGAGCTAGCAAGTATTGTTATACAAATCAAATTCCTGTGAGAAATAGAACATATTATAGCCACACGTCCATCAGCCAAATAATTATTGAGCGAATAGTAAGCTATCTTTTTTTAACTATATTTTTATTATATTTTTAAAATTTTGTATAAAGAAGCTTTAAAAATACCTTTATGTGTTTTGTTTCTACCTAGATTTACATAACATACATACATAATATTTATAATTATATACATATATATTATATACATAATTTACATACATAAGGCATTTTAAATTTAACACGTTCTGCTTCTTGAAATTTAATAGCAAATGGTATATTGTAAAGCAATTTAAATTTGCTCCATTGTTCCATTTAAATTTGACATGATTAATTGTATCTCAGTCATCCTTAAAAATAACGGATGCGTCATCAGCAAATAAAACTTCTGTAAATTAGGAATTAAATTGGGCCTAAAATAAAGCCCTGAAGAACACACATTAGGATAGGTAATCCGGGAGAACTCATGTTACTAACCAACTCATTTATCCTATAACTTTAATATAACCAAAATAAATCAAGCACGGTATAAACTTCACTCTCTTACAGTAAATGAAAATGTAATAAAATTCTCATGTTATTTACCAGAAACGGCAATGAGAGTCTCTAAAGATTACATTTATGTTCAACGTGATATATTATTATTCAACAGTTTATATTTCAGTACTTCTTACTGCATTAGCCCGGGCTAATTGAGTTCTTAAGCCCTTAGGCTTAGATTTATAGATGCTATTTCAACTTTGCTTAAATAGGTTCTCAAAAAATAAATTCGTTTTGAGAAAAAAAAATACAACAGGAACTTTAGTATAGCCATAGTATTCGCAAACCCAAATCTATGTTGACAAAATCGGTGACTTACCAAATCCTTTGACATTCACTGAGAAATATAAATTGTAATATTTTTTCAAAGTCAAGCAAACTTAAAGTCGCATCTATAAATCTCAGCCTAAATCCAACAACACTATACGTATGTATCGTAATAACATGTTTAATAGCAGTTATTGATACCACAAGGTCTAGTCTAAGGCTTACGCACTTTGACACAAAATAAACTGGCAATCAGTGAGAAGTGCAGTGTCAGAGGGAATCCTCATAAATCCGGCGTCGACTTCACTCCGCTCTTATTCAATCTCCGGGGGTATGGCTTATACAGACTTAAATGTAATGGATGCGGCATTAAAATATAATACATTTTACACTAGCCCGAGTATCAGCAATAAAAATTGATATTACCACTTAGAGTTGTACATCATGTTACCGGTATCGCCCGTAAATTATATGCTAAAGGCACTGTTTTTTATTTTTTATTTTTGTATTGTATTGTTTTTTTTTACCTTAGCCTGTTTTACGTTTTACCTGTTTTAATAGTATATTTCGGTATAATGTGAAAATTTGATTGATTTAAGTGTATGTTTTAGATTTAATGCATTCTTTTAAGTGTATTATAATTGGTTGTTTTCCTATTAATGTATAAATAAATAAAAAGTGAAAGTGAGAGTTATTAACATAAATATGACATAGGCTGAATTATTTATACGTTGAATGAATTGTGACAACGGATAAGTTTTAGTAATTGAAGAAACAACCAACTAAGATAAGCAATGATTGTTCAATGTGACTGATATCAAAATAAGATTGGCGTAGCCATTTAAGTCAAACTGTGAAATTTTACATTTTATCATTTTCAACAGACAATCGGGTTGTACAACATACTTTCTACTTTTTAAAATATAAATTATACTTATCTAAAATAAAAAAAGATGAAAGAGAAATAAAAAGACATGTAGTAAAATTGATTCTAATATAAATTTCTTGTAACTCCTTAGCGTCATTTCTTGTAATACTTTAATTAGTTATATAATACTCACATTAGTAATAATTCAAGTTGTAATACTTACTTACTCAGTGCACTTATGTTGTAGTTCATAAATTGAGAAAAGTTAGAGTATAATTTTATTACGATAGAAAAAGCAATTTACAATGTAGAACGAAGTAAGTGTTCAAAATATAATATGAAAATTAAATCACTTCCAGCAAATATTGCTTCATTGTAAGTATACTTTACTGTGAGAGGTCGTGTTTCGCGGGGTCTGATATAAAAGTCCACTTTATAAAGGCTGACCGCAAACGCTTACTTTCTATGTTTGTCTTTACACAATACGAAAAGTTTTAATGTAATGCTACGCTAGGGATCTCAATCGATTTGACCCTTTCAGCCCTTTCAATTACGTGTGGATAGATTTAAACAATCTCAGTTTTTATTTAGATCTTTATTACTAAAGAAACATCATTTAATTTTATAAGATGTTGAATATTTTGAGTATGATTTTATAGTGATCAAACGAAAACAGTGTTTATTAAAAGTGCAAAAATTGCTTTTTATTCATTGTATTTACATTCATAATTTTTAATCTGAATATTTTATTGCTTTCCAAAAATATTATATTCATAATCTCATAAAAAGAATATAGGTTGATTGGGACGATCGAAATTGTACACAATCATTGGCTTAAATTCAAATATTTTGTCTAATGTTAACCCATATTGTTTTAAAAAAAATATTTGAACAATAATGATTTACTTTGAAATGTCATTATTTACACATGCTATAGTGGAACTCATCAATATAGGAAGTCAGGGAAGAATTTCAAAATATTTTATGGGACTCATGATTATAATTCTTTAGCATTGATTACCTTAATGTCTAACATCAAGCCATTTTAAAGCTACTAAATTGCCTGGACCATTTATAAAACTATCGTAAACTGCCGAGTCGTTTAAACTAAGTCGTTTTCTGACTTAGTCACCATAAAGATCTAGCTTAGCATCCTACAAGTCGACCTGGATTTAGTGGGTAGTTACATATGTTCGTCGCTAGATGGCGGTTAGCAACACGCTCGTAAAGCGTTTTATGGTTAGTCGTAGCGCAACTGTGGTGTTAAGCGCATGTCGTTTGGGATATTGGAAAAGTAAAGTAAGTTTATCGTGATCTTTATGACGTCGCCGAAGCAATATCCGTCAAAGCAACTAACTAGATATTTTGATATCATTTTTTGTAAAAAAATACCTAATTATAATTATAATAATAATTAATATGGTTAGGATACGTTTTAAGAAGAGATATGAGATATTCCCACAAAATCATCCATAAATGAAATGAAGACCTAAGGTTACAGGGCTAGACAAGTAATCATCGCAGTTCAAGATTACTTTAGACAGTTTAGCTTAGCTTTACAATGACTCACTTTTTATACATGGTATTACAAAAATCGTGTAGTTCTAGACAATCAAAAACAGAGACAATGAATAAATGAAAAAATAGATTACAAACAATAAAGTTAATTATGACAAAGCTGAACTAGTTTCTTCTCAGTTTAGTTATAGTCCTTAGAAATTTTAGAGGTCAAGTCTATATGGTATAAAAGATAACCAATAAAAGAAATAGCTATGGATTCTGTTATACTGTCAGGTAATAAATATTTTAAATAAATCTATCTAAATAACTTATAACTGATGCACATGCTTTTAGATTGCAAAGGGATGACTAATACTTCTCTAGCCACTTTTTTGATGAAAGCAATTATATTATAAATTCATCTACCTTAAAAAAAAGCAAAGCAATTGAAAAAGATATTGATAAAAATCAACAGTTGCCATGGAGTCATGAATGGCCTCACAATTTGCTCCGACAAGCGCAACTAATAAAGTTTGTCGGAGCCACCGTGTGTTCTCTTTACTAGCTCCCGTTCGAAGGAAATTGAACGTGGAATGCGGGTAGAATGCAAATCTGCATATGAATTCAACCCTGGTACATTCTTACTATTGGACTCCGGACTTTCATCTCTCATATAACAAACTAGTTTCTTTGTTCTTTGAGTGTTTTATGTTCACAAGGGACCATCGCATATCTATATTTTGTTTTTTAATTTAAGCCAAATAACTTCTACACATTACTCAAACGAAATTTTTATGTGTTAGAATAGGAGCTTTGCTTTGCTCGACGTAAATCCTAAATTACTGAATTTGCTAAAATAATATGAACTATAAAACTTTCATCTAATTCTAGTTTTGAAATTCCCATTTAGTTAATAATTTTTGTATAAATCCTTTTTATTATGGCTTAAGATAATAATAATCATAGGTTAGCAACATTTTCCTGAATATTCCTTTATTAGAAACAATATATTGAAATTGGTTAGAATACTTTTAGGATCAAAATAGTTGTAAAGCATATAGTAAGGGAAAAATGGTTTCTAGACTAGATCCTACCATTCCTAGTGCTAATACACCAATATGCTTGTATCAATATAAATGTAATCAGCTCTATTCGATTTGCACTACAAATGCCGGCATCAAAGTTGAATTTAATATCGTGAATTTCAAGCAAACTCTCATGACCGTGGATTGTCTGGCCATTTAGTCTAGTCGGACTAGTTTAGTCTAAACGGATATATGGTCAGGTAAAAGCCATGATATAGCAAATTTTTCTGCTACATAGATTAAATAAATTTTATCCTGAATTTTTTTTAAAAGTGTAAATAAAAACTATTTTGAATCCGTGAGATAAGTACATTAAACTATATATTAATGATACGGAAGTTATAGTAATTTATGGAGTTAATAAGTATACAGGGAAAAAATTAATTTTTTCTCCTCCCTCATTTGGAATACAGCAAGCTAAAATAAATTTATAGATCGTATAAAAACTACACAATCTTTAGTATCAAATATAATAAACACAATAGATAGCGAAACAATAATAATGATGATATCATTCCTCAACTCAAAGAATAAAAGACTCTACCTCTACCTAATCATCCTTTTTCCCTTTCTTCCTTTCCTTTGGTGCGTCATCATAACACAGGATACTTCTTTTACTGTTTTCTTCCTTGATGAACCTATTCTTCCATGTATGGTATAGACTAAAAATTGTTTTTCTTTCTTTAATTTTAATAAAGACCTTAAAGATTTTAATACTGGCATTGACTCATTTTATCAATCAATCCAATTCTTCAGAATCAAAATAACAATATTTAGTACAAATGCAAGCTCCTGATCGAAAGTAAAATTATTTGTTGCTGCATTATTTGATCAATGGAAAAATATTCTTTTACATCTTCTACCACTACTATCCTAATTCATTATTATTAGTGCTATTTCATTTCTGTCATCAATTTTTACTTATAATTGGTATGAACACTTAAGCCGAATTTTTTCACTGCCTGTAAATATATAGTTGTTTGTATTACATCTTTTTTTTTAGAATCTGCAAGCATCGTAGTCAGGATTACGTACAGATTTCGTGTTTAATTAAGTAAATGTAGTGATTCAATCGTACCACTCCCTTTACTATCCAATTGTAATTTTTTATTACTTCTTCATAAAAATATACTTTATTTGTGCGTTTTTATTTGACACTTTATATAAGTCGTTTGCCAGAGGGCGCGGCGTTGTCCGAGCTTTACGATCGGCCGCCATACTGACGTTTTATTGGAATTTTATTGACGACCATACGACACGCGCTACGGCAAGCAAAGCTGGTTACTCTAGTAATATAGTAACTACCCAGGGCTATCAATTTTTGGTTTAACTCAATACCCACTGTTTTGATCCAGTGTTCACGGATGTGATATAATGAAGTCAGGTTGAACCAGGTAACCAAAGTTTTTTTATGTCCACGTTTATTTCCTGATATATACTATAAGTTACAATAGTGCATGTTCAAGCTACTGGTAAAAAATCTAGACAAAGCTGATGACAAAAATTAACATATTAACATATTAATAATTATCATCAATGACGATCATCATTCACAGCTCAACAGACTGATTGACTGACTTTAATAGAAAATATAATGGCAGACAAGCAAAAGTAGGATACATTCTAAGTCACCCAAAATTTAACTATTATAAAATTCTTAAAAAAAGCGGAATGTCCCGAAGATTTTAATAAAATTAGACAAAAATAACAATACGATTATTTTAATTTATTAAGCCTTGGCTACATAAATTAAGTTATAACAGCTTTTTCAATCAGAAAAGCATAACATTTTTATTAAACAAAAAAAGATTTTTGATAAAAAAATGCCAAATATTTATGAATACGTTCTGTTTGAAAGTGACAACCTTAGCCTTATGTGTATCATTGTACAAATGGTTAGTTAAAAATTAAAGGAAATGACAAAGATGTAATTTTATATAAAGTTCCAAACACATATTGACTCGGACATCGAATACAATATTATTCTAAGTACGAAATCATTCCCGAGGACTTGAGTATATTTGGATATGTGAGTGACAATAACTGTGAGAGAGACGTATTTTTCTTGTAGTCTAGAATGGCGTTGTAAGTCTGGACGACAGGATGTCAAGATTGTAGAGTGCTTCGTGAATTTTAACCACGCGCCACTTAGTCATTAGGTTTGACATCAATCATTGACTGCTGACTATTAAAATACTAACGACGGGCTCAAAAGGGCTTGTACCCAGTGCTGTAAAACTTAATATAAAAAATGAAAATTGCAGTTTTACTATTAGGGCTTCTGGTTTGAAATCAACGCAACAGAAGTTGCTTATTTATCTTGTCCCGACATGTTTGTGGAGCACTCGTGTCCCGGTTACACGAAATCCGTTCTACCATGTTTTATCTGATACAATAAAGGTACAGAGTACACCCGACTTTGAAATGTAGGACGCGGAAGAATCTTCTCACTTCGAGAATAGATTTGAACCGTTTTTAAGTTAGTTACGAAAATGATTACCTAGGTGAAACAGTGTGATAAGGCTGTGTCCGACCTCAGGCTTCGGATACGGCCAACTTCGGGTAAAAAAATCCTACAGTAAAACTTTGATATGGGCCAACGTTTTATTCATAGCCTATAGTTTCTGGCAAGCATCAAACCAAGACTGATTGTAACTGTTTAATTACTTTTATGCTGAAATTTATGGATGTTATTTCAACTTCACTTAGCAAAGTTCTAAAAAAATAAATTTGTTTAGACAAAAATCTGAGTATATAATAGAAACTTGAGTATAACCATAGTATTCGCAGAGCCAAGTCCCTGTTGACAAAATCTGTGACTTACTAAAACCCTTTGACACTCATTGAGTAATATAAATTATATCTCAGCTTTAGTGTTTGATTGTATGCCGATATATTAACGAAGCTGAAAGTATAAAAATCCTAATAAAATAGTTCCTGACTAGGGAAATAATATAATGAGTTTTGTATTGATTGAAACATGTAGAGGAAATGTGTTTTCTTTTTCATATCTCAGATCGCTATTAAAAATCGCTATAAAAAATATAGAACTAATCATAAGTTAAGAAATGCATGAATTCATTATGTCATACTAATAAATATTGATCAGTAACTATAGATATTCTTTAACTTAACGACAGCTCGCTGATGGAATCTAGCAACTGACCCCTTTAACTAGAGATGAGATAAAACGTTATTTAACAGTGATAAAAGAAATCAGAACCAAGACTAAGATAGCACTATGACAAAACTGCGCCTACTGTTATAATTTGTTCCATGCCTAACTTTGACCGAGGACATGATGTGTCGGGTTGCAATCGTGATTTGAGGAGTCTAATTTCAAAACCCACTATGACATATTTTTTTCAAATCCAATAAATTTATAAAAACTTATAAATAATCTTTGACTTAACAATTACATTCTTATAAGGTATTTAAATTATTATTCTAGAGTGAAAAAGCAAAAAAGAAAAAAATCATATATAATATTTGCTTTGATAAAAACATTTCAAATTACTATTAGGATTATTGAGTAATTTTGTGCGAAAAATCGTTTTAGCAGGTTTTGAAATTAGACGCCTCATATGTACCATGAAAAATAAAGAAAGAGAAATGAGTCCCATCGGAGAGCGTTGAACATAATTCGATGGAGGTTTATACTGAGGTGTGTCGCTATGACTGGCTAAAAGCTGAAGTATTTTCCCACAACTAACATAGACGAAGCAGATGAAAGTGGTTTATAAATCTTCAAGTATCGTATAAATACACATAGTATAAAATATGTGAGCAGTCTATATGACGAAGGAACGCCAATAGATCAGAGAGTGCCCGGGGCGAGGACTGGCTGCCCTCAGAATCTTAATATCAAACGTTTTATTACTTCACGCAAGCTCTTCACAGAAAATATTAAAGATATTCTTATACAAAATAAGTACGTTTAAGTAAAACTATATTCCAACTCAAATTTGACCTTACAAGGATAACATATAATATTTCAGTACAGAATAGTTTATAGGTAGTAACTTTCGTACAGGAACGCGAGTAGATTTATTTATGTAGTCTAGAAGGACATAAATATCCAATCTGGAGATTGCAATGTATCTCATGACCCTCGGATATCAAATAGAGATATGGATTGTATACTTGTGTGAATAAAATATTACTCTATAACTACGAAACGACTATTAATATTATTTTTTTAAAAAGAAAGTTTTTTTACACTGGCTCGACATTATAACTACAGTGCACTTGATGGTAAGTACAGTGTAATCCAAAAACGAAAGCGACCACCAAAGAATGAAAACCCATTGATATTCTCCGTCGTCATGTCGGCCCACATATACCACGACTGAAAGTCTCTAGTTATATGACTTACTAGATATACACAAGCTGATCCCAACACACGACTATGACGGTCCTTACACTTGTGTACTGTGGTCATGACCTGATTCGGGCAATAGCCTTGCCATCACAACGTGAGAATAATCCAATATTTATTTATTAATATTTTTATTACTGCGACTTCGTCTACACTTAGCCTGTTTTTTTCCTTAAAAATCCCATATTTAAGTAATAACAAGCATATATTTGAAAATGTTGGACACACATAAACTATCAATTATGCTTAGATATTGTAGCCACAATTTTGCTCTTTTTGCAGTATTACATTCATTGTGATCAATCAGTTCATTCATTACACTCAATTCGTTAGTTTCAGTTAATTTTAATTAATCATTAAATTTAATTTATTATAATGATATCTTGTAACTCATAGGATTAAAGTTCGCGTTTCAAACAACGACAGCATCTTTAATAAACTGACAATTGTTTATATATAAAAGTAAATACTTAATTAATAAAGTCAACAATCTAGTTATTCCGAAGGCGTATAAAAGTTGATAGCGCCAATATAATCACTAAAGAGACTAAGAAAGTAAAGTTAAAAAGTCCAAATAAACGTGTCCAGAATACGTAAAGCTCTTGACTACTAAAGTGGAGTAAACTATCTCACTTTCAGCAGACCTCACCTCTCGCGAAATAAAGTAGCTAAGTTAAGATTCCGGAGCAATGAAAATGTATTTTTCGTGGATGCGCTTGGTAAGAGTTATGCAGGTTTTATACATATTACGTTTATTTGAACTAGAAGTACCTACATACGTTATCAAATAGAGGATACGACGGGTATAGCTTAATCGTTATATTCTGTAAAACATCATCTAAGCCATGTATATAAATTGTGAAGAGTGCAATTAATAAATAAAGAATACTTGTACATAGCAACTGTTATTATTTATGTCTAAAGCCCACGCGCATTATTATAAATCACACAACAGTATACAGACATGTACGAATGTCAGACTAATCTTACTGCGTGTAAAGTTGTCACTAATGTACAGATGTACTCTACGATAATTTTATATTAATACTAAAAGATGGCAAACAGATTAAAAGATCATCTGATGGAATGTGACTGCTGTGATTTATAACCGAGTCCTGAATACCTCGTCGTGCTCTCGACCTTCAAGAAGAAGAAACATGCCTTAATATAAGTAATCACATACTAGCTGATCAACATCAAAACGCGACAGGCATAGGCGAGTTAGTACGACAGATTTAAAGGATATTTAGAAAAATGAATAAGAGAACCCCAATTCTTTTGTCATTTCCAATCACATGGCGAGTAATACTATCTCATTTCTATAAATTTTTGGTAATATATGTTATAAGCTATATCTTAAAACCAACACAAAATAAAATTTACTTCTGGAAAAGAAATCAAATAAATATGTGTTTGGACAAATGTATTTATTTATTTTTTTATAATCGGGGCCCAGTATAGGTGACATTGAAAGAGAAAATTAAAGAACAACGAACACAAAAGTAAAATAACATATAAAAACGTCCATAATAATAAGTCACGACAACAAGTAGATAATTAAGTATTGTAGCTTACTCAATATCTATTTATTTATTTCTGTTCTAAAGATATATTTATTTTAAATAATAATATGTTATTTTCACTTATTTATCAAACGACAACGTGTGTAAATTGTTCACAATCATGATTGAATAAGAGAAACTGCCGTATCCAATACCTGTTATAGCGTTATGGGTCCTTGCCAAGTGATGTATCAGTATGCGCGCCGTGACTCTCAAATGCCGGACCGACTTGCAATGCTTATAGCAGTTTAGTGTTGGCCCTAGTATTGTATTACACTGGTATTATGTGCATGTCTAGAGGGCCCTCTACGTGACCTGACGGGCTCTTGACTTCATTGAATCTGGCGTTTTTTTGTTACATTTTTCTACGTTTTAGTAATTCAATTGATTACTGTCTTATCTTCTTGTATTTCTTGTGTTCTTGTGGTGATTCTTTAGTGGCTATTAAATGAATTATTTAACAATTATTATGAATTGCGTGGTGTACTAGTGCATTAAGGGCCGGTATTCATGCGCGGTTCGAGAATGGTCGTGGATACGAATTCCGGCTCCTAGATCAACTGGGTTTTTCTAGGTCATGTACGGATTCATGCACCATATGTTTACCGGTGAAGAAAACATCATGAGGAAACATGCTAATAAAAATGTCATGTGACCCTGAGAACGGCGATCAGTGACACTAAAGGTCACGTTGAGCACGATATATAAGAGCAAAGTGGAAACAGCCACCAATGTATCTCCCCGCCGTAAGGGGTATAACGAGACGACATATTATTATTTTAAATTTTTCGTACCTCGTTTCAAATAAACAACAACAAATTTCTTAGTCTTAGGTTCATAGATGGTACTTTGAGTATACCTAAATTTGACCAGAAAACAAGTTCGTCTTTGACAAAACACTGAATATATTATAAAGAATTTTATTGTAGCCTAAGTATTCGCAAAGCCAAGTCCTAGTTGACGATATCAGTGACATGGTGTGTATATTAATTAAATAATGTAATTTAATAATACGATCGAAACATAACCCATAGCACGGAAGTCGCACTCTCTACTAAATTTATTTTAGTAACCCGGTGGAAATCCTGCATAGGACCAACTGTACTGCCATGAGAGAGATAGCTCCAGTGTGCTACAGTCCTACTGACTTAAAACCCCTGGGATATCTTTCAATCAGCATCTAACCGGGCTTGTGAACCCATATACCTCCAACGACCCAGTGAGCGAATAACCTTCTCCAGGCTCTATATCTTGGAGGGGTGCAAATAAAGAGCCCATCCCTAAGGACCAACCTGTCACGTAGTGATTAGGACTCATACACACTGCTTTCGCTTCATCCAGATAACAGACTTCCTCTAATACTGCACTAACCAAATCGAACTATTATAAGATTATTTTCCCGATAAAACCGGCCATATAATAAAGTTTCAAGAAAATAAACCCAACTACAAAACAATAGATCAGTCTATTAGCTAATATAATTTAGCGGTGGATGGACTGCGGGGGTAGTTGCTTGGGGCAGTAATCAAATATTTGCCAACCGCCCCGGGGTCGGCGCATCGCACACATTCCATGCTCTATTTACTAAATATATCTATTATAACGTAAACATTTATTAACTTATATTTTATATTATAGCATTTATCATAAACTAAATTTGTTATTGGAATAGATGTACCAAAACAAGACATCATCACTATCAATCAGCCCGAATCTATCCACTGGACATTGGTCTCTGTCAAGATTCACCACTGAGCCCGACCTTCAGCTATTCTCATCCAACGGTCTCCTGATTCTTTGTCTAAGACGTCGCTCTATCTAGCCGGAGGGCGTCTTACAATACGTTTACTAAGACGCAGCCTCCACTCAATAACGCGTCTACTTCAACTGTAATCGCTTCTTCAACAATTATGACCAACCCATTGTCACTTCAGTCTGTTAATCCTCTAAGCTTTAGTTATCTTACGGATCACCTCATTTTTGAACGGGACATCACTTCTTTATATTTCAGAATATATTTTTTTATCCCGAGGCAAAATCCTGCATAGGACCACCGGGATCGCTGCCCTCTCATCCGGGCAGCAGATTCCCTCAAGTCTACTGCCCGATATTTTGAAATCTAGAGCTTTATTCCCTAATTCCACCTTTCACATTTCATCAGTCTTATGTGATGGATATTGCCTAGATCCGTACTAAAAAAAATCGCATATTTTTTTCATAATGTGATCCGCATAAAGGTCACTTCTCTGAGTCCATTGAAATTGTGGAACTTCAAATGCCCTTTGCATTAAGCGTTATTATTAATTATTCGTATTTTATTACATATTTCAGAAAAAAAAATGTGTGTGTGCGATTAACATACGATAGAAGTGAAACTTCAGTAAATCATGCAGAAATTATAAACACAAATGAGAAAATAAAACATTCTTCTATTTTTCTCGTATTAATTTTTTAAAGGTTTGAACTCGCGTCTAAGGACGCAGTTAGCGAGACGATTCTTGCTGTTGGATCCAATGCGCCAAACCTATCACAGTATAGCGTATAGAAATAATGAATCAAATGGAACACTACATTTGCTATCTCGCTCTGACTCACTAATTTTTGTATTTGTGTCTCTTACCTGTCGTTATCCGTTGCATCCGGTTTGAAATCACAATGATTCTATAGAAGTTTCACTTCAAAAAGGTTGACATGGAATTGAGTAAAGTATAAACTATAGTGCTACTTTACTATTTAAATTATATGGCAATTTTATTTAAACTGTTTTAAGAAATATTGCTTCACTATTTAAAATACACTGCGTTCCCGGCCAATTTCATACATAAATTCAAGTATCATCCCGTAGAACTCGTATAATCGAACCTTAAGTCGCAAACTGACTTATAACATTTAGCTGAAGTATATCGTGTTACAACTAAAATATTTCATCAGTCAGTGCAATCAGCCGAAACGCACTTTGCCACATTTATTTGTAACATAAACTCCAATGAAATACATTAGTCCATCCCGCTATAGTCTAATAATCTCCACGAGACGATTATTCATTCGCAGAGATATTGTCGTCACTCGTGTAGGCAATAATTAAGAAATGCTCGGTTCGGTGATAGTTTGGGTAGTCGCGTCCTGCTGCCAATGCTCGGCAAGTCGCGACATTTTGCCCGTCTTATTGTCCCGCTTAAAAGCCTGAACTCATCACACAGCGTAGCCATCACCGTACAGCGTTTGATGTCGCTATTTGTACGTATTATTACAAGAAAAGGAAAGCTGATAATATCCATAATTAGTTTAATTTGTAGAAACACGTCACATTAAATGCGATAAAACAAGAACAGGAGAGGGTATTGTTTTTCGTGGACTATTTTAAGACAAAAACAGTACATTTGAGTACATGTTTAAACCGATGAATGGTTGCTGCCGGGAGTTAGCGCGGCGCTTCATACCAAGATCCACACCTTAAGCGACAAATGTGGTAACACGATAAAACACACTACGAAGATATCAAAAGATAGCTTGTACCTAAATATAACATACGCTATCGCGTCAATCAGCTTACAAGGGGCGCGACACAATGCGGTTTTTTTTCCTTCTACTTCTTACCGTAGCTCACGGAGTATAATTTCTGCCACTCATAGCATCGTAACTATCGTTATTGTGTCGAGATATTTCATAGAGTTACGTGATGAATTCATGAAAAGAAATTAACTTAACAACGCCGCGATATTTTTAAATAAGGGTGGTGTGTAAATGTCGCTAGTCAGTCTCCACGTTTAAGCTACGGTCACGTGTTCTGTATAAAAAGTTCTCTTTAACTCGGAGCAGTCACAATAGGTAACTGGATTAGGTGATATACTATCACCTTTCGTCGAGTTTTTTGTTAGTGAACCATTTGTACCCCTGGTCACGTTGAAGGGGAAAGGTGCCTTTATATCAATGGCTTCGAACTATTCTATTAACTTATAAATTTACCGTTTTACAGTGTATTCCCATTGGAGTATACGCTTAAGGCGAATTCAATTGCATTTAATAATAATAAATAAAAATATATCGTCAAGCTATATCCATTATGGGGTGACCAGAGATTGATTTAGTTATTATTAATTTATTCGTATGTTTAACTTTACTTTTTTTTTTACTTTCGTCGACTTATAGGCTGCTGTCCGTCTATTGTTAAGTGGTTAGAGCCGCTTAAAGACAACTATAACACAAGAAGCGTTGTGATTGCGTTGCCATTTGCCGGTGGTAGTAGCAACCTATTTCATAACTCCAAAGTTCGCAACAAAAATGTCCTAGAGAATCTCCGTGTTGTTGCAAGTCTGAAAGGCTTTAGCGTGGGAATATACCGATGACCAACGGCAAACTATTATTTATATGTTATTAAAAAAAGTTAAAAACGTTACCCTACTAATATTATACTCGTAAATGGGATAGTTTGTGAATATGTTTGTTACTCTTTCAAGATAATACTACTGGATGGATTTGCAGGAAACTTTTACTGTAATATAGATTATACATTGGATTAACATATAGACCAAAATTTGTAATTATTTTAAGTAATTTTAGTCGTAAAATAACAATACATGTCAATTAAGTCGGAAAAAATCTGGCCTCTGAGAGCTATCTTGGCGTGCACTGCCTAAACCATTGGAGTTACACAATGATGTACCGTAGAATTGTTCTAAATAAAAGTCGGGGTCAGCATATATCTACCTTTTATGTGGAAACCACTATGACCAAAATTGTATATTATAATACAGAAGATATTCACTAGAAATAATTTAGGTATATGGCAGAACGTTTTCTGGGTTAGCTAGTCATTTATAAAAAATGGGTCCAAAGAACCAAAAGTTATCTAAAGCAGAAAGTACAAGGTGTCTCAAAAGAAAGTTCACATTTAAATCTTTTTTTAAAAGAAAAGTCTTAGCTTTATTGAAAAAATGTTTATTTTATATTGAAGTACACTGTTTGGGAATTTATTTTTTAAAAATAACATCGTCCAAATGTAAACCGTTGGGCTCTCGGCATTCATTTAGTCTGGCACTAAAATTGCCTATGACAGCCCTGCAGGTAGTCTCCGTGATGGCTCCCATTTCATGGCGGATATTTTCTTTTAATTGTGCCAGGAAAGTCGGTTTATTAGCGTAAACTTTTGATTTGACATAACCCCACAGGAAAAAATCCATAGGCGTTAAATCGGGACTCCGTGGAGGCCAATTTATGTCACCTCGCCTGGAGATTAATTTGTTCGGAAAAATTTCTCGAACTCGAGGCAGAGATCTGTTGGACGTGTGTGAAGTTGCTCCATCCTGCTGGAACCATGTTCTTTGGTTGTAACCAGAAAAGTTTTGCAGTTGGGGTACGAAAAACTCGTCTAACATCTCCACATAACGCTCTGAATTCACTGTGAGTGTGCGTCCCCTTCCATCTTCAAAAAAGTAAGGGCCGATAATTCTTCGCGCCGACATCGCTGCCCATACGGTGACTTTGGGTGAATGTAGCGGTTTCTGATGTTTTTGTTTTGGGTTGGTTGCACTCCAGTAACGACAATTTTGCTTGTTTACATGCCCATTCAGGTGAAAATGGGCTTCATCGGAAAACTAGATGTTGGTGAACGTTGGAAAGCGCTCAATCATCTGATTTACAAAGGCAAGCCTCTGACCAGCATCTTGAGGCTTCAGATCTTGCACTAACTGAATTTTGTACGGGTGCAGCTTTAAATCTTTGTGTAAAATGCGGCATAATGAAGATCTGTGCACATTTAAAGCAACAGAACGCTTCCGAATCGAGAGGTTTGGATCATCTCGAATAGACTGAGTAACACTGTCCACGTTTTCGGCTGTTCTTGATGTTCTTGGCCGCCCAGATTTTGGTTTCTCCAGAGTTGACCCAGTCTCTTCAAACTTCTCAACCCATTTTGCAATGAGTCGAGTGCTAGGCGCATCATTTAAGTGACGAATATGTCGAATACTGCAGAATTTTCTACGCGCTACAGTCGCCGAATTACCGTTTTTGTAAAACTCACGTACGCACAACGCACGGTCCGCACCAGAGAAACGCTCCATAGCGACTAAATTCCCAAGAGCCAGACTACCGACTGACATACCCCCCGCGCCCCTCAGAATAGTTGCTTTCGCGTAATAAGATAAGCAAATGTGAACTTACTTTTGAGACACCTTGTATTTTGCAACCGTTTGTGATCCATCCGTATGTGGTGGAAGTTTCTTATATCTACACCAAGAGATTCGATTCTACATTCGTCACGCGAACAGCTACGAAGTGGAATATGGTTCTAGCGAGCGTATTTCCATAATCTTATAACTTAGTAGCCTTTAAAAATGTGAATAGGTACTTGTTGGGCGGACGCAATCCATCATTGGACTCATCATCACCCATAGATGGGCAAAATGTAATCAGATTAATGAAAATGATTAACGATTACATTTTACGTTTTTTACCATTAATATGACTGCATTTTGCTCATTTATGTATTAAGCACTACAAAATCCCAGATTGTATACACATTTATGATTTCTTAATGTTTTAAATGGATTTAATCATGATTACAGAGCAAGAAAATTAAAATTACGACTATATTTTGTAATCATTCATCATTAATCAGATTACATTTTGCCCATCTCTGTCATCACCTTCCACCCGGTCCGATTGAAGTCAAGCGTCCGTCTGAAAATCTTAAGAAAAAATTATACGCTGCTGCATCAAACGTTATTACTGTTATATTACTGGGGATTAATGTTTAAAACCTATTTTAATATCACATAAAACCTATTTTAATATTACCTTTTCTCTATATAGTATCATTGTAATCTTTAAATTTAGAAAATGATAGTTGTCAAATAAAAACAAATGTAAAATTGATATCCACTATTTGTTGATGGAATGTGTCCGATCTGAATCTGTGAGAGAGGCGTCTGTGAGTGCCTTTGCTCTGAACAGACTTGACGTCGGGATGTTTGACAAAATCTTAACAGAACTCGAATTTTTGGGAGTCGAAGCTGCTCGCGTCCGTAGGCTTTACCTGTTGCCCTACACGTGACTCCTGGGTGGTGCTAAACGAGCAGCAGCGAGGTGATAGAGCGCCGGTGCCGGTCTGGATTGCGACCACAGTACATGGGTGTAAAGCCCGTTATAGTGACCAGTTTCGGCTTGTCGCGTTTCGGGATCAGCTTGTGCATATCCAGTAACTCATATACCTAGATACCTTCAGTCGTGGTATATGTGGGCCGACATGACGATGTAGACTATCAATGGATTTTCATCCTTTGATAGTCGTTTCGTTTTTGGACTACACTGCACTTACCATCAGGTACTCTATAGTCACTATATCGAGCCAGTGTAAAAAAAAACTATTATCTGATGAGGTGTCTGGCCTGTTCAGATCAATGGCCCCATATGTCATGTGTTAGGTATTTCTGTATTGAGGTGCGATGGGGCTGACATATATACACATTAAAAGTCCCCTAAATAAATAGAAAAATAAAGATAATAGCAGTAAAATTATTTAAATTTTATATTTTATAACGCAAACATTTATTTTATTTCACGTGTCTGTATTATGCCAGCAAATAATCAATACAGTTAACTGAGTAAACTTGTTAACCCTATTTTTATGAGTAGTGCGTCACATGTTTTGTTACGGTCCAACATAACTACGGTCTACGTATTTTGTCCAACCTCGCAGTTCGTTTGGCACGCCAAACAAAGTTACGCAATCGAGTCAAGTGTGATTATTCTCTCTTATTTAGGGTTCCGTAACTAAAAAAGAAGAAGATCTCCTAATGGATTATTTTGTTCTGTCCGTTTATCTGTCAAGTCCTTGATTCTCAGGAACACGGGGAGGTATGGAGTTGAGTTTAATATCGAATATTTAGTTCTGCAATCCCTTGTAGCTCTGAAAAAAAACATAGTTCTAAGTCAACGCAATCAGATGTTACATCCGTTTACGCAGTGGCGTGCATTCTATAAAAGTATAAAAGGATTTGCTTTGTTATAATTGTGTTTTTTGATAAATACATTGTCTTCAAATCGTCATTGATTGATCGTACCTCATTATATTGAAAAGAGCAACTACCAGAGTTTCTTGCCGGCTCTTCTCGGTAGATTCTACTTTCTGAACTGGTGATAGATTTATTTTCCTTTTTTTGACGATTCAAAAGTACTTGGAAGTAGGCCTATTTAAAGTTATATTTTATTTCATTGCCAGAATAGGACGCTCAGAGTCTAAAGCGGACCAAATTGTAAGTCAAAATATTTATTACACATCCAAGTATAACAAGATCTTAAAGTTTTTTGCTTTTATGGAATGAACGCTACTGCGGCTATGCTATTTTACTATTTTTAACGATTTTGTAAAGGAATCAAAATCTTCGGAGTACTTACCATTGACTGAGAATCATGAAATTAGTTAAAAAGTAATTTTGCATGGCACAAGTATAAGAAATAATTTGAAAATCATAAACTTGTAGCTACATCACAAAATAAATCAGTGATTATAAACATACTAATTTGTACAGAACCCTCGGTGTGCGTTTCTGAGTCACACTTGGCCTGTTATTTTTTCGTGTAAGAACAAACTGCTGAAGCAGCTTGCCGTATAAGATTATGGCACCAATTTTGGCTTAAAAGCCTAAGGTCACGAACAGTAACAACCTCTCAAAACAATTTCAAAGTAATATCGTAACTTTAAACAGCAGGTTGTAGACTTCCCAACCTCAAGAGATGATAGGGAGAATCTAAGACGACAAGATAAAAATGATCATTGCCTCGAGCTCAAATAGCCAACATTCCGTTTTATTGGGGCCTGCGGACGGTTGAGTAACCGATACCCGATTGATAAAACCCGAGCAAATGTGACTTATTAATTAGATCAAAATGTTTAGGATCAGCTTAAGGCATACTTTTCAAACAAAATTTGACTCTCAATTAGACAAAAAATCATTTGTATACTATGGTACCTGCTCGGCTAGCTCGGTCAATAGGGCATGACATTCATTATCTTAAGGACGTGGGTTCAGAGCCACGTTGAAGGCTGTCACATCCACTGTTAGCAGTTAATGCTAACAAGATCAGGTCGGAAATAAATAATAAATCTGTCATCATGCCTCTTGCCTCTTGTGGTAGGAATAAAGAATAAAACGGAGAAGCCCATCGTGATGGTTGAGGAGTCCCGGGCTGCACAACTGCCTGAGGGACAAACTCGCGGATCGTCTGGTGGTGTGCCTGAGGGGGCGACCGCCTGACATTAAGCTCCAATGCTGTTACGCGTGCATCCGCACACCACTTGCCGATGGGGGGGGTGGTGTCGCTCTTCTGCGGTGGGCCCCTTACCAGCGAGACGAAGCCCTTTGGGCGGATCACGCGCCGGACCGCGGTGAGACCAACGTCACATTCCCGTAGTCCGGCGCACCCTGTGCTTGGCGATGCGCCCCAATGGTTTTAGTCGGTGGGAGTCCGACACACCGAGAGGAGGAATAAAGAATGAAACGCCACTACTTCTTTATCACAGTAAATTTCTTGCACTTTCTTCTTTCTTTTTTTTTCTCTGTTATGTACTCTTGTCGATTCCACATAATCTGACCTTATCATGTCAACCGTTTTATAATGATTCGTGGTTAATTTATTCTTTAACTATTTAAATATTACTGTATATTCTGTGCTTAACTTTGAACACAGTCTTTATGCCGAATGGAGAAATCATGCTTAACAAAATTAAGAAGATGAATAAAGAAGAAAGAAGTCACTTAATATTTTTAAATTATAATTCATATTTCTAAAGAGATATTCGATTCTCTAAATTCAAAGATACTGCGAAGAAAGGCAATCAATTAAAAATATATCACACATTAGACTAAAAACGGTATTCTCGTAACTTTAAGTTCAGTATATATTTAATATTAATATAACATCAACTAAAAAAATTTAGAAAGTTTGTAAAAGATTAGCTTATAGTTAACTTTCGATAAAACTATAGTAGCAATATATGTTGACGTTGTCTCTAGTTAAGAGAATTGTCAATTGCGAATTTAGTTATTCTAAAAATACATACTAATTAAAAATCTGACGATTTTAACATACGAGAATTGTCCATCAGATATGATAATATGTGTTTGTGATGAAACACCTCTGTTTAAGACAAATTAAATGAGTATTTCTAATTATAAAGTTATTTTAGTCTTCATTATAAGACTAAATATGTATTACTTCTCTATGTACACAGAAAATATCATTATAATATTTATGCGCACGTAAACTTTTATAATATAAAACGAACGCTAAATAAAGTAAAAACAAAACAGAGTGAAAAACAATTTAACCATTGCAATTTCATCGCGAGATCGAAACGCTTTCCCAAAGAGAGCGTTCGGGTTTCTCGCAAATCGTCGTCGTAACCCTTTGTCAGTGTTTATTGGGGTACGCCGAGCTAGCAGTCATTCGAAACTGCAAGGAACCCGATACTAGATAGCAGAAGGGTTCGTTCCCAAACAACACTATACTATCTAAAGAGATGCTTGTCTACAAAAGTATTCCGAAAATCATATATTGAGGCAATTCCGACTGCGAGGCGTTTCGATTAATTGCGTGAACTTTATAAAAACCAGACAGAAATTATTCTTAGCACCCAACCGAAGTTTCAATGTTTGTTTTGGACAAAAAATTCTTTCATTACGTCAAAATGAGTAATTACATCCAACCTATAGTTCAAATACATTTCATTTCATTTCAAGTATAGACTGCTGCCAGTGACGTGCATCCCATAGAAGCATAAAAAGCTTTGCTTTAATATATTTAAAGGTTTAATAAGTATATTGAATTTAAAATCTAGTATCTTTTAGAGTTTCATAATCTAAATAGGACTAAGTTTCAAGTTAATATATTTGTTAAATGTCCAACTATAACAAGATGATGCTTTTCTATGGAATGTACGCCACTGACTGCTGCAAAGGTACATATTTAAATATTTAATGTATACCAGGGGCCTAGACAAAGTAATTTCGAAAGACAATAAATAAATTTTAAAGGGTCAAATACTGTTGGCTTGGAAAAGACTTCACAACATCTTTACATCTTCATCGGGTGAAAGATGCGAGTATTTAAGATGCTCAACTAGCGACTTATGGATTGAGTGGTAACATAAGGGCAACTCTGCGGATACGAACTTCAACTTGGGCGACCAGCCAGAGAAAGAACATAAGGTGACCTACTGGCGTTAGGGAAGCGACTACCTTGAAAAAGAAACAACAAAAAAACTTAAAGCTATGACGGTGTGAGAACGAAAACGAAAAGTCCAAAATGTATGAAAATGACAAAATGTGAAATCCCAAAAGCTGCACTTTCTACGATTGTTATTGTTTGTCGAATGTTACTTTGTATAGGGGGCTGAAAAGATTTCTAAATTAACCGAAATAAACCCAACAATACGAAGTTGGAAGGGGAGGGAATGGACAGGAGAGGGAGGGAAGTAGGTTAAGCTAAAGATTAACACGACATTCATTGACTGTTAAGCTTTACGAAGTTCAATGATTCAGCTAGTATATTATAGATATAGTATAGATTTCGAAATTTGTTATAACGACATCGAAGGGACTACTCATATTCAGTTGTAAAAACCAATAGTCGTAACAACGGGTGATGTTATTTATTTAGGCGTATTTTATTTTTTGCCGGGACCTTTGCTCTGGGTCAATATAACCGGTATGTTGTTCTAAACGATGTCGCCATAAACAATTTTGACTGTATTTACTACTTAACACATCCAGCTACAGCATAGTCCTCTAACTATCCGATATACATTTCGTTAGCCATTAAAATATGTTATGACAATAAACTTTTCATGCCCTATACAGTGCCGGCCGGTCGACAGAGATCCGCGCAATCTTCAGATTGAATTTTTACGGCACTGCCAACAGACGAATAAAGTGATAAATAAATGCATAACCAGGGAGTCGAATGACTAAATTGCTCCGTAAAACTGGAGAGAATGTGGTATCGCATAAATATTTTGCTAAACAAGCCCAAAATATGATCTTGAAAATTTATTTATGGTGTATATACAAACATGAAAGTAACTTAATTTGTTTTTATATATTACTTCAAATTAACACTATGCCGTCCGGCAACACCACAGGGGTGACGTGCACAAACTTTCGGACTTCGACATTTCATGAAAGTAGGGGAACAGGGTTTAGAACTTATGAGAACTAACGATGAGATTAGTAAAATTTAGCAATTTATAATCTCCCAATAATGTCAAGAACGGCCGGCGACAAGTCAAGTGATCAAAATTAGCACTGCCGGCGCCAAGCAAAAAAATATTTATGAATCGTGCGGACGGCAAAGTGTTAAAAAGTTTATTGACACTTCGAATATATATGCTATTTGTTACTAACTATATTAGTGATGTATCTTGTTTTAAACTTTCGAGTTTTGTACTCATTATACTCTAACGGGTCTTACTCAGTGCGTTAATTGCGTGGGTCTTATACCCACATTAGACCCGGTAAAATAACAGTATACTTTAGTCAGAATGCGGTAAAAGTTACTGGCTGATCACAGGTTTATGTACTGGTCATAGATTAAATTTAACAGATATGAAACGAATAAGAGAGTTATATCTTAGAATAATGTATCCTCGTATGCAACAGTTGACGCGTGATTTCTGGCTGTGAGCGCAATATTGGGACATTAGAATAAAATAGATATTAACTTTTATAGTCAGCATGTGAGATGTGTGAGGCAGTTGTGCGATTTTAAGGTAGTAAGGTGATTACACGAACTGGGTCGTGACTGGAGTATCTAAATACAACCGTCATAGTGACTCGCCTTTTTATGATTTGCAGGTGAACGCTTGACCTCAATTACACCTGGTGGATGGTGAAAATGAATTTGACGATGGACTGCGTGCACCCAACAAATGCCTATTCACTATGGTGTCCCTCTGGTTGCTCCACCCGGGCCTGGGAAGCCAAATCCATTCAGACACCCAGGGAACAAGAAGCCTTGTTGAGGCTACCTCTCTGGGATGGGAAAGAGTAAAGCCCACCCCTCCAAAACCTCTCTGCCAGGCGGTGCGCCGGACATCGTGTACCGCCTACCTCTCATCCGGGCAGCAGACTCCCTCAAGTCTACTGCCATCGTTTATGAAGGTGACTCTTAATCATTTAACACTAAATTTACAGAACCAGTCAAATGGCCGGTCATATTTCCCTAAAATTATGTTCATTTTTTAATATTTTTTCATTCTGAAATATAACATGTCCTTTACTAGTACAAGATAGTGATAAATATTATGGATTTAATTTTATTTATAACAAAGCTAAATAAACCGTGTTACACCTATTTTTAAAATAGATATAAATTGTTCGCCGGTAAAAACATTCTAGATTGCTTTAAAAATATTTATATAACAAAGTATTAAGCATAGTTAGGGTTATATTTTCCACATATCACGTAGAATTGCCTAATACAGAACCTAAAATATAAAATTTCAGCATAAAAAAAAATATTTTCTTTGAAAAATTAATTCAATCTACGCGTTCGTAGTATAAGGACTCTCCAGTATGAATGCCGTGTAATTTCGCAATATTTTTCCGTACAATCTGAATAGGTTGAATGTGTGCACGAAGTCCGCATTGCCAATTTAATAATGCCATCTTGTAAGCCGTTTCACATCCCGCCTTCTCCCCTACGTGTATGGAGAGATTTCGCCCTAATAACATTAGCTTATACGTTTGTTATGTTTCTTAGCAATTGCGAAAATGTTACGTCCATTTGTACGTTTCCTTACCTATAGTCATCTACTACAGATAACTGTTTTAAACAGGACTTTCAATTAGGTCGATTTTAATGAATACTACACGGTGTAGTTGCCTTAAGCGGGCTTGCCGTGTGAAGGTGCCTCATCGTTGCTAGGAAAACCTAGGACGCGTGGATAGTGTGTGGACGCAGATTCGTGAATTGTTTTTCTTCCTGGAAAAATTACTCAACAGCATACATATAACAAGGTCACGTGCACGCGTGTTGAATTAGCTCGCAGACACGTTCCTAATTAAGGCGTCTAGTTTTAAAACCCGCTAAAACGATTTTTTGTACAAAATTATTTAATAGTTCTAATTGTAATTTGAAATGTTTTTATCAAAGCAAATATTATATATGATTTTTTTTCTTTTTTACTCTAGAATAATAATTTAAATACCTTATAAAAATGTGATTGTAAATCAAAGATTAATTATAAGTTTTTATAAATAATTGGGATTTGAAAAAAATATGTTATAGCGGGTTTTGCAACTAGACGCCTCAATGCTTGTTACGGGATTGCTCATTAGACTAAATGCCTATTGCCGTGAATTTCCTTTATTACTCACCACCCAACGATCATAAGGCGATTTTATTCTGTAATCAAACAATCCAGCAATTTTTACCTATTGCATTTGTAGATATTTTATTTCTAGTACTTATAAAAGAACTAGCTATACTGTCCTGGCGTTGCACAAATAGAAATATAGACTAGGTTATTGTTATTCCTGTTGGATATAGTTGTTATATTATTTGTGCTTTTTTCCTGAATAAAAGAAGCCTGTGTTATTCTCTGAGTTCTAAACTACTGCTATGCAAAAAATGAATGTCGATCCGTTGCTCTGTGAAAAAAAGTGACCAATCTATACCACAGAAACTATACGTTTTCCAGAGATTAAAAGAAAACTAAGTACAATTTTAGGCTTTGATTTACCTCTGTGCCAGAATTCATTGAAAACCGTTGAACTGTTGTGGTGTGATTAAGTGAAAAATATTCATCCAAACACTCCCATTTAATTTAAAAGTAGTAAGATTCTCTATGTAACAATACTTCGTAAAAACACTAAAAAAATTTCTTTCAACATTTTCTGAGTAAATTCTACTCTTTGAATTGGCTATATATTAGTTATGATTTTAATTTAAAAAAAAAACAGACCTATTTAAGTAAATTATCATGAACTGGAATCTACTAAAATACAAAATGATATGCAGGCCAGCATGATCATTGTGATTTTCTATAGATTTCTCTTTCGCTTTGTTAGCTATAGTCGGTTTTTGGACTGCACGTACTTAAAATCAAAAATAGTGTGGTCACTATTTTGAGCCGGAATTGAAAAAGTAATTACAAGATAATTTTTTTTATAACAGGTACATGCAGAGCTTTAAGAAGTAAAAATGCGACTAAAACACAGTCGTTCGAAAGCAAAGTAACTAGGCTAGTTGGCGAATTTCCCACGAGTGTTGAACCGTGGAGTTCGCACAGTTTAAAATTTACGTAATAATAAAATTCTTCAGAATATTTTTGCTAAAATAAAAATATTCAGACTGTTGGAAATTGATGGAATTATTGTAATTTTAATACATACCAATTATATAATTACTAATTATTGTTCGTTAGTTAAACAATTAAGGAGTTAAATATGTTTACAGCTACTATACTTTCACGTTCTTATGTTTTCGGAGCCTTTAAAAGAAGATTTGAAGAAGAAAAACCGATGATCCTTAAAGCAGACGGGTCCTTGAATGTAACCGCGAATCGGCAGGTGTAGTGCGAGACGCCTCCCGGCAAGGTGAAGCGGTGACCTGCGGAAGGTAGCTGGAAGGATTGGGTAAGAAAGGTCAAAGACGGGCCTCAGTTGCGCGTATTAGAGGAACCTTATGTCAAATAGTGGGTTAAGGCGGGCTGATGATAAAAAGAATGTAGCGGTGATTTATGTCACGCTATGATACTTCCTCCCTCTTTTACATAACTGATATTTACATATAACATATTTTGAAGGAGTTACGCTAGGGCTTACAACTCTCCACAAATTTGAGAAATATCTATTTGCGCGGCTTATATTAATTATCGTACTGCCCCAGACAATCGCATTTGTCATTGCTCTTTCAACTTTGGTAGTGAGAGGATGTATATTTATAGTCCGAATATTGTCCGACGGTGCCAACTGGTCGTGCCTATCGTGGACCCGGATACTGTAACCGGGTATGTTATTGTTTGTATAAATATTTAATCACTCTTGTTAGCATATTAACTGTATTAATAATACCCATTTCCTTGTGCCAGTTATGTGTAGTTGTTTTATCTGTTATCTCTGGGACAGGCGGGGGTAGTTGTTGGTTGCCGCTGTGGACAGACCATGACCTAGGTCAAGTCTCTTTTTAGAGGCTGTTCCTGTCCACCGCGCCGCCACTCTCCTATCCTGCCTGTGCTGCATATCCCTTTTTCCCGGCGATTTCAGGTCTTTCCACGTTCCCTTAAAGGGAGCGGTCACGAGTATCGCCCCCAGCCTCGAGGACTGCGAGCCCTGGCGTGTCTCGCCGCGTTCGTCCCAGGGTCGCCGACCTGCGACCGTACCAGCCTAGGGGTCGCCTGAGTCGCCGATTCCTCTGTTAAGTCCTCTGTTCCTTTTAAAGCCAAAAGGAACAACAAGCACACCCGAATCCACCGCTCACATCTTTTTCGCGAGTCGCGTATTATTATTTCCAATTTTTTTTAAATTTTATGTAACAGGTTTTGGTTGTTTTTATTTAATGAGCTAGGCCCTTCAGGCACCTACCCTGTTACAAGAACACTAAATAGGCATTTATTGGGCGGACGCAGTTCATCATCGAATACATTTTCACCTTACTTCAGATGTGCTTGAAATTAAGCTTTTGCATATCTTTTTTAAAAAAAGATAAAAATAATTAACCTAAGTAATTGGGGGCCTTTGTAAAAGTTATTATAAGTTTATACAAGTTAGAATTTGTTTCACATCTGAATTTACGTTCTCGTATAGCGTATTTTGGAATCAATTATTTAAAGATGCTAATCAGAAAACATAATTTACAATTTAAAAACTACATTTTTAAGATTAGTATTGCTTTTTTTATCAAAAGTCAAAGAGCAGTAAATTAAAAAATAACCAGAGTGAAACTGTGAGCCGTATGCAATATTAAACATAGATAGGCAAAGATTATCGAGTGGCGACAGTCTGTGGTTTGATGTCGCCCGCTCCGGCTGCAGATTAAACAAATATTACTCAGCGATAACATTCACCTATGAATCTCACAGACGCGATATTCAATGTTAAAACTATTTCTAGGAAACATCAAGAGAAACAGAACATTGTAGTAGATACCATTAATATCATCTATACTAATATTATAAAGCTGAAGAGTTTGTTTGTTTGTTTGTTTATTTGTTTGTTTGTTTGCTTGAACGCGCTAATCTCTGGAACTACTGGTTCGAATTGAAAAATTATTTTTGTGTTGAATAGACTATTTATCGAGGAAGGCTTTAGGCTATATAACATTACGGTGTAACTATTAGGAGCGAAGAAATAATGGAAAATGTGAAAAAACGGGGAAAATTATTCATCCTTGATTGCTTCCATTGCGTGCGCTGCGAAAACGGTTCAAGATACCAAAAATATATATAAAAAAGAATTATTCCTCTTAAAATGATCTAAAAAAATGTCCGCGACAGTATATGTCTATCTTTTAAGATTAATTCACTAGAACCGTTATTATGGTAAACAAATTTGGTCGAAATTAATGCATTATTTGTTAAGAGTTGTATCAACGCAATAATATTAATCTTTATCCAAATAAATGTATTGTTGATTAAGAGTATTTAATTGTGAACAAAATTGTCTTGGATATCACTTAATTTCAATGAACATCTTAGAAGATATTACAATAACTTATATAGCAAAACAACGTTTGCCGGATCAGCTAGTATAGTATAAAAAATAATACAATCAATAATACCCCTAATAATACCAATAATATACCTACGCTAGTCATGTCAACTTTAACTCTTCTTTTTTTGGTATCCCGGGGTATAATCCTGCATAAGACCATCAATTACGCTGTCAGGGCAGCGACCCCGGAGTGTCAGACTCCTACTGACTAAAAACCCCCAGGGTGTCCTTCTAATCGCTCCAGCCGGGTCTGCATAAACAAATTCATCCAGACTCTGGGGAGCGACTAGCCTAGTTGAAGTATCTCTGGGAGAGGTGTGAGTAGAAAGCCCACTTCTCCATAACATCCTTTACAGACGGCGCCTTAGACTGCGCACCGCCTCCCACTTTCCGGGCACCAAACTCTCTCAAGTCTACTGCCCGGTCAACTCTTCTTCTGACATCATACCCTTTAAGAAAGTTCTAGCTTCATAAAGCAACTATTAAGTCAAAAACATAATATGTGTTTTACATAATTTTAGTATGATTATTAAATGTTTAAGACAATAATTACTCAGGTCCAGGCCGCAGCGCGAACTATTATTGTGCAGTATTTCTCCACAAATTTCGTAACACTTGAATTGATATTGTAAGTGCAAAATCCAGACAAAACCAATTTGCGCGCAAAAAATTTACGCTAATACGTCCCGAAATAAAATTCTTGAGGCACCTGTCATTTGACAGCCGAAACCCAAGTACGCCTTGACAAAATAGCATTTTCTTTGCAATTTTCTTTTGCAATTCATGCTTGTTCATTTTTCTTACGTGGCGAAATACCACGAGGTTAAAACTCTCTGTGCGGTCTAGGCCTTCATAATTTTACTTAAACGATTATTCTATTATTTACTATATCTATGGTAACTGGCAGCTTTCGTCGTGTAATACCGAGCAATATCAACACTGGGACTCGAACCTGAGAAATGAGCGTCGCACCCCAACCCTCGCTTCGGCACTGAGCGGCGCTCCTAAATCGCGCCCCTGGTGATATTGTAAACTGTACCAATCAACTGTTTGTCTATTGATCGATTCAAAATTGAAGCGCTCCGTTCAATTCAATCAAACCGCGTTGGTAATGAAACTAATTTACTGAAATCATCGATACTCTGACAGCAATATCAAACACTTATTGCGTTCAGCTTATTAAAATCCAGAGATGATTTCCCATAGACGGGAGTAAATAACTGGATGACGATTTCGGAAGACCAGGCTCAGTAGTGCCTATTATAAGAGGTCTACGTATCAGTTATGGACTAAACTATAGCGGCTATGAGTTTTTTTACTGTTGATAGTTGTACTCGCTTTTTGGACTGCACCATGCTTACTTAATGTGGGGGTAGTTTTAGTCGGTAAGAGTCAGATACACTGTGCCCACTGGCCTCACGGCGGCCTTCATGGTCCATGTTTCCAGCAGAAAAAAAAACAATTGAATCCAATCCATTCGACTTCTGATAGTAGATATCTTTCTTGGATTTTATTGTTATTTCTATCAGGTGCGTATTGCTAAATCAATATAAAGAAAACCAGATAAGTGTGAGTTAGGCTCACACGTAGAGAGTGTTAAACTACAATTGTACAAACTAG
Source organism: Automeris io (assembly GCA_036320925.1). NCBI lineage: Eukaryota > Metazoa > Arthropoda > Insecta > Lepidoptera > Saturniidae > Automeris > Automeris io. The sequence goes on along the minus strand of JAUDJH010000019.1, from coordinate 8,078,516 downwards.
TCGGTATAAGTTTATAATAACAAAAATAAAGATTTTTGTGCGTTTAAGTATTTCGTTTTTTTTTTCTATATTTGTGCTATTTTTCCTTGCTTCTTGCCCAATTTCACCCCATTAGGTTTGATTCCTTTGCAAAAACGATAAAATATACATCCTAAATGGATATTTCTTTTGATTGCGTTAACGCAGACTTATTATTTTTTTTAGAGTCAGAAAAGAGTACAGTCCTAAGTATGGATCTAATATTAATTTTAACTTAATACTTTCATGTGTTTCTGAAGAAAGAGAGTCTTGATATACAGACTAAAAAGAGTGATCTTAGGTTCTTTCCTAAGGTATGAAACCCAAAAAAAGCCACACTGTCTTTAACGAAAGCCAGCGCTGCAAATTTCCTCTCTGGCAATAAGCTGATGGAGGGCCCATTTCGCCATGTTTTTATATTTTCTTCTTATCTGTATGTTCTTTATATTTTTGTATTTATAATTTTTATTTTGAATCGAAATAAATATATTTCATTTCATTTAAAAAAGATGGATAATAGCCAATCGAGCCCTAGTAGTCGTTATTGTTCTTATACTTATAATACATTGTACTTTCTTTCTTTTATCCTTTCTTTCCATCAGGTGCGCTTTTTTGGACCAATATAAAATCAATTAATAATAACCCTGTTTAAATTGTTAAAGGTTTTTAAATACATATCATCATCTTATCGTTATGAATGGATTCACGTCACTCGCTTAATGGGATGCAGACAAAAATCTCATTTCCTGCGTTAGAGCGAGCCCAGACACGTTGATAATAAGCTTTCACTTCACTAGCTATGCTTGTGTTTGCATTACAAAGCATTAAACTGTCTGGTATTTCTCTGAAAATAGATATCAAATTTGTTTACGAAACATATTAAACCTATCAAATAATTGTTTACAACAAAATGTGCAAATAAATTAAATTAAATAACTCCAATACTTATATCTCGTGAATTAACACTAATTTACCTTAAATAATTAATAGGTACAGGTGCTAAAAATAATCAAAAAATAATCAAAAAGGAGAGAAAGTGAGAAAGGAGAAGGGCTAGAAGGGGAAATGACTGCCTGAACTGGTTAGTAACCACAGTAGTAGAGAATTTACAGAGTATTTGCTTCCTACTGAGTTGCCAAAAGATTACCCTACTACAAGAAAGTTGTTTATGTTTACCTGTTTACTGGCTGTCTGTCATGTAAATGCGGAAACCTGCTTACGTTAATACAGCCAGTGGATTCAGTGCCGTGCAAAGAATACGGTAATTATTTTTGTTCCAAATTTATATTTAAATTTAATTTATTTGTCGAAGAGTGACATAATATATGATTAACTCCCAAAGATAATTATTAATTTTAAATTTAAGTTTTAATGGAGTTCTGCGGTACTTTCAAGATTATTTTAAAAATGGTAGATAGGAAGTTTATTTATTAATTCTCTACAACTTTAGTTTCTACCATTGTCATGCTTTGACCGATATTTTTAAGTGTAAAGCAAAACAAAATGCCTATACTCTATAATTCTAATAATTGATTTATCTCGTTTTTGTAAATTTTTAGAAAATAATTGACCTAAGAAAAATATTATATGGTCATCTTTGTTACAATTTTTATCTTTACAACTTTCCTGTACACCCATAGCAAAAACTAGCAGAGATATCGAGATAGTCGCAGGTAGAAGGCTCGGCCTTGGCACTGCCACCTCGCGCTCCCACTTGTAGTTCGTAGGATTTATAGATTTAGGATAAAGTAGTTTAGTTTTTAAGCTAGTTTATGCTAAATGTTACTTGTATTGTCCTGCCCTAAGTTAAGTTTGTGTATGTATCGCTTCGTTTAGTTCATAAGGTTTTATTGTAAATATTATTTTAAGATAAAAGTTGTTGGACTGAATAAACGGCACATCACAACCTTTTCAGTGGATGGATGAATGCGAGACGTATGCAAGACGGTTTTGAGTGTGTGATGTGCAAAAAATTGGCAGAGATATCGACAAAAAAAATTCAAGATAGCAGCTAACTCATCGGTGGCATTTGGTCACCATTCTGAACTTAGATTTCTAATAATAGGATCCTTTTTTACTATTTTATTTATATTACATTCGACTATAAGGAATTAAAACTTGCAATATATTATTGTAAATTGAAGTACTTTTGGTCTTTTCAGAAATTGTGTACCTTTTTTCAATGTTGTTTGATTATTTTTCACTCCTTGGCAATACTGTCAAATTGATATATCACACACTGTACCTTTTATCAAATAAAAATATAATACAAAATAGCAGACAAATAAATATTTTGTTTCACTAATCTTATTCGTCTGTGACAACCCTAAGCTAACCTTCTGGACCGACCGACAACGACGAAAATGGATATTCTAGTGCCAGAAATTTTCTTCGTAAAGATTCGCACTCGGGCCTTATATAAAAGACAGTATTGAAGGAAGAAATGTATTTCGGCGGTGAGTGCAAGTTATGTCGCTGTACCTTAGTCACTGCGGTCGGCTATTCACTGCGTGCTTGAGTCAAGCCCGCGAGACAAGTGCCCAGTAATGGATATCTATTAACCACAGACGCACAGCCTTACCACAGGGCTGTCACTTTTTTTATCTTTTCACAACACACCAACACTTTTATTTTGTAACCCGAGGAGAATTGGTCTTTTATAACAATATTGTTTCAATCTTACTTTTATATCTAGGGGCATAGATGAAATAAAATTCAATAAACGATAACGACAAAAAAGTTTAAAATATATGAATTGGGCATAATGTGCTCATAATGTGGCTTTTTTTTCGAGTTTGTTGCTGGTTGATTGACCAGGAAAGGTCTTCACAACTAAACCGGGCGGGTGGGCGAACACTGAAGGTGCTCAGCTGGCGATATTCCGAATACTTGTGTCAATTCCATACTTTTAACACTTTCCACTAACGTTATTGCTTACTTATTGTAACCTAGTCTACGGGAGCTCGTATTGTGACATCCTAAATGTAAACTTCATAATGATTTACAGTGTCGTTTTACATTGATAAACTGTCCATTCAAACAATATCACTACAGACTAAAATATTCTTGGTATGTAGGGTTTAGTACACATATGTAACTTAAAATTATTATAGAAGGAACATATAAAAACACCCCCATTGGCATGAAATAGGGTAAGATTGTTTGTTTGAAAGCCCTTTAATTTTGAAGTATGCAATATTAAAATTTATATTGAGCTTTTTGGTTAGAAATTAAAATGCACGTGATTTGACATTTTTTTTAAACGAATTTTTAAAGGTAAAGGGCTGACTCCTTTAAGAGAGTTAATTATTTCTACCCGGGCAATGCCTGGTTACCGCGGCTAGCAATATTATAAAGCTTTTGAGGTTGCTTCTTAATTATATTATACCTTATTTGTCAAACCCAAAAATAAAATTACAATAACTTGGTGAAAACCCTAAAGCATTAACTTCCCATCCATTACAGTGATTTCCGACAGTCGGGCCTGACACAGCGCTACGCAGCCTCTTACACGGAGATCAAAGAATCTGTTTTACTTTCAGCCACGACGCTAAGTGGCCAGGTAAATGAGGATAAAATACGTTTCGCAGGGTTTTTGCCGACGAATTACCCACGTACTAAGACAAAAATATAACTTTACAACAACGTTAAGCGTTATATAGTATCATGAATCCCACAATTAGTAATAAAAACTGAAATGTTCTTAACACTAGATTGCCCAAAACAGTCATTTTGACTGTTTTTAAAGTTTAGTTATATAAAAAATATATATATTAATAAGGAACCAATTTTATAAAATATTATTACTTTTTATATATTATCTTATAGCATTTAGTATAATAATCGTTGTATTTACCGCCCCCTTTGTTTATTCCCTATATACGTATGTGCTATACCTATATTCAGTCTTTCTATTGTTCATACAATAAAAGATTTGTTTTTACATTTTTAACAAATAAAAGTGAAATACCGTCAGAGAAAGTGTCAGATAAAAGGGCTCCGCTTTCCAATTCGATTACTATAATCCATTAAAAAGACCACAGACTAATCACCTAACTGGGGACTTACTGCCACAGATTCCCGAAACAATAGAATGCTTTTAGCTAAATGTGTTATTCGATACTTTGCGAAGATATTACTCGTAATCCGTTGTTATTTACTGAGATTGTTTGACATTTTTAAAGCGATAATAATTGTATATAACAATAAAACAGGAATAATAATTTTCCTCCTTCTTATGACATACTTAGCAATCAATGACCGTATCACATGGATGCAAATATCGTCATAATGACTCGCCTAGACTTGTCACAACTTGGGAACAGCACGTGTATGTCAATTTCCTTTTTCTCTCATTCTTTTTTAAGGTCAGTGCTTAATGGCAATTCTTCTGATGTCGTACTCACATCGAGGTGACAGTAACCATTACGACTAACATAGAGACTTATTGGCGACGACTGTTTCACAAAAATTAAAATGCAGAGCATCGAGCATCGACGTAGAGTTGCCTGCCTCTCGGTCTTTTACCGGTTGCACGGTGGAGAGTGTTCCCAGGAACTATATTCTTTGATTCCACCAGCCCCATTCCATCACAAAACCACTAGACATCGTGTTGGATATTATCCGTATGTGGTGAATGTTCCTTATATCCGCACGAAAAGATTCGCATCTACATTCATCATGCGCACGGCTAAGGAGAGGAATATGCTTCCAGTGGCCATATTTCCGCGATCTTATGACCTGGGAGTCTTTAAGAGTGAATAGGTATTTGCTGGGCGAACGCGTTTCATTATCGAACTCATCTTCACCTTCCACCAGGTGTGATTGAGGTCAAGCGTTCGTTTATAAATAATAAAAAAAAACATATTCCATAATGTGGCCTATAAGCTTGATTCACACGTCCACGACTTAGCCCCGTACGTCATAATGAGTAGAACTAACTGATTATTAACCTTAGTTTTCAACCATTATCAAAGTAGTACTGACGATTTAATATAGATGGTTTAATAGCTCAGCAGGTGACCCTGCTTGCAACACTGAAGATCTTGAATTCCAAGCCCGATATCGTCATTATATTGTTTGTGATGAATTGTAAATTAAGAAGTATGCGTATCTTTATTTAAAATCTACAACATCTTATGCTAACCAAGCTTTTTGGTATCGTGGCCACTCAGAATTGGCCTCTGCGCTTGCTGAAATATCAGATTAATACCAGAAGACATCACATCACCTCTGTGATCGTACCCAGCGAGCATAACTCGGCAAAGCTGCGGAGAATTGATTACAAAACGCACAGTCCTTGTTAATACACAAATGAAGTTACTTTGGTGTATTAGCTAACCTAGGGGTCACCTCGGGTGCCGATCCATATGTTTATATTTATATACAGGGCAGCCAGTGCCCGATACAGTATATATAAGTGTAATAACAATAGACATGTAAACCAACAAGTGAAGGCTACCGGAGTATACACTAAAAGTAAACAAAAATAATTATACAATAAGAACAACAATCCTAAATTAAAATAATAATAGAAATCACATTTTGCAAGTAAAAACCAATAAGCTTTAAAATTAATGACAAAAAGGAAATAAGGAATAAGGAAAGAAAAGTGATATCAGAATATAGCCATAAAATAACTAGAATTATAAAGGAAACGAGTATGTAAACGGAATAAATAATCCAATGAGACTTTTCCGCAAGTAAAAAAAATACAAGCCTAGTTCATGGCTAGTTCAATGTGTACAGTGGTCCATAAATATTTTATTGTTTATAAAGCCTCACAAATTGGTAAAAAAAAATAGCAAACAATACATACATCTTACGTTGGCAGAAAGGCCGGAGCGATGCGTGTCGATCGACCGGAAATAGTAGCGGTGGGTATTTACAACTTCCGGCCGGGGGATGGCGGGAAACCAATTAATAACTTTTATCGTTTCCGGTGTTGGCGGCCAGGACAATTAACACACCCATAAAAATCTTCGCGCCTGATTGGATATAGTAATTCTGCAGACCTTTTCTGTTACGATATATAAAATTACATTTATAGTTTCACTTACGCAGAATTTTTTCAGTTAACACAATCTTTTTGGGCTGCCTTGTTATCTAAAGAAACTTGGTAAGTTTCCATCAAACTTTAACATTTTAAATCCATCCAGATGTAAACTCTCTCCTATATGATACAGGTCGGGCCTAAGGATTTAGATACTTCCGTCCGCCCGGCGAGCATCTGGCCTGGCAAAAAACCTCCTCTTTTTGAGGGGTGAAGCAACTACATTCAATACCCTACTATTGGAAAGTTTATAGACTTACACACTCTCCCTCTTTTACGGCTGCGAAATGAATTCCTTCACGTCTACTTTAGGACAAACGGAGTCTACCAAATTGTGACCTGTATCTAACTTATTTATAAGAATAAATTTCTAATAAGTTTACCTCAATAATTTAAAAAAATGTGAAAAATGTCTTTTCAAATGTATATCTATATATTGTATGTATTCTAACTCACTGGACCATTCAAATGAGCTCTAACACAATATATCTTAAGATACAATTAGGATCCTAAGGCTGAGATTTATAGATGCTATTTCGACCTTGCTTAGCAAAGTTCTCAAAAAAAAAAAATCTGTTTTAACAAAAAACTTAAAATATAAGAGGTGTATTCCACCGTATTGGGTACAATAGGACTGATATGCCAAAATGGCAAAAGCCCTTATAAATAATAAAATAAAAAAAAAACATTGCAATAATACCTAACAATAACTTTTGAATCGATCAGGCCAGTAGAAGTTGCTTATACTCCATTGAGAATTAAATATATTTTCTTTAATTATATAACTAACAATAATCTTGATCAAGTTACCTTTTAAATAAGAAAAACTAAATCAAAATTGGTTTATTCGTTTAGCAACTACGAGACCGCAATCAGGTGTACATACGCACATCAAACAGCTGCGGTTGGGATTAAAAATGATTTATTTTATGAAGCTTTGTCTCAAAAACTCCATGTAATTTTTAATTTTTGACGCACACTCTTTAGGGTAGTAAATCTTATAAAAATAATACTTGGGTCGCAGTTTATTGTACCGTTTATTCCTGTAGAATGGTAGCAAGAGGCCGTAATTGAATGAGAACTGTGGCTCGGCGCTTGGAGGCTCACGACGCGTTTGCGGGAGCCCCACAAATCTACTTACAAGCTCTTTGTATTGACTATCGCGCTCTCAGAGCTACGAAAATATAGTTATAGCTCTCTATATTACGTACACATGAAGTAATTTGAGGTGGTACATAAACTAATATATAACTTATAGCTTCGAAACTATGCTTTTCTATTTATATTCACGCCGAATCCCTGCAGGCAAAAACCATGAAATTTCGATTTTATGTTTCGCCTCCTGAACGTTTATTAATCGTTTTAGAATTTTCTTCACACAATTTTCAGAGATAAGCTATGATCAATTTTGGCTCAGCCCTTTTTTAGTTTCATATTGTATAATTTTTTAATGTTTCTTTCACACATAATTCATTATCTTTACGAATGAAACACCGAATAGAAACATACCTTTGTGTATATTCTTAGTGACACTTATTGATTTTTTTTCACTTATCTTTTTGTTTCTATCTCCGTAATGCAGAAAGCGTTGTCTTATATTATGAAAATAAAATATGGGTCTATGATATCTATTTTAATAAAGTATACTCCAACCTTTTAGGTGTAAAAATGATTTTATCATTATGAAATACATTATAAGACAGGTCGTTAAAAGTCATTAATCTTCATAGTAAATTTTCAATTTTTTTGACAAAAAAAAATCCTTACTAAAATTTTTATTCATAATATAATAATAATAATAATCGATCTATTATCACTGATAGGACTATTTTTGCTAATAGACCTGACATTGTGGTAGTAGACCGGTCGGTGCGCCGGCCAATACTCGTTGATATCACCATACCACATGATGAGAATCTCATGAAAGCTGAAAAAGAAAAATCATCAAAATATTTTAACCTCGTACACGAGATTACCAGCATGTGGGGAGTAGATTCTACGATTATTGACCCGATAATCGTACCGACTAATGGATTGGTCGCAAAGAGCATCGATTACCATCTTAAGAGGCTCTCGCTTGGTTGTTGGATCAAGGGCCGGATACAGAAGGCAGTTTTACTCGATACAGCACGCATTGTTAGGAGGTTTCTCACTCTGAGCTCCTAACTACCGGCGGCTTGGGCCTTAGGCATCGCCCCTGTGGATCTACATGTTTTTATATTATCTAATAATTAATTTATGTTATCTTTTCATATGTATTTATTTTAAAATTTCAAAATATTATATTTATAATTAATAAAGAGAATAATAATAATACCTATATTTCTTTCAGGGTGACCTGAGACACATTAGTGGCTGTATCCACTTAGCGCTTACATGTCGTGGCTACGTGGACCAGTACCCCACCTGATCGCCGTTCTCAGGGCACTTACACGTGACATTTCTATTAGAATCCATGCGGGAATCCTTGCGATGTTTTCCTTCATCGGTGAGCATGTGGTGTGCCTAAATCCGTACGTAATCTGGAACTATCCAGAGGTACGAGGTATTCATAATATGATTAATTAATTTGGAAATATTTTGTAAGGTTTCATTTGGAATTTAAATACAGCTGCAAGTTTGAAGCTCCACGAAATCATCATGCTAATTCTACTAATGTATGTACTATATTTCTATCATAAATTACCAAGACTAAAATGATTAACTTTTCAGTCACCTCCACGTTTATTCGCAGCTCTGTGTTTATTCGTTATGCGCCTGGGGGTTTCCGTAATGACATCACTGAGCGATAGGCACTCTCCCCGTGTACAAGAGATTTTTGTCTAAAACGCTTCCGATATATCCTATATGCTAGTATATATTCTCTACTACATACTAATCAAAGTTTTTAATACCAGTTCGGCAAAGAGACTACATTGCAGAGCCAGCGTAGTTCAAAAAACCGACCGCAACTATCAAGAAACCAAAATAATAAAGAAATAAAGGTATAGGCGCCGTGAGATCATACCGACCTGCTTACAAGTTTCTTTACACTTTATATTATATTAGCTTTTAGCACACTTTATTTTATGCGTTGCCCAGGAAGAAATAGAAACATACTAAAATGTTAGTTTGAATTTTATTTTACCTTTTCTTGGTTGTATTTGCTTTTTATATATATAATTAGTTAGTTTTATTTTATGGTTATGTGTTATTAGCTTGATGTAGTGTTTTTTTTTTTTTGTAGAAACTGCTGGTTTATGTATCTTTTTGTATTTTGTTTACATATCGATTTATGTATAACTTAAAATGTGTCAAATAAAATATTACATATCTAAGGTGACTGGTGACAAGGCGACGAGTCTAAAGGTAGCCGTCAGATTCTGACAGTCACGACACGACTTCGTCTTTGTGTGTATTTACATGTAACGGCGTCCGATGTTGCTGCAGGTCACAAGATTAACACGCCGCGTAAAAGTGCCGCAGTCCTCAGATACTTGATTGATACATTCATACTCTCCTCGAACCTTAGTGTACCATTAATAAAAAAAAAGTTAATTTATTAAGTTATTTCCTTGGATTTTTAAATCTTCGGTTTCATCCATAGATCTACCTTCGATGGTACGCTATAAAAAAGCAAGTTCTGTGACGTTTTACAGTATTTGCAGTAGTGCAATTGCTATTTCAAGAGGTTCTGAAACAGCAGTTATTTTCGATACAGGTGTTTTTATAATCTGACAAGACATACTAAGAAAATTATAATGTTTTATTTTATAACAGTTATCTTAATTCATCATTTCTATATTTTCAAATTATACAGCCGAGCTTAGATGCTTATATTGTAAAAAAATGCATTAAAAGCATCTTGCGTACATCTACTTCATCATAGTAATGAACATTCTCTTCACGCGAGATTTCTAGTCACGTATTTTAGTGTTCGTATAAGTAGTAATAGATATACGTTAAGATAGAACCGTAGAAAGTTTTCTAATTAACTTGCGGGTAAGTTTTTTCGTTAACGTCTCGCGCACCGCTGAGTGGCTTTTGTTGTAGTTTTAATGTTATCTGTACTTTTCCAAACAAGAAGTAGTTAGCACTTTATTTCCTCTCATCTTTCAACGTGATGGATATACAGAGCTGATTCTTCCGTTCTCTTTTACTCTTTGGATGTTATGTAGTGTCTGACCGCTTCGGTTGCCGTTTCGCCCTTAGCCACCTTTTCAAAGTTTCTGAGGTTATTAAATAATAACCTCTAGAAGTTTCTTATAAGTATATATTATATGAACGACTTGCCAAACTGATGCGTACAGGTGACTAGGCGATGTTAAAATAATGTACGCGGATAATCTAAAGACGTTCAACCCCTTAACCGACCGTCATCAAGCCCTTTATAAATAGGTATGAAATGCAGATGCTACATTCTAGTGAGCAAAATCATCATCATCAACCTAGTGAGAATATGAGCTTTGAAGCATTCGCCGCAGAAGACGTGACCGTAAAACATCTTCACTGATGATGAAACTGTGCGGCAGATGCAGCACATGCTGCAAATTCTAAGTTCTAATTCTAAGTTCTGTCCTTCTATGTCAACTTTGTCTACATCTTCATAGAAATGTTTCTTTGTCTGTTCGTTAGCGGTAGCCATTGTAAACCATAGAATTTTATCTCACAAATAAATAAACTGTAAATATTATAAAGAATTGGATTACAAAAATATTTTCATCGTTGTTGTGTCAGATTTTTTTTTACACTGGCTCGGCATAGTGACTACAGAGTACCTGATGGTAAGTACAGTGTAGTCCAAAAACGAAAACGACTATCAAAGGATGAAAATCCATTGATAGTCTACATCGTCATATCGGCCCGCATATACCACGACTGAAGGTCTCTAGGTATATAAGCTACTGGATATGCACAAGCTGATCTCGAAACACGACAAGCCGAAATTGGTCACTATGACGGGCTTTTCACCCATGCACTGTGGTCGCGATCCAGACGGGCACCGACGCCCAACCACCTCGCTGCTGCTCGCTTAGCACCACCCAGGAGTCACGCGTAGGGAAACTAAGGTAAAGCCTACGGACGCGAGCAGCTTTGACTCCCAAAAAATGATTTGAATGAGTCCATTTTCCAAAAGATGGAAAATGGACTCATCTTCACCTTCCACCAGGTGTGATTGGGTCAAGCGTTGGCCTATAAATTAATTAAAAAAAATAGACCTTATCGTTTCGCACCGTGCTCGTTGTCCTCATAGTATGGTTATGCTTTGGTACAATGTACTGGGCGAAGAGCTTTATGCATATTTCGCAGTAAGAAATACCATGTTAATTGGCCTAGGTTTCGTATCTCGATGACTATTCAATAATCCTGGGCAACTATTAAAAATATAAGTTTATTTTCCAAAAGTTTTTAACTTTTGTATATAGCAAATAAATAACTTAAAAAATTGCTTTCATTGCACAAAGTTACTAAGTAAATAATGCAATTGTTTAAAAAATGGCATATTTAGTTTTAATATCAGAAAAGTTATGATTATCTTGTGAAAACTTTTCGACTCTAGTAGTAAATTTTGGTTTTGTGGGTAACGGAGTTTTTGCTTTATTACATTGATTTGTTCCATATCCAACGCCTAACAGGTTCATTAAACGGAGTTTACACAGAAAAGAACGCAAAATTACTTTAACAGCTTAAATTCGCTACAATTACTATAGTATAATTGTAGCGTTACCTTTTTTCAAGCTGTTTTGTTTACCAGCTCTAAGAGCGTCGTTAAATATTTTGTACGGTAATTGATAAGAAAAGAAACTGTATTCAGTGTTTATTTCATAAGTTACTGAAAAGTGATAAATTGACTTTCTCCATACTTTCCAACCACACCATTGACAGAATGAGGAACGTCAAGCTCTTGAAAACTAAACTACACTCGGCAACAAAAAATCCGCCACATTAAAGTAAATTACGTTTGAAATATAAAAAGCTAGCTCAATGAAATGAAGACGGGGTTTACAGCTTATAACAAAAACTGATGCTTTCATTAAAAAATAACTTATAAAACACTTAATTTTGATAAGTAAGCATTTTTGTATTTACCAGACGTCTAGATTTCTTTTTGTTATCTGAATTTTAATCTCTCGAACAAAACTTTTGTTAAACTGTTTTTTAACATTATGCTCTGAAAAATCGTACTATGTTAAAGAAAACAAACGAAGTTTTTATGTTTAAAATGTTATATTTGTACACTTTATGCTTGGTTTTTACATTAACGAACAATAAAATATTGGAACATATAGATAATGTTTCCTTTACAACTTTCCAATACATGGATATATATTTATAATGTATTTAATTATATACATTTATATTTTTACATTTATTTTCTAGTTACAACAATTAACATGAATTTCTTTTAAAAAATCTGCTTAAAAATTACATCATCCTGTCTTAGAATGATAACGGCATAAATTCTGTTTTTTTATATATAAATACATGTCATTTATATCTAAGAAGCTTGTATTTATAATTACTTAGGTTTTTATATGTACAATTAATTTTGAGCCCTTTCCAGTTTGGTGAGAACTAAAATAGGAAATATCAAATTCTTACATCAAAAATAAACTATTACAAAAATACACGAACAAATTAAAATATAATTGCGTAAAATATAATATAAATAAATATAATATAAAATAATTAAAAAACTTTATTTTAAATATGAATACAAATTTTAAAAGCATAAAATAAGTACTTGGTTTTTTAGCTTAATTCACTTTATACGAGATAATATAGTGAAAGTATTATTTTATCTTTGTTACTATCAAAATAATATTTGTAAATTGGGTTCTATATTATTAAAAAGTTAGCAAGAAAATATTTATCTACTGTAACTAACATTTTAAGTCCGTTTCGTTTAAATCTTTATTTTCTCGTATCAAGTACCTATGTTTAAAATAAAATAATATAAAATCTTACCTAAATCAAATTAAAAAATAATAATATAATTCGTATAAGTATAAAGCCCGATTTAAGTTCAAATGTAACTTTCATTATACAACTTTAAGCTTAACATATTTTAATTAAATAATAAACATTGATTAAAAATATATTTAAAAATTAATAAAGATACTGGCCATTGTGTTTCCTAAAACATATTTAGAGTTTAAGGTGTCTATAAATTAATATACAAGCAGCACCCTGACGTACCGATATAATATCAGATTTAGGATTATAATCGTAAAACATTCGATTTTCCTGTTATAGTATATAAAGGTCAACTGTGCTCCGTATTATGCATTTTGTGAGTTCGAATCGTATCGGTTCGGAACGTCTGGGTAAAAAGGTAAAAAATATCTGAAAATAATATTTTAAAGATCAATTTTACTTAAATAATAGCATGCCTTTCAAACGAAGAGAAACAAGACAAATTCACATAAAGATATATTATACGTAAAAAAAAATTATACATCTGGGTACCCTTAGCTTGGATTTAACAAGAATTTACAGGTTATGGGTACAACCCGACAACTGCCGGTATTGTTTTTTATGATGAACCTGATGTATAATTTTATTATATTGTACTTAAAACAAAAATCTTTATTTTGATTACTTACAACAAATAATGAAATGTGACAAAGTTTTTCCACAGCCTCATACTTTATTTTATCTGTGGCATAAAGCTTTCTTCCTTTTTATATTTCTTTTTTTTTTAACTGTGGGAATATAAATTATTGCAAGTTGGTCCATGGTACATATACATACTTTTTCACACGTTGGTAGGTTGCGGATTTCAAGATAAACAGGTAAAAAAATCCACTAAATAACACTATTTCATCACTGGTTTTAGAATCCAAGAGGAAGAACATTGCTTTTATTTTAATAATAACTTTTTTTTAGTTAATGTTGTTGCTTTAAAATTAAAATAAAAGAAATGGCGCATGGCCAAATAGCCTTAAACCATTCAAGATTATTTTTAGATGATTCTAACAAACCTGACAATTTTTCTTTGTTATTAGGCGAGAGACTCGAGTCTCCTCTTTGCATTATAGCAAACACAATTCCTTAAATCTTCTATAAAATAAACATTTAAAGAACTTTTATTTACACCTTTCCGTATAATTAGGATGCCACCATTTACGGAAGTCGTCGTAACTACTGTAAAATTCCATCTTATTTCTATTGTTAAGAGTTGAACACAGAGTACAAACATTCTCTTTATTGATTGGATCATGGTAAGTGTATAGATTCTTCCATCTGAAATACTTCCGATATTTATCTGGATTACTCATGAGCAGATCCATTAGAGACGCCAGTTCTTCATGACTATATTTCGTCCCGTCTATATATGAACCCGGTGGAAGAAATCTGAAATAGATAAAAGAACATTTAAAATATAAATTTGCTAATTCCAGTAAAGCTAGAAAGTTAAGCCTGGCAAATAGAATTTCACATTTCGACTTTAAACTAATGGTTTAATCAGGTATTATGTCAACTAAAGTATTCATACCCAATTTCATTTTTACACATCTGAATTGTAAAAGTTAATTGTATAAAAAAATTAAAGTTATATGTTGATTACAACAAAACAATTTAATTTCATTGTTATAATTACCATCAAATAATAACACAGCTTTGAACGTATAAATTACCATTTTTACCACTATGATAAGGTTATCAACGTGTTATTTCCATTGTACAACATTATACTCAGTTATAATTGAAAAGGAAGTGTACAACGATAATAGTTATTTAGAAGCTATTAACCTGATAAATTCGTATTTTAGTTAAAAAGTTTTGCGTAAATTACCTTGAATAATTGGCTCCACCATAAACTATTGGTATTGTGTCATGCTGCAATGCGGTTAACAATTTCTCCGTTACGTAATCCTCAGCAAAGGAATTCTCAAGCGACATATAAAAATAATAATCTCTTTCCAAAGCTAAATTACATTCGTCCTTCTTTGTCCTTGGGCATTTTAATGGACCACAATACCCGTACACATCTACTGTATGTCCGTATACAGCTAAAGCTTTCTGTAATTTTGCTACAAAAGCCTTTCGACCACTCCTGGACGAACAGTGAGAAACAAACCACGCCGCAGCTTTAGTCTTGTTGAGTAATCGATAGGAATATTCGTCGTCAACGTCTGGATAGTCTGTATCCCAAACCATATCCTTTTTTGGGCCGATTATATCACCATTTACATCTCTTATTATTAAATAAGGATATGGTATATCTGAATCTAATCTATAAGTTGATGTCCAGTTGAAAAACCCGTCATAAACTTTATGGCATACGGGGAAATTGTCAGCCGATTCCATGTTAAAAAAGATGTACTTCTGTTTCATTGAACGATGCTTTGGTAAATCTGTAGGTTTCATATTACGCCCGTTGAAAGCAATAGCGTCAAATTTTGTGAGGTCACCTTTAAAGAAATTTCTGTTAGTGGTGACGTAACAATTTATCACCGTGCAGTTGTGGTTGATAAAGTTCCTCTGCCCGTCACCGAAGAAATAAAAGGGGGCAAAGTCCCGTCTCGTCCATAGCAAGACATATTTATAATCCTTTGGCAGTTTACTTGTCTTTCGATACACTTCGGAATATCTATAGTCTCGGGCGCCATTTTCTAGGGCTTCTTTTACAAGGTTCTCATTAGCCGATGTAGGTATGGTCTTGCTAGCTAATTGTATCCAGACAATAGTAAGCAATAAGCTTATGGAAGATACCAAAAAAAACATCTTCATATACAGCATTGGTCCTGAGAGTGAGGAGAGATAAAAGGACAAAGCGCATGGTCGCATTTCGGTCGCCTCATATTCGGGCACTTCCAATAATTTTGGAATACAACGAGCATTTGGACTAGGCAATTGGCAATACTCGATTGTTGAATACCTGAAAAACAAAATGCTTCTCTATGAAATATTGAAAATTAACCTAATACAGGTTTTATTATTTAACATCTTTAGTATTTTACTTCAACCCAAATAATCTCAAACAAGATAAATAAAGAAGGTAAATAATAAATGAATGCTATTAAGTGGCAAATCATTTGTAAAATATTGTACAAAATTATGGAATAGATAAATACTTTGTACGCACTTCCACCACAGACAAATACAATGCAAAACAAAAGTATCACACACTTTATAGATTTAAGCTTTTTATGTCTGTTGTTTGTACATTTTTTATTTTCGAATTCAGCTCATTTTGATTGACCAGGAAAGGTCTTCACAACTAAGGTAACCAGCTAAGGGAGCTGGTCATCAGCACACGTGGTATAATTTTCTCAACCACATGTATCTGATGTTTTTTTAATGAATTTCTTTACAAGGGCAGAACTGAGCCGTAATTTTAGGATAAATCAAGGGTAGATTCAACTTTTTGAATAGTGTATGAATTTATGAATTGCTGGCTTGTTTGCATGTCGCTATTTTCTAATTCAATTGCGTCTGAACGTTTTTGTTGTATAAACATACATAAAGCAGTTTATCTCCGTTATTTAATATATACTGAGAAGTTGAATTCGCTATCTAAGTTTCGTTTTCTGTCGAAGTACAATACGTTTTTAGCGAAGATGAATCAATATGTACTGGTCAAATGCACTTTATAATCGGCACCGTTCACAATTTCCATCAGACTCAATTGTGGTTTAGCGTAACCCTTACCTCTGATCATTTCATTATATTTATCCTTAATCTTTGTCATCATCGAATACTATAATCGTTTTACTAAGATCAATTGGGTTATAATATCTCAGAAATTACTTTTAGTCATTAATAATTTATCAGTAGGACGGATCATATAAATTGTTTAATTCAAGTAAAAGAGCCGTTTTCTGTAGTACTAAGAAAAAATATCAAAGCTATAATATACGCACTTCAAAACAAGTAGGGAAAGAACGTAGGGAACAAAATAACTTTTGTTACTATGTTTAGTGGATCGCTTTTTAATATTCTTTCAAATGACTGAAGCACTAAAAACTTTTGGATATATATACCTATAACAATACTTATAATATATCACATAAACTAAATGACTCCACTTGAGTTTTTAAAACACGTGTGGAGTCGTAATCGCGTTATATATGTCCCGCCCGATGTAGTTGTGAAGACCTTTCCCGGTCAATAAACGCGCGTCATTTCGAAAAAAAAAAACAGTTATATATTAATTAATAACGCAGTAGTGCACAAAAAATTAGGGTTAAATATAATTCGAAAATATTTTTTCATTAGTCTCATAGTGGCGGTATTTATTATTCTGATATGTTATCCTTAAACGTATTATAATATGAGCGCATCAAGGACATAAATACCTTATTCTATTACATTTTTATCACTAAACTAAGAAAACCACCAAAAATCCAACTTAAATATCACACAATACGTTAACTACTCCTAATGACTAATTAATTATAAAACATCCATATTCAAACAAAATTAATTTATAAACACACATATATCGTGTCGAGTTTTGAAGCCAACTGAAATTATCCGTCCATAGACTACAATAGGTAATGTAATTATTCTGACAAGTGACGTAAGGCATCCCACGAGATGTTTACGCTACCTATTAGGGACCGACCGCTGCTACGGCTTTACCCACTTTTTGATAAGTTGTGAGGTACTTTTACCAATCTCTAGACGCTGTTTATGTATATCATTTCTAATTAGAAATTTCAAAATCATATCATTCACTTTAAGCCAAACTTAAGCTAATTTTTTTAGGATTTTAAAACCTTCGAGTTCGGTTTTGGTCGAAGGTTATGGCAATTGCCAATTAATTGGTTTCAGTTTCTGCCATATATAGACCTATAATCGCGTAATTATTAAAAGCAATTTAATAATCACAATTACTCAACGTCTTTTGATGCTGACTAGAAACCTTAGGATTTATATAAAATTTTGTGTTTTTGAAAGTTTTACAGAATGTGTATTTTTGCCAAAGATGGCCTAAGCCTTTCGCCGAGCACTATTATTATTATGCCCAATACATAAATCTACGTTTTAACTTTATCAGCCGTTTTGCAAAACAAATCTTATTATTTGCAATCGATAAACTGAAATTAGTAAGCTGATTTAAATATTTTTCTCCATTAAAAAGCTACATTATCAAGAAATAGTATGAAGTATACTGCCATGTAACTGCCATATAGTTCATATCACCAATAATAAAGAGGAAAAATCGCACTTTTGCGAAATGAACCGGGTCTGTTAGTTTTTATGTGTTCAGCAATACTGAGTCATGTTTTGACGATTCAAAGCAAATAAGGAATTTATAGAAGTTATTAATGAAATTTCTCCAAGTAAATTAAGTAAAACAGTTTAAATGTAATTAAAATAATATCCAATAATTATTATTATAATTAAAATAAAAAAATATCCAAGGAAATGATAATAAAGACAAAATTTTAAGTATATTATATTATTACTCATTTCTTGAGATTAATTATTAAATAAATGAATCTGTGATCAATAACCAGGTACTAGATACCGTAGAAAAACAAAATCGAAATTATATCAAACAAAAACATAACCTAAAAAACCTGTTATACCATTTTGAGTCTTACGAAACCCACGACAGATGTACAAACCTGTTGTTATTTTGTGACGCTCATCGTTTATAAGCCGGCAAAATTGAGAACGTGAAAGATACCGGTTTTCTGTTCAAAAACACAATCGTCTTAATTTGGCAGTACTATTCGCACATGCGCACTGCATTGCAGGCTGTGACATTGGTGTATCAAGCGTTTCGATTGATATAACACAATTTCTCTTTTATCTATGCCGCGTTTTGCATTTCTCGCTAATGAAATCACTGGAGTGCTATACGATTGTTTTAAACTTGAACAGTTATTGCTATTCCGTTTTTCGTAACAAACGCGTGGAAAAATGGGCTTAACGGGCGCAACGCACGCCTCGGCCGTCGCAACTGTACTCAGTACTACAGACTATACGTCAGTGCGACGAACAAGGTCAATGAAATGGACTCTTTTTCGCATAAAAATTAGATCACACTTGCTTCAATTTACAACATCTGTACGGTTAAAAAAATATTATATATTTTGTAATAGGTTTCAATATTTGTAGCAAATACGTTGGAATGTATTTTTAATTTATTTGATGATTATCCAATATGGATGATTTTTAATGTTTGACTGTATATGGGTATGATCGGCTGGTCGTATTTTTATACGAAAAACGAAAAAACAATTGCAAAGCGCGGGCTTTGTAGAGAGCATTTTGTTTTATGTGGGTGAGATTGCTTGAAATAATACTAATTAAGGAAATAATGTAAGATTCAGTGTACAAAGTAAAATACTATACAATGGAAGAAGAATTACTGTATTTTAGTAATTACGAGTCGATTTGCATTTAAGTAAACACCATGAAGTTTCTACGAATTCCACTATGCTGTCAACATACATACACATGTAGGTTCCCTGTTTGTATCAAAAGAATCGATTTACACCTGAGAAATTATAATTGAATAAAAACATATCTCTCACATATCACGAAGCTTCTATCGTACAATAAATCTAACGAACTAAAGTATGTTTTATTTATTAAATGACGGATTCAGAACGCTTCACAATAAAAATACATTTTTTTTTTACCTTAGGGTACCTTCTCGGCTGTTGATTGAAATTACATAGTCGATTTTTTTTTGTGGAAATTTTGTTGGTTCTCTCTAAAAACATCCTTTTTCATCTTATAAAAATCATTGATATTTCTTTGCTATTAATTTTCATATACTTGTTCAACACATAAAAACCATTTAGAATAATTTGTCTAAACGATGATAGAAATCGTATCACGATCTGTTGCGTAACTTAAAAAATATAAGCAAACACACAGACAGATCAAAATAAAACATAGACAATAAGTCTCGTCTTGACACCGCGACTGAAGCAAAATTATTTCAAAAGTACCTACAATTTTGCTTTTATCTTATTAATCTTAGTACCTATTGAAAATAATTCACTTGTGCTATATTTGAAACTGTCGAAAGTGGTTATTCACACATTGTTTTGAAACTTGTAAATACAAAAGTAACAAAACAATGGATGCTGAAGTTGAAATCGACAGAAAAGCTAACCATATCCGAGGAAAGTTTTGCATAACCAGGTAAAACAAAAGCGAATGCTATAACAATTTACGAACACTTCAACCGCAATTATCTTTTGAATATTTGTAAGCCTACAAAATGTCCGATTTCACAATGACTTCAAATGAAAACAATTAGAACTCGTTTCTATCAAAATTTTAAATTAAATTAAATGTTCAATCTATTTGTATATATAGAGACATATTTGTTAAGTACCCATAGTATAAGCGCAAGCTTAGTTTGGGGCTAGATCAATGTGTGTAATTTGCGTAAATGTTATTTCTCATTACTAAGCAGACCTACATTTGAGACTACTATATTTTTTTTATGCTCTGCATATAGAACAACACTAGACCACTATCAGACCCGGTGGAAGGTATATAGGAGTATAGAGAATTGGACGCAACGAGCGTTTGCCTCTCTCCGCTCTTCGCATAATAAATCAAGGAACAAAAGTTTTAGGGACAGATAACTATAGTGTAAGTTATAGTCAGTATGGATAACAATATCCGTAATATAAGTTATTGGATATTCGAGATCATTTTCATACCTATATCCGATAAAAAGTGGATACTTTGCTAAGAAATAAAAATATTATTATACAGCATGTAGACGCCGCCCTATACGCGTTTGTGGTAAACGCCCTAAAGGTCGTTAGTGTGTTTCGGGACGCGCGGAGTAAGGGGTGCGCGCGCGCAAAGGATGCTCAGCAAAAGCAGTCGACTACCGAGACCGAAGGCTAGAGTACGTGCGTGTGCGTCGCAGTTCGGTGTGCCTTAAAGTGCAAATAAACAGTAAAACGCCAAAATCCGTGGTAATACTACCACACCCAGGACCACCGGTCATAATTATCTATTAGGCATATTAACATAATCTACTGTTAGGTCCATAAACAATTTAAAAATTAAATATAGGCCATCATAACGACGCTGACTAACAATAGTTTCTCATCTCTCGGTAGTCGACGACATTCATGAAAGAAAAGAAAGAAAAACCTTCTGTTTGACACATAACATATAGCACCGTAGAATAGGTCAATTAAGGCAGAAAACACCTTGGACTGTACTGTAGTTATTGTGAGGTCTGTTTTACATTAAAAAGTTGATTCTAAAATGTATATCCTCTCCCACTTTTTCTGTTCTAGTAATCTCAATGAAAAGGAAGTTTTGCGAACACCGTCTCTGCTCGCCATTGTGTCGGACAATAAAAAATAAAAGAAATAATGATAAAAAATAATGGTCCCTTTGTACATCCGTTAGACTTGAACGTCAAGGAACAAAAGTAGGAAAATTCGATTGTGAATAACAATGGACTTGAATAAATTGCCTTTTGTTGGTTGAGTCAAATATTTTCTTTTTTAATGTACAACATACATACAAAATTACGAACGTACAAATTACGAATGTAAGGTGACGCTGAGGATTGTATGTTGAATCTAGAATATAATGATGCTAGGGAAATGCTACGAGAATAATTATATCTAAAGGTTTTTTAATTCATACTGACTAAATAAAGTGACTACAGTGTGCCTGATGGAAAGTACAGTGCATTCCAAGAACAAGAGCGACTATCAAAGTACAAAATTCTATTAACATTTATTAATTTTTATTAGTTATTTTGTGAGTCGAAGCTGCTCGCGTCCGTAGGCTTTACCCTAGTTTCCCTACACGTGACTCCTGGATGGTGCTAAACGAGCAGCAGTGAGGTGGTAGGGCGTCGGTGCCCGTCTGGATCGCGACCACAGTACATGGGTGTAAAGCCCGTCATAGTGACCAATTTCGGCTTGTCGCGTTTCGGGACCAGCTTGTGTATATACAGTAGCTCATATACCTAGAGACCTTCAGTCGCGGTATATGTGGGCTGACATGACGATGTGGACTATCAATAGATTTTCATCCTTTGATAGTCGCTTTCGTTTTTGGACTACACTGTACTTACCATCAGGTACTCTGTAGTCACTATGTCGAGCCAGTATAAAAAAAAAAAAAATATTCGCCGACGTTATTTGGGCCCCCATTTACCACTACAAAAGATCTCTAGATATACGAATTACTGGATGTACACAAGCAGATCCCGAAACGTGACATTCTGATGCGAGCCGTTATGGCGGTTTTACACTTGTATACTGTGGTCACAACTAGTGATGAAAATGCCCGGGAATTTTCCCAAAGTGCCCAAAACTTCCTTGGAAATATTCCCGGGAATTGAAGGAATGTTCTCGGAAGTTTTGGGCACTTTGGGAAAATTCCCGGGCATTTTCATCACTAGTCACAACCCAGTTTGGGCAATCACCCCACACCACAAAAACTCATTTGGACACAGAATTATTTATATAATGAAAACTGCAAAATACATCCACTAAGGGCAGATTTTTTTTATTTCAACACCATGAAACCTGGTCTTTAGCCCGTTAGGGACTTCCCCCGGGTTACAAAAAAAAAAAAAAAGCTTTTTATTTAAAAATAAGAAATACGTCTTTTAACGTTTTTGGTAAATCAATCCCTAAAGATATAAAGTAAGAGATTTGTACAGCTTAATAGCAGTAAGCTATTTATTTCTACGCTATGTCAGTACGGCTAGTATATTGCAATAAAGAATAGGACTCAGTTAAAGTTTTATAATAATAGAGATAAGAAATAATTTATCTTTAGATAAGGTCGATTCCGGTGCAGTGACGTCGATGAAACAGCCATCCAGCAACAGCCACATCCGGCCGCCATTACTATTGCCATTTGTGACTTCCTGTCAGATATCAATGGGTATTGTTGATTAGCCAGGGACTATTATATAATTATATAATAATATCTATATGAATGTAGAAGCTAGGTTTAGAAATTAAGCTAACGTAAGGAATAATGTTCTAATTATGGGTTAACTGCCTAAAATTAAGAGGGTCAATTTTTAGAATTTTTCTTCCGCCGGTTGACTAAAGGATATAAGGCCTCCGGAACCAGAATGGCCTAAGTAAATCTTTTTGTGAATTACAGTTTGCCGCAGATAAATACTTTTAAAAAATATCTTACGAAAAGAAAAGCTGCATGCATTAAAAGAAATAGGAAAAAATAAATATATAAGTATATAAAAACACACAAAAAGGCACTATTAAGGCCATATTCATAATGCATTAGTTTTTCTAAAAATATAATAAATTCTTCCGTCAATGTGTTGTAAAATTGCAATTTTTAAAGCATTATTACTTGACCTGAATGCCCATTTAACTTGGATCACGTTTATTTTCTATGGTGGACTGATATACGACAAAAGTTGATAGTTTTATAGATTTTTAACTAATTTCGCAAACCGCAACAAGGCCCTCCACTGGATACATACATATATATACTCGTACAGTCTACGGGCCGCAATTTATCTATCAATATCTCAACCGTACTATTATAGAACAGATTAAAAAAAATTGCAACTTCACTGCGAATTTTAACACTTTCTTAGACTACACAATACTTACTATGGAATATTGTACGTATTCACTTTATAACTAAAAAAACGCTTGATTTATACTGACTGGTATCGATGTTTTGGTCATAATGAATAGAATATATAAAATATCATAATACGTGTGATGTACCAATAAAGTCCCAGAAAACAGGCCGTTTTTAAGCATAAAAAACAGTTCTTAAAAAAAATGCAAAGTTTTATGATTCTCTTGTGAAGTTTTATAATTGCACTTCGCGGTGTTCTAATATAAGCGAGGATATCAAGAAAACTGTTTACAAAGGATGAAATCACAAAGGATTACATATCTCCGGATCCATTCCTTATCGGAGGTGGACCATAATCTCCACAAAAGTGGTCCGTGTAGAACGCTGACTGCGTCGGGCACAACACAATAAATCTTTGCCGGGATAATCCTGAATCCGGCTGAGTCGCCTCCGACTGTGTCCGGCGACCGGTTACAATATGACGTATCTATTGGGATTACTTCGACAGCTTAAACTAACCCACAATTATTATAATCCCCACATTTTTAGTACACATTCTATGCTACGCGTAATATTTCTACTCCATATAATAATACAAAATTACGTGTTTATGATAATATTTTCGCAAATCATCAAATAAAATAATATACAATAAATGATTACCTAACAATTAACAATCAGTTTTATTGTTTAAACGAGTAAATGAATATTATTATGATTACCCATTATAATAAGCATCTATTGTAATAAGCATGGAATGTCTTCAAACAAAGAGAATCTAAGACCATTACTATAAATCGATGTATCCATAAATTGTATTTTATAAAAACTCATTTCTTAAGACAATTTTAATACAAACAATAAGAAATTTTGCAAATATTTATTTTTTTCATATCCTATTTTGTTCATTTTTCTTTCACGTTATTGAGAATTGTTTTATCTAAAAGGGTATGCAAAACAGAGATGGGCAAAATATAACCTGATCAATGATGAACGATTACAAAATGTAGTCGTAATTTTAATTTTCTTGCTCTGTAATCATGATTAGATCAATTTAAAACATTAAGAAATCACAAATGTGTATACAATCTGGGATTTTGTAGTGTTCAAAACATAAATGAGCAATCAGTCAGAATAAATGAGTAATGCAGTCATATTAATGGTAAAAAACGTAAAATGTAATCGTAAATAATTTTCATTAATCTGATTACATTTTGCCCATCTATGATGCAAAATTGCTATAGATACATCCGAATCAATATAGCTAGCACACTGTTCTGAATAATAAATGGCTCAAGCTTTGAAACATTTACTGGATTACGATTGCAGCTTCTGAATATATTGTTTGAGATTTCTATTATACTGATATCTTTAATGTATTATTCCTCTCAACTATGAAACAATAATCTCAGTCTTCATGGTAGTTAAGAGACCGATTACACTATTTACTATAGTTTAGTATGAAATCTATGTTCGCACTTCCTTAGTACGACACTTCCGGCCTATTCAGAGCAACTGTTAGCTAGGATTACTGGCTACAAACAATTAGAAATGAATATTAGAATAATATTTACAAAGAAGGGGAAAGAACAAACCAAATCCAACGCAAAACCTTGCCTTTTGATGGCCAGATAGCGCAATGGTAGTGACTCTGCCTGCAACGTTGAAGAACTTGAGTTCAGGCTCGGATAGCGGCGAACTTTTCTATGATGAATAGATTAGTTTGTCGCCTGTCATGGATATGTATTTGAGTATCTTTGCCTAGTACCCTTAAAACAAGCGCTAGCTTACTTCAATATAAGGTCAATGCGTGCAATTGTTCATAAATATAATCATATTTTATCAATATTAGTACATATCTGAATAAAAAAAATTTCCGATTCTTATTTTCAACCCTTTTATTTTACACGATGATTGTTTTGAAAAATCCTTATTCCTTGCTACATCCTTTTGAGTCCCAAAGTTAGGACCCAACATTGATGAGTCAACTATGCAGTGAATCGGGACTTTTAAAAGTATATGTTATATTCATTAGTCCTCATCAGCGCGTGGCATCTTCATAATAAAAAACAATAATATAGGTACATATTTCATTTACATGAATGAAAACCTCTTGCGTACCAATCTCTTAACCAAGGTTTAAAATTCGCTTCATGACTTTTTTCCAACACGGGATTCTTACGCTCAGTTTCAAAACATTTCTTAAATTTTAGTACGATAAATCATTATTGTTTAAAAGCGTTCTAAAATTTGAGAAACTTTTTAAAAAACTAGGCCTTTGATTAAATAGTATATCAGTATTTGTTTTACTCCAAGGAAAGACTCGTTGTTCAGGAACAAGTAGAAAGCAAACGGTCACACGGTAGATCACCCACGCGTTGGACTCACTTTACTAAGACTGCTACACAAACATCTATGGTCTAAAATTTCATAAAAAAAAGAATGTTATTCGAGAAGATTTTTGAATAGATTATCGTTTATTTTTTTTTTTGATTTTTTGTTTTTATTTCTTTTTGCAAATTAGATTAGAATATTTCTGTTTATGTTATTCGTATTTTTATTTTTCTTTTCTTCTGTGCATGTAGTCTACACTTTTAAATATAGTCGCATTTGTAATGTACATATCTTGTTCATGTCTTATATAGTTTTATGTGTTAATGTAGACTGTGTAAGTGTTCCTATAAATAAATAAATAACGCTGTTAACCGCAACAAGTGGAGGTGGATCGTGAGTGCAGCATTATCAAAGCTAAATTCTTCCTCGTGAGACCACGACCACGATGCGTGGATGAATGCGCTCTGTTTTCGGTGCCATGACCATTTTATATCAGATCAAATAAAATTCATGGCAGCGTTAACGCTTATAAAATTAAAAATGGTATTTATTATTGATGGTTGATCAATAACCATTTTATGACTTATTAATTGACTCTTATTTACTCACAGGATAACGTGTATCGCAGGTTACGTATCTTGTATATCTAAGACTAGCATCAAACTCAGATAAACATAATTGCCTCCCTCGGGGCACGGCTCTTTATCTTGCGCTGAACACAATAATGAGGGCTTTTTGCCTCCCGCCCGTCTCAGCACAGTTCGGATTAACATGCTCCGTGTAATCGGATAAAATTGCTCGCCAGAAGTCCATATATAGACACATCATTGGCTTTACGTCTTCTTCGAAAGACATCTGAAATAGATTTACCGTTTGTCTTAAAATTACGGGAGTTTTGGATAGAAATAATATATCACACACCGTACTCGCCCAGTCTAGGACCAATTAATTTATTTTTCGAAATTTAGGTATATAGATGATTACCCAAAAATTTTCAACTCCGATAAAATTATGAAAGATGCCTAAAAAATTTGATGGATTCCTGATTCCATGTTTTCTATATCAAAGAACTGCTGTACCTAAGGTTTTAGTTAAAAAAACGTACGTACAAACAATAAATTATTTTAGCCACATGATTAAATATGTATACGATTATAATTTACTCAAATTAGCTAATTTCTGTGTTAAATAACAGTGTTAAATGTTTTAAATAAAAATAAAAGTATGTTCAGCGAAGTCTCAACTGTGATCACATAATTATTCATATTCAGGCGCTTTTTTCGTAGCCATTGAATTTTTAGCCACAACAAATAGTACTAGCTACTGATGAATGTGGTGGTTTAATGAATAAGGTACCAGTTTTCAAATGTAGCAATGCAAATTATCGTGGGATCGAAGCCGGGGTTTTATCTCTGGCTTTTTCCAGATTAAGCACGGACTTAGGCAACAAATGTTAAGCGGTGAAACATCGTGAGGAAGCCCACATGGCATCTAATAAACATGTCATGTCTAAACATTTTCAAAATGACGATTAGCTACGCTACTGGGAGCCTAGACCAAGATTCGGCAACCTCATGAATCGGAATAGTCAAATATTACAATATACAAAATTTCAAAGTTTATAAAATGCCAACAAAAGGTTTTCTTGCCAACAATAAATTGCATAAATCAAGTTTTTTGATAAAAAGTCTATTTATTCATCGAAGAGCATAAAAACATTGTCTTGTTATCTTTGGGCATTTAATAAATGACTTAAAATCTGCTAAATAAGAATCACAGATTCCAAATTGGATCTAATTTTAAATCAATATATACGACCAAGTATTACAAGATCCTTTTTATGGTACGCGCAGTGCGCAGTGTCCGGGGCATCGCCAGAGATAGAGGTTTTGGAGGGATGGGCTCTTTCCTCCCACCCCTCCGCGAGAGGTAGCCTCAACAGGCTTTTTGCTCCCCGGGCGTATGAACGAATTTGGTTGCCCACGTCCGGGCGGAGCAATTAGAGGGACATCCCGGGGGCTTTTAGTCACCAGGAGTCTGACATATCGGGGTCGCTGCCCTCACAGGGGCCCTGATGATTTTATGCTGGATTTTCCTCCGGGTTACAAAAAAAAAGGTTATTACTAGTAGAATTATGAAAGCGTATGTTATAAAACATGTGCACATTTTATTACTATATCAATGTTCAACAGTAGTCCATTCGAAGTTCGTACATTTTCACAACATGGTGCCTTCAGACTACCCGAACACCTACCGAACGCCCAATTTTATTGCGACACTTTTCGATAATTTATTTCGGTTAACACGTGGCTTGGACCCTTTTCTACATCCATTTTCCCGGTATGATCTTCCTTTACTCCAATAGAACATTATAATAAACATCCGGGCTCCAGCCATACTTGTTTTTATTAGCTACTAGCTGACCCGGCGAATTTCGTACCGTCATGAATGTCCTGTTGTCCTAGTCCCCCTCCCTGCCCTTTTGTTGTAATTACTCTAACCTCCATTAAAAATATTAATATACGAATGTGACGTGGGGATATGAAATATTTATTCATTTATTATTAATAATTACTACTAATTATACTGAATACTGGCTAAGCAAAACTCTTAATATCTAACCGCTTTCCCTTTACGAACTTAAATGCAAAATCAGAGATTACTTGATGCAGCTTGATTATTCACAAACTGAAGTCTTTTACACTTACTCTTTACTCACCCTTATTTATACATAAACACACACATACACAACTCCTCTATATATTTAGTAAAATATGTATGCTTTGTATTGGTGGGTGCTGACGTCTGCGATACGGTCTCACGACTAGTGCAGGCGTCAACGTAACTTTAATTATGTAAAAATTTAAAATTGGAATCAATATAAAATTATTATTAACCCAACGGGACTTATGCCCGAACTAACTTACTTTTAATTATTTCTCAACGTTTCGACCTGGTTACACTGGCCATGTTAAGTAGACGAAGCTGCTCGCGTTGGAGTCGAAGCTGCTCGCGTCCGTAGGCTTTACCCTAGTTTCCCTACATGTGACTCCTGGGTGGTGCTAAACGGGCAGCAGCGAGGTGGTAAGGCGTCGGTGCCCGTTTGGATCGCGACCACAGTACATGGGTGTAAAGCCCGTCATAGTGACCAGTTTCGGCTTATCGCGTTTCGGGATCAGCTTATGTATATCCAGTAGCTCATATACCTAGAGACCTTCAGTCGTGGTATATGTGGGCCGACATGACGATGTAGACTATCAATGGATTTTCATCCTTTGATAGTCGCTTTCGTTTTTGGACTACACTGTACTTACCATCAGGTACTCTATAGTCACTATGTAGAGCCAGTGTAAAAAAAAAGTAGACTGAGGCGCCGCGGAGTTTCTGCCGGGGACGAGAAGTTATTAAATCTATTTATTATTGCATTTAATAAATTGAATAATCACAATATACAGCATTTTTCAAAGCGACAAAAAACAGCCGGCCTAGACTTCTAATCACTGGGTTCTACTCCGATAATAACTTAAGCCCATCATTCCAATTAAAGGTTGAGCATCTTGATCTCGGTCGCTTGTCGAACCAGATTTAAACTACATCAGGGCCCGTTAAAATATTTATAATGAGTATAAAACACAAATTTTTTGGTGGTAGGTCGATTCCCCGAACTGGGTCATGATCACAGAACACAAGTGTAAAAACCGTCATAGTGACTCGCTTTGGCTTGTCGCGTTTCGGGACCACCTTGTATATATTCAGTAACTCATATACCTAGAAACCGTCAGTCGTGGTATATGTGGGCCGACATGACGACGGAGACTATCAATAGATTTTCATCCTTTGATGGTCGCCTTCGGTTTTGGACTATACTGTACTAACCATCAGGTGCATTGTAGTACTATGTCAAGCCAGTGTAAAAAAAAATCTTTTAAAATGTGTCAAACCCTATATAGGTCATGACAACATTCACGAAATAGATAAATTAGTAATAAAACAGTAAAGAAAATAACAAAACTAAAATTAAACTTATTTTTTAACATATTGTGACGAAACCAGCGTGACAATATAAATGTCATATATTAGGTCCTTACATATGAAATTGGCGTTTTGTATGGGAGGAACAAAAAGTCGAATATTTTTTAATATAATATATTTAATTAATCAAAGTATGAACCATTATTTTCTATGCACTTTTGCCATCTCATAGGTAGTTCATTGATCCCTTTACTAAAAAAACCAGTCGGACGGGAATCAATAAAATCTTTGAAGGCGATTTGGACTGCCCCATTGGAGTTGAATTTTTTCCCTTGCAAGAAGTTATCCAAATTTCGAAAAAAATGGTAATCTGTTGGAGCAAGGTCCGGGGAGTACGGAGGATGTCTTAGACTTTCCAATTGAAGCTCTTCTAATTTAGTAGCCGTCTGTTGCGCAGTGTGTGGTCTAGCGTTGTCGTGAAGCAGCAGTGGCGTGGAGCGATTGACCAGCCTAGGTTGTTTAGCCGCTAGCTTTTCCATCATGGTTTGCAATTGCTGACAATAGACATCAGCCGTAATAGTCTGCCCAGATTTGAGAAAACTGTTATGAACAATACCGGCACTAGTCCACCAAACGCTTACAAGTAACTTTTTTGGTGTTAATTTTCGCTTGGGGCAGGATTTGGCTGGCTGGCCAGGATCCAACCATTGCGCTGAGCGCTTCCGATTATCGTAAAGAACCCATTTTTCATCACAGGTAATGATTCGGTTTAAAATACCTTCATTATTGTGCCGATTTAGTAATGTAACGCAGCAGTCGACGCGCGTTTGCCGGTTTGCTTCAGTCAATTCGTGAGGTACCCACCTTTCAAGCTTTTTAATCTTCCCAATTTGCTTCAAGTGAATTAAAACAGTTTTATCACTAACATCGCAGCCTGCAGCTAACTCGGACGTGGTTTGCGATGGATCCGCTTCCACAATAGCCTTCAACTCTTCATTATCAACTTGAGTCTCAGGCCGTCCACGGGGCTTGTTCTGCAGGTCGAAATTTCCAGAACGAAAACGTTGGAACCAAAAACGAACTGTGTTTTCTTTTGCAACACGACCGCCATACACATCATTCACCCTTCGAGTTGTTTCCGCAGCACTAGTGCCACGGCGGAACTCGTACTCGTAAATAATGCGATATTTTAAGTTTTCCATTTTGTAAAATGAGTGACGCAAACAGAAAAAAACAGAAGAAAAAAACAAATGAATAACGATCATCGAAGCACAAATACATGAGTCTATAGTTGTACAAATTTGAATTTGTAATTCCTTACCAAAGAGGAGAAATTTGTGATTAATGTGGCCAGTACGAAAAACGCCAATTTCATATGTAAGGACCTAATATAAGCGCCCTGCGAACGGCGGTCAGCTGCGCAGTACTGGTCACGTTAGCTAAGCACGACAAATAAGCGCAAAATGGATACAGCCACTAATGTATCACTGCACACCCTGAAAGAGATATATCGTAACGATATAATATTATAATTATAAGAGGATGTTTTAAACAAATATGTTGATTAATAATTACAACGCATTTTATAAAATATTTGTTTGATAGTGATTGTATGCTTTACTAAATAAATAAATATTATAAAAGCATTGCACATTAGACCAGCCGATATCAAATTATCACTTGACCTCTTTACCAAATAGTTAGGAAACAAAAATAAAGACTACGTTTAGCTCTATTTACGGCACAGGTAACTTTCAATATAATGTTAGTTTATGAATTTACGACACACATGTGAAAAGGCTAGTGCCATTCGACGCGGGCGATTCGTATTTATACGGTTTCGGATTAAAATGGACCGAGCAGGAAGCCCGGGTGCTCTGCGAAAATTGCAAGCGAAAAGCGCTGCAGAGATTTACTATAAAGTTACCGAAGTTAGATCAAAGTCATTTGATTTTGAAGCCTGTTTCAGTGAAGCCATATTTTTATACTGGCTCTTTAAAAGGAAAACACCGAACCTGACAGAAATTAGAGAGTAGTTTAAGAACGATAGTATGCGTAAATTGAATTTATTTGGCACACAACATAACATAAAACACAAAGGGATAGGTTAATGAAGATAGCAACCGACAAAAGCAAATGCCCTGTCTTGTGAAGATACGCCAAAGAGAAATCAGCCCAGCAAATGCTAAGTGACCGGCTGAGCCATCCAGCGCTGATTTTCAGCTAACAGCCATTTATTGTATCAGCCCGCAAAAAACATCGAAGAAAGTTTTAATAGAGTATAGATACACAGCTCTAGAGACTAATTTTAATGTATCATAGATAATACATTACATACATACACAGGAGCACACACGAACGCCTGCAAATAAATATAAATTGAGGGGTTCTAGGAAATCATATTGAGGGGTGAAAGGCTATTTGGTTTAAGCGACATTTTTGTCGTCATACTGGATGCCTGTGAAGTACAAAAAAACTAATATCCTAATGTCATGTGTCTATTGTTAGTCGTTGAGTCTATACGATGATATATCAGTCAAGATTAGTGATTTTGTATACATATATCAATTTAGAATATTATAAGAGGTATAATTTTGCTATGATATTTCTATTAGGCTTTGCAGAACATATGATTATAAAGTAAAAATATTTTCTCAACAGCTATGGGTCGACTAATGCAAAATATATCGAGCCTACTCTTTATTATCTCTTAAAACAAAATCATTAGGTAATACTACTAATTAATTCATCTTACTTATATATCATCAGCCTTTCGTTATATGAAATATAGCAGCATTCTTTTTAAATTTATTTTTATTAAGAGATGGTAGAAATACTTATCTCATTTTTAGGAACAGATCGCACTCCCTAGAGATTACTGGCACCAGCCGCCATCTGGTTGAGAAACACTTAACTAGATAATTGTGATCTGGTTGATATATTCACAACAAAGATATACACAGAGATGGGCAAAATGTAATCTGATTAATGATTAACAATTACAAAATGAAGTCGTCATTTTAATTTTGTTGGTCTGTAATCATGATGAAATACCTTGAAAACATGAAGTCATAAATATGCAGTTGAGGATTCCGTATTGTTTAAAACATCGATAAGCAAAGTGAAGTCATATTAATGACGAAAAATGCTAAATGTAATAGTAATCGTTTTTAATTAATCTTATTACATT
This sequence comes from Automeris io, assembly GCA_036320925.1. NCBI lineage: Eukaryota > Metazoa > Arthropoda > Insecta > Lepidoptera > Saturniidae > Automeris > Automeris io. The sequence goes on along the minus strand of JAUDJH010000019.1, from coordinate 8,045,436 downwards.
TTGCCAATCCATGGATATACATGTACATATATGTAAATAGGTGAAGTATCACAGCTACATCATGCCCCCTGCAAATCCGTGATGTAATTGAAAATGTTTACATTCGCGATTAGCAGGATTAACAGACGTGAGATAGATTAACGTATATCCCGGCTTCACTGAATATATTACACTATAGTTACCTCTTCAATAATATAGTTAAGATGAACTAAACACGGGAATAAAGTGTAGGGGTTCCTTTGTAACCGACATCAAAAAGGAAGACGTTCTGTATTCAACTGTATGTATTTTTTTTATATATGCTCACATTACTTCGCTAATTTTTTTTTTGTTCAATAGTGTGTATCATAAAATTATTTCCGTATTAATATAACGCATTTCTGATGACAGACTTCGGATATAGCGGCCATAACTATTGAATGGAAAACAGCAAAATTGTTTCCCATTATATCTCCGTCGTACGAAAATTTATGAATATCACTAGATATAGAAGAGTATGTATGCTGGAGTAAAACAGATTATCGATTCAAAGCAAAATAAGACACTCAAAGTAATAACCAGTTAATCTCTATCGAAAATCTGAACGAGACACATCAATCAAACACTTCCAATACCGCTAAGCACTACTAGCGTCTCGAGCATCAAGCAAAGTCCGTCTGCCCAACGCTAGCAATAACTCTTAAGGGATCCATCCGCTGGAATGAGGGCAGACGCGGAACGCCGCCGCTTTATTTATGCACGTGCCCTTACGTATCACCTTGCCAGTGAAACTGATTGAATTCACGTGGTACGAACATGGTGATGAGTGAAGCGATTATTTATCTCGTTACTTTCCTCATTTTTTATAATTCACAAGCAAACGCATTACCTCGATCATGTTTAGTGGAAGGTGAAGATGAAGCCAGTGATGGAGAATGTCTACTTAAAAAATGCCTATTCAACCTTCTAACAGAGACTCCAAAATGGTAAGAACATAGAAAAAATAAACGCGAAAATTTATTTTTTTGATTGATGCCCAAAAAGATCGACAGTTATTAATAAAAAAAACATATCTGTATTCATTGTGGATTGCAATAAATTGTTTGATTGATTGATTACGTATTATGTTATAGGGTTATACTCGAATAATTTAATATGTTAATACTCTATAATACTTTGAATGTTATAAGCTTAGCATGTTCCTGATCTAGAATACCACACATTGTTCATTACCTCGCGGTATTTTACCACAAATTCTATAGCACTGATATTGTAACCCGCACTGGCCAGAAATCCCACGTTAATAATTGTACTAAATTAACAGGTAAAGCGAATAAAAATCCATGCGGTATAAAATCGCTGCAAGGCTTAAGCTCAAAATCCTAGGCTTCAATCTTAGACGTAGAAAGCAGTACAAGATAAATACCAAATTCCAATTGAAGAATAATACCAGCTCGTAAACTTGATGAAAAGTGATAAAACAAATAAGCACATACACTACGTTATATAAGCATAATTGGAATTACCCTTTCATTATAATTTCATTTACATGCATCGCTAACCGCTTCGCTTATGCGCTTAACTCTGAGCTTTTGTACGCTTGATTCAGTGGTCGTACATTATTAACATTGGAGTACGAGATAGAGTTACTTGAAACAATGACATTAAGTTAATGGTCATGTTGTAAATATAACTTAGAGATTAATCAAATCGAATAATTCTATCTACTAATTCTAACCAAGAGTTTTAAAAACCAGGTCAACAATACAGAATTGTTGTTTGAACTTTTTTAAGCCCTACAAATCGGGGCATAATTAGTGAAAATGTCCAGCAGCTGTAACAATATTGAACTAATAATTATTAATTACATAATTAATTTCATAAGCTATATAACTGGTTTTCATATATGTCATATATCGCATTGGGTCGATTTCGTGATTTGGTTACGATATGTGGCCAAGGTATTGGAATAATTGAATTAATTTCGAAAGAAAATGCTTATAAATTTTTTTGACCTCACACAAACTTTTCCTATAGATAAATTAAGAAATATTTTTTACACCTACACGGATTATGGTATGGTATGGCATATGTTTCTAAACAAAGTACTTTTTTCTAGTAGTTTTGTATTTTATATTGCTTTTATAATGACTGAATTACATTCCCTTTTATTGTGTAATAAATGGGCTCTATTGGAACTAACAGCGGCGGACTGGCAGCAGGTAAATCGAGAGATCAGCTCGTATTACTTGCCTCAAATTGGATGTAAGGCAAGACGAATGATTGCCTGGAAACAATACACTTAGCGAGATCGATTGCTGCCTACATGCCACACAATTCTTCCGTATTATACTCAGTCTGTTATATTTGCAGTATCTAGATCAAAAATGAGTTAAAATGACTTCACAAATGGTTTTTTTTTAATTTATAATTGAAATTTAATAATTTCAATATCTTGTAGTAAATAAAAAATTAACTGCTAATTTTTAACCTTATTCGGTGCACTTCTAATGTTTTATAGAAATAAAAAAATAACGTACTTTCATTTATCACATTTTGTATACAAGTAAGCAAGTATATTGAATATACGCATATTAGCTGAGGTAAAGAACGGTCACCGGTGCATTTTATTTGTCAGTATTCAGTACATTCACCCAATATGGAATAATCCAGAGGTAGTCAACCTACTACGAATAGTAAGGAGCACTTACTACTCATATGATGGCGCTTGCGTCTGTAGATTTCGATACTTTAACACGTATTTTAAGTCTTCAAGTTGTGTACCCAATCTAAATAATGTACTGGCCTTATGCGCGAAGAAACTTACTTTTAATTATAGCTCGGCATCTCGCATTGGTTTCAAAAACCATGGTCTCTGATTGGATCACCCAGGGGCCATCGTCGGTTCGGGAAGTTATTTACTCTACCCGCTTTGTCTTGTGTGAAAAAGGAAGGCAAACAAGCAAACAACCCACCTAATGATTAGCGGTCACAGTTACCTATAAACAGCTGCAAGTTGCAACACAAGTGGTTTTATCATTGGTTAGAACACTTGTCTCATAGTACGTATTATAATGATACAAGTTTATAAATATTGTAATTTAAAAATAGGTCTTTGAAAAAAGGTTACAGATCTCTGCATTCAAAGGTCTTTAAAGGTACCAATCCGTATTATCGGGAACATGTGGCTCGTCCGTTACACAAAGGAATGTAAGGTAAATGTGAAGTAGATATTATTGTTTGCCCAATTTATAGATTTCGAGAAAAAGGTGTGATTCCATTTCAAATATACAAGCGTACTGTTGCACACAGAGTATTTGTGATATCTTGTTTAAATTACTGATAATTTATATTCAAGCAAAATAAACATTTCTCAATCCTTTTTATAAATATTATATTTAAAATATAGCGACTTTTTTAACTAGTTTTGTCAAAAGTATTGATTAATGTTCATACAAAAATACATCGTTAAGAGACATGCGTGTTTATTGACTTTCACCATCGGCATATTGACCTAAGTATATTATAACAGAAAGCAGGACGGCTTATCTTATCGCTGATAAAATTCTATTTCACCTTGTCCTTCAATCGTACGCGAGCTGATACCAAAACTCGACTTACCGAAGTGGGCTGTAATACCTGTTGATGACTTTAATTAGTTTTTTAAGCGACTTCAAAAAGAAGACTTTAGAGCAAAATATCACGTTAGAGATGTTATTTAATCATGATTTTTACGACCATGTTAAATAAACTGTATTTGATTTCACGGATACACAAAAAAATGTAGAATAAAAATATTTGTATAAAAACTACCTAGTTACACAATATATTACACGGCCCGGGCAGTAGACTTGAGAGATTCCGCTGCCAGGATGAGAGGTTTTGGAGGGATGCGCTCTTTTCCCTCACCCCTCCCAGAGAGGTAGCCTCAACAAGGCTTTTTGCTCCCCGGGCGTTCTGGATGAATTTGGTTTCCCAGGCCCGGGTGGAGTAATTAGAGGGACACCCCGAGCGTTTTTAGTCAGTAGGAGTCTGACGCACCGGGGTCGCTGCCCTCACAGCGCCCCTGGTGCTCCTATACAAGATTTTCCACCAGGTTTAATATAAAAAAGATTTTCCTCCAATAATAAATATATATTACACGGCACTGTCTTCAAAATGCTAAAGTACGTTTCCTGAGTTTAGGATTATTATTTACTCTTTGAAGTTTGTTGAATTTTGATTATAAAAATATTTTTTCCTCTACATTAATTCATAAATAAATATTCGATAAGTCCAAAATATAAATAATTTATTATGTAAAGAAGCATCACATTTTCTTAGATTATCCGCGCAAATATACTTCCATACAACGAGAAATTAATCTCTGCAATACAGAATCTCTCACGATCTTGATTCTAGGATTAATGTCTATAAAATTCATCTTAATACTTGTATGTACATATTATTTAATCATCAAACCTTTACTTAGATCATAAATATGTAGATATTTCACTGAATAGTAGTACGTATACTTTGTAAAATTTTATATTTACCTCAGTCGATGAAGCTATATTAAATTCCATAATTTTTGAGAAATAAAATTACTTCTTACTTAGTTTTATTTATTCTTATACATGAATGACGGGTTATAATAGCAAAGAATTTAAAAATGGTTAATTAATCTGAATGAAATCTCATTTATAAAAAGAAAAAAACATCAGATATCCCCATCATAAAAAAGATTATATCACCTTTACATTTGTAGTTTTTTTTACATTTATACATATTGTGACAACATATCGGCTTGGAGAATACTTTTGTGGTGCACTTTGCAGTTGTGGAATTGGCTGCCGGATACAATGTTTCCTCAGGCCTATGACATTCGGTTCTTCTAGAGAACAGTGAATAATGTCTTTTTGAATAAGCAATGCAATAACAACGCCCTTTATGTTGCTTTTGTATGGATAACTATGGCGATGGAGGAAACCTCTTTCAATGAGGTGGGCCGAGTCTGCTTACGAAGTCTTAAAAAAAAAAAAATTTAGTCTCAAACAGCGACGTGCATATGGAATTTAGACAGGTAAGGCAGATTCATTTTTTTCGGCATGTCCTACGTTTGTGGCCTGGGAAAGACCTTCACAACAAAACCGGGCTTGGTGGGCGAACGCAAAGGGCACTCAGCCAGTGGCAGATTCACATAATGAATCAGAATATTAAATAATGATAATAAATATTATATCGTCTTCATAGGGAAGATAGATGGCGTGATAATAGAATAGATATGAATATAAACGGTTCCTTTTTTTTGTTTAAATAAAAGGAATTTTATTCCAGACTTATTTATGCTTTGCATGCAACGCTTTCATGCATTTATGGAATGAACGCTACTGGTTTCAAACTAAGCTTACACCTATCCTATGCATATACTACAGGTGCTAGGCAAGATATATTTAAACACATTTACATACATATAACTCACGGCAAGTTAAATCTGTTCAACACAACCATATGCCGCTTTTCAGAATCAAACTTGAGCCCTCACTAAGCAACCTATCAAGTTATAAGACCGGTTCAACATTAAGTATTTATCATACATTCAAAGCATGCAACCATGTAAAGGAGTTACGTTTAGTACCTTGGTACTTACTGTACATAGAAACATCGCATTTTCACAATTTTCTAAGTACACACGTACTCGCTGTTGGCCCGATTGCGAGCGGTTAGGCGTTCGCTTGCAACGATAAATATTCCATTTGCTTGCATCTCCTGTGAGGCACGGTGGCTTGCGAAATATATTTATTCCCCACGCTTCACTATTCGGGGCACGTTGGTGTCTGAGGTAGTCATGCACGGCCCTTCGTCCAATATTCAAGGTAAAGTAATCTTGTTGGTGGTTAAATTACTTTAGTTTCCCCTTGAACACGGGAATATTTACTTTATTAGAATAACTGATTCGAAATAATTACTACCCCTCCTCTGATGCCGTATACAGTTAGTTGATTATTAGTCATATTTCTGATACGAATACGGACATACAAAACGGTAAATACCCGCTTTAATTTCGGATATTTTATTGGATATCAGAATAACTCTGCATTAATATAATTAAGAATATTTTTATATTTATAAACAAAATCGTAAAGATTCCAATATTACAGAGATTGTGGTGTGATAGCGTGTGTGTTTGTGTGTGTGTGTGTACGTTCTTGTTACATAAATTAAAGCTTTGGAATGGGCTATCCAAAATGATTGTATATCCTAGAATTGTGTCGGTTCTAAAAAAAAGAGGGAAAAGCTTTCCAAGATCAGCAGCATGTTAGTGAAACTACTCTCCATCAGGTACCAGGCTTACAATTTCCAGGATAAAAAAGAGTGATTTCATTTAACCTGCCTAGTGTATGACGGCGAGTTTTGTTGAGAAGTTCTGCTATATCTCCTATTCTATCTAATTAAGCCTTTTTTTTTGTAACCCGGGGGAAATCACTAATGGACCTCAGGGGGCGATGAGGGTTGGCCCTCGGTGTGTAGGACTTGCACCGACTAAAACCTCCGGGGTGTTCCTTCTCTCCGTTTAGCCTGGACCAGAGGCACAGCAGCGTCCACTTCTCCGGCCCGCGACGACGTCTGGCCTTTTAGATAGGCCTCATCTTTGTGCTTGCGAGGGATTGGTGTTAAGGGCCTCTCCTCGCTCTTCTCGTAAGTTGTTTTCTTGGAGCGGTGTGCGGGAACACGTCACACACCGCTCTCGCCTGGATAAGTTGGATTAAGCCTAATCAAGCACACCAATGGTTTTAAGACGCAAAATATATATTAAGAATTGTGATAGTCCTATCAAAATCACTTCAATAATTTCTGCTTGACGTTTGAATAAACGAACAAATTATTATTTCAAAAGTATTCAACATCACCTACAATGCAAACTGACTTTTTGTAAAAAATAAATAAATTGAGGTAATTATTTGAAATGTTACACATTCGCAAATTTTAAGCCATTGAGTAATTATTAAAGTACTTTCGGATATATCTAATTAACGTCAAAAATATGATAATAAAAGTAAGGACGCTTACTCCACTTAATTATGCAAAGATTTTGCTAACGATTATGGTAATAGTTAAAAATAAGGCATTAAATTGACTAATGTTGGAAGAAGCCTTAGCCGAATACTTTATTGCTTTTGTAACATAAATTTAAAAGGGCTTTTGGTTTATGTTTGCTATAAGTAAGAATTTCTCGTGCCATAAATAAAGTTTAAAAACTCTATTAGTTAGTCTAGATGTGTAGGTATATGTTTGTATTTAATCTTATTTTTTCTTACTCAAAACACGGTAAAAATAACATTTACAAATAATAAGACTTATTATTTACTATATTATAACAGAGTATATAGAATTTATTTGCATAAATCATTTGTTAGTTTTCTCGAAAGCTACTGAGACTGTGTATAAATCATTGCTGGATCATAATTCATAAAAGAATCAAATGTGGCTGTGCTAAACTGTATTCCAGCACATTAAATCTCAGTTAAACATAAAACAGAACGCGTCATTACCCACACTTCTAAACACTACTATGATATTGTATATTTATTTCTCATTTATTTCTCGCTTTATATCTTGTACATGGTGTAATTTTATTTACTCAAGTATGTATTATAAGTATATACATATGTACCATATATAATGCAACTCTGTTTACACAAGTGAGTACAACAAGTACATTAATATACACAGGGTAGTTGTAAATTTATAAGCATGTGCAACAATGAAACTGCAATTTTTTTTTAATATCACAATAAATATTTTTCACATCTATTCAACAATCAAATAACTTTTATATTCTATGTTATTTACTATGTTCAGTTTTACTACATAATTTTTAGTTTATTTAATAGATTTTGAGAAATTACAGTCGTGAAATTTATAAACTTTTCTTTAATAATAAATGGTGAAAGTCGAGATATATTTATATAATAAAAAGATTTATGATTATCTTTTAAAAATAAATTAATAAATTTATTTAATATACCACAATGCCTGAGAAACACAGTCTAACCACGAATCTAAAACAATTACGTCATATATCATGTTCCATTCAAAAGTATATATAGGAAATATAATAAATAACGTTAACAAATAATGATCCTAAATGCAGTAAATAATTCTACAATATCTTTAAGCATTTCAAGCCATAACTCTAAGGCTGAGATTTATAGATGCTATTTCGACTTTGCCTGGCAAAGTTATCAAAAAATTAATTCATTTTAACGCGAAACTGAATACATAATAGGAACTGGGGTATAGCCATAGTATTCGCAGAGCAAAGTCCATGTTGAGAACATCGGTGACCTACTAAATCCTTTGATATTCATTAAGTAATATAAATTGTAATGTGTTAGTAAAGTCTAACCACACTTAAAGTTGCGTCTATAAATCTCAGCCTAAGTGAATATTAAATGAGTTTGTAACAAAAAGTAGGACATTTCGACTTTAGATAATCATGTCCTAACAGCACTCAACGAGACTTTGTCATGTAAACGAGACACTTTACGGCCTCATGACTTTATACCAGACCTCGAGGGTCAAACGTCACTTGCTAATGAGTTTTCCTATTAAATAATAGATTTTATATAATTTAAAGCATAACTATGGTAATTTCTGCGCATTAATATTATCACTATACCATTCCCATTCATTAAAATTAAAAAAACGTACATATTGATAATTACTTTTATGTCGTGATTACGTTTACAAACACGTGTGGCATACTCACTATCTATTTATTTATTTCTGTCCTTAACATTATCTATTTTCTAATTCTTTTTACTATACTAACCTATAACTAACAACTATTTTAAATAACATTATTATATCTTCACTTATTTATCTAAGTAATTTTATCAACACATTTCATACTAACACACTTGATATTTATTTCTTAATATCGTGTCGTGCGGTGCAAACGGCACTGAGCTAGAGAGCCGCGGGATACCGGGGCGCGCGGGGGGATTGTACATGTGTAAGCGACGCGAGCGCTTAACCGCCCGCGCACCCGGCAAACAGTCTTGCTATCACACTGAGACTAACTCCACGCACCACTCGCTCGCTACTTATAGTTTTCGTATTGTGTTTATTTTCGTGTTCTTATTTGTATTATTGTGCTGTATAATCTATTTCTGCTTGGACTATTATACTTGTGCTTCACTACTTCTACTGGACTTTGTACTGTGCTTCATTAAACGCTATCTACTTGCTGTCTGGACTTCTTCATTTCATTTCTTCATCATCTCATCTCTATCACGCTATCCTGCGCTTTAGCCTACGGTAGGTCTACTTTCTTCTTTCTGCATACCTACCACGCTAAACTGGTGACCCTCGACGCGAAAGATGAGAGTTTCGGTTGAAACCGTTACTTCAAACCATGAAGGTACCGCAACCACACAGCGATCGCGCTCATCATCGCGCGCTTTCACACCTTCCGACATTTCGTCACGACATTTCAAAGTGCAACCTTTCTCATCCGAAGAACCGGAACTATGGTTTGCGCTCTTAGAAGCACAATTTTATGGAAACGACATCACGGACGACACGACAAAATTCACATATGTTATTAGCAACTTGCCTATAGAACATAGCAAGGCTGTGAGGGATATTATTCTTCATCCTCCGGCCTACAACAAGTACGATGTCATTAAAAGCGAGCTCATCAAGAGATTATCAGCATCTCACGAAAGAAAGGTCATGCAACTTTTGACCCAACAGGAGCTAGGCAATCAGAAGCCGTCCCAGTTTCTAAGACACCTACAGGACTTGGCTGGACCTTCCATGCCCGACGACCTCTTGCAAACAATTTGGTGCAGCAGACTCCCACGCGACATCCATGCATTACTTGCATCACAGCCTAAACAGACTTTGGAACAGCTTGCGGACCTGGCTGACCACATCTACGAGATGACATTATCGGCCAGCTTCGCCGCCGCATCCAATAGCAGCACACATACGTCACACGAAGCGGACGAAATTGTGGAGCTCAAGACCCTGGTACAGCATCTCACACAAAAGCTAGAGGAGCACTCTCGACCACTCCGCAATTCCACAGACTGCAGTACCACCACAAGCGCGAGACCACAAGACATTCGACGACGTCCATCTTGTTCGCGACAGGTTACTCGCACCCAGTCCAGCTACCATAGATACCCTGTTTGCTGGTATCATACCAAATTTGGGACACAGGCACAAAAATGTTTAAAGCCCTGCGATTTCCCCGAGCTGGTAAAATCCAAGGACAGCCAGACAGTAATGGCGACAAATGACTGTCCATCCTCTCCGGGTCGCCTGTTCGTCACTGACCGCAGAACCAATACACAGTTCTTGGTGGACACTGGCAGCGACCTCTGCGTCTACCCACATTCTGCGCTGCGGGAACGTCGAACCAAAACGAATTTCGAGCTCACTGCTGCCAACGGATCAACAATAGACACCTACGGCTTTGTTGAACTTAACTTAAACTTAGGATTAAGACGTAACTTTGTCTGGCGTTTTACTGTGGCAAATGTAACCAAGCCAATCATAGGTGTTGACTTTCTCAGCCACTATAATTTAATTGTTGATTGTCGTAATCAACGCCTTGTTGATAATACCACAACTCTTGCATCAAATGCATATATTGCCAATGACGAAATATTGTCTGTGAAAGTTGCGACTGGCGACACGCGTTATCATGGTATTTTGGCAAAATACCCAGAAATTGTACGCCCTTCAGGCACTCCGGTGTTTCCAAAGCACAACACGGTACATCATATCAGGACCACACCCGGACCGCCTATATCATCTACCCCTCGCAGACTGGCTCCGGACAAACTAAAAATCGCCAAACAGGAATTTGAGCTCATGCTCAGTAACGGCACAGCGCGTCCTTCTGAAAGTCCTTGGGCTTCTCCCTTACACCTTGCTCCTAAGAAGGATAACGGCTGGCGACCATGTGGTGACTATAGGATGCTTAATGCACGGACTATCCCAGACCGTTATCCAATTAGGCATATCCACGACTTCACCTACTCCATTTCTGGTTGTAGAGTCTTCTCCACCATTGATCTCATGAAGGCCTACAACCAGATTCCAGTGTATGAAGCCGACATACCCAAAACTGCCATCACCACACCCTTTGGCCTGTACGAATTTCCCTACATGACATTTGGTTTACGTAACGCGGGTCAAACTTTTCAAAGATTCGTAGACGAGATGACGAGAGGTCTTGACTTCTGTTACTGCTACCTTGATGACTTCCTTATTTTCTCAAAGGACGAAGCCGAGCACGAAGCACACCTTCACGAACTTTTCACGCGCATGAAGGAATATGGCGTTCTTGTCAACACTTCTAAATGTGTTTTCGGCGCGCCTGAGGTAACTTTCTTAGGTTACCGAATCTCTGCTTCTGGCATAAAGCCCTTAGAGTCCAAGGTTCAAGCAATTGCAGACTTTCCCGTTCCCAAAACAGTTCGGCAACTCAGACGATTTTTAGGGATGCTGAATTTTTACAGACGGTTCCTACCTAAATCCGCCTCCATCCAAGCCCCTCTCAACGCCTTACTTGCCGGCAATGTTAAAGCCTCCCACCCAGTTGATATCACTGGTGATACTCTTCTAGCTTTTAACCAATGCAAAGAGTCACTTGCCAATGCTACATTACTGGCACACCCAGATTGTCAGGCTGAACTCGCTCTGGTAACAGACGCGTCTGACCTGGCTATGGGTGCAGTTTTGCAGCAGCTGGTAAATGACGTTTGGGAACCTCTTGCATTCTTCTCTCGGAAGTTGAGCCCTTCTCAGCAAAAATATTCTCCCTACGACCGCGAACTGTTAGCTATATACGAAGCTATCAAGTACTTTCGCCATATGTTAGAGGCTAGACACTTCGTGGTTTACACGGACCACAAGCCACTTAGTTTCGCCTTCAGCGAACGCAAGGCTAACTGTTCGCCTAGACAGTTCCGTCACCTCGACTACATCTCACAGTTCACGACTGATATTCGACACATCTCGGGAAAGGATAACGTAGTCGCTGACCCACTTTCCCGTGTCGATGAACTGCAGATGCCAGTCGACTTGGACGTGCTGGCTAACTCACAAGCTTCTGATCAAGAACTGGCTCAACTTCTCAATGGACAATCCTCACTCCGTCTGCAAAAGTTGAGCATGCCTAACTCTCGCGCAGAACTTTATTGCGACGTCAGCACTCCCATTCCCAGACCCTTTGTCACACAAACTTTGAGGAGACAAATATTCGACAGTCTTCATAGTCTCAGCCATCCAGGTGCCAATGCCACGGCAAAACTAGTCGCCGAGCGTTTTGTTTGGCCTGGCGTGCGTAAAGACTGTCGAGAATGGTCTCGTCATTGTTTACAATGTCAACGCGCCAAGGTTAATCGCCATGTGTCATCTCCACTAGGCACCTTTGATCTACCTCACGCTAGATTCGCATTCATACACGTTGACATTATTGGTCCATTGCCTATTTCACAGGGTTATCGGTACTGCCTCACAGCGGTGGATCGTTTCACTCGCTGGCCAGAGGTTACACCCATGGTGGACATTACAGCTGAGACAGTGGGAAAAGCGTTGGTCTCGTGGGTTTCCAGATTTGGATGTCCAAGTGATATAGTCACAGATCGTGGACGACAATTTGAATCATCACTTTTCCAATATCTAGGGAAAGTGATTGGGTTCAAACATCGCAGAACAACCGCGTACCACCCTGCGTGTAACGGCCTAGTGGAACGATTCCACCGCCAGTTGAAAGCAGCCATCATGTGCCACGCCAACTCTAACTGGGTGGACACATTACCCTTGGTGCTGCTTGGTATAAGAAGTTCTTTCAAAGATGACCTTCAGTCTTCTTCTGCCGAATTGGTGTACGGTGAGCCGTTACGTCTGCCTGGGGAATTCTTTCACCCCACAGACTCTGCTTCCACTGATATATCGGATTTCTCTACTCGCCTACACCGACTTGTTACCAAACTCCAACCAGCACCAGCAGCACGTCACAATAAAGACAAAATTTTTATCCATAAAGACCTGTCTTCATCGAGTCACGTTTTTTTAAGGGACGACTCATTACGCGGCGCTTTACAGCCCCCCTACACCGGTCCCTACCTAGTACTCGAGCGTGGTGACAAGACATTTAGAATACAGGTCAAAGGGAAAAGCGTAACAGTGACCATAGACCGCTTAAAGCCGGCTTATACACTGGTCGATCCTAATCCCGTTTCCCTTCCCTCTACCACTACTCCCACCACCACACCTCCTTCTTCCCATCCTAGGCCTCATCCAGATCCTGTTTCAACACGGAATCTTCCAGCCCAGGATGACCTCAGAAGGACACGCTCGGGCCGTAAGGTCCGATTTCCTGATTTTTATCGCCCGTAGCGACGGTCTCTGGAGGGGAGTGATGTGGCATACTCACTATCTATTTATTTATTTCTGTCCTTAACATTATCTATTTTCTAATTCTTTTTACTATACTAACCTATAACTAACAACTATTTTAAATAACATTATTATATCTTCACTTATTTATCTAAGTAATTTTATCAACACATTTCATACTAACACACTTGATATTTATTTCTTAATATCGTGTCGTGCGGTGCAAACGGCACTGAGCTAGAGAGCCGCGGGATACCGGGGCGCGCGGGGGGATTGTACATGTGTAAGCGACGCGAGCGCTTAACCGCCCGCGCACCCGGCAAACAGTCTTGCTATCACACTGAGACTAGCTCCACGCACCACTCGCTCGCTACTTATAGTTTTCGTATTGTGTTTATTTTCGTGTTCTTATTTGTATTATTGTGCTGTATAATCTATTTCTGCTTGGACTATTATACTTGTGCTTCACTACTTCTACTGGACTTTGTACTGTGCTTCATTAAACGCTATCTACTTGCTGTCTGGACTTCTTCATTTCATTTCTTCATCATCTCATCTCTATCACGCTATCCTGCGCTTTAGCCTACGGTAGGTCTACTTTCTTCTTTCTGCATACCTACCACGCTAAACACGGCTTTCAGATCCACCAATATCTAGACCTGGAAAAACTATCTGCAAATCGTACTAATGTTTGTACCGTGTGAGGTTTACAATCAAAAGCACACCAACTAATTCGTTAAAATCATAATATCTTATGAATCTTCTAACACTGGATTATATCATTATCCGAGAAAAAAGTCTCACGAATTCAGATGACACGATTACAATAGCGACTTTTAAGTTTAAAACTTACGAACGCAAAAGCATTATTAAAAATACAGTCAAATGGTTTAAAACAAAAAACAACTATGATTAATTTTATATTTTAAAAGAAGCAATGAAATTGGTCTTTAAAAATAATGTAATTTTAGTAGACCTCTGTTGTATTTGTACCATTACAGTTATAATTGTGTTGATAGAATATAGTCAATTTGATTGGATCTGTTAGATAAATAGAGTTGCCAGACCATAGAGTTGAGAGAGTCAGGTGCCCGGATGAGAGGGAGGCGGTGCGCACTGTCCGGTGTGCCACCTGAGAGAGAGGTTTCGGAGGGATGGGTTTTTTACTCCCACCTCTCCCGGAGAGATAGCCTCAGCAAGGCTTTTCGCTACCCGGGCGTCTGGATGGATTTGGTTTCCCAGGCCCGGGTGGAGCGATTAGAGGGACATCCCGGAGATTTTTAATCAGTAGAAGTCTGACACACCGGGGTAGCTGCCCTCACAGCAGCCCTGATGGTCCTATGCAAGATTCTCCCCCCGGAATAACAAAATAAATAAGGATAAGAGGAGTTCTTTCATAAAAAAAACAACTTAAAATTTTAGTGAGATTGACTCAGTTTTAGCTCGCATTGTAGCGTTTATTGATACGCCAAGAGATGTAAGATTTATTCAAACATTAAAAAACACTCAAGTCGAAATATAAGGGTGACTGCGAAGCTCGACGATTCAATCCGTGACTCGTTAACATAACTCGAGGGCTAGGCTTTGTCATGGTAATCTCCGATACTACACCGGTGCACCACTGTAATGTTAATGAACCTCTAAATATTCCCTGCCCTAATTACAATATTGTCTTCCATTTTGGATTTTATTAGTATCGGCTAGTGAAGATTCGGAGGGATACAATTGTGTACATTTTCATTTTCAGATTAATAAAAATGATTACGATTACATTTTACGTTTTTTACCATTGATATGACTGCATTTTGCTCATCTATGTTTTAAACACTACATAATTCCAGATTGCATACACATTTCTTAATGTTTTAAACGGATTTAATCATGATTACAGAGCAAGAAAATCAAAATTACGAATACATATTGTAATCATTAATCAGATTACATTTTGCCCACCTCTGGCCTAGACATTCAATACGCGATAACGATAAAAAAAAGTGCAAAGGGAATCGACATAATGTGTCCACGCGTTTTTGGAAAATTTAAGTCAATCCAATACCTTTTGTACATTTCTTCAAGCGTTATAGATACAGGTATGTTATTCTTGTTACAGGAATATTATTATGAATGCTATTATGTCTAGATAAGTATGTTTAAATAACTTTGTTGCTAGTTTTATGTCTGTTATAATGCAATGTCATTTAGTAACTTTATATTTGAACTGATTGATGTACAATTTCCATTCTAAGAGAAGCCGCGATCTTCACTAGGTAAATTCTAAAATTTAAAACTTAAAGATATCAGCTTTATATTAAGTTATACGACTTTATACACTGAAATTATCTATAGATAAATAATTACATTAGGCATTATTATGTGATTTTAATCACCGCTATAAAAATATCTATAGTTCTATAAGAAAATATCATTTTAATTGATATTGTCTTTAGTCCTAATTTTCAGAATATGGTATCATCTGAACTTAGCAAAACTATAATAAATATTTGGCCAACTTAATAATATATAATATTTACGAGGTACTGAATTCAGATTTGTAACTTAAAAAAATCGAAATTCCTGCTAAACACTTCACAAGCTATTATGAACCTATTTTTAATTTATTCTTACCTAAAAAAATCTATTTCATTGTAAAAATAGCCATATTCTTCTTTGATAATATCAGCTGCATGTTCTCCAATCATCATTGTTGGAGCATTAGTATTACCGCTTGGAATTTGCGGCATTATGGAAGCGTCTGCTACCCTCAGACCCGACATACCATGGACTCGTAGTCTCTCATTAACGACTCCATCGATCCCCATTTTGCAAGTCCCAACAGGATGTAACAAAGAAGCTACAGAATTTTTAACGTAACATTTCCAATAACTGTCCGAGCCCCATTGTATGTTTCTGCAAGCAGTTACGTCGACTTTCACGACACTTCCATTATTATTCCTAAAATATGTTGTGTTCACCAGACCTATTAAAAATTTAACACCTTCAGTCAACGATTCTAAATCAGCTTCATTTCTAAAGTAGCCTAATTCTATTAAAGGATCTTCGAGCGGATTATTACTTTTAAGACTAACTTTGCCTCTCGAAAGAGGATGTAACAATAATAATGACGTGAAAAATATTTCGTTAAATGAGTTAACTCTGGCTATCGAATTGCAAAAGGCGTCATCATAATTTCCTATTGTTTTACATCCATAATTTATAAACACTGACGCTGCGGCACCAATCTGAGCGCTGAAAATTTGATATGTAGGCTTATTTATTAAATAATTAAAACGGAAAAAGCCGTTAAGCAAAGGAATCGGAAAAGAACTTAGTTCTCTTGCAATTAAAAGATTTGGTAAAGCACTTCCTAACCCTTGTTTACCAGTAAACACCACAGGACTAAAAGCATGATCATGCAAGTTTTCACCCACAGGTAAATCTAGTATTAAACTAATATTTAATTTTTCCATATCCTCTTTGGGTCCTATTCCAGATAACATTAGAAGTTTAGGTGTGTCAATAGTACCAGCGGAAACAACAACCTCCATATCCGCGTAAATATTAACAGTTGTACTATTTCTTAATAAAATTTGAACACCATAAGCATGCAATGCTATTGGATCAATTAAAATTTTTATAGCTCTTACAAATTTCGCAACATATAAGTTAGTTCTATTTTGAAGTGGTCTCAAATATGCTTCTGCTGTACTTGAACGTCGTCCGTTTGCAAATGTAAAATGTGCTCGAGAAATACCGTCTATCTCTGGACCATTATTTTCTAATACTCTTTTCACACCTAATTCTTCGAAGCTATCAAGCATTATTTCGCTTATATTTTCGTGAACCATATTTAACTGTGGTCTAGATATTTGAACGGGGCCTTCAGTAGAATGTAAATAAGCATTATCGGGATTTTCAAATACAGATAAGTCAGTCATGTTTTCCAGTTTCTTGAAATAATATAAGCATTTATTCCAGTCCCATCCATGTGCTACTTGGCCCCACTCTTCGTAATCCTGAGGCACACCACGTGCATAAACTTCGTAATTATTAGATGAAGATCCGCCGAGCATTTTTCCACGACTCATTAAAATATTTCTTCCAGTATGACTTTCACCAACCCCTTTGTCAAAAATGGCGCGGTAATTCCAGTCATATTGCGTATTTGCCAGGGTCGCAAATGAACTCGGAATCTGTAATAATTAAAAAGTAAGTTAAGATTTTTTTTGTTATACTTTCTACTATACAAGCTTTTTCTTACACTAGCTCGGCAAAATACTGCACCCAATGTTAAGAACAACACAGTCCAAAAACCCGATTGTCACTGTCAAAATAGAGATATTCGTCGACTGTCGCTGTGATCTTACAGGCCTGCTCAAAAATCACTTTTAAAAAACCCAATATCACAGGAGGAAGGGAATACACCGGCTAGAAGATTTTACGGCTATATGTCTTAAGCATGGTATTATTTTTAAGCTCAATATACATTATAAATATGTAATTGTTAATATGACAAGTACTATAAGATAATACAATTTGTTTAGGTTTCTTATTTCCTTCTAGATCGACAACGCTTTGGCTATATCTTCTGTGTTAAACTCGGTTATATAGGGCTATAGCCACTTTCCATCAAGTGGCCTATTAGACTGTATGAAAAAGAAGATCCTAGTCAATATAATAAGTTATAAGCTCGTTTGTAAACTATGTCTAAGGACATAGCTTAGAACGACAATGAGTATCATTAGATTGTTGTCCTTTATTTATCATCATCATTCTTGGATGCACTATAGTGCAAAGTATACTTTATCATATTCAATGTAACCATTATTCTTTTTCTTTCTCGCAATTTACAGCTTGATACCGCAGTTTGTAACGATTCTACCTGTAACACTGAAGGACTTGGGTTCGAGTCCCGGTGCCGAATAACTTTTATGTGATAAGCAGATTAGTTTGTTGCGATTAATGGATGTATGTATATATAAGTGTGTATTTCTTTATCTAGTACCGATAGTAAAAGCTCTAGCTTAGTTCCGGAATAGGTTAATGAATATGTAATCATTATTAAAAAAGCAACAACAAAAGATAGAATGTTACTGTAAAGTTTTAGAAACATGTTATTTTACACTAACCACACTCGCGGGCGGAGGGTTTCCACCAGCTTCAATAAGTAGCACCTTCCAATGTGGAATCTCGCTAAGTCGCGCAGCTATAATCGCTCCAGCTGATCCCGATCCAATTACAATAAAGTCAAATCTCTCACCATCTGAAAATGTAATATCATAGGAGATTATCCAACCAACAGTTTACAATTCTCGCGATTATAATAAAGGTGTGTGTGTGATTTTATATAAAAATATAAATTAAAATATACAATTTAATTATTAATTAAATTGTGTATTTTTTTATACAATCTTCACTTATTATGCTAATGTAAACAGCATTTTCTACTATGCACTTTCTGCGTATAGTTAAATTTCTTAAATAGGTTAAAAACAGTGTCCGACCTAAGCTTCAACCGCGACATCTTTTGTGTGATAAAATGTGAGATAATTTTAATAATGTCTACACGTTGTACATCAGTATAAATCATACATTTAAGTTTTAAAAACAAACAATTATATATTAACTTTTATAGTCCATTTGGAACAGCATTATTTAGGATTTTAAAGCTTTCGGCTTAAGCTTTAGCCGAAAATTGTGGCAATCCCAAGTATGAAATTAATCGAATTCGATCTGTAATCGGACACTTCTTCAAAGTAATCCAACAATCACAATCAAATCAATCAGTCTTTGTTTGACGCTTGCTAGAAACCTTAGGCTTTAGCTAGAATTTCGGTCTATTTAAAAGTTTCACCTAAGGTAATGACCAAAAGTGGTCAAGGTCGAAGCCTTAGATCGGATATTCATTAATAAACATAAAAAACAGAGAATACGTTGTGTCAATATTAATATAATCATATAAAAATAACGTAATTTCTTATAGAAATTTTAAAGTATTAATGTCAAGATAAACCAGTCTATTAAAATTCTTATAACACCGGAGGTTTTGTGGATTTCTATAGCATTACTAACAATGTCACGGTAGAAAACAAATGAAAAAAACTAGGAATTACCTTAAAATGGTAGGTATTGTTCGATGGTACTTTTTTATCATTTCTTTGTAGTTTGATAAAAAAAACTGGGTTTTGTATTTTATTGATAAATGTTCCAACCACAGTCAGTGCCAGAATAAACTAGCACAGGGTCAGTAGCAAATTCTATCGGAAGGCCTTTTTTTTATTAAAGTTTAAGTTAGGGAAGTGTAATTTAGCACAAAACGCATGGATCAACTCAAAAGATTTTTTTTTATATTAGACGATTTGTTTAAAAGTTACTCAATTCGAAAGAGCATCTCTAGAGAATTTATGCGTTTTAAAATCATAGCCATCTGATACCTAGAATCCCAGAAACCTAGGGGTTCGAATTTCACCATAGTTCCGTCTTAACAATACTATAGCTATTTTTGTCTGACAATATTCAGATCTAAATTGTAATTCAAATTCGAAGCACATAGCTTCGATTACCAAAAAAGCAAGGGACCTCATATATCTTTATAGGTAATCTTTACGAAATGATGTTACGGGTTCTCAAAACCTTTATAAGACCCATATTGGAGTACACGTTGTAGGAACATGTATGGAACCCCTATTTCACAAAAGACATAGAAATCCAGGTGAGGGTTCAGCATCACAGGCTACATTTCACCAAGTTCTTTCTGATGGAGGGTAATGTCAAAAGTACGGGGAATCTGTGAGAGTGCACGCAGGGACTAATAAATGTTAAGGAAGCGGAAGAGATTTGTAAGAATAGAGAGATGTAGCTGTCCGGTCTCTCTGCCTACCCCAATAGGGGTTCGGCGTGATGATGGATAAATGTGTATACATGCATATATTTGTCAACATAATATTAATGCACTATTACAAATTTAATGGTATTTCTATGAAAATAGTTGAAACTAACCTGTTAGTCGGTAGTTTTGAGGCCAACCAGTCGGCAGTATGGCTTGCGAAATGGCCAGGGCACTCAAGATCCATCGTATCAATGGCGAAGACCGTGATGCTTGAAACACTTGTAATACGTTGTTCACCACAGTGTTTAATGACGACATTTTCGTAAATTTTTTTTTTAATAACTCTATTATTGTGCGTTATCAATCTATTGGTTAGTTTAATTTTGAATTAGATATTCGTTATTTGGGATATTTTTTAGATCCTAATCCATTTTACCATATGATTCATAACAAAATGGTGACAAATAAAATATTTACTAACAAACTTTCAAATACAGCATGTTACAAAAATCCTGTCCGACGCGTGAAGGCGTTAATCGGTATCGTTATTTGATGATATTTTGGTTAACCTTTTCAGTTAAAGAGCAAAAAAGTCCAAATAAAATAAAAATTAATTAAATGGTAAAAGTTTCATTCTAATAATGGGAGCGTGCGAGGCTCGTGAACAAAGGAAAAAAGGAAAGCAAAATATCATGCTAGTAAGTCATGGCGCTAAAAGCGTCATGAACCCTACTGACCCAAACACCGTATATCAATTAAACCATTTCATTAAACTTCCTCAATTTTATATACCTTACAACACAATACCTTTTTAATCTTCCTGAATTTTGTAATGTATTTCTGATGTATTTTTATAATATTATCGTGTCACCGATATGCCACTTTCAGGTTAAACAGGATTTTCAAAACATACTGTATAAAGTGCGTATTCCGCAAAAACATCGTAAGTGACAAAGCATTTCACACAGGAAACGGTTTTTATTTATTCTAAAGTATTTTAGTTTTGGGGGTCGAAGCTGCTCGCGTTCGTAGGCTTTACCCTAGTTTCCCTACACGTAACTCCTGGGTGGTGCTAAACGAGCAGCAGCGAGGTGGTAGGGCGTCGGTGCCCGTCTGGATCGCGACCACAGTACATGGGTGTAAAGCCCGTCATAGTGATCAGTTTCGGCTTGTCGCGTTTCGGGATCAGCTTGTATATATCCAGTAGCTCATATACCTAGAGACCTTCAGTCGTCGTATATGTGGGCCGACATGACGATGTAGACTATCAATGGATTTTCATCCTTTGATAGTCGCTTTCGTTGTTGGACTACACTGTACTTACCATCAGGTACTCTGTGGTCACTATGTCGAGCCAGTGTAAAAAAAAAAATCTGTTACTTGGTCGTGATTATATATTGTAATATTGAAATAGATATATGTAGCACAAGCGGCGTCTCTGGTTTTAAAACCAAATTGTAATTAAAACATTAATTAACAATTAATATTTTAGCACAAGGCTTCTTGTCCTTTAATAGTCTATTTATCTTTTTGTTTTGTTTAATTTCTAGTGTCCTACGAAAGGTTTCGGTCTCGTCTTCGGCCGTCTTCGGCCAAAAAACCAAATGCGGTAAAACTTTCAAATGAGCGAAAATTTAGGCTAAAGCCTAAGGTTTCTAGCAAGCGTTAATCTAAGACTGAGTGATCTGATTGTGTTGTTAAATGATTTATAATAAGTATCTAATTACAGGTTGATATTGCACAATCGGATCGATTTGATTTGATTGAATTCATTAACATGTTCACGCCCGGGCGAATATTTACGTTTTCCGCATGAGGCGGAACTGTCTTATCTGGTTATGTTACGAAACAGTCAAGTGTGACCCACCGGTGGGTCACGCCGGCGGGAACGTGTTAATCGCCAATTCCACTACCCTCGGCCAAAACCTGAGCTGAATGTTTTAAAATACTTAAAATGATCAATTTAATATTGGCCAAAAGTGAAAAATATAATAATTTTATATCTTTTAAATGCAATGTTTGTGTTGTTAAACCAGGTCTAGAGATTATTTGAATTACCTCACAACTTGTGAAAATGTGCTTCATGTCAAAGCCGTGACCGAAGCTTCGATCGGACTCTAATGTTGGAAAAAAAATAAAGGAATAAAAATAAATTGTGAGTAAAAGACTTCCGACATGGCTGTATGGCAGAAAAACCTTTGCCTTCCCCTCATAGGGGAAAATAAAACAAAAAAAATGTGGAATTAGTTTGATATTATGAAACCAATTATGACAAGTGATCGATTAATTTAGTAACTTCAGATTAAGTAGCCATATAGTAAGATAGTGAATATGAAAATAATTTTCAAGATTTTCTCGCATTCGATGTTCTTTCGGAATATATTCTATATTATAGAAAAATGTATGCTAAAATTATTGTCACTCTACTTTCGTATAGTCTCGTACTTTTATCTCATCCTAATTATTATTTTTTTAATTAATTTGCTACTTCTGTTGCTTTATTGAATATCGATTTGTGTATCAATTAAAAATCAAGTAGGTCGCGAATTCGCTAAATTGGTCATAACCGTGAAATTAAAGATAGATTTTATCATAATCATAATGTTGGCTTATCATTTCAACTTTACAATTACTTGCTATTAATTGATTTGCGTAATGTTCGTATAGTTTAAATTTAATGACAATTCTTTACTTTTAATACTTGAATTGAACGCTACAGTTGACACAAAATATATATATATATATATATATATATTTAATATACTGAACGCACTACTACACCGAGCAATTGTGATATATGGTAAAATAAATTAAGAAAGACGAACCTAATCAAATTTAACTGAGTTTTTATTTATTTTTAAATGCAATGATGCTAAGCTATACAGCTAAAGTTGTTACTATAAATAATAGAAATTACGATATAAATGGATAATTATTGAAATATTTTGTATCAATTTTAATAATCAGTATAGTAAGCATTCAAAACTACATATAATTACATGATTATTATTATAAATATATCTATAAATAACCCACCTATTCACAATGTTAACAATAATTATTATATTTGAATTTCGCCACAAATAGATCGCAATAGCACAAAACACGTTAACATCAAAATTTTTACATTGTCACTACTTATATTTTTTTATTTTATTAAATAAAATAAAAAATACTTTATGTCACTATAAACAAACCAAAATTCGACTAATGTGGAGGAGAACTAGTAGTGGAAATGCGAATAAACTTGATAGTGTACACACCTAAATCGTGCCAGTAGGGTAGCCACGTTCGTGGAGGTTAGATATACATTTCCATTGAAACAGGAAATGTCTATTAAAACTTTACAGCGTTTTTATTTCACTTAATTTATTTTAAGTGACTATTAAAATAAATCGACCTTTATTTGGATCTTTCTTTTGTGATTGTGAAATATAAAGCCAAAATAATAGTAAATTGATGCGTTATCACTTACCGACTGATTATATTATTTAATTTTTTTTTGCTAAGTGTTCCGTCTAATGCAATTACATTTCATGCAAATTGAAATGTATTTATTCTTTCAATTAATAATTTCAGGTTTGTAAATAGTAACGTAATAATTAATGAGACAATAATATTGTAACTTGCTACAAGTTTTGATGTAAGCGCCATATTTTACTGTCACACATTGAGCAGCAGTCAGGCTAATTCAGGGTAAAACCTTAAAGTAACCTTATATAAATTGCGAAGGTATTGTGATTCTTAAAATCAATTGCTCCATATCCTCACCGCATTCTGCACCTACTGGGCACTGTCTCGATGGAAGGCGTTATATTGCCTTCCTACTTTACCAATAAACGGACACACCATGCATTAAACATAAACTAGAATATAGAGAAAATTCAATAATACTATAACACTACATCCTTTGCGAAATAAACAGATATACAGCCACTAATGTATCTGAACAATTAAAAATTGTTTGTTCTTTTTTTACTAATTGAAATTCTAAAAATAATTGAGCTAAATATAAACCGTTGAATAATTTATATTCATTCACATATAACCTGGAAACTATACTCATCATATTAATAATGCAACTAATCACGGTTATTAGACCATTACACACTTTTTTATACCAAAACTGACGCAATGTCTTTAATTCAAAGAAACACTGCATATGTTTTAAACTGGTCATAACATTTATGAATATTGTAGAAATTCGTTATTTAATTTAAAAACACTAAATGGAATTAACTATTTAGTGGCTTCTGAATAACGAATAAATCATTTCTAGAAATTATGTGTTTGTGTGTTTGAGTATGCTTTACACTGAAACTAAAGAAACGACTTTAATAAGATTACAATATACATTCCATCAAGTGTTGTGTGTACTACAATATCGGTTCGATAATTTTTTTTATTTCTGCCTCAGACACGGTATAAGTACATGCTTTTTAAATGGACTTTAGTAAAAAAAAATCGAAATAAATAATCTTTTAAAATTATGGTGCACCTACTAAGGCTTTCCAGTTCAAGGTTAATGAATGTAATGAGATTAAATACGGCTCTATATCTATTACAACATAAAGAAATTAATTAACTTCATTTAGAGTGACTAGTATAAAAAAATTAAATTAAGTTAAAACTTATAATAAACGCTATTTAGCGTTAAACTGTACTTTTTATCTTGCAAGGAAAATGATCCAGTTTTAACAAATGTTACATTTAAATCATCTTTGAGGTCGAATTAACCTCAAAGGTGGTTGCGGTCGCCCGAACTGGGTCATGACCACAGTTCACAAGTAAAAAGACCGTCATAGTGACTCGCTTTTGCCTGTCGCATTTCGGGATCAGCTTGTGTATATCCAGTAACTCATATACCTAGAGATCATCAGTCGTGATATATGTGGGCCGACATGACAACGGAGACTATCAACGGATTTTCGTCCTTTGATGGTTGCTTTTGTTTTTGGACTACACTGTGCTAACCCATCAGGTGCAATTTACGCGTAGTCACTTTATCAAACCAGTGTAAAAAAAAGGTCAATCAAATAGCGTTTTAAACAAGCATAAATAGATTTAATTTGTAGATGCAAGCCACCCTAGTTGTTACCTTGTTATAGATATTTAACTGCCTTGTTCCATTTCGATAAAAATACTTAACTGTCTTTATATTTGTTTATAAATTAAATAAAACATTGGGGTGTTAGGCTGATTGCCCGAACTGGGTCATGAGCACAGTACATGAGAGTAAATACCGTCTTAGGGACTCGCGTTGATCTGTCGCATTTCGGGATCAGTTTGTGTATGGTCAGTATCTCATGTACCTAAATACCTTCAACCAGATATACGTTTGTCGACATGACGACGGAGACTCAGTAGATTTTTGTCCTTTGATAGTCGCTTTCGTTTTTGGACTATACTGTACTTACCATCAAATGCACTGTACTCTCATTGTCGAGCCATTACAAAATAATTAGTATCCCGTACTATGACTGACATTTCGCGCTATTAGCTATTATTATTATTATAGCACGTAGGCGCTACTTCGACTGAATATATAATAGAAAGTAAGTTTTAAGTATAGCCATAGTATTTGTAGAGCCAAGTCTATGTTGGAAAAATCGGTGATTTACAAAATTCTTTGATATTCATTGAGTAATATAAATTGTAATGTTTAAGTAGACTTAGCAAACATAATGTTGCGTCTATAAATGTCAGCTTTAGAAAGGATAACAAAGTACATATTTATAGAATTACTTGGTTGTCCAACTGTCTCTCTGCTTAGACTCTTTTTTCTCAGGAAGGCATGGAGATATCAAATTGAAATTAATGTGATGTACTCACGTTTGTAGTTCCTTGTAATACTAAAAAGATAAAAAAACGACGTCAATGAATTTAAAAAATATGACCGTTTAATTACGCATAATTTTGTTTCTCATGGGGATCAACATCTATAGAATACTTCTCGTTGACCAAGGATCATGAAATTTTTCAAGAAGCAATGTATTATGCTTACCAAAAATAGAAGCAATAATTCAAAAATCGTAACTTTAAAGATATATCATAAAAAATATGTTTTGCGTTTATGCTTATTTGCAGTTGACACGCTGACTGTAAGCATTGTCGATGTATGGGGATAAGCGTTTTTAACGGCAAATTTAAGTTTATCCTTCAATCCAATTTATGTTTTCGTTAGAGCAATGTTTGGTGCTTTCATAGATCATTTGTACAGAATCCTGGTTACGTAATTCCAACGCAGTTGGCCAGTTTTTTATGTACATGTTTCCAATGGCATCAAAACTAAGATTACCCGTAGCTTAGGTTACAGAATATTATCTATGAAATCAATAAAAATGTCATAAACGTCTTTTATATGTAATTTATGTTAAATCAGAGTTGGTAAATAATCTGATAGCTATCCTGGTGGAAAATGCTATCGCCTAAAGACAAGTGAACCAGCAGAAGTTTAATCATTATATTGTCACATCTGAAGAAACTTTTTTATCCTTTTGAGACACCCAATATAACACGCTGAGTGATAATAGACTAAGCGTTATGACATAAATTATTGATTAATTTAAAGCATTGTAAAGAATTGGTCTGTCAAAAATAAGTTTAATTCCCTTAATAAATATCTGCAAAGGCTTAATTAAACTCCACAATCGCGATGTTAGTGGAATTTAATATTGAGATTGTCCTTGCGGCATAGAATACCTGCAAATGCGGCTAAATAACATCAGGTATATGACTGAACGAGGCTAAGTAAGTAGGACACACGCAATATAAAATAATAGTACGAATGAGATAACAAATCGTGATTACTGTACATTTAGGACAAGAGTAACTTTAACAGTCATCTATAATAAGAAAAATCTTAGGAAGATTTTGATGTTAAAAAATAACAAAAGAACCTTAATTATTTACAAAAACAGTGTAGATCACCACTTAGATCTTCACTTACTTATTTTTACTAATATTATAATTTCGATAGTGTGATGTTTGCATTTTTTGTTTTTATATCAAAACGGCTGAATCGATTTCGATGATTTTTAGTATTATAAACAAATTAGACCTTGGAGACGAATACAGGTTACTTTTCGTTGCTATTATAAAATTTAAAGGGTCTGAAATAGGATATGCAATTTATTACTGGAAAATTATTGTTTTATGCTAATGAATTAAAATATAGATTTTTTAGATTTGGTTATTAGATATCGAAGGATGAAAGGCTATTTGCTTTAAGTAACATTTTTTGGTGATATTCTGTAATATACGTTTTCCGAATAAGCGTTTTTTTTTTGCCGATTCCGAAAAAATATATAACTAGATGACTAAAAAAATATCGCTTAAACCAAATAGCCTTTTACTTCTCGATATAATCCATTGAATGGAGTGGAGAGGGGATTTCAGAGGTAGAAGGGATAGGGAAGAAAGTGTAGAGCGATAGGGAGGTGAGGGAGAGTGGAGGCTTCAGCTGTTTGACGTTTAGTATTATTAGCTAATTCGATGATATTATAAGTCTCTATGAACTATGTAATTTTCACCACTGGTGAAAATATCTAGCATCCTGAACATGCCTTTAATTGTAGCTCCATGAACAGGCTGTCGATGATTGAAAGTAGCGCCGTCGAAGATTGGCGGCAAAGCATAAAGCCGAAGTGGTTGCATCTCTTCCGCGCTCTCGTTGAATAATTGTCGTTTTCTTGTTGTAGCGGTCGGCTGGGTATTCAATTGTTGTCTGAGCTTGTGTTATGGGCTTGCGCAACGGTAAAATGCTCAGCCTACCGTGAGTGATGGGAATCAATGGCTTTTCAGCAAGAAGTTTTTCTGCTAATCTACAAAGCCTTCCTCGCCATTTATATTGTGTATGTTTAGAAATGGTGCAATAAACAACAAATGAAGATGGAGTACAATAAATTAAAACTACGACAGCGATATTGAAGTGTGGCGAGAAGATTTTACAGAAATATAATAAGATTAGAAAATGATACCTCAGATATGGCTGTATGGCGTAAATGCCTTTGCCTTCTCCACAAAGGGGAAAATATAACCCAAAAAAGTGGCGCTGTCAAAAATGAACGCACTGTGTGAGGATTGTGTGTTTTGTTATTTGATTTTTTTTTTATCAAATACTTCAGTAATTCACAAAAATATATAAAGACTTGCAAGATAAACTATGTATCGACTATTCTATAAAGTTATTTTATGAACTGCGTAATGGACCTTGTCCAAGAGACGTCTAACCTAACGTTAGGAAGGTAAGTCACATTAATTTTGGCGGACTTTTGTCTTGATGTCAACTAATGTGGTAACTGATGCATACATTTTAATATCCGTATATTCTAATTTTTATACATTTATCGGCTAATGCTGGTAAATATGCTGATATGTTATATTAAGTGTATAAGCTAAAGTTTTATTAAATAATTCATGCTATTTGATAGCCGTCATGTTAACTGGCACTGGTTAAATACAAATGAGGACTATTAAATTGTTATCCTTCTGCAGTACTAGTAAGCTACTACTGAGTCACTCAATATACATCCTTATTATTTATGTATTAATGGACTATCATTGTATGTAGTAAAACGAAATATAATTTTATTCAAACAACACTATTTCCAAGCACATTAAATTAAAAAAAAAAACAGTAATATGAATCTACCACCAGTTCAGAAATCTGAATTTAATGAGAAGAGCAGACATGAAACATCGATATAATAGACTAAGAAATAAATGTACCATGAGAAAAATTGTATACATTAATTCCACATTCATTGATGGCATAATACCTGATATTAGCAATTGAATTTCAACACTTTAATAGTGATAACTCAAAGATGTCTTTTGATTTAATGTATTACAAATATAATAGGCTGGTGGCTTATCAGGTTAGTATATGATGTCACAGGCAGATATTATTGGTAAAC
Organism: Automeris io; assembly: GCA_036320925.1. Lineage (NCBI taxonomy): Eukaryota > Metazoa > Arthropoda > Insecta > Lepidoptera > Saturniidae > Automeris > Automeris io. The sequence continues at coordinate 8,016,309 of JAUDJH010000019.1, read as the reverse complement.
AAAAGTATATTTTAGTTGTTAATTTGTCATTGTTATCCCCACCTAATTTATTGCATTGCCAGGATATAAATATGATTGTATTCTTTGTTTAATGTTTTATACATAGTCAATCATTATTGTGGATTTAATTTGTTTGACTTAATTACATAGCAGTTCAGTGAAAATGGATATTATAGAAGATGAAGTAATTGAAAATAATTAAGTACAATGCTGTGATACCAAACTTTTTAATAACATTTATAAAATTAACATGGACTTATTCTGATAATCTACTTTCTATGATAGTGGTCCTTTAAAAGAAGTATGATGAGACTTTTGACTAAGCTGTCATGATACTGGTGACTATTGATAAAAAGTTTCCTTTATCTCAATATTTGGGGTCAGTTTGTGCTGTGCTTTACATCTGGTGCAATGTACTCATTTCACCAAGATATAAATAAATCTTAATTTATTGCTTTGGTAGCCTAGTGAATGAGGAACCGGTATCCATGCAAGACAACAAGTATTGTTATAGGTTCTAATCCCTGCACATATTTCTGTATTTTTCGAGATTGAGTCTATACTACTATACTAAATATACTTATGCCAGGGCACTATGCTTACGGGTGGAGGAAAATATCAACAGGAAACTCGCATAGCAACTAGTAGTGATGTCATATATATTTATGCCCTGAGAATGGCTAGGAGCTGTGCTCCTGTTTGCTTTAAACATGACATATAAGCCCAAGGCCACTATTGTTCTGGATACAGCCACTAATGTATCTCGTTAACCCGAAAAAAAATAGCATGATGATAAATTAGTTTCCTAAGTGTTTCCATTTATAGTTATTTCATCTACTTAAGACTATTGCTTCACACCTAACATGATTATATTATCTGAGGTATATATTATTAAATATTTTATGCCATTCCAGTAGAGTTGTGTATATTGGTTTATAAGTGTTGATTGTGTAAAATTACAATGTCAGTTATTACATTTCCGACTTTTATTGAAAAACTTACCAAATTTAAGTAACAGCAGTTACTACATATTGTGTAGTGAGACCCTAAAATTATAATATTTAATTATAATATATTGTCATGCTATATCCCTTATGGGGCGAGCAGAGGTGTATTAGTGGCTGTATCCACTTTACACTTATATATTATGCCCAATGTGACCACTAGTGCAGCTGACTGCCGTTTTTGGGGCACTTACACATGACATTTCTATTTCCTCATGATATTCAATGTTTGTCCTGAAACTGTATATGGTGTATTAAAATGTGTAGGTTTTCTCATGATGATTTCTTGAATCACTAATCAACTAGTAAACCTGTTTTAAATGCTTATCTTTAAATGGTCTATAAAGTAAATGAGGATAGATTGGGTATTTCAATGTCAAAAAAAGCAGAATCTATATTATATTTTAATTTTAATTTGGTTATTCATTGTATTGTAAGATAACACAAAATTCTGGAAATATTTGCATTTTTATTGAAAAATATATTATTTTTTAAAATATACTTTACAAAAGTATAAATAATAAGTATGTTTTATTTATACTTTTAAAACATTTCTTTTTATTTTGGTATCATGGCTTCTTTAAATGAGAATGGATGAAGTAAGTATATCCATAAATAAATATTAATATTACACAATGTAACATCACATATCACATAAACAGTCTATGACTCAGAGATCATGTTTTTGTAGGAATAATTTTACTTAAATAAAATTAATTATTTAATTAATGGAGGAATCCTAACAGTGGGGCTAGTTTACTCATTTTATTGTTTTTTTTTATCTACATAAGATATCATAGATATGAATTACCAATAATACATTTTGTTCCTGATAACCTTCACCTATCTAAATAACTTTGTGAATAATGTAAAGGTCAATGTATGTTCTAACAGTTTTTATACAGATAAAACTTACTTTGGATTTAGACTGAACACTAAAATGTGTAATTGCAAATTTGTGTGTTAAATATAAATAATTCTAAGTCTATTATTCTTCAAATCTATTATTTGTTTACAAAAATAAATTTTACAAGCACAAACATCCATGTGCTAAACAATTGCCTGTGGGCCCTATAAATGTTTGTTTAGACTAGGAATTGAACTTGTGCCCTTCAACATACAGAAACCAATTACACTCGTAATAATATTTCTCCTGATCTACAAAATTCCAAATACATAATTTGGATCACAACATTAAATATTAATTTTATTTGTACTATTATTATTATAATTAAATACGTAAATGTCAATTTGAATTTTATTTTGTTATTTAAATAAATAAATAAACCAGCCGGTGCACCGTTAGGTATAAACTGACTTATTTCTGCAATCCGTCATTTGAGCACACTTATTTTACCTAAATAATGCCCTAGGCAGTAGACTTAAGGGAATCTGCTGCCCGAAAGAGAGGGAGCTGGTGCGCAGCGTCCGGCAAGCCGCTCGTGTGAAGGGGTTGGAAGCGTGGGCTCTTCACACCAACACCTCCCAGAGGAGAAGCCTGAATAAGGTTTCTATTTTTTTTTTTCGTACGGGATGTAAGTTGATGGCTGGGATATACTTTCACAGATAAACTAGTGCTCAGCCGGCACCTGAATAAGGCTGTTAGCTCCTTGGGTGATTGGACGAATTTAGTTTCCCAGATCTGGGTAGAGTGGTTAGAGGGACACCCTCGTGTGATTTTGGTCAGTGGTAGTCTGATACACCGGGATCGCTACCCACACAGCGGCCCTGATGATTCCATGTAGAATTATCCCCCGGGATACCAAAAAAGGAAACCTTAAAATGCCACTGAACCATTCTAGTCATCTAAAATTCTCCTGTGATTTTCCTTGCAGTGAACTAATTGTTAAAAAAAGGCAAAATTATATCGAATGGCAGGATTACTTCATGGGCATAGCCATACTGACACGGCATCGTAGCAAAGATCCAGTTTGTCAAGTGGGTGCATGTATAGTGAATGCGGACAAAAAGATCATTGGTATTGGGTGAGTATTGTATGCTACAATCATTATTAAGCGGTAGAAGCCGAAATGTCTGTTATTTTTAAATAAGCAATGATACCCAAAGGATTTTAGAGGACAGATGGAACAAGGATTTTTAAATGGCATTACAGGTTAAGTTTACAAGATCGGTCTCAGTGAGATATCTGGATCATCTTTTGTGAGTATATTGGTACGATTAAGATTCATTGATTTTGAAAATATGAAATCTATATTTAAAAAAAAAATCGAAATTTACAAAAACTAGTAAACCTGACGTTCAGAGTTCTTCAAATAAAACTTTGAAATCGTGATTTAGGATTTGATCAAGAAAGCGACACTAAAACGACACAACATACAAATCTATAGCATAATATATATATAGCCTTAAGCCTGTGACAGAATGAGATAAAATACATTATACAACATTTCATACTAATCTCTCTTCTCTTTGCGCAGTGCTTCGTATAATTCCCGCCCTTATCTACCAAGCATTGTATGATATTCAATTATGTATATATATATTAGTCGTGAATTTATTTTAAAAATCTCTAAATGTTGTTTATTTGCATTAACTTAAACTTTACATTTAAAATAGTAATATTATTTATCCACTTCAGTCAATATTGAACAGAATCATTTAGGATTTTAAAACCTTTGGCTACGGCAAAAGGTTGTAACAATGACCGATTAATCCGATTACTCGGTTTCGGTCGGGTTTACCTACAATCGGGTACTTATTAAAAGTAATATAACATGCACAACCAGATTAGTCGGTTCGACCCATTTTAAAGACTTGCTTGTTAAGCCTTTACCTAACAGTCCATTTGAAAGTGTTACCGAATGTAGTTTTTTTGGCCGAATGTGGCCGAAGACGAAACATATGGTCCGACACTTCTGTTAACCCTTTGCACTCGATGCCCTTTTCGCTTGCGCTAACCAGCAAATCGAAACGGTTCGGCCAAATTCGGGGAACACTTTACAAATACTTAAAAACATTTATAAATAAACAAACGTATACAAATAATAAATTTTTACCAGTTTATACATTTATATGTTGAAAACAACAAACTTTATTACAAATCTCGCTGCGCTGCATCGAAATCGGCCGGGCACCGCTCGAGTGCAAAGGGTTAATAGAAGTGTCGGACCATATGTTTCGTCTTCGGCCAAAAAACTACATTCTACTTTGCATTCATCTTATTCTTTTAAATTTTCGTTTCATAGTGTCACATCCACATGTTAAGGTTGTGCGCGACCGCGCCGCCTTCATTCTCGGTCGTTTGCACCCTATGCTGTGCAAACGTAGTAAACTGTCGCTTAGAAATAAGTTGACTCTTTACAAAACCGTAATAAGACCGGTGATGACCTACGCTAGCGTAGTATTCGCCCAGAGCCAGTCCGCTTCTCTGGATTCCCTTCAGGTCATCCAAAATAAATTCTTGCGTAAAGCAGTGGGTGCCCCGCTGTACATGCGCAACATAGATCTCCATGACGACCTTAAGCTGGAAACGCTCGCCAGTTTCATGCAAAATGCATCTCGTCGATATTTCGACAAGGCGCAGCATCACCCTAATCCTTTAGTCCGCAGTGCCTGCAATTACACACCGAAAAGCGGCATCGCGCGCAAACTACGCCGCCCGCGTCATGTCCTATTGGATCCCGTCGATTCAATTACCGCGGCCCTTGCGACCGCCGATCCTATCAACAACGAGGTACACACAAGCACTCGTCACATTCCGAGACACCGGCGTCGCCGGCGGCGCCGACGACGACGATTAAGGATAGGTCCGTCAATTGTTGTTTAAATAACGCAGTTTCACTCCGACGCAGCCTTGAGTTTCTTTCGGCGTTTCTTCTCAAGGTAGTCGCTTCCGAAACGCTGGTAGATCACCGTTAGGTTCGTTTTTCAATTGGCCGGCCGCCCAAGTCGAGGTCCGTACCCACAGGGGTGCCCTTGCGTAGCCGCCCAACCCATAAATTTCGCTGGCTGAGCGCCCTCTGCGTTCGCCCACCAAGCCCGGTTTTGTTGTGAAGGTCTTTCCCAGGCCACCAACGTAGGACACGCCGAAAAAAAAAAAAAAAAAAAAAAAAAAAAAAAAAAGTGTCACATTTTTTATTGCGTTTGAACTACAACGCAGACAATTTTAATACCTATTTTCTAATTTAAAACAGGGGATGTGATTTGATTGATGGTTCCATAGATCCAACTTAAACAATGTTCCAATATGAACAATAATTCGAGGTGGTCATCAAGAGAAATGAAGACATATTTATATAAGTATTTATATTAATACAAGTTTTATTAAAATATGTTGAAAATAGAATTAAAACTTCTAATATGGTTTCCCTCCGTAACATTGAAATAGTTTTACGAAATATAAATATCATTTCACATGAATGGGCGTATTTTATCATCACTACTACAGACAAAGGTGGTGGCAGACCTAAATAATGATTGTAAAATTATAAAATAACAATTAAATATGAATAGAGCTACTAATATAACTCTGCTCACCCCCAAAGGGACATAACGTGACGATATATTATCTTTAAAATGTGAAAACAAAATTTCAGATACAATGGAATGCCTACTGGGTGTAGCGATGATCAATTTCCGTGGGATAAGGAAAACAAACATTTGTATGGTAAAAGCCTTTACTTTGAATTCACCATCAACATCATGTAAGCCGTAAGTGAGCTGGCCTTAGACCTCTAATGTATTCCACAGCGGCCAGTAGGATGCGTATCTAGCGTCGTCCTGCGATCTAAATTAGATCCTTACTGCAATTGCCAGGGCGTGACTTGCTCTTGAGTACAATCCTGCTCCATACCATCTGCTCTATGAGCTGTGTCCTGCCCACTGCCACTTCAGTTTGCTAATGGTGGCGATGAATTCGTCTACGGATTTCTTTATTCCTGATTCGCTCACGTAGAGAAACACCAAGCTCCAGGATCCTCTCTATGGCTCGCTGTGACATTGAGTTTTCTAATGATACCCAAAGTAAACGACCACATTTCTACGCCGTATTACTGAGAGCATACATCAAAAACCTATTTTCATGCTCTATGGTACTTTAATTTACAACTTATTTAACACAATAACAACAATGCAATCGTTATTTATAACGATTTCACGGTGCATTTTAATGCACCTTGCGTTGTAAGTGTCCAAAGGTAGCGGCAAACAATCGGTCTAGCCTGATGGTAAGCTGTCTGTCTACAAAAGTTAAAAAATCCACCAAAAAGTCAGGCTTTTAACCAGGTCGCGATGTACAGCTCTTCATGCAGCCATCCGATATAGGCAGCTTACCAAACTCACCATCGCGTGGTCTACGTCGAATGCCTTTGCATATAAATAAATACTCTAATAGTGGCTGCGATGACCTAGAGGATAGTTGGTGGAGGTGGTAGAGTTTCCATGCGCCGTGACGCGAATGTTTGTTAGTTTGAATCTCAAGATCTACCTTTGGATATCTCCAAATTACTTACAGATTCCGGCACCACATGTCCACCGATGAAGGAAACATCGTGAGGATTTAATAGAAATGCCATGTCTAAATGTCCTAAAAACGGTAATTAGCTACACTTCTGAATCTGAGCTCGGGGAACGAACAGCCTCATTAGGCTTCCTCTCTAGGAGGGATGGGCGTAAAGAACCAACTTCAAACCTTTCTCACAGTCAGCGCCGCTCACTCTGCACCAACTCCTTCTCATCCGAACAGCAGACTCCCACAAGTCTATTGCCCGGATAATTTGCAGCCTAATCTAGCCCACTGTTGTTTACGATTCCAAGTTCATCCCAGTAAAACTCCCAACTCCAAATCTGAAATTTCTAGGCACAACTTTGGCTTTTCTTACACTTTACTTAAGCATTACACATTATATTATTTAATAATTGTCAAAGTACAGTCAAAATATGTTATAACGACATCGAAGAGACTACTTATATTTAATCGTAACAACCGGTGACGTATTCGACATACGATCAATCATATAGCATTCGGCCAGGACCTTTGTTCCGGGTCAATATAATCGGTATGTTGTTCTAAACGATGTCGCCAGAAACGGTTTTGACTGTATATAGTCAATTATCGATTTCCTCAACTAATAAGAAACTTAGGCTATACTCTGATTCTTATTATACATTATTTTTTTTTGCCAAATTCGTGCTATTTCTTGAACAAAGTCGTAGCAAAATCAAGTATCATCTATCTCAGACTAAATAATCTGTGTATTACATGTATGTGCAGTATGCCACGCCGAAATGAATGCAATTTTAAATAAGAACTCTGCGGATGCCAAAGGCTGCTGCATCTACGTGACGCTATTCCCGTGCAACGAGTGTGCTAAGATGATAATTCAGTCGGGAATAACCAAAGTGATATATTTATCAGATAAAAAAAATGCTAAAAACAAATACCAAGCGTCGATGAGAATGTTCGACGCGGTTGGAGTTCAATACGAGTAAGTTTGATTTCTGCCAATCGTTGTTCTTCAAGTGTTGTTGTTGTTGTTGCTCGGCCGTGCGCGTTAGCACCCACGGCCGTCGACTATAGGCGACGCTCGGCTGTGTGGGGTCATCTGCGGCCGTCGCCTATAGTCGACGCTCGTACCAAAGTGGTTAATTAAAGTCAACAGATTGAAGATTTTTATGTTCTAGATTAGCAAAATAAAATAATCATCACGCTATATCACTTTCGGGGGAACCAGAACTCGACATAGCAAGTAGTCGTTGGCTCAGATTCATGTACGTGTTTCTGGGGCTTTCGATATTAAATTCAGATTTAGGCACCACATGCTCACCGGTGAAATAAAATATCGTGAGGCTTTCCTCACATGCCGCATGGCATCTAATAGAAATGTGAGCTACTGTCCACGTCGAGTGAGACATATAAACGCAAAGTGGATACAGTGTATGTATCTCGGCTCATCCCGTAAGGGATATAGCATAAATCGTGCTACGATTTTCGCTTAGATTTGTCCCTGGCATTAGGCGGTAAAAGACAGCCGCACACGACTTCATTATATTTTTAATAGCCAGTACAGTCCTATTAGGATCTCTCGGAATAAAATAAGTACTTTTAAACGTACAATGAACATTGAATGCGAAATTTCTTATTGTCAAGAGCCTCTGGTCTTTTGTATTGTGAATATAAGTTACATCTGAAATATTTATGAAATTTCATAAGTAGTGTCCCGATAACGGCGACCAGCCGCGCTACTAGTCAAATTGTGCGAAACATATAAGCGCGTAGTTGATAAAACTATAAAAGAATATCTGCTTACCCAGAAACTATATAGCGTGGTGACATATGTGTAAATTAACGTCAGGGAGTTCAATTATTATGAATGAATTCAATTTTAAGGTGTGTGAAATTTTGTTTTCAGAAAATATACACCAAAGCGTAAATTAATTGAACTTAAATTCAATGACCTGCATAATGACGATGGACTTTTAGAAACAAATTGATATATTTGTGGTCTAGAAAAACATGTTTATGAAATAAATTATAATAATACTTTTGTATTGATATAATGATATTTTCTAAATAAAAATGATTTTTGATTTAAGTCTATAGTTGCTTTATTATAGATGTAACGAAATCCCCACATTTCTAGGCTAATGTGATTTTTAATAGTATGTAGATGTAAATTAATAAAAATGTTTAGTACCAGCATATTTTCTCCTAATCCAATAATCACTTCTACTACCAAGTTCACCCAAACACTGCTTGATTTTACAGATTTACAAAAATAATTTACTTTAAAGCTACTAACATACTGCCCTTTAAAATATACAATTACTAAAAAAAAAAACTGTCCAAACGTACGTTAAACTATGCAGTTATTATAAAATATTGCCCTATGCAAGTTATCAAAAAATTTATTGCACTGCCGTGTTCATATCCCAGTGATATATTTGCGGCAGTAGTCTCATATTATTGCTTCCATCATACTTTCTTATTTGATTCTAGTCTGACGAGGCGTAAGAGATAACTTTATTAATATTAGTCACTTAAAACCCATTACAATTTATTTATTCTCAACACTTCTTCCGAACAGCGCTCTTTGATCAGGTACTCCATTGGCTAGACTGAATTGAAGAAACACCTGTTATGATCATTGTATCAAACCTTGGGCCTCCATTATATATGTTATTCATTTACGGAATAATAGTTAATCTTGACATCTATGTTTCATATATTATTTGAACACAGGAATCGAAGTACTTATATTCTCTGATCTTACATTTTATAATGTTACCAACTGAAATATAATTAATACATACAAGAAATACATTTTTCAATATTTAATGCTATTCATATATCTATCATCATTTTTAAGAGTATTACGAATATTCGATGTTAAGGTTGCTTATTATTGTAACACAATATAAAAAATACATTATACTTCTTTCATTTAAACAAAATAGCAATAATTCAATGTAGGTCGCGGAGATATTCAATAAGATATTTTTTGTAATTAAATGTACGGCAATTAAACAAACACTAATTTTTATAAAATAAAATTTAATTACTTTATGTACAAAGTAGGTACGAGTACATTAACTCCGATCATACAATTCGAATACGACAAAATTAATATGCTCGAAATATCAAGAGTTGTTAATACGCAAACGAGACCCAATCATGTGTTAAAATTACAGGACAATAACAAATAAATATCATGAGACTTAAAAAAGAAACAGTCTATGATCGAAGCGTTTTAAATAAACAAATACAGTGCAATATTATCACACTTTTCCATCAAAGTTCAACGATAATTTCCAATATGTATAATTATTGCTTATACAAAATCGATATTTTAATAGAAATACATTTAAAAAAGCTAGAAATAAATGTAATACATTAGAATTATTGATCAGGCATTGAATTAAGATCCTTTAGTTTGGAAAACATTGTTAAGACTTTTTTTTTTTTCAATATATGACAAGGTACGCTGTAGAGATCATAGTAAATATCGTTTAAAAATACATCGCATTTAATCATCATCATCATCGTATTTGAGGGAAATTTTTACAAAATTTAACACCATGTTGTTGATTGAACTAATAAAAACTCTCAAACCATAATGGGTAAAAAACGACAAATTAACTAACACGTGTGCCTTCACGGAACCCAAAATAAATTATTTCAGAGCATTTCAGTATCGTAACAATTATTGTCCAAACTTTACACATATCTACAAAAAAGTAAGGATTATTTTAAATTCACGTATCCTAACGTCCCACCGAGCAGTCGAGTTGAAAATCTTCAGAACAAACGTTATTGTACAAACTTAAATATAAGAATTATTTACAAAGCGTTTCTCTATATTTAGTAAACCTCGAAACTATCTCATATGATATAGTTTAGTGACACGGTACTTTGTATATACAATAACGGTCATCACTTACATTGCCGCTTAAGGGGCATCCGGACCTATCGGGCTTTATTGACTGGTAACGCAGTCAGTGAATTGATGATTAATGAGTGTTTAAAAGTGTCGAAATTTAAGAAATATTTCTGAAATATATATGATTACGGAAATAACATATGTCCGATTTGCAACTCATTTTTTATTATAATTCGGAAAATCTGGATGCCGCTTTAGCGCTGAACACTTGAGGTCGCTCATCGTAACACAAGACAAAATCCAAGAGATTATAAAAGTTGTTAGACCAAAACACTTAAGACAAATACATAAGTTCCCAATATCAAATTAGAAAAAAAAAATACTCTATAGACATTCGAAAAGATCGCAAAACTACATAAGTGGTATTATTAGAAAAAGTTATATTTGTCTATATATGTCGACCAATATTTGGTCGATTTAAGTCTTTTTAAATGTTAGTCAGTATATTTTTATAGTAACTCGATAAAATGACTTCTTTGTACTCCAAGAAGTGGGCGACCATCAATATGCCGTCCTGCTTACACAGTGAAAGGTAAACAGATTTCCAGTCCTCGCGATCGGATCTTAAAAATTGGGTATGTGTTACATTGTCGCTATTGAAATGCTTATTACTGAAATACGAGGTGTGGAAGGCGCTTATCGATGCGACATCACCTAATCCGGTATACACGGAATGAGTAAGAATGTCTTCGGAAGGGTAGTAAGGCACAAGATTTCTACCACCGCGATAGTTTATGCAGCATCTATTGATTACTTTATATGAGTGGTTACATTCCGGCAGTTCGGCGGTTAGTTTTTGCCAGTTACGGCGGTTAACAATCGATTAGAAAAAAGAAGGAACAATCGATAAAGCTTAGATAAATTATATCTGTTCATTACATATTTACTAAATCCTGCCTTCCTTAAAAATGGACTTAATTTTTACTATCATTTGATTATCGTTCCAATCAAAGCGGGGCAATACTAAATACTGATAAATCTACTTTAAAATAAACGTGATCTTAGTAACTCGTATGAAGGCTTTGTTTTTTATAACTAGAATTAAGATTCCACATCTATTTTTTGGCACTAGAGATCAACCACTGACTGGTTGTGTCTAGTTGTACCACTGTAGAGAAGGCCAGCCTTGGGTGTTTAGTAAATAATTAGTTTAATAAATAGGACACACAAGATTTAATCCACTGTCACCGGTTGCATCTAGTTACTAACCAATCATAACTGGTGGCGACTTCCTCGATCTGGTACTAGTCTAGAAATAGGTGCAACCGGTTATAACTAGTTAAACTAATGCATTGCCGCTTTTGGCCATAAGATATCGCTAGTTATTGCGTTTTTTTAAGACACTACATCACATGAATATTAAATCTCTACACAGGTTACGATCAAATTATTTACATATCTCTAACAAGAGCGCTCTTTTTAATTAAACTAAATTTTGTATGAGATAGGTTACAGTTTTTGTTTAGAAATACGTAGTGATACATTTAATCAAAGTTGTTCAAAAACCAATATATGACCACAACATTTTCTAGAGAGAAACAATGTTACCAAATACTAAAATCAATCGTTTACTTTTACAACATAGAATCATTCATTATCTGCCGAAAAAGAAAAGGTTTATATAATCTTTCGTCAGTAAATCGTCCCATTACAGGACACGGTAAAAAGTCCTTATCTTATTAGGTAACTCATATTATTTTCCATAGAACACTTCCAATACACTTCAAAGTCAAGTGTAGTGTAACAAACTACATAAAGAAATATATATTATTGATACAACTAATTGGAGTTATAAAAAATTCCAATAAGATTTAGAGAAAATCAGGGTCCTGTAATGGGGTTCCACGGGCAAGAGATTATTATTTTTTCATTTAGAGCTAGCTTTAGTGACAAAACTCAGGAAAAGAAAAATAAAACTCTTTAAACAAGGTTACATTAGTCGCCGACTATCGATTTAATTTCCTAGAAAATCTTTAGATAAGCGATTGACGAATCGATGATAAAGATCAATACTTGATTCGATTTGACAATTATAAAATTATTGAAAACAGTAAAACAATTACATGTAATTTTCTTTACTAAAAATTGCCTAAAACATAGTTTTGCCGTATTGTGTATAGAGAAATATTACAGACAACGTTAGATTAAGTTAAGGAACATTCATTTGTTTTTATAGGTATTAACGACCCGTATATCTCATACAAGTAAATTAATTATAAAACAACTTTAAGAAGACTTGGTGTTCATTAGATGCCCTTTATACGTCTTAACGAAACGTTATAAATAATATTAATTGTAATAAGTGACTGAACACAATCATACGATTGACATTTGTGACAATTGATATGACAAGACTATACGACCGAATCCAACAAACACCAATAACCACATACTTAAAAAAAATCGAATTATAGACATTTTATAAATCAGTCATAACAAAATTAAAACATATTTCTTTGTTAAGAAACTCTTTTTACACACGTATATACAACTAAAAAGCATAAGTTTCGAGTTTTTGAGATAATGAGTTAAACAAATTTATAATTATTCCGCTATGCATAATGTTTCATTGACTGATTTGTCGACTTTTAGGCATGCAAAGAAGTCTACAAAATCTTATTTTAGACACGTTCAACTAATTTTGTACTAATGGAAAAAATAGCATTATAATTTAGAATCGACATATTACAATTATCGACAATCCCGCAAATGAACTGAAAACAAAATGTCCACTGTATTCATAGATGGGCAAAATGTAATCGGATTAATGAAAATGATTAACGATTACATTTTACGTTTTTTACCATTAATATGACTGCATTTTGCTCATTTATGTTTTAAACACTACAAAATCCCAGATTGTATACACATTTATCATTTCTTAATGTTTTAAATGGATTTAATCATGATTACAGAACAAGAAAATTAAAATCACGACTACATTTTGTAACCATTCAACATTAATCAGATTACATTTTGCCCATCTTTGACTGTATTACTATGTTGTGTAAGTCTATTTATACATTTATCGATATCGGTAAACAGCGATAAATATTCGTCACTTAGATATAATGAACACAACTAGATGCAGTTACACCTTTCACTCTAAGATATGAAATAAATGTATAACATATGAAAGGGACGTACTATGATGACTGTAGTACGAAATGCCATATAAGGGAAATTGTTTTAATGACAGCCTCTTCTTAGTGTTGTATCTAAGATTAATAAAATATTATCGATGTTCGTCTAGGAAAAAACGGGCATACTAGACATGTCAGCCGTGTAACAACTTGCAAGCATATTTCATTTGAAAAAATAAACCAGCAATAATTATTATTATGAAATTATGAATACATATTTTATTGTATAATTCATTATCTACAGGGTAACTTTTCAACGTGTCATCAAAATTTGAGGTATTTTTCGAGTTGATATTTTTTACAAGTCTAAAACAAGTACACAATAAATGGACAGCAGAAATAATAATTTTAAAAGGTTTGATGTAAAAATGAATAGTTTGAAAAGGGTAATGAAGAAAGCTTAGAAATAACAAATACATTTTTTAAGTCGATAGTGTGTTTATAAGAAATAGTGTGTGATATGGTTGAAGAGAAGAGAGTCCCTGCTGGCAATAAATTTTGGAGCTCTAGTAATAAAAAAAAATTATAGGTTCTAAAAAGTAACATTACACAAACAGCAAAACTAACAGTGCTCCTGGTACATACCCAAGTATGACAGTGAAGTCAAGAAGCAAGAAAGTAAAATATAGATAGATATAACAGTATAAACATGCAGCAGTTGAAACGACTTGAGGAAACGTCTGAAGTAATTTAATCTACTGAGAAAGCTAAGAAAAAATTTGAGATAGTGCATGATATATAAACAAGTGTAAAAAAGACGTTATGTTTGATAACGTATTACCTACATATATTTCACTAAATATTTTAATACCTCCCTTTGATCCCATGTTGAAATTTTATCCTATATCACGTGTTTGGTCGACGAACAAAACTGTTCACTTGACAGAAAGAAACCATTCCGAAATTCACTGCCGTATTTTCGTCTTTTGCACATTTTTTTTTTATATTAATTTTAATTCCTTGTCTAAATTATTGTTCTGGTGAATTTAACTCTCACTAACACGTTCCCGCCGGCATGTACCAATAATGGTACATCGAGGACTGTTCCATTGGTCGGCGTGTACCATTAATGGTACAATGAAAGAAATCAATTTAATTTGTATTTTTTTGCTAATAAAAAAAAAAAGATTGCAAATGAATGCAGGCATAGTCGGCAGAAGCACTTAATGAGAGATATGCGATTCCGTGCAAAACGGTGCCGCCCGATGAGACAAATTTGATTTTACAGAGCCGTCAGATGTCAAAGACAGCGAATTCAGCCGCCGGCGGGAACGTGTTAAACAGCATTCCTGCTCACCCCGTAAGGGATATAGCGTGACGATATATTATTATTAATTTTTATTTTATTCATTGCTCCATTATAAATAATATTCACACAATCTTATAGCAAATATTAGTTTATCAATTTGTCTATACTAAGATTTCTGATAGTTAAGACCATAACAACTTTGTAACTCACTCAAACGAATAAAACACATAAAATAATCTAGGCCACAATGATATGCCCAGTTGGAAATTGCTTTTATACCTTGATACTGAATCTTGCCATTGTTCCATATTATTCTCGTGACATTTTTGGGATCAGCCAAGTTAAATCCTAGTTTAATAGTGGTGTTACAAGCAATTACTACTTCTTTTTTTATAACATAAAGTAAAACCACTTTACGCTAAAACCGTATTTATAGGATGGTTTTCAAAGAGAATGGAGATTCCTGTGACTTAAATTTTAAACATATTTTGGATACCGAGAACATCTCGCATGATCCAGTTACATCTGTGTGTGTGTATCTGTGTACCAGTTGAGTAAAAGCGAAAGTGCTTCTGTCCATTTTAGGTTTTATGTTAACGCAGTAGTACTCTATATTTACATCGCTTTGAGATTATAATTTGAACTAAATTTAATCCCGTTCAAAACTGCTATAAACACTTTTCAAATGTAACTTTTTATAACATTTTGAAGGCTCATTTGTTTATCTCATGCCGAGATTCATAGACGATACTTTGACTTTGCTTAGGCTTACAACTTACTTCAAACATTACAAGTGTATAATTTGATTAAACGTCTCGCTTTATCCTAACTCGCCGATTACGTCAATTGGAATTTGGCTTTGCGAAAATCTAAGTTTCAACTTAATCAAGTCCCTATTATATATTAAGTTTTTTTTAAAAGCGAACTTATTTTCTAAGCAAAGTCAAGGCAGCGTCTATACATCTCAACGTCAGTTTCAAAATTATACCAGAAGAGCTTTCGTCTTTTCACCCCGTATATAAAGCTTGGACAAAAATACGCTTCGTGTCGCGTACGAACCTCATTGCAATGATACAAATTTGTCACAATATCGAAGGGGTCTCGGTTTCCATTCGATTTCAACTCTGAAACGGTCGTGTCGTAGCGCGGTTTAGTTGTTGACTGCGATCTCCTTTGGCTGCAGGGGCGTGGTCTCGTCTGCGATGTGGTTCTCCGTAAACTCTTGTGGGGGCGCTGGCGGTTTGAAGGCTATCGCGTATGGGTATTTAGCCCGGCACGCCTCTATGTATTGCTCTGTTTCCGTCTCGCACGGACCGAAATCGCCGTCTCTGAGACTTTCTAAAACATCGACGCAGCCCTGGAAAAATAAAGAAATATATGTTCAATTTTATTCTAGTCTGGAATCGCTCCAGTTGCGGAGAGAGCTAAGTTGAGAGAGAGTAAGAACTAAGCGAATCTACCTTTTGTGTCACAACGAATTTAATAAAAAGTTTTAACCTTGTTCCGCCCTCTCCCTTCCTTAATAGATCCACGCGCGGGGGTTTACGGAGTCACAGCTACAAGGTATCCAACATCCCAGCTAGGACTTGAAGTTCTCTAACTCTTACTGCAGCCGGGTCGTTGGGCTGTGGAATGGTCTCCAGGCGAGCGTGTTCCCACTGTTCTATGACATGAGATCCTTTAAGCGTAGCGTAATAGCTGCGACTACTGCGAGACAAGCCAAAAAAAATGCTTTTTGGTCGAAAGTCAATCACCGAAACTCGACGTGTACGCAACAAACAGTGGTAGGTTTTAGGTGTACCTGTATTGAGAGGTCAGGGTAGTGCAGCGCCGTGGCCAGGCGCAGCGCGTCTGCGGTGCGCTCCGGCAGCAGACGGCGCAGTGCGCGCGCGCCCCACAGCGCGGCCGCCTGCGACTCGCCGGCCCGCCTGCTCAGGTACTCCTCGGCTATCTGCAGCGCCGGCCGGCCCCGCACCATCTGACAACGTTACAACAATACACTGGACGTGATACTTATTCAGACGTTTTTTTTTTTTTTTTGTGACCCGGGTGTATACTAGAGATGCCACGAATATTCGGCAACTATTCGGCCACTTTTTTTGCTATTCGGTATTCGGCCGAATAGTACGTACTATTCGGCCGAATACCGAATACCAAATCATGTACAAAAGGCACGTTATATTACTCATAATTATCTATTTATTTCCAAATTACAACACTTTAGTAATTAAAATTGATCAGTGGTAAGATGTGATGGACGAAAATAAGCTTTTCAGCATTTTTTGGCAGTAAACGATTACGCTTTTCATCGAAATGTTACTAGCCTCAGAAAATAACCTCTCACTAAACACGCTACTTCCAGGAGAAGAAAGATAAAGTTTAGCAAATTTCGAAAGCTTTGGGTATTGTTTTTCGTTTGTATTGGGTATTGTATTGTCTTTGCTGGCCGCGCCAACGCAACGAGGAAAACAGGTTGCAACTTGCCTTAATCCAGCTAACGCGCCCCCGACAAGCATGTATTCCATGCCGAATATTCGGTGGCCGAATATTCGGCGCTTCGGCCGACAGCGTTGCCGAATATTCGGTATTCGATATTCGGTCAATTCACTATTCATGGCATCACTAGTGTATACGTATGTATGCGCTCCTGCATAGGAGCATTAGAGCCTATGTAAGGGCTGCGACTCCGGTGTGTCAGACTCCTACTGAGTAAAAACCCCCGAGGTGTCCAATCGTTTGTTCTAATCGCTCCACAAGGGCCTGGGAATTTGTCCAGAAGACCTAAGAGCGAACAACCTTGTTAAGGCTTCCTCGCTGAGAGAGGTGGGTGGAAAGATCCAAACCCCCTTCGGAACGCCGCCCTCAAGTCTACTGCCCGTTCAGACGGATACAACATGAACCCTTATCAACTGAAATACTCTCAGACTTGTCATGCTGGCGATCTACCTCCAGATTAGGCTGAAATTTATTGATGTATGTATATGTTACGGAGCACCGGTGTAGAAAGCTCTGGGAGCATGCGCGGGACAGCGTCAGCTACTCCAAGCATGCGCCAGATTTTGAAAGCTATCATTAAATAATCTTAAATGGAACTAACATCGTTTTATTTGCATCAACAAATATTATTAGTCAATTTACAAGTAATTAATTTATAATCGTTTCATTTATACACGCAGATTTAGCTTAACCTTTACTAAAACATTACAATTTATATTACCCAAACAATATCAAAAGATTTGGCAAGTCACCGTTTTTGCCAACATGGACTTGTCTCTGCGAATACTATGGCTATACATATAGTTCCTGTTATATATTAAGTTTTTTGTCGGGGATTTTGTTAGGGGGAGTAGATGTAGCCAAAAGTTACACGATATTCATTGACTATGAAACGCTACAAAGTTCTCCAGTTCAGCAGGGTTTAATAATATCAAGTAGTTACCGGTTGGGACTCTGTGGTGAGCACGGTGGCGACGTGAGGATCCAGCGTGGACAGTGCGTCGTCGAACCACCGCTGGAACCGCAGCAGGCAGTCGTGTAAGTGAGGGTGCTCGCTGTCCAGCCGCCACGCGCGCTTTATGCTTTGCAGCATCAGTAATGGCTTTTCTGAAACCGGAATTAACAAACATTCATTGTTTAAGACTGTGCAACATGAGCCAATGCTTTTATCCACTAGGATAACAAAAATTAAATGTTAATAAACTATGATATTTTACATTATACTGCATAGTATTCTTTGCTATTCGCATCGACAATGATCCCGAACTCGAGACATCGCGTCTCTGTATGTGTTCTACAGCTTGTATTTACAATGAAGATTTCTTTGAAGTAACGTTCGATCTGATACCTCTCGTGCCATTTCAAACGCGCAGCTATCGCCGTTTGTCTTTGTCTTTTCCTCACACTGTAACGCCTCACAGAACCGCGACAAAACAACAATTTTCTAGAACATTCTTGTAGTGCTGTTTGGCGTTGTGTTGGGCTACCAGGTATAATTTTTCTCTAGAACTATGGCATAGGTTACTTCAATCTCTTTCGCACGCGCAATTTTTTCTGGGTGATAACTCGGTTTTAGTTAATGTGATTTTCATTTATTACTGTTAAAATCACTAGTAATTTTACAATTTTTCCCAATTCTAGTTGCAGTGTCCATACCATCAGGTGGGTAGTTGTGTAGTAAGTTTGCCGACAAAGATTTAAAAAACCCAGTAAATAAGTATGTTTTTACCTTTTCTAAAGTATATTTCGAATGCCATTAAATGTGTATCTATTCTATCCGCTGCGAGCATTCGCAATGGTTGTAGGAACTTAAGAGCTTGCTCCAACGGGTCATCTGCCTGGAAATGAAGGATATAAATTAATACCTCGCAATAAATTAAGTTTCTTATAAAAACCCTATCCTATATAACCGTGGCTATAGTGGCAGAGTGGATAACAGACCGGTTTCCATGCGCAGCAACGCGAATGATCGCAGGTTCGAAACTCGGAATGTACCTCTCGGTTTTTCCAGAATAGGCACGGATTTAGGTACAACATACTTACCAGAGAAGTAAAACAGCATGAGGAAACCGGCTAGGCATCTAATAGAAATGTCACGCGTAAGTGCCCAAAGAACGGCGATCGGCTGCGTTACTGGCCATATTGGGCTCGACTTATATACGCAAAGTGGATACAGCCACTAATGTTCCTCTATTTCTGCTCACCCGATACGGGGATATAGCATGACGATACATATAACCTTAACGTGCATCCAAGTTCAATTAATATACATCACATTGTTCTATTTATGATCTAATTATCACTTAGCAGCTAATAAATTCGTAAGGGCATTATGGATTCTTGGATTCTATTCAATTCCTGCTTTACTATATACTACTTTCAGTACAAATCGATAAAAACCTTTTTTAAATTAGTTAAACATACACACTGGTATAGTATGCAATGACAGTAACTCTGTCTGCAACGCCTAAGGTCCTGGAGTCTAGTCCCGGTAGCAGCAACCTTTTCCCTGATGAATGGATTACTTTGTCATGAATTATAGGTAAATATATGTATGTGAGTATGTATACCATTGTCTAGTACCCGTAAAACAAACAATCTTTCTTCGGGAATATTGTGTGTAATTGTTCAGAAATATAAAAAAAAATATTTTTTACTAAATCCTCTCACACATCCGACAAACCTCTCAATTTCGAAGTTTATTCTCATCTCTTGATTTTTTTTTTTCAACTTGACGAAAATCCTCATAGGACCGTCTCGGCCGCACAGGAGGGGTCGACCGAAGTGTGTTGGATTTATATCGGCTAGAAACCGCAAGGTAACTTTTTCCCACCACTTCCGACAACACTACACGGTGCATTTCGGCAGAACGTATCATAACTCTCCGCCGACTTCTCGAAGGATCTCTTAAGAACTATTTTATCCACAACGTTTAAGTGGAAAACCTTCGTTACCTTGAACTATATAGTATTATTATTAAACTGGTAGCGAGTGATTTTCTACATCGGTTATTTATGACTATTTAAATTGTTACCACGCGGTACGTTCTCAAGTCAACTTGTAAAACTGTTACTTCCACTAAAGGAAGTAGTGTAAGGAAGTGTAATGTGCCAGTAGAAAAACAAAGCCGTTATTTAAATCGAATTGTTTTGCTCGGACTTATTAAATGTTACGTGACCTTAAATCTCCGAAGTCAATAAAACAATATCTTATTGTTACACATCCTAGAAATACCTACACTTCTGATTTGAATCAATGTCGAGCCATAATTCATCGCGCAGAAGGTCTTTTAAAGTATATATAAATTGTACCCCAGGAAAGCGAAACTTTCAATTGAGGCGTCTAGTTTGAAAACCCGCTAAAACGATTTTTTGTACAAAATTACATAATAGTTCTAATAGTAATTTGAATGTTTTTATCAAAGCAAATATTATATATGATTTTTTTCTTTTTTGCTTTTCACTCTAGAATAATAATTTAAATACCTTATAAGAATGCGATTGTTAAATAATAATAATAATAATATAAGCCTTTATTATAGAATATTTTACATACATTTTTTTAATTTATTTTTTTAACTACTCTACTTGTCTTCCGACAAAAGCCTCCTCTAAGGATTTCCATTTTCTTCTATGTCTAGCTTCCCTGGGCCATGTTTTTCCTGCCGTCTTTTTTAAATCATCTTCCCATCTCTTGATTTGTCTTCCTTTATTTCTTTTTCCGTTTCTGGGATACCATTCCGTGATGTTTCTGGTCCATTTTCGTTTGTTGTCACGCAACATATGGCCTGACCAACGCCATTTAAGCCTTTTTATTGTAGTTTCGACATCTTTAAATTTAGTTTTTGCTTTTGTGACTTGTTTTTTAATTTTATCTTTTAATTTCACACCTAATACACTCCTTTCGATACCGTTTTGGCAAACTTTTAACTTATTTAATTGTTTATTTGTAAGTGCCCAGGATTGGCAAACATATGTCATACACGGCAATATACAAGTATTATAGTCTTTCCTTTTATGGTGTATTGGTAGATCCTTGTTTTTCATAACCTCGCTGAATGACCAATATCTTTTCCAAGTATTGGTCACCCTTCTTTCTATTTCTTTGTTTGTGCTATCTTTTGTTGAAATTAATTGCCCTAAATATATGTATTCATTTACATACATCACACACGAGTATGTGATTATTAAGTCAAAGATTAATTATACGTTTTCATAAATTTATGTGATATGAAAAAAAAAGGTTATAGCGGGTTTTGAAACTAGAGGCCACAATTGTGATATTGGTAAAATTATTCATGATGTTAGACATCATGAAAGAGGTTGTTTCCATAGCAATAAGAGCTGGTATATTCTCCAAAACAAAGACTCCCTAAATAAAATTTAGAAAGCTTACCCTAGCTAATTTGTCCGGTATGAGTTCGTCCAACTGAGGAGCTTCCGGATCCCCTTGCTCTTGTTGCTGCCGTGCCTTGTGATGCTGCTCCCGTTTCACCTGGAACCACATTATGTCGTAGTGAATATTGAGGTACAACACCGTCTGGGTGATTGTGATAATATCAAAATATTTGAAAATGTAATAAATTATAGTTAACTAATCACCTGGACTTGAGCAGCCAATGCACTTTCCTGCTCCGCTTTACGTTTGGCTTTCCTCTGTTTATTTCTTAGTTTTTTCAGTTCTGACGGCGCTAAGTTTTCTGTGAACAAGGATAACAACAATATTAACATTAACAAAATTCTAACAATATTTAGATACTACCTAATAATATTTATAACTGTTTAAGTGAAAAATGAAAAAGGAATGAAAAACTTATACAAATGTAGTAATGACAAGGAAAGCTAGATAATAACCTCTTTATGATCTACATGTGTTTTAACATTAATGCAAAGAATAAAGCAAGTCCGAACGAGTTGTTTACAACCAATTACACTTAATAAGTACACCAATGACATGTTTTACATAATGATAACCTGTGGAACAGACATATCACAACTCTATACGTAACTTATAAATTATTTATATAGGATAATATTTTTAAAAATCAAGTAAAGCTCATAATGAAATGTAGTTTTCATAAATACAATATTAACTATATTTTTAATAGTAGTTAATCATTGCTAATATGGTAAAATTTTTATTTATTCTTTCTCAACAATCACAGAAATAAATTCCTTTTTTTTAATGCTTATAAATGACAAATAGGTTAATAAGACATTAGACGCTAAGTGGACATTACGGCCTATATGCGAGAGCAACACACGTATTGCCATACTGCTTACAACCTTGAAAAAGATGTAGAGATAAAGAAATACTTTTACAATAATCATATGAAGTTACAGGGCAAGAATTTATTGAAACAATCGATCTGATACTGATCGTCAAGTGAGAAGTGATTTAACACTGAATTCACACAGCACGGTAGATTATGTCAGATGTGTGTGCCGATAAGTTACAATGGATTGTAAACGTGAGTTTGTACGCACGTGAGCGGACGCCGGAGGGTCACGCTCATGCTTCGCCGGACATAAATAGCCCACAAAAGCGCACGTTGTTCACGTTATCATAAATATTCTATCCAAGAATTCATAATTATTGTTAATATTGACCTAAATCAATACCTTCTTAACTATTACATTTTTAACTAAATTTGTTGTGATTTTTTAATATTTTCTCTGTTATAAATACAATAAATATAATTCAACATCCACACAACATATGATATTCATTAGTTTGATTATAAGACCTATATTATGGAAATAATATATAGACATACGACCTATTAATA
Organism: Automeris io; assembly: GCA_036320925.1. Lineage (NCBI taxonomy): Eukaryota > Metazoa > Arthropoda > Insecta > Lepidoptera > Saturniidae > Automeris > Automeris io. The sequence goes on along the minus strand of JAUDJH010000019.1, from coordinate 7,993,231 downwards.
CAATATTGTTAAAACGTAATTTACATTTTTTTAACTTATATGGAAATGAATATGGTAATGAAATTATAGCTGATATTATATAAATAAGGTAGATATAATATTTGATAGACTGATCTTGTCCTTTTCGGTGTTGACATAACCATTTTGATACGCCACGCAAAAATACGAATGATAAATGTCGCTGAACATATTTGTTCTTAAATCTACAATACTTCGAAATTTATGATGATGTCTATGATCAATAGTAAATAATATCTGGCAATGGCCGCAATAGTGAGTGTGTCAGGGACAAAATGATTTCTGTGAATATATTGAAGGTTGATTGGTGACCAGAGACAGCGGTTATGAGGTGTATAATAGTTTTATTAATGTCACTGACCATAGAACATTATTGAGACAATTTCGTAACGCTGTGTTACGACAGAATACCGACCGCATACTTCGTGTGAACGCCCAACGCTTAGGGTTGTTGCTGTGAAAATATTAAATTTCTGACCGTGACAAATTGATCATTGCTCATAGTTAACCAGCGACAAGACTACAAAATATCCCAATACACTTTTTGGTTGCTTGTCATGAAAAATGAATATTACGACATGATATAAAATTTCTTTCAACTATTACTTCATTTTTGGTATCCCGGGGGAAAATCCTACATAAGACCTTCAATGCCGCTGTAAGGGCAGCAATCTCGGTGTGTCAGACTCCTACTGACTAAACACCCCCGGAGTGTCCCTCTAATCGCTCCACCCGAGCCTGGGAAACAAATTCATCCAGACGCCCGGGGAGCGAAATCTCTGGTTGTGGCTGCCTCTCTGGAAGGGGTAGGAGCAAAGAGCCCACCCCTCCAAAACCTATTTCTCAGGCGGCGTGCTGGACATCAGACATCAGCTCATCCGACTAGCGGACTCCCTCAAGTCTACTGCCCGGTTTCAACTATTACTTGATTTAAGCCACATTATCCATGTGCTAAGCATAAAGGAAATCTTCACCATTTCATAGCATTATTCTCGACAAAAGTAAACAGAACTTAATTCATTTGGCGTATAACATACGGAACAACACAAAAGAACAAGTTGTGTGCTGTGTAGCAATGATAAGTAACTCGTCTTAGCGTATGCAATGTGACCAGTTGAGCCACCCAGTGCTGATTTTTAGCTGAGATCTATTTTCTATATCAACGCGCAGAAGGAATTAATAGAGTACACACGCACACACATACCCCATGACCGATTGACTTTAATACTGCCTAACTTTTCAAATTTTATCCATCTTTTCTAATAATCAAGTTCTTGGACCACTTGCAGCTTAATAATTTTGTAACTCGCATACTGTTATAGTTCTGTTCAAACAGCACGAACAATCTTCACGATTCCAATTCGGTTTCCGCACAAAAAATTAACCAATGCGATCAAGTGTTGAGCATTGTAAAACGATTGCAAGAATTAATCCATATTTATAACAGGACTTACAATTTTGCAACAATACCTGGTGTACCTTGTCAACTTTCTATAGTTTAATTACTGATAAATATGAGTACTTTTCTATTACTGCTATCTGAAAGACAGGGTTAATTAAATAGTCATTGGAATTCATAAACAGCAAACCTCGACCAATGATTTTACCGCGAACTTTATTTCGGCTACTTTAAACATCATACTACATTATGTCAACTAATCATATTAATATAAATAATTATTAACTTCGTGTTAGTAGTATAAAATTACAATATAATATTACACTCTGTGTATTCACAAAATGTGCAATCGAGATGCGTAAGTATTTAGTATTTTGATCACAGATAAAATATTACTATAAAAATACTTGTAAAAAAAGTTCCTTTATATACTTTTATTAAAATAAAGAGCAAAAGAAAGGAAACAATAGAAACACAAAGTAAACCATTAATATTTTAATATTTTTTAATAAATTAGATGTTTAAGGAGGCTTGTTATATTCGGAGTACTTTCTTACACAATAAATGAGTTTAACACTGTCCATATATTCGATGTTGACGAAATTCACTTCGATGTTACAAAGAAGCGACAATACAAAAAAAAAATTAACCTATATTCAACCTAATAATCCTGTACTTACGTACAGTATGTGTTACGTATGTATTGCAAATAATATTTGCATGTAAAAAAATCTGGTAACGATGCAATCACTTTAAATACATTCCGATATTCAAACACTTTTGCATATATTAAAGATAATCAATTTCTTTTGTTTTATACTCGAATATTACACAAAACTTGTAAAAATATTAACATTTAACAAATTTCAACTAAATATATAGTTTTAAAATCATATTTCTACAAAAATTAGCTAAACATAATTTTTTTATTCGGTATTGATACTCAAAAATAAAATCATATTCATATTTCTCCGTTTAAAACATTTTAATGTAAGCTTCAGCGATAATTAATTATTCTTTTTGTTACTACTAATGCAGGAAACAATAAAAAATAAAATGTGCAACGCCATCTACTTATTTGCGTAACAGTGTTATTGTGCCCAAACAGTCTACGACGCGTCGCATACACAAATTGCTGCTCTAATTCACTTCAATTTCGCAAAACTAATGAAACAACGACCGTGGCCACTCCGCCTCGGGTTCGGGGAGGTCATGCTTACAATTATCATTATACCCAAAAATTGACACAGTGATTTGAAACTGCAGCGTGTATTAGTGAACGATCTTTGCGTGTGAAATTACATAAACTAACTAAATAAAAAATAAAACAACACGCTTGTAAGATGATTGGACAAAATGCAGTTTGAACAAGAAAATCAGCACTTGCAACAGCATGTAGCACTTATATCGCACTCCCAGAGAGGTAGCCTCAACAAGGCTTCTTGTTCCCTGGGCGTTTGCTTGAATTTGGATTCCCAGGCCCGGGTGGAGCAATCACACCCCGACACCCCGATGGTTTTTAGTCAGTAGGAGGAGTCTGACACATCGGGGTCGCTGCTCTCACAGCGTCCCTGATGGTCCTATGCAGGATTTTCCCCCTTACAACGCACAAGCTACTCAGTATAGAACATCGACGTAGAGTGCCCTGCCTTTCGGTTTTCTATAGAATATACTCCGGAGGGTCCGAATTGCAAATTTTAATTACACTCTCTCTCTCTTCTACCATAAATTGACAAGACGACGGTCGGGTTCGCACGCTTATGTGGAATACATTCCAACTGCTCGCACAAAGCGATTCGTCTAAGCTTTTTGCTATTAATCGCCAAGGAGTTGGACTGGCTTCTCGCGTCTGATTTTCCAGCATGTATGACATGGAAATCTTCAAAAGTCGAGTGAATCGGTAGTTATTGGGTTAGTTTTCAACAGGTGAGATTGAGGTCAAGTGCAAGTATGTCTTTAATTGAAAAAAGTATGAAACAATATACTTATACGTACTTACATCATAACACGTTTATTATTAAGAGGATTTTAGTATACTGAAAAACGATTAATTACGTTAAAATAATTATTCCAAAATTACGATTCAAATCGAACGAAGCTAATACCTACTGCTTTATCTCTACCAAAAAGTTAATCAAGCTCCATAATTAGATTAAAAGTAAAATGAGACTCATTTTTGTTGCAATTTACACTGCACTGCAATAAAAAGAAAGCACCAAATACACTCCTTGATCAGTTGTTTTCAAATAATTACAAAAAAAGATCGGAGTTCCCCTTTATGTAAGGTCAAAGATTTTTATAACAATATTTAAAGTTATTGTATGTTATTAACACTAGTACCTAAAGACTAGCAGTATTTACAAGTACCCTTATATTTAAGGTTAAAGTTTTTATAACAATGTTTAAAGCAATTCCAATGCTATTTATCAAATTTATGGTCGGTATTCGCCAAATTGAAAGTACCTTGGAAAAAAATATACAAAAAGCAGCTCAAGTATATCATTTCAATAAGTACCGGTTAATATAAACTGTACATAAGAACCGAAAAAATTTACGCATTCCTAGATTTTTTTCACAAACAATTATCTGTGTCAGAAAGTACGTCACGCCGTCGGAATATTTTTTACTCGTTTTTCTTCAACTATTTAAATATTATTGCAAATGTCAATACATGTAGTGAATAAGCTAGATCTTATTTATTTCTCTCCCCTCCCCCCGAGATTGTGCCTGTCAGGTGCGGTGTAGTGAAGCTGCGGCGAATCAATTGCATGACCCACAGTCCCCACTAATTCGCAGTAGTCACCTTGGGGTTTTGAGTTGTTACAAGCCTGATAACGCTGCCGCCACTCCCACATGCAGCTGGAACGGTATTATGAGGTTTTTTCCCCAAGTAAAAAGAATTTTTTAATTTATTTTTAATTAACTTTCATTAAATACTAAATCGATATAATTAATAAGAACGTTTAGTCATAACATATTCAACTTTTTTTGGCGGCACATTAAATCCTTTGCGAATCATATATTTGTACCGCACTATGTTAAAAAGAGCTAGTACCAGAATTTATTTTCGGTTGATTCAGCTTTCCGAACCGGTGATAGATTCATTTTTTCCCTCTTGACTATTCAAACGTGCTTGGATTTTAAATAATGTTATTTATAATTTAGAGATAAATAAATGTTTACCATTCTGGATAAAGAATGTATGAAAGAACCTATTTCGAGAGCTATAAAGTAAAAGAGATGAAGCAAAAAAAAAAAAACGATTTGTGGCTCCGATATTAAGTTCAATTGAGACAATCTATATTAATTTTGTGAATTTACATAATATTATAAATTTCTGCATTTTCTCTCTTTTTTTTCTCATAGTCTCGATTTTTGTTCTCTGCCGAGAACAAACATATTGGACAATCAGTTTAGACAGTAAACCCGAGTTTAATTTGCAGTTTCGAAAGCTAATAGATTAAAGTAGTTTGTTTTGAAATAGATCGACCGGCACGCCTGTCAACGGTCCACAGAGTACATAGTGTTGCAAAACTGGTCGTAGGGCGAAAAGGACTGCGTTAGGGTTACTTCTCTCCAAACTCTTTACAATTAATTTATATCTGTAATGTTTAACTAACGCCATATAACGGAATGTTCAAGTTAATATTCGTATAAGGGTGTTTTTAGAGATGTGCAATTATTTCCAGTATTTTATTATATATTAATTCTAACAATACTCAGCTAAATAGTTAATGATCATATAATATATAGTATGACCGGTGGTCGTGGGTATGGTTGTAGAAAGACACGGATTTTGGCGTTTTACTGTTTATTTGCACTTTAAGGCTCACCGAACTGCGACGCACACGCACGTACTCTCGCCTCGAGTCTCGCTAGTCGAATAACTTAGCAAGCATCCCGTGCGCGCGTGCATCCTCTTACCTCGTGCGTCCCAAACACCCTAACGTCCTTTAGGGCGTTTACCACAAACGCGTACCGGGCGGCGTCTACATTCTATAATAGTACATTTATTTTTAAACACTTTATTTTGTTTTGGTCCAAAACATGGTTTATATGATGAAGTTGATTGAAGGCCAACAATTATTAAACATGTTTTTTTTTTTTCGATAATATAACACTTGTCCCTGCAAGCCTATTAATGCATTTAGCTAATGACTGCAATAAAGATAGATATGCCTCGTGTCTTGTGTACTTAAACCATTAAACTTGTCCTTTATTCGATTGCTGCAATACTTACCAATCGAAATTGTTGCCTTTTTGTGTGTCGTTTATACATAAAACAGACGTAAATGTATTTTTAAAATCTAAAAGCTAACTATAACTATAGGTCTAAACTCTTCTCTTAACTTTAAGTTCTAGTTTAACTTCTAGTCCAAAGTATGGTTTTATGGTGCACTGTTTTTTTATTGGAGTTGTTAAAAACTATTTTTACGACAAACTGTCTCCAGTGGGGCGATTTTAAGCCGTTGTCATATTATCCATATTATTTATGAATTAAACTATTACTTCATAGAATCTATGAGTATTTCTAATCATTTTTCTTTTTTCTCAAGTCCCAATTATAGAACAAAAATGCTTCTTTCTGGTATCTAGTTCTCTACTGTTTTGTTAGCGACGACGTCATATTATTTAAAAGCCTATGAAATTTGTAATTAATTAAATATTATTCGTTGATATTTCTAGTTTCTAGGATTGATCCAACAAAATACTATATAAATAATATAATTCAAAGATAATTTCGGACTGATAAAATAGCGTAGCTAAGTTATTTGCCACATCACAAGTTCAACCTCATAACATATAACAACTTAATATATTTAGACAACATCCGTCTCATTAATTAATATATTGCCTATTAACAGCGAATTAGGGCGGACGCAGTATGAAAACCGAACACTTGTTCCCCTACAAATTACAGTTAATAATTACCCTAGCGAATTTCAGATATAACGTTAAGTCGGTACTTAACGTCTTCCTCGGCTCACAGCTGCTATTAATTCGTCAATGTATTATTAATGAGTCGGATGCTGTCTCTATAGATTTTGTTACAGTCATATTTTCCTATTCAGTGTATTTGACACGGCTCGCTATCCAAGGATCTTACGATTGCCAAAATTGTGTTGTTAAATGTCAAATTTCCGTAAGTCACACTTCAGTAAAATGTTGTAGTTTTATGCGTTTCATACTATTTTCTCTTCATATTATTTACACACAAATTTTATAAGAACCATAACATTATGTGCAAATGCATAGCTTATTACTTTATTTATATTATTCTTCTGATTTTATTTAAAATTTATGAACAAATTTTTGACAATTACCAACACAACTGTAGTTTACAAATCTGGTCGATCCTTTAGGATTGATAGCACTGGGAATAAGCAGTATATTACGAAAAAAAAAATCACTGAAAAAATTATAATAAGAAAAGACATTTAAAATATAGATCAAATGTATAAAAAACAAATAAGCCGTACAATTGAACAAACAAATAATTTTTATTTACTGGTAGTTTTCCAACTTAACTCACAGATATATAATGAGGTATAGATATTAATACATGCGAGTATAGATATTAATATACAATATATTGATAAATTTATTTTTCTTAACTGTCATTTGCTACCGCTTTAGAACACGAAACCTTATCAAGAGCTTTAAATTAAACATGGAATCGTTTACACGTATTATGAATTTATTCATAGTTTTGGTAATTAATTGTTTATGGTAAAAACTTTATGTCGACGCCAACCACTAATGAGCCCGTATATCTATATTTTTTTCAACGTGTAGTTATTATAAGGTTAGCATTCAAAATTACAATAATTAATGTTAATTTTGTTCCGTGTTTATTTTAGCTACCAAATCTTTAAAAAAAAAATATGGTGAATAAAGCATTTACTAATAGAAATAAAATCATCTAAGAAGTTTCCTTTTTAAACTGATTCAACAAGTGACTACAGCCCACCTGATGAAAAGTCCGAGATCAGCAACAACCCGCAAAGGACAAAAATCCATTGACAGTCGCTGTGGTCATGCAGGCCGTCTTATACCACGACTGAAAGTCTCTAGAGCTATATGAAACACTACAGGTACACAAATTGATCCCGAAACGCAACATGCCGAAGCGAGTCAATGTGACGGCAATCAACCAACCATTCTACTTACATACTTACAAACAAGCTGGCTAAATTGGTATATGTTTCTTGCAAAATTAACTTTCCATTTTTGCATTTATTTTATAAGGCCTATATAATTAGGATGAGGTTTAGACGCCACTTTAGACTATTCTTAGACTTTACTTAAACATTACAAATTTTATTATTTCATTAACATTAAAGTATTTTATACGGTAATTTAATGATTTATTTACTTTGACCTACTCTGTGAATACTTACTGTATTACTTAAGTTCGTATTATAAATTCAAAAATGAGTATTTATAGAGCGAGTATATTCCATCATCTGTCCCATCTTCGTTTTCCATTACATCACATTGGGTTCAAATATAAGCTAATTCATAAATAGATAAAAATTTTATTCTATTCTACTGATATCTTCTCTAAATAATATAATAATCACTAACAATAATTTAACGACGTCAAGTCGGTGGCATCAAACAAATAATTGCAATGTCCGACTTGATAAACAGATTGTATGCCTTTTGATACTAAGTAACACATAGTATATAGAAGGCATTGTATTCAAATGCAAGTTGAACGTCAACATCATTCAATTTAATATTCACGTACAAGCTACAATAGCCATAGTAGAGCCAACGAAATGTCAAGGTGAACCGCTTATATCCTGGCTGACTTTATGAATAAGGCACGCTGTAAAAATCATGCCAAAAATATCCTGAGCATTTAAAGAGGTTCGGTGTAACTTAGAAGATATCGTTTTCACTTCTAAATACTTTAGAAATTTCTTTGATGTACCTATAACAACACATAGCCGGGCAGTAGTCGTGAGGGAGTCTGCTACCCGGATGAGAGAGTGGTTTCGGAGGGATGGGTTTTTTACTCCCACCTCTCCCGGAGAGGTAGCCTCAGCAAGGCTTTTCGCTACCCGGGCGTCTGGATGAATTTGGTTTCCCAGGCCCGGCTGGAGCGATTAGAGCGACACCCCGGGGGTTTTTAGTCAGTAGGAGTCTGACACACCGGGGTCGCTGCCCTCACAGCGTCCCTGATGCTCCTATACAGGATTTTCCCCCGAGATACAAAAAAAACCTATAACAACACCGCATCATCACGGTTAAATTATTTTAAGCAAAAGTACCTAAGTATTCTGCGAAGAAAAGCCAATCAAACAAAAATGTATTACGAATTGATTAAAACGGTATTCTTGAAAGTGAAAGCTCAATATATATTTAGTACTAGCTGTCCCGGCAGACCTTGTTCTGCCCTATTTCTCTAAAACAAAGTCACATTGTTTTTTTAATGTTAATAGATTCCCCGTCAGATTTCATTCTGCCAAAACTTATTGGCCTGTCGGTTGTTTTTTGAAAATAGTTTGAAGGAACCTGGCCTTAATGCTATATGTATAAAAATTGACAAATATTGACATTCATATTTATACGTCACTCAATTGTTTTGCCTTCCCGGGACCCGTCCACTAACATTTAAACTTTATGGTGTTAAAGTTCAAATTGACTTTTAAATATTATTAAGAATTTTTTGTATGAGAATATAGAAAAGTGTTGTTTTTAGACTTTTTCAGACATTTTTTTTAATTTTTATCTCCGTAATAACCTTCCCTAGACTTCAACAAACACAACAAAAAAGAAATCAGCCAAATAGGTTCAGCCGTTCTCGAGTTTCGCGCTTATCAAAACATAGCTGATCCAGCAAACGTTGTTTTGCTATATAAGGTTTTGTAATATCTTCTAAGATGTTCATTGAAATTAAGTGATGTCAAAGACAGTTTTGTTCACAATTAATACTCTTAATCAACAACACATTTATTTGGATAAAGATTAATATTATTACGTTGATACAACTCTTAACAAATAATGCATTAATTTCGACCAAATTTGTTTACCATAAAAACGGTTCTAGTGACTTAATCTTAAAAGATAGACATATACTGTCGTGGACGTTTTTTTAGATCATTTCAAGAGGAATAATTCTTTCTTACATATATTTTTGATATCTTGAACCGTTTTTGCAGCGCACGCAATGGAAGCCCTCAAGGATGAATAATTTTGCCCGTTTTTTTCACATTTTCCATTATTTCTTAGCTCCGAATAATTGCATCGTGATGTTATATAGCCTAAAGCCTTCCTCGATAAATGGTCTATTCAACTCAAAAAGAATTTTTCAATTCGAACCAGTAGTTCCTGAGATTAGCGCGTTCAAACAAACAAACAAACAAACAAACAAACAAACAAACTCTTCAGCTTTATAATATTAGTATAGATAACTTTAATATATCTATAACAGCAACTAAGCAAAATATGCCAAATAAACAAATTAGCTAAAAAAAGATTGGCTCTTAGCTCTTTCGATATAACTATAATATACTTTGGAGTTGTTTTGGTTAAGCGATATTACCGATTGCGACTTGAGTTATACTATAAATATATCCCAATTATATATTGATCGTTTTAAAGTACGAATATTGGCCTTCAATTCTCTAAGATTGTAGTTAATTCCATTGCGTGTAGTAAGTAATTGTAGGGAATGAAACGACTTACATTGGGTCAAAGAACCAATTAGGATCAAGGCAAAAACAGAAATATTGTTAGGAAAGTTGGAATTTAATCTATAGGAGCAATTAAGTGTGTTCAATTGTAAGGAAGGCAAACAGGTGAAACGCCCACCTGACAGTAAGCGCTTACTGTCGCCTATAGACAACAGCAGCACATGCACTGTCATCATCGTGCTGCCGAACTATAAGAGCTATTAACACTTCTTTTTTTAAATAGCCTATGTCCAGAAGAAATGCTGCGCTTAGAAGCCCGTTCCACAGCCTCAAAGAGAACAAGAATGTTCCCGAGAACCCCGCGCTGTTGTTGTCACCGTGGTACATATCTATACTAATATTATAAAGCTGAAGAGTTTGTTTGTTTGTTTGTTTGAACGCGCTAATCTCAGGAACTACTGGTTCGAATTGACAAAATTCTTTTTGTGTTGAATAGACCATTTATCGAGGAAGGCTTTAGGCTATATAACATCACGATGCAACTATTAGGAGCGAAGAAATAATGGAAAATGTGAAAAAACGGGGAAAATTATTCATCCGTGAGGGCTTCCATTGCGTACGCTGTGAAAACGGTTCAAGATACGAAAAATATATGTATGAAAGAATTATTCCTCTTGAAATGATCTAAAAAATGCCCAGAACAGTATATATCTATCTTTTAAGATTAACTCACTAGAACCGTTTTTATGGTAATCAAATTGTTCGAAATTAATGCATTATTTGTTAAGAGTTGTATCAACGTAATAATATTAATCTTTCTCCAAATAAATGTGTTGCTGATTAGGACTATTTTATTGTGAACAAAATTGTCTTTGACATCACTTAATTTCAATGAACATCTTAGAAGATATTACAATAATTAATATAGTAAAACAACGTTTGCTGGATCAGCTAGTAATAAAATACGCTGAGAGAATCGATTTGAATCCAAGTGAAAATGATTTATTACAAAACAAAATGCCTGTTTAATCATATTATGGATACCAAAAATCAAAAATATTGACAGCCTGATAATATCAGCGATAAAGTAAAAATCATTAAGTTTTTAAATAACATGCGTTAATTATTCTCCTTTGGCCACGAGTTGTAAATTGAAGCATTCAATCCTTAGAATGTCACGACTATTGTATTTGACACAAGCAAAGAAGACAATTTATTGACAAAAATAGTCGTTATTCACTTGCGCGAAATCGTCAATTACATAATGGGCACAATTTACGAGTCAATAAAACAATTATAAAAACAAATTTATGACGCATAAACGAAATATACATTGTAGAAGAAAATTTTGCAATAATGTTTTAGGTAATTTAATATAACTGTTTGCGCTGTTTATTATTAATTTACATTTATTTTATTTTTTATTCTTTATTTATAATATTTTAATATATATTCTCTTATATTATCTATTTATACATTAGCAACACTCGACATTTTTATTCCCCTACCTTCCTCATCCGTTTTCCTCTCTGGGTTCGAACGCTTCGAAAAGTACAACGCGCTCGCTGTAATAAACTCCTTAAAAAATATATAAAACGCTACAACGCTGTGTAATACAATTGGTATCAACTCGAACGCTCTGCTTACCCTAACAACGCGTTAAATTGTGGTGTGGACGCCTGAACCAGCGCCGTGGACCGGGATCTAAACAAGTAAGTTCGTTCCCGGAATTCCTTCTATTTTCCTCGCCAACTCACACGCACCAATAACTAGAGGTACATACTGTTACATTGTTTAAGTGGTGCTAGATACAACGGTTAAACGTAATTAGACGTGTGTATTTTTATAATACGAGGAAAAATAATCTCAGTTTATCTATAAAATGTATGACAACGATTACTACGAAAAGATCAAGTTGTATCCTTACAACTATGGGACTTATTTTAATAAATCCTGTTTTATTATGGAAATTATAATTACTTCCATATTTATATTAACCTCCGTCATGAAAATACCGTACGATACGTTGGTTAAGCTACAATCTCCAGTTTTGCTTGACTATAATCATGACCAAATACTTATATTCTTTGTAAAACATGTAAGAAACTACAAGACTCCTTGAGATCAGTTCTGTCTGTAGTAGTCTGAAGCGATTCGCCTCCTCCTTTTTGCTGCGAACCGCCAAGTGGAATTCGCTTCCTGCGTCTGAGTTTCCAGCATCTTATGACATGGGAATCTTCAAACGTCGAGTGAATCGGTATTTGCTGGCCGAGCGCGCTCCATCGTCGGCCTCATTATCACTTTCCAGCAGGTGAGATTGAGGTAAAGCGTAAGCCTGTCAGTAATAAAAAAATAATTTCGGCATAATGGGCGAACTAGAAAACTTTAAAAAAATTCATTAAAAACACATATTGTGTTAGTTTGGTGCACTAATACTAATTATGTTTATTTTTTGTATTTATATCAATACTACTATAATTTATAACTTGTCGTTGCACCTATATACTCTATTTGGAACTTCCTGTGTCCATATTTATTTGGAATATAGGACTACTGTTAGTTGCTTTGGTTTTGTTTGTTTTTTATTTCATGATTATCCTTTGTACTATGCACCTTAATAAAAGCAATTAATACAAGATTTTTTTTTTAAACAATTGTTTTTATTGAGAACCCTCGTAATAATCAATTCCAGCCCTTGTTTATTCACAAATTTCTGCAAATAATTCGACAACGTCAAGACTTGGTAAAAATAAAGATACAAACAAGTTTAAACGGTACAATGACTACCAATCTAGGTAAACTGATGTATGCAACATCTGCAAGTAAGTGGCACGGTACATATCTATCTTGGCAGCTACTCCCGTTTTATTCCGATTCCGCATTAGTTTAGAAATAAATATGGCGTACGTTATGAGATATAAGGTACATATTCCGTATTGTTCTCACATATTGAAAATAAACAGAAAGAATTAACATAAATAACATAACGTTAAGCTCTTTGTTTACAGAATAATACGTTTTTTCTCAAATCGTTTTTTTTTTGTGTAAGTAAAAATAATCATGTGTCCGATTCATATCTAAATTGTGCGTGTAAAAACCAACAGATAAAAAATGTGAATCATGGTTTAAATATTATTAAACCTTACAAGGATTTTCTGTAGTGCAACGATTTTTTAAGGATTTACCGATAAACACTTTGCCTCAATCTCACGTAAAGGTAAAGTGATATTACATTAATATTTCTTTTAAAGACTCTAAACTCATGGTTAGATGTAAAATGAATTTTAGGAGCGTATCTCAGTCTTTCGCAGTTTACATTATGAATAAGTAAGCGAATCTTTTAGTATGGATACAAGGATAAATATAGACCACATTAAAGATATAATCGTAAAAATAAAAGGATTGTGGGTACTTTGAATTTAAGATTATTTCAAAGTAACTTTAATATTATAACTAATTACAATACAATAGTTCTTTGCAATGATACAAAAATAGCACATACCTTATAGTATATAAAGCTGTTCATTGTTTTTAAATAAATGCTGTTAACAAAATATTTTGCCATTACATTTAACCGATATATATTTCCTACAGTTGTATTAAGCGGTTTACAATAATTTCAAACTATATTTTTTATACTTAACGTTGTGTCATAAAGAATCCAGGTAATAATTCACTTCAGTGAGATTATTCATGCCTATTAATAAAATTGTCGTAAAAATTTGGGCTCAAAGCGCACTTCAAGCGGGCATAAACGAATGAATGGGTCATTCTTCCAACTGTTATATTTCTTTATTTCATGTTATATATAATGAGCTGCATGAAAATTCTAAGAAGTATTGCGTCAATAATAACAAATGACATTAATAAAATTACAAATTTCTTAAAACTATCCGTGTCGCTTATGATATACACAACCACGTCAAACAAATTTATTTCTTGTTACAAATTCATCCGCTTGGTAAATTATAAACAAATCAGTAAGCACTAAAACAAACACCGAGCAGAAAGTGATTTCTAAGAAAATGTAGGGCAAACTCTAAATGTGATTGCGAGTAGTATAAATACATTTCCAATAATGTCGTGCAACTAACGCTATACATTGCATCAATGGAATGTGAAGTTCAAACGGCGCCCCTTAATATCTGTAGCTCATTAAAATTTTGTGATATACTCATTTATTACTCATTTACTCAGTTATTACCTTCTAGTATCAAGGTAAACTATATCTTAACTGCAAAATGTACTATGCTGAATTTTTTAAATACATATATTCATTATGTCAAGTACGATATATGTATGTATATTTCTTTTAACCTGATATAATTTTGTGTGGTGTAGAACAAAATATTTTTATCCTTTCCTTATAGATTGTAAACGACTACTACGCATGTAATCATTTGTTTTTTAGCGAAAATTGTATTGTTTGTCGATAACAAATACAAAAGTGTCTCAAGAATTTCTAAAAACTACTAAGAGACCAAGGTTCAACTAATTTAGTCTTTATTGTGCATAGGCTTGAGGTTCATCAGATCTTTAACACGGAAAAAGATAATTTATCATTCTATAATATCAGTTAACAAAAAATAGGAAATTCTCAATTAGGATTCTAAATTTTTTGTCAAGTATATTAAAATAGAAATTATTTACAATTAAATTGAATTAAATAATAATATTCGTGTACAAAACCCTTGTCAATATAAATTGACATCAGATTATTTCAATCAAGCATGCTAATTATAATCGTTACAATTAAGATTACTACAAAACGGAGCTTTACCTTATAATCTAAACATGCTATTAAAACTATTCAATGATAAGTTTTATTGAGCAGTGAGGTTTACTCTGTATTAAAATCAATTTTTTTAGCATATACAAAGATCACCAAATTAATTAAAATGTTAACAAGGTACACCTTATTTCTTTTTTATTTCTAAAATTGATTTTGTCTGCGGTAAGTCCACATAAATTATGATAAAAATGTGTCGCCGCACATCTTTTTATTGTACGAATGTTACTATAGTAAAGTTTTATTTATACTGAGAGTTATTCACGAAAGTAATTAACCTTTTTTCATAGTATGTTAATAACTCTGCGATGATTTCAAACTTATTCTTTAAATTTTATCCTACTGATTATAACTAAAAATATCGCTCTATTGCCTGGAGGCGACCTATACTGCGTTTAACGATTTACAGTATTCGTTCCTGAGGGCTTAGATAAAGTAGAATTTGATCAGCGATAACGCTAGTAGAAACCTGCAAAATGTACGAAATCGACATAAAGTGATGACGTGATATTTTTAAAGCTCGTGTCAATTCTAGACATTTCGTACATTTCTACTATCTTTATCGAATGTTACTTTATCTAGGCCGCTAAAAAAAGATCTCAATCATTTGCAAGCTTGGTAAAGACGTAAACATGATATGACCCATGTCCAAAATTAGCTTTGCAATTGTTATACGGGGCGCGTGTACACTTGACGCTGGTGATAAGTATTAAAACATCACGTATTCAACGGTAACCGCCATTAACCAGCATGATTCAAAACAATACACATCCGTTTACGGGTAGGGTTACCTGGGCTTATAATACAATGCCCGTCAAAACTAATGTAATGTTACATTTTTTCCTACTAGAAAATTCTGGGTAATTGTATGCTAATTTTAATGTACAAATCAGATGTAGTGTGGTCACTTTCCCGAACTAGTGTTAGAAAAAATAATTTGTACTTTTTTTTTATTATTATTATATCATAATTATTTTTTATTGTTCTCGTTCAAGTATAAAAAATCACACCTAATAAGATACTAGAAGGCATATCACAGGTTCCCTTAAAGAATGTATAAATTTTTCACACTTCCTTGTGTTTTTTTTTCTAAAGATGCTTTAAAAATTCAATTTTTATCTTACTAAGAAAACTTCATTAAGAACAGCTTACTAGTATTTAGCAACTTTAGTCAGTTTCTTCTTCATTTTTTTTTTGTGGTTTCTGGTTTTCGAAACAGCTGGAGTGGGTTAATTTTCCAGACTCGTAAATTAGTTGTGTTTACGAAGTTATTGTAAATTTATTGGTAACAGTTACTTATCTACAAGACGACTATCAGCATTTATCAACCTTAGTATAGAAAATATGGATATCACATAGAATATAGAGACACGAAAAAAAACTTTCACTTCAAGTCAAAGATATGTTTTAAATCAATCAAACTCATTTACAAACATATCATTGTTAGTACGTTTGACAACCCTTAAGTTAAAATTAAAAGTCACATGTATCGAATCGATAACTACTACCGCGTAAACATTGGTGAGAAAAACCCACCCGATATTCCTAAGCGTGACCAAAACAGTAGACGCCGGTGAGCAATGTGCATAGCAGGCGATTATAGACGAAGAGCTAGTCCTAGATCCTACAAGCAAGACATGATAAATACGGAAACGAATGAATAAAGTGTAACTTTGTAAGAATCTGTAGTAAACGGACTGCGATATTGAGAAAAGGGGGAGAGAACTGGTTTATCTCATAGGTTTTTTTTTTTAATTAAGAAAAAATATTTTAATGAAATATTTTAAAGAACGCATTTATCAAAAGCCAATACATAATTATACATACACCCAAACCAACTTCAAATGCAGTTCACTGAAGAGTTGTACCACATTACACACAACAGGACAAGCAGTCACGCGAAGTAACAAAGCCCTATATTTCATTTTGATCCGGTCAGTGTACAAATCTAAAGCGTGATTTTTATAACATAGATATTTTATACATTTCATTGAGTCAAAATAGGAGAACAGATTAAAAAAATATATACTTATGTACTTATTTATTAATTATATATTGGTGGTAGGGCGATTGCCCGAACTGGGTCATGACCACAGTACACAAGTGTAAAGACCGTCACGCTTTGGCCTGTTGCGTTTCGGGATCAGCTTGTGTATATCCAATAACTCATATACCTAGAGACCTTCATTTCGATGAATTTTCATCCTCTGATGGTCGGTTTCGTTTTTGGACTACACTGTACTTATCATCAGGTACTCTGTAGTCACTAAGTCGAGCCAGAGTAAAAAAAAAAATATTTTGCGAAAGAAAGTTCTAGAACACGACGATCTTTGCCTCACCCGGTTTAGTTGTGAAGGTTTTCCCGGCCATCAACGTATTGTCCAGTTCGAAAAAAAAACCATACGGCGATCTTTATGGGCTTTTGTTAATTTGAACATTGATAGCTCCGCAGGTTGTTGACGCTACGTGCGGTGCGTAGGCTCAACGAACGTGCGGTGCATCGGTACGACCTCATCACACGAACGAAAAGCGATCCAGTGGCGTAGGTGTGACGTAGGAACAGCAAACGTTAACCTTACCGCCGAAACGGTACCGGTGACCAATGTATATTAATGTAATCATCATCAGAGGATTTACCTTTTACGTTGCAAATGCAAATAACACACACTACACAATCTATCTGTTTCAATATGAATCGCTCTTTACTGTAATCAAAATACGCGTATTAGGTGAATCAAACACGTATTTTACTATAATTACACATAATGACGTAATAAAGGATTCAAACAATTAGATACCTAATATTGAAACATTGAAAAATCGTAATGGAAACGCAAACGTCATCGCATGTCCGAATGATGACAAACTACCAGACAAGTTAAATATTGAAGTAGTAAAATAAAAATGATTCATACATTTTTCAACATACATGTATGAAAAAGTAACACAGATCACCATCGATGACTAATTTTAGAAGTGATCACAATAATTACATAAAAAGTATGAATTTGATATTATTGATAGATAAGGAAAACGAAAATTGCTGCCCTTACATAACCACCGCGCGTTCTGAAAATATTTACAACAATGCACTCATTTAGCCTTCTCAAATACAAGACGGGATGGCGTGCAGTGGTGAAAGATGGCCAGTCTTTTGCCATAAAGACACTGCATTTAAACTATAATAAAAAAAAAAAAATAATATAAAAATTAATCGCAAAATGTCTTGATAAGCGCGAAACTCGAGAACGGCTAAACCGATTTGGCTGATTTCTTTTTTGTTGTGTTTGTTGAAGTCTGGGGAAGGTTATTACGGAGAGAATAAATAAAAAAAATTGTCTGAAAAAGTCTAAAAACAACACTTTTCTATATTCTCATACAAAAAATTCATAATAATATTTAAAAGTCAATTTGAACTTTAACACCATACCATAAAGTTTAAATGTTAGTGGACGGGTTCCGGGAAGGCAAAACAATTGAGTGACGTATAAATATTAATGTCAATATTTGTCAAAATTTTATATATATATAGCATTAAGGCCAGGTTCCTTCAAACAATTTTCAAAAAACAGCCGACAGGCCAATAGGTTTTGGCAAAATAAAAGCTGACGAGGAAGCTATTAACAATTAAAAAAACAATGTGACTTTGTTTTAGAGAAATAGGGCAGAACAAGGTCTGCCGGGTCAGCTAGTTTTTAATAAAATATACCGTGACTTGTATTGACTTATCTTTAATTTGAAATACTTAAGATTTTGCGTTTTTTATATTATTTTGAAAATGTACGTGATATAAAATTTTCAAATGTACTAAGTATATTTCAATACCAATTTATTTTTTTGACAGTTCAGCATAAATTATAAATGTGCCAACTTGATAAAAGATGAAAATGGACGTAAGTCACTTTCAAAATGAACGGCTCATATAGAGTACCACGTGTTAAAGTTAGTTTAATAATAAATGCACATTATCTACGTCTGACATCGGAAAATAGTCTAAAGGAAAAATACTTTATCCATTTGTAATACTAATAATTCAAGCTCATTAAAATTAAATTTAAAATATTTGATCAGTTTATTTGTTAATTCCTTAAATGTTAAACGCATGCATAACATGTTTATAAAGAACACATAAGAACATTAATATAAGCAAACATATACATATGTTACATAACAATAATAATTGGAAAAAATCATTGTATAGTCAGAATGAAGAATTACATTTAGGGAAATTACAAACACAGCGAATACTGAACTGTGAAAAGGAAATACAAGTAAAAGTGCATTTAATTCTATGTAATTTATAAACTTGATTGTAGCTTTATAAAACATGGACATATATAAATCATCGATTCGGAATCTTTATTAACAGCAATTAATCATGGAACGTTAAGACATAATCATTTCAAAGAAATAATACTTGCACATATGAAAAGAATAGGACATTAGACTCGGTCCATGATGTATGTAAAACTCCTGGAATATGATACATCTGTGAGAACAAATAAATCTACTAGACTGACAAGGACGAAGGCTATTTTTTCAATGTTATTGTTATTAAAATGAGTTAGTAGAGGATTTTCCAGACGTAATCCATTATTTGTATGTTAAATCTACGGCGTATAACAAAAACTTGGAAATACCGGGTGAAAAGTGTTAACGAGTTATTCATAAGTTCCAAGGACAAGTGCTGAGAATGATTCATGTTATAATGGTGCAGCGGACCTTATTAGGATATTCCTTCAATGCAACTCGCCCACGGCTCATCATGGTTATTTTTCAATTTGGTATTAATTATTTTATTACTCACGCCATGATAAATAAAGTTAAGAAATGTAACATAACAATATGATCTAACAAATACCCTTACATTAAGATAAATCTAGTACGTACATGCCATACTTGCATCCCATGGAAGCATAAGCCATATTAAGATATATTTGGACTTTTTATAAATAAATTGACCAAAAATCTGATAATTAACGAGATTCAGAGTTTAAGAATCGAAATCGGATCAAAATTTAAGTGAATACATTTATTAAATGTCAAAAAATAACAAGATAATGTATTTTTATGAGATGCACGCCACTGTAAAAATATAATACCTAGATATTAATAACCAAGAAACTAGAAAACACGATACAATTTTCGGATAATGTCAGCAAAGCTTAGATAAAGCTCTTTACATTTTCATTTAAATTGATAATCTAGCACATTTGCGTTTATAATATAATGTGCATCTTAAAAACAAATTTTGTAACTTAAAACGTGTAAAATCTATTTTTTACTTAATCTCAGTGTCGCATATGTCCAAAATTACATTATAGGGCGCAAATGAATTGACAAGAAATTGCAATGCGACTGTAAATAAACCAAAAATAAAATAAGAGTGTTGGCCCCAGGTTGTACCGATAGCCTTCCGATTTTTTTAAATTTTATAAATAAATAGGATCTTAAACGTACTATATATTTGTGTCCACAGAAGAAAAATACAAGGCATCAAGAACTTAGCGAATAATCATTAATTATAGGCAAGACGTAGTCAAAGAGCGAGAATTTCCAGCATCTTCAAGGGGTTTAGAAAACTCAAACTAATAAAAGGTAGAAAAGAAAAAAATACACATAGAAGTATAGAGGAAACATATACTCATTGTGCTTTAAAGAAGAAAGAAAAGATAGAAAATTTAAATACAAATCAAAATCAATCTCGGTACAAGATGCAGAGTCCTTACAGCAATATTGCTTAGAACAAAGTTATTTAGTTCTTATTTATATATATATTTAATATAGTATGTTACAAGTAAAATTATTGTATCATTTGAAAATAATAAATTTTAATGACAGATCAATTATCTAATCCAGTAAACGTTTACCGTATCACATCATCGTCCCATTGTCTTTTAAATTTAACTTTGTCCAACAAGTGTAGATCATCCATGGTATAAATATTCAAGAGACGTTTTTACCAAGTGACTACACACACGTACTGTACACGTAGTTCGTTGACACTGGGGATGACTAAATTATTGAACTTTAGCCATAATTACATTCGAGAATTTAACCTTATAATGTCAGGTGTTGAAACCAATAACCCATCCTAAATCAATTATAAAGCACCGAATAAAAAAAGAGAAAGGTGCCCTTTTAAAAGGTTTATAATTATTACATTAGAAAATTGATTTTAGACATCTAAAAGCGCTGATATTCAGCATATAATTTATATGTATATTATCCTTTAGCAAGCAAAAGCAAAACGAAAGAAATCATTTTCTAAGCCAAAACAGCTGGTGGTAATTTTTTACAGGTACTTAATCAAAAATTGCATAATATTCGTAAGAGCTTGCGCAGATAAAAAAGTCAAAGGCATTCCAAGTACAGCAACGGCTTTACATTTTTAGGACTATAATATGCCGCGTGCGGTGATACGCATTGATAGGAATAATTTTACTTTTTCGATTACTGTGTTACGGATCACATCGACATTACTAACAGTTGTTCACGGATATTTTTTTTTGACATTTGACACAGAATTTTGTCATGTGGGTTATGTAATTCAATATTAAGTGTTTTATTTTTCTTAAACTTTTTCTTATCCGCGTATAAAATTCCCTCGTTTACGTGAGCCTATAATATATAAAATACGATGCTATTCGTGGCAAGAAATAAAAAAGGATTTATTCATAAGTCCCGCTTGTTATGTTACTTCGAATACCTAATCGAGCAACGTAAGGATTTCAAATGCAATTACGCACGACATACCTACCTCAATCAGTCTCATTTATAAAGAATTTGCGGCGAGTGATGTGATTGGAAAAACGTTAAAAGCTTACGATGGTTCAAGCTCGTTAAAGGGGAATATCTTTTTTATAACTCACAGGTGTAGAGTTGCCATCTCCTAAAATACAAAACCCGAACTTAGTGGTGTATTAGTTACGAACGACATTGTGCCCCAAAAATCAGATTTTATTTTCTTAATAAAATGATAATAAAAATTATAATAATAAATAAACATATTATTTTCTATAAGGATAAATTATTTTTAAAGTTAGACAATTGTAATTTAAATCAAAGCTCTTAAACATTCTAATTATTTATTATAATAGTTAATTAATCACAATTTTATTACAATATTATCCAGCAAAAACCACAATACAATTAGAAATCCTTGCTATCCAGATCATTATTTGGTAGTCTGAAGAGCCTACATAAAGCCAGAAAAATCGGAAATATGGCAGCCCTGATTTGAAGTCTTCCAGTCTTGACGCAAGTGTATATTCAAATTGCAATAATATAATAATTACCTAAAATACATTACAAAGTAGCAATAAAAGTAATTATTATTACGGACAAAATAAACATATGCCTGCAATTATATTTAACGGTGCTTAACCCGTGCATATATTATGTCAATGAAATAAAACTCTTTAATTAACTAAATTAAGAAATCGAGATCATCGAGGCAGATACGAGGTGAAATTGTTTAGTACTATTGTTGAATGTGCAATTTAATAAACATAGTCTGTAGAGGTAGACATTATAATGAACAAGATAAATTCAAAACGCCAGTTATAAATATAACACATTTAAAATTTACAATTAACAGCATTTTCATTCAATCAATTCATGGCAACTTTTTCTAAGTGGCAGAAAAGCTAAATCCGTGTTCTATGATCTATGCAATTTCTGCAAAAATAGTAACAAAATTGATAAATTTAAAACAACACATATAACAGGAATATTATTTAGGAATTACGAAGCTTTTTATAGCTAATCTATGTTCAATATTTTGTCGTTTATGATGTTCTCCTCACACGCTCGATTTGTAAAAGATATGACGTTAACATCTTTAGTTAAAGCATTAATACAAGCAATAAAGCACCGATTCATGTGTCAGACACAAAAGTACAGAAACAATACTGTTTAATGAAGTCGTTATATAAACACGCACGGCCTTGCCGCGAACACAAGTACAAACCAATACCATAATCGACTATCCATTAAAATATGATAAAAGTATATAATTTGTACTTCATCATTTTAGATTAAGTTTAGAATTTATAATAATAATAGTATATCGTCATGCTATATTCCTTTCGAGGAGATATATTAGTGGCCAGTAGCGGGCATAGAGTATTTCAATAAGTCAAGCAGAGTACGCGCAAATTAATTTCAATAACATAACATTTACAGACAATTACACACGTTGACAGTCTCAAACTAAACTTGCGCTTTTACTTTGGGGCTTAGACAAAAATTGGATGATGTGAAAATAGAATTTGTATGGATATGAATGTTTCTTTTCATATATTTTAGTAACATATTCCAAACTTATTTATTGTAAGGGTAAGCAATGCTTTTATGCATCTATGAAATGAACGCTACTGTTAGTGGCTATATCCACTTTGCGCTTATATGCAGTGCGCAAGGTGACCGGTAGCGCATTTGATCGCCGTTCTCAAGACACTTGCGCATGACGTTTCTATTAGATGCCATGTATGTTTCCATGCGACGTTTTCCTAGAGCAGTGAGCGTGTGGTCGCCTGAATCCGTACGTAACCTAAAAGAAAACGCAGAAGTATGTATGTTCGAAAATACGACCACTCGGGTTGCCGCTCATTGTCCTCTATCCACTAGGCTGCCATAACCAAAAGAAAAAAAAAGAAAAAAGAAAGAAAAAGTTTATTGAGCCAAAAAGATAACAACACACAACAAACATATTTATATAAAAAAAAAACAACAATGAAAGAAAACATAACATCACATCATGTATCCTGTGTGCTGCTACCCATCTCAAAGAGCACTCAGCTCAGCGTATGCTGGGCGACGCTGCACGCGCCATCCAGCGCTGATTTTCAGCCGACGCTCAGGGGAATCGATTGCGCGGACGTCACGGTGCTATTTAAATATTATGACCAAATATACAAAAACATACCTTATAAGTTATAACGTACAACAAATAAGTATGGCAATAAATACATAGAATACTTTTAAGTAGCATAGAAAAATGTAGAATACTAAATAAAATATAATAGAGATAGGGTAGATTGATAATAAAATACATTTACATACATACAGGCTGTTCCATAAAATATCAAGTCAAATTACAGAAATATCTAAAGTTACTTTTTCGTATTTAATTTGAGATTCAAGCAAATATTTTTTCAATTTATTTTTAAAAGCATAAATACTCAACGAAGATCTTATAGGTGGAGGTATATTGTTCCAGCATTTACTTGCATTGTATTTGAAACTACCTCTAAAAGCAGCAGTGCAATGACGAGGTATAGCGATTTGTAGTGCACCGGTTCTTGGAGCACTCCCTCTTTTACTTCCCACCCAACTGAGCTTATCATAAAGATATGATGGAGTTTGATACTTGATAATTCCAAATAAAAGACATGCCAGATGCAGTTTCCTTCTAGCTTTCATTTTCAGTAACCGGCATTTATTAATGGATGGTGTAACATGACCTCTAGGTGGTATATTGAAACAAAACCGGGTACACGCATTTTGTACTCTTTGAATGAGGCGCGTAGTTCTTGCTAGTAGTCTGGGACCGTACACTGCATCTGCGTAATTTAGCTTGGACAAGACCAGAGTTTCAGTGAGCTGAATTCGAAGTTCTTCACTAAGATACGGTCTCATTTTATATAAAATCTTTAGGCGATAGAAGCAATTCCGTACACACTCCGCAATATGTGTCTCAAACCTAAGTTCACTATCCATTATAAGACCTAAATTACGTGCCTCTCTCACTGATTGAATACATTCTGTCATAACTGTAACCTTCTTATCAGTAAAAGGTAGGCGTGCGAGCTGGGTTTTAGATCCCAAAATCATAAATTTTGTTTTTGTAGGATTAAGTATTAATGAATTTTGCATTGACCATTCTACTATTCTTTCTATATCTTCATTAATTGCAGTTATAGCTTTTTCGTAATTTTCTGGTTTGAATGATATATATAGCTGAACGTCATCAGCATAAACATGGAATTTGCAATTCAACAAAATGTTAGTTATATCCGAGGTGTATAAAATAAACAAAATTGGACCCAATATGGACCCCTGTGAGACACCTCTACCCACAATTCGTGATGTAGAATGCAGGGTCAGGCCACTAGGCTGTGTTATACAAACAATTTGTGCACGATTTTCAAGATAACTAGCAAACCAGTTGATTGCGGCCCGATCGAACCCATAAAAGGCCAACTTTGAAAGAAGTAACGAGGTATTAATACTGTCAAATGCACGAGAAAAGTCTAATAAGACAAGGAGGGTACACATTCCAGTATCTTGAGCAGATAGAATGCTATCAGTCACATCTAATAGTGCAGAAACTGTGCTCCGACTCTTCCTAAAACCTGATTGTGCATCTGGCAGTATTGCATTTCTCTCTAGATAGTCCATCATTTGCGAAGCTACTACTTTCTCTAGGATTTTTGACAGACATGGTAAAATACTAATAGGCCTAAGATCCTTTAAATTAAGTGCGTTTGGTATTTTAGGTAACGGGCGAACAATAGCATTTTTCCAAAGACTTGGAAATTTAGATGTGTGAATAGAAGTGTTTACAATATTAGTAATAACTGACAAAGTTTGAGGCAAAGTCATGAGTAGCATCTTTAAACTTATCTGATCACACCCTATAGCATTTGATTTGAGCTTACTTATAATTTTAATAATTGCTTGATGATTAACAGGATTCAAGGAGAAAACAGATTTCTTTATTTTTATTTTGGATTAAGTAACACGTGTGACCCCTCAGCAAAAGGGAAAGACGACTAGACCAAGATCGCCAGCAATAAATATATAATAAGGATCAAGATCAGAGAATCAGGATCAATGGCACAGGTTTACGTCCCTACAATGTACTAAGGTGGTTCAATATGGTTGCCACTTAGGATCCGTTACTATTTAGAATCTTAACCTGATATGCTGAGTGGGGCAAACTAGACATTCAAAAATATGGAGGATGCCTTTTACCGTAGCGTCGGCTTTTGTGCTGTGAAATACAAATTCCAAGTAACAAGAAAACGAATGAAGATCAGTCGAGCTACTAGTAATTGTTTTTTACACAAATAATTTAAATACCATCTAAATAGCTGCTGGATGTATAAGCAGTACCTATTGTCCTAGCCTAGGTGACGTTGATTGTCAAAAAAATACTTGAACCATTAAGCATAGCACAGGAACAACAGGAAAAAATATTTAGCTTTAAGAGAATTAACTCAATATATTACTTAATCACATTCTTATTAATTAGAATAGAAAACCTCTGAAGCTGAGATTTATAGACGTAACTTTGATTTTGCTCAGAAAATATGTTCATTTTTAACAAGAAACTGAATATATATTAGAAACTTGAGTATAGCCTAAGTGTTCACAGAGTCAACCCCAAGTTGATGAAGTCTTTGACTTAAAATATACTTTAACCGTAATTAAGTAATATAATTTGTAATGTTTGAGTAAAAGCTAAACAAAGTCAAATCTACAAAGCTCAGTTTAAGAAATATGTAAATTTTTAGCTATGATTCGCATTTTTGTCACATCAAACCATCACATATTATATTGAGAATACCAAATAAATAATAATACATG
The DNA here is from genome assembly GCA_036320925.1 of Automeris io. Lineage (NCBI taxonomy): Eukaryota > Metazoa > Arthropoda > Insecta > Lepidoptera > Saturniidae > Automeris > Automeris io. The sequence goes on along the minus strand of JAUDJH010000019.1, from coordinate 7,966,785 downwards.
TTTAAAAATATATATATTAACAAAAACTGGATGCTGTACATACCATTGCATTGATATAGTATGTATGTATACGTTCCACGATCGACATTATTGCATAGACAATAATCAGTAAAATATTTACAATTTACACCGTCCTATTATTAATGAAACAGGATATTGTGCGAACAGAACGTGCAATTAAATCTATTGATAAACGACACCGATCATAAAATTATATTAGCGGCACACGTTGCGGATACGGATTCATAAATATTAAATGATATTATGCTAGATAACATAATTGCTATTATATTTGTACAAAAGAACATCAATGATAATTATCGCGTTTAAAATTAGACATAATTAATTCGCAAACAAGTTCTAGTCAGACTGACCTATATTCAATATGACAGCAACATAAAAAATGATTTATTTCTACGAATTTTACATAATATACTTAAATCACGGGTTAAAAAATAGATTCTATTACTTAAATACCCGCATGCTAACCGACGAAAGAAAACATCGTGAGGAAACCCGCATGGCGTCTTAAAGAAATGTCATGTGTGCCCTGAGAAAGGCGACCAGCTGCGTCTACTGCTCACGTTGGGCACGACACTAGCAATTATTGCTTCTCTATTTCCTTACTACATAGACATGTAATTTTAAAAAACCTATTTAAATTTATAGGCGTATATTTATCGAAGAAAATATCTTGGCATTCGTGACACTACCGCGTTTATAAACGGAACATCCGGCTTATAGAGCCTGTGTAGACTTTATTTATCTCGCATCGTACCCTTTAATATAAATAGCTGCACGCGGCTAGCATTTTGATATTCATTTAACCCTACCACGACAGCTGGTTTATTTTTATAACCTGTTATGTTCAGTCTCTTTGTATTAGAAAATGAGGTGATCTGATCTAAAGTGATCAACATAATGGCTCTGAGGATTAACAACCTGGAATAGCTATGAACTGGTCTTATTCGTCGAATAACCGATAACTCTTGGAAGAAACATGTTCTAGCGTAGAGTCCTCGACTCTAAAAACGTAATATATGACTGACTAATGTGTAATGGTAACGTTTTGGTAGGCGGAGCGAAGACTTGTGCGAAGTAGCAGACAACTATAGTATGAGCAGAGCCGAAATCGGGCTCATTGATACTTTTTTTTAGTATTCTGGGAGAAAATCCTACATAGGACGTTCAGGGCTGCTGTGAGGGCAGTGACCCCGATGTGTCAGACACCTACTGACTAAAAGCCCCCGGGGTGTCTTTCTAATCACTCTAACAGGGCCTGGGAAACCAAATTCATCCAGACGCCCTGAGAGCGAAAAGGGCTCAATGATACACCTTGATAGAGACATATATCCAACAATGGAGACATATACAGGCTTATTGTGTTATTCCAGCGCTTGTGATATATATATATATATATATATATATATATATATATATATATATATATATATATATATAAGCCGTGGTGGCTGCCGGCAGAATAGAATAGCACGCCCCTCTACTTGCTGAGGTGTCGTAAAAGGCGACTAAGGTATCTCTTTAACACCGCAATTCAACCAGGTGTTCAGAGAAGGAAAACTCGATCAAACCTGCATCCTGCTCCCTTCCGATCGTACTGGTTCTCCATTCCATCGCGCCCGAGGGAGTTCGGACGAGAGAGTGCTTCTCTGGCTGCGCGTCCAGTTATGCACTTAAATATCTCCTGCGCAATTGACTGTTTTCCAAAAGTGGCCCTCAATTCTCTTAATCGGCATTGAAACAGTCGCCGTGGCTGAAACCGGCTAGGATATCATCATCATCATCATATATATATAACATTTTTTTTTTTTATTTCAGAATCAACTGTATTCTCGTGGTGTATGAAAGATTCATACTACAGCAGTGACAAAGCTAATTTGACGCTAATTTGAATAAATAAAATTCAAAAATATTTAAATATTTGTGAATTAATAAAGGGATTTTCCCAAATCGAAAATATCATAACACTGTATAAAATAAAGGAAAATCAAATTAGAAAAAGGTTTACCGCAAATCATTAAAGCGAAATTTTTATGACGGACAAAGATCAATGAAAGCTTTCGAGGGTCTTTTATTGAGTACGAAATGACGGGCACATTTTTATGTTGGGTAACCTTTGTAAAATGAAAGCTAAACCCAAAAGAACGAATAAAATATATATTGTTCAAAACGAAAATAAAGCTAAAACGTAGGTATCTTTGGGCCTGAGCAGTATTTTTAACTTGTTATCTGAAGTTATTTATTTTGATGTAATTATATTTACACGATATATTTGGTGTAAGCTTAGGAAGAACTAAAATTCTTCCACTGATGTAGCAGGAGAGACATACATAGATCAGGATGTATACTGTTAAACAATAAGCCAATCAAAATAAGAAAAATAATTTATTTTAAGCCTCGAACATTTCTATTTTACTAACATGGGGATTTATTTTGTTTTAAAAATATGGAAAGTGCTTAATTGATATTTGTAGATATAGGAAAAAACTTGACTACGCAAACAAAAGAGATAAACTACAAGCGTTTAAGGCCTCTGTTATAATTTATGCCAAGCCTAGACATTTGCTATACAAATGTTATATATTATGATGTTTAAAATTACAGAAAACACGGCTCCAATAGATACAAAACGCGTCCGAGTCACGAAGCTCAATCACGCGAGGACACAACAATGCACGCATTAAGTCCTTTTAAATGCATACACATTAGTACGGCCTTTAATTTTATAATAGCTACGTTAAAATCAACAACGTTATCTCATTAAAACTATGCAGGTTTTACGTTAATTAAATTTATTTTTGTTGTAGTTTTTTTAGTATATTCTCTGAAGTCATGCTAGATAATGTCATAAAGTTAAAAACACATGTACTGTGTTTATTACTAAAATAGTCGGTAAAACTTAACCCTTTGCGGTCGTATGTCTACTCTCAGCCACCAAAGCCTTTTTACCGTTCCAGTCGTATGTGTGCTCTCAGCCACCGCAGCAAGGAACCATACAAATCCTACACTGTATGCAACAATGTATCAGTTTACACTTTTTCGAAACAAAATGGATTGATGGATGACTGCATTAAATAAATAGATATCTAAAGTTCACAAAAGAATTACCAAATCTTGTTTATCAATCATAAACTTACGTGTTACGGATCCCTGCTCTTTCAACGGTCCAAATTTAATACTTCCACAAAGGGTTAATAAATATAAGTTGTATATTTATTTGAAATATCCTAGTTTCTCCTTATTCATTTGCAATACAAATAATATAGTTTATAATGTGATTAAAGCGTCTTTTCTTGATAATTTACCTTGGCAAATGAATTTAGCACAAATCAACTTTTCAACACCATATTTATCATATTATTATCCTTTAATGATGAGGTACAAATTGCTCGCTAGCCTACAAAAGGTACAAAGCATCTGTGTCAAGATGGTTAAAACGAATGCCGTAAACATCAATTGCAATAATTAATTAGGTATTCTCAAAGAGATGACTCCACAGAAATGTACGTGAAGAATTTCGCTGACTGTATCACTGGACGATGTCCTCCCAACAAATATTAAAGGTTACATAATTTATCTAGTTATATCTAAAGCCACCTTGTAGTTTAAATAATATTAAATATTGGTTATTTATTTATCCATTTTAAATTACATTATTATGCAATCAAGCCTAAACATTTAATAAGCAATGTCGATATAATAATTATTTCAAAACCAAAATTTATATTTTAAAATAACGTTGATAAAGTCCTATATGTCATTTTTTTATACTCAGTATAGTAATTATACAAAATAGTATTTGTATATAATATAGAAGACTTACAAAACTCAGGTGGTGTCGTCCAAATGGAGATTACCTGTAACACAAAGACATAATTATTAAAAAAAAAAATCTTAAATCAAATTATCAAAATTATTTAAAACTCAGAAATAAACATTCCATTCAAGAAACGCTTTTTTAAAAGACATTTTAATACTAATGTATCATGTGTGCAATGGATGATTCAACAGTGTTTATAAATAAGTAGAGCTTATGAAACTATTTTATAACACATTTTTTTATGAATGATAAAAATATATCATAACATTTTTAAAAAATAATGGAACATTGTAATAGTACTTATTAGGTAGCAACAAGCATGAAACCCATAAAATGAAAAGGTGAACTAGGCTTGTCGAATAAATATCGATGAGTCGATATATCGATATTTTCAATCCAATATATCGATATATTTGGGCGATATTTTCGTTCGGTCCTATCTTCTACAGTTTCAGATTTCAGCGACTTCACTGCCCTAAGAATTAGGAAAAAAAATCGTTTTCGATACTGGATATTTTGTATCGATATATCGATATTTTTCCTTCGATATATCGACGCCGATGTTGATATTTTTATAAATATCGATATTTTTTTCATTTTCGACATCCCTAAGGTGAACTCGTACTGGAGTCTACACGTTATAAATCTCTGAAATGAAGACGTTGAATACATTTTTAACAATAAACGAAGTTAACGTTGATATATCGAGATCCCCTTAGTAAATTAAAAATACGTTAAAGCCTACGTGCATCTTCATACAGACATTTAACGAATATATGTGACAGATTGCATTTGTATTTCACGAATAAAACTGTTGCGCCGGCATGTTTACAACCAAACGTGACCGTAGTCTGAGCATTTTAAATTTTTTCGATCGTTAATATATGCCGCGTTGATATAAATATTAATGCAACATTTATAAATTATAACATATTTATAGTGTTTTGTTTAAGGCCTACAGGTTTACCTATTTTTACAAATTTGATGAACAACTAATTTTGAGCCAATTTTTTAACTTTTTTAATCTTTAGTGTTGTCGTTATTTGTAATAACTAAAGTATATGATATTGTTTCGTTTAAATACTTTATACTTAGTTTGTAGCGTTTTCCAACTCTCCATACGAAATAACAGAACTGTGCGTCAATATTATAAGTATCCGAAATAAGAGGGAAATAAATCTTTAAAAAAATACACAAGTACAGAAAAGTACATATACTTCCTTTCATAATTTCTTATATATTTCTAATTTCTATAGCATATTGTCGATATATTTTACATATACAGTATTAATTAATTAAAGAAAGGTAATCTATAATTATTATGTTGTTAACAATGTATATCTGTATATAATACAGTGAAGAAAGTCTTTGTGTTAATATAAAGGGACTCAAAAGCCAGTTCTACTACTTTAAATAATCATATTGTCCGAAATCCTAAATTCTATACAAAAAATAGAATCGAAAAACTTGAATGTACGGTAGCATGTGACAACGTGGAAACATTAGGAAAATCCGCCAAAAAGCTGTAAAAACTAGGACGACAAGTTTATCTGGAGCCAAGCCTGTTTGACCGCTATATGTACCACAGAATCTAGACAACAAAAAGAGTTAAATATATAAATAAAGAAACAGATCTTGGCCAGATAATTTTGCTAACTATACATTCAGTAGCTATAACAAAATTGTCTGGAAACGTATTTTTGTTAATACTGTTGACATTTCCCTTGTAAACCGAAGCAAATAGCCATAATATTATTAAATTAAATAGGCTTCTGAGTTATATGAATCGTATTTTTTTATTTTTAAAACCATTTTTTATAAACTTACGGAAGTGAAATACAAAAAGGAATGCAAATAAGGCCAAACAAAGGCCTTGTTGCGGCAACCAGTTATTGTTCTAATTGACAACTAGCACTTACAATAATAACCGTACAACAAACATTAAGGAATTATTACGTTGTTTGTAAAAAATAATGTTTATAGATGAGCTGCAAAATAAATTGCATCAATCAATTCAATTGTTTTTGTAATTTATTCACAAACAGTTCATAACGGTGGCAATTAGCGATAACAATTAAACATATCACTTTGCATGCATAGCAATGAGACTTATGTAAAAAAGCATAGAAGAGTACTAAAGTTTTCCACAGAACTATCGAGCATTACCTTCGATTGTTCCACGCAATAGTAGCAGTAACCAAGTAAATAATGTAAAAGCCTGCAATCAATTAATAGATGCAAAATCCCGGCAAGTGCGTTTGGTTTTTTTTAGATAAAGTACGGATTAAGACCTCACATGCTCACCGGTGTAGGCAAACATCGTAAGGCAACCCGCATTACATCTAATAGGAATATCTTGTGTAAAAGCTCTGAGAACGGCGATCAGCTGCGCTACTGCTCACATTTAGCACGACATACAAACGCAAAGTGGATACAGCCAATGATGTACCTCCGCTCACCCCGAATGGGACATAGCGTGATGCAACATTATTATCATCTCGATATAAAAAAAACTATAATTTATTCAAACTTTTTATGTGTCACTTACGATATACGAACATTAAACCCAACGAGTCAAAGACATTGTAACAATATTAACGTAATTTATAATTGTCTGCCCTATTTCTTCTTATATACATTAACCCTTTAACGTCCACGGGACGAATTTTCAAGCTTCGAGTTTGAGCTGATTGAACATTGGAACGGGAAAAATATGAGAACGATTGTATCCTATGTTTTAGAGAGTACTCTTTCGTATGGTCATAGTTGAAAGTCGCTAAAAGTGTAAAACTATGGAAAAATGAGAGAAAAAGAAAGAAAAACGAGATTTTTTGAAAAAACAATTTTTTGTTAATCGTGATTCGTTCTCTATACATTTTTTTACACTTCTAATACTGATTTAGATGGCGTCCATGGTGCCTAAACTATCAATAAAAAAATCGAAAGAGCACCCTCGAAAACATAGGACACAATGGTTCTTATATTTTTCCCGTACCAATTCACAGCATGGTATCAGCTTAAACTCGAAGCTAGAAAATCCGTCCCGTGGACGTTAAAGGGTTAATTTAACAATAAACTTTGTGTATTTTTATTGTAATAAAATGCAAATATATCGAACTATGTAAATAGACATATTGTATCTTGCATAATAAATTATGCAATGGTCAATTATGAAAAATAGCTCGTAACAGCACGCAACGTTACGTACTAAATACAGTGTAAACTCCATATAACGTCACTCGATTTAACGACAAACCCCCTAAAGCGTCGATATCATTCGGTTTTGGTTGGTTTAACTTGTTTCCCATACAATGATACACTCTATATAGCATTACACTCACTCTCAATAACGACGGCAATTTAAATAATATTAAGTAATTTTTAAGTTGCCAAAATTAGTAAAAACTGCGCAGCTGTGTACGTTCTTTTGTCGCTTTGTTATCCTAGGCCATAATAAACTCGACTGTCGGCATTACACATACCGAACATTCTAAGAAATCCGTTCTTTTGTTTACAAATTGGGATTTCTTGCACAGACAAAGAAATTTTGGATTCGGCGAGAAAAACTGAGTATCAAGGACAAGGAGATGAAGAAGATGAGACGGATGCGCCTGAGCCTCCGCCGAGCATTAGAGAAGCTCTGGAAGCAGCTAAATTATTGAAAAAGTATTTTCTTTATCACCAAAAAGCCTCAATATCACAAGATATGAATAAAATAATTTAAAAAATACAACAAAATCACTGGTCCAGCAAAAGACGTCAGACAAGAATAACAGACTATACTCAATAGTGATCAAATAAGAATTGTTTATGTAATTACTAACACTGGTCTGAAATAAACTTTTACTAATACAAATTTTTCTTCTCTCCATTTAACGACAACTCTCTATAACGTCAAAATATGCACAGTCCCTTGAGGATCGTTATATAGAGTTTGCACTGTACATACAATAGATAAGGGAACACGAATAACGAGTCAGCCTCAAGTTAGATAACGACTTATCGACTATCCCGATCAGAAAGAACCATATCGTAATAGAAAAAAGTATTTTTATAGTATGAACAAAAACAGTTATTCTCATATATCGATATATAACAAATGGTAAACATCTTAGTATTTAACACGTTCGCTACCAGCGCCGCATATATGCGTCGTCTCAGTTCTTACATTTGAGCCCGCCGCCGCAAATGATCGGCGTGTTTACTTTTTAGTTCATTACAAACCCTTACACTTATTTTTCTCCGAAACAGTTGTAATGGCCTGAAAAAGAATATAATGGATTCAAACTGACCTTGGTCTGGAGATAATTACGTTTTTTTATTATAAATATAATATTTAAAAAATTCAATGCCATTTAAAGACATAAGAAAAAATTCCATGTGGTTCAAGATTTTTTTCTCAAGCGCCGGTAGCGAACGTGTTAAAATATAAAACACATACTTAGCCGGGCAGTAGACTTGAGGGATTCTGCTGCCCGGATGAGAGGGAGGCGGTGCAGTGTCCGGCGCGCCGCCTGAGAGAGAGGTTTTAGAGGGGTGGATTTTTACTCCCACCCCTCCCCCAGAGGAGGTTTTTAGTCAGTAAGAGTCTGACACACCGGGGTCGCTGCCCTCACAGCGTCCCTGATGGTCCTATGCAGGATTTTCCCCCCGGGATACAAAAAAAAACACATACTTACTCATAAACCCAAAAAAAAAGAAGAAAAGTTTTAATATAATTATTTTTACTCACAAACACGGTGAGTAAAAGAATATAAACTTGGAAAAGCATAGTATGCAACGTGATTAATTTTAATTGAAGGCAATAAAATTTTTATCTCAACTTTTTAATGACATGTCTCATGAAATACATACTTCTCGTATTTTAGACAAGCTTAATAGTACACACGTACAATACATTAGCAATAGCGTGAAGAAATCTAGTAACAAGTCATGTTCAACGCAACGTAGAAAAACGGACGAAATCTCATAATAAATAAAGATTCTCGAGACAGAACAATAAGAATAGCTTACCAATATTTAGTATAACGTAACAATGAACGCGTACAACTCGAATTACATAAACCTATGTGAAGTGTGTCTGCAACTATTGTGATTTAGACAATTAATTTCAAATCACGCGTATTACACTTTCGGACATCTACCATACCTTTGTAGAATTTCACTGCATATCGATTTTAAAATAATAAATTTACTTTTTAAACGTAATTTCAGAATAAATAAGGGCCCCACTGTTTTGATCTAATTCAAGTGTTTAATTAAACTATTGTATAGTTATTAAAATATTATCTACTGTTTTCTCTAGTTCTAAAACATGGTTATTTGGACAATTTCAAATATAACAATTGATAAAAAATGCTCATAGCGGGCTATATCAATTAAGAATTTTGTATTTGATTTTATTCGCCCATAAGCTCTTGTCAAACAGAAAGCAAATCGAATACGCTATTTAAAGCGAAGCGAGACGATTTTGTTTAGTAATGAACAAAACAACATTACATGATAACTGTTCACAATATCCTTCAGTTCGCTGTTTGAGAACCCCTCGCAGAAAACCTCTGTCCTTTGAGAAAAATTCTAGTCCATTACATACCTAGGAACACTTGATTGGCTAAAGTGACGTATCGAAACGATGACATCGCATTGAATAGAATGAGACAATCTAAAATTTAACTGCGTTTAACAATTTCAAACAAGTATTCTGAAATAAAAGAAAGCTTCTTGTATATAATTATTAAGTGTGACTTGGACGTCTAGAAAAACGTAATAAATGATTTAATACTCGATATTTGCATAAAGATAAAAGTCATACAAGAGAACAAATAAGTGAAACATGTAAGAGCAACAACTATCAAAGGTGGTGAGAAAAACTTTCTTCACACGACAATATAAACGCGAAAGCGCGAGACACAGAGAGACGCTTTCGAGTCAGTGTAATTAAAGCCAAACAAAATCTCACACATACATAACTAAGGTTAAACAAAAGATTACATACATATCTTCGTTTGGCTTGAGCATACATTTTTTGCAGACTTTCTTTACCTGCTCTGCTCAATTGATATTCAGAAAATAATTCAATATTTCGAAAACGTAGCGTGCGTTCCTGCCAAAACATTTCTCTTTTACAGTACATCGAACATCAGTCCTGAATACCTTACATATTCTGTTTCGAAAAACAGTTACCGTATACGAAATGTAAATCATAAATAAAGACAAGATACAAAACCAAGTTACAATCACCATTTTGAAATAGAAAAAGACATCTAATCCCATACAATGATATAACATCTCGAATGTACTATTGATTACAAATGGTGATTACCGATTAAATTTCTCGACTGTGATAATGACACTCCATTGTTTAGTATTTTTTATATAATTATTGACATAACAAAAATAAGTGATCAATTACTAGTTAATACGCACTGCAAATCCGCGACAATAATATATTAAATGGAAAAAAGCAATATTCAAAACAATTGTATATTGTTAGAGGCTTTTGTACAAGTACAGATTTATCTTTGATAACGTTTCTAGCACTACAGCAGTGTAGGATAAAGAACGTAGCAGTTGCTACGGGGCCCCGGTATGTTCAGACAAGCTGCATAAGCTTATTTTTTTGTTTTTTTAAACGTGACGGAATTATTTTTAGCCGTAATCACAACAAAAAAATCGGTTACGTGCGCGCAGAAACGCGGGCGTCTGCGGCTCTTCAAGTTTCTGCGAGCATAAGATTAATTAAGTGTTTAATTTGACTTCGGTTTTTTTTTCAATTTGAATACATTAATAACTTGAAAAAACTGACAGATACCTCTTCATTGGATAAAAAACTATCTCTCCATAGAATCCGCTGCGGGATCCGCACTGGCTTAATACGAAACTTCATCATATTTTAGTATTTTGGTGATTCCGACATGAACCATACGAAAAACAATTAGTCTCCAACTGTCAAAATAATAAACGAAATAAAATCGTTGACACATACATTTCAGTAATAGTTGTTCTAAGAAAACACAAGGTTTAGACAGTGATGTATCACATTACGCATGACAATTATCTATCTAAGAGTTTCGAATATTTCATTCCGATTGCTCTGCAGATTATATAAATTTACAAAACAAAGGAAAACCAAAACATTACTCCTCTTACGGTACAAATCTACTTTCGAGGAAGATGGCTCAGCCTAGCCCCTGGCACTCGGCAGCCGGGAGAAGGAACATTCCGGGGGTTTTAGTCGGTGCAAGTCAGACACACTGGGCGGCAACCCTCATCGCCCCCTGAGGTCCGTTAGGGATTTCCCTCGGGTTAAAAAAATGGTACAAATCTACTTTGTAATAGTATACATTTATACGCATATATTATTATGTATAGTCGACTTTAAAACATTTTGAACAAAAAGTATATTAGCATACGGTGTGGTTTTATCGTGTTTCGAATAAAACTTGATATGTTCTGTCAATTATTTTGTTTGCGATAAAATCGAGGCTGTTGTATTTGTTCAAATTCAAATAGAGGACGTGCTTTACATTTACATTATGACTACTAAGAAATATCTGTGGGTATAGATCATTATTGAGAATCACCTAAGATTATTTTTAATTTTACACATAGAAGTTATGATTCTAAAAGATGTAACAACATTAGACCACAGCTACATTATCATCTTTCACGTGTAATAATTGCAGTTGAATATTTTTCTTTGGACCAGTGAAAACAGATCCGTTTAAATACGTAATAGTTTAAGCATTTAAATTAAAAAAAAAAAGGATTTTTATATTAACACGCTTTAATCCTAGAATAAACGAAGATAGGTAAGCTAGATATAGGATAGGAAAACTAGATATAGGCGAAAATATTTTATCACAGAAATAACTAACATTTTAGAAATACACGGTCAATATTTATTACGACATCGAAAGGACTATTCATATTTAGTCGAAAAAATCGATAGTCGTAACAACCGGTGATGTTTTCGAGATAAGAAGTTTTTTTTTGCCGGGGCCTTTGTTTTGGGTCAATGTAACCGGTATGTTGTTAAACGATGTCGCCATGAACGGTTTTGACTGTATTATCAATTATTATTTTTTTACATTTGTTCTAATATTAAAAATATTTTAAAATATTACTATATACTATAATACTAAAGATAACCATCCCGTTGTAATAACACAGTGCTTTAAGTTACAGTAATCTAGTACATGTGTACAGGATATTGCAAAATTGCAAGCACCCGGATAAACAACGGATGCTGCATAATGCTCTAAGCTCGGACAGGAAAATATAGTTGTGTATTAATACACAGCGAACACAATACTGATTATTGATTATTTCGCCTGATATAATTTATGTCAATTACTAAAGACATTCTAGGCTAGAGCGTGAGAATGTACAATCTAATGAGAGGATTTTTAATTGTCATAGCTTTATATCCTAATTCCTGGTAATATCTGTACTTCCAGCTAGAAAACAAAATATTATAACACATCCTATTTAGATTTAACCGACCTTCTAAACCCTAAAAATGTTTTGATCATTTTACATTACCATTACATATACATATATAATTATCGAAAGAAGAAATTCTGGGTCTCTTTTTAGGATAGTTCTAACTAATCTTTCTACATAACGATCGCATCTAATACACATTTTAAAAATCACCGACTTTTAAAAGACCGCCATCTATCTCTTCTCTTCTTCAACCTTCAGCCACCCAATGCTCAGTGACGGTATCTTTCATCTTTTTTCATTTATAACGGCGGCGACCTTTGGCCAACCAGTTTTCCCCAGCCACCTTCACCAGGCCACCGATCCATCTGGCCAATTGTCTCGTGTCCTCACATTCCAACGACTAGTTTCGTGATCTCCACTCGAGCTCTTTCTTTCCCCACCTATTATCGTGTCTACGACATATGTGGCCCCCCTACTTGCACTTTCTAACTGCTATCGCTTGAGCTATGTCAGTAATCTTAGTCCTCAAACGTATTTTGTTGCTTATCATCCGATAGCGAAAATGCCCAAAATAGTTCGCTTCATAGCTCTTTGAGTGACTTGGTGGATCATCTGTTTCGTGGATGTCCAAGTTCCGGCCCCATATGTCATGACCGGGAGAATGTATAGTTGGATAAGGGTCATAGGGACCCATTTCGATTTGAGTACTTCGGATAGCTTTCTAAAAACAGTCCACCGACGCTGGATACGGTGTTTGATTTTGCCATCTTGATTTCATCAACTTCGCGTTTTTGTGTCGTACCCAACGTGATTACTGATAGATATTCTATTCGTCTCTAAACGAATAACATATAATAATATTTAGGAAAAAAGAAATAGTATCAATTAAACTGTAGGCTACTTTTTTTATATATACCTTTTATATATTTTAAGTTATACTTTTTTATAATAATACACCAATATGTCAAAAAAGGAAATTAGAATAGAATTGAATTTGTGACGTTGAATGGTGCGCTATAGTTATTAAGAAAAACTGTTGTAATTTTAATATTATTAATATGTTTATATTAGGTCCTTACATATAAAATTGGCGTTTTGTATGGGAGGAACAAAAAGTCGAATATTTTTTAATATAATATATTTAATTAATCAAAGTATGAACCATTATTTTCTATGCACTTTTGCCATCTCATAGGTAGTTCATTGATCCCTTTACTAAAAAAAACCAGTCGGACGGGAATCAATAAAATCTTTGAAGGCGATTTGGACTGCCCCATCGGAGTTGAATTTTTTCCCTTGCAAGAAGTTATCCAAATTTCGAAAAAAATGGTAATCTGTTGGAGCAAGGTCCGGGGAGTACGGAGGATGTCTTAGACTTTCCAATTGAAGCTCTTCTAATTTAGTAGCCGTTTGTTGCGCAGTGTGTGGTCTAGCGTTGTCGTGAAGCAGCAGTGGCGTGGAGCGATTGACCAGCCTAGGTTGTTTAGCCGCTAGCTTTTCCATCATGGTTTGCAATTGCTGACAATAGACATCAGCCGTAATAGTCTGGCCAGATTTGAGAAAACTGTAATGAACAATACCGGCACTAGTCCACCAAACGCTTACAAGTAACTTTTTTGGGGTTAATTTTCGCTTGGGGCAGGATTTGGCTGGCTGGCCAGGATCCAACCATTGCGCTGAGCGCTTCCGATTATCGTAAAGAACCCATTTTTCATCACAGGTAATGATTCGGTTTAAAATACCTTCATTATTGTGCCGGTTTAGTAATGTAACGCAGCAGTCGACGCGCGTTTGCCGGTTTGCTTCAGTCAATTCGTGAGGTACCCACCCACCTTTCAAGCTTTTTAATCTTCCCAATTTGCTTCAAGTGAATTAAAACAGTTTTATCACTAACATTGCAGCCTGCAGCTAACTCGGACGTGGTTTGCGATGGATCCGCTTCCACAATAGCCTTCAACTCTTCATTATCAACTTGAGTCTCAGGCCGTCCACGGGGCTTGTTCTGCAGGTCGAAATTTCCAGAACGAAAACGTTGGAACCAAAAACGAACTGTGTTTTCTTTTGCAACACGACCGACATACACATCATTCACCCTTCGAGTTGTTTCCGCAGCACTAGTGCCACGGCGGAACTCGTAGTCGTAAATAATGCGATATTTTAAGTTTTCCATTTTGTAAAATGAGTGACGCGAACAGAAAAAAACAGAAGAAAAAACAAATGAATGACGATCATCGAAGCACAAATACATGAGTCTATAGCTGTACAAATTTGAATTTGGAATTCCTTACCAAAGAGGAGAAATTTGTGATTAAAGTGGCCAGTACGAAAAACGCCAATTTCATATGTAAGGACCTAATATTAACGTCTCAAGTTTTTCTAATTACAATGCCTGTGCTGTGAACTCCGCCTCTACAAAACGTTTATTTACGTCCATGATAAAAAGAACAAAAATTAAAAAAGGATTGTACAGATATTACGTGGTCGATAAATACTTGGAAAACACAGCAATAATAATGGTATCTTTAATCTTAACATACAATACAAATCGGTATATTGTATTGAAGAAATAAAGCATTGGAAAAATATTAATGTTAGTCAAGTAAAGCCCGCAATGCGATATCGGCTGACATTTTAAATACTATCTTAATAAATTATAAGAATACAACAAGGTAAGTTTCGGATGGACGCGCACGACCTTGCAAGGTCGACTGTGCGTGATGGATAACACGTTTATATAATTACGTTCGCATAAACAGGTAAAATAAAACGAAATCTATGTATTGACACGTAAAATCGAAAATTGAATTTCGGAAATGTGAAATAAGAGGAATGAAATCAATATCGTTAGACCAGTATGTGGCTAGAAGCCATTAAGGCAGGTAAATACAGATTCTTTTTTTTTTTCATCCAACTATCAAACAGGTTGAAGTTCAACCACAGATAGTACTAGTTTCTATAATTATAGGTTGCAGCTTTCACCATAAATTAGATAAAAAGAAAAATATAAACCTAGAAACAGTAAAATTACGGGTATAATTTGATCTTTGTAGCTTTTTGTAGTTTAATAATATATCTGAGGATTACGAATTAAAAGATATTTATTTAAGTACACACACACAGTCTACATTAACACATAAATTAAGATTACCATTAATTCGAGAACATGGTCACTCGGATATTTATTTTTTAAAGAATAATTTGACTATCACAAGAATATATTTTCCTTTTATTTTTCAATATTTCCGTGTGATGGAAAATATAAACAAAAAAAAAATTGCCTGCCGAGTTTTCTATTAAAATAATGTTGCATTATTTTATAGCCGTGTGTGGTGTTTACCTTCAGACTATTCTACAGTGCCTAACTCTGTAGTGCTCTGTCGTAAGAGCCGATTAAGGTATGCAGAATACCGAATGACACGCAATTTGCTAGCATCTAAACTGCTGCAGGTACCTTCTCTGCACGGCGCATACCCGCCAACCAGCATTAGCTTGGTAGGTTAAATATTCAAACCACTTCCCATAAATTCCACAAATATAGTGGAAAAGGGAATGGACGCCTTTGCTCTGCAGTGTGACCAAAATGGCTTATAAAAATAATAATTTTGAGAGTAAAATTTATAAACCATACATGATGATGATGATGATGATGATGTCCTAGCCGGTTTCGGCCACGGCGACTGTTTCAACACCGGTTAAGAAATTCGAGGTCCAGTTTTCGGAAACAGTCAATTGCGCAGGAGATATTTAAGTGCATAGCTGGACGCGCAGCCAGAAAAGCACTCTCTCGTCCGAGCTTCCTCAGGCCAGATGGAAAGGAGAACCAGTACGATCGGGAGGGAGCGGGATGTAGGTTTGGTCGAGTTTTCCTTCTTTGAACACCTGGTTGAATTGCGCTGTTAAAGAGATACCTTAGTCGCCTTTTACGACACCTCGGCAAGAAGAGGGGGGTGCTATTCTATTCTGCCGGCAGCCACCACGGCTGAAACCATACATAGTAATACTATAAATAAATATATTTACTTAAAGCGAACAAACCAACAAAATTGTACCTACTTTACGTAAATGACATACATTTTTGGATCGAGTATTCCATGTGTATTTTTTGCTTTTTGTTTCTTTGAATTCTTCTTTGAATTCTTTGATTGTTCTTGTGAATACGATTACTTTGGAATTTTAATTGTAACTAATAAGGTACAATTAAGATTCCGGAAAATATTCCAGAATCTTCACACACTTTAGCTAACAAAATTACTTATAAGATATACATTAGTGCTCATGATAATATCTAAAATACTCTGCAGCAATAGGGTATAATCTACACGAGTGTTGAGCTTTAAGCGCTCGTCCTCGTAACATTCTTTAAGATTTAAGGGCGGCTTGCACTAACGAATTAATCTAGTTTAAGCTGGTATAAAACGCTTATGAATTGAATTGGTTTGATTCCATCTTAATGATGATTTAAGTTTAAGTGTTGTTACAACTAGATTTTGATTTAGTGCAAGATAATAAGTACAGATCAGCGCTAATAAGCATTTTTTATAACTCTAAACTAGATTTAATTTTTAGTGCAAGCCGCCCTTAGTCTAGCCAACAGCATTTAGTCACGTCAACAAAAGCATACACTTGTTCGTTAGAAACAAATCAACAAAGCCTAAATAATAATATAGTATACAAAGTCGTGAACAAACATTCTCGTTAGAGCAATACTATATTTATCAAACCTATAATAACAAAGTCGTGTTTCGGTATACGAACGAGTAAGGCGGTACGACCGCTCCTCAACTTCGGTCCCTTCAAAGCAAACTGGCAAGCAGTTATTCAATATTCAGTTGGACGTGTAAGAAACAACAAAGGTAAACTTTAATCTAGTCCATTGTACATTTGAAATTGCAACGAGGTTATGTTACTATAATATGTCAGCCTCGCAACATAAAATGTTACTAGAATCACCAAATCGAGGGGCATTTTGTGAATTTGTTTATTTACAATCGTTCCGTACCATATTCAGGTCTATAATACTAGTACTAATTATATTTGCTTTTATTTAAGAAAATATACAAATTATTGTTTTTTTTATAAAAATCTGATTATGATTTAGGTAGTTTGCATCTTTAAGAAATTAGTTTTTTTTTCTGCCGGCCTAAGCAATTACATTTTTCTATGCGTTCAAGTAATTCGTTTTAGCACGTATAAAGTTCTTATTATTCGAAAACAATAAAACTAATAATGTTATAAAACTTTAATCATTAATAAACATCTACAAATTATTTAACACTTGATTTAACCAAAACCAATTAGAATTATTCGTTTTTATATTTGTCTTAGAATTTTTTTTCCTCTAAATTTTTTCATTCTGAAAAATAGCATATATAATACAAGATATTGATAGATATAATGGAATTAATTTTATTTAGCAAAATCTAATATAAACCATGTTATACCTATTTCTAAAACAGATATAAATTTTTTGCTGGCAGATCTAGTGTTAAAATAGAAATAAATATTTTTTTAATATCTACGCGGGCCGGGATAAGCCTTAACTTATGCCGTTGCAAAAAATGCACCCTCGTAGGCGGGATGATTTATAATAAAGTTAAGATTGCGATAATTGAGACAAATCAAGTACCTACCGAACAGCGGTATTCCAGGCACTTTATAACCACTCACTATGTATGTATCTTAATGCGAATGTGGAGTATGGTTATTGAGCAGTTGTGTTGTGTGTTGCGAGTGTGAAAGGATTAATATGCGATTATAATGGAGACGGATGCGATGCGATGTTTAAGTTTAAAAAGAATGCGATGCGGTGCTTGGTTAAAATGCGAGAACGTTAAGAAAGTAAGAATGAGAAAGAATGTTCGCCAGGTGGCGTTGGGTATTAGGTGCGTTTACCTTGTTATTATTTTAAGGTTCTGGGGTTGCGCCTTTTGGCGTGACTAATATCAATATTAGATAGCTATATTTATACTCATATTTACAGCCTTAGAGCAATTATCCAGTATTATTGCTCATAATAATTTTTGAAATAATCATTTCAAAAGATTGAACAAGAATTTCAACCATTCATTGCATCGCCGCAGTGCCTAAGAGACTAAGGCCGCGCTTTCATAACCTTGCGCGAACCTACCCACAATCAAAGCCATGATTCATAGACATGTCTTAGATAGAATACTTCGACTGGGCAAGTTCAGATCAGGTGCTTGATGTTTTCAGGAATTTAATACTCAACTATGCAATCTATACTATGTATAAAATGAACAATGTTTCGCCGGAGTGTCTGAGAATAGAAAGCGGCAGTTGTGTCAACTTCATTCATACCTGCTGCATTGAGCAAGATGTATTATTTGTACTTTGGGTAATCCATTGTTATTTGCTTGTAAAATCTAATATAGTAAATTGCTAGTCAATTTTATTTCATATTCAATTGACACTGAACTTCAGTTTAATAACTACATGAATTATGACATCAATGTTAGTATTACTTGACGATAGACATGTTTTATGGCCGTTCGTCTATCAAATTGAAATAACTCCAGACTCTGTCCAACAGTTAGCTATAAATTATAACTCAAAGTAGCTCTAACTTAGCTCATTTTTTTTCTACGGTCATTTATTTTATGTATTGCATAAAATTTGATAACAGCGTAGAAGAGGTATAAAAGTAAGAATTTTCATCGCCATGCAATGGAGATTACCAAAATATTAAGGACTTTTTTTACACTGGCTCGACAAAGTAACTACAGTGCACCCGATGGTAAGTACAGCGTAGTAAAAAAACGAAAGCGACCATCAAAGGTTGAAATTCAGTTGATAGTCTCCTTCGTCATTTGGGCCCACACATACCACATATCTCACAATATAATATTAATCATATAATCCGAAAGTATTCATAATACAAATTCCGTAATCATCTTCGTTTGTACTATTGCGAAATAACATATAAAATTATTAAATAAAATTATTCTCATCGCTTCTATACACTTACCTAAAATAATAAAAATCGGAGAAGAATACAATACATTTGCATAACAATTAGTTACAATACGCTTTCTTAAAACTTTAGAATAAAAAAAAACTGAAATAAATGAATATCACATCGAGGGGTGAAAGGCTATTTGGTTCAACCGACATTTTTTGGTGTTATAGTAATATATATATATATATATATATATTTGTAATCGGTAAAAAAATGCTGATTCCGAAAATATAAGTCACCAAAAAAAGTCGCTTAAACCAAATAAATAGCCTTTCACCCCTCGACATGTATTATTTAACTGAATAAGAAACATAATCTATACAAAATGGCACTATAACTTTATTTAGATATAAATATCATCATATCATACCTCCAAAGGTCTTGTGTAAAAATGAGAAAGTCGACAGTAAATTAGCGAAAACTCATCATCAGTAAATAGCTATTTACAGTCGATGCACATGGCGACGTTAATAATTATGCCTCGAAACAAACCAAATACCGTAAGATTGCAAACAGCGCATGTCACGATTTTTAAAGTCCCGCCTCGATTTTAGTGGGTCAACGACTGTCGCCAAACCTTCAAATCTTAGGTAAAATAACTAAAGAATTCAGTCACGTATGAGTACTGCCCTGTTTCTCAGATTTTTTCATCATTCCATTCTATTCCTTATAAGGTGCGTAGATTTAACCTTCAGAGAAATATACCTGCGTTTAATGTGACGCAAAAGTAGGATAAGACACTCAGTACAAGACACAACAGTATTCATTAGATAGTAAAATAAGTACATAATATTTTATCATGCATGGCTTTATTATTATTATCAGTTCTTGTAAATATAAGTTATTTTACCTACTCCCACTATAGTAGTAGGCTAGTGCCTACCAGCACCATTTTCCTCATAGCAACTACCACTTGCCTTATTTACTTATCATTCCTTAGTCTTATTACAAAAATCAAATCAATATTAAATTATGCCTTAAATTCTTCATTAGTTTATCTCTTACACTAGAAATAATACACTATGATTTTAATAATAATAAGAATATTACATAATAAATAAGCCCTCTTTTAAAATAAAATTGAAAATATGTTAAAATTTGTAACTAAAAAAGAAATGAAATAAAATACAATACGCTTATTTAACCACAAAACAAATTAATATACAAAGCATAAAGTATAAAGAAATACGTGCTTACTAAGGAGAGTATGTTGCAATAACAATTTCCAAAATCCAGAACTAAAATATTATAAATTTTGTCAAAAGTTTATATACTTATAAAAATTACATTTTTGATATAATCAAAGTAAAATATTTGTTTAACGTGTCCCTGAGTTCTATGACTAAGTACTTAGTCACATCGACCTTACGAGGAACCAGGTAGTATAAAAAAAATATAATTGGCATTTCCTATACGATCGCAAAACATCTAAATAAAATCACAAATATGTGTACACTTAATAGGTAATTACTAAGAATATGGTGCACATACATTCAACCGGTTACTCAAGGTCGATCGATTTTTCAAGGTTTCTTTGCAACATACAACAAAAAAACAATATAAAGGAATACGAGGAATTAATATTAATGATTTTAAATTGTCTAGTTTCAGTAAATATAATACCAGACTGAGAATTTTGGAAATTCCCTCGCGATAAAATGAAAAGCGTTGTTTTGAAGTTAAAAAACTTACTTTTGTATGGGTTATTATATAATTTCACGCGAGCGAAGCCGAAAGCAATCGCTAATATATGAAAAATCTGAAAGCTACAACAAATACTACTACTTAGTATATCTTAGAAAGAGCGCGATGTTCAAGTACATTTCATTAACCAGTGATCAGACTGACCTAGTTCTATTTTTCAAAGTTGTTGATAGCTAGTGTTGCCAACAACAAATCACCCTTAAAATATTTTACTAGCCCCTTAATACTTCCGAATTAATTATTAATTTAATTCTATTCTATTGGTCTATAATCTAATTCTTAATTATATTGGTCCATAAACTATTTTTTTTTGTTGTTTGAATCTTAAATTATAAAATTAAAAGCCTATTTAATTTGTTTTTTATTTAAAAATATATGCTTAAACAAAAATTTATTGCGTCATACCTAAAAATGCAATCAAATTGTATGTATTGTAAACGTTGTTTATTATATCATAAAATTACTTATAATTGTAGTCAGAATTGATGTCAATTGACATAATATGTATGAAATTAAGCATTTTCCTCATAATTTTGTTTTAATTCTATAAAGTGCAAATACCTAAAAGTTCCCAATTTCTCAGTTTTCTCAGCAGTAAATTCAGAGGTAAAACCTCTAAGATGGTATTATTATAGTGAACTTCAGCGTGGTCGAAGAAGGCTGGCAGGTGGGGCCACATCAGAATCACCGGTCAAGTTCATGACTTTGTATCGTCTAAGAACGACTTTCTAAATAAGAATTAATTGAATTATATTAACCAATATACTTCTGACACACGAGTCTTAATTACTTTTTCATCAAAAGATATCATTTTTAGACGAAGTAATTTGTAGCAATCTGTTTGGTAAATTAAAATTTGGCAAATTAATTTGCTTAATTGACAGTTACAAATTAAAATCATTTATAGTGAGATCGCGCTCATCTTTATTTAATTCTAAAAAAACTTATCATTTACACGAGAATAACGTATATATAAAAAACTCGTTTATTTACGTTAATTCGAAGTGATTTTAATTATAGTAATTAATTAAAAGCTAGATAAACACATACACGTATATTAAATGACATGACGTGTGTATGTGTGTATAAAACATTAACTTAATATTAAATCTTTTTTAACTATATTGTAACTGTATTGTATTCGTAAACTTCAGATGTAAAACTAAAGTTTTACAAGATACTGAAATAAACTCTGCTTCAAACCAACCAATCAGGATAAAATATACTAACTTAGAAATAATTTAAAAGATTAAAATAAAAAGGATAATTATAATTGAAAAATCAAAAGAACATGCTTTCCTCTTGTGAGAATTTTGATGTAAAAAGGATAGAGTATTTGATGATTGCTGTCTTTTTTCATCGTCAGTTATTCGTAAAGAATACAAAAATTTTGGTAGAAAGCACCTCATGTTCTTTGTGTGAAATTAAGGCATTCTTCAGTAAAGCGTGTTCTTCGCGTTTTCTTGTTTAAAACTATAATTACTAGTTTAAAGTAAATTATTAATACATGTCTGTCCGTATTTCGTATCAAGTAATATGTCAAATGAGGTGTTAACGGATATATATTTTAATAGTAATGCTCTCAACATAGAAACCCAGATAAAACCTTTCGAAGGTGATCCAGGGTGGTCAAGTTCATTGCGTCTTGCGTCCGATTTCGGGGTCATCGTGAGCCACATTCGGATCACGGTCCGTTGAAGATGGCATCTAACGGCCCGATCTGCTCATCATGGTAGACATACGACCGAAACAATCGATCTATCTTTGATTAATAGAAAAATAATTATATTTTTCTCTCTTAGTAATATGCGTGTGAAAAAGGATATATCACGGTTATTATAGGAACAAATGACAGATAGGGGGTTATTAATTTCAATCTAACGGATACAGACTCCAAGGCACCGCTAGCAGAGATAAGATGCCAAGACGTTTATGCCAAGTGAGCTCTTTAATACTTTACTGTTACAGTTGGTTTTAAAACAGAATGTTCTCATGTAAGTTATTTGACACTTAATGAGTATAAACATTTTGAACTAAAGATGACAGCTCTATAGTTTGAAACTAGTTAAAGCCTAGAATACTAAAACTGACTCCATCATGACGGTTGTGAAAATGAAAGATTATCTACCAGTTTACCAAACGAAAATATTGGTTTCAGTCATTACTTGGCTTGCGACAAAGCACCGAACTTCCCAGATCTGTAGGTATAGAGACGTTTTTTGTTTAAAGATTACTAAATTACAATCTAACATGCAGATTACACAGTACATGTACCTAAAACCAATGTATGTATGTCATAACATATCCATCATAATATTAAACCCAAGATAATAAAAAAAAAGATTTAAACTATAACACGTACACATTAGTATTGCACATTGGAAACGCCAATAAACTTAAAAAATATCAAATGTGCCAACTACCACGACAAATGGCTTCTATTTAGACACGATTTCATACAAGGATACGTAAATTACCGCCGCATAAGAGTTTGGAACAACGGCTTTTATTCATGCATGGAAACATTACACCATCTTAAGCGCTAAACCATTCCTCATTAAATTTCATACTTCGCGAGCCCACGCATATTGGGCGGAACGAAAGGTGCCAAGTAAGGTTAGGTCAAGGGTATTATTTGTAGCTTCAATAATGTGTTCTTTGTTATGCTATTTATAATCCAATTTGTTTAAAAATAATCATGTATTTATGCATTAGAAACGTTATTTTCTGGCCATAAAAAGATTTTTCTTGAATCCCGAATAGAGTCGTTTATCGATATAATGTAGCAATCGACAACTTTAGAGTATTTAACACTTCGTCTGTAAACGGGAATCTTTCGCGTCCTGCCGTTTTGTCATCCTATTAATGCAGTAAATAAAATTTGAAAAAATTAATGCTACTATTTAAAACATTTATTTTGAAATACGAATTGAAAGTTTCTTTCTTTTAGAGAAAGAACGGATTCTCGCCGTTCTCCCATTTAGCAGTTATAAACAGAAATTGATTTCGATAGGACAAATATTACCTCCGTTTACAGACAAAATGTCTCAAGAGGCTCTCAACGATCAACTCGAATTACTATCCGGTGCATGTCTGGTCTGCTTTATGTCTGGTCATGTTTTTTATATATTATGTGCATATAATACTTACTAGTATTATTATGAAAATTTTGACTCATTCAACATATATTTATCAAGCATTAGCGTATAAGCTGTTAAATCTCTACAAATGTTCGCAAATAATAATAAAATAAAAAATAAATAAACAATATATATATATATATATATAATCGACTGTAAAATTAATACAAGCTATAGGTAACGCTCATTTCAACGTGCCAGTTTGATCTTTAATCCCATGATTTCATAGCAACATTATTTACCTTAATCGCAATACAAGAATAACACTATCGAACATCAGGCGTATCTAATTTATAATAACCATTTATTAAGGAAAGTTTTCAAAAGGAATAGCATGATCAATCCATTATGCAAACGGTATGCTGCCATAAATTTAATGCTACTGTATTCTAAATACGTCTGTTAGACAAAAATAATTTTTAGCAATAAAATCGAAGATGAAACTACATAGGCGAACTTAAACATTTTAAAACTTAATACAATCAAAATCATTTATGGCGACATCGCTTAGAACAACATACCAGTTATGTTTACCCAGGACTAAGGTCCCGGCAAAAAATAGGACTTTGTATTTCGAAAACATCACCAGTTTTTACGACTGAATATGGAGTAGTCCCTTCGATCGATGTCGTTATAACAGACTTTGACTGTATTTATAATCAATTATAATTATAATTGAAAATTAAATTATATGACAATTAATCTATAAAATAAATGAGGTTTCGATTTATACATCGGATATATATACAGACTGAGTTTATAGACGAGGGATATATTCAAGGAGGATATTCAGCATTCGATTCTGATTCCAAATATATAGGAATAGTGATATAATATTTCCATTAAAACAAAGTAATTTATAGTCATCATATTAAGGGGCAATTACACACATGATAGAATAAATAACAATTAATTATTAAGTAGGTATTGTGCCTTTCCTAAGCCAGGATAAAGTATGAAAGAGTAACGAGTCAATTACCTGTTCACCTAAAATTACGGAAAAGGAATTTTATCCACATGCCATTGAAGCGGGTCATATTTGTTAGGGAATATTGTTATTTACATTTTTATCATTTATAAGGTCCAAATGTTTGTATTCTGAAATATCTCCCTCGTCTATAAAATCACCCTGTATACAAAACAAAACAAGCCATGTATAATACGAGCATACATAAAAGCGTGTTGTTCACGTCTACGGGACACTGGGCGTTTCGCTTGGGCGCCACGCACCTGCTCGTGCTTACTCAGCGAAGCGACTCGTCATAACACCTACTAGAAAACGGCACCACATGTACCTCACACCTCCTAATACCTTATTAGCAGGTGTTAAGTACATTGTCGATATAAGTCAATAACATCAAGATTTTATAAAAAAAAAAAAAATAATTAATCCTGACTGTTATTGGCCCAAACAGAAATTAGAAACATGAAAATTTTACTCTGTGTTTTTTTTATTAGATAAACACTCACTACGGGTGGATTTTTTTGTATTCCACCCCAAAAAGGTGAAATAGGGATTGAAAGATTGTTTGATAACTTTGTTTAAGTGTAAACCGTGCCTAGATGAAGTTAGTTCATGTTCGCTAATGATAGTAATAAAAGCCCCGGCAATCAAGGATCTGATTAAATTTCTGTGAAAACAATCACAATCTGGGGAAACTTCTTCCCCAGGATTAGGGCGCCAGCTTTTTGTAATTACGAAATAAAATGTAGATTATAACTACGAGTGAATTATTACCACATTGTATTATTTATTATCATATCTTCACCTTTTTTTTTTCAACAGGAGATTACGTTGTTTGCCGGGAAAGGTCTTTACAATCTTAACACCGGGAAATGAGTGCGGTCACTTAAGGTGCTGAGCCAGGCCATATCTTGAGCACTTAATACTATGTTACAAAAAATATTGTATTATCATTTCCTCTGGTTAGATCCGCTTCTCTCGTTCTATCAACCAATCAATCCAAAAAGCGAGTTAAAATACTAGTGTGTAAGATTGATTCGCATACGATCGAACGTGTCATATAGCTGCCGGTATCATATGACCTCGAGTTCACACTACCTAGGTTATATCATACATTACAAGACAATTGAAACGAGATCACGATCACCGAACCACGAACGCCTTTTGTAAAACTATTTTAATATAAGTACATACTTTTAATGAACCATACAGTTTTAAAACTTTCTTTTATACTGTCTCTGCAAAGTATCTGCAATCTGTATCTGATGGGAAGTGCAATAGTTTAGTCCAAAAACGGTGATGACTGTCAAGGGATAAGAATCCATTGAGCCACCATAACACGCTGGCCTACTTATACTAAGACTATACGTATATCAAATATGTGAACAACTGGATGCACGCAAGCTTATCCCGGAAGGCAACAACAAGCCAAAGCAACTCAATATACAAGTCACAGTACTATATTTGTGAACTATGGTAATGACCCAGCTCTGGCAATCACTACCACTTTAACCCTGTGTGGGCATGACCTCATTGTGACCTAGAGTTGAGATATGGACGCTCACTAAGGGAGTTGTGCACAGATGGTAACTCAGGGCAAGTATCACACAACAGATTCCGTAAAATCAAAATATAGTGGAAATCAAAAGTCCAAAACATCATGAAACAGAATCATTACCATCAATCACTATTATATTTTGCCTACTATAAGAACAATTATCCTGTCATAAATTTATTGCAAAAGTAATAAAAGAAAGCTTTCACCTTAGCGGATCCTGGTGGCGGAAAAGATTTGGGAAAGAGGTTTCTTTAATCCGATTACAGTTCGTGACACAACGAAGTTTCGCCGACTCGTTTGAATAAAAACCAACGTTAAAGTTTACAAGGTATACATATACTAGCTGTCCCGGCAGACCTTGTTCTGCCTTATTTCTCTAAAACAAAGTCACATTGTTTTTTTTTATGTTAATAGCTAATGGCCTGTCGGCTGTTTTTTGAAAATTGTTTGAAGGAACCTGGCCTTAATGCTATATGTATAAAAATTGACAAATATTGACATTAATATTTATACGTCACTCAATAATTGTTTTGCCTTCCCGGAACCCGTCCACTAACATTTAAACTTTATGCTATGGTGTTAAAGTTCAAATTGACTTATAACAAATCTTTTGTATGAGAATATAGAAAAGTGTTGTTTTTAGACTTTTTTCAGATAATTTTTTAAAATCTTCTCTCTGTTATAACCTTCCCCAGACTTCAACAAACACAACAAAAAAGAAATCAGTCAAATCGGTTCAGCCGTTCTCGAGTTTCGCGGTTATCAAGACACTATAGCTGATCCGGCAAACGTTGTTTTGCTATGTAAGGTTTTGTAATATCTTCTAAGATGTTCATTGAAATTAAGTGATGTCAAAGACAATTTTGTTCACAATTAAATACTCTTAATCAACAACACATTTATTTGGATAAAGATTAATATTATTACGTTGATACAACTCTTAACAAATAATGCATTAATTTCGACCAAATTTGTTTACCATAAAAACGGCTCTAGTGACTTAATCTTAAAAGATAGACACATACTGTCGCTGACATTTTTTTAGATCATTTCAAGAGGAATAATTCTTTCATACATATATTTTTGGTATCTTGAACCGTTTTTTCAGCACACGCAATGGAAGCCTTCAAGGATGAATAATTTTGCCCGTTTTTTTCACATTTTCCATTATTTCTTCGTTCCTAATAATTGCATCGTGATGTTATATAGCCTAAAGCCTTCCTCGATAAATGGTCTATTCCACTCAAAAAGAATTTGTCAATTCGATCCAGTAGTTCCTGAGATTAGCGCGTTCAAACAAACAAACAAACAAACTCTTCAGCTTTATAATATTAGTATAGATATGATCAGCACCTTCTATTTTTTGGTAACCCGGGGGAACCCATTATGGGCCGTCAGGAGAGCGGTGAGGGCCACCTTCCCGGTGTGTCGGACTCTCACCGACTAAAACCCCCGGGGTGCTTCCTGCGCTCACATCTTGCACTTAGCTAGGGCACTGCTGTGCCGCACTCTCCGGCTAGGCGCGCGTTTCGCCCTGTGGGCACCTCCTAAATTATAGGAGTGGTGGGGAGAGTAGGCCCACCCACGACTCCTCCTTCTAGTGGTGTGTAGATACACACACACACACTACTGGAGCGTTGAGTGTGGCCAGCAGCCCCCTCAGGCTGAATGTCCACCGCTCCTTAAGATAAGCCTCACACTAGCGACGAATTTTGCGAGGTGGTAGGGCGTCGGTGCCCGTCTGGATCGCGACCACTGACATGGGTGTAAAGCCCGTCATAGTGACCAGTTTCGGCTTTTCGCGTTTCGGGATCAGCTTATGTATATCCAGTAGCTCATATGCCTAGAGACCTTCAGTCGTGGTATGCGAGGGCCGACATGACGATGTAGACTATCAATGGATTTTCATCCTTTGATAGTCGCTTTCGTTTTTGGACTACACTGTACTTACCATCAGGTACTCTGTAGTCACTATGTCGAGCCAGTGTAAAAAAAAGAATATATGATCAGTACCTAAAACATAGATTTAGGCAAAAAAAATACTAAGAATAAAATTTAAGTAGGCCTATATTTGATTTCATTTCAATTACCGTTTTAATTTTACATCATTTATTATGGATATGAAATATCCGTCGACCTTTTAGATTTATCTTTCAACGATTCAATCAGACAAATATTTTTAATAAAGGCAAAAAACCGTTCATGTAAAACTGGTATATTTTATTATTCTTTAATAAATCATAAAACTGCAGTTATTTTTATTTAATTGATGAATTAATATTAACATGTCAGACCCAAGGAAGATTAAAATGTCAATGTTTGTCAAAACCTTACCGACATTGATTTTGTTTTATTATTCATAATACATAATGTATATATATTTTGTTTTATTAGAAGTCAAAATTCAAATTGATTCGTCATCGAAGTGATATTTTAATCACGATTTCTGTCATTAATTTTACTGTGAACTATCAGTCATTCATGTCAACGTGGTCCTAGTTCCGGCATTGAGATCTATTTCTGTTCTCTAAGAGATAATTTCTGTTCCACAAGTTTGTTGTATAGTAAGCTAACTGTATAAAATTAAAATTAGATTAAAAATTGATTATCACCTCCTCGATTCAATTATTATCTACATATATCTTAAGGCCATGCCAACTAACTCAAACACGATACTTCTGCTGTGAGTTTTTGAAGAACTGAGTAATCTGATGATTCCAGATGATGCTGTAACATCAGGGTAAAGTTAACACTTCTATGTTTAGTCACCTTTCCAACAAAATAAATTTATCAAAAACGGTTCATCTGTTTAGGATTTCCGATTCCACAGACGAACATACAAATACAGAGAACCACAGATACTTAGATACATAGATAAATAAATGGGCTTGCCACAACGAATACAGAAAGAAATAGCTACATTCGTGTTTAACTTCGAAAATAATAAAGTAAATAGTTCAAAACTGCCATTAGTACAAAAAAGAAATTGCTATGGTTTAATAAAGGTAAAATAGCAAAACACTTTGAAAGCAATATATTATTATAGTCAGCTGACACTCAAACTAGGAGTACCCGTTTCTAGGGTGTCAGAGTTATTCATGTCACATAATATGTTATGTACAGTTTATATTCGCTGCGTAGCTCCAATATTAACTTTTGATTAATATATATATGGACCAGAAAACAATTTAAAAAGAAAAATAGCCTTAAACATTGATAAAAGTTAACACCAGGTATCAAAAGACCTAACAGTTCTAATTATTTAAAAACAGGCACAAACAAATCAACAATTTTAGGTAAGGCAACAGAAACAAGCACATTCTACATTCAACAATACAGTTTATAATCATACATCACTTTAGATGCAATTATTCATGTAACAGTTCCTCAGTATCATTATAACATAGATTCAACATCTAATCCCTTAGTTTCACCTTACATTCGTAATTAGACAGATTCGAAAACTGTAAGTATTGTTAACTTTGTTGTATATCTTTAAAGTCAGAATCGAAAATAACTGATTGTAACTGATTATATTAATTATCCTTCATAATATTAGTCTACATTTATCAGAGAAACAAATCGTCATGTTCCACACGTTGCAATCACTACAGATCACGGGAAAACACAATTCGTATTTTTTAAACAATGAAGATGAGATGTAAATATACTCATTTAATTAATATACAGAGGCATCCAAAAAAACACCTCAAAAACATGGAATTCCCATAGCAAACGTGTAATAAAAACAATATAATAGTCTGCCATTACGTACATTTGTAAAATAATCACGACAGCGTTTATATCAAAACACATTACTGAATTATTTTTACATTTTATGTGGTAGTAAAGAATTGATTATATTATATTATATTGAAGATTATTAAAGAGATAAATTATTCAAAAAGGTCGTTGGTAATGTCATCACAGTAGCAATTAAGTAACAGAA
This sequence comes from Automeris io, assembly GCA_036320925.1. Classification (NCBI taxonomy): domain Eukaryota; kingdom Metazoa; phylum Arthropoda; class Insecta; order Lepidoptera; family Saturniidae; genus Automeris; species Automeris io. Next base: position 7,936,205 of record JAUDJH010000019.1, on the reverse strand, counting down.
AATTAAGTGATATAGATATCGATCTAATGCTAAACATAGCATTAGTATATAATAATAGTATAATATAATGTATTATGTTATTTAAATTAACACGTTCACGCCGGCGTGACCCACCACTAGATCACACATGACTGTACCGTGGAGAGGCGTGAACCAACGGTGGGTCACACTTAACTGCTTCATGGGAACGAGATAAGACAGTCCCGCCTCACGCGAAAAAACGTAGATGTTCGCCCCGACGTTAACGTGTTAACAAAATGATATGGTCAATACGTACAGCAAATGACAATGCTATTGAAACTTGATATTACCTTGTAATCTCAAATAATTAAAATACCAGTTTTAGCAAAGATTACTTGTAATCAATGTGTTAAAAATATGACGTGTCTAAAAAAATTTTATAATATATTCCATCGAGCAATTTACGAAATAATTAAAACATAAAAATATGCCAATCATCCGATGTCGTGTTAATGATGCAAAGAGTTTTTTTGTAAATCAAATGTCCAGGATCTCTACTATATATATTAATAGCACATAAATCATTTGCTTATCATGTTCTCGTAAAGTTTGTATCCTAAAAAAAAGCTCTCGTATGAAAACTGTAAGATTTATATTTTTTATACACTAACATTTTAAGCATTGTTATTGTACTCTAGTTTTAATTAAAAATATATATTATTATATATTCAGCAAATGTATGCGTATGTAATAAATATTATATAATAATTAAGCTGTTAATTATTATTTATATCAAATGTAAAAAATATCTGGTGATACTTCTTAATAAATAAATAAGATGTTATCATTGCGAATACCTCATCGATATTTAAATAATCAAAACCCATTTTACAAGTTTTATTTATCAAGAAATATGAGAAATAGATATTAAATCCTGCATTCAAGATTAACGACTCATTCCAATAAAGCAGAAGTAATCAATAAAAAATCTATATAATCAATCAAATAAACTGGGCGATCATATATGTCAGAAACAACATTTTTGTGTTGTAAAATGATTATTAAAATTATAAATACATCGAAGCGTTGAACTTACCAACATTCTTGGGAATTTTCTAACCGAAATAAGACAGTGACTGAGAGTAGAAAATAAATTATACCAGCTGACACAGTATGTAATAATGAAAAAAATATATACCCGATTGCTTACCGATCAATACTCTAATTAAAATTATAATAATAACAATTTATTTCTTACATGGCTCCTTGATAACTAGTTATCATCACTTTTTTTATTCTATTTATTTATTTATTTAGATTAGAAGACTTTTACGTGTGTACTGATATACGTATATCCCATCGCACCCTTATGCAAAAATACCTAACATATGACATATGGGGCCATTGATCTGAATACACCAGAAGCCTAATCAGATAATAGTTCTGTTAAGACTTTGTTAAACATCCCGACGTGTAGTCTGTCTAGACCAAAGGCACTCACTCACAAACGCCTCTCTCACAGATTCAGATCGGTCACGTTCCATCAATACCATCACTTTAGTGTTAAAATATATACTAGTACATGTGTCAGACACATCGGCTATTAAACTTTAATGTAAAATATTCAATTTTTTTTTTTCAATTAATTATTTTATAAATAAGTATTAATTATAGGAATGGAAGAGAGCATCAGATTATTGTTATGTCCAAAGTGGAGACAATGCCGTGTGAAAATGGAAAGTTCATCAGTTTTTGCACTGCCAGTGTCTAGGCTGCTCTTTTGTGTCGTTGCTATGTCACTTCAGAGAACAATATTATAATAAAATCGAAACTGCATAAACGAATAAAGACAGACAATGCGTAGGTGTTTGTTTATTTCATATCAACTATCATTGAGTCTTTATAAAAAATAAAATCTTCATTAATATATATTGAGCATTTTCCTTATAAATGTATCTGGAAGTTATATTGAAATGAAATATGTCGAGAACGTCCATTAGGTTTAAGCTTTTTGGCGTCTGAATTAATTTTCAAACAGCTCTCTTGTTCGTGTATATGCAAATACAGAAGCGGGTTCGCCGTTTACCATATTCGGAACATTCAAACATAATAATGACTTGTTTATAATCGTCTGTCATTTATCACGTTCACGGCCAAAATGTCTCTTACCAAATCAGTAGTTGTGTTGTGGTCAACATACCGATTTTATACTGGCGCCTAGATATGCTATTTTTATAAAAATCATAATATTTATAAGGTTAAAGGATAATAAAACACATTATGTTTAATAATATATTAATGAAGAAGCTGTTTCATTGTTGATTTATTAACATATTTCTAGAAAAATCTTATAAGGAAAATAAGTGTTCAAGGAAAGCGTTTATTTAGCGTTTAAAAGTTATTGTACTGCACAACCCTGAAAAATACAATTATCACTTTTCGGCGGAATCAGGAGAAAAATGGTCCAATTATCTTCTATCTTTTATCTATACATATAAAACGAATCGTGACTGACATATTATTGTAAAGCCTGAACTATACTGAAGCTATAAATATGACATTTTTACAATTAGGTTATTTTTATGTCGTAACCATCTAGTAAGGGCTGATTCTTTTGTTATTCCACCCGCAAGAGGGTGAAATAGTGTTTGAAAGTTTGTTTGAAAATCTAACAGTTTTTAATGTAAATTGCACCTACACGAATAGACAAGGCCCGCTAGTGTATTGTTAAATTTTAATTTAAAAACTTACTGTAAAATATTGTTCAAATAGTAAAAGTGCTTCACAAATGTACAAGTGATATACTTTAGTAGATATTATCAGTACTAATACTCCTTTTTTCTTTTTATACTTGCTTCTTTAATCTTTGCAAATACACTAATCTGTTAAGCCGTATACTCTTCAAAGTAAAACTAAGTTTTCAAAGTAAAACTAAGTTAATGTGTTCCTTTACATTTAGAAAAACGAGCTATAACGACAGTGTTGCTTGTCTCTAATCAGAAAAAAACCCACGTTGGCCGTAAAACACGTTTGACGGTGCAAAGTTCTTGCATAGCGACAGAAGCATGTAATTTTTTTCTTTTCATCTAAACACGCGAATGTCTGTTTAGGCGGGAATTCCGCTCGTCGTCCGGTCGTGCGGTCAAAGTATGCGCTTGTTTCCAGTGTGGAATGCGGAGATGACCGCGGATTTCGGCATGTGTCTCACTGATTAGCATAAAGCCACTTGGCCGCTCGCATATTATAATACATTACCTATTGACATCCTATAAGATAATAGCCTTTTACTAAAATGTATTATTCTGTCACGTTCTATAGACACTTTTTTTTTTTTGATAACTATGAGTCTAATGAGAGCTGATTTTACGTAAACATTATTTATACAAGATGTCTTAATGATCTGAAATGGAAATATTAGGCTTAAACAAAATAATCCGTATATCTGAAATTATTTATATTATATCTGAAACCGAGACCGAAATTCTCCGTTTTATATATCCCTATCCAATATGGATATTCCATATCCCTACCGGACACTAAAAGACTGGCCCAGACCTTCAGGGTTCAATGTTGCCTATAGTTTTTATAAATCGCATAACGGTACATATATATTTCTTGTCAAAAAGTTATATTGTTATACAAACCGTCATCCTTTTTATATTTATAACGAGAATTACAATCATTGCTAAGTCTAACATCTACATTTTCCGATATTTAGTGTCTTATGGTTTCGAATAGTGTCAAAATTGTTGTGTATTAGAAGTGTGAATAACAAATATGCTTAACCACTAATTTGTGATAATGTGATGCTAATAAATTACATCAATTTGAGACATTAATCACATCCTGTTTCTACCATGAGAGTAAAAAGTACAAATCACAGTTTTTGTACCAAAAGATACGATTGCTGTTCGATTAATAATGTACACTGTTTTTATTCGGGCTAAACAAAAACTAGTGATGCCAAGCCTGTTATTAAATATTATTTGTCGATATTTTCTGTTAATATATGTATATGATATACTATGTTAATTTAAATGTGTCATAATTACACCCTACAGTTTTGGCGTACCTATATTTTAAACGTCACATTATTTAGCGTTTTTATTATTTACATGCGCGGACACTTGTCTTTAATCACACCTGGTGGAAGGTATAGATGTGGCCGATGCCGGACCACGTCCATACAATAAATGTCTATTCACTCTTCTCTTAGACTCCCAAATCATAAGAACGTAGTAATATATTCTACTCAATTGCTGTTCGCATGATGAATGTAAAAGCAAATTTATTCATGCAGATATAAGGGAAATCCACCATAAATGGATAATGCGACATGACGTCTTGTATCCAGTACATTTCTTATATGATGTAACAATCTACAAGTTTAGGAAAAACTGGGACAAATCTTCCAATACTAACTGTTCTGACTTACATTCTAAACTACTGTATATTCTAAAATCTGTATATCCCGTCAATATTTGGACGTTATTCACAAAGATAATAAATGCTAGGTAAACAGCATTACCGTGAAACGTGACAGTTGCCTCCTAACCGTGACAATTGCTATTTCAAAGGTATGAGTCATGTGTTTATAAACGAATCTTTAGTAGAATATCTATTTCAAAATAATTCTATGTATATTCCTCCGGGACCTTCAAGTTTAAACTTTAGAATCCCATAATTTTTGGACGTTGCCCATGACCTTGGTTATTATTAGCAAATTTATAGTTATCCTAATATGTAAATATCTCTTGACTCTCTTAATAACTGGTGTTGGTTTTAGAACTGAACTGTACGTAACATTAGCTAGCCATTAGTTTGAACAGAATAAAGTACATTTTACCAAACATACAAACGAAGCAATAATTAGCACGTAAATAATTAAAAAAAGTAAATTACTTAAAACTATAAGTTGACCCAAACCTTTATTATGGTTTTTGTAAAAATTGCATTATCTATGCAATAAAACATATAATGATTTATTTTCCCTATTGAAGTATTTTATTTCGTACTTATACGTCTATGATTATGCCCATTTTTGTTTTATTCTCCAATACAACAATAAAACATATATTAATACGTACCTACAGAAAATAACCTATATCCACATTTGATTGCGTATAAATGTATAATTGTTTCAAGTAAGCCATTTGAACATTCACTTATTTAGTGATTGCGGTGTATATATTTGAATATGAACTACTACATTATGTTAATTTCATTTAAAATATTGTTTGTCAATACTCCAATAGGTATTTTAGTAATACATATTAATTAGTATAAACTCTTTTCACATGCACTTCCCAATTAGTATTGTATATTTATGTGAACAACTGTAATTTATGTTGTCATGGTTTTTGTGGAATCTATGGGACTAATTAATATAATCTTAATATTCTATCTAATTTATAACCAATTGATTATAATTAAAAACAAGCATATTCTTTGGGCCGATAATTATTCACGCTACAATATTTTTAAAGCCTTCATTTATTGATTTAAAAAAGCCGCCCATATATCACGCGGTAATACATATCACAATAACCACTAAAAAGATCAAGAATTATTAGCACACAAATACACTAATCGCAATAAAAACGTATAAAAAACATATTATTAGTATAAAGAAGAATTTATTGCTATTATATGATGACTAAAGGGAAAATGTGAGTAAAAAATTGTGACTAATTTGCTCTTAACTTTATGGTGCCGAAAATTTAATAAATAGAAAGCTAATTTTATTTTCATGATAGAATAAATATTTTGAACAAACAGACAATCACATAGTAAGTAATCATAGCAAACTTAGGAATGTCTAATCTTGCTCTTCATTTTAGGATATTAAGCACTTAGCATGCGGGCATACTTTGCTGGCGAATAACAAGTGCAGCGGGCGTTTCCACCACAAATCTACTAAATACGTATTTTTACGTGACCCGCGCTCTAGTGACAGACGGCACAAAACGTAAAAATACGTTGCTCGCATGACAAATATTAATATAAAAAATGAGAAAAGAAACTTAGATTATTAAAAAGGTACTGTGACATAGTTATTCAATAAATAAAACTCATATATTAAGGCCTGTCGTTAAGAATAAATCTTGCAGACTACTGACGTACCCTGGCGATACCTGTGGTGGACCAGCCGAACTTTCTCCCGGGATACCAAAAAAATCTAATATACTGCTGTTTTTTCTTACAAAACATTTTTAAACATTCATTTCTGAGTTAACGTTTTTAATTATAAGTAATATTTACATCATCAAAAACGACGTATTAAACGATGATGTATTTAAATTGACGTAGGCCGGTCGTTCTGGTCATCAAACGACGACATGCCTAGTCAATACATAGGTCAGTAAGCCCCCCGGTGACATGAGACACCCGTTTAATCACATAGCATCGATCAAATCATGACTCAAACTCTTACGTCAACAGTTACAAATACTCCCCCGGGGCGTGGTACAAAGTATCATTTGCTCTCATATGTTATGGGTCAAGGGAACAGTTACAATGATCTGTCATAATTATAGCTTAGTTATAATTTAGTTGACGATAGGCGTGAATATATTAGGAAACATATATACTAAAATGTTAAATGAAGTTAGTTAGTTGTGTTAGGTTAGTGTTAGTGTTTTTTGGGAGTCGAAGCTGCTCGCGTCCGTAGGCTTTACCCTAGTTTCCCTACACGTAACTCCTGGATGGTGCTAAACGAGCAGCAGCGAGGTGGTAGGGCGTCGGTGCCCGTCTGGATCGCGACCACCATACATGGGTGTAAAGCCCGTCATAGTGACCAGTTTCGGCTTGTCGCGTTTCGGGATCAGCTTGTGCATATCCAGTAGCTCATATACCTAGAGACCTTCAGTCGTGGTATATGTGGGCCGACATGACGATGTAGACTATCAATGGATTTTCATCCTTTGATAGACGCTTTCGTTTTTGGACTACACTGTACTTACCATCAGGTACTCTGTAGTCACTATGTCGAGCCAGTGTAAAAAAAAAAAGTTACTTGGTCATAGATTTTTATACTAGCGGGGCGAAGTGATTACGCTGCACGTGACGGCAAGCACAGCGCAGACCAGAAACCGCCGCTGGGGTCATGCTATCCTGCTCAATAGTCTCTTCAGACCCCTTTTATGGGACCCAATATCATAGAAGGGCAGGAACACACACAGTTTATTTTTAACGACCTACTAATAACAAACTTATTATAATTAATTTTAATACTTAAGTTCGTGTTATATATTTAACCTTTAACGAGGTATCAACTGATATTAACTTACATAGCAACTTTCTTAGCTCATATCTAATATCACTTACATATTCTCACCCCACCTCATATGCTACATTCATTATGCGAATGGCTAAGGAGTGGAATATACTTCCAGCGGTCATATTTCTGCGATCTTATGACCTGGGAGTCTTTAAGAGAAGAGTGAATAGGCACCTGCAGAGCGAACGCGTTTCATCATCGACTCATCTTCACCTTCCACCAGGTGTGATTGAGGTCAACCGTTCGTCTGTAAATAATAATAATAAAAAACCATGTACTACAAATTATCACCTCATACTTGCACGCACTTACTCTTATTTCGTATAACACCATTATCAGCCCACGTAGTCAACTGCTGGACATAGACCTCACTCAACAAGCTGCTCTTCTCATCTAATTCCTTTCCAGCCACCTTTGCAGGTTATAGCTCCACTCTGCTTGGCCGTCCCACGCTACGCTTACCACGTCGCAGTATCCACTCACGAACCCGCCTGTTCCAACGATCATCGGTTCGTTGGCATATAATGGTATTACAATTTAAACATAATGTTTATTTTTCATCGTTAATGTGTTTGCGAGAGATCAGTCAACATTAATGTTAAACTTAACGGGATTCTGTTTACAACAGGCACTTGTGCGGTGCCCCTAAATCCTTTATTACTGTTATGTAGCAGAATTCACGTCTGATTTTGATACAAAATATTATCGACATTTTGTATAAACAGTTACAGATTTTACAAAATAAAATTAGTCTATTTAGTCAGTTGCAGTCAGATGAATCTCATACAACACCGAAATCAACACACATGCACACAAATGCACTTACACACGCATACACTCACACAACACTCACTCGTCTATTCGTATACGAAGAACGACCCAAAGCATGTTAACAATTTTTTATATGTAAGCGTAACATGGTTACTGGCACTGTAGACTTTTATTTCCTACTAGCTGATCCGGCAAACGTTGTTTTGCTATATAAGTTATTGTAATATCTTCTAAGATGTTCATTGAAATTAAGTGATGTCAAAGACAATTTTGTTCACAATTAAATACTCTTAATCAACAACACATTTATTTGGATAAAGATTAATATTATTACGTTGATATAGCTCTTAACAAATAATGCATTAATTTCGACCAAATTTGATTACCATAAAAACGGTTCTAGTGAGTTAATCTTAAAAGATAGATATATACTGTCGCGGACATTTTTTTAGATCATTTTAAGAGGAATAACTCTGTCATACATATATTTTTGATATCTTGAACCGTTTTCGCAGCGCACGCAATGGAAGCACCCAAGGATGAATAATTTTCCCCGTTTTTTTCACATTTTCCATTATTTCTTCGCTCCTAATAGTTGCATCGTGATGTTATATAGCCTAAAGCCTTCCTCGATAAATAGTCTATTCAACACAAAAAGAATTTTTCAATTCGAACCAGTAGTTCCTGAGATTAGCGCGTTCAAACAAACAAACAAACAAACTCTTCAGCTTTATAATATTAGTATAGATTTTGTATATAATTGACTTTGTAATGCGCTGTGAAGTTAGTATTAAAGAAATGAATAAATAAACAATACTTATTTAAATATACAAATATTGTAATGATTTATATACAATCAATGTATGTTTTCTAACAATATTAGAAATAAAAATAGAAGCGTAAGGAGATATTTATGTAGGCCGGCATGACCGCGGCAATCTTTCTCGGTTTTTGAATTGCATTATGCTATCTATAATGTATGGCAATGACGTGCATAGGAGATTTTATCAGGATAAGCAGAGTTCCCGTAATTGATATGAATATAATATTATCATAGTTAACATTGTATTGTTCTCGTAAGAAAGATACATGGCGTAAAAATAAAATAGATATGAACCTGAATATTCTCATTTTTTGTTTAGTAATTTATTCCACATTTATTTATTCTAAAGGCATGCAATGTTTTCATGCATGTATGGGATGAACGCTACTGAGATATGGTATAGTTACTGTACCGAGTTTGAATTAAAGAAAAGTAGAAAACAAGTGTATATAAATCATTGTTTTAAGGCGCCAAGTATATGTGTTCACTTTTATGCAAATACTTCATATTTACATATATTGCATCGTTATCACATCATAAAAGCAAGCTTAGTAGCATCACATGAGTAAATAACATACAGATTATTCGCTTCCCACTGAGTTGCCAAGTGATTACACTATTACAAGCAATTTATGTGTGCGTGCCCATTGGATGCCTATCACGTACACAGCCACATCACAGCCAGTGGACAAACTCATAGATGTATAAAGAAAAACAAAAATTATTCAATTTTTAAAGTATGTAATTCATAAATAATAATATACCACACATTTAATGAATTGGCAGATTAATAAATGTTTTGTTTAATTTATCTTATCCGTCTGTGACAATTGTGTAAATTTAGCAGGCATTTGACAGCTTCCCACTACGCGAGCCTTCTGGTCTGGGGCCAACCTACTTTTAGTAGCACTGGATTATACTTTCATTATTATGGAAAGTTAGTTAGTAATTTTAATATTCGAGAAGTTAAATTCTTTTTGTTTTGGATCTGAATACTAAACGCGGCAGAACATATTACTGCAGTTAAATTATGCCGTACGTTTCAATCATCAGGAGATCAGTTGTACGCTTAGGCTGAGTTGCGTCACTTGCTTCACGTCAATGTAAATATAAAAAGATTTCAAGTAATCAAAAAACAAACCGTATTTCATTTTGTTTTCTTAGATATACACTCTAGAGTATTTGATTTGTATATTAAAAAAAAACGTAGTTTCTTTACACAGTATAACTGTACCATAAAAAGTGATGATAAATTGCGAAATAATATAAGACACAAACAATCCTTTTTAACAAAAAAACCTACTCCAAAATTGAGTACTATTTTCACCTTCACATATAAATATTTATATCTATAGATTAAACTGTATATATCTACGAAATTAGAACGGAATAATTCAATGTAGCCAATTAAAATGAGTCTAACGATATACAAGTGGTATAAAGCGGACACATTTGCCATACAGAGCGATCCCTTTCCCTTGGTAGACGAAGTCAGTTTCATTTTCCACACACCACTTTCTACGAGAGTCGATCTAAAAATATCTAGTTACTACTATATTAATATAAATTACAGTGTATGTCGTTTTTAACTTAATTTCCTTCAAGTCGTAATTTGTAATATAAAATTGAATAATCCAGTAACTCATTTCATACATACAGTCCTTCAGTCGTGGTATATGTAAGCCGATATGACGACGGATACTACAATGGATTTTCATCTTTTAATAGTCGCTTTCGTTTTTGGACTACACTGTACTTACCATCAGGTACACTGTAGCCACTATGCCGAGCCAGTATAAAAAAATATATCTATACTTAGTATACAACGACGTAAGATCTCTAGGTATATAGACTACTGGACGTACAACTTACTACTGCCGAACCACAATAGTTTGAAGCGAGTAACAACGACATGTTTCGAGAAATATAAGAGACGTCAATTTTCAACATATCTGAGTATTACAGCATCTGGGCTGCATTTGAAAAGATTGTATCAACAAGACGATGTGTGTAACTTGTTGGCTGTTTCAAATATTATCTAAACAATGGGCATGATAAAATATTACATTTTATTTCGTTAAAATTATATGTCCAAATCATTCAACTAATTAATCTATTTAAATGAGTATGGAAATGCTACGTCCTTCTATTTGATAAATGACGCGACATTTAATTTTAATGCAAAAAGAATGCTAATTATGTGATTTGTAATTTAAAAAAATTACAATATCTTTATTTTGACTTGTGTTAAAGTGTTACAAAAATTTGTAAAAATCAAAATTATTCCTATTGTAAAGTGCTATTAAAACCATTCCATACAGAAAGAATACAAAGTGAATCATTGTCTTAAAAATAGACTGCATTGCCTTTTATAAAATTTATGACAAACCATCCTGCGCAATCATAGCTACATAAAAGAGGATTATATAAAGAAAATAATGAAATAAAAAACATTTCCTTGCAAGTTGGCAATTCTTGGATCAAAGGCTGAGATAAACCTTGTTCATATAGATTAACAGGCTATATCAAAATATGTTTACTACTAGCTAGCCTTTTGTGCTGCTATCGGTGGTTAGGTACCAACATTGATAGCAATTATTGACAATAAAAATTTATCATTTACTTCATCAATAAAAATAACAACAAACCTAAAAACTACAAGTGAATGACCTATACTTTTAAAAGTCGTTTTAAAGTTATGTAAGTCATTTTTTTTAAAGTGAGTGATCGGTTTCTACTCACTGAAGGTCGTGTTTTCGATTCCCACGCGAAACAAATATTTGTAAAGGTTCCCAGTCAGGACAGGTGGACATTTGAGATTTATGTTTGTAAATACATCCATCCACAACAATATAAAAGAAAGCCCTCTCGGTAACCATTTTTTTTATGTTAAAAGTTATAAAGTAGTTATAACGGATTTTACTTGTGGAAAAATGTTTTTACACTTATTTTTACAAATTGTGACGACAATCACAAAACTATGTTAGACTTGTCTCGTGGAAATGTAAGTGTTATTGCTTTTAATTTACAACATACGCAATCCAAGTCATATTATAAGGAATAAATGAAAATAATAAAATACATTTTTTTTTATCTTAAACCACGTAATACTGGCAGCTTATAATAACTGGCGACGCAATAAATTAAACATTAAAAAAAGCGGAAAAAAGGCGCCACGGAAAGGACGCGGCCGGCGACGTCGGGCCGGGGATCCACGGACATCCCACTCGTTTGCATTTTATTTGTTATAGTTCGGACGGTGGGCCAGTATTGCCCACCCTGATTTAAAAAAATCCCCTAAAGTTATTTTACCAAAGTTAAATTTTCTATTGCCTAAATCGTGATAATTAAATTAGTATATTTTATTTTAAATATATGCGTTATATTAAATTATTTAAGTTATTTCTAATTTACTTGGTGAATTTACAGTCGTTTGAGTTGAAGGGTCAGTTCTTATGTGCGTCGTCTCAGTTCTGACATTTGAGCCCGCCACCGCAAATGATCGGCGTGTTTACTTTTTAGTTTATTACAAATCCTTACACTTATTTTTCTCCGATACAGTTGTAATGGCCTGTAAAAGAGCACAATGGATTCAGACTGACCTTGGTCTGGAGATAATTCCATTTTCTTTATAAATATAATATTAAAAAATTCAGTGCCATTTAAAGTCATATTATAAGGAAAAATTCCATGGGCAAGATTTCAAGATTTTTTTCTCAAGCACCGGTAGCGAACGTGTAAACTTTGAAATCCCTACAAACATGTGTCCATAAAAATCCACTGTACTATATTACAAAATAAGTGAATTTAGGGGTAAAATTCATAATGCGGCATCATCGCGGTGGACCGCGAGTCGCGACCCGACCGCGCGCCAAATCCGCAATCTCGACAGTGCGACGACCTTGCTCTTTTATGAGCCGTTATGAATAATTCGCAAGGGCACCGCTGTACATGTGAGAATCTGGGGTTGTGGGATTTACAGAACCATTGTTCAAGTGATTTTTTTTATATAAAGCGCTTTATATTTAGTACAAAATCAATTTTTGGAATATAAAGTGTATGAAAATTATCATAATTAGAAATTCTTCAAGAGTTTATTGCCTTTACAAAATTAATAGAAATAAAAACATCTTTAACGAGTGAATCGGTATTTATTTGGTGAACGGGTTTCATCATCAGCCTCATCAACACTTTCCATCAGACGATATTGTGGTCAAGCGCTAGCCTGCCTGTAGTAAAAAAAAAACTATGGAAGAACTTACGATATCGTACTTGCTGTAGAAAAGATTTAAACGCGTTTCCGTGTTAAATAATACTTTTTTTTATCTAACCATAACAATTTACACAATAAATTACACATTATAAGTCTTGAAGTAGGTACTAGGTACAAATTTAAGGCATCTCACACACGGTGCAATCGAAATTCGCGTCAACAACGCAACTTAGGGGCGTCGGTATGAAAACCGTATGTATACAAACAGTTGCGTTAACATTGAAACCTAGTCTATTTTCTGGTTACGCCCGGCCAAAAGTATTTATATAATTATATCCATCCTTGTCGTGAAATATCTGAATTTAATTCTGAATTGTTGTTGTTTGTTTGTTATTCATGAATTCAAATATAATTAACAATTTCCACTTCCATAAATCCCATCCCCCTCATTTCAACACCACAACGTTTACCATAACATCTAAGAGGTGCCTTTCATTTCTGTCAAAGAATATCCGGTATATCCGCGAGAGATAAACATCACAAAAATAATAAATAAAAATAACTCTTTTCATATAACAAGTAATCAATTTTTTTAACAAAATGACTGCTTTACTGTGTATCATTATTACCATAAAAATCCGACTATTTTTACTAATAGACCAATAAATTTTATGGTTGATTGATTGGTATGTAACATTGCTTAAAAATGCCACGACAGATCTCTATCTGCCATATTATAAAATATAAAGCTTTTGCCAATAATACAGCCATTTGTCAGTTTCATTTTTTTTATCTTTTAAGACATTAGTGATAATTATGCAGTAAATGATTTGAATTATTATCGTAAACGAAGGAAATAGAAACATTTTATTGGCACTATAGCAACTCCACGTCTACATTTCAAGGTCAATATTAACATAATGCAACCTATTCTCAAGGCAAATTAATTATAGAGACTTGATTTTTTTTAGCCACACAATAATAACACTGCATATTTTTAAGTTCAAAATATTCTCTTTACGAAGATGCCTGTCAACTTAAGGTGAAAAGTTAATCGTAAAAATATTATAACTTAATAACATTTTCTGAAGTTTAACCAGAGCTTTTTACGATTAAGGGTCAGGGGTTCGATTTCCTTGAAACAAATATTTATATGTGCTACTGGTCCGGGCAATAGACTTGAGGGAGCTTGCTGCCCGGATGAGAGAGAGGTGGTGTCCGACGCACCGACCGTGTGAAAAGTTTGGAGGCGGAGGCTCTTTACACCACTCCTCCCAGAGAGGTAGCCGCAACTAGACTTTCCACTCCCCACACGTCTGGATGAATTCCGATTCCCAGGCGCGGGTGGAGCGGTTAGAGGAACACTCCGGGGGTTTTAAGTCAGTACGAGTAGGACACACCGGGGTCACTATCCACCATCACGGCAGCTCTGATGATCCTATGCAGGATTTTACCCCGGGATACCTAAAAAAAATGTCCTACTGATAGTTATTTCAGTTCTGGGTGTTTATTTCAATTTTAGCTTGCATCATATGCTATTTGGTCGTATTCTTCACACCTTGTATCTATTAACTATAATTAATATAAATAACTAGTTGTCCCGGCAGACCTTGTTCTGCCCTATTTCTCTAAAACAAAGTCACATTGTTTTTTTTAATGTTAATAACTTACCCGTCAGATTTTTTTGAAAACTGTTTAAAAGAACCTGGCCTTAATGCTATATGTATAAAAATTGACAAATATTGACATTAATATTCATACGTCACTCAATAAATGTTTTGCCTTCCCGGAACCTGTTCACTGACATTTAAACTTTATGGTGTAGTATTAAAGTTCAAAATGACTTATAACGAATTTTTTGTATGAGAATACAGAAAAGTGTTATTTTTAGACAGTTGCAGGGAATTTTTAAAATTTTTCTCTCCGTAATAACCTTCCTCAGACTTCATCAAACACAACAAAAAAGAAATCAGCCAAATCGGTTCAGCCGTTCTCGAGTTTCGCGCTTATCAAGACATTTTGCGATTCATTTTTATATTATAGATGTGCACTGTAACCGTTAATGTTTAAATGGCATATTTTAACAAAACGAACTAATAAGGTGAATAACGTAGTATATCAGAGTCCTACAGACTAAAAACCCCCGGGGCGTCCCTCTAATTGCTCCACTCAGGGTCCCTGAGTCATCCCTCTAATTGCTCACGTCCGAGAATCAAGAAGCCTTGTTAAGGCTACCTCTCTGAGAGAATGAGAGTAAAAAGCCCACCCCTCCAAAACCTCTCTCTCTGGCGGCGCGTCGGACACTGCGCACCGCCTCCCTCTCTCTCTCTCTTGGATGAGTCCAAGCAGCAGGCTACCTCAAGTCTACTTACTGCCCGTAATATTGATGATGGTTTATGTAAAACGATTTCCATTAAATCGGAATTTAATCACTTTTATATTTAAATAAACTATACATTATAGCAGATAATTATTAGTATTAATTTTCATCAAAACTATTTCTATAAAAATCGTAACGCACCAGTTTAAAAGTAATAATTAAAAATAAAAAAACTTTTTGAATTAATCCTGCTGTGTATAATAGTCTAAATCTTGATTTTAAATATTTTATTTTGTATGCTTGATCATTCATTAATTACTTCATTGCATACAAAATATTAAATACGTTAATATCTTTGCGAGAAAGTTTATCTGAGTATTTCTTACGAAAATTCCACTTTAAAATATTTTATTTGTCTGCTAGAAAAGATAATGGAACCTACTAGCAGGCAATAAAAGAGACTTATTAGTAAAATACAAGAAAAGTCCACAAATAGTCGAAGCTGCTCGCGTCCGTAGGCTTTACCCTAGTTTCCCTACACGTGACTCCTGGGTGGTGCTAAACGAGCAGCAGCGAGGTGGTAGGGCGTCGGTGCCCGTCTGGATCGCGACCACAGTACATGGGTGTAAAGCCCGTCATAGTGACCAATTTCGGCTTGTCGCGTTTCGGGATCAGCTTGTGTATATCCAGTAGCTCATATACCTAGAGACCTTTAGTCGCGGTATATGTGGGCCGACATGACGATGTAGACTATCAATGGATTTTCATCCTTTGATAGTCGCTTTCGTATTTGGACTACACTGTACTTACCATCAGGTACTCTGTAGTCACTATGTCGAGCCAGTGTAAAAAAAATAAATAATGTGTGGCTCTTAACTTTAAGACAACTGACAATTAAATTTATTTTATAAGCTTTGATAAGCTACTTAAAAATATAAATCATATCTTATTTCTACATTCTGACCTACTGACGAAAAGTGGATAAAATTAAAAGAATACATCAACCAATCTTACGAAATACAATCAAATTAAGGCAGTTGTCAATTGAAGCCTCACACTGATTATAGTTTTATTTGCGGTTTTAAAACGCGACGATGTGTAACGCATGCCAAATAACATTTCGATTAAGCAAGAAACGCAACTCAAATACCTGCTGTTGCTTACAACACTGTATCGAAATAAAAATAAAACAAACTTAAAGGCGAAATCAATCTCAATATATTGAAATGTATAACATAAATTTCATAAAAGGGTTCTTTTACGAGCTCCTAAAGGTGATAATTGATATTGTCTAATAAACGGTGAGATTCAGCCACCTGCTAAAACGTAGACGTGCTAAAAGACCCGTCAAAACTAATTAGAACGAGGCGAAATTGCAACAGAGCATGAGAAATTTTTTGAAACTTTACAATTCAATTGAAATCTATCTTAGTGCGGACTCTAACAATAACATGATTTCAATATAGCGTTAGTATATATTTTCATAATGAGAATGCAGTAATTAAGACATCACTTTGCGAGAGAGTACATTAATAAAAATATTGTCTATGTATAGACTATTACTCAAACGAGCGATAACAGATTAAACTCTGTTGATAAATAGCTTATATTGCTAGCTAACAGAATAAGAAAGCTAAAGCAGCAATTCGACGGTTATATTTTCACAAAATTGATAGCCATTGAGACAATGGGTTCTAGAGTGAGCTCTGAGCAAGCTTAGTGTAGGGCGCTAGGTGGCCAGATAGATCGATAAACTGCGAAAGACAGCTCGAAATTTTTAGATACGATTTTAATAGAGTTTTGGGTTCATCTTAGACAAAAGAGCAGCGGCTTTGGCAGAGACCTAAGGTTAAAAGTAGAGTGATACGTACGGGCATGCGTTTACTAGCTACATCCATACAATATTTTTTTTGTTTGTCTTTTTGTGCTAACATATGTAATTAAAGAAGTAAATTCTTGTTCAAGTTAGAATAATAACCCAAAAAAAAAGAAACGGTAAAAAAATATTTTTAGAAATAAGCTAAAGATTCCCAGACTCCGACTTGTTTACGTCTTATCAAAAGAATTCCAAATATTCCTCACACACCTCGGTCACCGAAATACCTACAAATTTAATATTCACAAAAAATAAAGACATTTTGCTTGATATTAATTAAACATCCTTGCGAGACAGAAACGTCACGGAATAATTTTACAAAATCGTCGAATTATTTATTCAAAATACTTTAATTTTAAACAATAACACGATTATACATCTAATATTAAAAGAATGAGGTCTTGAAAAAAAATATTTACATGTATACTTACATAAACAAAATATTTCAGTACGTGTGTCTATATGTATATGATTTAAAAAAAAAACAGGATGAAAATAGTTTGGGACATCAATAACATAGCGGAATAGCTATGATTTCACTAAAATAATCTGATTCGATTACTATTAAGATAATATGAAGCGATGCCTATTATAGAAAAATTATTTTTATGCCTGTCAATAAAATCTATTCAAAGCAATCTTGTCCATTTATAACTAAATTGCAGTCCATAAAATTCAAATTTTTTCAAATTAAGTTTTAGTGCTTGACCAGTTGATAACATTGATCTGGTTATTTTATGTATATCCTAAAATATTATGAAAAATTAAATATGAGCAGAACATTATCCATTTCCAACAATATCTACAAATAATTTCAATAAAAATACCTGAGGCAATTAAGTAGAGCGATATACGTAAACTTCCTTTTTTATAACACGATCAAAATCACAATAAAATATAAGAAAAAATTATTGTAAAGCTCTTTTATTAGGAATAGAAGCGTTTAAGATGTTCATCAAACGAATAAAACACTCATAATGGGAGCAATAAAAACCCAAAATTAATCAATTTCGCGCTAATTGCTGAATAACAAAAATAAAACAAACTTAATAGCGAAGAAACACGTGAACAAAAACTAGTATACAGTGTCGAAGCGATGCACCCACAAAAAAACCATCATGAATATTCGATTACATAATTTAAGCGGACGATCGCGGAGATTTTTACCGAGCACGGGCCGGCCGGCGCCTCGCCGGATTTAAGTACCCTACCAATGTTACCGTGATATGATGATAACACATCGGTGGTACTACGATTTACCTTAACGATTTTCTTGAATATTTACATGAACTCGAAACTTAAAATAACTTTAAATTAGCCTTGAGTGGAGACCACGAAACGGCAAACGTAGCGTGGAGCGCCCTACGGACTTGCAAAAACGCAGCGGTAATAAACTGTAACAAATTGTGTGAAATATGCTGACATCCAAGATACAGGTTGTCCTAGTTTGGGTGTCAGGTGATTTTAATGTGCTGCTTGTAATTGTTTGTCTAATAAAAAACTTTATTATTTATTTAAAAAGTAAATAGTTGGATAAGAGCCCAAGATCGGACTCAATAACGCTTATTAGGGGAGACCAAAATATGTCCAGTAGCATACTAGAGTGCGTTAATGACACTGTAGATAAAATAGGATTATTGCAAGCACCTTTATATATTCGATAAATAAACCTACATCTGTCTCAGATAACAGAACTTATCGAGAAAAGCCGACACGTTTATAGTCGCTCTTTTCGGGATATTGTTTCACAGATCCGGCTCTCTGTGACCAATAGCAGCCATGAGCACTTCATTTTCAATGAGTCACACGAGTACGTTTCAACAGTTTATTCAGTTGTTTAACGTTCCCATTTATACTATAAACAAAGTTCTAAAAAAAGAGTTTCGTTTGTCCTGCCAGATCGTGTCAGTAAATCAATACGTGGAACAATGAAATTGATTTTAATTCATTACATATATTAGTGACATTTGTCAATGAATAAAATAGGAAAGTGTGACTATATAAAATTAATGATCTTGATCAATTGTAGCTTACATTTCATTCGCGTTGATATAATTCACCAGCTTATTTCATGTGAAGCTAAAATATGAACAAAATCGTATTTGAAAGGTGGAATTAAGAATTTATTATTAAATTATACCGAAATAACTTCATTAATAGGAAATTGGAATCTAGCAAAGCGTTTACATCGTAGACTGGACATCAAACATCTGTGTATATCATTCACCGAACAAAATTACTTTATGCGTAATACTAGCCCTAACCTCTTAATAGAATTCTGTGAAATCACGATGACATTACGTCTATTTAAAGAAATGATACTGGATCTGCTTATATTATATGAGAAATGTATATAAAGTCGAACAGTAGACTCATAGATTAGTCTTTGACATATTTGGGTAGATAATATGGAGTAACTAACTACATGTGACATTTTAGAGGCATTAATTATTTTAAAATATTAATCCCAAGGCAAAAAATCTGTAGCAACGATTTCGCTTTAAAGAATTAAATATTCACATTTCTTTAAATCGATAACCAAAACGATCATTAAAAGCAACTGCAGTACGAACTAACGTAACATATACGCATTAAGTATTTTATATACATTTTAATATTCTAGCAATTCTAGTTAAGTTAGCGGTTGATAGCAACAACCCCAAAAAACACAAAGCGATATCCATACCCAAATATCTAAATGACTAATTCCCTTATTTCACGGAAGTATATTGTATTTTAATTAATAGAAAACGCTATGTAGTTTTCAAGTTAAATACAGTTAGTTACATTAGTGGCTATATCCCGTTTGGGCTTGTATCTACGCCCTATCCCACGTGACCAGTAGCGTAAAAGATCTCTGTTTTTAGAACACTACACATGGAAATTACACTAGATGCAATGATGATTTTCTCGCGGTGTTTTCGTTCACCAAGGGCGCTGTTATTAGAGTTCGTACTAAACTTGGAAAAATCTGAACTAATATATATATATATATTTAAACTTGTACAATACATGTTCTCGAACCGAATAATGGTAGGGCCTTTAGAATTATGAAGTGGTCAAACGGTCAGAGTCGGCAAGCGCCTCGGTGTCGCGGAATGTGGTACGGACGCGCCGCGGCGACACCACCAAAACACGATTCCGAGAAAAAAATATATAATGAAAATAACAAACGAGCATCTCTGATCGCTCCCAGACTCTGCAAATCGAGTAGAACGAATAATAAACGATACCGCGATTACGCGGGTTACAGTTTCGCTACCGAATTTGTGAAGGCGAAGCAGAATTCACGTACAAAACACGTTTAATTATAAAATATTTGCAGTGTGTAGTTTTTTATGTGTTGTTAGTGCGTATACGTATAATACATATTGTTATAACTCTTTTGTTTTATAAATGGTCAAAGGTGAGAATCAAGCATTATTTTAATAAATATCTCGTATATGTGCCAACAAACCTTCGCCCCTGGCATAATTATATCCGGTATTATATCGGACGCGGAATTTTCCTTATATTCCATCGAATATCATACGGCGAGGATCTGGCATTCCAATGCGCTGACATTATCTGACGAATATGAAAACAAATTTTAATAAAAGGTGTATAAACTTATGGACTAGATATGTATGGCATGGTTCAACTATAACACGATATTATAAAAATAATATCTCTTGCAGTTTATAGTTATATACATTTTAAACTGTTAGTATCACTTTCGACTATATTAATTACATTATGAATTATATTATTTTTATATCATTTTAGAGTATGTATATATATATATACATATATATTACTAAGTTATTATTTCATCTCAGTGCACATTATTTTATTGGCAGCTTTGATAATTTCTTGACCCAAGTAAATAACATTCAACACGCATAAATAAATAATAACAAGAAGAGTGATTGAACTAATTATAGGAACTGTTATCGTTTTGATAATAATTAATGTATTTCCTGCGATCATGTGAAATTAGAGAATAACAGATCGTATTTATTAACAATATTATACCCCCGTTAAGTATTGTTAACTTAATACTTTCTTATGGTATATTGTATTTCTAAAAACTATCTTCCAATAAAAAAAATAATGTTTCCAAACTACTAAAAACTATATACAAATCAGTTAAATTGCATTAAATTAATTTAACAACTTGAAAAACCAAAAAAAAAAAGTAGAAATGACGTCCAATGTCGAGCGAAATACCTCGACTAAATGATTACCATCAGGACATTAAAAAAAATATAGATCCGGGACGTTTTGCATCGCACGACATTTACGGATTTACATTTGATACGGAACGTTCAAAGCAGCCTAGGGTTAGCAAGTCATATTTAAAAACGCGTTGATGGTATAATATAAACAAATAAATTTTGTGTAATTAAACATCGGAATTTCAAATATTTTGATGAAACTCGTATCGTTTATACGAGTAGCAGGTAAAATATAAAAATAGGCAAGAAAGTCAATAAGCCATGCCAAAATTTTTGTAGTATTTTTCGGTACTAGACGCGCAATAACACACTTTAATCAGAAAAACTTTATGAATTTTAACTGTATATATTTTATATCAAATTAATATTTATTTTCTACAATACTGTCTATCTAATACTGTCATTTCTAAATTTCTGAAGAATAAGCGGACTCTAAATCTAACAATGCATCCCATCTTTAAATTGGAATTCACCTAATCAACGTTTTTTTACACATACATTAACGTTAGAGAAATGTTTTGAAAACATAAAAACTGAATTCAAACATTTTAACATGTTAACGCATGTAAAGTCTTAAGAAATTATTAATACATGAATAGAGGTTTTTTTATAGACGACATCACTACAAACCGTTGCTGTGAAAAAGCCTTATTGTCACATATTAAAGGCCAGCCCTATAAAAACTTGGAATGGTGTTATGGCATTACGCTGGTCCCGTACGGGGTCCAAGCAGTGACCTTCAGAGGACGCAAGCCGGTGTCAATGACTTGACTTGCGCAACACACATCCGACTCAGGGTAAGATCACACTGTGCAGCGACAGAACTATTTTACACTACGTGATTCGGCGTGGCAAAAACGCGACGGAATTAGTCAGCCATCTCTCTACTTTGACCCGTAGTTCCGTGCGTTCATAGCGTGATTTTACCCTGATCTTAGTTATAGAATATCGTTGTTTTTATTAAAGATTCATCTACACATGTACTGATTTTTTTTCAGTTCTTGCGAACTTATGTCGTATTAACAGACTGTGGAATAATTTTGAAGGTAACGTATTTCCTCGTATAATATTGGGTTTATTAAGAGTGAATTATTTTTGAGTATATTAACGTAATCACGGCGACTATTAACAGAACGTTTATCCGATCCTGTATTAAAAATTTGTTACGATCAGTGGCGTGCATCCCATACAAGCATAAAAAGCATTACCTTGTTATACTTCGACATTTAATAAATATATCGAGTTAAATCATGATAATTGATACAATAATAGTCTCGGACTCCAAATTGGAGCAAATTTCAAATCAATATAAATATATATATATATATATATATATATATATATATATATATATATATATACACATATATAACAATGCACAAATATAACAAGACAATTTTTTTATGCTGCTACGGGATGCACGCCACTGGTTGTAGTGTAATAATTATATCCAGGTAGAATAAAAAAAATATCAAAATAGTCCCACTAAAGAACATACTTTATTGTGTAAACAAAATCACTACATAGAACCTGATTATATTAAAGTTTTGTCAAAAACATTTATCACCGACCAAAAATGTGAATCTAAAGAGAGTTGCCATTATTAATTACTACCATTATATCGATATTGACACATAAGCAGCGTTTATTAAATTTATTCGTAGAAAAAAAAAATACAACACATAAAATGCATGAAAAATAAATTCGAAAATATATCCGTAAACCCAATTTCATGGAGTAGTCAACAAATGCGTATCAAACAAACCATTGAATTTTCCTCACAGTTCGATAACAAACAATAAAATACCTCGCGTTTGTTTTATGTAAGTATATTATAATTGAAGACATAAAACAAAAAATATTTAGCATATTCTGGACTATTCGACGGCTAGACCAACGCAGTAGACAAACCATGACCTCTATGTTATAGGTCGTGGGTTCAATTGCCATACGGTACAAATAATTTTGTGGCCTACGATATTTCAATTTAATTGCTCTAAACCTGGATATATATTTATGTAGAATTTATGTTTGTAAACGTATCGTTGATAAAGGGGAGTCAATAATCAAGGGGGTTAAAGAGGCATTACTTAAAAATCAATAGCTCTTTAGATGTAATCTGAATTCTACAAATATTTAATAATAACAATATATCATCACGACGTATACCTACTAGGATAAGCGGAGAAGTGATCAGCAGCAGTTTTTAATATCCTTTTTCAGGGTCATCAGACATTACGTTTTTGTCAGGGTTTTTTGTACATGCAGTATATAAAACCTATCATCTATTAATAATTTCGAGATCTTATGCACCTTATTCAACTTTCTAAAAGAACGATGATTATTTCAAAAAAGTATGCAAAAGAGGAAATGACGTTAAAGACAGCATCTGCGGTCCGGTAAACCGCAACGAGGTTACATAGTGACGGCAAACTCCGGAGACTTAGTCATGGGTTACCCCCCTACCCTTACACAAATAAAAAACTTATTTGTGTTTACTTTTTAAAAGATAACATTGTATTCGAAAAACGGGTATTTTCTGCAATTTCATCATAAAGTACTAGATACATAACTTATACATGCAACTGGAACATCTAACTCATCAGATCCTTAACATTAATATAGATAGATATATTTAAATTATTACATTATATGAGGACTTACCCTCAGGCTAAGAGTAATCTCAGTCTGACCATATACACTATTTAAATATTGCGAATAGACAAAGAAATGTACAATATTACGTAAAACATTATAACTAAAAAAAAGCCTATGTAGATATAAAAAAAATTTAAACATTTATACTTTATATTTTGGCAATTTCACGCCCTGAGAACGGCGCTAAGTTAGGCTACTGTTCGTTTTCCGAGCAGTAGGCTTGAGGGAGTTTGCTTCCCGGATGAGTGGGAGACAGCGTACAGTGCCCGGCGTTCCGCCCGTGAGAAAGGTTTGGAGGAGTGAGCTCTTTACACTCACCCCTCTCAGGGATGAAGTCTAAACAGGCTGTTTGCTCCCCGGGCGTCTGGAAGAATCTAGATCTCCATGCCTGTGGAGTGATTAGAAGAATGCCCCGCGGGCTTTTAGTCAGTAGGAGAACACACCGGGGTCGCTGCACTCACAGCGGCCTTAACACTAGAAAGACTGAATATAGGTATAGCACATACGTATATAGGAAATAAAGAGGGGGGAGGTAAGTACAACTATTAATAAATACTATAAGATAATATATAAAAAGTCATAATATTTTTAAAAAATTGGTTCCTAATAAATATATATTTTTTTATATAACTAAACTTTAAAAATAGTCAAAATGACTGCTCTGGGCAATCTAGTGTTAATGGTCCTATGGTAGGATTTTTCCCTCGGGTCACAAAAAAAGGCTACTGGCCGTAGTCACGTTAGTTACGACGTACAGTGAATACGGCCTAATGTATTTCTGCTTACCTCGAAAATAATATAAGTGTAATGATACATTGTTATTTACACCAACGTTACATAATCAAACTTAAGTGACACGAACGTCCGTCGAATTCCTACTGCTTATTAAGCACGATATCCGGGTGTAAGGATTCTCCCATGGCGATCATGAATTCTTGAACCGGCGTCATAAGGCGCATCACACCTGTCACGTCACGGCCCATCGCGACAGTTGGCCGCTTGGGCGTGTGCGTGGCCCTTGCCGCTGTGTGCGTGGGCGGCGCGCACGCGCTACGGCCGCGTATTTACACCGGTGTCCCCTACCACCGCGGCCACTCATGCGCCGCGAGACCTAACGAACACACGTGTACCCCACCACTTAACAACCCGGTGACCCTACACTCGACACATCGCAATACAACCCCGAACTATGTGCCAGTGACTGAAACTGAACCAGTGAGCAATATTAAAAAAAAAAAAAACTAAGTGCAGTGACTCCGACGTCGTGTGATGTGCTGAAGCTATATACAGGACAAGTGTACGCAGCCGCAGCCTCAAAACTGTTTATCAGAAAATGTAAGCTACCGTTTTGTTTACAACGTTTATGTTGGTGATTAGGCGGCATTAACACACCACCAGTTGGGTCCCCGACCCAGATCCCACGTGTGGGACTGAGAGGCACAATAAGCCGCCTCCAGAAACAATGCAGTTGATATCACGACACGAATTATTAAAATCAAATTTTCACATAGTTTAGCCTTCGATATGTCGCACTTCAATGACGTCTTTACAGAAACACCTGTGAGAAAATTCATACAAAAGTACAAAATTAATTGGTACGCGTGGATAGTGATGAAACTATTCCTTGTCTGTGTTAGAACGTGTGTTTTTATTAAACTCGTTATTCGCCCACGTACATTGAATAATGAAGCAGATTATCATAATAGTAATGAACGCTTGCAAATATTATTTACATCACATGAAACACCCACGGAAAGTGCACCCACGCGAAAATTCTTTGAGAATCAATAAACAGGGCTTTATGAATGAACACATTATTAACAAGCATGACACATCCAAGTTCACGAACGGGGAATAAAGTTACTAGAATTAGTTATCCCGAACGAGAATATTATAGTATTACATGATCTCATTCATTTATAAATATATATAAATGCATTTATATTTCAATTCAAACACGTAAAGAATAACATCGTTATGCCTTTTTGATCAAACGTCTACGAGCTCAGGTATATTAGTCACTTGTGTTATTTTTGTAACAAACAATAATGATCCAAGAACTTAAAACTAGGGAGAACATACGAAAATTTAAAACATCAATTCACGACGCAAATAATTACAAAATTCCTCAAGAATTAAAAATAACTGAATTCTACATCACTCAGATAAATACAAAGACGTGTACGAAATGTTAAATTATTGCATCGCTAAGTATTTTATTATAAACGGTGCTGATATTATATTCCATGCAGTCAAGTAAATTTTTAAAAATGTACTGAATAATTTGCCATATAATTGGTATACAATAAAAAACGATCTGACTAGCAAAAAGAACACCCTAGCATTTTATGCAAAAAAAACACGCTTCCATCCGATGACAGATCACAAGCAATCTGATTCTAATAATAGTCCTCTACAAAAGAATTTGTAATTTTATTTGTTCGTTTACCCCTCGTAATTAATGACACCGGTTTCGAACAAAAAGCATCTTGTCCAAACTACTTCTGTCATACAAAAGAAGTCACGATTCTTAATCAAGGATGTGTATATATTTCTTTTTATTGCCACTTTAACATTATTAATATTCAACTTCTGGTTACAATATATCATCTATTTTATAAAAAAAAAAGCTTAAATGGGACTTTGTCCGTACAATAAACACAATCCTAAAACTTTAATTGGAGGCACTGAATAGGAATTTAGAAACCAAAGCAGTTTTTATAATTATTTTTGTCTGCGCTCGCATCACGGTAAAACTCTCAAAATGATTTTAATAAATTTAATATAACGATAGCTTACACTTAAAATTAAAAATAATTTGATTTTTTTATAATAAGTATTACGAAACAATGTATTTTTCGAGCGGATTAATGGACAAAACTAGTTTAACATACTGTTATCTATCTCTATTACAAAATATATTGATATCCGCATTTAAGAAAAGTAGGTTTCCGTGCGAAGTATCTATTATATCATAGAAAAACGTAATTTTTCAATCCACTACATCGTTTAAACAAGATCGAAGCCTTCGCTAGTTTAACTTAAAACATGACATAACTAAGCGAACACATGCACCGGCAATAAACGCGATGGTTTCCTATACGGTTATTAAAATATGTAGATCACGTAATTTCAACACGAATAATTCAAAAATACAATCAATAAAAAAATTGCAATACGAATACAATCAAAATATGCACAAAGCACGAGTACACAAGTGAGAAAAAAAACAACCAACAGTAATTTAACCTAAAATATTACAATAAATATAATATTCAGACAAAACATGTATTAGTATTTGTCTAAACAATAAGATGCACACACTTTCTATCTAAAGAAAGTGTGCTAAACTTAAAAACCTGATTGAAATTGCCGCCACTTATCCTAAAGAAAGTCAGCATAATGTTGCAAGCTACATATAGCTAGAATGATCTATTGAAACGACATGACATGTGTCTATCACTTGGTAATCACATGCAAATATAATAAACAGGTTCGGTGCGATTGTAATAATTCTTATAATTTATATAACGTGTTCAATTAACATCGCAACATTTATATCCTGTTATGTAATAAATATCAATAATACTATCAGCAATTTAACATTGAATTTAAATTTACCCCTTAAACGAAACTCTTAAATAACATAACTAACAACACTACAAAGGTCAGTCAAAAAATTATCACAAAGTTGAATAACAAAATAAGTGACATAATGTTAGACAAGACAGGACCTTCACGGCAATTTAAATAATTCTCAATAACTAATAATTATTTGCATGTTATTGAAAACAAAGACATGCTTATATGTCATGGCTTATGTTTTATTTACACAGCGGGAATATTATCTGAGCTTTTATACTGTTTAAATCGTTTAAATCAGCTATTATTAATATCTCTTATTACAATAGAACATTTTGATACTTATTCCGGAAATATTTTTACAAAAGAAATTATTCATTAAACAACTTTCTCTCCATATCAAATAAAGAATTCGTATGCATTTATTACAATAATAACACTCACAATAGTTACGGTAAAATTTAAATTCACAAAGTTGTGAAGGTTGTGTGCATTGGTACCACATACGCTATAGCGGTATGTCGTTTACCTTTATAATCCCGGAATACCATACACATATTATATTGTTTATATTCTGAACTCACATTGACCTAACGGAGGTGTGATTTAATTAATATATGAAACGGAACACTTGGTCAAAATATTATTCACCAAGATTATGTTATGAAATTACATAAGAATTCGTAGAAGCCAAATCAAATCTCGAATTTGGTAAATTTTACAATAGTATCGCTAAATAGCACGAATACGTTATAAATTGCAGAAAAAAAATCAAACCAACTATATATAGCGAACTTGAGATGTTGATATTTTTATTAAAATGTCAATAACCCACTCAATCATATTTACACATCTTACGAAAACATTTAAATCGCGGCGTATGAAAATAATTTACCTGGACATAGTGTAAATACACGTTTACATCATCCATTCTGCTATACGTCAATAAAAACCGTATCCGGCTCGTACGATGAAAACTCCACGATATCAGGTGCAACAAAAAAGAGTAATAACACTTTGGTTAAACCGGTCCGCTAGTATTTTGTATAAGTATAAGCAAGGTCTACGAAAATGTAGAGAGTAAAACAATGTACAATGACAATATGTTTTGTGTGTAGCAACTGGTTGTCGCTCGAACAATGGGCGCGCTCTCAGCAATTAGTTGCGCCCGCGCATCGTCAGCAGCAGCGAGCATACCGTAACCTATGAGTAGTACCACAGTGTGGCCATAGCTATTACTATACGTTGCTTTAACGCCCTTAGAAGAAAAAAAATAAACAGTGTGCCTCGCCTTGAGAATAAATTGCTTTCAACGATAATCTAATAGATAGCTAAATGATCGCAGTTGGTTAAAAAATATTGCAAAATCAGCTATTAAAATATGCAGCTTTCCTCGCACGATTCTGAACGAAGGACTCGGGCGCAATCTAAGGTTGCCTATTATCCGCCACGCTCCGAAAATCACCAAAAGGTAGCACCAAAGCAGCGGAAAAATTTTGAAACAAATTGCACAAGACGCTTCATATTAAACAATACAGTAACTAATAATGATGAATAATCTATCTGGAATCATTTAATTGATGTTTACCTCATACGTGTGCAGTATAAAAATACCCTAACATCAATCTCTTCATAATCAGCATGTAAAAATCTCACTTACCCAGAGGGCACGTCTGCAGTAACAATCACTTACCTGTAACAAGGAACGTAAAGTTTTAACAATCGTTAAAGTACATTCGTTGGATACAAAATAACAAGCAAAACGTGCGCGAGATTTATTCGTAGTCACAAATATTATAAATAAAACAACTAGCTAACTTATTAGACTGTTTAACCCAAATAAACTGATTTATCAGTATTTGTACCACGCTCTTACCGTAATAAGTATTATGCTGATTCAAAAGTTTTTAGGATATTAACAGACAGACACAAATTTGTAAAGATAATATAGATAAAACAAAAATATAATAGCAAATGACATGAGAAACTTACAGACAACAACAATAAAAAAAATACATAAATACAATAGGTCATCTCACCAGTGTGAAATTACGAAACAAGCAAATGAAAGTTGCAATACAAAAAGAAATGAAAGCGCACGTATAACAAAACCAAATCACGTACTGATAACTTTATAAAAGTTAAGAAGCATGAGAATGCTTTAAGAATACATTTAAATGGCGTTGTTGACTAATATGGAGTTAGCTTATATCGAGCCACTTCCTTCATCTCAAGGATATTTAAGATTGCTGCATAAAATATTGTCATTTTTTAAACATAACCCGACATCTTTAGTAATTTGGTCCGACGTTATTTCATCCATGTGTGGCCCAACCCGGAAGCGTGTTACATTTGAAGGTTGTCAAGGCTATTTTAAACTCAAGGGTGGGATTAATACAAAGTCTGCATCAACTTTGGTATTTACCCGCGACCAACAAAGCGGCAAACGCGTGAACAAAACTTTCCGTTTGAATACAAGTAATACGATGCTAAGAGGAATTCACAAAATGGCAAAACCTACTTACTTTAAGCAGATTGAAATATCTTTACTTTGTTAGATTGCCTACGTAGATACATTATGAATAATGATATATCAGATCACAAGGAAAATCGATATTAACTTTAAAATGACAACATAGTAATTCTAGTAACACATCGAAGGATAGTTACAATTAAATTTAACTTTTATAAACTTCGCTGAATCAGTCTGACTGTACTTGTTTTAATGTTTGTGTGCTTAAATTATAATAGAAATATATTAGCAGAAACTCTACAATTTAAAGCCAAGCCTTTCAAAATTCGGCTCTTATAGATAATCTAAATTAATACTTTAGAAATTAAAAATAGTTCCTACATTAAAATGCGAGGTGTATAAATGAGATACTCGTTTACGTACTATGGAGATTAAGCCAGAAAATGCACTTGATGATATAACCGTCGAGAAGCGCATGCAATTTCAAACTGGTTAGGAGACTATAAGGATGGTCCCGCCTTGGCCGAGAGCTACTCTACAAGATGTCGAGAATAATTGCTACTAAGCCGTGACACTATTAACATTTCTCAGCAACAAATACCAATGTAAACCGTTTGACATTTAAGGTAACGCTGTAAAAAGGCTGTTCACGTCATAGTGCTAAATTCCAATGTTCTTTAAGTATTTTTATTCGATTCATTGAATAGGTTATTATTAGTAACATATTATTGCATAAGATAGTTAAATCACACATCATAAAAGTGGATACAGTTCCGTTTGGCATCATTAATTTTGTATCCAAACAAAAACATTGCAATTAAGCGGTGGCTGTTGGATCAATGGAACGAGATTTAGAATAAAAGCGTTGGTAATGAGGTCGCACATCAATAAAACAGCTCGTGCCATTTTAACAAATTGCCCAATAGGGTCGCCACGTGATTTTTTTATTTATAAATGTCCAAAACAAAAATAAAAACAGTAGAAACGTCACGAAATTAATAGGTAATCAAACAAATTGAGTGACAAATTATTTAATATTCTAAAAAAAACTCATTAAAACAGTTAATTTCAGTATTATTTTAACTAGCGAATTATATAACCCTAACGAGCACTCCACGCACGCAGAGCGTATTATCGTTTCAACGTAGTAATCCTCTTCAAAGTGATTGATGGACTTGTTAAAACTAAAACGTGGTTTAGAACGTTAAATTTTTTCAATTAACTTTAAATGATTGTATAATAATACAGTTTGCAGTGCCGGTGAACTGCAAGGCCATGCTAGAAAGCATTAATTAAATGGTCTCGCAAGAACTTACTCGGTGCGTTAATTCATACTGACTACAGATTATGGCTGTCGTGCGTTATCTAATAATATTGTTATAAAAACGATATATTACGATTTGGCACGTATAGATCAGTTGGTTGTGCCCCTGCTTTTAACGTTGAAAATCCTACGTTAGAATCTCGGTCCCCAGCTATCTTTCCTACGATGAACAGATTAATTTGCACATGTTTATATATTGCTTACAGTACAAGTGAAAACCTTCTTCAGGACTAAATTACATTGTCTAAGTGTCCTTAAATGTTACTATTTAAGAGAAGCATGTACAAAATCATACAAGTAAAAGAACGCATTTCTGTTCCGATTTGTAAATTAAATATACTTTCTGTTACAAAAAACGTTGCTTTAGCTTTTATATTGCACAAATCTAAAGCATACCACTAAGCGTTAAGCCAGAATGCCAAACGCAGTGTATCGATTGGTGATTGAAATGATTATTATCCATTGCAAAATTTAAACGTTTATATCGCGACACACAAGCCGGACATTAAGGAGTGGTCGACAGTTACTAAACCTAATAAATGGCTATGTTACAGAATCGTGTAATAAATAAACGGTATGTTTTCCGTCGTTCCGTGAATTCAAGGAGAGCAATGCATGCAATTACTGCAACGTACCTAGACCTCAATTCGGTTTAGACTTATCATCATGATAACTAGAATTACTATTAAGGCTGATTTAGATTACAAGAATTCGTTTCAAATTTGTCTTTGTGGCCACCGAAAAATATATAATGTCTAAACAAACGTTAATCTCAGTGTCCAATAATATTAGGTTCTTTAAACGAACCGTGAATAGATATTTTTTAAGCCGGCGCATCACGGCGACTATAGGCAGATATATCTATAGAGATAGTCGTACTTTTTTAGTGCGATACTATGACGAATCAGAATAAAAATAAAACCAAGTACGATTATCAAACTAAAATCACTAATACAAGTATAATATAAGAGTTTATAGCGTTTACAAAGCGAGATGCTTCCCACTTAGAAACCGACTTTTATGGACTACTGTAAGGGTGAGATCGAAAGTTCTGCAAAATTCACAACTACAAGTAATAGAGAGATGTGTATAAATATCCCAGCGATACAATCGCAGTCACTGTCGACAAACAAAAGGCAATGGAAAGTTGGCGCGGGACATCGAAGCACGACGCTGAATACAAATCATCAACAATGCATCACCTCGAGAGAATTTTCCAACACTATGTCACGGTGAAAATAGAACCCAAAGAAAGCTTTTGACAAACATGTTAACAATGAAACCTTGGGCCCAGACAAAGTAGAAAGTATACATCAATTACACTAGAAAATTCAAAAAGTATCGGAATGACACAACGTAACATTTCGATAACTTATATCAATCCAACACATTTTAAAAACTTTCTACTGGCGTTATTACTTATAGGACTTTACTAGGCTCTCTGTTCACAGAACGCACGTTGGCAAGGCTACGCTACGTTGTCAAAAGCACCGACCACCGTGACACTCCCAGACCGCTTGTTGGTTAATCACTTCACGTTTTGAGCTGACCGCAATATAAAAATCGGGCACCTTGCCGCGACAAGGCCGCGCGCCGCTTGTCTTAGTTTCCATCGCTCATGTCAAATAATTACAACAATGCATTTCATTTGGGTTTCACTTCGAAATGCGGCACAATTATTGTTGCGAAGGCTAACCGGGTACAGTAAACGAAAGGATGCAACCGTGATGAGCCAAATGTCAGGTAGCACAAATCGCAATGAACTTTAACGAGTTCACCTGTCTATCTATGCATAGCAAATATTGCAACACTAGGTACCCATAATTTAAATTAATTTTAGTCATAGATTGTTTATCAAGTTAACGATTATCAGAAAGTAAACCAGATTACCTAACCGTTACTCAACAATATACAGTGCACCACTGACAAAACACAAACGATAGTCAACTGACCCAAGGCTTTTACGTTTTACATACAACATTATTTATCCCTTTCTTAGCCAATATGTGTTAAGCCATTTAAGCAAGACATACTGATCATTCATTTAAGAACATTAAAACGAAAACCGAACAATCGAAATCAATTAACGCGTCGATAGAACAGCATTGCAAGTCATAAGAGAAACACGATTTTAAGTGTTTCTACGCGAGGGATTTCTAATAACAATATCAAGATTTCCCAGTACACCACAGTATCGTAATAAAGTGGATTATTTTATATGGTGCAGAACGCGAAATCGTTCGAATCGGGTGACTCCGCCTTTCACAGTAACTTGTATCAGTCATACCCACTGAACACCACCCACGATTTGCGTTCGGGGGCAAACTAAGTATCTACTCTATTACCAAGTACTGACTATAACTCGACATTTGCATGTCCTAGCTGTATTATATTTTAGAACCTAGGAACCCCTAAAAAAGGGAATAAAATATTTCTGAAATCCTAACATTCCACATAATTCGCGTGAATAAAAGTAAAAGAACTGCAATTGATAAAATAATGTAATTGCATTTCATTATTTTAACAAAAATAATTCGATATTTATGTCGATGGTGAATAAAAAAAGAAACAACTGTAGGCATAACAGTTGTTATGAGAATGTGACAAAATAAAGGCCACTAAGTCAGAGTCGTAATCTACTCAAACATTACAAAGTATTAAGCGCGTCGATGATGTCGATGATGTTTTTTTTTTCATTCTATTTTGTTTATTTAGGCTGTGCGGCCTTCCTGTCTCGCTGTCGTTAATTCGCCATTCAATTTCCAATTAAACGCTTGATTCTCAATGCCAGCTAGGTCGGAGGTGGTCGCTCCACCGACTTAATATAAGGCGGGTGGTGGCGCGCGGCGCGCCAGTGCCCGAAGCACCGTACGAGGTTTTTGTCTCCGCCGGTCCTTTCACTTAGCCCGCTCATGAACACCGATCGACCGCGTTTAATCAACAAAGAAAATCCTACTTAGATAAGTTGACCGGCCGTGGCATGCTGTCGCAATATTGTTATATATAAACTGTGCAATATAACTAAGAAATGTTGTTTTTTACATTTTCAGATGGTGAGAGGGGCGGCGTTAGTGGTGACGCTGGCGCTAGCATGGGTGTGCAATGTACGGACGAGTGTGCTGGTACCTACATACATCCTGCCGCCCGACTCGTTCGTTCGGGATCAGCGGAGTCTGGCGGCGATCTCAGACGCCAACACAGCCGGATCGCAACGCACAATCAAACGTTTGATCGGCGGACACATTAAAATCAAACCTGAAAAAGAGTACGGGGCTGCTAAAAACTCTATACCTATCAACATTAAGTCTGAAAATGGAAAATACGTCGGATCATTTGTAACGGACCAGTCG
Organism: Automeris io; assembly: GCA_036320925.1. Classification (NCBI taxonomy): domain Eukaryota; kingdom Metazoa; phylum Arthropoda; class Insecta; order Lepidoptera; family Saturniidae; genus Automeris; species Automeris io. The sequence continues at coordinate 7,901,358 of JAUDJH010000019.1, read as the reverse complement.
GGCAGCAACGTGGGCTGGAACCAGGGAATTTGGGACGATGGCATGCTCATGTCTAGCGCCGGTGAAGGGAAGGATGCCACCAAGACAAAGGAAGTAGAAGAAGATAAGAAAACACTCTCCGATCAAGTGGCTGAAGGCAAATACGGTCTGATACAGAATGAAATATTTTCCACTGCTCCCAAACGACCAGGAATAGTGAGCTACGAGCCAGATCCAGAAACAGGAGCAAAAGATAATATACAAAGTTTAGGTGGATTGAAGAAAGAAGAAATCTGGCTCGCCGAAGATCATCTATTAGTGTTAAAAGGAGGCTCATTCCCTGAACGTACCAAAGAAACAGACCGTAAGCCGTGGCCGCCTATCGATGACTACGTGGCACCAAACAGGCAAGTAAAGTTGCCGCAAAAACCAAAAGTGCCACCGCCCTTTCCAGTACGTCTCTACGACGACGGACCACTCATTTTCCTTACACCCAACGGGAGTGTCCCTGCGTCCTTATTCCCTTCCTACTTTACGGGAGAAGGCGAAAGCTCTCTACCTCCTGCGCCATACCCCTATCCGGCAGGAGCGCCCTACGCCCCAGGTGATAATTCGAGAAACTCTACTACCGGGGAAGCGCCGCAGCGAGGTCCTGCGTTCCCATTCCTACCCGGGAATGCGAGCGAAGGAGCGTTCCCCTTCCTCCCATCCATGAACGGCTCTTTTCCAGAAGGATTCCCCCCGGGCGCAGCATTTCTACCACCACCGAGCAACCAATCAGACCTGTACGACGAAGACGACCCTTCGATCTACTATCCGCCGCCCTACAATTTTTCCTACCACGCTGACAACAATAATAAAGTACCTGCGGGACCTTTGGTACCAGGAATTGTCCTGCCACCACCCCCAGATTTCTTTGCTCTATTGGAAGAGAAAACAACAACTACGACTGAGGGAGTACGAAATACAAGACCAACGACATACAAAAGGATGAAGACAACGACAAGGCCTACGCCGACATACACTGTTCATCGACACCAATACAAAACGCGACCGACAACCACGGAATCGATCAGAACGACTGAGGTACCTACTACCATCACGACTCCAACCCTTGTGGATATTATTACAACTCAAAAACCTAAAAAGCTTCAACGTATTCCATCAAGACATCAAGTCCGTGTTCAAAATCGACCCGATGAAGTTACAACACGAACAAAAACAGAAAAACCAGTTTCCAAAACAAGAACTAAGCTCACCTCAAAACCAATAGCTGTATCAGTTTTCTATGATTATCCAGAAACTGTTTTCAATACTAAGCCACCCCAGACTTCTGAAAAACCGTTCATTGTTTACGTGTCACAGAAAGCACCTCATATTGTCTCAAACGAAATAAATTCAACTCCTGTGACGTTAAGGGATTTCTACTCGAACACACAAAACAATATACCGACTACAAAGTTACAGCCAGTGTTCAACAGGAAGCCAAACGAAAATACATTGGCTTCTTTCTATTTTTACGATGAGCAGCCAAAGACTGCCCCGACGCCAACAACCTACTTCGATGGCAGAAATTATTACAAAACTGTGCCCGTAAGCCAGTCTTATCCCGAGCAAAATGTGAATACACAATCTGGTTACAGTCCCGCCGTAGACGTCACTTATGGAGCAGTTGATCAAACAGATGATGTATTTTTGTGGCCACAGAAACAAGGTCCAAGAACTTTAACTCAAGAATACTTCAGTGTGCAGAAGCCCAAGCAACGACCTGTGTTTGTACAACAGGCAAAACAGAGGCCAGATTTTTACCACCAAATCGCAGACATTCAACAAACGATTGACTTCTATACAACAAAACGACCTAAGGCTCTTTCGCATAGGCCGCACACACATAAAGCGAAAGCTATTACATCGAGGCCGTATTACCAATTAAACTATCAATCAGAGCAGTTGCCTTTCCGCGCTCCTAAACTGGATCCCGAGCCATTCAGGCCAATGGTCAGTTACAGTAAACCATTTAACATTGCAAATGATTTTAACGTCATAACACCGTCTGCTTCACCAGATTATCATCAACAATATCTGGTCGAAAATGTACCCGTGACAACAGAGGCACCAGCTTCTAGTAAATACTTCCCTAAAACTAAGGTGAAAGATGAAGATTACGATGATGCAGTTGTGGAAAAAGGTGTCCGGTCACAAAGCAATGGAAATAACATTCCCATACAAAATGATAGGCCAGCACCGGCGGCCCATCACGCCAACAGTTACCAGGATACAACGCCTAACCCAATCAGTCACGGATACTACACCAAACAAGATGAGAGTTATTTTGATGACATCACGAGAAACTCCTTCGATATATTTGGCAAGAAATTGGAAGACAGCACTCACGACATAAACGGCCTTGCAGTGACGGCTCCCCTTGATACTGTAAAAACACCTATCGATAACAACATTAACTTACAGTATGCATATGAGATAATCGATTCGAAAAATACTAACCCACCATCTCTTGATAGGGACACTTTGGTTAACGATCGACTCCCACGACCGACGATCAATCCAGACAGTGAACCAATACCAGAAATAAATGCCGAATTAGTGCAACAGAAACCTCCTACGTTCGAAGGAGACACATTAGTGAATGATAGGTTTCCAAGACCGGAAATCAACCCTGATAGCGAGTTTATACCGATCCATAATCCAGGCTACAGGAACGCCCAAAAGTATAGAGTACAAACGCAAGTACAGAAACCACAATACACCAATGAACAATACGACTTGAACAGGCCATCATTGGCCGGAGACACAAATGTGAATTACAAGCATCCGCTTCCTCCTGTAAATCCTGATGCGGAATGGATAGAGCCAGTAAACACGGCGGGAGAAGGAAGGCCAGGATCATATGTATCGTATAGACTGCCAGGAGACGCAGCGCATGTCTATTTTCTAACGCCTCAGGCAGCACAAGCGTCAAGGGAGAGGTATCGAACTCCTGGATACGGACGGTGAAACCAAAGCTCTAGTCTGAACTGTTTACGCGTCGTGACGCGTGCATGTGTACATAATAAAGCGCAAATGTGATGTTTAAAGTGTCCTACGTAGAGTTAGTAAGAAGGGACTAGCGGGCCCATCCGCGTTGCCATAATATTTAAAACGAGAGTTTTCGTTTTTAAGCGATGTTGTGAAAACGGACGCTGTTATTATTCTGATACGTTATTTATTAAATTATTGTTAAGAGACTGGTGCATGCATAATGGTTATTAATTTATTTATGTCAGTATTCTTAATACACGCAGGTATGATGTGATATGTGTGTGGCAATGCTTGTGACATTGTTATGGATTATAATGATGAAAATAATGTTAGTTATAATTGTTATTTAAACAAATTAGTAGAAAAGAAAAATTGTGATTTTTATAATGTATTTTTTAAACAAAGAGATTTGAAAAATAAAATATTAAAATATTTCATACTTTTTTTTTTGTAACCATTTATCTACAAACATTACCCCACAAAAACAGATAATTAGTATTTTATAATCTTCTCAAGTATAATAATTCAAAAGAATTTCACTTTAAAAATAATCTATTCGAATTGAAATAAAAATTTAATAACGACTATAGGCATCACACAAATAGCCAAATCTTGTAAAAAGACTTTTTCTAAAATTTCACAATTCATATATAACTATGTACAACAGTTGTATGTAAATTTCGAGATACAGCATATTTAGAGTTGAAAGTGTTATTTTCTTCAGTTACTTAAGATTTTTATTAAAATTGGCATAAAATAATAACCCTGCATCTGATGGTAGGCACAGTGCAGTCCAAGAACTGCGATGAATGCCAGATTATAATCCATAGACAAATGCAGTTTAAATTGAATCTTACGAAAAGCCTTTAGGTACATATATACACACATACACGAGTTGAGCCCAAAATCGGATAGGTGGAAGCGAGCCAGCATGACGGACTTTGGCTATGGTTTTGCATTCGCACAAACGAAACACAACTTCACTACAGTTTATTTAATACTATTAGCGATTTATGTCAAGGTTATCAAGAGTACAATTAGTATGAGTGGAAATACCCCCAAAAATTGGCAGCACCGCATGGTGCTCAAGGCCATGCAAGAAAATTATTTATATAACTTTCTCGCGAGAACTTATGCAGTGCGTTAATTTATACTATGAATTAGGGTTGTCGTGAGTGATCTGGAGCACGTGGAGAGAGTACGAGAAACTAGAAAGAACTAGATCGATCACCTTTGTATGAATCCGTTGTCTTCTAGCATGTCCTGCAGCGAGGGTGAATAGAGCCACAGGTACACCTGTACCGCGATGCGCGCGCACCTTAACTACAATGAGTACGACCGCTACTCAACTGGTCCTCCAATATCAAAATATTAACTAGAGCTAAATCAACTATGTCTGGTTCCTATGTCTGGTTCCGTTGTCTGCGGCACACCTGTAGCAGGTGCAAGTAAAGCCACAAGTACACCTGTATCGCCACGCCCTCGCACCTGAAGTACAATGAGCACGACCGCTACTCAACTGGTACTCCAATATCAAAATATTAACTAGAGCTAAATCACCTGTGTCTGGTTCCGTTGTCTGCGGCACATCCTGCAGCGGGTGCGAGTAGAGCCGCAGGTACACCTGTATCGCGACGCGCGCGCACCTGAAGTAGAACGGGTGCGACCGCAACACGTCCTCCAGCCTGAGCAAGCCGACGTACGACCGCAGCGTCATCTTGCGCATGCAGTATGAGTGGAAATCGAACTGGTCCTCCATTATCTCCGAGAAGTGCTGAAAATTACGTATTCATTACGCACAGGCCAAGTTTTTAACTGTCAGAATTATTATTCATAAATACTGTGGATTCCATATTCTTGACTTTTTTTGTATAAAATTTGTACACATTCGAAGATACATACACATTCAATTTGAAAAAAAAAAAAACAGTGTAACTGCATTACGTAGAATCCCCATATGTAAATCTGTGTTTGAGCAAGGATTTGAAGCTCGGAATATGTCCAACTAATTAATTACTGTGCTTTAATTTCCTATCTCTAGGCAATAACTGGTGATCTGGGGCTTTATGAACCATTAGGAGCATGTGTATTATACCAATGTGTGAACCGATAATGATTATTAAGATCTTACATATTTTATGAATGGTAAGGTCAGAAGTGCGTGGAACCAATTACTGTTAAAGAGGAGAAAGAAATTTGCAAGCACAGAGTGAAGTGACTACTTCCATAGCGAATAGGATGATAGATAAATAAAAGAACGTTGCAACTTACCCTATCGACTTCATGTGCTTTCTTCAATGCCTCGCCCCACTGCTGCAACCGTTGGTACGCGGATGCCGCCTCTGTCTGGAACCACATACATTGCATCTCGTTCAAATTCTCTGTGGCTGGTACCCCTGAAATATTTTATGTTTTAAACGCCTTGTCTTATATACAGTGAGCAGAAGTGTGGCAAATGCGAACGCATTCTAATGCGAACCCATTCTAATGCGAACGCATTCTAATGCGAATGCATTCTAGTAATAACTTCTTATATTTTTTGTTTTATCCTAAGCATTTTTATAGACCTTGTAACATATTGGAAATGGTATGTTCACCATACATAATTTTTTTTTCAGTCTATTAAGTACAGGTGTCATATAATTTGTATACAAATGTAACACTCTCTCACATCTTGTTTTATTAACCTTTAGTAGCCTGATTTACGAAAGTGATTTTATTTAATATTACTGTGTTTGCTTGAGTGTCTAGATGAAGGGAAAAATAGCTAAAAAAATCACAATATTTATTTTACATATTTATTTTAAAAAAAACCAGGTATCAATTTTGATACTTCAGGCATATAAAACTAATAGTAATGTGAACATTCGGTTTAAAAGATTGGTATCAAAATTGAAACTGTAGGTTATTAAGGGTTAAGCTCTCACATTTGGTCTGTCACGGAAACATTTCGATTCGCATTTCTGTTAGTGTCCGACCGAAAGTTCGGTTTCGGTTTCGGCCAAAAATCAAGTTTCGGCGGCAGTTTCGGTTTCGGCCAAATTCGGCCGAAACTTTTGCCGAAACCGAAACTGATTTCGGTAGTTGTCGTACATGCTTGCCTAGCTTCGTTTCTCGCGGCAACGCTTTGACGGACGCTGGCGGCCCTGTTCGGGATTCGTGCGCCGTTCGCATTGCTTTTTTTTTCGAATTTACGCGCGTTTGTTGACCGGGAAAGGTCTTCACAACTTTACTGGGCAGGTGGGCGAACATTGAAGGTGCTCAGCCGGCAATTTATGGGTCGGGTGGCAATGCAAGGGTACCCCTGTGGGTACGAACATCGACTTGGACCGCCAGCCAAAAATACGAAACCTAACGGTGATCTACTAGCGTTTCGGAAGCGACTACCTTGAGAAGAAACGCCGATACAAACTCAAGGCTGCGTCGGAGTGTAACTGCGTCGTTTAGACGACAGTTGACGGATTTAATTCGCATTGCTCTATAGCAACACAAGTTAGTCAGTGCGTTATCACCCGACGTAAACATTCTTTAGAGGTTATGCTTTGATGGAACTGATTACATGTAAGTTTTTGTTTCATTTTTTTACTTGACCACGTTGACTTTTATACTTGACCACGTGAGTTTCGGTTTCGGTTTCGGCCGAAACTGAAGCCACGGCCGAAATTTCGGTTTCGGTTTCGGTTTCGGCCAGAAAACCAGTTTCGGTCGGACTCTAATTTCTGTATGACTTGATTTATACGACACTGTAAATTATCAATTGAAATCGCCTCGCAAAGCTTTCAGTCAGCAGTCTGTTCAAAAGTGGTTTTATAATATTTACGTACAGACAATAAAAAAAAGACTACATAATATAATTTCACCATTTGTTATGCTATTGAAGATTAAAATTGAACTTAATTAAAGAACTAAGGGCGGCTTGCGCAATCGCATTATAACGAGTTTCAAACCCGATTTAGGATTAAAGTGCATATTTCGTCTTGCATGACTACGGTTTTGTACTAATTCCAGATTTAACAACTGTCATATTTAAATCGCCATGAAGGTCGACTTAAATCACTAAACTTGTTTACGCAGATGTAAATATCAAAATATTATTGAAATAAAGGAGTTCTATGTGTGTTTTTGTTTGCAATTACAAATATATTTATAATGGATATATATTCAAACTGTTTATTGGATCTGGATACTGAGTCTGATGATGATTTTTTCTCCGAAAATGACGAAGAACTATTTGTTTATGTGATGAAAGTGCCAGGTTTTTCACAAAAAAAAGGGAGAAAGAAATGATTTTATATAACTCTTTACGAGATGACGAATTTACTTATAGGGTACTTTTCTACCAATAATAACAAATGCAAAATCTCAGCATTAGTAAAATTGGGAGCTCGAACTCTTTTCATTGTAAATATAATTTTACGTTTTTTGTTTATAGACAGCAATAAAACTTTTGAAAGTAAAAAGCAGTTACTGTCAAAAAGTTCAAATTATACGGTACGTAACAATCCGTTTTACGAAAAAAATAAACAATAATTCAAATTTTTGGATACCGTGCGCTAAACGGAACGTTAAAGACTACAACCTAAAGAACATCTGTAGTAAAGATCGAACGAGAAATGAATGAAACTCCTACGCCAGGCTTAGTAAAATCGCTGTGTCGAAACGTTAATGCAAGAGGAAATAATCTGATTTAATTTTAACAGAATCTACTGCCTAAGCCAGTCTTTGTTAAACGTCGATTTACCATTTTTAACTGCAAATGGCCCTAAATATAACCGATTACAAATATAAATAATTTCATTACGATTTTTCGTCTGAATCGAATAAATTTGTTACGGATTTACAGCCGAAATTAATTATATTTAATTCGTAGATCAATAGATATACCTCTCCCTTTCTAACCTGTGTATGCGATAAGAGATGTACTATAGTTGCTATAGTAACAAATCTGATATAGGGGATTGGATAGGTTATTAATTTCGGCTATTAGTCGGTTACATCCTTAAATTGATTTGACATGGGTCCAAATGAACCTATTAAATTGTAATAGCTATGGCCACTATTTACTGTAAAGACTCACCTTCTCTGGTGAATTTAGCGCACATTTCCTCGGCTCTTTTGACGTGGCCGGCACGTAACATATACCGCGCGCACTTGCAGTTCACATATCGATCCGCCGTGTCCATCGCCTGGGCTTCTTCCACCCACTGGTAAGCAGATATTGGGTCCCCTGCGTGCTGAAACATCAAACACGAGTACAAATTACTGTAAAGTTACATTTTTTGTACTGGGTTGTGACTACAGTAGACGAGTAGAAAGACCGTCATAGCGACTTGCTTTGGTCTGGCGATTTCAAAATCAGCTTATGTATGTCCAGTATCTCATATACCTTCAGCCTTCAGTCGTGGTATATGTGAACAAAGATGACCAAAGAAGACTGTCAATAGATTTTCTTCCTTTGATAATCGATTTCGTTTTTAGACTACACTATACTTACCATCAGTGTGACTATTGTGTACCTGAGTGCAATGTAGTCACTTTGTAGAGCCAGTGTAAAAAAAAAATAATAATTTATGACTATACTAAAAATAAATAATTTAGTGTAACATGATCGAATGAGCAATCCAATTTTTGTCAGTCTAATTCTCTTTCTCCTCTACTCCTTTAGGCTCAGCAACACGATGACTTTACTATTGGTGTTGCATAGGATTATAGATGACGCTCATCTGGTATTAGGAAGAAATCAGATTTCCAGGCCCGGTTAGTAGTGAGAAGACACCTTGGCGATATTAGCTAGTAAGAGTCTAGCACACTGCAGGTGCCACCTTCATGGACCGTGACACTCATGAGGATTTTCCACTGGTTTGTCAAAAAGGGCCATAGTCAACATATTGAAAGGAGATGAACTGAAGCAGGTCAATATTATGGACTCTTCACCTATCTACTGTGGTTGCGATCCCGTCACGCAATAAGGCGCTACCATCTCTATTTTATTCAATTGGCATTCCCCAGGGGTTGTTCATATGATTATTTAAAGAACCATAAATTTTGAACACACCAACCTTGTAAATTCTCCCTTTGGCAATGAATAATTCTATTAATGTTGGTGTATGTCCTATAGCTGCGTCTATGTAATGCAATGCTCTATCCGTGTCATGTTTGTGGTCAAAGTGTTGTGCTGCATAATAGTAAGCCCACAGGAGCGCACTAGCCGGCTGAATCACTTCACTGGGATCGGGTCCAAATGTGCAATTCTTGGTTAAATTCTCTATGTATTGTAATATTAATTTTTCTATAGTTTCAGCTTTACTTTGGTCAGTGTATAAAGATCTGAAAGGAAGTTAACATCATTAATAGTGTTAGCTAGGTGTTTGTTCTAAGTAAATGGCATGCTATACTTTAAAACTGTTTAGATTCTCATTTCTACAGTACTCATTTGTACAGTTTCAAAAGATAGTATACACTATTGATCCAAGAAGAATGGAAAATATTATCAGAGACAGATAAACATTCACAAAGTACCATTATCAAAATTATATCCACAGTATACAAGCATCAATGTAAATTTTTGAGTATGACAATTTTAAAAAACTTATCTATTGGGGCAGTTATAAACTTTTTTCTTATAACTGAAGATTTGTATGCAAGCAACAAGTAGAAAAAAAATGACAGATGCACAAACTCACACTACTCTATCATTATGCTCCACTCATTTCACCTGGGAAATATTTTTTACACAGGCCATTAACACGTTCCCGCCGGCAGGTACCATTATTAGGTACATTGAGGACTGTTCCATTGGTCGGCGTGTACCATTAATGGTACAATGAAAGAAATCAATTTCATTTGTATTTTTTGCTAATAAAAAGAAAAAACCCAGGCATAGTCAGCAGAAGCACTTAATGAGAGATATACCATGACGTGCAAACGGCGCCGCCAGATGAGACAAATTTGATTTTACAGAGCCTTCAGATGTCAAAGACAGTGATCGCATTCAGCCGCCAGTGGGAACGTGTTAATGTAGTCACTAACAGTATCTTACCTAAGGTCAACAAACAGAGGCGGTATGCCCTTATGCAGCCCGTGCCTGAGATACTCATCTACTAGCCGTTCAAATGTCGGCTGGGCCTGCGCCTCTGTTAATTGTAACCGCCGCGGCGCTATTGCTTTTGGATATTCTTTCCTGAAATTGCAAATAATATGTTTATAATTATAACAAAATTAAATTAGATCCAGGCATCCTTAAAAGTACTCCTTTTATAAAAATACAGGAAACATAATCTTAATCTAATTTGGTAAAGATACAGAAAAAACTGTCATAATTCTCTAACTCTTTGCCAAGTCAAGCTGTAGAATAGTCTTCCGATGCAAGTGTTCTCACCATCCTATATTACTGGGTCCTTTAAAGGAAATGTAAAGAGATATTTGTGCAGTCCTGAATGGTCACTGGAACTATCAATATGTTTTTCTTTAAAGTGTTAGTCATAGTTGTTTTTTGGACTACCCCATGCTTACAATTCGGCGTGATGTGGTTAAGATGAAGTCAGTTTAAAAAGAAAAAAATAGACTGTGCTTACTTTTATAAAGTTTTAATTAATTTATTTAGAAAATCATTAGAAACTCACTTAAATTCATCAAAAAAGGCCACTTTTTCATCAGGATCACTGAGTTGTTTAGCTTCTATTAATTTCTTATAATACATTACATTCTCAGGATTTCTTTTCACTAAATCTTCATAAACTGCTTCAGCTTCTTTAAACCTGCAATTCATACACAATCACAATGAGCTGCATATATAAAAACAGACAAGCAATTATCTTGATTAAAAAAGACTCGAAAGCTACTTCAAACCCAAATTCAATCTCATATATACCAAAATTAACATTATTAACATGAAAAAAGTCTAAAGTGATGTAACATTGAAATGTGACTGATAATTGCTAAAACCTAGTTAGCCATGACATATTTCAGGTGTATTAAAGCATACAAATTCTGATTCAATATAAAGGTAAATAAACCTGTTTACAGAACAGTAAACTAAATAAATATAGCCCTTATTCCAACAATATTTACCATTGGGAGGAATCTTAATAAATTGATAATATGTTAGTCAGTATGAATAGAACTGTATCATCACTCAAAAATGAATTAATTTATAATAAAGTATAAATTAAGAAATAATAACTCACCTATTCAACTTTAAATAATATTCACCAGAGGTCTCTTTAATAGATAACTTGTCAAGAATTTGTGTTTGAAATTTTTGTAAATGTTGCAATGCTCTATCATATTGCCCTGATTCTGCCAGTACCATATTTTGATAAAGAAGCAGTTCTGAATGTTCGTAATCATAGGGGCCTTTCATTTGGTGTGTGCGGAAGGCATCAAGGATATTATTCGCCATCTCGTAGTCACCAAGGAGGTGATAGCTCATAGCGAAACCAATCCATGATGCTCTCTGTGTGGGTCTCAACATAAACAGCTGGTAACGTGTATCCTGGAATTGGTAATTTTTTGAGAAATAATCTACATTTTGATAAAAGAAACCTTTTCAGTTTTTATAAATAATTATTTTATTAATAGTAATAATATATTGCCATGCTATATCCTTCATATGGTGAGCAGACATACATTAGTGGTTGTATTCACTTTGTGCTTATATGTCATACCCAACATGAGCAGTAGTATAGCTGATCGCTGTTCTTAGAACACATGACATTTCTATCAGATGCCATGCGGGTTTCCTCAAGATATTTTCCTTCATCAGTGAGATTGTGGCACCTAAATACGTACATAATCTGGAAATACCCACATAAAATGCCAGGACTCATAACTAAGACCATTTGTATTGCCATTTGTGGAAATCAGTGCCTTATTAATGGATAAGTGGCCTAGTAAGGCCACCTCATCTAGTGATTTCATTGTTAAAGTATAGCATATTTGAGGTATAGCTTCAAAGTTATTTATCACTTTGGATTTCTTATCACCATGGTTTAGAAAACTAATATTAGTTAAGTAGAAAATTATATAAACTAAATCAATGCATTATTATTTGTTCCAAATTTAGTTTCTAATAACTGTAAATAAAGGGATTATAGTTACTTTTAAGATTTAAATATAAAAAGAATAAACTTACTTTATAGCCCTCTAAATCACGCATTTGTATTTGAAGTAGTGATAAATCACGTAAGATCTGAATGTTCTCCTTTTCCCCCTTAAGAGCATTACGGTAACATTTAATAGCTTCATCATATTTTTTGTCCGAGCGTTGGAGTAAGCCGTAAACATGCCAACAGACTGGAGATTTAAGATCATTACGAAGCCCTCGACGCACATATTCATATGCCTCATCTTTGCGACCCAGACAATTTAGAGTCAATCCTTTCATAGCCAGCGTCTCTGGAAATTTAATAATAGCCTATTTTACACTAAACGGTACTTTAGTTTTAATTAAAAATGCGTTTCTTTATATAGTATAGCTTATATTATTATGTTTCCAGTGCTTTTTTCCTATTTGACACAAATAAAAATAGACAACATAAATTAAAATAAGTAAAGCATAATATAAATATCAATATATTCATTTCAATAGCATTACAAATTAATGAAAAAATTAATGGTAATAACTTTACAACAGAGGCTAAGCTTATATGAATTCTTAGTATAACTATAATAATTCATTTTCATCACTATATTTTATGCTTGTTTTTTTATTCTTTAAATTGCAGAAGACTGGCTACTGTTAATGTCTTCCTCAAAAACAAGAGGGCATCAAAATATATTGTTCTGGTTATATTTTTATAAAAACTTACCTCCATGCTCAGAAAACTTTGGATTCGATAATATTTGCTTAGCGAATTTCAAGCCATTTTTGTATTGTTTATGTTCGTAACAGCGCTGGAAGATAACAAGTTTAAGATTATGCATTAACCTCTCTAAATTATTTTGAGCTGCATCTACAGCTCAAATTTCAGTTTATTAAACACGCAGCTAGTACAAATTACATATGTGTAACATCTTAATGTTTTCTATACTTATCCAGGTAATTACAAATTAACTACGATTAAACGTAGAACCGCTTTAATCATACTCATCAAAATTAAAGAATCACCCGAATGACAAGCCATACTAAATCAAAAGAATGTTTACAATTGAACTTACCAAAATTCTTTTGAAAAGCGCATTTTCTTTGGGTGGCAAAGGATTATTAGGAGGCATTTTTAACAACGAAAATAAAGTGTCTTTTTATTATTTCACTAATAAACCGTAATATCTCTAAAAACCTCGTGGCTATAAACCAAAGAAGTCGATGAATTTAATTGTCTGTGGTTTATAGAACTTGGTCACGTGATCTTAATTAGTATTGCCAACATAAGAAGAAATTATTTAAAACCTACAAAACACATCCCAAAGTAGAAATTATATACACCTTTAATAAAATTGTATTCTTATCTTATACAATAAAACAGCTTGCCAAGGTGTTTGCATTGCAAATCATACCAGTTCCACGCGTGGTTAGTTTAAAAAATTACTGTAATTTAAAACATTAATACAGAGATGAAACAAGGAAATGAGTATTGGATAACACGTAGCTATGTTACTCGGGCTCAAAGCGCGAGGTCTAATTTCGTGACTCAGGTGGCAGTGCCTATGCATAGATGGGCAAAATATAATTAGATTAATGAAAAACAATTATGATTACATTTTGCGTTTCTGATCATTAATATGACTGCATTTTGCTCATCTATGTTTTAAGGACTACGGAATCCTCAATTGCATACACATCCATGACTACTTAATATTTTGAAGAGATTTAATTGTGATTAGCGAGCAACAAAATTAAAATTACGACTACATTTTGTAATTGTTAATCATTAATCATATTATATTTTGCCAACCTCTGTGGCTATGTACCATATAAGTAGGTGATAATTACAACTATTCTGTGGTCTAAGTCTGATTTCTAAGCAGTTTTAGGGTTACAATATTTGTCGAACACACATGAGATTCAGTAAATTGACCACCAAAAGCTTAGGTCTCGCAGCAGTTAGGTACTAGTATATCTGTGCCTGACTGGATCATTATCATATTATATGGACACAAAAGGCGTTATGGTAACACCTGACGACCTGTTGCACTTTAGGATCTGCTCCTATATATTCATGTCCTAAATTACTATGTACAGTTCTTTTCCAAGATCGACAACACAATTAAAATAGAAACTCGGTGTAGTTATAGAGGTCTTTTCCAGCCAAGAACAAAATGTCCTGTCAAAAAAGATCGATGAAAATAGATACTTATGCTATTAAATCTTCGTTATAGGAAGTCAGTACCCCCTTCTATTAGATGGGCTGTCAGCCTATCCGATTCTTTTTAATATTTGAAAAAAATTGTGTTCAAATGTGTATTGAAAATATAATAATACTCATTGATATATACAAAATAATACTAGATTAAGATTTTTATCTGTTTCTGTTTGAGGAAAAATCTATTTCAACTTGAGAAAAATTCACTTGACAAGATGCCACTTAGGGGACAACTAGGCATCAACAATTAATAACAAGGGGCGTGCCTGTTATTAGCTTTATCTCATTCTTTATTTCTTTCTTCACACGTAGTTTTGTAATAGTAGTCTCGATTCGTATGAATTTTATGTATCACTGTTAAACCTCCAGTGTTTTCATGATTTTTCCATCTTTAGTGGCAGCCTGAAACTGTTGAGTGTTGTCAGTTACCTGATTTATAATAGAGATTTAAGATAAACTGTCAAATGTCAATTTGTAAATACAATTGAGCCGTGAGGCTGTATAAATTTTGAGTGTTTATTTCTTAATTATCTCATTCTCTTCTCTTGTTTTCGAGATTTCAACATAAACTATTTTTGTTCAAAGCTGATTTTTAGCATGGGCATAGAAAATATGCGTCGTTGGCCAATGTATATTGTTTTCGCTGCGTGCATTTTGTTAGTACTTTCACTGTTAAATAGCTGGAACCTGGAAACGGAGTTGCGAAAGAGAGTGGCAGAGGTAAGTACACAATTGCAAGAGTGCTCAAAACAACAAACTACATGCATGGAAGAGTCACTTACGTTACTCGAGCAACGAGATGGTTATGTCAAAAAAATAAATGAAATGGACAAACATAAAAATAAATTACTGGATGATGTTGCTGATTTTAAAATCAAATTAGAGAAATCTGACGTTCAACTCAATGGAACCCGTATGGATGTTGACATGTGCAAAACTGAGCTGCAGTCATTGAAAAACTTACAAGTTAGTAAGTCTGCTATGTTAGAAACCTTAAGACTAGATAAAGATACACTAACTAAACAGTTAACTGAGCGCAAACAGAAAATCGAGACCTTAGAAAAGGAGGTTGAACGCTTAAAACTAGCATTAACAACAAAAAGTGCTCCAATTCCGCCAGCCCCATCAAAAGTAACTCCAGCTGCTCAGCCTCCTAAGTTAAGTCCCGCTTTAAATGTCCAAGACCCAATTAATGAGCCTGTATTAGAAAATGATGCAAAAGAAGAAATTGAAGATACAAATGTGCTGAATGATGGCAATGAATTTGATCCTCAAATACATGAATGAGTATATTTGGTTCACTTAATTATAAATTTTCAGTGCCCTATTTGATCTTATATTGGCTCAAATTGTAAAGAATTACAAAATAATTGATATGGTAAAACCAATTTTTTTTTAATGAAAAAAATGTATAAATTTCATTGCTGTTTTTTAGTCCTTAAGAACTTAACAAACTAGTAAAGTTTAATATAAAATGAAAACTTGATAAATATATTTTGGCTAAAGTCTTCAGACCCATGTATATATAAACTGATTATTTTAAACACAAAACCAACTTTTACACTTTTCGTATCTCACGCCGTCGCTACGCATAACATACACTGCCGCCATCTTTAGTTCACCCCAAAAGTCCTTATTAATTGTCTGACATCATATTTCATGAAAGTTATTGTTAAACGATTACCGCATAAATTATATGATAATAAATAATAATTATTAACATTGGCTTGTAGTGATATTTGTCCCTACTTTACGCTTTTACTTTGGTGGTCAATAACCCGGAAGCCAAGCCAAGAGGCCAAACCGGAAGTGTCATCCGGACGTATTCAGATAATTACTTTTATTTAAGATCATAGTCAATAATAATGCTTATGCTAGTAAGTACATACCTGTATGTCATTTATAATGACAATATTTAAGGGGTACCATTAGCTGTGGAGTCAATCTTGTGTATCATACTGCTAGTAGTTAACATATAATTGTATGTTGTATTCAAGATCAAATTCTTTTGATTTAATTTTGTTTCTATATCAAATAATATTATGCAGGCCATCCCAGTGATTACTAATTGAAAATTATTATTATTATTATTGTTTTTCCCATTAACTACTCAAAGTCTATGCTAATTATTTCATCCATGAAAAACTAATGTTTCCACAAAAATCTATGAGAAAATTTCCCCCAACATTTGCTAGGAAGTTAAAAGGTTTTGTATAAAGGATTAAAAAGATAATTCTAATTGATTTTATTGTATTTTGCAATCTATTGCCAAGTGCAATTAGCTTTTTAATCAATTAACATTTTAATATAAATTTTGATTGATTGATGCTCTTCTCTGCTGTTTAGATAAGTTAGCTTATGTTGAAGGAATATAAACTGTTATTAGCTCATTATATTATGCCATAATGGTGCCACATATATTTTAGATCTGAATTGTTGAACTATATTTTTAGACAACATAAGAATATATTACATGTGTGATAATAAAAAGGTTAAAATTGTACCTTGTACTAATTGGATAGGGATTAATTAATAACTAAGGGTTTGTACTGAAATCAAAGTAGTTTTGTAGGATATTATCATTAATTATAAGAGGTTAATGTTAAGATTGAGGCTCTAAGGCTATGTTCACAATTTGCCTCACATATTGTGTTATGAAATATATTTTGACATTAAACATGCAGTATGTGTTTTTGAGTAGAAGCTGACTTTACAGCTAAAGTTATAGATATTTTTAAGGTTAATGTATTTTTAGCTGTACTCATTTTTTAGAAAAACTTCTGAGTATTAATATTATCACAACTATTATTTCTATGAGACTCCCATATAAGGAAATAATAAAATAATGAAAAACATTTATTACTGAATATTTTTATTTATCTTAACATCTCATTAGAAATGAAAACAAAAATTTCCACATAGTTCTATAGATTCACATGCAGACAAATTATAACAACATAACATTATTTATACTTCATACATCAAAACCTTAGTGCCAGAGTGACTCAAATGATAATGAATCTAGTAGTATGACCTATTTTGTCCAAGTAGTAATGCCACATTTACATTCAGCCATTTCATAAAATATTGGCCTAAGGCAAGTCATTATTAGTTCTATAAAAACAGGCAATCTATAACATTTAACATATATAATACATTTAAATTAATTCTAATTTCAGGCTTGGCCCACAGGGTCCGTGTACACGATATGTTGTGGCGCCGCAACAAATGATTTATCCCATTGGCAGGCACACGATGTGTTGCGACGTCGCATAAAAATGTACTATAAAAGACTACCTGATACCGTTCCGTAATCGCAAAGCGTTCACCCCCATCAGAACATGTCTAGTAGGCATGTGGTGCGGGGCCGCAACACACTGTGTGTGCATCATGGATATTTATATATAAAACGACGAAGCAGCGGCACCGCAAAACATTGTGTCCCAGCTATCAGTGGATTGTCTCCTTAAATGGCCTTGTGTGAATGTATAAACATGAAAAATATACGTTTTTAGAAAAAATATAATTCTGGGCAACTCTTTTTTTTTAAAGTCGTTGCTTTAGCAAACTCGAAATTAACATAATTGTCGCTTTGGCAACGTTGATTCAAGTGACTTTATATATATACATATATATATATTACTTAATTAAATTATAGTGATGTGAGAATCGGATATAATGGAATATGATATATTGTAATATTTCATCGACATTATACACAAATGCGCAAATAATCGATTAACATCTACATTATTAACTTATCAACTTATAAATACCTGCTGACAAAAATCATGTAAATATAAAATATATTAGTGCATAATAGAAGTTAATAGTCTTATAGAAGACCTATACTACACTTCAAAAACCTCAAAGTAAATTAAAAAAAGTTAATCATGCGTGCATTGAGTTGGCCCTGGATACTGGGATTAACAATAAGCAAGAATGAGGTGAATGTGAATGCTGATCCAGTGTCGAGGGCACATTGTAATTACCTTGAGTGAACCGGGTCTCAGACAATTACAATCGAGGTGCAATGACCATCCAAGAGGCAAGTCTGTATAGTAACAACCTTTAATTAGTGTCCGACCGTGGTCTTCGGTTTCGGCCGCCTTAGACGAGAAAAACTACATTCGGTAAAACTTTCAAATAAGCCTAGATTTCAACTCTCAAGGTTTCTGCAAGCGTCAATTTAAGATTAATTGTTAAATTATTTTCAATAAGTATCCGATTACAGGTCGATACTCGACCGCAGCCAGTTAATCGGCAATTGCCACACCTTCGGCCAAACACAAAATCGAAGGTTATAAAAACCTATACAATTCAATATTGACTAAAAGGAAATAAAAAAAGATAATTATTTTTAAAATGTAACATTTATGTGGACGTATATAAATAACGTCTAGGAAATTATTAAATTAACCTTACTTGTCTAAAGGTGGTTATAGTCGCAGCAAAGCTTCACTCAGCACTAGATTTATTTTAACGTCAAAATTTTTACATATTTTTATATATGCAGTTGTTTCAGGCTGTTAACTACTGTTCAACAAACTGAAATTATAATAGGCCTGTTATCCCTTCTCAGACTAGGTAGCCATGAGACAAATTATCTACATATTCTTTCGCACGCATAACGTTGTCGTAGAGCGACCGAGATGGCTTCATGGTTTTTATAACTACATGTTTGACCTTTTTAGATGACAACCACCA
The DNA here is from genome assembly GCA_036320925.1 of Automeris io. Classification (NCBI taxonomy): domain Eukaryota; kingdom Metazoa; phylum Arthropoda; class Insecta; order Lepidoptera; family Saturniidae; genus Automeris; species Automeris io. Next base: position 7,882,330 of record JAUDJH010000019.1, on the reverse strand, counting down.
AACACTACTACAACTCTTTTTGCTGAAATCCATTTCGTTAATTTAACGCCATATTTAAAGAATTATATTTTCATTATCGTTAGATCAATTGTTAAATTGATTCTGTAATTATGAATTTGATCTAATGAATCAGTTTTAGAAAGTTAGCGGATGCACTTTCGTAATGTAGATCTTATTCTACAAAACAGTAATAATAAAGTTTTATGAGTAATGAATAAAATAACCTAAATTATATCCTACATTTGAGACAAACCTAAAAATTACAGTTTCTACAACAAACTTAATCAATAAAACCTATAATTATGTGACCTAAATAACGACATGTTAATACGAAAAGTTTTAATAAAAATATCTGACCACAAGGGAAATTTAAAGCTCTCAAATATCTGTAATTAATAATTATATTTTAGTATTAACCTTAGTTGTATGAAAATGGAAGAATAGAGGAGAGCGGGGGTGGCAGTCTCCACTACCCCCCCGAAACGCAGAGATTTGGCCTGAGGAAGGCCAGACATCGCTGGGCGCTTCGGTAGCTGGCTCGGCCTTGCCGCCAGCCCCAGCAGACGGGTAGAAGGAACACTCCAGTGGTTTTAGTCGGCCCTCACTGCCCCCTAACGGCCCATAAAGCGTTTCCACTGGGTTAACAAAAAGAAAAGAAGAATGAAAGAAATAATGCTAAGAAATTGGATCTTCCTTATTACACATTATTTAACACTACACTATAAATATTATATTAAACACAGTGTAGATTAATAACGGTAACGTGGGCGAAGGAGCTGGGAATACATTAATAGTCGCCATCGTCATGCCGACCTTCATAGGAATATGAACAAATGGAGATATCGAACTCCTTTTAAACTAAAGACAATATTTAAGCCCGAAAGGCACACGCGAGTAACTATGACGGTTTTGTATTTAAGCGATTGAATACTTTGGTGAGATCTTACTATATTGCATTTTAAACACAACAATTACCTACATAGTACAAATTGACTGCAACTAATTTTAAAACATTTTACGTAAAATTCATTATTCAATAAGCAGATTTTCTTGGATGAGAAGAGCCGAAGACCGGGCTCGACGACGCTAGTCAGGAAAGGCCTAAGTCAGGCAGCGAACTAGAGTGGGCTGATAAAGATGTTCATTTCATATGGGTAAGACCACATTAAATGACAATGATATTGTTTATAACTACATATACTACATGATCAAAATAATATGACTTTCTACCTTATTGTGTGATAGCAATTGTCTTTATGGGTAATATTAAATAGTATAAATATTAGAATAATCTTTAGCACATTTTAGCTCACGGCTGGTTTGAATAAGTGTCATCAAAGCTGGTCCTGAGCTCTTATCCAGTTTCTGCTGGTCACCTTGGCACTTGCCTTGTGGAGAGCATCCCACTAAATAATACAACAACGTAAAAAAATAAACAAAATTATATTTTTATAAAAATATACTTTCTAATGCCCAGTTGACAGATCAAAGGTATTTGACTTTCCTACTTTCGTTTTGATCGCATAGCATTTAATATGACACTTAACACACACAGGTGATTCAATTGAATTGCATGAATAAAGGTGAAAACAGTTGTGGCGTAGTCACTTTGTCTAGGAAATATATAAAAAAGTGACTCTTACTTAGCCATCTTATCCTGAAATGCAGTCCCGGGTTTTTGGGGAAGCCCGGGCCTGTTCTCGGAGCTCTAAAGAGAAAAGTTCAAAACACAGCGTAACCACTGAATGATATCTATATCTAAAATAATCTGCCTTCATAACCATGAAAAAAAAATACAGCTTTGTATAAAGCCTATGGTTTCACATTCAAAAAGCTTATTCGAGTCTCATAAGATACACATATAATAACTTCAAAATCAATGGTTATATTTGTTTTTCTGTATATATTTTCCCTTCCTGTGTGATAAATCAGAATTACATTTTAACAAAAGTTGTAGAGCATCAAATTCTCCACAAATTGTGCTGTAAACACATTTATTTTATAGAATTAATCCATGTATTTAAAAAATAAAGGTAAAATGACTAACTGGGAAGAGTGGCAGAAGACAGTTCTTGCCACACCTCAAAAAAATTCAAGATCCTGGGCTGCTGAAATTTCATGGCTACATAATGTGTTCTCATGACAAACAAGCTTAATAACATATCATATTGGACACAAGAGTTATATAACCTAAGCATTAATTAACGTAATTAGTTATAACACCTATATCTAATGTACTTTATCAAGGAGTGAAGTATCAAGCGACTAAGGACATTAAGACAGATTTATAGATGCTAATTTGACTTTGCTTACATTTCGCTCAGAAAATAAGTTGTTCTTTGACAATATAAATGAATATTTATTGAACGGACGAAATCAGTAAATAAAAATATACTTTGATATGAATTGCACAATATAATTTGTATTGTTTAAGTGAAGTGTAAGCAAAATCGAAGAAACTTCTATAAATTTCAACCTTGGACACCACTACCCAAAATATTCACTGGACCCAAAAATGCACAATTTATAATCACGCATTACTATAGATATATCCAGGAGTCATATGATAATATTTGACTTAATTATTGGCTACATAATTTAATTAATTTCCAACATCAAATTAGGAGACAGTAGAATGGTACTAATAAAGTAAAAGTGGAAATAATCATGCTATAATCTTAATATATTCTCACAGCTATCACCTATCTCTGCATGTCTCCCAGATAATTTAATAAATCTGACTAGACTGAATTGAACTGTGCTGCTTATTACTTTTCAAACAGTTTGTTGAGATAATAGTTACCATTAAAATACATAGTACTCTGAAGTACAGATTGGTCAATGAAAATATATTGTAAAAATAAACACACACATATAATGTACAAAAATATCCTCATATATCACATTTACAAAACTACATAAATCCTATAACAAATTGTAATGCTATGTGTATTAATTCTAAGTCATATATGGAATCATGTTTTACATTAAATCTATTTTATACATTTTTTACCTCTTTATCTGTTCCAGCAGCCTCTTCAAAAGCAGATAGCAGGTTTCTTCTACATTTACTTTCATCGCTGTACCTCAAAGCCCAAATGATATATTCACCAACATTTAAAGGATCCTCAGAATAGCTTATCTGTACTTTACATTTTCTCTCCCATTTCATTGCATCAGAGCTTCGACTGTTTCTAGTTCTACTAAATTCTATGTATCCATTACATTCCACAGCCAATTTTGGTAACTGGGCATTTAATGCGTCATGTGACTTATCAGAGTCTGTACCACTTGTAGACGGGAGACAATCGCCTTGGCCGACTTCTTTATTTGGAGGTGTTACAGGCACATATTTTCTTTTTGACTTCTGGCCTACGCCATCTCCATTGAAGCTAACATCTTTATCTTCTTCATCAGCTTCTACATATCGCCTTTTGAAGCTATTTCCATTATGATAATTATTTTTTTCCAATCCATTATGTTCAGTTTTTGTTCTTTTTTTATTTATTACAATTTCATCTTCAGGTTGACATCCCTCCGCCCATTCTGGGCTATGACAAATGATGTTGCATAATCTCTTTCTACTTACTCTCTCTGTTTTTATGAGTTCTGGAGAATGTGGGCTTTCCGAAAAACTCACATGTTTCCTGTAAAATGTATTTTAATAATTTAATAAATACAGATATGTTTAATTATGTTACTTAGTTTTATTAATTTTTCATAGCATCAAAATGTATAATTATTTTGTTAGATTTATTTTTGAGTCAGATTAACATTAATCTATGTTTTTACACCAATAATATGTAAATTTAAAGTTACGTTTGGAAGGATAATATATTAGAAAATGAGAGAGAGGTTTTGGAGAGATGGATTTTTACTTGCACCCCTTCCCCAGAGGGATAGCTTCAACAAGACCATTTGTTCCCTGGGCGTATGGACGAATTTGGCTTCCCAGGCCCTGGTGGAGCAATCAGAGGGACACCCCAGGGGTTTTTAGTTAGTAAGAGTCTGACACACTGGGGTCGCTGCCCTCACAGCTTAATATAGGATTCCCCCCCCCCCCCCCCCCCCCGGGATAAAAAAAAACATTAGAGAATGTAATTTTCAACACTATCAATATGATTTCAAATTTTTTTCAATAATAGATCTCCAGGATTGATATAGGACTTATCTCATTCCAACATGAAATCTGAATTGCATGCACCTAAAGCTAGTTCAATTTATTTGTTTATTATAAGGAAGGCAGTTGCAACAACTGATAAGTGCCTGTATCATGCTATTCCACAATTTCTAGTTATTTCTTTTTGCGAGAAGATATTAGTTTAATATTTTAAATAAATAAAAAATATATAGCTGTAACAAATATATCAACCTCTCTAAGTTTTCATGTCTGCTTTGTATTTTATCAATGCTTTCAATAGATGTAAAATCATGTCTTGAACATTGCATATCATATTTTAAAAATGCTGTAACTTTTTTCTTAGACCTTATTGTACGGCCAAACCACTCCAAAGTAGTGTCATCTGCTAAATATAAGCACAAATTTTGTCTCTCATTGTCAACCATGTGTTTGTACCATGTTATAAATGTTCTAGCTTGTTGACGTTCTATTAATTTATTACTTGTACTAAGATTATTTTTTTCTCCCTGTTTCTTGCTTTTCAAATTATTTATAAGTTGTATGTTTGGAGAAATAGACATTTTATCCTGTAAATTAATTAAAATAATATATATTAATAAAGAAAATGAAGTATAGGTAAAATTAAAACTATTATAATAATAAATCTACATATTATATGAAGAGTTAGAATTTTAACATAATTTTGAGGGGCTAATTATTGTGGAAATATTATATTTTGAATTTTTCTATGGTGTTAAATATGATATTACAAGATTATACTGTTATAATTAATAATAACCTGATAGATTACCAAGTATAAAACACTGTGTATCGAGGTAATGAATTGAAACATATTATAATCTATCATGCTTTGTATAATCATAAAAAATAGTCAAGTAAAGTATTATTATTATACTACGCTATTAAGAATCATGTTGGAACACAAAAATTCTTTTCAATAATAAAAACAAGATAATTTTGTTTGTTATTTATGAAATTTAGAAATTTGATTACATGAGAGATTAATGAACTGTAAAGGAATTTGACTTACACTTTTTAGACAGAATTTCAACAACTTCCTGAGAACTATTAGCTTCGTGGGCCAAATCTAAGCGGAATGCATGTAAACGTTTTTTACTTTCTTCAATGTATGCTGAAGTTGAAAGGTTAATCTCCAGCAATTCTTTATGCAAAACGGTTACGTTCTTATTATTAGTAAATATGTTATCTGAAATTAAAATAATAATTTATATATAACTTGTCAGTATAAAAACAATCGAAGAACTTATTCCAATTGCAAAATTTTAACCTACTCAAACACTTTGCTGTTTCTACTGCTAAGTTTTCTCTTGTTAAATCATCAGATAGTGTAGAATTCATCTTACGTGTGTCTCTAGTTTAATTCAACATCTGCATTTATTTAATATCTAAAATAAAACGTTTTTCAATTAAAAACCAAAAGCGTCACTTTTACAAAACAACAATATGGTAACCAAAGACAAAAATTTTGGTCTCGTTGTTCCAAAAAAAAAAAAAGACATCGATTTCCAAAAATACAGCCAATTGCCAAACAAATACGCTACAATTTTTCTAAGAAATATAGCTATGGTAATCATATTTCGTACTAGGCTAGCATTTCATAATTATATACGAAAAAACCCTATTTTAATCTTTTTTCGTTTTATTGAAAAGATTTATCCAAAAATACGTCAATAACAAGCAGGTATTATTCTGAAATGAAAATTTTACAGAGAACTATCAGTAAGGATAAATTTATTTGATGTTTTCCTTAATTGAATATATATATTTTTTAGGTTTTCGTTTATATTTGTATTATGGTGTGTCCGGTAAAGGTGTTTCGACGTTAGATACATAAAACACCGGTAATCTACCTACAAAATATTTGTCTATACTCTATAGACAGTGTTTGCTTTGTAACTACTTCTGGCAAAACATTTGTGTATAAAAGCGTTTTTGTCTACTTTTTTATATTAGCTCGACAAAGTAACTACAGTACATCAAATGAAAAGAACAGTGTGGTCCAAAAACGACAGCGACTATTATAGGACGATCGATAGGACTATCAGCGACGAAATTCCATTGAGTTCGTCGCCATGTCAGCCCAGATACACTACAACTGGAGGTCTCTAGATGTATAAGTTATTTTTTTCCGCATCGCATACACAAAACTTATGTGTGAAATTGTTGTAAGAATGTTTTGTACTAGTGTTTGTAGTACTAACAGGTACATACAAAAATGCCTCAAAATTGAAAGCTCCAACACGTAGAATGAAAGTATTTATTATGAACTATAGACAACATATCAACTATATGAATTTTGGTTTCACTAGATGCCAGAGAAATATGAGAAAATTTACAAACAAACCATTATGACGAATATACACGGTGTATCAACTACGTCTCACGAATACTGAAGGACAATGTTAATATACTTAAAGTATAAACAAATAAAAAATATTTTATCTTTACGACCAATAGTTTATGAGTAAATTTATAAACAAATTTGTTCGCATAATGCTCGGCAAGCAATGGAAAGCGGCTATGCGAAAAGATCCACCACACCGTTAACGTTCTCAATGACGTAATTAAATCACAATATGAAAAACTTTAAAGAAGCCTACCTGCCCATCTAACATTTTTCTAGTAATTAGTGCTAACTATAAATGCGAGGAATATTAATACGTTTTAACTTTTTCCCCACTGCATACGTTCTTTAGTTATGCAATATCTATTCCTTGAAACAAATGTTTTATTTTTAATAGCGAAACTTTATTACACAATTATGTATAAGAAAAATCAGTCTTGGATATGGCTAAGGAAAATTGATCTTACCTAGTTCTCATCAAGGCGCGATCGTATGAGATGTGGCTCAAATTGAGAACCCCCTCTTTCGAGACAAATTCGTGTGCGTCTTATAGTTTCTTTGTGGACTCTCACAAGAAACGAGGGATCTTCGATACTTTTCTCATTAAGTTGTTCGAACACTGCAGAGATCCGCGTCTTCATTTCGTCCGACGTATCGCACTGACGACTGAATACTCGTTCCTTAACGTGACCCCACAGGAAAAAGTCTAATGGGGTCAAATCAGGTGAGCGAGGAGGCCAGATGCAAGTACCAAAACGGCCAATCCATCTGGAGGGAAATTCTTGATTTAAGTGATCTCTGACGACTCTAACAACGTGAGGCGGTGCTCCATCATGCTGAAACCACATATGTCCTAATTGTGCCAAAGGGACTTCATCTAAAAGATCTGTGACAGGTCCTTGTAAAAGTTCCAAGTATGAAGCACCGTCCATCCTTTGGGGTAGGTAAACTGGTCCAAAAATCTTCCCCTGGTGGATTCCTGCCCATACGTTTACTGACCACCTGATTTGATGTCCAGTTTCTTGGACTGCATGCGGATTTGTATCAGACCAGATATGTGAATTACGACGGTTCCACATACCGTTCCTGGTGAAGGTGGACTCGTCTGTCCACAAAACATTCTTTACAAATCTCAATGCGTTCTGTTGGCTTAACAGCCATCTGCAAAATTGAGTCCTTCTCTCCATGTCAGTTGGCAATAGTGCTTGCACTTTGTGGATTTTGTAAGGCCTCCGTTTGTGTTTTTTTAATATTTTGTGGACCGTTGTAAACGTAATCGAAATTCCACTACTGCGAAGAATCCTCGACGCAGTTCTGAGTCCAAGACGCGGATTTTGATTAAAAAGCTGTAACACCCGCTCTTCTTTCCTAACGTCCGCTTGGATCCTGCCTCCGCATCTTATCGGGGTGATCGGCTGGTTATCCAAAATTCGCTGATAAGCTGCAGTAATAAGCCTTGGGTCGGAAGGGTGCTGTGCGTTTGGAAATCGGCTACAATAAATAGACAATGCACGAGATGCATTGCCACGTGCTTCTCCATAACACATGAGCATTTGCCCGTATTCTCTTACACTATACTTGTACATGCTGTACACGAACACAACAGAAAAAAAAAACACAAAACTGAAATAAAACAAAACGCGGTTATTGTTTTTTTTAACTTCGTAAATGACGTAAGAAGTTCCGGAATAGACGCGCGTTAAATCGTAGCGAAATCCAAAGGCGCACTGATCAAATAAAAATTTTGATTACCTATTAATTAGAAATAGTAGGGTGACCATCCTGAGGTCTTAAAATGCTGGAATATCTAGGGTCCAGGATCTATCGGCACTAACGAGATTTAGAAGAATCTTAATAACGAATAATATGATTGTTTCGATATTTAATTGTTATTTTTTAAATTTAATTAATGGAAACCATATAAATATTACTTATTTTAACTGAATATCATTTTGTATTTTATTTTGATACGGTATAGTGATAACACCATAAGCACCGTAAAATTCAGCAAAGCCCGCAAATACACAGCATGCCTTGGAAAAGGGTTATAATATTGAACGCCAAAGTACTTGAAAAAAAAATGTCTGCTGCCAAGATGAGGTGGAGGCGGTGCGTACGTGTTCTGCGCACCACCCGATATGGAGGTCGGATGAGCAGGCCCTTTACACTCTCCAAGAGATAGAGCTTAAAAGGGTATTTGCTTGCCGGTTTGTTGGAGGAATACGAATCCCAGGTCCAGCTATCATTGATTTCGATTTTGATTTCGAGACAACTCGGGAGTTTTTAGTCAGTAGAAGTTTAACCCACTGGCATGACCGCTTTCGAGGTGGCTCTGATGGTCCTATACAGGATTTTCCTCTGGATTACCAAAAAAAAGCTAATAATATGTTTTCTTCTATGTTAGGATATTATGTATGGTTACAAGCGACATTTTCTTTATACAAATGCAGCGGATCTAAAATTTGTAACGTTTACATTATTAACATTTTGTACAGTCCGCGGTTGTAATCCTTCTAGACCCTCATCCAAACCTTTTCTAGGAACGGAGCCCTAACACCAGTTAACCATAATCCTTTGATCCCTCAAAATCTTGTTTCACTATTCACATAAGTGTATTTTATTCTCAAAATTTCATTTATAAATCTAACGCAATGTTCTTGTGGATAACAAGCTAGTCCTATATCACTTACCTGAAACGTCATTTCATCGTGTAACTGAAAAGGCTAAATGTGAGCATTACTGTACAGTTAGCAAGTTTTGCTATTTTCATTTAATACAAATCTAGTATATTACTATTTTGTAAAACACTGCTCTAAACTATCAATGAAATAAATAAACTATCGATTGGAAAGATATACCGCAGAGACATAAACATTTTCCGTAGACAAACACGTAAAAAGAAGAAGTGCTAGATTTAAATCTTATAAAGACGTTATAGTGAATAACACTTAAAACTTTACAGTGCCATGCTGTACCCTTTCAATATGCAATAAAAAGTTATTTCAGGTGCAGTGTACTCACTTTGTTGTAATAAAATAGAGAAAATATGAGGTTAACCGTTTTTTGTAATAAAATATTAATCTGCTAAATTAGGTAGGTAGATTTTTACAAATGAATTTCATAATAGCGTATTTTTCATTTATTTATTTAAAATCGTTGATACTATTTCAAACGATTTGATACGAGCTGCTGCCTGGTAATAGAACATTTTTAACGTAGACCTATAATTACTATTTGTTAAAAGACTAATAATTATGTTTGTAAAGCGCTGAGACATTTATTACAGGTTTTGAAGAAAGATTTTATTTTTATTTTAGCTTGTGTTCTTTAATTATTTAATTAAAATAATACCCCGGATTATTTTTTAATTTAGAATAGCTATAAATCAGAAAAGATCACATTTTTAACTAATATGTATAGTCTCGGTACTAGAAATATGATTGTCACCCCATGATTGCCTCGTCCTCGTGACTCCTCTGAGTTACCAGACGGAATAATAAAAATTACACAATTAGACTAATTAAGATTTAAATAAGAATTTCAGTTTTGACTACTAAAAATACAGTAGGTATAATATTTTACAGTAAACAAAAATGCTAGTTTAAAGATTTATGATTATCAATCTGACTCACTCGCTTCTATTTAGTGCAGTAATCGTTTTATAAATTACTGAATTCAAGGCTTCCTTTCGTTTGAAATTGTGACAATTACTTCGTTGACGATGTATGTATGATAATGTATAGAGCATGACATCCTAGAAAAATAATTGATCTTCTATCTTATAGAAAACAAGTGACATTACAAAAGATCTCAATATCTTACCGCTAAAGTTATCCTCAATATTAAATTATACTACTAAAATACGGAGCATTCAATTTTTAATATTATTAAAAAATTTATTTGTATGTTTATTTATCTAAAGAACTTTCTTAAAAAATACAGTAAATTGCTGTAATTTCAGTGTAATAGGTCGCATTGAAGGGATTAAACGGAGACACCCGATTGGTCGTTCTAATTAAATCCGATTGGTCGTGCGGTGTTGCGCTTTTTTAAGAAGTCTGCACACAATACTTTATTACAGTGACGGTTATTTCATACAAACATAAAAGCAATGCTTGTCCCACGCTCTAAGAGTATTTAATTCTAATATTATGAATTATAATAAATTAATTTTGGTTTTTTTAAATAACTTGTTTTTACTATATCTATCGATCCATCGAGAAAGTATTACAACAAATCATTGGCATTAAATGTGTAGGTACCAGCGCCACCTACAACCACAACTACCGTGTATCTAGCGGGTTTTATAGGGGTAAAGCAAGCATGCTTTGAACAAAAAAAAAGTAATTTTATGGTTTGTACTAATGAATATCAATTAAATTTTATGTGTAAAATATTAATCAAAAAAAGAAAAGCATTTCATTGCATGTTCCGTAGTCGAACAAATAATGACAGTTCGCCATATTGCGTATTTTTTTAATATTAAGTTTTACGGCCATATTGTGTATATTATCATATCTTAGTTTCAGCGTTTCTACTTTTAGAGATTTTTTCCTCTTTTTAGAAAAAAAAAACTAATAGTATGTATAGCTTAGAGACATTTTAGGAATTTAGGAAAATTTGGGGTTTCGGAGTTTTTTTTGTAAGTTAGTGAAAGACGTGTTTAGCTTTTTAAATGTTTGATAACAAAATGCAAATAGCAGACAATGAATTAAGAAACCTAGCTCTCATCGAAACCAAGTATTATGGGGTTGAAGTTGAGGAAATAATCTGGAGATTGTGCGGCTGAATTTAATTCACTCCTCCTTATCATACTATAAATTGACAAGACGTCGTGCGCTCCCATTCGCACGAAGGTAATAACCCCTTTTTTATTGTTACGATTTACCAAGGAGTAGTATTCGCTTCCTGTATCTATTTTTCTATCTTCTGATAACATGGGAATCTTCAAACGACGAGTGAATCGGTATTTGTTAGGTGAACGCGTTCCATCATCAACCTCATCATCACTTTGCATCAGGTGAAATTAAAGTCAAGCGCAAGCTTATCTGTAATAAATAAAGGAATGAATAAAATGTCAGCTAAAATTTATTTGAATAAAATATTAAGCTTGAAAGTTATCATGGTAATTTCATGTAATGTAGCAATTTAATCAATACTTCACAGCCTCGCCGTGCCGCGTCCTTGCAAGCACAATCTGGAGAGGCCTTAGCTTACTAGGTTTTACGACAAAGCGCGTCACCACGTTGCATAGACTTCTCGGACGTCACAGCCTATCGTGAACCAACGGGTCGCTAAGACTGATATGCCGGAGTGGTTGCCAGCTTCACAACGTCTTATTCTTCGATTTGGATCGGATTAACTATGTGTTCAAATAATGTCCAGAATCTTTTCATCCACGGCTTTTTAAACGCAGTGAAAACGTTTTAATCTTCCGATGTTATTGTTTCCTCTTTCTTTCTCGTCGAAAATTACGTCAAATGTAGTCAGATAGTCAAAATGGTTATCATTACAAATTAATTATCTTATGGCCATTTAAATAGCAACCATCCTATGGAATGGGATTTCTCAATCAAAATATTAATTTGTTCTTTTTGACGCGTCTATCTCAGGCGAAAATTCAAGTGAATTGTTAAAACCTACACCGATAAATCGGAAACTATACGAACATAAAACACCAATGCTACAGTCACCAAAACTATTACAAACGGGAATGATGTAATGTTAATACGTTTGCACGGTGTCGTGTACAGGCTCGTTAACATCGCCTTGAACTCGAGCGCACGTTAGCGAGGTTCACGGATATTGAGTAAAATTAGGTCACCCGTCAGCTGTTTTATTTTCGTTACATTGCTGTTTTTCGTATTGTTTGACTAATTTTATTAAATAACTTAGATTTTAGACTATGTAGGTTTTATTTATGGTGTATAGTGGTAATACATGCGAAAAATTAAAAATAATTATCAGTCAATTTTTTTTTTTTTTTTCAAAAATTTCAGTCCTACTGTGTTCAGAAGCTTGTTCCGATTCTATATTTTCAGTATTAGGGAGTTAAAAAAAAACACCCTGTATATTTAAACATGGCTTAGGAGTTTTTAGAAAAAATGAATAGGCAATATTTGGACGGATCATCGTCGAATTCATCTTCACCTTCTACCAGGTCGTGATTAAGCTCAAGCGTCCTCCTACAAATTATAAAATATACTTTTGACTTTAAAATACTTATATCTTTTATGTAATTTAAAGTATAAAGTCCATTTGCCTTTTTACAAAGGTTGTTTTAACCCTAGATTATAGTTTTAACAAAGGTAAAGATTTGAACACTGGCGACAGTCAATTATTATAAAATATTTTTTATTGCTAATATAAATATAAAGTTTTATTTGATAAAGTGATAAAATAATAAGCTAATTTTTAAAACAACTATGTATCTTTTGTCTCTAAACTTTTACTTTTATGTAGACTGTTTTAAGAAGGATTTTATAGAGCATTACCACTTACCATAATTAAAATAACTTTTGGGATTCCCAAAACAAATCATGTGCATACAACTCTAAAATTACATAAGTTTTATCATAAAACCTATGAATACGAATAAAGAAGTACTGAAATTAAAAGAAAACAAAAAAAAATAAAGGAAAAATGAATATTAACAAACATGAAAAAAAAATGAAAATGACAAATACTTAGTTACTATTAATATATGTATTTATATTTACTTTTCCTATTAGTATTTTATTATATATTTTTTCTTTTAAATTTCATATTAATGTAGCTTTATCCTATTAATAAATTATATAGATTATTTTTGATCAACTATATAAAACACCTTTGTGGAGAATTTGTAAATTGAAATCGGCAGTACTGACACTGTAATTACGTGAACGATTGGATAGTTGAAGGGACTCTCTTGTTGGGGAGTGGTAACATCCCGAACCAATCTACTGCGTTCTTCCGATCATTGACATCGGCCATTGGTCTATCTTTTGTCAACCAATCATTGAAAAACCAGTGAGGACCCACTGTAAGTTTACTATTTATTTTCACCAAATATCTTTCAATAATGATCGTACCGGTAAAGAATATTATAGAATTTGGTAAAACTTTAATTTCTAGCTCAAAGCTATTTACTTTATTTGAGAGAATTACTTGAGAAGCTGCCATTTTGATTACGTTGCTTATGTGGCCTCGAAGATGTGACGTGTGCATATTTTTTCGAGAAGTTAATACATGATTATACAAATTTTATGTTATTATCGCTATATACTATAAGGTAATAAATAGTAAGCAGAAAGTATGGTATCAAACGGTGAAATATGTTATTGTTATGCCGGTGACCCAACGACCAACTCACGCGACAATTTAACTGTACTGCAATAGGTGGATATGGAAACAGGATTTAGACCTGTGGACTGCATGTTAATCAGTAAATTGCCTATTATTCCGATTTTTATTTATAAAAAATGCAGATTGTCTTTATATTCATTGTGTAAATACTGTTTTATATTTTGTCGAACTAAAAGGTATGAAATATAGTTCTACAAGATAGAAATGACAAGAAAAGTTGATATTTTATACACCAAATGTGGTAAACATGCTAACAGTTTACCTGATTAATAGTGGTTACTGTCAGCTGTAACCGAGTGCAACGTTACTAACATCCTGCCAGCTTTAAAAAGGTTGGAAAGGAATTGGACATACATGAGCTGATCCCTAAACTCGACTGGGTAAAGCAAGTCACTTGTATTGATTATATAGGGATTAAATTGGAGGATTGAGATAAATTGATATTTTGAGGTAGTGGGGCATTTGTCTGAACTGGGAAGTAACCATAGTACACAAATACAAGGATTGTCAATGCTCACTTTTGCCTGTCACATTACATGACCTGACTATGTACCCCTGCATCTTCATATACTTTTCTGGTCATGGTATATGAGCAGCCATATTGTTACAGCAAATATCAATAGATTCTCATATCTTGCCAGTTATTGCCATTGTTGGACTATACTATGCTTTCAATTAGGTGAGCTGTAGTCACTTTGTCAAGCCAGTATACAAAAATGTATTATTTCATTTCAGTAAGTGACAATGGAGCACGCTCAAATACAGAGCTCCGATGGCACACAGGTGATGACTATCAATGGACAGCAGCTGCAGGTTCTACAAATGAGTAACACTCCACACATGATACAAGGCCCCAATGGACAACAGATCATGGTACATGCTATACCTTCCACGGCCCCTACCATACAGGTGAGATGAAGTGACAGTTATTGTATTATATGCTCGCATATCAGGGCTAATATAGCCAGTTAGGTAATCAAATTGTCATACAATTTAGCTTAAGACAATCACCCTCATACATACATAAGTTCACTGCTGGGCATTAGACGCTTAAAATGCGAGGATTGTCAGTTCTTTGACATGCTTAAAAGTGCCCTAAGCGCAAACATGGCTGATAGTGAAGTATCGAGCCAGATTTGTATCATTGGGTGTGGGCTTAGCTATTAATGCATTTGCATCATAGCTAAAAAAACTGCAGCTAAACATTAACAATACTATTACAAGATGTAAAAGTCTTCCTACACTAAACACTGAAGTGTTTATTCTCATCAGGAATAGTGTTATTCAAATTATTGTAAATTCCTCCTACTTTAACAAAAATGTATTTATTTCAACAATTGTAGTTATCAAAACAAAATTATATTATAAAATGTTTTAATCATGTAATGTTGAAAATAAAAATCCAAATGGGCTAACATAACATATACCATAAGATATTTCAATGGCTTCCATTAGCATTAACTCTAATAATACACTGATACTTTATATCATCTCACACTAGTCCTAATACAAATGAGTAGACACAATTCAACTGCCCATTTTCAAACATTTCATTGTGATCACAGACTTCTGCTGAATCCGTGAATGATCCATGAAGCTTCTGAGCTTGATTGTGGTTGATTTTCTTTATTTTTATTTAAGCATACCTTGCAATAGCAAGGCAAAATGAATAAAAAATAAAATAAAAATCTTAAACAATATGTTTAATAGATGTATTTAAGTTATATTTTTATCTGTGTCAAAATATTCATTTAGTACCAGTGAATGTGGATAGTTTGCATAATATGGAGTTAAAGGCGCAAGTCTGGAGCTTGCAAGACATTATATAATTTTGTGTGCTTTGCTAATTGCTTGCAAAAATAATTGAATGTTGTACTTTCTTTTTACTCATGCATTCAGATTGGAACACCACAGATCCAGGTAGTAGTATATTTATTTTTTACAGGTTTTATACATATTTTTAATAAATGGTATTCAATGAAACATATAGTTTGCTGTCATAAAGTCAATATTTTTATTATTTTTCTAAAGAAGCCTATATTAGGTGCACTGAAATTTCTTTTTGATTGGGTGGAGGTTTAATGTAACAAAAATTTTGAGTTTATGTTTGACTGTTCAGGCTCCTTTTTTGAACAAAAATAGTTTAACATCTCCATATTCTCTTAAACTAGAGTTATTAATAAGGGTATTTTATCATTGATACTGCAAAAGTTAAAAACAGAAACTAGTATTATTCATAGAATTTATTTGTATTTCAGAATAGACAAGAAATATTAAATGAAAAGTCAATATAAAGATATAAAATTCTTTGTGACTTTGCACAAAAAAATTTTAAATGAGTTTTTAATTCCATCTAAGTAAACATATTTTTAATTATACTTTTGTTTTTAGGTGGCAGCTGCCAGTGGACAACAGTTGCAACAACTGCAGATGTTACCTATATCAAGTATTCAAGGTAATTTCAATTTTATACATGCAACTTAATTGATATAGTATTCAATGTTTTAAATATTTCACTGTTCTTGATTATAGATGTGTAATTTTAAAGAAATTATACGAAATAATAAGGTGCTCACAAAAGTGCATAAGTTGTTGAATTTGTAAATTTTAGCATACTTTTGTAGGGTGCTAGGAATATTGAAATGTAATAGACAAAATTATGGAAGTCAGATTTTAAGATGGTTTTTTTAGAATTACTTATATGAAAAGAGAAATGTAGCCCTTATAGGGCCACTTTGTTGTCCATCGTGTCTGTCGAGACCCTTTTTCTCAGGAGTGCTTGTAAGTAACAAGTTAAAATTAATATCAAATACTCAGGTGTATGATCCTGAAGTGATCATATTTCTTCCATTAAATCCAGTCAATTTAATTTTGTTATAAATTAGTTTTAAAGAATTGAATAATTTAATAAAAAGTGTGGCTTTCTCTGTTATCCAAAAGCGGTTGGCTTAGTTGGAAAGTGTGAACCTTAACACAATTTGATCGAATCGTGCCGTGCAGCGAGCATACTTTAGGATATCCACCTACAGTGTGCACGAACAACTTTAATCTAGATTGCAGAAGGACATAATAAAGTTATAAGTTAGTCATTCTCGAAAAAAATAGAAGAGGTTTGTTCAGCAGGGGTACGTTCTAATAATAATAATGATGCTGCATGTATCATTTTTGATACACTGTGTTATAATGTGTTTAACAAATACATGCAAAAATAATACATCGGTTCTGAGGGTGTAAAGATAAGATACAATCACAGGAGCTGGTAATGGCATCCATCCAGTGCAACTGGTCCAGACTGCGGACGGCCAGACCTTCATATACCAACCCTCGGCTAACGCGCAGCCCACTATTGATCAGCATCAGATAATACAACAACCAGCAGGTATTTTTTTTATACTGTCACAGCAAAGTTATTCTTTTTTTTAGACTTTGACTCCTTTGGCACGTGACAAAGACTTTTTTATTTATTAAATGTACAGTAGAGTTCGTCTTAAAGCTATTACTTAAGCTACGTCTCTTTTTCCCTGTTTCCTCCTTGCATGCTCTGTTCCGCCCCTCTGCTCTCCGCCACAGCCCATCGACTTATTTATGTCGCCTCGCAGCTGTCGAGACGAAGGTGTTGAAACCCGATTTTTCCCTGTTCTAATTTTTCAAGTTAATATTTGTGTCGAGGATAAATTTGAGCTTCTAGAACAATAGATTCCCAACTGAGGTCTTTACAATGAGAGTTACCTAACTTAAAGGAGTGGAATTAACTTCCTCCGTTTGTTTTTCCAACTTCTTATGGCATGGGAATTTTCAAACATTGAGTGAATCGATATTTGCTGAGTGAGCTCGCCCCATCATCGGCCTCATTATCACTTTCCAACAGGTGAGATTGAAATAAAGCGCAAGCCCGTCTGCAATTAAAAAAAAATGATTTTTCTAGTCTAATAAATAATTAATAAAAATTATAATGATGGAAACATTGCAATGGTAAAATCAATTATATTGGTAGAAAAATAACAATACATCACCTGGGCTTTAGGACATTTTCAAAACATTTTTCCGCAGAAGACACTGTTCAAGTACAGAATTATTTCAATCTAGTCACACTGGGTTTGATGACTTCAATACACGTATCTTAAAAACCGTATTTGAATGTTAGTGGAAGTAAGATCCACAGTTTACGCAGACTAAATAAAAAGAGAATGGAGTAAGATAAAAAAAGCAACAAGTGCTGTCACAAAACGACTTAACAGCACATGCTGCATCATCGGAATACAGTCCATTCAAATCTATACAAACCACTCATTTTGCTGGCTGTCGTGCAGCAATGACGCTGCTGCTACTTTCTTCCAGTCCAAATACGGCAACGATTAACAATCCACGAAAATCCATTGACAGTCGCCGTCGCCATACCATCCTACACGTACCACGACTGATACCCTCTAGGTTTATACCTAGAGGGTATCAGGAATAACTGGGCCTACAAAAGCTAAATCTGAAACGCGATAGGCCGAAGCGTTTTCAAAATATTATTCATATTTCTAGTTTTGGAAGTCTCATTGATGGCCACCTGTGTATTTTTTTTGTGTGTGTGTTTATTGTTATTTTAATGTTTCAGTTATAAATCTGAATGGGAACCTCGTGCAAGTAGCAGGAGTCGGTAATACCGTACAGCAGCAGCAAATCGTAAACCAACCCAACATTGTCATGGTGAGCATAATCTCTAATACATATTTTATATTAGCTTGCTAATGTAACTCTAGATATATTGGCTTCGTTAAGGCATTCTCCGGATTCTGGTAATCGCTGCGTAGCGGAGCTCCTGGGAGCCTAGAAAACGTAATATTCTATGAACGAAAACGCTTATAGAAAAATAAAAAAGTATGCAATTTACATAAAGCGGTGATACATTATAACTTTCTCGTTTTGTATTTCATTCATTTTATACATTCTATTAGCGTTATCGTATATCAAATGATATTTTTGTCTGGGCCCACTGAGCAGGCGAACAGCAACTGCATTCTTGTTGCATGTACTAGACCTTTTTTGTTTTATAAGCGGATCCTTGACCTCTATCACTCCTTATTATTGGTAACCCAGGGGAAAACCATAAACAACGAACCTTCAGGGGGTAGTGAGGGCCGCCCCCCGTCGTGTCGGACTTGCACTGACTAAAATACCCGGGGTGAACCTTCTCCCGCCTGCCGGGTGCCAAGGGCAAGGCTGAGCTATCTTCCTCGGCACCCAGCGAGACCTCTATCGTCCCAGGGGGGAGGCGCAGATGAAACCGATGATGGACTGCGTCCGCGCAAGAAATCCGTATATTGTTTCATATATCTCACTTTTGACTGTTCGCTAAAGAAGATAATTTTTTAACACGAATATAAGTAGCATTCTGTTTTTTTCATTCATTCATTCTGTTAGCATTCTCATTCAATTAGCTTCCTGCGTCAGTGTTTCCGGCATCTTATGACATGGGAATCTTCAAACTTCGAGTGAATCGGTATTTGCTGGGTGAGCGCGCTCCATCGTCGGCCTCATCATCACTTTCCAGCAAGTGAGATTGAGGTCAAGCGCAAGCCTGTATGTAATAAAAAAAAAAGCATTCAACATATATGGATTTTAACTGACACGGCGTCTGGTGGTTTTTTGATGGAATTGTACTGGTGGAAACCTTAACGCATGTCATTCCTGAGGTAAAATGGTGAAACAAAAAAATAATAACGTGGTGCACTGTTGTTGCAGATGGTGAACAATGCTAACGCCGCGGGGGCGGGTGCGACGGCGTCCTCTGAAGCGAGCGGGTGCTCCGCCGCGGGCTCCGACGACGAGCCGCTGCTGTACGTGAACGCGAGGCAGTACAAGCGCATACTGAAGCGACGGGCCGCGCGCGCCAAGCTGCACGAGATGGGCAAGATACCCAAGGAGAGACCGGTCAGTTGACTCTACCTACTACAGTTAAACGTTACGAGAATGTACTCTCTCTTTTATCATCAAAAAAAACTCATTTTAAACCATTGCCTTTGAGATTTATGTTAAAAATCATGTTTTGGTTTGTTTCAGAAATATTTACATGAGTCCAGACATCGGCACGCGATGAATAGAATAAGGGGCGAAGGCGGCAGGTTCCATTCCGGCAGTAGCAGGTGAATAAAAACAAATCTTTAGACTATTCTAATCTAACCAAAATCTAGCAGTGGAGATCTGAAGACCACTTCTCTTAATTTCTTGACAACCTCTTTTTAGTCAAGTGATATGAGTCTTAATTTCCATTGGAATTGGACGATAAGTACCGTTTTATAGAGAAGACCTATGGAGTATGACCCTTTATCCTACCCTCCCAGAGAGGACGCCTGCATAATGCTATTCGCTGGCTGCGTCGTAGAACAAATTCGGACTCCCAAGCCCGGCTTGTAGCAAGAAAAATACCAGTTTTTAGCCAGTAAGAGTCAGGCCCTATAAAGGATTTCCCTCCAGGTCACCAAATAAAAAAATTGTTTGTTAACCTAGCATGACATGTATTGCTGTGGCGAATTGATTACAGGACCCACAGTCCCCGCCAATACGCAGAAGTAGTCACCTTGGGGTTTTTAGTCGGTACAAGTCCGACATACCTCGGTCGCGCAACCCCCCTGTGCGGCTGAGACGGTCCCATGAGGATTTTCCCCAAGTAAAAAAAAAAGCATGACATGTATTGGTTAAAAATATAATAAAAAGACGAGCAAAAATGGGTTTAAGAAAAACAAGACAACGTGCTCAGTAGTTTAACACGCGCGTCGGGTTTTAGTAATCGTGATTGCCAAAATCCGACGGCTACTTCTTCATAGCAATGGTGCAAAACATTTGCTATTCGTTGGGATGCAATGCTTTCTAGAATAGAGTCCTAATTTTATTGCACGTACACGTTTTCTAGCTTACAGAAATGTTTGATCTATGGTGCGTTGGAATTGAAGGGAATAAAAGAGAATTCCGGGAACGAATTTACTTGTATATCGGCGCTGCTTCAGGCGTCACACACCACAAATTCACGCGTTTGTGGGATAATGAAGAGTTTCAAAGCGTAAAGCGAATTTAAACTGGTTTTGCACAGCACGGCGTTGTAGCGTTTTAAGAGATTTTTAAAGCGAACGCGTTGATAGATCAAGCTAAGTGTTCGAACCCAGAGAGCGAAACGGATGAGGCAGTTAGGGGATAAAAATTTGAGAGAGTGTTCTTAGTGGAAAAAACTAAATAATGTAAATGAAAATATATTAAAATATTATAAATATAAAATAAGAAATAATATAAACGTAAATTAAATAAACAACGGCGTAAACAATATAGTAAATAAAATATAGGTTATTTCTAAATATTTTTTTTGATAAAATTTCTAATGTTACAAAAATTGCTCTCAATAAGTAAAATTATCAGGGCATTATAGCCTGAGATAATATACATAGTTAACATAAATTGTATTGTTTATGTGTACGTTTTCTAAAATAAGTTGAAACTTACTAATTTATATGAATGTTTATTATTTTCAGAAATATGGATCATCCGGATCACATGTCCGACGAACATAGGGCACTTGAAGACATGAAACCTGACACGGTGTCCATAACAATTATACAGGTACGTATCACGCTAATGCCCAGTATCAGAAATTATCTTTAAATTTTAGGGTACTTGAACGCAAGTATCAATTGCATACAAAATGCCAAAAATCCAGCTGTTCTAAAAATTTTTCAATTGTTTCTTTGCTTGTTTAGCGAGAATTTCATCACCATTTCAAAAGGTCGATTAAAAGATTATCGATTTTTTTTTATCACTACATTGCCACCTCTGTCTTCTATAAACACGCGAAGCTTGATCTTCATTTGTAATTTTTTTGTTTAAAGTAAATAAATTTATTAGTTCATTTCAAGTGGGTTTTGCAACATTCATTATATATTTATATACAGGGTTATAGGTAACTAACGCACGGCCTCTTAAGGGTGGCTTTGATTTATCAAGACTGACAACTTTTGTTGTACGACTTTTGCCAAAACCTAATACATCGTTAGATTTTTTTTTTTTTAGTTTTAGTGTGAATATCTAGTCATCGTTAGCTCTATATTCCAACTTTCATTCGATCTGGCGTAGGTATCAAATCAGCTGGTGCTATGCAGTCGTGCGCAAAGTTACGTTGCTACGCAGCGTTAAGGATCGTGTAGCAGAAAGTTTATTAACCCTATACCTTGTTTATTTTACAAACTCGCTTAGAAACAATTATTTGAACGTAAATTTCCATATTTAGTTAAATAGTGAAAATAAATGTTTATTGATTGACGTACTAATACACTATTAAAACAAACTAGAATCAAAATAAAACATTAAATAATTGTTTCACAAACAAAACCAACCTATTATTTGTCTGCCATAGGGAACATCGTAAAATGAACAAGGTAAAGGCCTCTACGTAAGTTAATGTTTCAAAGGTTGTACAATCTGTACATATTTATACACTGAATCCACAATCCCTTCATACTTATCCAGGCTTAGGACTGGCTACACTAAAAAATAAAAAAGTAAATAGAAAAACACGAACATTGATACGTAATCAAGCAATTCATCGTACCAAAAGAGGCGCGCGGTGTGTTTGAAGATAGATAATTGCAAACTATTTTTTAATGTAGGCGTATTTAAAAAGTGGAATCACTCTATTTACAATAATTAAACTATTTACAAAAATACTCACAAATCTATTTACTCGGTGTCAACACATTCGGAAATAGTCTCGCGGACTCACGGCAAGCTTCAGACAGATTGTCACCGCACCGAGCATAAACACGCACCATTTCGGTATATTCAATGTTAGTGTATCGATTTGACATTGTGATTTATGAAACGAACGCGTCACTGGGACAACTAACACGTCGGCGCACACGCAAGCAAATTTGCGACTGACATGACCCGTGTTACACAGTAGTCAAGCACATGTCGCCACGCCCGCTCACCGCGCCGCAGACCCCTTTCTTCGTTAGTAGCGACACAAGACGCCGCGCACTACGTAAGTCTGTCTTCGGTCGCCTATGTCGGCGTGGCGCGATCGTCGCCTTACGAAGAGTTAAAAAGTTCAGAACTGCAAATCTGATTTTTATTTTTTTGTATGGGAAAAAAAGTAATTGAATTAGAAAAAGTCGTACAACAAAAGTTGTCTGTCTTGATAAATCAAAGCCACCCTTAAGAGGCTGTGCGTTAGTTACCTATAACCCTGTATATTCATATATATTCAGTATATTATATTCATTACATATACTTATGTTTTTTTTAAATATTCTAGGATGACGAAACCAACGTGCAAGAAGAGACCCAATGGAGAAGACTGGCGCCGCATCAGCCAATACAGTCAGCATAGCATATAGTTTCCGAGGACTAGTGCTGAAATAACTTTGTGATAATCAAAAGACTCTTAGATGCAACAATAAGACGTTATGTGCCTGATGTGAAAATATGGTGAATATTATTAATAATTATAAAAAATATATTTCTCTCGCTATATTCCTTTCGGGAAAAGCAGAGATAAATTAGTGGCTGTATCCACGTTGCACGTATAGATCGTGCCCACGGTGACCAGTAACGTAACTGATTGCCGTTCTCAGGGCACTTACACGACACTTCTATTAGATGTCATGTGTTCATCATTATGTTTTCCTTTACCCGTAAGCATGTGGTACCTGAGTCCGTTTGTAGTCTGGATATCTACCCGCTTATTCATAAGTATCATAAGGCTGGTTTTCCTGTCACGCTGACGGTCGGAGCGTTAACTCGTCAGCGCTGATCGGTCAGCTCGTATCGTTTTTGTATCGCGCTGATCACCGTGAAGTACAGACGCAAACAATGTCGATGGTAGTGAAAATTGTTACCGCGTACTATTTAGCATAGAAAACGTCTTCAAAAAAGAAATACATGTTCATTTCTATTGATCGAGCAGAGAATCTTCGCAGGGGAATTCTATATATTATACGAGCAGTTGAGAGACAACAAAAAGTTTTTCAACTATTTCCGTATGTTATCAAGAAGTTTTGACGAATTACTAGCAAAGCTACAAAATAGATTGGTCTATTGCAGCTTACGTAATGTTCCTATACAGCCGATTGAGCGCTTGGTGGTTATTTTAAAGTAAGAAAAAATAAGTACACAGAAATATTATGTAATTTTTTATTGTTAGAAACAAAATTAAATATATTAAGCTAAGACGACGATGTCATCCCAGGCTTTGCTACGTTCCATAAACATTGCTTTAATTGCACTTCTTCAATTACTCGACCGGTATCTATTTCACGATTGTCCATGACTGTATTTGTCGATACATATCTTCAGCGCGATATGAAAACGCTCACTGAGTGTGGAGACGCGTCAAGCCCTTTTAGTCAATGGTGCCGACGCGCGGCGCGTAACGGCCGCGTATCAGCGCGACTCAAAAACGCTATATACAACTACATACAAATTGACACATCAGCGCCGACCGTCAGCGTGACACGAAAACCAGCCTAACAGAGAACTTTCACAAATTAACATTCGAGGGATACGAGGCAATGTTAGTTCCCCTTTTTTATGTTCACCGCACGCCACTAGCGATATTAACAAATGTACTACACAATTTAGTATACAGTACACAACTTTGGAAAGTTGAGTCAAACAGTGTTCCCTTTTACAGTTACATATTTTAAACTTCGCGTTTTTCACTCATAACAACTATTACTTTTACGGGTCTTATGCGCGAAACAGCTAAAAAACGCCGCCTGCACACGATGGATGACTATAGACACCAGCTAAAAACGCCTTCTGTACACGATGAGTTACTATAGTCACCAACTAAAAAACTCCCTCTGTACACGGTGTGTGATTATAGTCACTAGGTAAAAACGCCGCCTGTACACGATGGGTGACTATAGTCACTAGCTAAAAAACCATGTTATCACAATTTATAGTTACACAAGATATATCTCTGTTCTCTACCTCACTAACTGTTGCAGCCATAAGGCCTCTTTAGTAATAAAAGACAAAGCCATGTTTTCTGCCTCGATAGTGGACATGGCTATTGTTTTTTGTCTTTTGCTATACCATGAGATTAAGCCTCCATATACATATACAGATGACCCTGTCATACTGTATTTGTCATTTAATTTACTGCCCCAGTCTGCATCACAATAAGCATCAAAATTATTATCATTATTAAACTCTAATTTATAGTTCAATGTACCTTTTATGTATCTTAAAATATGCTTAATTTCTTCACTTGCTCACATTGAATGGTCCTCTAGAATGCTTCCCAAGAAATCGGGATATACAAGTGGACATTTTGTGAAGTAAAAACATACTTTTTCTGTTCAAGTGACTTAACCTTCTATGCCACAGCACTTCAATATCATCTATAGCCAAACAAGATTTTATTTCCTCTCTAGATTGGCTTAATTTATAAATGCCATTTGAATCCAAAGCAAATGCAATAATTTCCCCAAACTGATCTGTTATCTTAGCACCTTTCTTATCAAAATGACCTTTATTAACAATTTTGCATACTGGCAATAGGCTTGCTAATGCCTCTGGAACATGTAGCACATCATAGATTTCCACAGCCTACTCTCTCTGTCCATTGGAGACAATAATTTCAGTACCGCCTTTTTCCTTTGAAGAGAAATTGGTGTTGTTTGCAGCAGTGATGTTTATATTATTAGTCTTTTTTAAATTCTACAAAATTTTGCCATTATTGGCAGCATGTGCAGATGCTCCTGAATATAAGTACCAATCTGTGTTAGAAACACTCATTGTTTGCGCATTAAAAGGCCTTTTATTTGTTCGAACCCCTATTATATTAGATCTCTTCTGCCGACAATTCCGAGCAATTTGTCCTGGTTTATCACAAATAAAATACTTTAGTTTTACTTTATTCTTTTTGGCATACATAGCACTTTCATTATTGATTAGTTTTTGGGATTCCTGGGTTACCTCTTGAAAAAGTTTAATTTTTATAGAATCCCCTGAAGTATACCCGAACTCTCAATGCCCATTATCATTGGCTTGTATTCTTCAGGAAGTCCAGCGAATAATATAGTTCCAACCCATTCATCTTCCACTCTGAACCCAAGTTCATGTAATTTGTATGCTGTCCCAGTGATCCTACATTTTTTTCCGTGATTTTACAATTTTCTAGTCGTGTTTTAATCAATTTTCTCAACAAGCTAACATGACGAGTAAGTCCCGAATCTTCGAACTGTTATGAGCCCTTATTGATTTGGTCTTTTTAAAAAAGATTTAGAATTGAAACACTTAAGAAAGAGTAAAACGGTCGTCTTTGTAAGATGTTGGAATAGGACTCATAACATTGGTGGCAACGGTGGGATTGGGAATTCGGTACTTCCTTCCAGTGGGTCGGAGATGAAATTGTTTCGCCCAAACGTTCTGGTTTGGCCTTGGTTCATATTTTTATTACTGTTATTGTATTCTCGCTTACGGCATTGTTCTAATGTGTGTCCAGGATTTTGCAGTAATGGCAAAATATGGATGGAAAATGATTCTCGCTAGCATTATATTTGTTAGTATTAGGGTTAGGCCGCGCTTTACGTTTACGTTTGGTGAAAACTGTTGATTATTGTTATGGTAGCCACCTGGATAGTTTGGTCTTAAATTGTTATTTGGTCTAGGGTTGTTAGGTTTTAGATTAGGTGTTTTCCTTTCAAATAGAGATTGTTGAATTCTTTCTTCCGATATCGCTATGTTGATAGCGTCGTTTAACGTTTTAGCTGACTGACATCGGACAAAATTTGATAAGCGTGGCAAAAGACCCATTTGGAAGTGATGGAGGCCTAATTCCTCCATTGCTGCAGTTCGTCCTAGCATTTCTTTGGTTTTATGCCCGTGGGAAATAGAAATTTCTGTCAACAATTGGGAAAGGCAAGTTTCTATTCTTAATGCGTACTGGCTAACAGGTTCACCTACGCGCTGTTTGCACTCTTGAAGATCCATTAACAGGTGGGTATAATGTTTTCTTTCACTGAATTGTGTTTTAAGGAATTCTTTTAATTGGTACCAGTTCGAGAATTCCTTTATGGAGCACGCGGTTTCCGTTTTACCCCTAAGTTGGCTAAGGATGTATTTAAAAAGAATGTCTTTTTGTAATTCTGTCGCTTGGTCAAAAGCGTGATTGCAACTAACTAAAAATGAATTGTGTCTCTCCCTGTTACCATCGTATGGATTGATGAATTTAAAAAGGACCACGCCTCCTTAACAGTCTTGGCCCGTTGCACGTGACAATAATTAATAGGTACCAACGTTAAAATAATTTTCGCCAAAGCTTTCCTATTTTTTCTGTTGTCAACATCCTCTTTAGTAGACGGTGAAGACACCACATCCCACAGACCATCAAGTTGCAACTATGCCTGCATGGCAAACTTACACAACTTAAAATTTTCTCTGCCACGTAATTTTTCTATAGTCAGACTTGTTGACGCCATTTAATTTTATTTTACCCAGCCATAAGCTGATGGGTGTTCGAAGTAATAAAACTAGGCTTAATAACTTTAAGAATAGTTTAATTTAGTAGAGCAAGATTATTACACGGCACGATCAACTTACAGAGAGAGTTGCACATAATATAGGACAGAGGGCGTTGTAAATCTGATGTTACAGCAGTATTTGTAGCCTCAGCCCAAAACATTTTTGATAAACCTGCATCAAATAATAAACAACGAGCTCGCTCGACTAATGTCCGATTAATCCATTCCCTCAAGCCGGACTCAACCGTTCTGGAGTGTATGCATTGGTCTTTTGGTGAACAATGCCTGCATTTTTCAAGAAATCTTCTAAATCCTGGTTATAAAATTCCAAACCATTATCTGTTCTAAAAAATTTGATTTTTCTATTCTGATGGTTTACCACTATAGATTTAAATTCTTTAAAATACTTGAAAACCTCACTTTTCTGTTTAAGAAAATAAACTAACGGTCTTATTCATAAAAAGTTATGGAACAGATAAAGTGTTCTATAAGCTCGTTGAGCGAACAATCTTATTCATAACACCATTATAACACTAAACAGTTCTATAAACCTATCATAAAGTTATAGCGCCCCGGACCCTACTATAACAGTTCTATAACATACAAAATGGCCGATTGACAACAGCTGATTATATCGAAATTTACTTATGACACTTGAGTTTGTTGTATACGGTCTAACATTAAATATTCTTTCAAATATTTCTAGTACCTTATAAATAATAATGCAAGCTTTACACAGCTTAAATGCTATTGAAACCATTGAACAATTTGAAAATAGTTCGCGTCGAAGAAAAGTGTACAAAAGCCGGGCTGATCCGTTTTCTTTGGACGACGAAGACTTTCGTAAGCGTTATCGCTTTAACAAATCTACTGCGAGATATATCGTAAATCTAGTACGTGATGATCTCAATTTAGATCCAAGAGGCTCTGGCACATCTCCTGAAATTCAAGTTTTAACGGCTATAAGATGTTGGGGTCGTCGAGAGGTAAGATTTTACAATCATAACTGTGCGTGTTAAACTCATTTAGAATTGTAGTTCTAGATGAAACCTTATATTAATCAAGTATTTCCATTACAGGTGCAAGAAGATGCTGGAGACCACCATGGATTATCTCAGCCAACCACTAGTCGGATTTGTGCCCGAGTTGCACGTGCACTTGCTCGACACTCAGCTTCTTTTATTAAAATGCCCAATACGTTTGCTGAAGAAGAGCATATAATGAGAGAATTTTATAGAATTCGGAGTTTCCCAAATGTTATTGGTTGTATTGATTGTAATGACATTTTAATGAGTAAATAAAAAATGAGCTACAATATAATTAGTTTAATTTGTTTTTGTAATAAAGTAATTTCATTTTTAAAATTTCTTGTTTCAATAGCAAATTATTTAATTTTTGTTTTTCATTGGCCATCTGCGCCTCATGCAGTTCTTTTCTGCAGGCAATTTCTACATCTGCTATTTGCAGAGCTGCACTGCTTGCAGAACTCTTGTGGATCTGAAATAAGAAATGTAAATGAAAAAGTGCCACAACTATATTCAAATAATTAAGTGTTACTTGAAATAATAACATACCTGTTCATTTTTCAATTTATGATGTGGACTCTTAAATTTCTTTTTTCTTGGTGTATAGGTGATGTCAGATGTGTTATTTTCTGCTTGGCTTGATGTGCTTGCCTGTGAGATCTGAAATTTCCATTATTTCTAGGCATTATTAAGTTGTCATTGTTGAATAAGCATTAAATTGGTGCATTTTTTTAATTTATTATTGTTATTATTAAAGTAATTTGAAACAAAATAATATATTTACCAATAAGTTATTTGATGATGAGCTGTGGTCAGCCTTTATGGAAGGGCCTGGTTGTGCCATCTAAATAAAATTATAAAAAAAAACATTAATTATTATTTCAATGTAATAAATATCATATGAAATAAAATGGGTGACAGGATATATTACACATACCATTTCTGTTTCCGGTCCAGGATTATCAAAGGGAAGTGGTGAATTAATTATCATAGGTTGTAATTTTTTTATACTTTTGCAATTTAATGGCTGAAATAAATAATAATACAATTACATATGTACATGTTTCTCCAAACATTATACTTATTGAACAAGATGTGTGTGTATTTTGAGTGTATCTGGTTATCGGAATCAAATTCATTTGAGTCTATAGAAAACTCCTGAGGAAGCCACACTGATATATCGTCACCAGTTGGTGGTTCAATATCAGGTGGTGGGCCACCACCTGTTTGTAACCTTTCTTTCCGTTCCAGGAATTTTCTGTTTTTTTCGGACATCTTCATTATGCCCCATTGAGCTTTAATTTGTTGAAGAGTTCTTGGAGTATGGGCCATACTGTTAAAACTGAAACATGAATTGCTGAGTTACTTAGATTGTATATTTCCCAAAATACATTATTATATATTTCAAAATATAAGTAACTTCGTACCTAGTAAGTAAATTATTCCAAGCCGCCACCTTTTTTGCGTTTGTGTTTGCGTCCGTGTTTTTATTTTCAACGATTAAAACCCTCTCCCGGATCAATTCTTTCAATATTACCTAAGGAATAGAAGAACAAACAAGCTTTGGTTATATGTTAATGGAATGTTTCCTTTACTTTGTTTCAATTTTAGATATATGAGTACAAACCTTATCTTCTTCCAACCAGTTTTCACTTCTCTGCCTCTTAGATATCTTCGAGTGTGATTCCATTTCAGATTTTTTACTTTTACTTCACTAACACTTTTACGCGGACCGCTTGCCAACAAGTTGCCGTAGACAACAAAATATAGTTTTATCCCAAAATATTGTGTCTATGCATAGACATTTAGAAAATCGGTGCCTATTATCTGTGGTCGATTCGGCATGTTCGTTCAACTTATTTGCCATTTTCATTAAAATGGCAACATTTTTGCTTAAAAATGATAATTAGTTATAGAAGATTTATAGAACTGTTATGAATAGACAATTTTATCGAACGTTTCATAAGCCTATCGAGCATTTTAACTAATGAACATTATAAACGTTCTATAAGCATTTTTTATGAATAAGACCGTAATGCCATACGGGTATAGTCATCAACAAATATAAGGAAATACCTCGCTCCACCTATTGAAGTGGTCTCCATGGGTCCGCATACATCTGCATGGTTTGTGTCCAATGGTGCAGTACTCCTTGTACCTGAGTTACCAAATGGTAAACGCGACTGTTTGCCTTCACAACACACTGTGCATGTATTCTTTTTAATTATATACTTATCGGTAAATGACATTCCTGTGACAGCTCCATCTTTCATTTTGTTCAAATCATGCATATTTAAATGTCCTAATCGTCTATGCCAAACTGTACTGGTGCTTTATGCCACTGCTGTCAACATCTCTGGTTTTACAATAACCAGTCTACACACCATTTTGTAATTAGCTACCCCTGTGAGCTCATTCTGCTGGTTATGGATTAGGCATCTGTGCTTGTTGAAAGATACCCTATTTCCATTTTCTATCAGCTGACTCACCGATAAAAGATTCGTAGTTAATTCAGGTATGCACAACACATTTTTTATTGTAACCATAAACTGGGAATTCTTCACTAAAGTTGAGATTTGCATGTCGCCTGCACAAATAACGGGCACTGATACTTGATTTGCCACAATAATTTCTTTTATTTCGTCGAACTGATATAGGACAGAGGGCGTTGTATATCGGATGTTACCATATGTAAATTATAACACGAAAAGTAATCATAACACGGATTTTTACTAGTTAAAAGTCTTTACTTACACACACACAAATGTTATCAACGCCTTCTGTACACGATGGGTGTCTATAGTCACCAATTAAAAGAGTCCGCCTTTACCCGATGGGTGATTATAGTCACTAGCTAAAAACGCCGCCTGTACACGATGGGTGATTATAGATACCAGCTAAAAAATACCGTCTGTACACGATGGGGGACTATAGTCATCGTCTGAAAAACAGCACATATACACAACGGCTAACTAACTATATTATATTCACCCGTATCAATTTTTTTTAAATAATGATAATTGGGCCAAAACCTTGGCCCTGATTGCTGAAGATTGCGCGCGTTTCCAGCGCGGAGATCGGTTTTCTACAAACACTGCAGCAAGGCCTGCCGTAGGGGAAGGGTTAATTATGAATCGACGTTATACATTTATATATAAGAATTGTGTTTATAATGTTTAATTTACAAGTTTCTTCATTAAAATATTGTTTAACTGAACTGATGGTGATATTATTGATTATTTTATTAACAGTACATTAACATTGCGCGGTCATAATGTCAAGTATATTTTAAGTAATACCTCGGTTCTAGAAATATAAATTGTTATGTATTATTAAGTTACATTTTTAAATAGTTTTATATTTTCTTCTCAAACAAGAAATTGTTTTATGGAAACACTAAGTAAATAATTTTTGATTTTTTAAAATGAGTAAGATATTGTTATGGGAAGTGTAATTGAGCGAAATCAATATGGTAATTAAGGTAACCAAAGAAATGTCTTTTGACGCTCCCTTTGTTTTTGTAGTAATATTGTGTAAATATTGTAAATATGTTAGAATAAGAACTTTTTATTAAGAAAAATAAATTTTGTATGGAAAATGTAATGCATTTTTATTTCAAATAACTTTAAAATATTCTGTATTAGCACTAATTATAATATATCGTAATACTATATCCCTTACGGGGTGAGCAGAGATATATTAGTGGGTGTATCCACTTTGCGCTTGTCTGTCGTGCTCAACGCAGTAGATACATACCACAACACCGGCGGCGCCGTAGAAGAAGGATAATTCAGTCAACTGTCGCTAACCGGTGCGTTTACCCTCCGAGGCGCAGTTCAACTCCGACGCAGCCTTGAGTTCCTTTCGGCTTTCCTTCTCAAGGTGGTCGCTTCCGAAACGCTAGTAGATCACCGTTAGGTTTTATTTATATTTTGGCTCGTGGCCCAAGTCGAGGTTCGTACCCACAGGGTTACCCTTGCGTTGCCATCTATCCATAAATTTGCCGGCTGAGCACCTCAGTTTCCACCTTCTCACCCGGTTTGGTCTGTCCCGCCCATAATAATATTGTCCTGTTCGAAAAAAAAATGTGCTTAAAGTGTCCAGTTGCGTAGCTGATCGCCGTTCTCAGGGAACTTACAGATGACATTATCAGACGCCATGCATGTTTCCTCACACGTTTTCATTCACCAGTGGGAATGTGGTGAATAAATCCATACGTATTATCCATATTAGCACTAATGGCAGGGTGTATGTAGAACTTTTTGCGTTTGTAGCGTGTTCCCACCGTCCTATGATTATAGGGTCCTTTAAGTGTACCGTAAAGAGATACAAGGGGACCATAAATTTTTGCACTTTTGAAACGTGACTAGAAATAAAAGTACAAATGTTATTTTTTTGATGACTTATTTATTGTAATAAATCATTTGAAGACATTTTTTTTTTTTTCAAAATGATGTCGTGATGTGCTCCGTCTCGCCGTTGGCACTCTTGCAATCACAGGTGGGCAAAATGTAATCTGATGAATCATTAACGACTACAAAATGTAGTCGTAATATTAATTTTCTTGCTCTGTAGTCATGATTAAATCCATTTAAAAAATTAAGAAATCATAAATGTGTTTGCAATCTGGGATTCTGTAGTGTTTAAAACATAAATGAGCAAAATGCAGTCATATTAATGGTAAAAAACGTAAAATGTAATCGTAATCATTTTCATTAATCTGATTACATTTTGCCCATCTATGTTTGTAATCGACTACGTAAACTTTGGAAAACTCGCCGACATGCTGCGAGGAATCGCGGCTATCTCATACATTATTTCCTTGGTTATTTTCAATGAAATATGTATAATCTAAGGAAATATGGACTGATTATGCCCTTTGCTGATATGACAGCCCATACTGTCATTTTAGGCGAATGAAGAGGTGTTTTAAGCATAGCTTTTCAGTGCTCCAATATCGATAATTGTGTTAATTTACGTGACCATTGATCTGAAATGGGAATTGATGTGTAGGAATCGTTGGTTTGTAAAACTGTTTTACGCAAAAAGCACAATTGTCTCGTGAAGCGCTCCATTGTGACTAAAATTGCATTATGCGACGCTAATCGAATAAATGATAAAAAATGTAAACAAATTTGCAATAAATTTGTTCTTTACTATCAAAATATATAAAAATATCAAGCAGAAACGACTTTTACTTAAAACCAAAACATTGCTTATTAGTGGAATATGGTCTCTCATTGTTGCGAATATTGGACGCTTAAGTTACTCCTTATTACGGTGTCATTTATTGACGCGATATCGATAATTTTGTTAATCAGGTAACAGCATTAGCAAATTTCTCAGCTCTGCACTCAACTCGTGGATGAATAAACGTACTTCATTCTAGTTCTAATAAGGACAACACATTCAAACAAGATTAGTACGATAAAAAACGATTTATTTCTAAGATATAAATTTATCCAAAACAGGCATATCAGGTAGATAAGTTTCTTATAATTACTTCACGATTGGCATCAATTGTTTACTCCTATTCTTGCCATATATTACAATTATTAATACAATTTATTTTGAAGACAGTATGATCTACGTTCCACCTACGAACTATGCTACAAATTGCAGTTCTGCTCCTTGACAAAACAAACGCGATCTACCCTTGAATCTCCGGGACGTAGGAGGGGCACGAAGGATTCATTCCTCGTAGTTTTCGTAAAAGAGCCTTAGATATTGTGTCGCTGCAAGCGAGGCGGCTAGTTTAGCTCATTGCCTTCTCCCAAATTTTAGATTATAAGGGGAATGTCGTTTGTTTTGGTCAAGCCTAAATTAAAACCGTAACGTTTTATAAAATGAATATTATGTATAATGTTTTATCTAATATATTTACATTAATACAATTAATAACTAAGTAAACGGTAAAATCAACAACATTAAAAAAATCCAAAATATTTAATAAAAAATAATCTAGCTTAGTCTATTTTTTTAATAAAAAAGTCTTATCATTTATTTATTAGCATAAAAATTATTATTAATATCCCGATTTTTAGTATGTTTTTATCAGTCACTCATTCGAGACTCTCAGAAATTCAGCTCAACTTATTCTATGATAATAGAAGTCATTTACAAGTAAAGGTGAATTATAGACGATATTCAGCATGTCTTGATTGAGTGTGTCCAGAACGCTAATGTAAAAAAGGATGTTATATGTGAATTGAAATTAAATAGATTGGATGTTGGTATGTTCCATAGCATTTTGGCGGTACCTACTAAAGCAACTGCCGAAATGCTATGGAAACTGTATGAAAGGTGAGGTATGAAAGGTTTTATTTCTATATGTTAGGCTACGATGGGGCTGATATGACGTAAGTTAAAAGCCCCTAATAAAGAATAAATAAAAAAATAAAGGTGTTTTCTTTGTAAATTGGTTTTGTTACGTGCTTGGTTTCGAAGCGTTCTCCCGTATCCGCTGGATCTCAGTCTTGATGGCAGATATCAAAGGCACTGCGGGGTCCTCGGGCTGGAGACGACCATCAGTCAGCACGAGCGCTGGGTTCACTACTGGTGCCGATGGGCCTCGTCCTAAGGACTGTTTAATTGAATAACATCGACGGGTGATGGTTATTTGGAACTTAAACTATTGCTATAACTATAATCAATGGCCTAAGTTGGAACTTCAATAAATAAAAAAGTCGTATGATCTCTAATTGGAAATAAATGGAATGTTGATGAAACATTAACAAAACGAATTGTTACTACAAACCTATTATACACATATGTATGTAAACGGGACTGCATATTTTTATTACATAGGTAAGTATCTATATCATGTAGTTAATATATTTTTAAATAATGAGGTGGCAACTCAAATTCTAAGCTATTTAACAATGAGATAGTGAATTAGTGATTAATTGGTCACTACGAAACTTCGGACTGTCAAATATTGAAATACTATATATTATCCTTTTGAACCAAAAGCCTAGCCAATCAATTGAATGGCTTATATAACTAGTTAGCTACGACACCATTTTGTGTAACTAAATGAACAATTATAATTATATTATTTTATATGTATAAGAAATCACAGATTGTAATAATTGTTTCTAGAATCAATTGTAGGGTACCTGTGGAGGCGTTGGACCCCAAGCTCGCGAAGGTGGTGGAGCTTTCCGGTCAGTGACAGGACGAGTGA
This sequence comes from Automeris io, assembly GCA_036320925.1. NCBI lineage: Eukaryota > Metazoa > Arthropoda > Insecta > Lepidoptera > Saturniidae > Automeris > Automeris io. The sequence continues at coordinate 7,846,764 of JAUDJH010000019.1, read as the reverse complement.
ATGACGTTCTGGGTCTTGAGCCTTCCGGAGGACCAGTTCCACCATGTCTGGATAATCATCAAAGAACTTGGGAACCGGGACGCGTTCATATTCGCATTCGATTAGCGATAACGCCAGTAGAAAAGTGCATATTTCGAATATCATGACCATCCTAATATAGCAAACTTCGTGTTTTTCTACCAGCGTCATTGTTGATCGAATGTTATTTTGTCTAAGCTGGAAATTCAGCATAAATTCTTCTTCAATATGGCTTTGCCGTCAAGGTACCGGCGTAGTAGTTTTACCTAATACATTTAAGTCCATTGAAAAGCCTAATTAAATTAGTATATCAGATGGTGATGTACTCGAGTACGCATTACTAGTTTTAAGTAAACGTTAATATATCGTCGCGCTATATATTTTATTGGGGTAAGCACAGATGTATTCTAATAAAATAACCTATTTAGATTTACCGTGACTGAAGGAGTCTAAGAATTTTACACAATAATATATCTTACCTAGGTCCTGCTGATTTTCCTCTGACGGTGTCCAAGGCTGTGTAGGGTGAGCCCGGTAAACGCACATTATCATTCCGAGCCTGTGTCACTTGGCCGCTCCCTATACATAATAGTATTATTTTAAACGGAAATCTAAGAATAAGAATATATTGTGGAATACCTATTATATCAATAAATATTACACGCTCATCAGCTGTAGTACGTCGCGCCCGGTCATTGATCCTGGCTATAATGACAGCTAGACAATACAGGACGCCGCGCTTTGCCGGTTGTTAACTTTTTGTTTTATAACGTCTAACTTTTTTTAATTCTGTCTCGACACAGTGGCTGCACCATACCTGATGGTAAGCAATGGTGCAGTCCAAAAAACGCCAACGACTATCAACAGGTAAGAAAAAACCTAACGGTAGTCGCAGCGATAATGCCGGCCTGCACAAATATCTCTTCACGTTACGCTTAAAGGATCTCATACCATAGGACGGTAGGAACAAGCTCGCTGTAAGACCATTCCACACCCCAACGACACGGCAAAAGAATGAGTTAGAGAACTTCTTAGTCCTAGCCGGGATGTGAGATACCGTATAGCTGTGACTGCGCAAACCCTCGCGCGTGGTTCTATTCAGGAAGGGAGAGGGTGGAACAAGGTTAAACAACTCTTCAGAACACTCGCCATGATGCAGACGGTGGAAAACACTCAGTGACGCAACATCTCTGCCCAAATGAAGCGGTTCAAGATTCTTAGTCACGTCAGGATCATTCACAATGCGGAAAAAAATTGTCTTCATGATCATTATATTATTTACAAAACCTCAATATAAGCTTCTAACAAAATATTATATTATAGAGCGGCTTGTTAAAAGTGCTTGCATCCAACGCCATTTCGCGATCATAAGGTCGTCTATTTTGAATTTAGGACCGATCTGTGAGTTTAGTTAACTAACCTCGTTTTGCTTTATCTTTTTCTATATTCTTCTTATCAGTGTCCACGATGTATGTGTCTTGTGAATCAGGAGTGGACCCGGCACTACCGAATAGGGTAAACGCGTCATCCATAAGTTCATTAAATCTTTGCCTCATGCGAGAGGCACCGGGCTCTTTGCGAGTAGACTTTTCTGGACTAGAAGGCTTCGATGCTGTGAAAGAAAATAAACCAATACTATTAGTTGAGGTTCGTTACAGGTCACATGATTTTTCTTTAATGTTACGTATTATGTGATTCGAAATAATGGTAACCAATATATTAATGCCTAATATTCATATATATATCGAGGGGTGAAAGGCTATTTAAGACCGTAATTTGTGGGTGTTAATTTGGTTTCGAGATAAATGAAAATTAGATAACCATGGGACATGCGGAGTCTCAGTAACTAATTCTGTCTAAATACCCTTGTCTTTGGATCTAAAAATGGAAATGTTTCTTTAATTTCACTAAACACATCTGCTTATATTTTGGTAAAATATATATACTTGGGGAAGAATAATGCACACAATACAATTTTCACAAGATAGTTAATATTTTTTACCATCTTTAATTCTTTGACAATGCAGATCCCAAACTAAAGGTCCGATAACACCGGGGTCCTTGTCTATACTGCCGAGTCTAACCAGCTGAGAAGGCATTTGTCTCCTCGGCACTACATCCTTGTTTTTCTCCTGCTCTTGCTTTTTCTTCTTAGGAGTCAAGACTGGTGAATCAATATCCAAATGACGAACTGATACCGGTTCCAATATGCGTGATAACGGTTCCACAACATTCCCTCTGTAAAATAAAATAATTTGATATTGTATTAAAATGGAATTAACTATCATTTTAATATTTGGCTAAAATTTTAAGTTGCAATAATCGAAATCATTGAAATGTCAGATTTTTTTTATGGCCTTATTCCAAGGACTGGTCTTTTGTGACTTCGCCAATGTCAGTGTGAGAAAATATTAATATGAAACGATAAATCCAGAAATGAAGTTAATGTAATGCACCTATAACTTTATTTAAATAGGCCTATTTTTTGGCACTTTTGATTCGTTCAAAGAAAATGAGTATGCCACTGGTTAAAAAAATAAATCTACTGAGAAGAAACGCTAGTAATTGTTCTTAGTAATTGTTTTTCTTTGTTTTTTCTTTCTTGTTTTTGTTTAATTGTTTTTGTTATATTGAGGTACAAACAAATACACCAAAAAATAAGTGTCTCGTGAGAATAATATAGATTTTGTATGAAAAATTTAACAACCCATTAGTCTAACTTTAGAGGAGGTAGTTATTTAAGATATCGGTCATTTATCCTGTAAAATATTAGGAATAAGTAAGTTTTACCTGGGAAACGAGGTTACTGAAGGCATAGAAAGGTATGAAGTCGGTGTATGGGGTACCGAAGGCTGACCACTGTCGGAACTATCCAATCCGGCGGCTTCTAACAAACTGTCTGTTGTTCCTACTAAGTACAAAATTAGAAATTGATATAACAATGTTGATCCATGGTAAACAAAATGTAAGATGAATGTCAAGCATAAATGGAAAGCTTAAATTAAGGATATTTAAATAGGACAATAAAACAAACCAAAATCCAAAAGGTTAGATTTATTACAATAGAAACGGCCTCAAATGCGTATTAGCAAGAGTTTTGGAGTTACCTCGTTTCTTTTGTGGCATTCTTAAAGCATGCGGCTTCTTCTGTCGACGACGTAAAGCTGCTGCCACTTCGGAAACTCCTGATGAAGTTGTTGATGTACTAGCAACAGTAAAGGTTGTTAAAGTTTTAAAATGAGCTGCCAGAATATGAAACAATAATAAGAAATGTTCAAAGTTGACTGAGGAATCTAGTTTGACAGAAAAATTAAATATGTTCACGGTACTTTCGATTAATTTATGATCGAAGATTAATTTGTATTTTTGTCACTATTACTTAGGTTTAATTTTTGTATACCTGGAAGCACTGGCTGCTCTGTGAACGGGCATCAAAGTACTGCTCGGTCGTGTTCGGCTTGGAGAAACAACGCTTATTAACTGAAAAATATAATATCTTTACTGAACGAAACTAAGCAGTGACAATTAAAAATTTCTAAGATAATTAATCCTCGGTATTATTAGATTGAGACACGGAGCTATGTTATTATTAGTTTGAGGAAAATATTTCTCTCTGAGATGAGGTCTCAAAAAACATATTGTAGAACGGCGTTCAATTAAACGGAACCACTGTTAGCACGACTTGCAGGTTGAAAAGAACCGAAGATCGACTTAGCGGTAAACATTGAGAGAAGCCTATGATTGACAGTAAGTAGAAACAGGCTAATTATGTAACTGTTTTTTTACGAAAGAAATATTTCTTGATGGGAAGGAAGAGAAAAGAAAGGTCTACGCATTTGCTTTGAAAAGTTAGACTTTACTATATAAAAGTAATTATTGTATTACTGAAACAAATAACCTTTCCATCTTTTTCTTCGTGTACTTGCTTCAACTGATTTCTTTCAGCTTCTCTCATAAGCTCATTTCTATATGCCCTTAAGGAGGCTGCTGATTTCAATTGTTTCTTTCTAAAATCAATATGTTAAATTAGATCTACATAAAAATAAACCTTCCACCATAACAAAAATAAGTTAATAATATACCTATGAGTAAAGCACAGTAAAGCTAGCAGTATTAACAACAGCAAAATTGCTATAGCAGCTCCAACTGCCAAAGCCCATAGTTCTACACCATGTATTCCACTGGAACCCGCTTCTCCTTCAAGACCTTCCGCCGCTTTCAGGTAAGCTGCTGGGGATATTTGAGCAAACATCATTTTCACAATTTATTTCGGAAATTATATTTTACTACGCTTAATTAATTTTGTTACTTTGATTTAATAATAATTTATAGTCATACTATATCCTTTTCGAAGTCAACAGAGAAACAATAGTGGCTGTATCCACTTTGCGCTTATATCTAATGCCCAACGTGACCAGTAACGCAGTTGATCACCGTTCTTGGAGCACTTACACATGACATTTCTATTAGATGCCAAGTGAGTTTCTTCAGATGTTTTCCTCCACCGGTGAGCTTGTGGTGCTTAAATCCGTACATAAACTGGAAGAACTCGGAGACACGTGTTGAAATTCGAACCTATGACCATTCGCGTTGCCGCGCGTGGAAGCCGTTCCATTATTCACTAGACCACCACCGCCGCAACTGATACTTTTATATGTTTTACTTCAATATGCTTAACTATTTTTTTATAAGATAATTTTTACAAAAATTTTGTTTCTACTTTTTTTTTACACTGGCTCGACATATTGAGTACACAGTTCCTGATGGTAAGTACAGTGTAGTCCAAAAACGAAAGCGACTATGAAAGGACGAAAATCCATTGATAGTCTACATCGTCATGTCGGCCCACGTATACCACGACTGAAGGTCTCTAGGTATATGAGCTACTGGATATACACAAGCTGATCCCGAAACGCGACAAGCCGAAACTGGTCACTATGACGGGCTTTAAACCCATGCACTGTGGTCGCGATCCAGACGGGCACCGACGCCCTACCACCTCGCTGCTGCTCGTTTAGCACCACCCAGGAGTCACGTGTAGGGAAACTAGGGTAAAGCCTACGGACGCGAGCAGCTTCGACTGCCATAAACGACTAAGCTATAATATGAATTTTTATACTAATTTTCTGTCATGTCAAAGGTTCTCACGTTCGGCCTTCGTTGTTACTACTGCTCCCAACTCCTTCGCCACTTCTGCGTCTCTAACTAGCTTCATATCTCTAGCTGCAACTGCCGCTGGTACGGCTCTTCCTCCCACCAAAACTACATAAACAATTTCAACGGTTCCGGTTGCTGGCGACTAAGTAAAATCAGAATTATAAGTTATATTTCGACATACAAATATTAAAGAACTCTATACAAAAGTTGATAATATTTTGAAATAAATTCGGTATTGTGCACAGAGTTACTCATTATATTTTACGAAGTTGAATAAAGTAATTCTTTAGGAAGTTTTTCTAGTTACCTCAGTTATATTTTGAATATGAACTTGGACAGGCGGCTGCTGATCTGGGCTTATTATCTCTCTTTTGAATAAAGATGTACCGTTACTATCAATTTCTAGAGGTATATCAATAAGATCTTTCTTTTTTTCCATATCATCTTGACTATCAATTTCTCTCTTTTTCAATATAATAGATGGAGCTGCCAAAATCCACGAGTCTCTATTAACTTTGGTTACTTGTATATTTAAATTAGACTTTTTATCTTGCTTTTTGTTTTTGACGGGATACATTTCTACAACTTCAGATACTTTATTTAGTTCTTCAGTAGTATGATTTAATAATGCAGTAGAAAATGTTTCTCTACCGTTATCTGTTATATGACTTTTAGTTTCCATGTCTGGAATAGTAAGAGAACTCTCTATTTGTTGTGAAGAGATATTTGAACTTTGTTTATCATGTTTATTTGTTAAAAAAGAATGGACTTCATGTTTCTTCCGTGCTGTTGGGGCGTCTAAGGATTTGATTATACCGAGATGACGTTCTTGCTGCCTTTAATTTTAAAATGTTTTTATGAAAGAATTGTTACAGTATAATATAACTAACAACATATAATTGTAAATTTTAACATAATCCGCATTAGAGCCAAGAACATTAACAGTATCATAGAACCAAATGTAGCAAATAAGAACCAGTGCTGGTTACAGTATTGGATATACCTTAAAAATGCTTTTTGGTATAATCTAGCAAGTTTCAATTGCAGACTATCTGGTGTTGAGCCTTGAATTATAGTAAGTAACCAATATCTTCTGTCATCCGGTATTTCTGGCTCTAAGCTGTCCGGTGAAACTGGTTCCCCGCAATTTAATACACATTCTCCAGTTGCTCCGTCGGTTACAGCCTTAAGAAAGGAGAGTAGTTTACATTTTTAATTTTCTTTTTATTTTATCTCGACAGAATACACCCTAACTGAACTATGTAGAACGTGGTTGAAAAACCAACAGCATTTATCGAAAATTCTAATGCAAGGATTACTTACTGTAGGCCGAACTGGATCATGACCACAGTACACAAGTGTAAAGACCGTCATAGCGACTCGCTTTGGCTTGTTGCGTTTAGGAATCAGCTTGTGTATAGTAACTCATATACCTAGAGACCTTCAGTCGTGATATATTTGGGCTTACATGAGGATAAAGATTATCAGCGGATTTTCATCCTTTCATGGTCGCTTTCGTTTATGGACTACACTGAAACACCTGTGCACGTGCACCTGATGGTAAGTATACCATCAGGTGCTCTGTATTCACTTTGTCGAGCCAGTGTAAAAAAAGGGATCCCTAGACAGTAGATACGATCTAAATAATCCTTAAACTTGAACATAGGTATACTATTGGAAATGTTACCCCTTTTTTGTTCTTCAGAAAGTAAAATATATATTTTCATATATTTACGGAAAAACGATGATATACATAGGTGAAGATATGGTCCCCCGACAAGTAGGCCGAGCATTGTGATGTGCTCTGCCTAAATAAAATGAGCAGTGTCAGCGAAGACATCTTCCCTCGAGTTCGTGCCCACCGGGCACGACGCGACGGGGCTATGGCGAATTGATTACAGGACCCGCAGTCCCCTCCAATGCGCAGAAGTAGTCACCTTGGGGTTTTTAGTCGGTACAAGTCCGACACACCTCGGCTGCACAACTCCCCTGTGCAGATGAGACGGTCCTATGAGGATGTTCCCCAAAAAAAGGTGAAGATATGGTACTTTCAGATGAAATATTGAATACTTATTTACAAACTATATTATACTTTCTTGCCAAAGCAGACGATAATATTCAGTTAAAATATAATAAAATACGAAGTAGGACGGTTACCTGGCCTGGATATGAGTCTAAGTATACTGTGGATAGTATAGTTGTAGTTCGGACGTGTTGTGTAGTGGGCTGTGAAGGTGGTAGAACAGGCATGTCTGACGGGGGAGATGGTCCGTCACCAGATCCTGTCCAGAAGAAATCCTCCAGTCGCGGGGTACGCTGATGTTGATCTGGCGACACCAGCATATATACTGAAGGAAATATAAGAATTTAAATCAGAAATGCTATCGTGCAGAGTGCTAAGATGGTGAATATAGGCGAATTCGAAAGCAGAAGCTTGTGAAACTATAAGAATTAACTCTATAAGGTTGTATATAAAGACAGCAGCCGACAGGTCAATAAACGTTTAATATCGCGTGTTTCCGTAAACGGTCTTTACAGTTTAAAGGTACCCTCGCTGTAAGTTTCAGTTACTTAGATCTTGTTTGGTGCAATAAAATATGGGGTAACCTTTGCAAAAATAAAAAATAAAAACCTTTAGAGACTTACATTACACTGTAAATTAGAGACAATGCATTCATTACCAAAACGTTTTTTAACATTTTTAATATAAATTACAGAGGCTTGAATAGCTGCTGTTTGGAAGATCGAGTAATCTAGCTCTAAATTGTAATAGTAAAATATAATTACTTTAACAAAGTAAACCGCATATTTTACTATGACGCCTTTTCTAACTATAATCTACCTAACATCTCTAACTTTATGTTATTATAGGTACATAAATAAGATTGGTAAGGCCAAACAAATAAATCCACCACTTCTTTTGTAGTAAAATTTTCTTTTTTCTTACTTGAACTGATCAACGATATTATTAATACATATTTCAATTAGTTCGTATTATATATTAATCCAGTATATACGAGTATAGAACAAGCGGTTATATATCACCGATTATACTTGGGGATAATGCAAGCTAAAATTAATGAAAATTAGTTTTAAAGAGGAACACTATAAGACATTGGATAATTATTTCGCGCTCTCTTGTGCCTTAGGCATCAGGCAAGCAAGGATTCGTACCAAGTCGTACCATCCAAGGCTTGTTACGTATTTCCTCAAATTGATGATTTTGTATTCCCGCTCGATATACATTACGAAGAAAATTAAGGAACTTCTGTATATATTATCAGCACCTACTACTTCTATTTAATTTTCTTTCAACAATGAGGTATTTGTATAGAAGAGATATGTAGTCTATAGTTCAAAAAAATATTAACACGACGAAGCTCTAGTTTTAAACTGTAGGTAAAAAACATCAACTTTATGAACATTAAATTCATTGATTGTATTACCACAGTAAACAGACTGTGGTTCTGCCTTTCCTTTTGGTTATTAAACACGCGTCACTGAGTCAAAATTATAGTATGCTTACTCTATTGGACTGTTGGTTAAATGGTCACTATTGGACAGTGACGTGCATAGGGTATTTGAACTAGATAGGCAGACTTCACGTAGTTAATTTGTATATATGTTATTAAAGTTAAATTTCTATTTTTCTCATAGTAGGAAAGATACATAGCGTAGAAATAGAATAAGTATGAATATGATTTCTCTTTTTCTATTTCCATTTTTTTGTTTACTTTAAGTAATTTATCCTAAACTAATCTTTGGCAAGGGCATGCAATGCTTTCATGCATATATGGAATGAACGCTACTGCTGTTGGACATATAATACATGTAAACAAATTGATCCCGAAACGCAATAAATCAAAGTATGTTTCTATAACGGGTTTATTTTCTGAAACATACTCGTTGAAATGCAATCTTTAATGAGAATTACCTGATTGAATGGAAGTACAAAGTTTGTTATAGTGACTCTTTTTTATGATTTACAAGCGGCCGTTTGACTGCATCCGTCCAATAAATGCCAATTCACTCTTCTCTTAAAGGTTCCTAAGCCGTAAAAACGTGTTAGTATGGTCGCTGGACGCATATTCCACTCCAGCTATTCGCATGATAAATGTAGAAGCGAATCTTTTTGTGACGACCTGTTTGAAAACGTCCAACACATACAGATGGTATCGGACATGGTATTTAGTGAGTTTTTTATGCTGAAATGGGACTGGTTGAAATAAGTAGCTCTTGTGGACTCTGTCCATTGTGCAATTGATAAAACACTGCGAGGCAGGCGATTAGTTAAGGCATTTTTTAATAGTAACAGAGTATTGTAAACATACCAAACCTAATGGTAAATAAAGTGTAGTCTGGGAAGGCCAATTGCGTATGTTCATACTTAGCGCCCTAAGATACTTAACGCCTTCCCTTTTCGATTTATATTTGGGTTTTTATCAATAAAATATTTTATTGCTGTCTTAGTGATATTTTTTCGATATATTTTTATTTGACATCTATATTCTATATAAATGACAAAGATCAATGTTATTTTTATTTTTAAAATATAAAAAATCCAAGTTGCGCCTCCGCGTAGGTCTATCGCGACCATTTGACGCGAACATAGTCCAAGAGCGAAGCCTACCGTTAAAGGACGAGAGTCTAATTAAAGACGCTACATTATACTACCACAGAATATGGACTTTTCGCGATTCATGGCCTAGCAAATGTATGTCTTTTTTTTTGGTAACCCGGGGGAAAATCCTACATTGGACCATCAGGGTCACTGTGAGGGCAGCGACCTCGGTGTGTCAGACTCCTACTGACTAAAACCCCCGGGGTGTCCCTCTAATCACTCCACCCAGGCCTGGGAAACCAAATTCGTCCAGTCACTCGGGAAGCGAACAGCCTTATTCAGGCTCCTCTCTGGGAGGGGTGAGTATAAAGAGCCCACGCCTCCAGTACCTCTTTCATAGGCGGCGCGCTAGACACTGCGCACCGCCGCCCTCTCAACCGGGCAGCAAACTCCCTCAAGTCACTGCCTAGCAAATGTATGTCTTAATCAACACCTTCCATCGCGTATAATTGAGTCGGATTGGCGACAGCGATTTTCATTAGACTCGCACTCTTTGAAAATCGTCATCATTTTTTTTTCTATACTAGTTCGAAAAGTGCCTACATTATATTTTATAGAAAGTACAATGTATTTAAAAAAATGGGAGTGACTACTAAGGGACGGGAATTCATTGACAGGTGCCATTGCCATGTCGGCCCAGATATCGATCAGCCTCGATAGATGATCTCTGGTATATAAACAATTGGATGCACGCAAGCTGATCGCGAAACGCCACAGACCGAAGTGAGTCGCTGTGATGGTTTTTGCACTAGTGGACTGTTATCACAAGCCAGTTCTGACAATCTCCCTACTATTTCGTTCTTGGAATACATTGTCCATTCCATAAGGCATAGTCGCTTTCTCGTGGTATTAAAAAAGTAGGTTGTGAAACACGCATCCTGTTTAATTTCAAATGAATGTGGGTAAATAACAAAAAGGCATATAATAGGTGTAGCTACTTTTGGCTCGGCCGGCTCATCTGGTCATTGTTCCAAGCGGATGTACGCAGACTACCGCGATGCGTGCCCACCCGACCGTAATAATGATCTTTTGATTGATTATGAGCATTGAATTAAGAAAAACTTGGAAGGATAATCTAGTTCAACAATGAATCGCTAACAGCGATAGAGTGGAGTGCACTCTCCGCGTCTATTGTTCTACATGCTCTTACAATTTGTGAACCTTTAAAAGAAAAGTTAAATACCAGTAGCGTGCGTCCCATAGAAGCATGAAAAACATTATTTTGTTATACTTTGATATTTAATAAATATATTGACTCAAAAATTATGATATTACTATATTCAGAGTATCAGAATTCAAATTCGACCAAATTTGAAGTAAATATGTCAATAAAATATCCAAGTGTAATTGTATAATATTATTTTATGCTTCTATGGAATGGGTGCCACTAGGGAGTATGCTTTTGTAGGGTGGACGCGGTCAAACATCGCCCTCGTCTTCATTTTCCACCAGGCGTGATTAAGGTCAACTATCTGTCTGTGAATCATAAAAAAAAACAAAAGTTGGGGTTTCTATAACCTCCTTGTCGCACACTTGGAAGTTATTAAGTGGACTTCCAGACGCAATATTTCCTCTGGAGAGATGAAGCTCTTCAAAAAGGTGTGATAAATGCTTTTTTTGTTTGCAGCGCAATGATGACACTTCGTGGCTTGGATATAGGCGACAGTGACCGCTAACTTTCACGAGGGCTATTTGCATTTTGTATATCTTTCACATAAAAAAAAACACCTGGATCAAAGTGAAGCAACCTTTTTTTCTATGGTTCACATGGTTGCATGTTATTTGTTTGTGTTTGACGAAACAGGAGGAAATCCTTGTGTATAACAACTTTTAAAATAAAACAGTATTTCAACTCCTATATACACTCTTCCAACCGAAGTATCGAAAACTAACATTGGCTACATTTTTTTTTTATTTCTCTGTACTTTTTATTGGAAAATATAGAAAATGTGTCTTAAAAATGTACAAATTAATTATTTTATTAATATATCTATAAAAACAAAAAAAAAATATCTTTAATGCTGTGTTTGATAACTCGGAAATTATAGAATAAAATCACTTACATTTATCATCACTTTCATAGTCCTCGGTAAGCACATAATTCATATACCTAAACAATAAAATTATCCGTACTAAATTACACTTCAACATTTCGAACATTTAAATATTTTTAATGGTTTAGTAAATAGATTTTATTCAAGTTAAAATACTTTTAAATTAGCGTAACATCATATCATTAATTAGTATCCCCTATACTTTGTATCAAATTTTCACTAGCTTAAATATAATATTTTCTTAAATATAATCGTAATCTTCATAATAAAATTTATCCATTTCACCATCAATCTACTAACATAATCAGACGGATACTACTGTGCACAGCGCGACATAAATCGACGTTGCTAAGCAACAAAATTGAATAACGCGCGCTTGTCCATAGGTTTTTTCGTTTGATTCATTCTTAGGAAGCAAGCTAAGGTCACAAATCACACAGTCTCGTTTGTCCATAAACAATTTCTGCATTGCATATGTAATTAAATATGTACGTGACAAATAAATAATCTAATAGGAAGTGATTCTATCCTAATTTCATTTTCAGCACTAAGCATTCATATTACAACATATGTAATGTATTACAGATGTATATAATGCCAAATTCCATTATGGCAATAAGCACTCGTCGAGATAATCGGAACTGTTCTTATTCAAATGTCAATATTTTGAACTTCAGTCAAAATACATTTTTACATAATAAATCTGTTTTCGTGTCAATCCATCGCCTGTAAAATATACCAAAATAATCTAGTTGCCATACGTATTAAAAGACTAACGATTTAACAAGTAACATATACAAAGTAAAGTTCGGTCTTATTGATGTAAAATTACTTATTGAATTCTCAACAAGTGTGTAGTCAGCTTAATAACTTAATACTTGCCGTATATTAGTGAGCTATATTTGATATTACAACTAGTTTGAATCACCTTGAAAAAGAAACTTGATCGCCTAATTAAAGTGGTCTTCCTTGCACAAAAAATAGGATTATTTGGAATTATTATCAAAGTAGTAATTTTTATATTTTATTACCTGGCATTACTGTGTTTGACAGTCACACGCAATCCGATGATCAACGTAAAAAATATCACCTAAATTGAAGGAAATAAGAGAATAACTTTTATAAGATTTTTGAAGCTTTAAAAATCCAACTCGAATCATACACAAAATTAATATTCTTGTAGATAATTTAGTAAGAATATGTTAAACTATGGATCTGATCCAAACTTTGGTTCCTGGAACATGGAACTGGATCCAAAAATCTAAGTAATAATAATGGATAGCATAACTAAGATCTTACTGTTAAAAGAAAAAACAACTGTGCATTGTAGTTTCACCCTTGCTATAATAAATTATACTAATATTAAAAGTTCATTAGGTGTTTTTATTAACACACAAAACGAATTAAATTAAAATTTAATTCATTATATAAATAATTAAATTGTGATCTATGGTAAAAAAATCTACAGCTACTTATATAAACCTATTAGAATAAACTTGTTGTTGATTTGGATTCTGTGGCAAGCCTAATAAGAATTTAATGTATGGTATTAGATGTACATAAACTAATCCTCAAATATCATATGCTAAAGCTAGATATTAAGACGGCCTGTTCACTTATATTCAGTGGTTTAGACAATTGCATGGCCCCAACTAAAAATATTATTATGGGGAACATTTTAGTTGGGGCTGGCAGTATCAGCACTCGCAGCTCTGTTCATGCGAGTTTGTCGTTGCTGTCAGTTGGAGGACATTGCGACGTAAGCGGGTGTGTGAGAAAGTATGAAGTGAAATCGTACATAAAAGTGTGTGAAATGTTCAGTGTATGTTTATATTGTGCTGAAAAACAAAAATGAGTGCGAACGGTTAAGTGTGTCCATATTTTACGACCTAAGATACATTATAAACGTAACATTCTGTTGAACAGTTTCAAAATGGCTGTATTTTGAAGGACCCTTTGTCCGGTTTTGTCTTCTTCCAGCATGGTAGTGGGATCGTACTGCAAGAAATTCGACTTTGAAAGGTGAGATAGACTTAGAGTACAGTTTATTAAGTTTCTTATAAGAAATACGCAGTGGAAAATTACTGATTCTCATTGGTACATTGCGTCGGTTGATTGCTTTCTATGCAACCGAGTTTTGCTGTGGCTTGCTACGTGTGAGTTTCTAATAACCTTTTTTGTTTCGTCGTTGATATAGTAATAATGTAGGTGAGTGTTGCGGTGTGGCCTTCCTTCGCCTATAGTTACAATCTGAATATTTATTCACGTTCAACATAGGAGGGTCGATGCGAGAGGTAAACATTATGTGACACGATTTATTTATAACCGTAACCATTTAGTCTTATTGGAATCTTATATCACGTGGCTCGACATGAAGGCATTTCACAATTATATTTTTGTGGCAAACTGTTTTTAGTTTGGTTTATTCTAAAATCCTTAGTGATAAAAATGTTATTTATTGTTTTTGATATCTAAATTATCATTATTACAACATGTATCGAATTTTATTTACAAGAAACTTATTAGAAATATAAACTCATGTGTCACTTTTTGTAGCATTTTAAAAAAAATATTCACATAAATTAATCACAACAGATGCTTGCTCATTATTAAGAAGAAATTACTTGAAATTAATTATAATATTCCACATTGATAGCTATGACTTTTTTTAATAAATAATTACATTTTTTTTAATATGATGCAAATAATAAGGAACATGCATGAAATTGATGTAAAAGTTTAATTAATTATTTTTAATAGGCACTATTAGACAACATTTGAGATTTACTTAACATATTTAAAGTTATAATGTTCCAATACCTATGTAGAATGTAATAATAATTTTCTTTGCTTATACCAAATTTTTATATTAATGATACTTATAATTATTTTACTTCTGACTGTACAGCCTTCCAAGAAAAAATATGTTGCTATAATTTTATTGGCTCAAAGTACTTAATAAACCTGAATATTTGTGTTTTAAATAAAGGTCAGAATATATATGTTGATTCAGGGTAAAACAACTTTTTTAAGTATTTACTAAATAAAGTGTTTAAATAAAATTATGATTTTAATTGATGTGATTTATATGAGGAATATGAAGAATAATTTGAATGGAAAAATCTTACATTTAACATAGGAATACAATCATTTTTAAACCACCTTTAAATTAAATAATATACTGTATCTATGATTTATAATGAATAAAATCTGAAAGTTTTAGTTTGGGACTAAATAGACATACAGCTCTATGATTTATATTATGATTGCTTTTTAAGTAATTTAATTTCTTCTATTAGTATTATTTTTCTTCTTGTCTTTTTAACATATATTTTTTTTGTTTATTGACTTTATTTTTACCTTATTTGGGAAACATACTAACAATAAAATAATCCATAAAGAAGACAGTAATAACATATGTAGGTATACAACTATTAGAATTATACAAATGCTAAAATATATTAATATACCATAAAATCTAACAAAATAACCAGATTGAAAGAATACATTTAAATGTTGTTAATAAGTTTTTTATACTGCATAAAAAAAAAATCTGCTATTGCTTATAAAGGTAAAACCAACCACAACTGTTTAGAGATTGTTTATAGTTATTGTGATTATTTAACCTGCTGAAAAGTATCTTCTTTTAATCATTTAATGTATCATGAAAAGTAAGAATATCTATGTTTTAAAACTTTACTATAATTTATTTAAGCTACTGTTGTTAAGCCTGAGGAGTAATCAAATTAAAGTTCATATTTTTTTTGTTTGCTTTTTTATTAGAGTCCGACCGAAACTGCTTTTCCGGCCGAAACCGAATATTCGGCCGTGGCTTCAGTTTTGGCCGAAACCGAAACCGAAACTCACGTGGTCAAGTATAAAAGTCAACGTGGTCAAGTAAAAAATGAAACAAAAACTTACATGTAATCAGTTCCATTAAAACAAACTCTAAAGAATGTTTACGTCGGGTGATAACGCTCTGACTAAGTTGTGTTGCTATAGAGCAATGCGAACGGCTCACGAATCCCGAACAGGGCCGCCAGCGTCCGCCAAAGCGTTGCCGCGAGAAACGAAGTTAGGCAAGCATGTACGACAACTACCGAAATCAGTTTCGGTTTCGGCAAAAGTTTCGGCCGATTTTGGCCGAAACCGAAACTGCCGCCGAAACTTGATTTTTGGCCGAAACTCGGCCGAAACCGAAACCGAACTTTCGGTCGGACACTATTTTTTATGACAGTCTTCTCAAACATATTAAGAGATGCATTTGTAGGCCATTTAAAATGAACTCACTAAATACAATAATTTCAATAGAAAGATTATGTAAATGAAATGAAGAATGACATATTTTTAAACCATATTTAAATTTGATTGTTTTTTTTGTAAAATTAAGTAAGTAGAATGTAATTTTTGTTCACATACTCTCCCAGCTGAAAGAAGACAAAATAAGGGGTTTGTTATATTTTTGTATCCTTAGACTTTCGAACATTTTAGAAGTCACGAAAACTAAATGTCACCAAAGATCGGCTTCGTTGACGATTGTGAAATGTCGCAAACACCGTTAGGCACCTCGCTATTGTCATGATAACCGAAACTCATAACGGCAATCTTCATTGTATTGCCGCGCTCAGGCTCGCCGTCATCAAAGTTTTGCATTTAATATTTTTCTATTCACTAATTATCCGCGCATTCGAGGATTTTGTTTGTAGAGATTGAAGTTACGCGAAAATAATACGTTCAATTTGAGTAACGCATACCTTTGTACCACGTAAAAAAAACATCCGCGAGCAGCGTATCCTCCTGATGGTCCTGACGTTGAAAAGTAATCCGAAAAATCAAATTCGTCCTAAAACGCTATCATGAGCCAATAGAAATCACACATTTAAAAAATACTGCAATTTTAATGTATTTGCACCCCTGAAAACCCTGATTTGTGTAGTCTTTAATAATGATATCGAATACGCACCAAATATAATAAATTGTAATTAATCATGTGAAGGATTTCCGTTGCATTTTTTTTACCGTATAATGCAAATAATTTATTCAGAGAATAATTAATTAAGAATAAATAATTATTCAGAGATTCAATGTTAAAAATCGGATGGGTAAAATTAATTTTTATTCTAATGTAACTTCCATCTAGGCGTTAGATTTTTAAAACTACGTACTATGTTTAATTCTTACACGTAATAACATGCGCTAAGATCCAACAAGTGTCCGTTTTAAACTGGTATAACCTGCTTTAAAAAATACTAATCTATCTAATCGCATAATTACATAAATAGACATGTATTAGTGAAATATAACATTTCATAAGTCGTATGGACTTTTGGTACCTTTTTGTTTCAAAGAGACAGCAAATATGACATCCTTTCTTGGAAAAATTGTGCTGTGTTGTAACATGTATCGCTTTGTCGTGTTTCAAGTAGTGATGCCACGAATAGTGAATTGGCCGAATACCGAATATTCGGCAACGCTGTCGGCCGAAGCGCCGAATATTCGGCCGCCGAATATTCCTGGAAGTAGCTTGTTTAGTAATAATAATAATCTTTATTTCAACACAAAACTTATGCATATACACAGGGTGATAAGTCACACCAATTAAGTAAATCTTATCTCTGGTGAGACTCGCACTTCCGTTCGGGTTATTCAAGGGTGTTTTGTGTTTTTATATGGATATTCACGGTATAAGTTTATTAGTATGTGTGTGAGCGAGAGAGAGAGTGTGTGTGTGAGAGGTTATTTTCTGAGGCTGGTAACATTTACGATGAAAAGTGTAATCGTTTGCTATCAAAAAATGCTAAAAAGCTTGTTTTTATCCATCATAACTTACCACTGATCAATTTTAATTACTAAAGTGTTGTAATTTGGAAATAAATACATAACTTTGAGTAATATAACGTGTCTTTTTTACATGATTTGGTATTCGGTATTCGGCCGAATAGTACGTATTATTCGGCCGAATACCGAATAGTTGCCCAATATTCGTGGCATCTCTAGTTTCAAGGCATATATGTATTTCTGTCTGATTAATACTTACAATGAAGATTACAGAAAATTTCACAGGTATCTAAATGTAAAGGCTAATTTAGACGAAGGTGTATATTGCTCCTTGTGGCTTATGTACCATTTATGTTAAAATATCCGCGTCGTAATTGTTATCAATTTGTATTGAATTCCGTACAGAACTTATATCGTAAGTAAAATGAGCTATATTCGTAAGCATTAAAGATATTTAGTTACTTTAGTAATTTTTTTAATGATTTTATAGCTAACGCCTGACTTCAGTCACACCTGATGGTAGGTGAAAATTAGGCCGACGATGGACATGTTTTGCCAAACAAATACATATTCACTCTAGTTTTAAAGGATCTCAGATCGTAAGATCGCAAAAGTAACTTGAAAACTTAAGTTATTGGCGGTCACAAAATTAGTTTTCTTTGTACTCGTTATAAACGCCGTACGAAATCACGCACAATTTATTTCGATGTACACACTTTTCATAAGTTCTTTTTTGTTTGACGTACTAAATGCTTTAAACTCGTATAATATGATTTTTGGATCCGACATTATTGTTCGACGATTAGATCAGATATTTCTGTTACGGGAGATCAATTTTCTCGCTACAAGGTGTGAGAAACTCCTCTAAATACGCCTTAAGGGATGATGTAAGACGCAATCTGTCAATAGCTAAACACGAATGAAACATTCGGTTTCCTTATATTGTACGTGACAAAGCTGACATAGTTTCTTACTTTCGCCACCATGTCAATTTATTGTGAAAGTCATTGTTGATATCGACTTTATCTCGATCTGTTTCACTTGCAGTGGCATCATACAGTTGCAATACAAATTTTTTAATGTATAAGAGTCTTATCAACAAATTAAGACAAATAAAAACTAAATAACCTTTATACGTACAAAACAATCAATTGGGTAAACCAATATAGTGACGGCATTGGTCGCATGCTGCATATTATTTTATAAACAAAAGGATAACATACAAGTTAATAGTCAGCCGGATGGAAAATGGCTAACTGGTACCTAAATCCAACTACAGCACCAAAGATCTCGCCATCGGGCTACCCACTTTGAACAAGAGAAGAAAAAAGAGGACATACACGTGCTTATTCCGCAACGTAACTAGCTATGGCGGTTCATTTACTGCTGATATTATTTTTATGTTTACCACGTAAGTACAAATGTCGCAATATCCATATTATCCACGTGCTTCTAAATTAGCTATAAGTTTTCGTACTGCACTGTACTTGACTCGCAATATAGGCTGATTGTAATTGTCGAGTCGATATAAAAATAAAGATTGCTTTTGAAGCAGTTTTAATGAATTAATTTAAACTACAATGTATATTGTACAGTAAAGTTATTACATACAAAAGCCTCGTGAATACATATTGTATTGTGTCTTAATATATAGTTCAATAAATTGAAAGTTATATTTTACCTCCAGAGCTACGTATACAACAACACAGCAACACACGTACGTTAAGTAACAATACAGAAAATTAATGTTCCCCGTGTTTACCTTTTCGCACGAAGATTGACCGGTTAAGCCTGACATTGTGATGGACGAGAAAGTATCGAGTACAATGGGCGATGTTGATAATATCACATTTTGTCATAGTCAGTAAAAGGTGGCACGTTTTCGTCATAACACGTGCAACACGAATATAATATTTGCAGACGTAACTAGGCTGCAAGAATGCTTATTTTTGGATATTCAGATCGCTAAATGCGGGCTAACCTTTTTCTTTGTCAAAATTGTGCACGGTCATATTGTTACGCGCTGGCTGTTTGCCCACTATTAATTATTTGATTATATCTTTGTACTTGGAAAAATCAACGCTTAAGAATTTTCAATGCATTTATAGATGATCCGAGCACGTATTTGTTATAATTTAGATCTTAGATTTTGAACACCAGATATACTTCTATACTTTCTTTTGTTATAATTGTATGGGATTGTCGTTAGAATACGTCAGGCTATTCCAACCCATTTTTTGTCCCTTTGTCAAATTGCATCAAAAATTCCGGCTGCGGCATTTTCATGTGTAGTCACATTTTATGTGACCTTCTTTTGTAACTGTTTGACATATCAAATGGATGATTCTTAAAGAATTGCCCAAGAATTTGGAGAATTGTCAAAAATAAAATAAATACCTACGTTAACTACTGTTTTTGTTGTCTTCTACCACACTTATCATTGTTGTTAAGTATTTTTAGACTATAATATATTTTTCATTAGATACTGTGTTATCTATTCGATTTTTTACAATATAATATCCTAATTATACATGTAACAATTATGACTTCGGCCAATTAGTCAGCAAAGCCGATTACGGTCTTAGGGATATTCGGCAATTCCTGCGACAATTCGTTTGTAACTGATTCACTGGCAATTTGCAACCGCCGCCCGCGGAAATATTGGAAAATGTTTTGATTACTTCGCATGCCGTCTTCATTTTTTGTTTTGGACTGGTCACAGAGGTATTTTTGTACAACTGTGAAAATTATCAGCCTGTTATATATTAGATGTAAAACATTTTTTTTGCAGTAAAGATTTATTATAACAGTCGATGTTCAATTTAATGTTATTTCTTTTATACACATTTTACATACAAAGTAATAAGCCGAATAGTTAGCGTTCTATACCAAATAGTCAGAATATCACTAATGTTAATGTCAAATGGACTATAGAGATTTCAAACAGCAATAAGTCAAGTCTGGAGCCGCTTCGTGAATACATATTTCGGGTTTAGAAAGTCGATTATACCTGATAACATTCGGTTTGAATGCTCTATGATTTTGCATTGTTTTTCAATCACAATAGGATTATAGGATACCGCCATTTTCACTTCCGTAACAATTCAATTTAATGTTGTTAACGCCGCTTTGTGACTGAAATATAGTGTGTTATTTACGTGGAGTATTGAGTTATAATGAGTGGTGAGGCGGTTAAGATATTTCCGCTTCATACCAAAATTCTTCTATCACTCCATAAGTTACTTGCGAATGATATAAGGATTATCTGCATCCCTGATTCTGTAGTGAAACCAACAGATGTCGCTCATATTACCACCGCTCTTGTTTGACGTCACAAAAACGTCATTCATTACATTACTGTACTATATAATAATTGTATGCAACCGCCGCGACGTCGTGCTATCTACGCTTATTTTAAAAATATATTTAAACCGCCTTATTAATATAATAAAACCGCCACACGACGTTGCTATTGAGAAGAGAAATAAGGTGTAATTGTGCAAGAGGAAACTTACTGTGCCCGTGGCCTCTACCGGACTCCTGGAACCTTACCGTGCTGTAGCATATACTGGACGAGCTGCAGACCTACAGGTTAGTGATTCAGACATTCTGGTATATCAGCTGCGATTTATGGAGTGATAAGTTTCCTTAAACTCGTTTTTGACCTAATTTTAATTTCTCTTAACCGCCAACCAAGATACGTTCCCCGCTCATATGGAGGGCTATTTACACGCCTCTCCATAATTTTGGTCCGGTCGAGCCTGGATAGTTCCAGAAAAGTTAGTACATAACTATAATTAGTACTTAACTCTAAATTAATCCACAATAATTAGTATATTTAATAAAATTTATATATTTTTATAAGTCTACCTACATTAGATTTGTATGCACTGGTTCACTGGAAATTTCCAGTGAAGTTCGTAGGTAGGTATTTATCATTATTTATCATACTTTATTTATTGTGTGTATATTATTTGTATTATTATTAGCCGTGGGGTTACCGGCAGATTAGAATAGTGCCTCCCTCTTCCTCATACTGAGGTGTCGTAAGAGCCGACTAAGGTATACGGCATGCCCGACTGCTTGCGGCTTCATAATATCTAAGCTGCTGCATGCAGCTTTACTGCACATAGTGCATAATTGATAACCCGCCTTGGACAAGCGTTCATAATTATATGCCTGTCCATTAATTCTATACATTTATATAATATATATAAATACGTATAATATATACATAAATACACACATACTATATTATAAATAAAAATAGGTTCGTAATATTATTTGGTACCTATTTATATATTACTTACACGATGGCTACTAATAAAGCAACCGCAGAATTATATTCTAAAATAAAAATATTAACTTGCAAAAAGGAAGCAATTTTTACTAGGCTCAGTAATATGCACGGCTTAGCTAAAAATGTTTCTAGCTTCGAGTCCCGCTCAAATGAACAATTCTTGACCGCTTCTGAGATTGTTGATGAATATCGAGAGAAATTCGAGCATATCATTGACGAAATTAATAATATAAAATTAACTATCAGCCCAACGGATGATCCTGATTATGGGGATTTAACTAGTTTTGACGACTTGTATACGGCAGTGAAACGAGTCCGAAATAAAATCTTAAATCCAAGGTCATCCCCGAATACTGTCGCGAATAGCTCAGAAATCTCAGAAACGATAAATTTACCGCCCATAGATTTGCCAAGTTTCGATGGTAGCCTCGAGGACTGGCCTAAATTTTATGAATCTTTTAAATCCAATATACATGATAACCCTAAACTGTCTGACTCGCAGCGTGTGCAGTATCTCGTGGGTAAACTCACTGATAAGGCGTTGAGGGTGACGGCAGGCACTGTGCCTTCCGGAAAGACCTACAGCGTCATTTGGAGTCGTTTAATTAATAAATATCAAGATAAGCGACGTTTAGGTACTCACTACATAGATAATATTCTAGACATAGAATCTTGCATACATACTGCTGACAGTTTAGATACATTTATTGAAAAATATTCCGCTTTGGTTGCAGCATTGAAACAATTAGAGATCGATGATTTAACGGATTTTATTTTATTAAATTGCGCTTTACGAAAACTTGACTCACAAACAATGCAGAATTTCGAGATGTCTGTACGTGGTGTCGATGTACCCACACATGATCAATTAATTTCCTTTGTTCAAGATCAAGTTAAGATTTTGAGTCGCCCAAATAATATAAATGATAATTCCAATACTCGCGCCTCAAAACGTATTAATAAGTCCGCTGATACGACGAGGTCATCGACTTACAAAACTTTCATAGCTAAAAATGCTAATACTCCTGCAACTTCTGCGCAGGTCTGTGCTTACTGTAGTGGGTCAGATCATACGCAATTATATAAATGTAAAGGATTTAAAAGTTTGAATACCCCGCAAGATAAATATGATTTTATTAAATCGAAACACGGTTGTGTGAATTGTTTGAGTATATCACACTCCGTTTCTAAATGTAAATCGTCGTCTTGTTGCGAGATATGCAGCAAACGACATCACACGTTTTTGCATTTTCATAGCAAAAGTAAACATAGTTATACAGCTCCGCCTACCACTCCGATAAACGGTCGTAAAGATACCGCGTTCGAATGTAATGCCAGCGCCGCGCTTGACAGCGCTCGCACGCCGCAGACGCCTGCGCTCGAAACTAATACATCTGTTGTTAGCATTGCGCGCGCGCCGTTAGGGGTCAAGCAGCCTTGTTTTAACGTTCTGCTTTCCACCGCTCAAGTTTACGCCGCTTCGAATATCGGCAATAATAATAAATTAGTTATTCGTTGTTTACTTGACAATGGTTCACAGAATAATTTAATTACTGTGGATTGTTGCAAGGCGCTTAACCAGCCGATTATACCGTTAAATAATTCGTACATCAAGGGTGTAGGTCTAAGTTCACGTCCGATTTATGGCTATGTGAATATAGAAATTCAGTCACGCGTATACCCGAAGAATAAATATAATATACAGGCTTTAGTGGTTGATTGCATTACGGACAAGCTGCCTTCGCACTTTATTAGTAAGTGTGACATGACTGCCGAGAGCAGCATACCTTTAGCTGATCTCACGTGGAATATACCCGGAAATATCGACCTTTTATTAGGAGCTCAGCTGTTTCCATATATATACTTAGGAAAGAGAGTTGAGTTAGGAGCACATTTACCCCCCGCCTTTTCGACCACTCTTGGTTATGTGCTTATGGGTGACTATCCCAGCACGAATACTCACACCGCCCCCGCTTCGTTTACCGCTGTAGCACGTAATGATTTGGTGCAAAAATTCTGGGAATTAGATAAAATATCCCCTAAACGATTTGTAAGCCCTAATAACATAAAATGTACAAGTTTGTACAGATCTTCTGTCACTGGGGACATAGAGGGTAGGTACTCTGTAGCCTGGCCTTTCTGTCGAAATCCCAATGAGTCGAACAATTCTTATCGAACCGCTTCTCGTCGATTTATGACTTTAGAAAGAAAATGTAGTTCAGGAAGTTTTTCTGACGCAGACGCGCTGCAAGTCAGGCAGAAATGGGCAACGCCTGAGAATCCCGTTCAAATTGGAACTGTCGTATTAATTGGACAAGAGGATTCTCCTCCCTTAAACTGGCCGTTAGGGATAATTACTGAAATATACCCTGGCTCAGATAATATTACTCGTGTGTAAATAAACTTAGTTAATTCAATAATTCAACCGCTTATTATCTATTTATATATTATATAATTTTTTCTGACTTCATAGTCAATAATTCAGCCGCTTATGTATATGTATATAAACAATTAATCTGACCGCTTAGTTTATTAAATTATTCACCCGCTTATGTGTATTTATATACAAACAATTAATCTAACCGCCTAGTTTATAATTCACCCGCTTATGGTATATTTATATATAGTAAATTTATCTCACCGCATAGTTTATTTATTATTATATATTTATGTTTCACTACAGTGCCTTCTAATACGCATCTTAACGTTTAGGGTAGCTAGTTAAGTTACTACTTGTTATCCATAAGGTATTAAGTTTGTCGTTTTGGAAGATCTCTTGACCTTCCAAAGGGGGGAGCATGGTGAGGCGGTTAAGATATTTCCGCTTCATACCAAAATTCTTCTATCACTCCATAAGTTACTTGCGAATGATATAAGGATTATCTGCATCCCTGATTCTGTAGTGAAACCAACAGATGTCGCTCATATTACCACCGCTCTTGTTTGACGTCACAAAAACGTCATTCATTACATTACTGTACTATATAATAATTGTATGCAACCGCCGCGACGTCGTGCTATCTACGCTTATTTTAAAAATATATTTAAACCGCCTTATTAATATAATAAAACCGCCACACGACGTTGCTATTGAGAAGAGAAATAAGGTGTAATTGTGCAAGAGGAAACTTACTGTGCCCGTGGCCTCTACCGGACTCCTGGAACCTTACCGTGCTGTAGCATATACTGGACGAGCTGCAGACCTACAGGTTAGTGATTCAGACATTCTGGTATATCAGCTGCGATTTATGGAGTGATAAGTTTCCTTAAACTCGTTTTTGACCTAATTTTAATTTCTCTTAACCGCCAACCAAGATACGTTCCCCGCTCATATGGAGGGCTATTTACACGCCTCTCCAATGAGTACTCATGTATTATTTATGTTACAGTTGTTGATATCGATAATAGTAATCCAAAAGAAACAGATGATGTAATAGCATAAAATTAACATAATACATGAAGTGGAAGATTCAATTTAGATGCTCGCTTCATTTGCTCAATTGTTTCTGAATTAGCTAGTTTATTATAATATGGAAAAGGTATATCGAAATAGTAATACTTGAACAATGAAATGCTTAATTACTTATTTTATTTATCTATTTTCACGACAAGCTCTTACGAGGTTAATAATAATATATGCATACATAGACATTGACATAGCTCTAAACCAAGCTTGTGATTGCACTATTGGCACTATACATAGATATACCACACTAATATACGTAAATATATCAATAACTCGCCGCAAATTGATAATTAATCTCCTTAGTATAGATGTTTGCCGTTACCAGTATTCTAACTTAGGACCGTCAGCGTTTCAAGTGTTTCACCATAATTTATGCTATCAGACAAAAATAACAGCACATTTTTCTTTAAAAAATCTCGCTTTGACCTAATATTTTGGACTTTACTAACAGTAAATTATCAGTAGAGTGAATATTAATTGTCACTACTGAACTGGATCGATTGAAGACAATTTAGAAACGGGTTGGAAGATAGATGATACAATTATAATACCTAATTTTAGCCCTTTCCAACAAGGAAAACGACTGCGTAGTAAATTAATCACGATCTTTGCACATTGTTGTTACAGTTTATGCAGCCGGTTAATGGCTTGACATTTGTATTATCTATTTAATAGCGAGTCTTCGTTTCAAAGGAGCAGGAGCATCGATACTATTCGAGAAGTAATTACGAAGGCGTCAACCCAATGAATAGTGGCTGATAATTGCACTAGACTCTGCGAGCCTTTATAAGCGATGATAATGCTGGTTCCTTTGGCAAGCGTGGCCAATTAATATATTTTATAGCCTTTAAGATTGTATCGTTTGTTTTGGCAGTGATAAAGTTAAAAATCGCTCAAAAGTGAAAGATATAAATAAAATTTTCACTTCTCCAAATATAGAGAGATACCATTTTTGTTGTTACCCTTAAAACATACCTTACCAGTGTAAATTGCGCATATTTTACGAACTTTAATTTTTTCTGGTATAATTTACAGGGCTTTTATAGTACGGCTTCTAATATTTCAATTTAGATTAACGTTTTAATATGCCTTATTATGTAGAATTTTTCTTTGAGTCTCTGCTGGAACATTTGAGAAACATGAACTTGATATAGTTTTTCCATTTCATAATAATAGCTATTTGGAGAAATTATTATCCGGATGCACAGTGGAGAGTGTTCTCAGGAACTGCATTCTTTCATTCCACCAGCCCTATTCCATCATAAAACCATTAGAGATCGTGTCGCATACCATCCGTTTGTATTGTATGTTCCTTCTATCCGCACGAAAAGATTCGCTTTTACATTCATCATGCGAACGGCTAAGGAGTAATATGCTTCCAGCGGCCATATTTCCACGATTTTATGACCTGGGAGTCTTTAAGAGAAGAGTGACTATTCACTCTTCTCTTAAAGACTCCCAGGTCATAAATGCCTATGCGTTTGTTAGGCGGACGCGGTTCATCATCGGACTCATCTTCACCTTCTACCAGGTGTGAGTGAGGTTAACGATCGCCTATAAATTAATAAAAAAATATATATTGAATAAATCAGCAGTCAGGTCTCGGATGTTCATAAAATCCCCAGTTCCTAATAAGTCAGGAACACGTCACGTGCAAGGAAGTCTCAGTGATTCATTTTCATCATGTACATATACTGTATTGCATTGCCAAATAGGGATTTTATGATGTTTCTATTCTTAAGCGAAATTATTGGATATAACGTTATTTACGTAACCACTTTGTTATAAATATTTCTGATAATGTAAAAAACAAAAATATTATGAAGTTTTTTTATAGATCATAGTTTATTTAACGATTTGATTTTTAGAACAATACTACCTGCATAGTTTACAGTTGCGGCAGAGCGTGTCGGTACTCAATTATTTAAAGAATCCTCAGTATTGTAAGCAATCGTATTAAAATACTTCTTTAGTTAAAATGTCCTATGCCGAAGTTTTTGGAGTTATCCATATATTCAAAAATGAAAGTACATTGAATATCCGAACCCGAGAATCCACTAATAAACGTATTTCAGTGTGTTGCGGTCCGAACTTGTATGCGCAACCGTCACGTGCAGTCCTAAATTTAAAGGAAGCACTGTTGCACGATATCTCTGAATTCGCAATCATAATTCATTTGAAAGTTATATTTAAGTTGTTATTTCGAGACGTGATTTGTGGCCGAGCCGCTTCCCGCCGCGTTCCCTCTTGTTATTATTATTTTTATCCGCTGCCTTTTATCCTACGACTAATATGCAAGTGATGCATTTTTCCTTTACACATATTGTTCCGATTGACCGATACTTTGATGTCAAATCAATAAGGTCTAAGATCAGTTGTGTGTACAGAGAAACAATTGAACAGACAAAATTGAGCAGTTAATGTAATAAAATACAGGTTTAAAATCAATTAATTTTGCCTTAGCAAAGTTGTGTACCTACATACTCTCTACCTTACCACTCTTATGCCTATAAGAATTGTTCTATATGTCAACACTGACAACTTGTTTTTAGAAAACTTGGCACTAAGACTAAGCCACACTGAATTTTTTCCCCGCAAGGTATTTATCTGCGACTTCTGTTACACTTTAAATAATATATATTAAAATATACGCGTGAAAAATTCTACTAGAATGAGAAGTGGCATGGAATAAAAACATGCGGAAAAATACCGCGCTATGTAAATTCCCAGGCCGACCAAGGCCTGATCTGACGTCCATGTGTTTTAATATCAATGGATGCACTGTTTGCATTACACATCTATTAACTATTGCCTATTGTATAATTATGGTGGTTTGCATAGATGTCGTGCATACACAGTGAATGTTTAAGCAAACCTAATAAGGATGCATTAACTACGTAGATCGTAGTTGTTTTTTACTGGAAAATGGCTAAATCAATCAAATGAAACCAAAAAGAGAATAACGGTAAAGGAATATAACCGAAACTTGTTAAAAATACTCATAATCACTTATAAATAACAATTAAATGACATTGAAACAAATACTGATAAAAACAATTTCGACGTATTTTTGTTTAACTATAACAATGGATAGTTTTCGGGCCTACCTGTACCAAAATTTCCTAGAATATAAACAAAATTCGCATAATATATAACTAATAGACAGTGAGGATCACATATCGTAGACTTATGTATACTTTTAATGAATAGTTTTGTTGAAGAATTAGCAATTTCTGATATGAAGTTTATTTCTGGTGCTCCTCAATTGATGTATAATAAAAATGTTGTTTTAAACTTTAAATGATTACTAGTGATCCTTCTCTGTGAATTGATTTTTTTTAATACTTCATTATACGCTTACAGCTGAGACTAAATACCATTTCGGCCTTGATACCAAGCCGGCTGCTTTGGATCCAATATCCGAAACCGGAATAATCCTTGTCAAACAGAGACGTTGGGTAAGCCTGCTTGTAATCTTCTTTTAGTGAATTAATCATTTTCAGTAAGTATTCATTTCTGAAATATAATATTAATAATTAATGATTTATTTTCGTGATATCTCAACAGATAAAGAATTAAATTATTTTGGATGTTTGATAAAAATTAAATATGCAACTTAAAAATAAAACGTTACAATAATATCTATATATGTAATTAAATTAAAACGATAATATTTTGATTTATTGGACACTAGTGGGCTCGCCCTGCTTTAACCCGGTGAATTTACACACATATACGGTGGATTTTAAAACAAACTCTCATCCCTTATTTTATCAAATTAGGGGCGAAATATCAAGAACTCTGCCCTTAGAGAATGAATGCCTAAGAAAGTAGCCAATGTAAAATTGTCATGTAGCTAGCTTTAGTAGTTTAGGCTTTACGATGATAATTATATCAATCATTACAAGACTATATGTATGAATTAATGGTGAATATAATATGCTTAATTAAAAAAAAAGGAACTCACTGAGATATTGCTACATTTCATTATAAAATTTATTTTAGACTCCATACGTAATATACCTATAACACTTGGTGAAACCTGGCATGTGCCAGTACTAAAGAGCTTGGATTTTTTAAATGATAAGTGGCTTTTCCGCTCATAGGAGGTTCTACCCAGTATCGATTCGACGAACGGTTCAAGGCGACTCGGGTTTCATTGTAAGTTAAGATTACTTTGTTCCACTCATGTTTCCTACGCCTTTCAGTCCGCCTTGCGCTGTCGCCGTTCTATTCGTGTAATCTCAATGTAATTTTTTTTTTTCATTTAATGTTACTATAACTGGAATTCCAGTGTATCCGGTAAACAAACGAATTTAGTGTATGTTTTTGGCTTAAATATATTATTTAGAGTCGGCTGTTCATATTTTTGTGTTTTGTTCCACATAGCATGAGGGTTTTGCGTCTTCCGAAAGAGAGCTAGTAATAATTAGAGGATAAGAGCCAAAGGCCGGACACAATGGAGTTTATTCTTAGATTCCTAGTACCAGCGCTGTACTAAAATAACCTGACGATGATGAAAGAGTTTAATATTTTTTTTTTGTAAAAAATTAACGTGGTATTGTTATATTACTATCACTAACTAATCTCTCGCGCTTGGTAACACAACACTCCTAATTCATGTATCATTGAATGATAGCCTGTTTTTCTTTATTCCTCATGCTCCTGTATATTCCCTTTTCACATGCAGGATCTTGAAAGAGTAATGTGTTCTAAATTATTTATCTAAATAATAATATTTGTGGACAACTCACACACTGATCTAGCTCCGAACTAAGCTTGCGCTTGTATCTTGGGTACTGGCCAGTGATACACAGGCGTATATACATATACACTTGAATAATTCTCGAGGAAATAATTTGTTGAACACAGAAAACTTTTTTCGCTACTGAGACCCGACCCGGACCCAGAAGTTATGGTCATTGCAAACTGCGCTATAAGGCTGTTGATGACGCAGATATATTGTCATAGTCGATACGAAAAAACTATTATTGCGACCAATAATAGTTTTTGTTGGTACCTTATGTATTATGTATAGGAATAAATTTCCGCCCTTTTTTAGTCAATGTTAATATTTATTCAAACAATGAAATACAAAATGGTATTATCCAAAGTGACAGATTATTTTATATTTATACATTTTTTTGGTGATTGGGTGGGTACATACGTAATAACCCTGTTAAAGAGAGATATTTTGGATTCTGTAAATAATTTAGTGTCTGATCAACTTTCTTTTTGTTTAATAGTTAATTTTTCATAACACCCTAGAATCAGTCAAGCATTACTCTGGCTTCAGCGCCTCCCAAGGCCTCTCGGATCGAATTCAACGAACGGAGAGACGTTTCTTGGTAATAACGCTCTTAGCAAATGAAAACTCGATTTTTACGAGGCTTTCACAAAAATTGCTTCGCTATAAAGACGAAAGAAATATTAAAATTGAACTCTGTCGTCCTCTGGCGCGCCCTCGGTACCCACTGCGTCGCCTTTCTTGTTTTATTTTCGAATGACGTGATGGCGCGGCTGTCCCGTTGCGCCCTTGAAATATTGTCGTCTTATTTGGCCTGTTAATTGGGGATTGATTGTACAGCCCAAGCACGTCATCTTGTGAAAAGTATTCGCATATTAATCGAAATTTGTTTACATAGGATTCTGTGCACAGTTTGTTTTAAGCCTAAAGAGAACTAAATTTACGAGCACGAATGATTTGAAGTTACTCTTTGAAGATATAAGCTTAGTAATTTTGACAAAACATGTACATTGATTGGATTTCCTGAACTGGGTCTTGAATAAAGTATTAAAAAACAAAGACCGTCATGCTGTGTCACGCCTTTTGGCCTAATGCGTTCTGGGATCAACTTATTGTGCAGTTGTTTATATATCAATATAGCTTCTGTTGTGGTATATGTGGGCTAAAATGGCGACGATGACTGCCCATAGATTTTCTTTCCTTGATAATCGTTATCGTTCTTGGACAACACTATACTTTTCGATGCGATGTCGTCACTTTGCCGAGCAAGTATAAAAAGCTCGCATTATACATAAGTGTAAACCCGGCTTTAGTTACGAAAATCGTGCTACTAACATAGCATAAATTAAAGTAGCTATATTTGTCTGACTGTGTGACATATAAATGTGGTTTTCGCTTTCATTTAGTAAAATAAAATATACTATATATGTATGTGTAATAATTGAATGTATTCGTTATTGCAGGGAATGCATGTCATGTACACGGACCCGGTGGCGCAATATCGCAGCAATCAACCTCAGACTACCCAGCCTAGTTACCAGCTGGGCGTGTCGCCGGCTCACCACCAGCCAGCCAAGAAACGACGCATTCTGAGCCCCTCTCAACAACACTACAACACTCAACAACAATCACCGGCGGACAACAGCGGTTATAAGGTTAGATAATGGATACGTTTGTCATAATTCCCTAATAGAGAACCACAGTCGGCCTGACAAAGACAACCGCCTCTCTTACATACACTAAAGGCCATATACTTGTCAATAGTCCAATGGTAACATCAGGAAAAAACTGATATCTTTTTCCGTATGTCATATATTTCATTAATAGTCATAAAATGTAACATAATAGTGTACTAGGTTAATAAGCAAACCAGAATAATGACTAAAAACTGAATTAGTTGATGACAAATATAATTGCAACGGGGTTTTAATACACATGACTATATTTAGATGATCATCGGACAATACTACTTCAAAGTTTAATTGACTTACTTAACACTCTAAGATGTCGCTTGATGTTCGTCCAACTAAAAAAAAAATCCACTGTGATTATCACTAACATATGCACTTTTATAACACTTAGGAATGCAAAAAATGAGTAATGGGGTTTGGTGTGAAATATTTACCTCGTTACTGTGTCACTTTTAACAATTACTTTAAGTGTATGTTTGTAATTATTTTATAAGCTATAATTAATTATTCAAAATTTCATATTGCAATTGTACAAAGCATGTTACTTCGTAGGTGAAAATATTATCACATGACGTGACGGGAAAGCAAAGAATTAACGCTTTCTTTAAGGTGTAGGTATCGTTTGTCTTATTAAGGAAATTCTACTAACCTAAGCGTTCTATTTTATTAACGATATCACTATTGGAAGGCTACATCTATGATATCCACGTTTTACATCGTTTCATATCTTATAACTTGAAGTAACTCCGTTATATCCATAATTAGGGCTTAAAAATTATGTATACTTAATTTATAACCGGAATCTTCTGTGGTTTAATTTCGACTTGTGATTAAAGCGTTCTGTATAAAAAAAAAAATGTTTTTAATTGTACACTCTTAACAGCAAAATACATAATTTTGTCTTTGTGTCCATCAAGCTCGAACTCAAAATATTTATTTAAATAGCCATATTATAAGCACTTTTAAATTGTCAATATCATAAAATAGGCTGAGCACCTCAGTGTTCGCTCTCTTGCCCGGTTTAGTTGTGAAGGTCTAACTCAGACATCAAAGTATATCCCGTTCGAAAAAAAAAATCGTAATATATCATCGATTCGGAAAGTAGGATCCACAGAGAAAAGCCGGTACCGGTTTACAAAAAACTCTGATAGCCATACGGCTATATACCTAGATACCTATAGCATAATGAGTTTTTCAAAATAATTTAAGTTTTCTCTAGCTCTTTTAAATTTTTTGTTTACCCATGCATAGTTTTTCACGTATAAACCGCTGCTATTTCTATATACCATTAGTAATATTTACCACAAGGGATATTTACTAATAGTTTTATTAAGTTTCAATTGTTAGCAATTTATCTGTCACCACCCACCAATTTCTTCAAACGTACGAAGACGTTATTAATTAAAATCCTTGCGAGTGCGGTTAAACTACTTACAGAATCGCATTTTCCGTGTATTCAATAGTCAGGCAAATACTGGAAACAATTTATTGAATTTTGTACAAACTGCCCTGGATACCATAATATATTGTTGGTATTTTATGACTATACCCACCACATAACATTAATATGCAATATTTTATTGTAATTTATTTAGTAATGTACAAGCTGACTCGGCTAACTTTGCACCGCCTAACAGTCAATGAATGTTTTGTTAATTTTGAGCTAAACCGGAGAGGCAGCGCCTGGTGCACGGTGTCTGGCGCATTGCCTGGGAGAGAGATTCTGGAGGCGTGGGGTTTACTCCTTCTCCTCCCAGAGAGGTGGCCACAACAAGGCTTCTTGTTCCCTGGGCGTCTGGATGAATTTGGCTTCCCAGGCCCGGGTGGACCAATCAGAGGGACACCCCAGGGGTTTTTAATTAGTAAGAGTCTGACACACCGTGGTCACTGCCCTCACAGCGTCGCTGATGATCCTATGCAGGATTTTCCCCCGGAATACAAAAAAAGAAAAAATATATAGCTAAACCTACTCCTCCTCTCCTACTCCCTTCCTATAGCCCACAGTGATCGTTATATTCCATATTAATTCCACAAAACGTTCTTCATGAAGCAGTCTACCTATTAGTTAAAACCACATAATCCTAATAATAAATCCGTTCATTAGTTTTATATTTTAACGCGAGATGATAGACAAATGGTAGACAAACGCGGCGGGAGACTTTATTTTATAGTATGTACTGATCGTTATGGTATGGTTTCTTATTATATTATAAATGTTGTATTAGTTTTTATAATTTTATAATAATATATCGTCACGCTACGTCCCTTTCGGGCTTAGCAGAGATTACATTGGAAGTTGTATCCACTTATAAATACATAAATAACTTGAGGATGAGACCACAGTCGTGCCCTCGATGCCGGTAGGTGGAAGGTGGAACACCCTGGGGGCTTTAGTCGGTGCAAGCCCGACATACCGGGGGACGGCCCACACCGCTGCCCGAGGTACGTTAGGGATTTTCCCCGGGCTACCAAAAAAAAAAAAACATAAAACATTATAATATCATTGAAAGTAATATTGGATAATGTTTTGTTTGTAATACGTATGTTGTTCCACCTACGTTATTTCGACGTACAGATATCGTTGATAAAATGTAACCTATGTGATAAAGACGAATGTCACTTGAAGGAGTCACACTTAAAGTTAATTCCGAGTGACGCACAGATGCTGAGAGGGAGAGCTGATGAATATGTAATCGCGTCGACACCGCCGTTAATAAAAGAGGGAGCGGCTTGATAGGAGCTCAAACATGTTTTGTTTTCATGCAAATTGCTGTTTACACTTTGATACGTTTTATAAAGCTCTATTTTTATTGCAAAATATTGCTACTAAGCGACGGTCTACTGGAAAGTGACTTTTGTTTTTTCAACAGAGTTGCAACACCAGAAACCATATAGTTATTCTAGAAAAGAAAGAATAATCTAGACATACACAAGCTTATCCCCGAAACGTGACTGGGCTATGCGAATCGCTATAAAGGCCTTTGCACGCATATAATGTGGTCACGATTTCTAACGCCTTGTCACCTCACTACTGCTCGTTTAGCATCATCGAGAGGTATCTATGAAGCAAACTGAAATAGGGGACGTGCCTGCTATATAAGCTTTATCTCCTTCACACGAGTAGTATTGTCATAGTGCTATATTGGTCTGGTCCGCGTGATTTTGATGTATCACTGTTAAACCATCACTAATTTTAAATGTTTTCTCATCTTTGTTTAGAAGCCACGTGTAGGATATTATCGAAGGTAATACCTACGGACCTAGCAGCGCCGTTCCATTCCTCACTCGTTTACTCTTGGCAGAGTGATTGTGGTCATTTTTTTTCTTCTTTTTTTGGCAACCCGGCGGAAATCCCTAACGGTCCTTCAGGAGGCAATGAGGGCCACCCCCGGGTGTGTCGGATTTGCACCAACTAAAACCCTCGGGGTGTTCCTTCTCCCGCCGGCTGAGTGCCAAGGGCAAGGCTAAGCCATCTTCCTCGGCACCCGGCGACGTCTAGCCTTCTGCAGGCCCCGCCTACTTGGCAGGGGTGATTGTGATCCCCTGTTGATGCATCTATTTTGGATAATGATGTCCTGGTATTGGATCTCCAATTATTACGGTCCTCAGCGGTACGGCGCATAATTCTCAACAACAATGATAATCAGTAACCACGATTTATAACATAATAACTTTGGATAAGAAGTATATAAGTCTTGTTATTAAAATTTTGTTCCAAATGATCAACCGTCATCTAATTTCGAAAGATTATTATTAAATTCGGTCAAGTTCCCACGGATTTCAATAACTGAATGTTCAGCGAATCTTGCAACAGTGAATTAAGATAATTGTGTTATTTAAGGGAGTCAAAATTACAGTTAAATTATTTTGATAGAATAGAGATATAATCATTTGTTAAGGGCACATTGCTCTTAATTTGATTATATCTCTATTATTGGAGAAAAATATTTTATCTTGTATAAAACTGTATAGACTTTGTACAGGCTATTTAAAATATTGATCTTTACACTTTTAATATTATCACAGTCACACTTTATGCTGGCTGAGAACCCCCAGTGTTCGCCCACCCGCCCGGTTTAGTTGTGTAGACCTTTCCAGGACAATCAAGGCGCGTCATTTCGAAAAAAAAAAGTCACACTTTATGAATTTCCGCTCCCTGCATTTAAAGCGAAGTTGTTGAGGTTGTTTACTCGAAATAATTTGGTTTTAAAATATACAACCAAACATGAAATACCTTTGTACCTTTTTAAACTTTTGTTTAGGACATATCGACTCCTTAATTCAACAACATTGTAACACATTTTCAAAATTGTAAACCACAAGGACAGCCATAAACAATATTTTTGATGTCTAAATTGTTCTGTCGATCGTAGTAATAAGATTTCAAGATCAAACGATAGGTCTTATTAAAACTGTTATGATAAATTTCAATATATACTAATGGCGAAATAAAATACGATAGTGTTGAATTAATGTATCGATGTTGTTTCGTTTCATTATACGATTTCATATTACCCCAAATCTCAACATTATCTTTATTACCTTCTTAAAAGATTATGATAATTAAAAATGCACAATCATAGTTTATATAATTAAGCAAGTATTCATATCACGTTGGTTAACTAAGGTCCCACATTTAGTGCCAGTTTAACCGTTCAGAA
This sequence comes from Automeris io, assembly GCA_036320925.1. Lineage (NCBI taxonomy): Eukaryota > Metazoa > Arthropoda > Insecta > Lepidoptera > Saturniidae > Automeris > Automeris io. The sequence continues at coordinate 7,810,271 of JAUDJH010000019.1, read as the reverse complement.
TATAATAACGTAACTACTTAGTAATTCTCAACGTACAGACCAATCTCGGAACTTAAAATCGTCCAAAATCTAGTCTCGGTCAAATTTTATTCAAAAATAATTGTATTTATATGAACAAATATTATGAGGGACGTGAGATTTACATGTTTCCAAATTTGACTAAAAATAAAATAGTGAAATGGCTTTCTGAATAAAAGTCAAGGAGGAGATATAGGCTATTTATTAAATTTAGTGAAAATAAAAATAGGATTTAATTCAATATTCGCAAACTTTATGCAATGCCACATCTGCCGTGAGATGGTATTTTTACCGTTACCAGCATCTGGGGCATTTTTGAAAGTTACCAACGAGCGCGCTGCCTCACGATCGGTGTTGCCAGCTGTCCGGTTATGGACGGTACAGCCCGGTTTTTTTTTAGGTTTTTCCATATAAAGATTGTCCCTATAACGTTGAAAATACATGTTTTGTATTAAGTTAGTAGTGAGTTTTTAAGCATACTAGGGTTTTTTCCTATGTTGTGACACTTTTTGTAAACTCCACATGCATAACTGTAGAATATACACGAATTTGTTCCATACGGAAATTAAATTTATAATCCGTTAATATCTATGTTGAAAATGTATTAATTCTATTTTTAAGCTTCTTATGTAACTTTATGACATTACTATTCTCTGTTCGCTGCTTCGCTATAGTAGAATTCCCATTTTGGGTGAGACCTGTTTAAACTATTTTTACCCTGAAGTTTCATTCATACATTTTTGCTAATTTCCTCTTTTAAATATTTTTAAAGTGGCAGGACAGTTTCGAAGGTCAACTCTAACATACAAACAAATCATTCCTCTTTATAATATTAGTTTATTATATGACAGTTTCGACAGTTTAAATAAATAACCTTGTTTGTTTTCTTTCTCATATACGTGGCAACACAGCTCGCGACCAACGAAATTGGATTGCAGTTCTTTATTGTGTATTTTAAGTTTTAACTGCTGGATTTCGGTTTGCATTCACCAGTTTAATTTCGATTTTACTTAAGTACGTTTTATTTTATCATTGTATTGTACGTAAACCTTACCTTTCATTATAGGCAGGAAAATGGCGATTTCAATTTTGATTACAAGTACACCTTGTGCTAAACATATTTGTCCTTTATTCGTGTGTTAACAACATTCGATTATTATATAGGGTCAAACGCGTATATTTTAAGTTTGCAAACTTTTACGATCGCATTGAACGCTATAAAATGTACATCAAATATCTTTTCACTCTTCGTTTAAAGGACCCAATATCATAGGTAGAAAACGCCAGCTGGAAGACCATTGCACAGCTCAGCACAAGTAAGAATCAGAGAACTTCTGAGTCCTAGCCGGGATATGCGAATCAATATGATTATTTTGATGTTTACTCATTCACTCACAAATACAGTAAAACTGTTTCATCTGTTGAATACTATTATATCCGGACATTCGAATAGTTATAAGTCAAAGAGGCATTTGGATTGGTAGTTAACAGGGTCCTTCAGGGCCCTGCATTTTAAATTTACCGGTTATACTTTTGTGCATTACAATCGTATAGTAGCAGTGAGCTAGCTATATTATAGCCAATTAGAAATTTAACGAAATTATAAAGATTTATACAATAAAAACGTAATTAGAAGACAAACTACCGTTTCATTGTAACCATTAAATTAAAAATAACAATTCCCCGACACAATTATTACCAATCTCTCTGTAACCTATTCATTGAGATCATTTCAAAGAGCTCTAATATGATACTTCTCCTGTAAGTTAGTGGAATTGGCTTTCCTACCGATTTCTGATGATGCTACAGCATCCATTTTTTGTTTATATGTATTCATAATATCATTCAAGTCAAAGAATATTCAATTTTAAATCAATCAGACGAATAAAAGTTATTTACATCCCTTCAATAACTAGCAAATTACTGATAATATTCAAGGAACTGCTCAGATTTCTTTTAAACAGCAAATAACACTCTTGATCAAGTCACCTTATAAAAACTAAATCGAAATTAATTCATACATTTAGAAGCTACGATGCAAGAATTACTATGCCACCAGACACTTTAAATACACCGATCGAGAGATACACGCGTTAAACTTATAAAAGCCATCTTTTTGCATCGGAGTTTAATAAATATGGGTCCTTCAGTGCTCAATAAACTGGAAACAATGTCGATACAAGGGCAGCACGGGAAGCCGATACGAAGCCGCGTGACGGAGCAACGTGATCCGGCCGGACAGCGGACGGGTCCGGAACGTGACCACGGGAACAGCTGGAATTGAAATGTAAACGTCGCATTCGATTCGTACTCTTGAATAATTTATTTTTTCCAGACCGCGCCACTCTCCTCTCGACTTACACACTATATATCATATTATAATAGTATATATACTAATATTATAAAGCTGAAGAGTTTGTTTGTTTGAACGCGCTAATCTCAAGAACTACTGGTTCGAATTGAAAAAATATTTGTGTTGAATAGACCACTTATCGAGGAAAGCTTTAGGCTATATAACATCACGATGCAACTATTAGGAGCGAAGAAATAATGGAAAATGTGAAAAAAAACGGGGAAAATTATTCATCCTTGAGTGCTTCCATTACGTGCGCTGCGAAAACGGTTCAAGATACCAAAAATATATGTAAAAAAGAATTATTCCTCTTGAAATGATCTAAAAAAATGTCCACGGCAGTATATGTCTATCTTTTAAGATTAAGTCACTAGAACCGTTTTTATGGTAATCATATTTGGTCGAAATTAATGCATTATTTGTTAAGAGTTGTATCAACGTAATAATATTGTATTAATCTTTATCCAAATAAATGTGTTGTTGATTAAGAGTATTTAATTGTGAACAAAATTGTCTTTGACATCACTTAATTTCAATGAACATCTTAGAAGATATTACAATAACTTATATAGCAAAGCAACGTTTGCCGGATCAGCTATATAGTATATTTTAAAGGTGAACAGAGATATATTAATAGCTGAGGAGACCACTTTGCGTTTATATGACGTGCTAAACGTGACCAGAAACTTAACTAATCGCTTTTGTCAGTGCAATACACTGTAATTTTTCTTAGATAACTTAATTGTAAGCATTACATATCATATCCACAGCTATCTCAATTCTGTTTCCGTGGAGCATTGATCACCAGGTCCCTAGTTCCCATCAACATTCAGATGTAGATAGATGCCACAGGGTTTTAGCCAGTACAAGCCAGGCACACCTCGGTCATGCTACCTCTATGTACTGCCAGAACAGTAAAATATGGATTTTCCCTAGTAAACAAAATTTGGGAAACTTCGGCATTGGTAACGTAGACGCTACTTTGAATTTGGGTAAACTTTGCTTTGGAAATAACTTCCTCTTTAACAAAAGAACTGAATTTATAATAGGAACTTAAATATAGCCTCAGTATTCGCATTTGTAATGTTTCACTAAAGACTAAGCTAAGTCAAAGTAGCGTCTATAAATCTCGGTCAAAAAACTAGATAAGTAATAAGATTTAGAACGTATATCGACGGGATTGGAGATCGTGAGACGTGGATCAAAAATGCGTCATTTTCGCCTCGTGTAGAACGAGATAGCCTTGCTAGTTCATCAATCGCAGCCATGCAAAGATTGCGTTCAAAACATGTGGATATATTTAAAATGATTTAAATATTATTTAAATAATAAAAATTTCTCGGTGGCTATACGATAGACGTACTATAAAATAAAACTTTATAGTAATAGTCATTCAGTTGATTTTCGCCAGTAACGATGTATGACGTAATATGGCTTGTTTACGTATTGCGACTGCCTACGTGCATTCGCGAATTCTGTTCACAACGTTACATACAAACCGTGGTGCTGATTCCTGGCAAAATATTCACCTAAAATTATGTTAAAATCCTTCTAAAAAACCCCGAATTTATCTGTAAAATAATAGTAATAAATTAGCATTAAAGAAGTATTTATTTTGAGAAAACAAGTGGATTTGTCAAGCATCTCGTCTAGTAGTCAGTTTTTGTCTGCCTCGATCACCGTGACAGCGATACAAATTGACAGCTTGCGTTGTCAACCAAGCGAAAACTTCTGGCAACTCTTATTGAGGGCTGTTATTCTTAAATTTTCGTGATAGCTCTTATAATTTTATTAATTATATACATTTCGTAGGCGGTAAAAGGTCGCGTAGGTTTTAGCAAAATAATTGCGTTAGTAAAATTGTGCTATCTAAATTATGATGGAATTGATTGAACTTTCAGTAAAGTATTAATAATTAAGGAATTCCGACTTTTACGATTTTTTTCCAAATATCTTCTAAACGCGCTGGAATCGGAGAATCTTGTTTACGGTAAGTTATAGAACTGCCGTTCCTCTATCAACCTTGTAGATTTGGACCATGACTTTTTGGACAACAAAGACAAGGTTCAAGGACAAGGTCAGGTCACAAGAATTATACATACCTATCTGTTTTTTATTGTTTTTTTTTCTTCGTAATTGTTTCCTTGGAACAAGTCTGTAGGTAATTTTTACTAATTCACTTAATACTGGTCTAAATGGTTGAATTGTTAATAAAATTCATATTATATTGAGCTGACTACTTTGTCCAATTTTAATTGCTCAGTTGTGGAATATAATTTGTAGAGTGCTATGAAAATTGATGATTACATGTAGGTTAAATAGTGTTATAAATAAACGCAGGTGAAATAGTTGGTCTCTAAAATCAATCTTTTGGTTAAGTGCTGTTTAAATAAACTTGTTTGACTAATTATAGCAATCACGTTATAATATGTATAACGGTTAAGAATTTAGTTCCCGGATCTCGCCTGTTGACTCGCGGTCATTCTAAGGTAAGTTTAAGATTTGACGTTATAAGCAATCTTTTAACTTTTGAAATTGGATTTAGTTTACTTAGTTATATACAAGATTTTCTGTAAGAACTAAACTAGTGATATTGTTTTGATCGTGTATTATCATCCAGCACACATATACTTACATCTTTTTTACACTAGAGTGTCCTTATTTTATACACATTTAGAATATTTTGAAAGCACTACGCCTTATTATTATTAGCAAGTCTGGCAAAGAACGGCTTTTTTGTACACAATTTAACGTTGCATAGTGTTTGTGCAATGAAGATTTCGTGTTATGATGTGATGGGCGAATTGGCATCCGGCGGACCATACAGGTCAGTAACCGAGACGGTGGTCGGTCTCCGCGTCCCTCTTCTTTCTTAATATGTTGTTCAGTCTTGTCGTAATGTCGGTGACATTGTCATAATAATAATGACACATTTAATTTATATTTACTTAAGTAAAATCAAATAAATAATAATCCAGCAGACATCTCCCTAGACCACTTGTGGTGTACGTGCTGAGAATGATATTTATCATTAAGTACAACCACTACTTTATGGATCATCTATGTACAAAGTATATATATATATATATAAATGGGTTCAGTAGTTTTGGCGTGAAAGCACGACAGACAGAGTTACTTTCGTATTTTATATTAGTAGCAAGGATAACAAGTACGAATTATAAATCTTATAGATCTAGTATCTGAGATTTGATCACTGAAGGACTATCTGAGTAAAATTACGGAACAACTTGAATGACACGAGTAGGAAAATAAGTGGACTCGAGTCGCAGCTCTATATCATAGTTGATTGGCAGCTGCATGTCAATTAAAAAGTTTTTTTTTTACTTTAGGGTAAGACCACATTATACAGCAACAGATCAAGATAGAAACGCACTGGTCCGTGTCGTAAAAAAACAACTTTAGCCAAAAACAACATAAAACCCGCTCCATGTCAAGCCAATTAGTCAATGTCGCAAACTTTCACCTCGTGTACTGTTCATTGGACATTGTATCTCTGGGAGTCAAACGTTGAACTTTCTCACTAGTTACCGATATGGATTGCGTGCTTGCTGCGTGACCCCATAAATACATAATGGCAAGTTTAATGTTGTAAACAGTGTTGCTACTCGGTTACTAGATCATGGTCTGGTTTGAAATAAAAGTCTTTATTACAAAGATTGACGAGTCTTCTAAACATTGTACGTTTTTAGATCTTATTTTGCTCGGTTTTATACATTCAGTAATGTGTTTATTCTAAATTAATTAATGTTCTGTTATTATTTTAAATGTATTTTAATTTTATTAATAATAATCTGTATACATAACTAGTATTTATATTATCACCGAATTATTTAAACATAGGGGTAGAATTAACCACATTTTTTATTTTAAAACTTGCACATTCTAATTATTCCCGGCCGGTTTAGTTGTGGAAGACCTTTCCCGGTCAATCAACACGCGACAAATTCCAAAAAAATGTCTAAGTAAAAAAAACATTATTTAAATAATAGTTATTTGAGTCACTTTCAAAAATCATTTAAACATCTTATGGCTATTTTACAAAAGAACTGTGTACATTATGAGAATTCAATACCTACGATATTTGTTGTGTTTCATTCCAGAGTATTGTTACGGTTTTCGTTACTACTGTATATTACAACAGGAAAATAAATACTTGTGACTGAATCTAGCTAGTCTTACTTTATAAGAATATTTTATTTACTTATAAAAACCATCATAACTTCCTTATTTGCAAAAGTTACCAGTGTAGCGAGCTGAGTTAAAACTTTGTCTTAATGTTAGAAATTTCCAAAATAAACTTGAAACTCAAATTCCATTAATTAGTGTTGAGTGTATTTTCATGATGTATTTTCCCCCTTTTAAAAGGGGTGGGTGTTTATAAAAAGCAGTAAAGAGTATAAACATTAGCTATAATTAAAACTTTCACCGAGCCCACGTCCAATTAAACAGCGTGGAATATTATCTTTTATTATCATCTCTGTGGCTTTGTTCTTTCGTGGAATCTCATCTCTGAGCAAAAATCTCGACAGAATTCCTTTTCGTTTGTGTGAAAATACGCTTAGTGATATATGTACAAAACCGACGCTCAAAATGCGTCTAAATTTTGTTTCAGATTTATGAATTTCATTGTTATACCTCTGTCTTATAAACATAATTTATTTAGTCTTAGCATTATCCTTTTAAATTCATAAGATCTTCTTAACTTTTTAGGCATTTTCTTTCAGTATAATAAATAAAACTGGCTACAAAGAATACCGACAGTCTTTTAATATAAGATGAATTTAAGAGTAAGGAGAATTATGTAAATAAATATAATAATAAAACGTATTTTTTTGATATTGTTAAAAATTCTATTTCAATTATCGATCGTTACAAGTAAGGTTCATAAATATTTATATGAAACAAATTAATGAAATCTAGAATAAGACATTGTGTGTGAATATAATTCTGCAAATGTTTGCAAGAAGTCAACCCTAATAGCCATCCACTCTTTCGCTAGTGTTGTTTGTCTATTCGGAAAAACAACTTTAATTAAACATCGGAATCGTGTTGTTTTCCAATTTGAATTATTCAATTTATAAATAAACGTGTAAGTGTTACAATTTTATATATGGACCTTATAGCATGTAGACGCCGCCCGATTAGTGATGAAAATGCCCGGGAATTTTCCCAAAGTGCCCAGCACTTCCGCGAACATTTCATAAATTCCCGGGAATATTCCCCATACAAGTTTTGGGCACTTTGGGAAAATTCCCGGGCATTTTCATCACTACGCCCGATACGTGCTTGTGTTAAAACGCCCTAAGAGTCGTTAGGGTGTTACGGGACGCACGGGGTACGAGGATGCGCGCGTGCACAGGATGCTTGCTAATTCAGTCGACTACCGAGACCCAAGGCTGGAGTACGTGCGTGTGCGTCGCAGTTCGGTGTGCCTTAAAGTGCAAATAAACAGTAAAACGCTAAAATCCGTGTATTTCTACCACCATACTCACGACCACCGGTCATAACCTATTCGATCTTGCCTCTGTATTTACAAACACAGTTAATGTCGAATTATGTGTAAATAGAATATTTTTAAGCGATTTCAAAGAGGAGTCGTTTATATTTTTATGTATGAAGAAACGCTGAAAGAAACTCGAGTTTTTTAGCTTGAGTTTAGCTTTGAGGCTACTACGAAGTCAAATTGCGCCTTGGTACGTGAACGCACTGGTTAGTGACAGTTGACTGTAAAATTTGCACGTTTAAAAAATTTAAAACTGAGATAAATGTCATTAATTTTTTCAATTTGTGGGATGGGATATTCATATATGACTAGCTGACCAGGCAAAAGTTGTTTTGCCATATAAGTTATTTCTAGGTAATGTCTAGTAGAAATATAACAACAAACGTTTGTCCAAAAATTAAAAAAAAATGTTAAGGGTGACCTAACCTAACCTAACCCTTATCAATTAGGGGTATAAAAAATAGATAGTAGTCGATTCTCAGACCTACTGAATATGCATATAAAATTTGGTAAAAATTGGTAAAGCCGTCTCGGTGGAGTAAGGTAACTAACATTGTGACACGAGAATTTTATATACATATATATATATAAAGATATATCTTATAATATAACACGGGACATTGAATTTATTTCATAGCAATACGATTAGTAAATATGAGTAATAAAGTGTGAAAATAAATGTGGACTGAAGTTTGATTGCTTTAAGGGGTTTGAAATTAAAGTAATTGTGGAATAGGTTTTGGTTTGTACTATCCAAGGAGGCATAGTGTCGTTTGTAAATACGCGTGAAACTAAAGTTGTTTTGTCGATGATAACTCGGCACTAGAAGCCGTACGTATGTTGTTTGGGTAATAATTCTCATAAGTTCCACGCTAGATCCAAACAAGTACCATGTGGTTGATACCAGGTCAGATTAACGCCTGCATTCCAGGATGTTTTGAAGCTGCGCGCATACCCGCGCTCTGAGATAATGTGTAAACATCCCAGTATCCATTATTATTCACAAACTTAAACCGTGCAATTAGCATTAAAAACAGAAGCCATTGCCGTCAGAAAGTTTCGTATTTTATATTCTATCTGCTTTATGTCGTTTCAATAACAATCTTACGTCTATTTAAGTTTTTTTTTTCACATAAGTAATACCACTTTTGACATTAGTGAAACTGAAATTTGATCGAAACACGATTGAAATAATATTTTTAACGTTTTAAGGATAAGGAATATACTTGTGAATTCTATTAAGTAATAAACTTAGTAGGTTTAATTTAAAAAAAAAAGTATAGAGCGCATTGTTTATTATTCTATCCTGGTCTATTAATCGTTCCCGTTATATTGTAACTTACCTTTTATTCGAAGGAACAATGAAATCTAAAGCACATATCAGCGCTTGTACGGTAGCTGAGTATATACTTTTGCAACTAATTGCAGCCATACATGTATCAGACGTTATCGAAATGTGTCGCGCGTCACATTTGTACGAAACCGTTTGAAGTCCATTTATATGCTGCGGGTACCCGCCAGTGTTATCTATTGTGTTAATGTGAACCGTAATGTCAATAACCAAGTACAGCTGGATCATACTTACAGGTACCGTCGGCTGTCTTCGTTCCAATGGAATGTGTTTTAGGTGCTAAAAGTATAAAAATATTACGGTTACACTAGCGTGCTCAGTCCGGCTTTGTATTGAAGTGATTTATCCACTATTTTTAAATACAATACAAATGCATTATACACATATAACATCCGAAATACATTTGCTAAATAATAGTAAAAAGCACATCAAAATCCGTTGAGTAGAATACATTTTACAATTAGATTTATGCGAACATACAGAAAGACAAAAGCTACTTAAATTCATATCCCATTTCAAGAAGCCTCCAGAAGAGTGAGGAGGTAATACTCAGCAGTGGGTGCAAATAAGATGATGATGACAATGATCGTTTGCTTAAAATCGTTAAACAGATAAATCAGTAAGTAATCTTGTTTTAATGAAATATATTGTTAGGATCAGAAGTTATTTTACTCAAAAAATAAATAAATGTCAGGATCAAAAGCCATTTTACTAAAAATAAACAAATAACAAATATACGTGGTGACTTAAACTTAATACGATTTAACATTTACTGAGATAACCAAAACAACAACTATCAGAGATTCGACACAATAATACAATCCTCACGTAAACTAACAAGAGCTCCGCTCCGCACAGAGCCTCAAACAAGAATCCCCCCGACCGACGAGATACATCGGCTTATAAACGGTTTCTATATTGGGTGTATAGAAACGGTTTATTTTGTTCCTATTTTTCAATCTATCTAATACGGCCTCTCCTGACTAAGTGTCGTCCCCGACACGAGCTCTGACGCTGAAGCCGCTTGGTCCAACGTAGTCTTCACCGATGTCCATGTCTGCATCCAGTAGGGGCATCGACAGTCCGATTCGTATGCCTGGAGTCCTTGCTGCTTGCCTGCTGCCTGACTAGCAACGCCGGTAGCTCGAAGATCTTGGTCACCATCTGTGTATGAAAGTAAAACGCCAAGGCAGACACGCCAAGGCAGATACGCCTGAAGTTTAATGAACACCAAGACCATGTTAGGTCATGTAGTTCATCGAACGCCAGGGCAATTAGACCGAAGTACGATAATATGACGCGAAGGCTTTGCGCCTGTGGTTCAGATAACGTGACGCCAAGGCTTTAGGCCTGAAGTCTTGATAGTGAACGCCAAGGCTAGATAAGCCTGTAGTTCAGATAATGGAACGCCAAGACTACGTTAGGTCTGTAGTTCAAAGGTCTGTAGTTCAACGAACGCCAAGACCACGTAAGGTCTGTAGTTCAATTCTTTGCAGTTACAGTCTTAGCTAAATATTGAACAAAGTTAATACGAGTAAGTACATGGCATTTGAGTCGCATATTGACCTAGGTATCAAAATTGTAGTGCACACGCGTCTTACGCGTTACGTAGTAACTCTGGTATCTAAATTGTAGTACATACGTGTCTTACGCGTTACGTAGGTAATCCGGATATCACAAAATAAATACAAGTCTTCCGAATTGCATAGTAATTCAAGTATCACAAAATTAATACACACGGCTTCCGAATTACGTAGCAATTCAGGTATCACAAAATTAATCAGGAGTTTGATATCAGTGTCAATCAACGCATCATCCCAACTCCGACATCACATACAGAACTGTTGGAAGCTATCCAATAACTAACTCCCTACTCTAAGGTTTCACTAAGTTCTAAGGAATGTAAGATGTAACGTTTGGTTTGTATGCGTAGTATGAAGTGTGAAGCTCTAAGTTAATTTGCTGAAACCTAATATGTAAGGATAGCAGTCAACAATAATGTAAGCAACGCTTGTAGAGCTGACATAACGGTCGTCAAATACTTGCTGTGAAAGACCGCGCAGCACGTGCCTCCAGGCATCATTTGCCACACCGGAGCGCCATTCACAGTGCCGACGTCAGCAACGCGCCGACGTCACTAGCACCCGACACCAACAGCTCTCGCAACGGCCGCTCAGCAGCTCGCTGACGCTAGTAGAGACGAGTAGTAGTGACGAGTAGGCGCCACGTACTCTTTGATTTAGCTCTCCTGTGAACCGAGAGGACACAAACACAAAATTTCCAAACAAATGTTTCGTTACTGGTAGGGTTCATCAAGCGCTTGAGTCTCGCACTGCAACTCTTACATTTGACTACCAGTCCAGTATGCTTCACGTTAATGCCAGAAGAAAGTCGCAGCTCACATTACTCACACGTTGATATCTCCAATGCAACGTGGGGAAATTCTTTAATCTGGCTCACTAGTCGTCACCATATGAAACATTAGAATCGAGCTAATTAAAAACATAAGCAGACTTCTTTCGAAGTCTACTAGTCCTCAAGTCACAATTGTATACACACACGCGTCACAAGTACGTCTGCCGAAATGATTTCCAACCAGTCAAATCAGATTTAGCAGAATCTGAACAAACTTAACCAACACTTTATTACCGCTCGGTCATTCTGACCTACACTTAAGAATAGTTTTTATGAAAGTAAAATGACTTAGTGCTACCATCATACACTGCCACATTCGTAGTGAAATATGGAGTTAAAATAAATAAGAAAACTTTCTAGTATTCCATACTATGCCTTTCAAAACAGAATTTAAATAAAAGTTGTGTGTAGGTTATATTGACACATAGTCAACCTGATTTTTGCTCGGAAACAATCTCGACAGGAATTTAGTGTACTAGTTTTACCGCCAACATGACTCAATCATGTCCCTGTGATGTTAATGTAGTCGGCACGATGTCAGTAGCTCACACGTAAGCCCGCAGCTCACAGACACTCAAAGGCTGCATGTGCCTCCACCGTGGCGTCTCCGTACGGTAGAACAGCATCGCGGTGTACCGCGGTGGTGTGGAGTACCAGAAGCGACACATAGCTGTCGCTACGGCGCACGACACACGCCCAGGCGCGCATCGGTGGTGTGCAGCGCCGTCGCGCAGAGTAGGAACCGCGCGGTCACTGCAGCAACGGTCACCACACGTCATGACGTCCACATGACTCAGCGCTGGTCACGATGGCTCCTTTGCTGCTCGTGGCAACACGATCCAGCTCCAAATGTAGACAGCATTTAATGTAACAAAAGAACAGTAGCGGTTTAGAATTGCTCAGAAATACAAGGATATTAACGTAATAAAAATCATTCTTTACAGTGATTTCATTGAGAACACAGTAGCAGTTAAATAGCCTATTTATCTTGCCATGATTCATGACCCGTGTTGTTAAATTCACGTACTTAAAATAAAATCGCCTAATTATTTCCTTTTCAAACAAGTCTGACATCGGTAACAATATCCATCACAACATACGTTTAAACGAACTCTAAAGTTACGTCAACTGTATTTCATTATCATTAATACTCTTGAGAGTACTGTACCTGGGTTTGGGCTGACACGAAATATTCCAGCATGATAAAAATACAAGTAAAATATTCGATGTACTATTATTGAAAAGCACATTCACATATACCCTCATTAAAATTTTAATAATTTCTTGAAGCATAGTCTCATGTTTCGTAGTCCACTGAAAACTGCACATTTTGGAAAGTCAAAACGCTCCACGTATGTAGTCCTGATGGAGTAATCTGGGATGTATTTTAGAAAATATCCCGTCAATCCAAGTAACTGCCTAACCTGTTTGACCTTCTGTGGTGCTGTGGAACCTCTAAGAACCTGAATCTTACCAAAAGCAAGTCGTACTACCTTACATATGTTCAATTTTAATGAAAACCCAGCCTTCCGTTAGCATTTGTAAGGTTTGTCGTAGGGTTTGTACTCCTTAAATGAAAAAGAACAGGATTAAACAGTTGTTGATGTATACAGAAGCCTTCCCTTTGGTAATTAATTCCATGTCTCTGAAGCACGGGTGCCTGCTGGCACGAGGTGTTCAACGTAATGTCTTGTAGTATAAAGCAGGGCGAGGAGGTAGTTTACGCGATGTTCGCGTGTACAATATCGTGGATATGTAGGTGGTTCACATTACCCGCCGACTCTCTTGACCCTATTCTCCCCTAATGTTTTTAGATGAACTACGTGAACTGTATGACGCCACTCACGAGGCCTGGATCGACTCATTTCCTACTTGTTTTGTGACAAAACAAATAAATGCAACGTAACACCACTAACACAAAACTACCTTACCAGGAATAATTAATTGCAACCTTATACTTCACGGATACCCCACACAAAAAGTAAACACACCAAAAGGGAACTTTCGGCTTCCAAATATGTCGGCACGCTTGCATTTTATTTAATGCTTGGTGGGCGTAAAGCAAATCCAATAAAATCTAGCCAATCATTGACTCTTCCACCATTGTTCTGAGTGATTCCTGCAACATTAGAAGTGATTAACAAACCACCGACCATAATTTATTGAAATACCGTCTTCAACCCAACAATCCACGGCCGCCTTCGAGATGGAGAATACTTCTAGTAATGGCCAGAAGACTAATTCCACGAAAATAAACTTCCAATGTGGGTACAGTGTACAATCCCACTTATTTAACCAAATTTTTGCTTCACCCTTGAGACACGACTTGTTCCTCCTTTCTGTGGGCTATAAGTTACTTATCCCGCTGCTGATGTTAGGATCAGAAGTTATTTTACTCAAAAAATAAATAAATGTCAGGATCAAAAGCCATTTTACTAAAAATAAACAAATAACAAATATACGTGGTGACTTAAACTTAATACGATTTAACATTTACTGAGATAACCAAAACAACAACTATCAGAGATTCGACACAATAATACAATCCTCACGTAAACTAACAAGAGATCCGCTCCGCACAGAGCCTCAAACAAGAATCCCCCCGACCGACGAGATACATCGGCTTATAAACGGTTTCTATATTGGGTGTATAGAAACGGTTTATTTTGTTCCTATTTTTCAATCTATCTAATAATATATAATATATATAAAAATGAATCGTTAAATGTCTATAAGCGCGAAACTCGAGAACGGCTGAACCGATTTGGCTGATTTCTTTTTTGTTGTGTTTATTGAAGTCTGTGGAAGGTTATTACGGAGAGAAAAATTTTAAAAATGTCTGAATAAGTCTAAAAACAACACTTTTCTATATTCTCATACAAAAAATTCGTAATAATATTTAAAAGTCAATTTGAACTTTAACACCATAACATAAAGTTTAAATGTGGACGGGTTCCGGGAAGGCAAAACAATTATTGAGTGATGTATAAATATTAATGTCAATATTTGTCAATTTTTATACGTATAGCATTAAGGCCAGGTTCCTTCAAACAATTTTCAAAAAACGGCCGACAGGCCAATAGGTTTTGGCAGAATAAAATCTGACGGGGAATCAATGTGACTTTGTTTTAGAGAAATAGGGCAGAACAAGGTCTGCCGGGACAGCTAGTATAATATAATTTTTATGTATCGCTGTCGCTTTTACGACTTGTACTTCTGATGTCAAACATGAAAGTATGATGGTAAGAAAATACTGCTATACGCGATTGTGTTACGGGGTCTTATACATCGTAGGCACTTTGTAACGTGATCATACTCCACCACGGTGGCAAAGCCGATATGGTGGTAAATGCGATAGAGAGAGCAGTGGGTTTTTTATCCGATTCTATTCGCCGCTGTCATTGAAGCGTAGGCATGGACGCCCACAGTTCAATATAATTTTTTACAGTTGTTTATGTGTGGTTTCACTTATAATAGTTAATAGACAACGTCTAAATGATACCCATATCGGACGTGAATAGTGATAACGGGAAATGCAGCGTACAAGTTCTGGCATTTTCTGTATTTAAAAGCCAGGGCATGCCTATTACATTAATTCCTGAGGCAAAATGTATAGTATTGCACATTTTGTACTTATGATTATATTAACTGAGCTCCAGAAGAATATTATACAGGCTGATTTTATATTACACATATTGATTTAAAAAAAAGTTTTTATCTGTTTGTTTATTTCCTTTCAATACGTATTGTACTTTTAAATTCAAAATTATATGAGATTATGTAGCTAGAACAAACAAATAAAAATATTTTCACTGTACAAAAAATCTAACCATTTTAAGTACGATGCTCTCCCATTGTTAATGTTGTATTTCAAAATCGCAAGTTCGGTCTTTCAGGTTTTTATGCCTCGATTAATTCGTTAGTGACTACAAAAATTTGTTGATCTCTTAACGAGTACCGCTATAGTACAAATTTATTTCTATATTTTACGGTTTTTTTATAAATTTTCAAAACCCAAGACATACCTACAATGTTTTTATAGGAACACGGTGACGAATCGTTATAGGTATATGATATTGTGATTTCTTTGTCTACGATTTAGTGAAAAGGAATCAAAACCTTTGTAATCAGAGTTTCAAAGTGCAAAGTTTCATGGAATGGTATTTTCTGAAATATAGAAAGAGGAACAATAGTCACTAAGCAGTAATTGCTGTTATACTAAAACTCATTAAATATAATAATTACATGAAATTCTCACGTATACTGTTTGATAGTTTTGAAAAGTTTTTTTTTTTATTTCAAATTTTCGGTTGTATTTGCAAGAATTGTTCAGTTTCAAATTATACCTAATAGGTTTTTGTTTCTATCTAAACGTTGGTATCAATTTTTTATCTAGATAATAAAGTAATTTGGAAAATGTTATCTGGAGTAATACTTAAAATGATTAATGAGAAATATCTAATCAATTGTTTATTTAATATGATTCTGTTATTGAATGAAAGAAACAATAGCAATAGCTACATATATCATTCACTGTACGAAGTTCAAGTTCAATTTTAAAAAAACCTCGTTTTTTGGTTAATAAAAGCGCATATACAGTTAAAATCTTTTATAACGACATCGAAGGGACTACTTAGTCGTAACAACCGATGATGTTTTCCAGATACGATCGGTCATACAGCATTCAGCCGGGACCTTTGTTTTGGGTCAATATAACTGGTTGTTCTAAACTATCTCACCATAAATTGTTTTAACTGTATTCTATTTTTGGTTTGCTCACTTTGAGTAGCCGTAGTGATAAATTATATATCGTGTTTGAACTTTATATATATATTATGACCTGTGGTCGTGGGTGTGGTTATAGTAAGATACGAATTTGGCGTTTTACAGTTTATTTGCACGTTAAGGCACACCGAACTGCGACGTACACGCACGTACTCCCGCCTTGGGTCTCGGTAGTCGACTAACTTCTAAGCGTCCCGTGCGCGCGCGCATCCTCTTACCCCGCACGTCTCGTAACACCCTAACGACCCTTAGGGCGACAAGAGCGTATCGGGTTACGTCTACATGCTATAATATTAAAAAAAGTTTTTTTTTTACATTTTGTTACTTGTATTAAAAAATGAATGTTGTAATATACATATTTTACTCGTATTATTACTATTTTACAATAGTAGGTAGAGTATAGGACTGTCGTTATTATTTCCCGTTGTTATTCTAACTTTGTGTCTATTAAGACGTTGTGAACATATATGCTATATAGCATGGCTCATTGTTTGATGACGCATATGAATACTTGCATGTTTGTATATGGGGCCAATGTGAGTGCATTCAAGAGTGCATTGCACCCTGAGACGCGAATGTTTGCCTATTTGTTAACTTGCAAGATAACAATTGACTAGCTACGGCCATTGTTTGTGCGCATTTAATTTATTACAATTGTCTCGTGCTCAATTTTTTGTCTAGAAATTGCACAATTTTGCCCAGTCGACAGCGCTGTAACATAAATTGGAACTTTCAAATAGAATATCGCGCGTATAGCCAGTTAACACGATTCGTTATTAGGTATTAACTGATATTGTTAACGATTATCTAACATCCGCAAAGTTAGGACATGTTTGGCTACTATAATAGTTCAGTAGTATAATAGTACAATAGTTTCAGTTCATTGTTTGTCCGGTTGAATGTTATACATAATGCTTACTTACATATTACGGATAAGATCGTAACTATTAATAAAAGTACATAGCACAACAAAATATCTATTACATACTAGCTGTCCCGGCAGACCTTGTTCTGCCCTATTTCTCTAAAACAAAGTCACATTGCTTTTTTTAATGTTAATAGCTTCCCCGTCAAATTTTTTTGAAAATTGTTTGAAGGAACCTGGCCTTAATGCTATATGTATAAAAATTGACAAATTGACTTTTAAATATTATTACGAATTTTTTGTATGAGAATATAGAAAAGTGGTGTTTTTAGACTTATTCAGACAATTTTTTAATTTTCTCTCCGTAATAACCTTCCCCAGACTTCAACAAACACAACAAAAAAGAAATCAGCCAAATCGGTTTAGCCGTTCTCGAGTTTCGCGCTTATACACATTTAACGATTCATTTTTATATTATAGATATAGAAAAATGCATTTGAAGAAATACTTCAATACACCATAGCAGAACTATATTACAAAATTAACAACTAAGCAGTTGAGAATTGATTACGTCTAAGTTGCACCTTACCGCATCATGTTTTAATTCTGTTTCGTAACGCGTTCTTTTGCGATAGACTAAATGTTAAAATACTGGATTTATTTGATGCAGTTAAACGTGAAGAGCTAATTAATTCATTGAATAATCGGTCCGACAACTGTTTTAACGTGAAATAGGACAGGACACCTGGCTAGGTGAGATGATGGCAGGTGGGAAACATGAAATGAAATGTATTTATTTCGCCATAACTTACAAAAACTAAGAATTTTAAAACAGTAACGCAAACAGTATGCAGAAACAAACGAAAATACAAACATACAAACATGGCGAAAATGGGCCCTCCATCAGCTTAAAGCCCCAGAGGTAGTCTCCAGCGCTGGTTTTCGTGAAGGGCCCCGGTCGTGTTACATCTTATAAGAATTATCAATAAACAATAAAAATACAATAAATAGAATAACATATAGCTTAAATAATAAATACAAAATAAGTACGAGTGATATTGAAATAAACTATTACATACAAATCGACTACAAAAAGCATTAGTGATACTATATTAAGAAGATTAAGTTAGTGTTTGATGACTGAGATAGCATAAACGAACGTGGTATGTCTAGAAGCGGGAAGTGTGGACGATTTGGTAGAAATAAATAAATAAAATAAATCGCGGGCCATATTTCCATAAGGTTAGAACGGCATCGATACTGATGGCATGATATGAGAGAGGGTTATCCTCTGTAGTGGTCCAAGTGATAGAGGCCCAAGTATGATATTTGGGAGGCTTCTCGAATTCGTTTTTATTTTTGATTGTCAAGTTTATATGGAATTTTTAACAGCGCCTATACCGTATCCTATGAGAAACACTGTATTTAAAAATGTGATTTATTTAGAGAAATATAACTTGTAAAATTACATCCTTGAAGTTTCTGCTAGGAATGACGATTTTCTCACATTGTATACACATCTATGATTTTACCTAACGGAGCATGTTCAGTTCACACAAGTGTGACTCAAGACTCACCTGAGTCTCTGAATCGAACTTTAAATGACGACGTCGTTTATACGCTATGTGAATAAATCTGTTGTTGTATACTTGAATCAAATAAGAGTCGTATTTGTAGGAAGAAATTTAAACTATGCTCGTCCATTACCAGATTTGAAAGTACCAACGTAGATGACGGTCTATAGAATATAGATGGTCTATAGAACGTGTAGTATCTATATAACCGTGTGTACGGCACAAGGTGATCATTAATCAATGAATATATTTATAAGAACGTACGTGTTCACGATAACATCAGCGTTATAGGTCTGTATTAGTGTGCAATCGAAGATTTCGGTTTCGGCCGCCTTCGGACAGAAAAACACCTATTATATATAAACAGTAGAATTTTGAAATGGACCCAATTTTTAAGCAAAGTCTAAGGGTTCTAACAATCATCAAACTAAGATTAATGGACCTGATTGTAGTTGTTAAATTGCATTTAATTAGTGTCCTATTGTAGGTCGATATCTGAACTTGGCCGATTAATCGTCTGTTAATAGACGTAAGCTGAAGGTTTGTAAATCTCAAGAAATTCAATTCCCTATTGACTAAAAGGGAAATATATAATGTTTAAAAAATATAGATTTATCTAGATTATTAATAAACAACTTCTAGATATTATTAAAATGATCTAGCAACTTGTCAAAAGATAGTTGCAAGCAAAGCAGGTGACGCCTAGCCTAGCCTCGCCTTGGTCTAGCGCGCCGCCTATGAAAGAGGTATTGGAGGCGTGGGCTCTTTATACTCACCCCTTCCAGAGAGTAGCCTGAATAAGGCTGTTCGCTCCCCGGGCGACTGGACGAATTTGGTTTCCCAGGCCTGGGTGGAGTGATTAGAGGGACACCCCGGGGGTTTTAGTCAGTAGGAGTCTGACACACCGGGGTCACTGCCCTCACAGTGACCCTGATGATCCGATGTAGGATTTTCACCCGGGTTACCAAAAAAAAGTAGTTGAAGCTTTGCTCGGACACTAATCTATACACAATCTGCTTCGAACTGTCCCATTGTCATTCGTATGCGTGCACACATTATCTCAATCAATAATACATTCAGTCATTAATTGTCTTCTTGCGTTCGATACCAATTTAATAAAATTAGAAGTATTAAGCATTATTCCGGTTTGACAACTCTTCATTTTCTTCTCTTTTCATAACATTAGTTACCTCACCTATTGCATTTTATTTTATTTACCGGCATTATAAAATCCTGTTTTATGATAGGGTTGACATGTTTCGCTTTATTTGTTGAGTTCGGCTATATATTTATGTATCCGACTTTCAGTAGGCTTTTGTAAAGGTATGTTAGGCTATTAAAGCATATAATTTCTAGCTATAGGCGGATAATGTCTGGATTAATACAGCGCCATGTCCGGAGTGTTTTGTATGATAAAACCCCTATCTGCAGCTGATGTGCCATCATTATGATAAATACGGACAAAATTCCACATCACAACAAAGTTTCGACCAGCAAAGGTTCCATAACAATAAGTTTTGAGTACAAATGAACTTAAAATACTTATAGATTGTGTCAAATTATTAATAATCAAAAATGGCTTCAGTTACTTGCGTAAATATAATAGATTGATCACGTGCAAGTGTGACGTCACTGTTAAGCAGATGATGCGATTTACGAGTATATAATGCAAAACGCGCAGTGCGGGCTTCACGCTTGTATAAGAAAATATGAATTTCTTAAGAAGCGTGCAATCGATTTATACTTTGTTGTGTTGTTTGACTTTATCCGGGTCCTCAATGGTGAGGATTTTCATCGAAACTACATTATTATGCATTGGACGTATCAGCTGACTACCATCGTTACTCGAAGGCCTTGATACATTTTCTAAACCGTTTTCGAGTGAATGTAAAATGAACACATCCATGTAATATTTTTACAGTTTCATACAATATGATTTGTATGATTTATTTTACTGAAAATTAATATCTCTCTCTATTGTGTACTTATAGAGGTTATTGTTGAACTATATAACAAAGTAGTATATTGAAGGGTGAAAGGCTATTTGGTTTAAGCGAAATTTTTTGGTCATATAGTAATATACATATATATATTTTAGAAATCAGCGTTTTTTACCGTTTCCAAATATATATACACTATATCACCGAAAAATGTCGCTTAAACCAAATAGCCTTTCACCCTTTGATATGTTATATGTGGTTGAATATTATAGTGTTTGCTAAAAAAGGAAGCAAATAACGGTTTATTTGGAAAAAGGTAACATACACATTTAGATAAAACAAATAGGTAGGACAGCAAATAATGGATATATTCATTCTTTAAAAAAAAACTTACTATTGACTAAAGACAATATTTTGTTTGATTTGTCTTGTGAAATCTATACTAATATTATAAAGCTGAAGAGTTTGTTTGTTTGTTTGTTTGTTTGTTTGAACGCGCTAATCTCAGGAACTACTGGTTCGAATTGAAAAATTCTTTTTGAGTTGAATAGACCATTTATCGAGGAAGGCTTTAGGCTATATAACATCACGATGCAATTATTAGGAGCGAAGAAATAATGAAAAATGTGAAAAAAAAACGGGGAAAATTATTCATCCTTGAGGGCTTCCATTGCGTGCGCTGCAAAAACGGTTCAAGATACCAAAAATATATGTAAGAAAGAATTATTCCTCTTGAAATGATCTATAAAATGTCAGTCAGTCAGCTTAAGAGTATTTAATTGTGAACAAAATTGTCTTTGACATCACTTAATTTCAATGAACATCTTAGAAGATATTACAAAACCTTATATAGCAAAACAACGTTTGCCGGATCAGCTAGTACAATATATGTACACACTACACGTTGTATGCCCTTACACTCTGATGTATTGTAATTAATTATTTCAAATTTACGACAATATGAACAGAAATATTTGTGTTGAGGTCAGAACGAAATATTTCTCAATGTGTGTATAAAACTGGCGCTCGATATCCTTAAGTTCCTTATATGTACTATATGTATATTAGAGTAATATATTATTATCTATAACCGCGATCGAGTTGAGGTCGAAACACTATAGTAACAGCGCTGACCGTTCTTATTTACCGAGGTCGACGTCCGCTACCAAGGCTCACAAATGAATTATTTCAAACTACGGCATCTTGTTCGATACATGTCAGTGTTGCCAATGTCCGATACTCAATAATTACCCGAGATGCCTAAAACGTAATATTTTCATCACAAAAGTTACGCTATTTATTTTTTCTAATTTGTTTCAACAAAAAAAATGTTACTTTAACTGTATTTATTTATAAAATGCAAATTAACAGATGCGCTACTGGACACGACATATAACCGCAAAGTGGATACAACCACTAATGTAGCTCTTCACATTCCGTAAGGGATATAGCGTGACGATATAATAATATTTATTAGCGCTTACCTGCCTAAAGGTCTTTTAACATTTGATATTAATAAAAGTTAATAGTAATTTAATAATAAAAAAGAAACATTTTTGTCAAGAAAAGTATGATTTATAGTATGTAACTTAAATATTTAATTAATCTTTGTTCTAAACCGCCGTAGATATACGTCTAAATAAATGTTTAAATACATCTGTTATGGTACTGTGGCGTTTGTTATGAAAAGTAACGCAAAAATAACATTTTCAATAAAGTAGCATGAAAGTAACACAATTAGTCTAAAAGTAACACAAAATGTTACAAAAATTACACGCTGGGAACCCTGATTCATACTATTAACATCGTATTTTTTTATCTTGGCTAACTTATATTTTTGGCAGATAGCAACTACCACTAAAAGGTCATTGTAGAGGTTACATATTTCTTTATGAGTCTTGTTAATTTTTTTAAACCTTTTATAGTTAGTTGTCTTTGTCGTTTTGTCGATATTTATTTTTTTGGTCTGATAGAATGCATTTTTAATGATATGCCTGTTTTCAATATCCTGCTGTAACCCAAGTTAAAAAAGCTTAAATAGTGCTCTATTTTTACCTCTCGATTATCAATTATTCTTAGGTCAATCATCGATTATAAATTACCGTACACTATTTTGTAATCATTACCGATACTGGTGCATTATGTATTATTGCGCATAACGAATGCTTTTCGTTCAGTATGGTATACGATTAGCTTTGAATTATCTATATCTTACACAGGTTTCTATTTTTTGTACGTGGTACTGTACAATTGAAAAACAATATTAAGAAAGTAAAGAGACATTTCTGTCGCCCAGCAAGGTCACGGCGACCCGGAGTCGACATTTTACTCGATCGATAGCTACAGTCGTTTTTGGACTAAAATAATAGTATCATCTTGTCATACAAAATAAAAAATATGATTCGCTTTTAAAAGTAGATTTTTTTTTCACTTTAACTCGACTGGTCTAGGACTTATTTAAATATTTATATATTTTATCGATAATCGTATCAAAATGTTAATATATTTAATAATATGCCATTCTTAAGGTCAAACTATGTTAATAATACTTTTGTTTTTCGTGCCTGTGATCTATATAATAAACGTTTTTGTGATATAGATATACTGTCCCTGTGCCTTTGGGCCCTTTAAACGAATGGTGAGAAAGAAAATATTAGCCTAAGTTCAATTTTGTTCTATAATGTACTTTTTTTTTTAATATAAATGTACTATTTATATGTAACATATATATGTATGTATATTTGATTGATTTTTTTATTGTTATTTATTAGCTTGATTTTTATTTTTGTACTAATTTTTGTGGAAACTTTGCTGGCTTATGTAACATCTTTTGTGTAAATTATTATCATTTTTATATTGCTGTATGTTTCCCTTTAAAATAAATAAATAAATATATCATTACGCTATATAATTTTCTGGCTAGAGCAGAGAGGTTCTGGGTTGTACCCGCTTTGCGCTTATATGTCGTGTTTGACGAAACCAGTAGCACTGATCACAGTTCTCAGGGCACTCATTACACATGACATTCTTCTTAGATGCCGTGTGGGCTTCCTCACGGTGTTTCCTTTACCAGTGAGTAAATGGTGCCTAAGTATGTAATTTAGCAAAATCCAGAGATACGAGCTGAGATTTAAACCTACAACTATCCGTGTAATTAATATATTTACTCAAACAAAAAACCCACCGAAAGCCTTCTAATGTAAGACAAAGTATTATCGCTGTGTTTATTGTTATCATAAAAACAAAATCTTCAGAACCATGATAAAAATTTCAAATATTGTTTAATCTAATTGCAATAGCGTTGAACTGGGAATAACTAATTTAATTGAATACTGTAAATAGATATATGTATGTACCGATGTATAACACCGCTCTTCATACAAGCAGTTCTTGAAGGAACAAGAGGCGGTTTAATCGAGCAAATTTGTAAATCCTTCTGAGCTATTTGCTCTGTAAAATATTCACTGAACGCGATAGCTGCAAATTGAATCTGTCTGAAGTGTGTGCTTGAGCAACAAATCTTGGTTAACACTAATTGCAATGCGGTGAGAATAGAACAACAATGTGTTATAGTCTGGTTGTGAGTTTGAAATGAGCTTGTTTTGTGATAGCTTCATTTATTGCTGGTAGATAGTTAAAGATAATAATTTATTAGTGTAATAGAAGTCATTTGTTACCTTAGACTATTTTTATGAATTATATTATTTATAGTTTTAAGTTGTGTAATTATTGATAATTTTGTAGTAGTTTCTAGTCGCGTGCACCTTAAAAGAAATATTCATTGTATGTATTCATATTTTTAAGAATTTTTCCTAATAATTTCCAAACATTACCCGAACACAGTTTATAAAAAATCTGGTTGACTAATGACCAAAAATTGTATTGCATTACAATGGCAGTGGGAATAATCCTACAAATGAATAATTGAGAATGCCCATTTGTTTATTTCTTATTTATATGGTAACGTATAAACATATTTATACTATGTATTATATATAAATATATAAATAATCTGATTTGTGGTCTCGTTAATCTATATTTCATTTTATATTCAAATGAAAATGTTATATTTTTAGCTATCAAAAGAAAATGGTTCAAAGAGCTTACTAAATCTAACAACTCTTTGATCTTATTATTCTCTTAAACATAAAGCGGGAATTAAGTGAAATGTACCTTCATAAAAAGTATTTCACTCATAGGACCTCGGCCTTAATGTTGTACCTACCCTTGAAAGAAATTACGTCATGAATTTCGTTTAATCTGTTGGTTTAGGGATGTATCTTTTAGTTTACAACCAATTTCCTTCGCTTCGTATTCTTGTCGGTGATAATAATTTTATGTTTTTGTCATTTCTAACTGTTATAAATGTTGTTATGTTTCTTTTATAAAGCTCAACGTCTGTAAGATACATTTGAAGTTCATATTGTTTGCATGTACTAGATACTACTCTTTATGCCACACTCCAGTTTTTACGCAGTTCCATAATTTTACGAACTTCTTATTGTATTCAAAATACTTACATAAAGATACTTCTATAGATGGAGGGATATTTGTCACGGCTTGGCACATTGGCGCAATATCATCAAATTCTATAGAATTTTCAGGAAAGAAACGACTGTCAGTAAGGAGTTCCCTTGAAGGTCACCAATTTTAATGGACTGCACAGTACCTACCAACCAGTACAGAATAATTGTACATATAATCAAGGCAACAAAAAAAACGTAATTATAGTAATGCTGATTTTTTACCTACTATCCCGCGCTATATTTTTAATCATTATAAACACTTTAACAAAACTTATGTGCGAAGAAACTTACTTTTAATTTAGGTTCAACGTTTCTATCTGCTTACACATGCCGTGATCATGAGCACATTGAAGCGCCGCGGAGTTTTCTTCGGAGGCGGAGAGCTACATATTTCCTCTTATGTTCTGAAAATGTCTTCCCACATAAGACCTGTTACAGTATTTATTTTATGTGCTGTAACATATAAACACAAATTTATCTGTTTGTATAAGTGATGATAAATGTGAAGTCATAATTAGTCAAGTGGACATTTTGTTCTAGCCGAACAGACAATTCACGACCGGTTGGTGGATGCCTTTGGGACTATGGCTGCTCAGGGTGGAAACTCTGAGCAACCGGTTGGCGATCTTCGAAAGATTGGTGGAGCGTCCTGACAGTTTCTGTTGAAATGCACTATGTAGTATCGTTGGAGGCGGTGTGTGCAAGTTTGTGCCCAGTGGGCGCGGCGCGACTTTGGATAATTGACTACAGGCGCCATAGTCCCCGTTAATGCGCAGAAGTAGTCATCTTAGGGTTTTTAGATAGTAGAAGCTCGCTTCATCTCGGCCTACATCCCGCTCTGCGTACAAAACAGCCTTATTTTCCCCAAGTAAAAAAAAATTGTCATGTGGATATTACTATGGCAAACTGCAGAGTAAACGGACGTGTCGTGCTAACTATGGTTTACTGTTCTTTTATTATTAAAAGTATAGCAGAAGCCACAAGCAGACCCTACAAGTACAAGCCGCAAATATTAAAATTGTTATTATACATATTTAGTTTTAGTTAGTTATTGCTCTGACATTTAATAAATATATAATTTAATATGAGGTAATAGTTACGTGTCAGATATTGGTTATCTTTTCACTTTATCGTATTAGTTTAATAAAAAAACAAGTCCAGAGGATTACGCTCAACTTTCAATATCAGAGTGCACGATCCGTTACGTTAACGTATTTGATACAAAACATACTTGTCTAACGGAGATTAATTGAAACGGGTTCTTCTGTTTCGATTATTTATTGGCAAACACAGTCCGAGCGTACACGTAATAAAATTTATAAAAAACAAACAAAGAAAAGGACGCGCGCAACACGAACGGCGGACGGGCTACGATGCTTGCGCGGCGATCTGTGTCGCGGGCCACCGAGAGGTGAGGGGAAAGAGGTATATACCGTAATGCGCGAACGATCTAAGTATACCCCCCCGCGTTACAGGCTCCCCCTCTGACACAGACGAGGCGACCCCGCGTCTGTGTTAGTCCCGGATAAGTTTTGGTCTACCTCGTTTACGTCTCTCCCGTACAGGAGGCTGCATATTGCCTACGAATGGGGTCAGCTGGGAAACGTGAACCTTCCCTAAGGTCTCTGGTAAGGGACCAAAGGGTCCACTGCGACGACTTTAAAACGGCGGTTGGTTGCTGGTGTCTGTAACAATCCAGCCGGCTTTCTATTATCAGCTTTATACCTTTGACAATCCACGCACTTCTTCAAGTAAGAGATTACTGTCTGTCTCATTCCAGGCCAGTAGTACTTGGACTTTATACGTTCTAAAGTGCGGTCTACTCCAAAATGTCCAGCCGTCGGTGCGTCATGGTATTCTTTCAGCGTTATTAAGCAATCGGCTCGCATACTCCACCGGCCGTTCATCGGGGCCCTCCCCCTGCATCAAAACTGCTCCGAGACCGTATCCGCTACTGTCGGTCCTCAGGATAAATGGTTTCATCAGCCTGGCGTAATATCGGTGCTGTAATGAATAATTGCTTAATTCGATTTTAGTAAGTTGTTCGTCTGTTCTCTCTGTACTGCTGACAGGTTTGTACCCTCACTGTCTCGGAGCGTAAAACTTAACGCGTCTACCATCATCAGCTTCATATCGCTGCAGGCAGGTAATTGAAAGTCGGTGATGAACGGATGCCAGCGATAGGGCTTCTCGTTATAACACCAGCTGCTCTGAGGTAAGTCAATAAGGATACCAGCTTTTAGTATAAAATCTCTACCTAAAAGTGTCCGAGTCTGCGCACCTGGTAACACTAAAAACGTGGTAGGTATGACGTGGCTTCCTAACTTCACGTCAATAACACACTCAAGTGCGTTGCCAACTCGCTGTGAACCATCAGCGAGGGTTATGGTTCGTGGCGTCTCATGGAACTGTACACCAGCGTCCAACAATAAACTATAAAGCATAGGGCCTGCTATGGAATGAGTAGCCCCAGTATCTAAAATAGCAACACCTTTGCGATTCACCACTTCAATTTCCACCAGGGGGCGTGAATCGTTATCATCGGCTGTAAAAGTAATGCAAAAATCCGATTTATCAGTGGAAGGTGTGCTCTTGCAATTTTCGCATTGCGAACGTATTACTCCCAGCTGACCACACCCGTAACAGCGTATCTGAGCATTACTACTCGACCTAGCACTATCGCTGTCATCTACCTTACTCGAATGTCGCTTCTCCTTAATACGACATTCAGCTATTGTATGACCGAATTTCTTACAATATGCGCACTTAGGTCGAAAACGCTTCGGTTCTATATCACGTTGCGCGTTCGACTTACGTGAGTCGGTAAGAGATACAAGAGTAGGATTAGGTAACTTTACTGGACACCCTGTAGCAGCGGAAGAGTTATCTGTAACGCGCGTCCCTAGATGATCGCGCACGGCGGCGAGAGGGTTAGTAGAGTTATCAGTGTTATTATTATAAAGGATAGGACTCACCTCTGCTAATGATTCCTCCACTAACCTGACCTTCACAATCAGCTGATCGAGGCAGTCCGCCGCGTCGCGAGGTACGCGTTTTCTTATCTTATAATCTAAAAGGCCGTATACAATATCTAACTTCATCATTTCTGGCACATCATACGGTAACTTAGACAATAAAGCGCGTAATCTATTTATATATACATCGGCGCGTTCATTATTTTGACCGGTCGCGAAAATGTCACGAAATATTTTATACGCGGGCCGTGTAACACCAAACATTCCTCTGAGCCGTTGCAGAGCATCAGGCCATGACGTGACGGACGCTTTGACACCCTGCCACCAGACTGCAGCTTCACCAACCAACAGCAACGGCAGGCCCCGCAGTGCGTTCTCCTCGCTGACTCCTGTGCAGTCGCGGAAAACCTCGATGGTATCGATGAACGCTTCAGTCACTTCTGCAGTTTTACTGGACCCGTCGAATCGCGCTGTGCACTTGGCAAAGTTTCCGTGATGATCACTGGCTCCTGGAGTACACGATTGCTCTCTATTCTTTGTCAATATGCTCTCGACAAGGACTCGGTTCGCTTCTACTTGACTTCTGGTAATGTTGGAGATGAGAGTCTGTAGCATCTCTTCTGACATTACTATACTCGGTGATGATGCCGTTTTCCCTTGTTCTGTATCTGTATCCGAACCATCTGAGCCTGATTTATCAGTTTTTGCAACTTGTCGTTTCGGCGGCATAATGTTAAAACGTTTCTCAATACGTCACTCGCTCGACCGTTGTAGTTTATATTATTTTCAAAATTTAAAATCGAAACAGGCCCCACGTTGGGCGCCACTCTAACGGAGATTAATTGAAACGGGTTCTTCTGTTTCGATTATTTATTGGCAAACACAGTCCGAGCGTACACGTAATAAAATTTATAAAAAACAAACAAAGAAAAGGACGCGCGCAACACGAACGGCGGACGGGCTACGATGCTTGCGCGGCGATCTGTGTCGCGGGCCACCGAGAGGTGAGGGGAAAGAGGTATATACCGTAATGCGCGAACGATCTAAGTATACCCCCCCGCGTTACACTTGTTTGTAGTGTATTTGTACACGTAAGTAAAGTAAAAACAAATGTTTTGTGATATCATAATTTGTTTTTTTACGTCGTATATCGTTATAGTTCATAGGAGTATACGTAGTATCAATCATAAATATATATTTTTAAAGAATTTACATAATGTACGTTTTGTCTGGATTTTCTAGACTTGTTAGCTTCACAGTATTTTTTGTATTCCGGGGGAAAATCCTGCATAGGACCATCAGGGACGCTGTGAGGGCTGAGACCCCGGTGTGTCAGACTATTACTGACTAAAAACCTCCGGGGTGTCCCTCTGATTGCTCCACCCGGGCCAGGGAAGCCAAATTCATCCAGACGCCCAGGGTACAAGAAGCCTTGTTGAGGCTACCTCTCTGGGAGGGGGAAGGAGTAAAGCCCTCCAAAACCTCTCCCCTAGGCGATGCGCCGGACACTGAATCGCTTCTTTCTCATCCGGGCAGCAGACTCCCTGAAGTCTACTGTAGTATAATGCAAGTAAAATCAAGGGTAGTTGTATTTTTAAATGAAATTATTTAAATTATAACTCTTACTACGACAAATAAGACTAAATGGCTTTCAAATTTAATTCAATTAGAATATAGGATATGTGTGGTATGTATAGAGTCGATATAGGAATCTTCCAATAACGAGTAAATCCGTATTTGTTAGCTGAGTGCGCTCCATAATCTACCTCATGACCTTCCATCAGATGAGATTGCAGTCAGCCGGCAGTTTTTATAAGAAGAAAACAGGGGTTATTTATTATCTTCATAAGGTCGATGCTGTTCTCGTCAGTAGGATTTCCTTACACAGGACATCAGAGCGGTGTCTAACAAGCATTAGTGAGGTAGTGTCTGAGCCAGACTGGATTAAAACCATTGTACACGGGGTCTTAGGCTGAGATTTATAGATGCTATTTCGACTTTGCTTAGCAAAGTTCTCAAAAAATTAATTCGTTTTGATAAAAAACGGAATATAAAAAGGGCATTTGAGTATAGCCATAGTATTCGCAGAACCAAGTCCATGTTAACAATATCGGTGATTTACCAAATCATTTTGACATTTATTGAATAATATAAATAAATTATAATGCTTTAGTAGAGTTTAAGCAAACTTATAATTGCGTCTATAAATCTCAGACTTAGCCTGTAATAGTGGCTCACATTGGCTTATAGTTTTTCAGAATTATCGCGTGACCCGTATCATTGTTTTCCGTTTTTTTCTACATAATCCTGCTGCATGATAGTACATATTCTGATGTTACAATCGTTTCTAGACGACGTAATCGCTTACCATCAAGCGAGCTATCAGAGAGTTTCAAAACGTGGCGTTTTGATATAATAAAGGCGAATAACGAATGAAAAGACCTACTTTAATAAATTACTTTAATAATAAAATGTATATTTCACTCAAATTAACCGCAATGTCTCTCCTTCATTTCAGGTAAACAAACCTTGAGTTATACAAACGATATTAGCCGAATAACATTCCAGGTCAGTAAACAACAAAAATAGGTATATACTGATGTATAGCCTCGTCCCTCTGCTTTCAACATAATTAAGCTTGTTTGTCTAACATTATCGTTCACTTTCCAACGCTACAACTTTGTTCTTAAATAATATACATATTGATGGGACGAAAAAAAGAAATCAGAGAGTAATTTCTTTTCTTTGTATAGAGCGTTACTGGTAAATAACGCCAGACCTCTTAAAGGTAACTTAGGTACCTACATCAAGACTAACAACTTTTGTTCTATGACTTTTATACATCCTATGATATATACATTCTACATCCTAAGATATACGAGTATATATTTTAAGTTTTAGTGGGGATTTCTATCAATTGTTAGCTCTATATGTAAGTCGATTTGACATTGTGAATCGATTTCGTCACTGGAAAAACTAACACGTCACTACCGGCGCGCACGCAAACAAATTTGCGACTGTCGCGTAACACAGGTGACAGGAGTCAAGGACAAGTGGTACGCCCGCTCACCTCCCCCCGCACCCCTTTCTCTGCTACAAGGGGCTGCGTGCCATGTAAGCTGTCTATCGGCTGGATGCCTTTGCATCGCGCCTAGTGATGAAAATGCCCGGGAATTTTCCCAAAGTGCCCAAAACTTGTTTGGGAATATTCCCAGGAATTTACGAAATGTTCGCGGAAGTGCTGGGCACTTTGGGAAAATTCCCGGGCATTTTCATCACTAATCGCGCCGCCTGTCACAGAGTTAATAAGATCAGAACTGCAAATTTAATTAATTAATTTTATGAATGGAAAAAGAAAAAATTGAATTAGAAAAAGTCGTAATACAAAAGTAGTCAGTCTTGATATACCAAAGTGATATCCTCAAGAGGTTTTGCGTTAGCTACCTGTATCCAGAAGATGGGTAAAATGTAATCTGATTAATGATTAACGATTACAAAATGTGGTCGTAATTTTAATTTTCTTGCTCTGTAATCATGATTAAATCCATTTAAAACATTAAGAAACCATAAATGTGTATAAAATCTGGGATTTTGTAGTGTTTAAAACATAAATGAGCAAAATGCAGTCATATTAATGGTAAAAAACGCAAAATGTAATCGTAATCATTTATTTAATCTGATTACATTTTGCTCATCTATGCCTGTATTCACAGGGACTGTATATAGGCTGAACAAAGTAATTACACCTTATCTGATACAAGGCAGTGTGGTCGAAGAATAACAGCGACCGTTGAGTGACGAGAATCTATTGACAGTCTTCATTATGTCAGCCGACATATCTATAATATAAAAATGAATCGTTAAATGTGTATAAGCGCGAAACTCGAGAACGGCTGAACCGATTTGGCTGATTTCTTTTTTGTTGTGTTTGTTGAAGTCTGGGGAAGGTTATTACGGAAGGTTATTACAGAGAAAAATAAAAAAAATTGTCTGAAAAAGTCTAAAAACAACACTTTTCTATATTCTCATACAAAAAATTCGTAATAATAATTAAAAGTCATTTTGAACTTTAATACCACACCATAAAGTTTAAATGTTAGTGGACGGGTTCCGGGAAGGCAAAACAATTATTGAGTGACGTATAAATATTAATGTCAATATTTGTCAAGTTTTATACATATAGCATTAAGGCCAGATTCCTTCAAACAATTTTCAAAAAACAGCCGACAGGCCAATAGGTTTTGACAGAATAAAATCTGACGGGGAAGCTATTAACATTAAAAAAAAAACAATGTGATTTTGTTTTAGAGAAATAGGGCAGAACAAGGTCTGCCGGGACAGCTAGTACCACATAATTTAATGTCTCGTGGGACATGAACAATTGAAAGTACACAACCTAATCTCGAAACGCGACAGGCTAAAACGAGTCACTAGGACTGCTTATTGTGCTTATCTACTGTGGTCACGGCTCAGTTCGGGCAATCGCCCTAACACCTCAAAATGTATAAGAGCCTGTATGCTATTAACCCTTTGCGGACGTATTAAATTTGGAAATGGGTATCGTACCGGTCGAAATTAATTTCCGTCGAAAGAGCATACATAACACGCAAGATCACGATGTATAAACAAGATTTGGTAATTCTTTTGTGAACTTTAGATATCTATGTATATATTTAATACAGTCATCCATCCATCCATTATGTTTCGAGAAAGTGTAAACTGATACATTGTTGCATACAGTATAGGATTCGTATGGTTCCTTGCTGTGATGGCTGAGAGCAGACATACGACCGCAAAGGGTTAAAAGACATTAATTTGAATATATGCCTAGAAATTTCAGATATTACGCTGGGATAACTGAACCAATTTTGGAGATGTAATTTTTAATTTATTGTGTGCTATATTTATGTTTAAACTGGCTTGACTATATAACTACAGTGGACCTGATGGTAAGTACAGTGTAGTCCAAAAACAACTGCGTCTATCAAAACACGAAAATCCATTGAAAGTCCGCGACAGGCCAAAGCGAGTTTCAATGACGGTCTGCTCTTGTATACTATGGTCACCCAGTTCATGCAATCGACCTACCGCCTCAAAGAATCGTATTTTAATAAGGTAGGTTCTAGTAGTATATGGCGCCCTGATAGCGCAGTTTGTCCTGATTCTACTTTTTTTTTAAGATGCTGGTTCAATTCCCGGTACATACAATCTTGTCTGTTATGACCAGAGTATGTTGTCGCTAGTCGTGGATGTGTTTAGTTTTACAAATAGGCACATCTTGTGGGTATATCTTTATTTTAGTAAAAGTGAAAATTTAGCCCGTGGGCTAGGTCGTTGTGTATGTATTTGTCCGTAAATGTTATGTTAAGTCTATTCTCTGACTTAGTTTAATAAAGTACGTTATAGTATATTAAGGAATTCCGTGAAATGTGTTAATCCTCTACATTGAAAATCTTATCTGTGGGACGTGTTTACTGTTTCATCGAGCTCTTCGGAAAATATTTTCTTTCGCCTACGTAAAGTTTTAAAGTTAATTCCATTTGCCGGTTTAAACTCTATGGCTGGACACTAAATACTGCGCAGATTCAATTCTATTTTTAGAGATATTTACATTATTTAGACGATGCTGTAAGAGTTTTACATAAACGTTTTCGCGAAAAACGTTTTTACACGAATGCGAAGACTACCGTAATGACTCGCATCAGGCTATCGCGCTTCGGGAATAGTTTATGTATCTTCAATTGTTTATATGGTAGAAGTCCATATTATGAGACACTGTCCCTATTTATGATACACAATGTGAATATAATCATTTATAAAAAGAATACCAAATTATACTTTTAAAAAATATAATAAACACATAATTTTATCGTTTTTGAATGAAATTAACAAGTCTAATCGTTAATTATTACTTGTATGTTTTGAAAAAAAAATTATAAAAGCATGAGGTTTGTTGTTGGTATTCAAAACCGTGGCTTAAAAGAGTTGAACGATAACCACTGTACAGTTTTTTACTTGGATGAAATTATATATTTTATTATATTTATATACATAATGTAAGTGTAATCTAAAAGCTTATAAATTATAGATATTGTATGTTATTTGCATTTATGTTAATTTATAGCAATATTATTTTATTTTTGAGTGTCTCACAATACCGACATTTGTTAACGTAGACGTACCGGTATATGGAACACTTTACACCGCGTATCACTCAATACGGACATCAAGTCTTATGATTGTCCCCATTAATGAGACAGTGTACTGTTATGCGTTTTTAATTAAAATATCAATAATTTTTAGTATTAAAAAAGTAAAATGATTAAATATAACAAATTATTTATCAGCATAACTTCAAATAGTTATTTCTGAGTATGTATTTTCAATTTAATTACGTTAATTTCAAAACTTAACCTAAAATCAAAACATTAATTTTGCAAGTTTTTTTTTTTAATTTTTTATTTGATGTTATTGAAATATTTAAAATGTTTTTTTATACTTTTATTAATTTGTGAAAATTTTTTTTTTTTTTACTCTGGCTCGTCATAGTGACTACAGAGTACCTGATGGTAAGTACAGTGTAATCCAAAAACGAAAGCGACTATCAAAGGATGAAAATCCATTGATAGTCTCCAACGTCATGTCGGCCCATATATACCACGACTGAAGGTCTCTAGGTATATGAGCTACTGGATATACACAAGCTGATCCCGAAACGCGACAAGCCGAATCTGGTCACTATGACGGGCTTTACACCCATGTAATGTGGTCGCAATCCAGGCGGGCACCGACGCCCTACCACCTCGCTGCTGCTCGTTTAGCACCACCCAGGAGTCACGTGTAGGGAAACTAGGGTAAAGCCTACGGACGCGAGCAGCTTCGACCATCGTCATATCTCTCGATATTTTAGGTTACGTGTCAACAGTGAACAACAAAAAACAAATTATTCAAAATCGGAGTAATGGGGACAACAGCCGTCTCAATCAGCAAAAAAGAAAGTGTTGTGTTCAAAAGTGGTTGATAAAAGACTTAAATATGACCCAATAGATGTAGAAAATGCTTTAAAAGCAATAAAAGATACCGGGTCATCATTACGGAGAGTAGCTGTTGCCTTCGAAGTATCTGTGGCTACTCTAGGCAGAAAAAAAGTATTGGGCTAGATGAGATAAAAAAAATCTAAACCAGCAACAGTCTTATCGTCTCAGGAAGAAGATGATATTGTCAAATGGGTGCTGGACAGGGCTGCAATAGGAGCACCTGTAAGAAAAACTGAGT
Source organism: Automeris io (assembly GCA_036320925.1). NCBI lineage: Eukaryota > Metazoa > Arthropoda > Insecta > Lepidoptera > Saturniidae > Automeris > Automeris io. Next base: position 7,774,670 of record JAUDJH010000019.1, on the reverse strand, counting down.
TATTGGATTGTGTTCAAAAATATGTCCAAAAATTAGCTGTAAAAACTCCGTTTACAGAGTCGTTCTAGTCGCCACTGGTATGAAGGGTTTAGAAAACGTCATTCAGAATTAGCAATAAGGAAACCCCAACATTTGAGTGTTACAAGAGCAGCTGTCACTTGTGTAGAATTGCAAGAGTGGTTTAAAAAGCCTGGAGCATATTTTGAAAGTAAAAATGTATGTAATATTTCTCCTACAATTTTTTTTTAACTGTGATGAAAGAAGTTTACTCCTCTGTCCTGAAGCAGAGAGCGTGTTGGCATAAAAAGGATCACCATTCCACCGCGAAACCACTAGACATCGTGTGGGATAACATCCGTATGTGGTGGATGTTCCTTATATCAGCACGAAAAGATTCGCTTCTACATTCATCATGCGAACGGCTAAAGAATGGAATACGCTTCCAGAGGCAGTATTTTCGCGATGTTATCACCTGGGAGTCTTTAAGAGAAGAGTGAATAGGCAATTGCTGGGCGAACACGTTTCATCGTCGGACTCATCTTCACCTTCCACCAGGTGTGATTGAGGTCAAGCGTTCGCCTATAAGTAATAAAAAAAGTTACAAGAAGAAAAGAAAAAACTGATGGACAAAGTAAAAGAACTGCAGAAGAAAATTAAAGAAAAAAAGTGAATTAAATATTTTTATAATTTTCATTTATTTCTCATTTAATTTAGTAAAGACTAATTATTTGTTATTTCAGATTCAAGTTTATTATCTATTTTATAAGTATTGTGATTTAAAATTAATAAATAGTTATTTTAAAATGAGTCTTATTGATTTCTAAACTGTCTCAAAAATAGGGACATACATCATGAGACATTGGGGCCATCTACTTTTTAAGTGTCTCATAAATAGGGACATAGAGGTTCCTCTCATAAAAGGATATTAATATTATTTTTACAAATTAACATTCAATAAAAACTAGCTATATTAATTAAATAATCATAAGACAATTGTATGACACGATTTAAATAGTATTTTTGACTTAAACAGATTATATAATAGCGGTAATGTACGACCAACCTGAAAATGTGTCTCATAATACGGACTTTTACCATACCATACCTAAGAAACTTCAGTCATGATATATGATGGCCGGGAAGATGACGGCCGCTGTCTTATTGGTTCTTACTTCTTATACCTTGGCTGTCCCTGCCATTGTTGGAGTACAGTATATAATCCATTAGATACCTTGTAGAGTTTTTGTCAAACCAGTAAATACAGGGTGAATTTATAGACGAGGGAGATATTTCAGGACACAATAATATTTACCTTCTTGTAACTAAAAACGATGTAAATAAACTGTATTCCCTAACAAATCATTACGAAAATTTATTGACAAATAAGAATTGGTCCGTAGGAAGTGTGGATACCGTAGCGCGTGTGGTGCACGATTCATTGGTAAGTAGATAAAGTTCCATTTTAGGTAAATAGGTATTGGCTCGCTTTCCCTTCGCCTTGTATCTTGGCTTAGGACAGGCAAAATACCTACTTAATAATGAGTTGTTATTCATTCATTCATGTGTAATTGTCTCTTAATATGATGACCATAATTTGCCCTCGTCTATAAAAACATTCTGTATAAAAAATAAAACCTATTTAAATACAATTTTCGTTGTCAAATATTTGTATGGAACTGAAAGCTACAATGACTGGACCAATAAGAAATAAACATGAATTACGCTGCGTAATACGTATACGTACTTAATTTCACGTTTCAATGGCAACCACCAAAAGGCCCCACCCCTGGCCGGAGTTGCCATCATATTTCGCCCGAGCTTTTCACTAGAAATAACGTTCATTTCGTTCCCAAATAGACGGGCGGGGGTGTCGTTGTGTAGGCGCGTGACGTCTTCAGGGGGGGTAAGCACCCACCCCGGGTCCCTAAAAATAGACACCAGGGCCCGGGAGCGCTCAATGGAGGCTCTAGTCTGCGGCGCAGTCGGTTTGAAGGGGGTGAGAAGGACCGGAGCGAATGTGTAGATAGTATGTCTCAGCGGTACTTGCGTCGGTCTGGCAGCCACACTATATTTACCTTTTGTTTACGTAACTGGTTTCGTCGCGAAGGATAATTTTACAGTTTTTTTTTTGTTAACCGCTAAAACTTTCTCCATCCTACTTGTACGTCTCGTGTTTCCGAACAAAAAAATGTATTTTCCGTATGCGTACATAATGTGTTACTCAGATTTCTGATTAACTAAGGATAATATTATGTTTACCACAATCCCACCACGCTACTAAACTTTACAGATATGCTTGCCATTCTTATTTAGTAAATAATTAGTTATTTTTAATTATTTTCTAAACATTTTAATAAGCAATATTGCGTCGTTATTGATTTAAATCGTCTTAAATTAATTCAGTCGTGTGATTATGCACAGGTTGTTTGGTTTTAATTATTGTTGAATGTCATTACCTTGTTCTGATTTAAAATGTTTGAAAGAGATGATTTGCTATTCTTGACGCTTTGTAAATATTTATGCGCATGTGTTAAATATTTTATTACAATAGTATATACTTTCATTTGAGAGCTCTTAGCCACATCATTGTACGAGTATATCGTCGCGATTCAGGAAACTTGTTTCTGTGATACAGCGCGAGTTTGTTATTACTAATTACGAGTAGAAAACCTTCGTAGAAAAATGACATTGTATTTAATTAATTTATATAAAACTCAGAATTGTCACAGAGTTAATAAAAAAAGTATCAAAGGGTTAATTTTTAATTTAATGTTAAAAGTACGTGAAATCGGCGAGAGTGCATGAAGGGAAGAATGAATGTTAAGTAAGCAAAAGAGATTTACGAGAATAGAGAGAACTGTCGTTCCATCCTCTCTACCTACCCCAGTAGAAATTCAACGTAATGATCGATCAAAGGGATACAACGATTTATACTCATTGATATCGTGTATATTTCTTCATATATATGTGTTCAATTAATTGGGTACATTATTCTTACTATATTTTTTTTTCTGGGGTAATTTATTAAGTTTTTTATGTGAACATTGTAAAGAATTTGTTAAAAATTATTACAAAGATAGTTTTGCAAGAATAACTTAACTAATATTTCACAAATATTGCGTAAATCTATCTGCGCAGTACCCAGTTTAGTAGTTCGATCCATTTTGCGTTCTTAATAACGGTATACGAATGTGCATCATCCAGTGGAACACGTAATTTTTTGTGCAGTTACCCTGCCGAGGATCGAAACAGAACTATTACCTTGTTAGTGTTAATTTTCTCTTAACTTTTCCACAGAATCTGTGAATGTAAAGAAAAGATACCTGAAAATAAGCGTTATCATGTTTGCTAATAATAACATGTCGGCACGCTGTAATTCTTTCGGAGTGAGCAGAGATATATTAGTTTATGATTTCGTCTTGCGTTTATATGGCGTGTCCAATATGAGTAGTTGCTGTTCGCCGTTTGCAGGGCACTTACACATGACATTTCTATCAGAAGCCATGCGGGCTTTTTCACGAAGTTTTCCTTCACCAGAGAGCATGTAGCATACTCATACTTAATTTGAGAAAATCTGGAGGTACCCTCCGGAATTTGGATTTTGTTCCCTTGGCCACTAGGTTACTATAGCCAAAATATGTTATTATGTTTGCTATTTTAAATTATAGTGCTGTATTGCAGATCTTACAGTATGCACAAACATGTTCAAAATACCTCGATCCCACTGTTCCAGTCCCTTAGAAACTTGTTTCCACGGATGTTTGCGGAGATATGTATTTTTTGCAGTTGGGTCTGAGGAACATTATAGTGTAAAAGAGATAACTATAATTTCGCTATACCCGTTTGTATGTGACGGCCATGTTATCTGGAGCAGAGCCAAGTTGAAGGGGCTCCCGTTTTATGGAAAAGGGATAGTCTGATAGGGTTGCCTGTGTTTTGGCAACATTTAAAGTAACTGTATTCCTTTCGTCTCCAAACAGAAATAGGAATATTCTATTTAATACAACATCACTATATTCTGCTTACTGACATTGAGTGCATTCTATCGCTGTTCAGATCAGTGTATCAGTGATACTAATGATTCAGAGAAATTAATTAAAAAAATAGAAAAAATGCTGTTCGTATTCTTGTATATTGAATATAGCTGATCAGGCAAACGTTGTTTTGCTATATAAGTTATTGTAATATCTTCTAAGATGTTCATTGAAATTAAGTGATGTCAAAGACAATTTTGTTCATAATTAAATACTCTTAATCAACAACACATTTATTTGGATAAAGATTAATATTATTACGTTGATACAACTCTTAACAAAGAATGCATTAATTTCGACCAAATTCGATTACCATAACAACGGTTCTAGTAAGTTAATCTTAAAAAATAGACATATACTGTCGTATACGGATTTTTTTTAGATCATTTCAAGAGGAATAATTCTTTCATAGATATATTTTCTGTATCTTGAACCGTTTTCGCAGCGCACGCAATGGAAGCCTTCAAGAATGAATAATTTTCCCCGTTTTTTTCACATTTTGCATTATTTCTTCGCTCCCAATAGTTGCATCGTGATGTTATATAGACTAAAGCCTTCCTCGATAAATGATCTATTCAACACAAAAAGAATTTTTCAATTCGAACCAGTAGTTCCTGAGATTAGCGCGTTCAAACAAACAAACTCTTCAGCTTTATAATATTAGTATAGATGAGATATACAACGCGAGAAACGATAATATTAGATAGTCCAGTGTTCGCAAAGTGCTGTATAACTTAATGACACTTTTTTTAGCAGCTTTAATAATTTTTTATTCTGACTTAGTTTACTGATTCCTGATAGACTACAAAGTACGTAATCCAGATCGCAGGACGACGCTAAATGAAGATTGGTTTTTACCGTTCGTTCTGAAAAACATTAGGAGAGGCCAAAAGTATGATAATGATAGTGACTACATCACACTTGATGGACAGTGCTGTGTAATCTAAAAGCTGAATATGCCTATTGAGAGACGCACCTAGAGTCGCCGTGATTTTACCTGAAGTATGTTCCATAATTCAATGGTAAGGCCAAGTCTAATAACATGTTATTTCTAGCTGAAATAGAAGACACCGTATGATATGACTGTGATTTCGTCAACCAGCGCGCGTATTTTATGAAGGAAGGAGGGAAGTATGTAACACAGATAAGGGAACTATCATAGAGTCGCTTAGTTACAGATAATAAAACCCTGTCAATAGAGTTAAAACATTGAACCATTATCAAGAAGGCATTGAAGCAAAGGTGAAACTTGACTGTGTGACCTCGCCTCGGTGGCTGTTGGCTAACATTTCGTGCTTCCGTTTGCATTGTGAGTTTGCCGTATTTTTGAGGGCGACCTGCTGCTACGTTCTCGAGAATTACATTTTAAACATTTATAAGGGTTTTGCAACAATACTGGTTCAGCGAATTTAAACAAAAGTTAGCTGCGAAGCGTTTTTATAAATATTCAATCAGTAATCGATTGCATCATTTGTCCTCAAAATGTAGATACCGGCGCAAATTCTGTTATTGAATACCTTGTATTGACTGCAAAAGGTGATGATTCGTCATGTCATTGCCACTGCTATTGCTAGACAATGCATCGTTTGATGAGTATAATTAAAAAAAAGTGAACAAAAGCACTCATATTTTTTCTTTGATATTTATCATTTTAAAATTATGAAATATAATAAACTATATCACGTATAATTAACCTACTGTCGTTTTAGAGTACCTACTTATGTATTATTTTTGTCACATGACGCTGTATCCCTTTCGGTATGAGCAGATATACATTAATGGAATATCTGTTTGCGCTCATATATCGAGACTCACATGGCAAGAATTATTGTCATGACTACGTATTTTAAAATAATCTCATCATTGATATGTACTGTAATGTTTCATTATTTTACAAGTATATAATTAATTTATTACATCGTAAAAAATCCTATTGATTCAAAACGGCAAATATCAAAACACTGAACTTGCAATTATGAATTGGGAACGTTGCTACGGAGGTTTTGCCAAAAGTTCTTACTCCAATAAATGATTCACGGTTTATTTATGTTTTCGTACTATGTGTACTCTGTACTCTGCCGTACTAGTAGCCGATACTATCACATGCATTCTAAACTAATGATTCATTACATCGCCATATCGCTAATGAGTTCAAGCAAACTGAATCGGTGTTTGTTGGACGACCGCTCTCAACTAGTTTCATATCGAAACGTCGCCGTGAGCCCCGTGCAGTTTACTGCTAAAATATTACGTGAATTGTAAACTATAAAGCGTTAGTTCATAATATATTTCAGTAAGGTTAATGTAATACCAACTTAAAGTTCTCTATCTAAAATACCTATTAACTTGGAAGTATTTCTAATCCACGAGAGATTTCGGTTATTATTTTGGGTTGTTGCCGTGAAAACTCGTAACTATCAATTTGATAATCGGGTCAAGCAAAGGAATTTCTGTGGAGCTTTTAGAAGTAGTCTTAGTAAGTCTATAGACTAAGGTCCATAGATCTTATTTTAAAGTTTTAGTTGGTAAGAGTTTGAAAGACCCCAGCTTGCAGCAGAGACAACAAAAAATAGCAAATAACTTAATTGTTCAAGGTTTTTTTTCTTCGACGGGACAAAATTTTGTTGTCTTAGGAATACCTTTACTAGTTCACATGGCGATAGGGGCGAGCGCTTTAGGCGCTCAACCAGTTAGTTTTTATGGGATGGTGGCAATGCAAGGGCTCCCCTGTGGGTACGAACTTCAGCTTGAGCGGCAAATCAGGGAAAAAGCTGCCTATAGCAATTTACTAGTGACTCGATAGCGACTACCTTGAGAAGAAACGCTGTAATAAATTCAAGGCAATGTCGGAATGGGATGTTCAAATCCCAAGCATCTTTACAATACCTTGCTTGTATGTAGCGCTATCATATTCGCATACTGGTTATTACAAACATACGGTGTTATCTCCTTATCAGAATACCGATACGGCAGAATGCCTAATATACTCCACGATAGCGCTATCTCGACTAGTACTGCGGGTTATTAAACGCTCCTTGTGCCCGAGCAAACATTTTCATGGACAAAAATCTACGGTTTCACCGAAAAATATATGTTCTTATTCATTTCTAACAGATTTGAACGAAATAAAGAATTTATGTTCAACTGGTAAAATGAAGGCATCAGTTCAGATATAAAGGTATTTTTGAGAGACTTGCTAGATTATCTTGCATTACTCTACAATTCTTTTAAGTTATAAAGGTGTAGCTGGCTCCAGGTAAGTTGGACTCTGTGACGTATTGAGCAGTAGTCAATTTTAGGCTCGTTAATGTCTTTTAGAACATGCGCGAAAATCACTCCCACTCTCTCACACAGAGGTCAAATTATTTCCCTTGAACTCTACATGAGTTGCCAGCGTTACTTTAGACATAGGCTGAAATCAATAACTAATATGTCCCTTATAGGCGTTGGTTACTACAACAAACATAGTACGTCTCTTTTGACACGTACATGTTAGAGAGAGAAACATATAATCGTATCGAAACTGCCTCTTTAAATGTGGTTATAGTGTAGGTTGAATACATATTAGGGGGCTTTTTTTAAATTTTTACCAACCGATGGAAAAACGACTTTCGTGGAAATTGTCTTTAAAAGAAGGTATAAACGTATATTCGGCAAATGCTGTCAATCATTAGCTTTGTCTTCACCTTTCACCACATGTGATTGAGTTGAAACGTTTGCTTTTGTAAACGAAAAAAAAAACTTGCCTCAACCTCATCGCTCATAGTACTAAATATATACATATATATAGTTAAATCGATTACATGTGTTAAAACACTCGATAGCGACTGTTTATCAATCATATTCTTTTGTCTGGGTAGGGAGTGTCTGTTGATGCCGGCCGAATATCGAGGCACGTCAGTGTTGCTAACTTTACAAAATACTTACAAAAATACCTTAAATCCTTTTAAAATTCGTTTGTAGAATTTTAAATGAAAATTCATGTTAAATCTATACTTAGCGTACATTCTTCTCATTTTCTATATATTTTATATTCTCATATAATGGTAAATAAAATTATATATACGATTAAATATATACTTAATATATATACGAAGAAACTAACGAATAAGATAATGTCACCAAAAATAATAAGACCATTTTGTATTCTAATATAATCGATTACATCTGTGTTCCAGTATAACGTCGTAAGCGACTTTTCGTATATTTACTGGAGGATATTTTTCTTTATTAGGTAATTCTAAAGTATTTACGTCCATCTACAAGACGACCTACCGATTGCAGGGCGCCGCTGTATACAAGCCTCTACTGACGGGTCTCTCTGGAAAACATAAGCGGAGACCAGAGATGGGCAAAATGTAATCAAATTAATGAAAAACGATTACAAAATGTAGTCGTAATTTTTATTTTGTTGCTCTGAAATCATGATGAAATCCCTTCAAACATTAACATTATGCGATTGAGGATTCCGTAGTGTTTGAAACATATATGAGCAAAATGCAGTCGATTAATGATGAAAAACGCAAAACGTAATCGTAATCGTTTTTCATTAATCTGATTACATTTTGCCCTTCTATGGGGGAGACTGAGTTATGGATGCCCTATGGCTAATATGATCATAATGAAAGTATTTATGGTATTTCGTGATATTTTTTATGAAATCTAATATTATTTATCTATTGATTGAATAAGTTTAGTAAATAATGACTCCTTAAGATTAAATAGTTACATAGCTAGATAGTGATTACGATGATAAAACAATTATCAGTGTATTGTCGTTTACGATGTTTCTCAGTGATTCGCTTGTATGTCCAAGTTATCAGTATATGTTAAAATATCTATATTATGGCAACATTGGGACACGTGTATCGGTTATGTGGAGGCTGGTGTGCGCGCTCAATGAGCGTCGTCGTATCGATGCCGTCGGCGTCAGCGGGGGTGCGGGGCGGCGGCGCGCGGTGCGGGCGGGTACGACCTTGGCCGTGACTCCCGGGTTCGACCTCACCCCGGGAACAGCACCGACGGACCACTACAAATTGATTTTCGTCTTCTATCCACAAAGTTCTTAGCATGAATTTTAATGTGTTAACAGAGAGTGAATTTTTATAAAATTTTCTTTGCGCATTCGTTTCTTTATGTATATAAAGTATATTCTAATTAAGTTTACTTCAGACCTCAGACACCCCAACTAAATTAGAATTTTAATAAATGTATAATTAATCTAATATAACTTTTTGTTTAGCTAGACTTATTTCAGAGATGGGCAAAATGTAATCTGATTAATGGTTAACGATTACAAAATGTAGTCGTAATTTTAATTTTCTTGCTCTGTAATCAGGATTAAATCCATTCAAAACATTAAGAAATCACAAATGTGTATACGATCTGGGATTTTGTAGAGTTCAAAGCATAAATGAACAAAATGCAGTCATATTAATGGTAAAAAACGTAAAATGTAATCGTTAATCATTTTCATTCATCTGATTACATTTTGCCCATCTATGACTTACTTTTTCATAAATGAATTCGCAATGGCGGCCATTTATTTCAAAGAGAATGCGCACTTAACATGTGGGGTATATGGTTTAATTTCATTTGGCACAATAAACGCAAAATTAAAAAACGTCCATGGAGGATATTAAGTACTCACCAATATTAAAAATAACTTAATTGATTTCCGATAACGATTCAAAACAAACAAATTTATAAAACTTACTTTATCACTTTACAAGTTATATATGTAAACTAGCTGTCCCGGCAGACCTTGTTCTGCCCTATTTCTCTAAAACAAAGTCATATTGTTTTTTTTAATGTTAATAGCGTCCCCGTCAGATTTTTTTGAAAATTGTTTGAGGGAACCTGGCCTTAATGCTATATGTATAAAAACTGACAATTATTGACATTAATATTTATACGTCACTCAATTGTTTTGCCTTCCCGGAACCTGTCCACTAACACTTGAACTTTATGGTGTGGTATTAAAGTTCAAAATGACTTATAACGAATTTTTTGTATGAGAATACAGAAAAGTGTTATTTTTAGACAGTTGCAGGGAATTTTTAAAATTGTTCTCTCCGTAATAAGCTTCCTCAGACTTCATCAAACACAACAAAAAAGAAATCAGCCAAATCGGTTCAGCCGTTCTCGAGTTTCGCGCTTATCAAGACATTTTGCGATTCATTTTTATATTATACATTGTATGAATTTTTATGTTTTAACGTTACGGTAGAAGTACTGATTAAAAACACCATTTATCATTATTAAACTATTTCAAAAAGTATGGGTAAGATTGCACTATACGGCAATGCGATTCTGACAAAGTTGATAATTGATTTTTTAGTCCTGCACTACCGTATTTCCTCACGAAAGCTTGGGTATACTGACGCTTGTGCGCTGGTGATATCAGGCAACTTCCATATCATCAGCCTATTCATAACCACTGCAGGGTATTATGTTCCCAATCGTACTACAAAGATCTTATTAGTACTGTTTGTGTTCATGATTTACCAATGACCCCGTCGTCAAGAAATCATTAATTTTAGTTTTATGACTATTTATCCTCATATAAAATCTACATATTATGGTCTAATAATAGAATATTTATTGGTCTCACCTTCAGCATGCAGACTACTTAGGATACTCAACCAAGCTTATAATAATTCAATATGTAGGAAACATTCGCGATGCAGAATTAAGAATTATTGCATAAAAGTATTATTTTATAGTATAAAGGCTAGACATGATAGATTTGCATAAAATATCATAAAACTGTTCTGTTGGCATACAAATATATACTCATTTCCTTATATCGTGATGTATAAGATGCATAATGATTTACTTCCTGGAACGAGCTGCGGAAAGATACTTCCAGTCTTATTACTAAACGAAATATGACTTCACCTTCGAGTATGAGTTTCAGTCGTGCTAGAGAAGTAGCTAACCTAGCTTTAACTATAATAGTATACACCAGGAGGCCAACCTGCGGCTCTCTGAAGGATTTTTTGTGGCTCTCGGTAAATGTGCCCGTTTCATTTTGTGCTATTATATTTTAAATTAAAAAAAAAAAACACAAATACGTATTTAATTGAGGCTCGTAAAATATTTCAAATTTTGAAAAATGACTCGGTCTCAAGGTGCTTAGCCAACCCTAGTTATATATAGTACCTTTCGTGGAAAAAAATGTAACTGGAGACCACTGATTTTTTAGTAGCGTCTAAAAATATCTTTGCGGACAAATGTAAAATTTTATTAGATGACAGTATTTCTAAAAAAGTTTTGTATCTAAAATAGACATATATATATATATATATATATATATATATTCGAAATCAGCGTTTTTTTTCGATTCCAAAAATATATATGTTACTATATCATCAAAAATGTCGCTTAAACCAAATAGCCTCTCACCCCTCGATATGTCTAAAGCATCAACTCGCGGCCGCGGTCGAAAAATAACAAAGGTTTGACCATGGCCACAGTAGACCAGTGCAAAGACTGTCATAGTGTCTTGCTACGGCCTGTCCCATTTCAGAATGAAATGCACAACTACATGCAGCTGTTGTTATACCTTGAGACTTTCTGTCGAGATATACATGGACTGAAATGGTGACGGCGACGGTCAAAGGGTTTATCTCTTGATAATCGCTGTTATTCTTGCATTAGATACACTATACTTTTCATCAGGTGTGATATAGTCACTTTGTTGAAGCAGTTTAAAAAAACGATATGTGTGTATAGTTTCTTGTCACGTGCTGTTTGTTTGGAATACCATCTATACAAATTATACAAATCAGTCCTTCTGCTTGTCGCTGGCCGTTGCGGCCTGATACTGCAGAATTCGACAAAACACGTTTAATATCATTGCCCACTGCATCTGACTGAAATATAGATTGAACGGCAGTAATCCTTTCAAATTTCACGTCTAGCGGTTAGACGCTGCGACGACGTAAATGCGATCACGCGAGGTGTTCAAACTAAAATAGATAACTCTATATCTTTGTTGGAGGCCGCCGAGAATAAATTCTTAACTAATAATAGCTGAATGGCGTGCCTTGCTACACGAACGTCGCTCTACTCTCTCGCAACGTCGCGTCTATGTGGGTAACTCTCGGCAGCAAGAGAAGACTACCACGTGGTACAGTTTCCATATAAAAACATATTTGTTAAAACAAAAAAACAGACAACTTCAAAAGTAATTGATAATCGTAAGTCTGGCGATCCATACTGTTACTTTTCAAATCAGTGTAGTGTATATTGCGTAACATATAGCGTGTAGGCATTGACTACAAAAATGACAAAATCTGATACGTAGATTTAGGATCATCGTTTATTTTTTGAGTTAGTTGATTTTATTTATAAAAAGTTTTTATTTTACATCACATTTAGCATATTTATTGAGAGCAAGACAAAATTCTGATTTAAAATAAGCCCAGATACGATAAATATGCTGTATCGACGAAGGTTTTTTATTTGACCTTCAAGATACCTTAGTGTATATCAAATCATCAAGATTAGTCTACCTGGTACGGAGATATAGAAAACTATACATTTACGGTTGTTATTTGAGGCGTTATCGTCTTGATTACCGAAGACCTTCATCAGGATTGCAACATATTAAGAAAGGACCAACTTCATAATACACCCAATAGATTAACAAAATAATTATTCAAATCTGTCCAAAACGGTGGAGCTATCAGTGTACATACATAAAAAATACATACAGAAATACCTCTGTTTCGAAGTCTGTTAAAAATATTCTCTTTGACGGGATTTGACTTTATAATATGAAACAGTTATTCTAACATTTACCATCCTGACACGCCCTAAGTTTGTTTACAGATAAAACGGTATTCCTTTAAAATGCCTATAAGTATTGAAAGGAATGTAATCATTAGTCCCTCTATTTTTTTTTTAACTATGACATTATAAACGAATATTTGTAAGCTTGTTTGAGTTTGTAAGAGGTAATCTTCGAAACTATAAAAAATATTAATCAATATTTTAGTGTATATGAAACATAGGCATATCTTGTTTGTTAGGGAAATGGTACTTTCACGCTGTCGTTTTTTTATTATAAAATTATGATATGGTTTAAGTTCAATCATTTCCCAGAAAGTGCTTTACTGAGTTTAAACCCACTTTTACAATGTTGATGCAAATTTTTCAATTGTAAAGCATTAATAAATTCGTTTATTATTTATAGGCTAAACATGAGAATACAGGTAAGTATTTCATCGTTAACTACAATAATTTAACAATTACAACAGTGGTAATAGACGAAATCAATAACTATATTTGTTCTCTCTATATAAAAAAATATTGACGTCGCGCTTGATTAAGATTGCTTAAAATCCTACTGAGCATCATATACCAATGCAGGATAAAAATGCAAATATTGCACGTAGGAGTAATTATAATGATTTGAAAGACTGCTATTATTGATTTTAAAAATCTTGCTGAACTATTGCGTTTATATCACCTTTGACCTTGACTGGCAGTCTGATGCAGGTTCAAGACTCGTTGTTGTCTCGTTTTTTGGTTTTGCTTTAGCGAAACTTTCTCATTCAAGAACTTGAGAAGTACTTAGTACTTTCACAGAAATAATGAAGTAAATAAGTTTGCTGTGGTGTATCATTCGATTTCTCGAGGAATAGAAATTGTTGTATAGTTTAACATTCAGGGTTTCATTTGAATAAAGATTACTTCGCGTATTTTTAGTATTTTACGTTATGATGACACGGAAAGCTATGTAATATAATATGGAAAGTTGTTTTATATTTATACGCAGTATTAATTAATTATGAAAACATTTAATTACATAATCCGTCTACGCACTCTAATTAAAATTATCTTATTTGTTTTTGGATAAGTACGAAAGTGAAGTTAAAGAAACTAGAAAGCCAAATTCATGGCCATAATTTTTAAATTTCTATTTTATTTCTTACTAAATCACTTTGAAATTCTTCAGTATAACTACTTTTTAAATTGGTATCATAACGATTTTAAGGTCAAGAGAACGTGCTGTTTGACCAGCTAAATGATTTGCCATTCGCCATGCCTTTTTGTTATTTATCGATGTACAAAAATATTTCTTGGTACATGAAAAAACGGATTCTTGGCTGCATTTCATCAAAACATTTGTTTATAGCTGCGTTTGAGAAATAAAAAATTCTATAAGTCCATTTTATTTTAAGAAACGCCGTTACATAATAATTTTATTACATCAATCGGACGCCTTTAGTATAAACATACGTGAAAAACGTAGGTAGTGCCTCTAGTAATCAGTCACAGTGATTCGCTTAGGTCAGTTGCGTTCATTCCATAGATGCATGCAAGCATTGCATGCTCTTATGTTAAACAAGTCTGGATAAATAGCTTAAAGTTAAACAAAAAAAGGAACTGTTTATATTCGTATCTATTATATATTCACGCCATCTATCTTTCCTATGAAAGCAACATAATAATAACTATCATAATATTTACTATCATAATATAATATTCAAATGAATTACGTGAATTATGCCTACCCTGTCAAAATACATTATGCACGTTACTGGCTTTTATGTGTCGCGTTTGAAGTTCAACCCATGTAGGTCTGTCCAATTGATAAGCCTTTCGCCATAGTAATATTATATATAGGGCGACATAGCGGTCACTGCCAGTAAATTGGCATCTCTGCACAGTCACCTTTGTTTTTGGATTATATTGTACAACTTGGAGCTTTTGGAATTTGGGAACCTTTAAGAGAAGGTTGAATAGGGGATTTGTTGGGTGGACGTGGTCCATCATCGGCTCCATCTTTACAATCACATCATCATTCTCATCATTCAATTCTTGTCATTTTCTCATCTTTTTTTTTTATTTTTCCATGAGGTATGATCGAGATTAAGCATCTGCCTGTGAAGGATAAAAACTTACTATCAGATAAAGCGTAACCATTTTGCCAGTTGAGTATAAAAATAATGATGTTGTTTCCTATATAGAGTGTGTTAAATTAATAGTAGGTTATATTTGTTTGTTAATTCAAAAGGTGGCGTTGGCAGAGAATTAACAAACGATATCGTTTCGTTACACACGGTCATATACAGTCTGCCAATATATTAAAAAAGGGGTAGCGACAAAGCAACTGTTTGTTTTATTGAATCACATCCCGAGTTGACAGTGGTGACATCTATACTAGTTTTGTTCAGAGTGATAAGACATAAATTTTCGATGAGTCGGTTTCATGCACATACATAGATGGGAAAAATTTAATCAGATTAATAAAAATGATTACGATTACATTTTACATTTTTTACCATTAATATGACTGCATTTTGCTCATCTGTGTTTTAAACACTACAGAATCCCAGATTGCATACACATTTAAGATTTCTTAATGTTTTAAATTGATTTAATCATGATTACACAACAAGAAAATACGACTACATGTGCACAAATACATAACTCGGAAGTTGAAGACGTAGTTCTTATAAACCATTGAGTCGGATTACATTAAAATATTATTCCTTTTATTTAACTTTTCTATAGTACGATTAAAGGCGGTGTCCAATTTGTAACAGCTCGCCAACAAAGTAGTTGTTTCCAGTCGGATACAAATGTTGTTATTACGCGTTTATCGTAGTCTTGCTTGACTGGACTCGCCTCGAACCGGTTGCACCGAAGTTGTTCCGTGCCGTTTTTAGTAGAGCCACCACACCCCCGTTGCCGCTGCGGTTTTTATTGAAACTTTATGTATGGTCGTGTGTTCCGAGGATCTGGCTACGCTGGTCAGGAGCCTCCACATGACAGGTCTTTCTCGCAACACGCACATGCGGCTTGAACGTTTGGGGAACGATGCGCGTAGGATTTATTTTTATTTTAAGTTGTTATATGTGAGAAAATTTACGAAAGTTGTATTTTTAGTTTACAAAATATTTCATATGAGTGTTGAGGAGGGAAAATTCCACATTCAGTCCGATAGATCTCTTATGTATATTACCTATTACATTCAATAGCCATTGTGATAACGTAAGTTCTTTTGACAACTAAGTGTAAACACAGACTGAAGTAAGCGCTTCTGAAAATATACATCAGATACCCGTAAATAGATGAAAAAATACACTTCTAAAAAATAATTTATTCTTTTGGCATATCAAGGTTTTTTTTATATTTTCAACTAGGACAAACGGCTTTAAATGCAATTTATCAAAAACCCTACCTACCTATTTCATCCTAATAGTAAAGAAGCGAACGGTGTTGTTTTACTTTGTTAACATAAATTATCTCTTGACAATTGCACACATCTAACGACTATGTCCAGTGTAATGGGGACTGTGTTTCGACCTTCGCGTCCGTGTAAGCAGTGATCGTCAGTGACGCAGGCAGGCAGCATGCCAGCACGTTGATGGAACACTGACTGACAGACGGATCCTTCAAATATAGTATAGATATTGTTATAATAATCGCTGTGATCTGCTTTAAACGTTTGTTGCTAAGGCTAACTAACTGTAGGGAGAAGCGCCCAGATTCAGAAACGTTCCTTAAATATCTAAATGCTTTTAACATGAATGAATCATTTTGTATGCAATTGAGAATTAATTTGTGCTTAAAAACTTAATTTAAGTAGCATCTCTGTAACTGGGCCAAATACATTATTCTGCGAACGTACTATACGAAACAGGGCTTATGCAAAATTAAGATTGTAATAAGTGAGTGAACGCTAGTAGAAAGACTAAAATCTGAGACATTGACATGAGTTATCAAAATATGATGTTCAAAGGGAAATAAGAAAGTTTTATGCTGATTCGAGATTAGTATATTTTACATATAAATAATACAATAATACTGAATAATTCTACGTTTATATTTTACGTGTTGAGAAAAAAAGCTAAACCTTAAGGCACAATAAAGTAAAATTTAATTTGATTCTACATATTATATAATAAAATTTACATTAACACTTTTATAATGAGATTAAAAACTAGGCCTACAAAATGGGACCTCCAAACCAGTATGAAATCACAAGGTTGTCGTGTATTCAGTAACCCAATTAAGTGCAGTTCCTACTCATTAAGAAAAAAAACGTGTCCTATTTTTTTTAGGTAGACACGTTTGCTTATTTTGTTTAAGATCATTGCAATAGACGAATACAACTGCTCTAGGTTATATTATTTGAAAGTAGGGTTATCCGACAGATATCTACGGCTATCGACATAATTCCCTGAATTAGCAAGCTGAAGTGGTATTGGGTTAGGCACATATCCTGAAGAACCGATGATTGCTGGAGTAGACAAGTCCTGGAACGGAGACCGTTAATCTGCCAACATAGCGCGGAGCGCCTTCGGCAATATGTAGCGTATATAAGTGAAATGTGGCCAGAAAAAGTAGTTTCTCTATTCTGTTGAAACTTTTTTTTATTACTTATAAACGAACGTTTGACCTCAATCACACCTGGTGGAAGGTGAAGATAAGTTCGATGATGAAACTCATCCACCCAGCAAATGCCTATTCACTCTTCTATTAAAGACTCCCAGGCCATAAGAAAGCGGAAATACAGCAGCTGGAAGCATATTCCTCTCCTTAGATGTTCGCATGATGAATGTAGAAGTGAATCTTTTCGTGCGGATATAAGGAACATCCACCACATACGGATGGTATCCAACACGATGTCTAGTGGTATTGATAAACGTTCCAATGACAGTAATAAAGACAATGTAAGTTCATAGAAATGAAATATTGTACGCAATAAAGATAATGAAGTCTACATTCGTAGCACCCCATTTGAAGTATACAAACATAATGTCTATAGTTTATGTTTGGCTTCCCGATTTATTTTAGATAGGTCGTTTCGGACACTTCATTGTTATAGGCTAAATATTTAATATAAAGGTTTTTCAAACAATAAACTAACAACGAGGTAGATATAATTCAAAATGAAAACAATTATATTTATAGCGTGGGTTGAATGTGACCTGTCTAAAGTCCTAAAATTGACCTTATAGTTCCTACGCACTTGAAATAAAATTATACCCTTGTGTGGGCTTTTGATCGATAGTTGGTAGGTGAAAACCGTTTGCACGTTTCAAGTGCGACATGAATCATGAATTATTATCATATATGACAGTTTGTAGTTTGCTAGAAAGATTCCTAAAATTGGTAATGCCGAGTCACTACTAGTTTAATAATATTGAGACGACTAGGGTACTTGATAAGCCTTATTTTCTGCTTACTTGATTTGAGAAGAAATTTTGTATATAACATTATTGTCATAATTTTTGTTACTTTTTTTTAAGTCCCTTTTTTAACCCGGGAGAATCCCTAACGGACCTCAGGGGGCGATGAGGGTTGCCCCCCGGTGTGTCGGACTTGCACCGACTAAAACCCCCGGTGTGTTCCTTCTCCCGCCTGCCGAGTGCCAAGGGCAAGGCTGAGCCATCTTTCTCAGCACCCGGTGACGTCCAGGCTCTCTGCAGGCCTTTTTGAAGTCTCAATCTTCTCTTTGTTTTGAAACTAGTATTACTGGCAATGTTATTTTTGCTATGTTATACGTTGCTGATGTATATTTTTTAAATGCCGTATATAATGTACCTTTTACGGTATTTTATTAATGTGGCTTATAAATTAACACTCAAACTTAATAATCGCCAAGAGAACATTTTGCAGTCACTGGGAACTTTCATACTTTGTCCGCGTCCCGAGTGACGAGTTTTATTGTGATTGCTTGTTACGTAGCCTCGTATCCAAATTGGTTCGGCATATTACTTCATTTAACGGGGGATGGTGTGATTGCGGCAGTTGTTTAATATGAAATTGTTTTACTGCTATTACGAAAGTTAATTGCTGATTCGATGCCACTTGTGTCTCTTGTGAATTACCTTGTTATTTACTTAATAATATTGTATCGTTGCGTTAAAAGTTGATTTGTCATGTGTATTGGATATAAATTTATATATAAGTATGTCATGATATATGTTAGTTTAGTGCTAAGTGGTTATCCACCTTCCTGATGCTCAAAGAGGATTTCCACCGGGTGGCATGTCAATGCGTGCAATAGTCGGTAACAGTTGTTACTTTCTTGGACTTTTTCAAAATTCCCTTTGTTGATGTTATCTGGGAAAAGAAACACCAGGAGAGAGGTTGAAATATTTATCACTTAACTATCTATCTAGCTAGAGCTTTTATCCCGGGACCATGAAATCGCGCGAGTCTCGACGATTATTATTCTATTTTTAAGTTCAAGTCCCGGGTCTATAGAGACTTGAGACTCGAAAAAAAAAAAACAAATAATTATCATCTCACTACGTAAACATTTTTTTTATCAATTATAAGAATTACAGACTTAAAATATACGTTTTAAGTCTGTAATTCCATGGAATTTTAAGTCAGAGTCACGTTTTGGTGCAAAATTCTTCAGAAAACATCAAACTGTTTAATATAACGTCAAGTTTTAACACACTAATTCGAGAAGTAAGTCTCGTAAAAAATAAGTAAATAAGTAATAAGTTCTAGGCATAGATGGGCAAAATGTAATCAGATTAATAAAAATGATTACGATTACATTTTACGTTTTTTACCATTAATATGACTGCATTTTGCTCATCTATGTTTTAAACACTACATAATCCCAGATTGCATATACATTTATGATTTCTTAATGTTTTAAATGGATTTAATCCTGATTATAGAGCAAGAAAATTAAAATTACGACTACATTTTGTAATCGTTATTCATTAATCTGATTACATTTTACTTATCTCTGGTTCTAGGACTGGAAACGTTACCAAGCTCCGGAGCCCTATATGTATCATTTAAGTAGTCAGTTTATCCGTTCGTTATTTTATGTAATTCCAATTTATGATAATTATAATGCCGAATCCAATTAAAACATAATATATTTAATTATGCTAATATTATAAACTCGCTTTTATAATCATTTAATTATATTACAATATATTAAGTCACAGGTCGACCTTAGTGTATACTGAAACCTGTTTATTGAGCCGTCAGTTAACTCTCGTTTAACATCAGCGGTTCCATTTTGCATAAGCGTGTAGAGAGAGGAAATGTTAATTAGATCTAACTGTATCCTGCTTAAGAACGTTTAGTTATAAAGTCTTGCTGTTATGGCAAGCAATAACACGTTGGTAATTGGAGAGTACGTAGTCAAAGGACAAGGTAATTTTAAATAACGCACTCATACCGACACCATTAGCGCTAATGATCAAGTGATTCTAGCATTTAGATTTCTGTTAAAATATAATTGCTGATTAATAATTATATCAACTTTTAAGAATAATTAGTATTAATTGTAATTTATATAAAAACACTTATCAATATGTAATACTTATGGATAAAAATAAATAATTAATGATTATTAATTATATCAACGTCTAAGAATAATTAATATTAAATGCAATTTATATAAAAACACTGACTTATATCTAATACTTATGTAGAAAAGAAATTTATTCACATATTTTTGAGGTTTTTGAAGCAACGGTATACATGTATGATAAATATTGTATGACTAGATTCGCGATTAGTTAAGTTTTATTTTAATACAAAAGATTGAGCTTCGCACTACTTTGGTACGATTATGTAATATTTCATCATTATTAAAATTATGCTCAAACTTGAAAGCGTTTTCGTGATTAAATCTAGGCTGCCTGATGATGTAGTTTTGGTTTTGAACCACTGGCGATTATATATAAAAGCGAAAAAATTAATGATGCTGATCATGAATAATGAGACTATAAATAAATGTTAATTTTTCCTTTGCTTGTTTTAATAACGAGATTCTCATGTAGATTTAGTTGTTATGTAACCTTGCTTTGATATTGTTAATATAGTGATAATAATTATAAAGTTGCTAAATAATACGTTTCTTTTTGTATAAATATTTTACATATTTCTGAAGTGACTAAAAGGTATTCTTTCGTTGGCTATTCGAATAATACTTATTGTTGTCAATTTTTCGTAAGCAACTTCAGATGATTTTATTTTATTTGGTTTTAAATTACTATTTTATACTACTTTGTTTTGTTTTCAACTTTACTTTGAATATTTGTTGTTGTAAAATAGAATAGAATTGATTGCAAACCGTACTATAAATAAAATGTATGTTATTTACATTGTATACCATTAAAATTTCCTAAATAAAATTTAATACTTAAAATATATAAAAATGTTTGTGCATTATAATACGTTAATTAACTATTCTTGTGAATTATTCCATAATAAGCAGGTAGTCTTTTTTAGATTGTAGAATAATAAAAAGGGCTATTATTAAAGGGCACTAGAAAGAGAACAACAAACATGTTTGATTTGATCGATATATTCTATGTGTGTTATTCGTTAGCCTTCGGCTATGTGTTTTAAATATACGCGATATGATAAGGTCATGGGTCGTAGCGTGACGGGCACATTGTTGTTTGTATACTTATGTATGTTATTCACTGGTAACATTCAGGTGGGACGTGATTTGTACGTTTGTGTATGTGGGACAATTGTGTCGATAGCGATCTAGACTTTCGATAAGCGACATTTTTATCTGTAAAAGATGCTAGGACTAATAACGTTGGATACAAGCTCAAATTGTTTATGTATATAGAAATGGTATTTCTACTGTTCAAGGTTTACTGCGAAAGGGATTAATTAGCTTGACGTCATGAAATTCCAAGTATTTAGCTTTATAGCAGCTTAATTTATTTTTATTAAGTACGGTTAATTACGTATTACCTTAGAAGTAATAAAAAAAAATGCGCGTTTGGAAACAATATTTTTTTTGTCATTATATCTTATATTTTTAGGAATTCGCGACTAAATACAAAATGCGAATACCGTAGAATTAATTCAAATTTTAAACGTTATACTGAATATGCTATGTATATCTTGTACGAATAAGTAGAGATACCGATGGCTTTTAGTTATATTTATAGATATGGACAGTCATCCAGTAGGATGATATTTTCTTTATGACACCGTGTACATAATGTACCAATAAATAATCAAATTACCAGCGACCTAGTTTATACAATTCCATCGTTGCGTGCTATTATCATCGTGTCTGTGTTGAGTCGTTCATTTGGCACTCCCCGAGGTACCGGCGGTGCTGTGGCGCGAACGAAATTATTTCCCATTTTCCCTGAAACCTCACGGAGAGGGTCATTACCATTATTTCTGTCATCGCTCAATCTGACAGCTCTGAAATTGCGTGTCTGCGTATGAATAGTGACGATGGAAATGGGATCTTTATCTCTTACGCAAAGACTCATGGGTTGATATGTATCTATTGTTATGTACGGCCACCATCTCTATAGTCTTGTTAAGCCGTGGTGGCTGCCGGCAGAATAGAATAGCACCCCCCTCTTCTTGCTGAGGTGTCGTAAAAGGCGACTAAGGTATCTCTTTAACACCGCAATTCAACCAGGTGTTCAGAGAAGGAAAACTCGACCAAACCTGCATCCTGCTCCCTCCCGATCGTACTGGTTCTCCTTTCCATCAGGCCTGAGGGAGCTCGGACGAGAGAGTGCTTTTTTGGCTGCGCGTCCAGTTATGCACTTAAATATCTCCTGCGCAATTGACTGTTTCTGAAAACTGGACCTCGAATTTCTTAACCGGTGTTGAAACAGTCGCCGTGGCCGAAACCGGCTAGGACATCATCATCATCATCAGTCTTGTTAGTTGTGACTAAATACATAAACATTGTGGATTCAATTTTTGTAAGGCAAAATTAATTCTTTGATAGTTTGAAATTAAATGAAATATATTTATTTTCACCACAAACTAACAAAATACTAGAAATTCAAAAGCAGTAATATTTCTGTTACAAGACAACAACATACAGAAACAAAAGAAAAACAAAAATATATTAACATGGCGAAAATGAGACCTCCATCAGCTTAAAGCCACAGAGGAAGTCTCCAGCGCTGATTTTCGTGGAGGGGAGTTTGTTTTTTTATCTTGGCAAAAATTCTTATGGCCCTCTGTCTCGAATATGGAGGGATAGTGCCGAAGTCATACTGACGAAAAATTCCTGGGATGCTGCTTGGCGAACGCCTGATGCTGAGTCATAGAATTCATGGTTCCTCCGATGAGATAATTTAGTCTAGTTGGGTTTTACTGGGTTAGAGAATGGACGTTTAGAATTCTTGATCATTATTGAACTAGTTTTAGGTACACAATAGTTTGTAAAAAGTCTAATATAATGTGGATTGGTTAATTATCTCGAGTGACGTGAAGGCCAATTTTAAACAGTTGTATAAAAAAACAAGGAAAAAAATACAGATATGAAAAATTAATTTTATATGTTGACACAATGGCTGGTTGTGTGTGGTCATAATACAGTATTTAAATATTTAAGAGTTTCAAGGTAAAACCTTAGTCTGAAAACAGGTAAATAGCGATTTGCATTGTTGGTTCAATCGTGACTTCTCTAATTACACTATTCTTCATTGTTTATATAATAATACTCAGTAGAAATTTATAGAAGTAATTAAATACAAGAAGTCACGTATATACTTTTGTATAGAAACAAAAAGACAAAACACTTCGTGATTTCTTTGCTATTTCATGCACACGTTGATATATATTTTTTAATTGGACTGATATATTTAAATGAAAAAAATCCTAGGCTTAAATTATACATAAATAAAAATACAGCCTTTATGCACACAAAATTTATACAATTATAAATTAATTCAAATTGAATTTAAATATATATATATATATATATAGTTCTATTTGAATTTTGCGTATAGTACAACGAAAAATACTACTTGTATAAATATACGATCTGACAAATGTTTTATATGGTTAAAAGTATAACATTCTTAAAGTATTTGTTTAATGTCAACAGTATATTACTTACAGCCATATTTTATAATAAGAAATAATGTCAATGCGTTTGTTATAAATCAGTAAAAGTATACAATTCCATTATCATTAGTAGTTTCCAATATAAAATATAATAAGCTTTGATTATAGTCGTCCTGGGAGTAATAACATTATTTAGTATGCATTCCATTTGCGTGATGGGAATAAATTATGGCCCGCTAGCAATTCCACAGTTATTAGTAATGTATGGATTAAACTTTAATCTCGTATTATTTACAGCCAATTAATTAACCATATTTGGTAAAAATCGCAAAAAAGAGAGTTTATATGTAGCTGATTTATATTTTTGATATCTGTATGAGAGGGAGGCGGTGTGCAGTTTCCGGCGCAATATCTGAGGTAGGTTTTGAAGGAGTGGGCTTTTTACTCCTACACCTTCCAGAGAGGCAGCCTCAACAGGGCTTTTCGCTACCCGGGCGTCTGAATGAATTTGGTTTCCTAGGCCCAGGTGGAGCGATTAGAGGGACACTCTGGGGGTTTTAAGTCAGGAGGAGGAGGAGGAGTAAGGAGGAGGACACACCTGGGTCGCTGCCCTCACAGCGTCCCTGATAGCCCTATGTCGGATTTACCCCAGGATACAAAAAAAATAAATTGATATCATTCATAGTATAAATCAAAGTGTCTAATTTTGTGTGTGTGTCCGAGTGTACGCTTATAACTTCTAAACACACACCATATCATAATGCGGTTTTCACCATCATTTAGGACGTGTTTTCCGCATGATTTATGAGCATAATGCCTTTATATTAATTCTAAAAATAGTAAAGAAATCGCTCACATATGTAGATCGACGGGGTTAATAGTTGTAACATATTATTAATTGTAGAAAACTGAGAAATTGTATTAGGAGAGAAAAGAGTTATATATGTGTAGCTTTTGCAAATAATATCAGAATCGCATTGCATCATTTCGTGTTCGGTCTAAATATTTTTCTTTATTGTTTGTTATTCCTTGGCTTGTAACAGTCGTTGATGTAATATGTGGAAACCGTAATAACATGTTGATTGGATATCGTTGGTATTTTTCACGGTGATCTGTAAATAGCTTTCATAATAACATGGTAAACATTTAGTAGAAAATGATTTTGTGAGAGTATATGTAAAAATGTGTTATTATAGCGACCAAAAAAATGTATTCGTGGGCTGATAGCGCACATTCCTCGCCGGGTCCGTAGGAAGTATACGGATACCCAGGCCCGGCGAAGACGAAGAGAGTACATAGTTGGCACCCCGGTGAATTTAGCCGGTGCAAATCCACCACTCCCCTGACGGTCAGAAGGGATTAACAAAAAAAAAAGTGATACAGCAGATTGTGTTTCTAACCCTACTGAAGATGCTAGATTTTGTGTTCGAGTCTTGGTAGCGATAAAATTTACTTTGATGAGCAAATTAATCTGTTACTAGTTAATCTCAGCTGTGTATATATATGTATGTGTAATGTGTTAAGTATGTATATCTTTCTCTAGTACCAAGTAGCGCAAATTTAGTTAGGGACTAGTTCAATGTAAATATAACATGATATAATATTAAGTATGTAATATATTTACACTTTTTATTCTTTATTTCAGGTAATGAAGACACTTCATCGTCTATTTTGAAAACGAAACTGGGAATTATATGAGAGGTAAATTTTCCGAAAAATTACAATCCATTATCGTGCAATAACGTTGTTTGGCTTGATTAATTGGCACTTACACTGGCGTGCTAACGTTTGTTTGCGTTACTGAAGGCTATTTAATCATTTGTCACAAACTAATATGAAAACATTCTTTGATACAACAAATGCGCTTTTTAAGTTTATAATATTAGTATTTTAGATCAATTAAACTTCCTATCTGTTTCTCACTAAAGTAGGGGGATATAGTGGGTTTTAACACATTGCACATTGTACGAGCTTTGTATTTGTTAGAGTTATTTGTATAGTATATTTATATCTTTTGAAGCAAAGTTTTACCATACCTAATGTGCGGCTGTAAAATTGTTAATTACTGAAAATGCTTGTCATTTCCTGATCGCGCTAAAAATGTTCGTTTTTTTTCATTGACAAGCCCTAGTTGTTCATTGCTACCATACACTAATTGAATACTATATAAAGAAAGGCATGTTTAAATGTGACGGTAATTTATATCAAAATGAAACGGTTAAAAGGATTAATTTACATGATATTTTCACTAGTGTTACAAATACCCGTTTGATTCTATTGAACGTAAATGAAAAGGTTTAACCATCCTCGTATGTTAATATTCATATTTGCTGGTAGGATCGTTAATTACGCTTCTGTAGATATTATAAGATCGAATACAGATCCGTAGCATAGATGGGCAAAATGTAATCAGATTACTAAAAATGATTACGAGTAAATTTTGCGTTTTTTATCATTAATATGACTGCATTTTGCTCATCTATGATTTAAACACTACAGAATCCCAGATTACATACACATTTATGATTTCTTAATGTTTTAAAAGGATTTAATCATGATAACAGAGCAAGAAAATTAAAATTACGACTACATTTTGTAATCGTTCATCATTAATCAGATTACATTTTGCCAATCTCTGATCCGTAGAATATGCAACTCTTTGTGATACCTTTTTTTGACGAGTTGTGGATGTCAGTTGACTCATAATCTATATGTATGTTTATTTTGTTGTCCCGATTTGTGTGGGGTTTCCTTTTTAAGTCTTGCATATTTCTAATCAAGTTCTATGTTCGATTATTTCATCTGCGTTGTTCTAGGCGACAAATTAGGGATAAGACAATTTTTTTTTACAGTGACCATATAGGTTATAGATTATAATAATAATATTCTTAATACCATTAATATCCGAAATAAATAATATACATTAATTATGAAATAATTACCAATTGTGTTAATCTTTATATATAATTTAAAAAAATCGAAAGATATTCTTTTTTTCTTACCGAGCATTCTTTGGTAACTTTTTTTCATTTATTCTTTTGAATAAATAATTAAATGACCAAACTTTCTTAAAGCTATACCTGGAGTTATTTGAATCCAATCCATAGTCTATGCCTTTATCGAAATCGTTTTTTTTTTTTGGTTTTTTTATATTCGTATTCCTGTTTGATGCTATATCTAAATCATTTTATTTCTAACAACCCCAACAAACTTATTAAGTATTACATAATTTTTATATAAATCTTAATTTTGTTCCATAATTTACCTAGAACAAGCTAATTTTGTTTTTTGTATCTTATTGACGTTCGATAATGACTACTTTTAATTAATGTTTAGTATTAATTGTTTTCGTAATTATTTGAATTGTTGTCTTTAATCATCTTATAGTTTTAAACATGTTATGAATAAGGTTTTTTACCTTTGTTGAACGATAATGACTTCTGAATTTGTTCATGTGGGTATATATTTTTTTCCATTATTTAACATTATTCGATATCCTCGGTAGAAGGATATTTGATGGTCAATAGCCAAAATTTCTTGCGATTCCGTACTGTTCTTTAAGAGGTAATTTAACCCTGTTCACTATATGATATCGTCCCGTTCTTTACTTTGAGTTCTCTTCACTCTCCTTGGGATTCACTTCTCCAGAATCTTGCCTTGAATGAGGAAAGTGATGATAGACTTCTATTTGCATGCTCCAAGAAGACTACGTTTCGTCTTATGACAGCCGACAACACACAGTCTCTTATGCGGTTGCTTATTGCGTTTACTTTGGCTTTATTGTTGGCATATAGTTTCTGTTATTGTATTCTTCAAGTAATCATTCGGATACTTAGTATTTTCTCTGTAATTTATTTAAAATTGCCAGATGTAGTGTTCTGGATTGGTCTTTAAGTAACTCTAGACAAGGGAACTAATTAGGCGAAGTTAGTATAACCAATACAAATACTTGATTTGCTGTATATTGGCACTTATTATTGCTTAATTAAGGATAAAATATTGTATATAATTATTAATGTGTAGTTGCAAATTGTAATATATTATTTATTATAATGAGAATAGAGGTGGCAATTGCATACCAGTTTTGCCATATTAATTAGTGCTGATATTATTTAGTTAAAGTATTATGTATTATTCAAGTGATTATTATAAGTACTATAACTTTAATCGTACTTAATAAATATATCGAATACAGTATGAATTAATAATTAGGTGTTTTTATTATGCTATAATTTTATTCGGTTATATGAAATACTTTCGGGTTATGTACTTACTTACATGGTGTTATTATTTTTCATTCTGTAGCTTATAATTTTGAAATGTAATTATTCTAATGGATTCTATTTAAGTCTTGCCTTCGTTTGGTTCGTCTACCAATCTCGATAAATTACTAAAACCCCTATAATAAATTGCTTGAAAGCGGTTAGGCAGTTTATAATTACACTTTTGTCGCGTAAATCCTAATTAATTGGAGTTCGTTTAAGACGGGGTTTTTCGAAGACCATAATTAAGTTTTAATTGTGTAATACTGTTATTATGAAAACAAAAAAGAAAAGTGCGTTGATTTTCATTAAAATAAGTGTACACGTAATAACTTTGATTTAGGTTAATTTATTTGTATTTAGGCTTTAATAACATTAACGATATAATTAATTTTCCTTGAAAAATAAATTTTAATATAGGATTTATTTTGAGTTATTTATGTGTTACAGTAAGTACCTGTGTGATTTTTGAAGGGAAACTGATTTATAATTACAAGACTGAGAAACAAATGCCTTTTTAAAAGAATCTAGGCTAGTTGAAGTCAGTTGTTTAAGCACTTTGGACTATGAACAGAGTCATACGCGTTACACATAAAAAAAGAACAGAAAGTAATTAGCAACTTAGTATTTAAGTGGGACTTAAAAAGTTAGAAAAATATTTAGAGGACTTAGAAATAATAAATTCATGATTTAGATCAGGACATTACGCCATAAATAATATATGCTTGAAGATATGTAATATAAGAATCGTTATTGATCACATCAATTGAATCTAAGATGTCATAACCATCGAACTCGAATGCTATTTTTAGGTATTTCGATACGTATCGCTAATATGATAGTCATATATATAAAGTACTTTCGTGTAACAACACATGCTTTTAAACGTACAGTGAATACAATAACTGTGTTTACTTAGGTACCTTGGGTTAAAGGGTTAAAGATATGATCTTGATAAAAGCATATTTTACTTTTAGACAAATCAATTTCTCGTTGTGTGAATTATCTAAACTAATAACATTTTTTGATAATGAAAGCAACTAGGAAAAAAATCAGAAGCTCTCATATTTCCGAGTATAGAATAATTCAAAATTAACGTTAAAAAATTACTAATTTCAATTCTGGGACCAGTTTTTGTGAACGTGTACTTATTATGTAAGATTATCTTATTACAAAGAAACGAAAATTAAACTTGACGTGCCGCAGGCGAGTAATTTAATAGCGTTGAAGTGTTCACTTGGACATTATAATATTCTTCACGTTCTTTTGGAATACAATGTCGCTCAACGTTAGGCCAACGTGGTATTTGTAGGAGGTCGTTAATTAATCAAATTGGATGGACTCGTGACAGGCCGCCGTGACGTGGGCGCCGGTCCACTCGCTTGCTAAATGACTACCAGAATTCTTGTCTCCTACTAATATTATAACATTGTTTGTGGTGAAGTTCTGTTATTTTTAGATAAGTAAAAGACAAGTGGGATCGACTATTTAGAGGCTTCAAAGCGACTAACATCCAAAACTTAAGACCAGGTGATATTTCCGTAGCATATGTCAATCCTATATATTTTTTATCTTTCTACTATCGTTACTGATGATATGATGTTACTTTGTCTTGAGAAATTAAACTTTAATCGATCATTAAAAAAACCGTTAATATATTTTGTGCACGTAATCAGATGAATTTTATTTGACCGATCTTTACGAGGCTCGAAGTTATATTACCTATTTTTGGACCTAAAAAAAGGGTTTATATTTCAACACATCAGAATAGGTACGACCGTAAATAGTTGATTCAATATATATGTTAGGGATCGATATAAACGTGATTGCAGAACAACATGCATGATTAAATTTAGTTGGACAGAAATAAAGCTTAACTTAAACTTTCCATAGTCGGCTCCATCCTACAATAAAAAGACTACACTTTTTAAATACATTATTAAACTACCAAATTGATATTTGAAAGTTGTTAACTTTGTCCATAATCGAGAAGCTCGTAATTAACTCGGTCAAGACCAGAATGCGCACTTTAACTGTATATTGGTAAAATTATGTAATCTGAATCAACGTTTTTTATGGGCCGAAATCAAATGTCAAATCAAAATTTAAAAGCAGTTGGCTTCATGCTGATCAAATGTTTAAATAATTAATAATAATATATTGTCACGCCATATACCTTACGGGGTGAGCAGAGATACATTAGTGGCTGTATCCACTTTGCGCTTACGTGTGATTAGACACCACATGCTTACCGATGTAGGAAACATAGTGAGGAAACGTGACTAAGCATCTTGAACCGCTCCAGTTGTTCAGAGATATTGCCTCACTGAGCGTTTTCTACCGTCTGTATCATGGCGAGTGTTCCGAAGAGTTGTTTAACCTTGTTCCACCCTCTCCTTTCCTGAATAGAACCACGCGCGCGGGTTTACGCAGTCACAGCTATACGGTGTCTCACATCCCAGCTAGGACTAAGAAGTTCTCTAACTCCTTCTTTTGCCGTGTCGTTGGGGTGTGGAATGGTCTTCCAGCGAGCGTGTTCCCACCATCCTATGATATGGGATCCTTTAAGCGTAACGTGAAGAGATATTTGTGCAGGCCGGCATGATTGCTACGACTACCGTTGGGTTTTTCTTGCCTATCGATAGTCGTTAGCGTTTTTTTGGCTGCACCATGCTTACCATCAGGTATGGTGCAGTCACTGTGTCGAGTCAGAATAAAAAAAAAAAAGGAAACTCCCGTGGCATCTGTTAAATATGTCATATGTAAGTGCCCTGAGAACGGCGACCAGCTGCGCTACTGGTCACCTTGGGCACGTCGTATAAGCGCAAAGTGGATACAACCACCAATGTATGTAAATGTTTAACTTAATCTTAAACGTTTTTGGAATCTATCGATGCGCGACTATTTCTTAACTCTAATATTTAATTTGATTCTGTTTCGTGAAGTTTAATTCAAGAATATATCATTACGTTTTTATGCAGTTAGGTTAAATTAGTCCAAACACCTGCGGTAATCGTAATGGTCGCAGTCAATTCTCACAATGTGACTACAATGGAAATCGAAGTTATTCAATAGCGAGTAGCATATTGTATCAACAGTTCCTTGAAATTATTTTACGATTGAACATGTAACACTTCGCTGTATCTTTAGTCTGCCTTATTTGAATTTTTTTTGTTTAGTTATTGCTCAAATAGTGGTTAAAATTAGTAAAAGAGTCTCTTTTTTTATACTAAGCTGGTAAAGCAACATGCCAGTTCCTTAAGGGTATAACAACCAATTGCAACTATCAACAAACTGTTTAATGCCCGTCGATATTGACCGTGATAATGCTAGTTTGATCAAAAGTATCACACACTTTTTTTAAACATCCCATAAATCATGTAAAAGGGAATATACTGACGATACATCAGCAGCGGTACGAAGTGCACAACTTTGATTATTGATTAAAACACACTTTACTTCTCACATAAGTAATAAACTTTATATTGTAAAGTCTAGTCTACTAGTCTTTGTCTTTACTTAGTTTTTTAGTACTAGTCTTTGTATAGTAGTACTTTTTTTAGTATCTTTGAAAAATATTGATTAAAAACAGTGTTTAATGTCGTACTAACAGATAACTTTGTCTTATAATAATATGAAATATGTGTTTTTGTGACTATTGACTTTGATATCTGGCTAATAAAAGTAGTTTTACTCGATCAATGTTTAACTTTACTTAAGTTTGACTAATGTAGAATCACGTTGGCTGCAATATTCTAACGTTAAATACGTTCTTAAAATTTGGAAGGAAAGGGTTTTTTGTGTAATTACATAATTTCCCGGTAACAGTCACATTGTAAGCGATAGAACTTGGCATTTGAAAATCACAGACCGTAACGGATGGAATCTCTGATGCGAAATCAGTTCCAGATCACCGCGTTTTCGTTTTTGCATCTGCCACTCACCGCGGCTGACGTAATTCCTCACTCTTTATCAGCAGCTATTGAATCTTCAACCTGTTTTGTAATCAATCACCAGACGGAAGCGCCGACGGCGTCTTAGCGCGACAAAATATTTCTTCCTGATCAATGGGCTTAATCTTGGATCTCAAGTTTGCGTCACTGGCTCACTTCGCCATCTTTTGATATGTATTTACTTAATACGTATCACTGTATTTACCTGTAACTATTATTCTATAAAATATAGAAACGCTTCCTTAACGAGATAAAATAATAATTCATTATTACATAGTAAAATAATATCAGTGTCCAATATCACATCAAGTTATGCTTATTTACACTCTAAGCAGTGCTCATTATTTTTATTCGTTTAGAACTGGTTTTTACAGTAACGTTAATTATAATTTATGAAGCGAATCATAATCACATGATTCTCTTTGTGCTTCTAATTTGCTTATTGTAAAAAAATATTAGGACAATTTCAACTAGACAGTGTTAAATTACACCACCAGGCTTTGTATCGTCAGTTTCTAAGCTGGCTTCAACGTCGTCAGTAACCGCAATTTTATTAATAACGCTTAGGTTACATTTAGTATTGTGATAACTCGACGACATGCTAATGATCCAATATCCTTTACAATTTATAAGCCAGTAATTATCAAGCGCACATAGTTTTACTATATAACTGAACAAGCTGACCCGGCAAACCTTATTCTGCCATATAAATTATTTCTAGTGAATAACTTCTGTATTATAACATACAATTTTGGTCATAGTGGCTTCCACATAAAATGTACATATATGCTGTCGTGGACTTTTATTTAGAACTATTCAAGACAAACAATCCTACGGTACATCATCTTTGTGTAACTTCATTAGTTTAGTCAGTGTACGTCCAGATTGCTCTCAGAGGCCAGATTTTATTCCGACTTAATTGACATGTATCGTTATATTACGAGCAAAATTACATAAAATCATTACAAATTGCCTATATGTTATTCCGATTCAGATGTATAATCTATATTACTGTTAAAGTTTCATGCAAATCCGTCCAGGAGTTTTATCGTGAAAGAGTAACAAACATATTCACAAGCTTTTCGTATTTATAATATTAGTAGGATAGGATATCTTTATTGATAATGTACAAAAAAGTATGTGCTTAATTTCTGTCAGCCATCTAGTTATTTAAGTTACAAACAGGAATGTTTGAGTATTTATATTTTTAAGCTACAGCTGCCTTTAGCGATTGTGGCGGCCATTATCGTTACCCTCCTGTGCAGATAACATACCGCACTTGAGGTGCGTTATGCGGGTAATGCATGTTGTTTGACTGATTAAATATTTGGGGGAATATGTTTTTTACATTATCATTAGGGGAACTGTATTTGTAGACTCCACTGCACGATTTATGTTTGTCCTAACGTAGAATATACATATATTTTTTTTACTTTTTCTAGTTATATTTTAAAATAATATATTAGCACGCTATATCCCTTTCTCGGTGAGCAGATATAGGTTAGTTTATTTTTTAATGACTATAAATCTATATTTTCTTAAATCTCTCGGGTTTTGGCATCATTATAAATATTCTATAGTTATTTATTCTCGGAATAATCAACTTTAATTTTGTCACGTATAGACCAAATGTTGAGCCAAAGTTAATTAAAGTTATTTCGAGTTTAAGAATCGTTAAAAGTACTTAAAGCCACAAATAATTGATAAAGGTATTTTCGAAACGTTTTAGGTACTCTTTGTTTCGTTAGTAGTTCGTTAATATTTCCACAGGTTTTGTAAAGTGAAAGCATTTCGTCGTGCGTCACGTTGGGCCGACACAGGCGCAAATTAATTCAGCACCTGTGGGTTCTCCCTGCGGCGAGCGATGTTAGTTGAACGTTGTCGGGACTAGGGAACGGGATTCCTTTGACTTGTCGAGGGTTATTTCTTTAAATATTACTTGTTTCTTATATTAATTGATGTACCGATCATACTTCGTTATAACTCAAGTAAGTTTCTATTGACTGTATATATAATATTCTCAGGAACTACATACTAGGAAACTATAATTATACACTATATATTAAGGTATTATATGACTTTATCATCTATTTTTTTATATATTATCACACAAATTCTCTATTGGGGTAGGCAGAAAGAATGCCGATTTAATATCTTAGCAATCGTATATCGCCTCCTTGATATTTTTCGTCGCTCCAATACTTATTTATTCATACGACTAATTTGTATGTTTATTTCATCTCTATATATGCCCCAATTTATATCCATCGATGACTAAAAATTACAATTCATGAAACATAAGGCATATTGATGAATCAATTATAATGAAAAGAATAAGTCTTTGAAATAAAGCTTAGTAATGAAAATAGAGAAAAATATTGACAAATATGAAATTGATCACTAGTGGATTGAACAAATAAGGCGCTAAGATGACGCTTTATTAATCACTTCAAGCACTCACGTTGATTTTTGAAACCTTGGACGTTATCCTCATTAAAAACTTACAATATTAATAACGCAAATTAAGGTGTTGATATGAAAGCGGCGATTTTTGGTGTATTTCAATAAGAATTGTTTTAATACAAATCCAATGTTTTACCTTCCAGTGTGTAATGTGTCAACAATGTGATCAACAAGGTAACAGGTTCGGTCGGGTTGTTATTCAACATCCAAGGTCAATTAATCAGGAGCAATGTGAAATCAAGGTTGTCTTAATTCCGCCGCAGTATTTGAAGGCTGATATAAATGTATGTATGCTGGTAAATTCTCTCTGTTTCGACGGCCGTTTTTTCTCTAAATACATAAAACTACTAGCAGTAGCGGCCCTGGCGTTATCCGGTAGAAAAACCCTTTATTTTATTCCCGTTAGAGGTGATTTATTAAAAACGTTAAAACATATTTTTCATTACTAATTATAAAGTTTAATTCCAGTTTTCCTAGTTTTCACTTCAAAATTGACGGATTTTCCAACAAACTTCAACCTTTATGAAGCAGCAATGATGTCAGGCATGTGTTTCGTTCGGTCAGCTTTGTATCAAGAGATTATAATATCTTTGACATATTTCTTCATGGTGATACTAGCGGATCCGGCATGCTCCGTCTATTTGAGATTTATGCTCTAAATTGGCGTATTTTCTATTTCATCTTTTTAGGGTTGAAATATAAAAAAAAACGGTTTTAGTGTTTTTTGTTACAATGGCTCGGCCAAGTGACTACAGTGCACCTGATTGTAAGTACAGTGTAGTCTAAGAACGAAAGCGACTATTATAGGACGAAAATCCATTTATAGTCTCCGTCGTCATGTCGGCCCACATATATACCACGACTGTATATCTCTAGGTATATGAGTTACTGGATATACACAGGCTGATCGCGAAATGCGACTTGCCGAAGCGAGTCACTATGACGGTCTTTACACTCGTGTACTGTGGTCAAGACCCAGTTCGGGCAATCGCCCTACAAAACCTAGTGGATGTCATGCTTTTGACTTCAATAGCTTAGGATCTGCGATGTAAGTCAATCAGGACAAGACTTTTATAGATTATTTAACTATTCTATTTTTCAACATACTGAGTATGACATGAATTTCATTGTAAAAATGTTGCTCCATTAGTTCCATTCTTTCCCAGTAACAACGTTATAAAGAAAGAAAGAACCGTTTTAGATCGTTACGATATATACTAAAATGGAAATAGCCTGATTGATAGCGCCGATAACTCTAGCCTGCTATTGTTCATTCCTGAATCGTTTCACAAGAGTTTTTTTTATGAAATATTCGTGTCTTAACTAGTGTAAATGTACATACGCGTTTGAAATACACCTCGTATTTATTTGGAAATTGTAAAACAGTAAGAATATTTAGTGCACTACTTTCTGGTTTAATTAGAGGATGGATGATTTAGTTGTTTTTCAGTTTTCTATGTTATTCAATTAAAAAGTTTTCTAATATTATAAATGATTTTAATGTATTTGTTGTAAACTAGCATTAAATATTGTAACTTTCTATTTTGCGTACCTCGTCTTTATATTCTTTTTCAATGTCACCCATGTTGGGTAATCATTAATTTAAAATAAAATAATTTCAGAACTATTGTTTTAATGTTGTTCTTATAAAGATACTGATAACGCCCAGTTTTTGAACTTCGGTGTATAAAAGGGTATGAAATTTACGGAGCCTTTGTTCAGGAAATACTTTTTGACAAAAACTGAATATATGATAAGTATAACCTAATTATAAGAAGTTAATCAATGCATTTGACGAACGTACCGTTGCAGAAACTTCAATGCTGAGTAGAAATCAATTATAAATATTAGTGAGTACACTAGCTGGTCACCGCTGTTTAAATAAGCACTTGTACAGCATTGGTGGCCGGGATATAAAGATATCAGATTTTATAACAAGTGCGGACGAAACGCCTAAACACCGCCTCTGTGAATGTGACTTGTTAATGCTCAAACGCATTTGTAATCTGGGCAGCCATGAGCTACACTTTAGAAAGGTTCGAGAGATCTATGACAACATAGTACTGTGGGGCTGGATAGAGAGCTTTAGGTGTTAGGTGGCGATCACAGGAATCCTTACTACAAAAATGGTATAAATCGTTTGGAACGCATACAGCGTAATTTTACAAAATTTCTTGCTCGTAAAGACAAAAACTGCCCCTACCGTGCTGATTACGCTGCTCGGCTTAAACACTATAAACTGACATCACTTGAAAATAGAAGGAAGTTGTTCGATCTCATGTTTCTATATAAAGTCGTAAATGGTATCATTTTTGTTCCGGACCTGATCAATAATATAAATTTGCTTGTTCCCAGAGTATTACCTCGTTTCCCTATTAGGAGAAAATTCGACAAAAGGTTGCTTAAAACTAATATATGTTCACCTTTTGATCGAATGAAAGAGACATATAACAAAGTTAGTGACATTGACATCTTTCACTGCTCCCTGTCAGGATTTCGGTCGGCTTTGATTGCATTGTTTACATCTGAATCCGCTTGAGTGTAACGGGATAAACTTATATGTTATTTTTTTAATTTTGTTTATAATTGTGTGGTATATTTAGGTATACCTGTAAAGATATAACACGCGGCCTTATGACTTGTATATATGTTTTTTTTTAATGTTTTCGTGTATATATCGATGGTATATTAAATAAATAAATAAATCACAATAGATCTTTTAGGTTGCATTGATACAGGTTGAATAAGTCTGCTGCGGCGAATTGATTACAGGACCCGCAGTCCCCAATAATTCGCAGAAGTAGTCACCTTGGGGTTTTTAGCTGGTAGGACTCGGGCACACCCCGGCTGCTACCTCCTTGTGCGGCCGGGACGGCCCTATGAGGATTTTTCCAAGTAAAAAAAAAAGGTTGAATAAGTCTAAATAGCCCCGTACTCCATGGTAATAGTCGTAGAGTTAAGTCCATGTTGCAATCGGTGACTAAGTATATACTTTGACATTAATTCAATAATATAATGTGTTGTGTTTGAGAAAGGTGTAAGTGTACATATGTTTGAAGTGGTAGGGCGATTTCCCGAACTAGGTCATGACCACAGTACATAAGTGTAAAGATCGTCATAGTGACTCGCTTCGGCCTGTCGCGTTTCAGGATCAGCTTGTGTATGTCCAGTAACTCATATACCTAGAGACCTTCTTCAGTCTGGGTATATGTGGATCAATATGACGCTGGAAACTGTCAATGGATTTTGGTCGTTTGATGATCAATGTTGTACTTGGACTATACTGTGCTTAAAATCAGGTGCACAGTAGCCACTTTGACGAGTTGGTGTAAAAAAAAAAGCAAGTTTAAAGCAGCGTCTATAAATTTCAGCCTAAATGTTAATAACGGTTCGTAGCTACTGGCCAATTATAATATTAAGGTCGACGGTCTTAAAATAACATCATATACTTTGGAAATCAAAACACCATTACAATCAATTTTTATAGCATCGAATATAAATTGGATTGATTATATTGTAGATGGCAAATTATTGGTTTTCTGTCGCATGTCAATGAAGAGCGTGGCTTTGATTTACTTTTTATGTTTATTTGTACATCTCATATGTATGTTTCATAATATAGGATATATAGCAATTATTTTTTTTATCTATACTAATAATCATAGGCAACTTATCAAATAGTTTTAAGGTGCTAAAAAGATTGCCGAATCGAATTGTGACTAGCGATGGGTGCTTACGAGAGATTTCAATAATTGATATAATAGCAGTTGACCAGATCTATAATCGACTTAACAATCAAATCGCCTATACGATTGATTAATTAAGATATTATTCGATTGTTTCAATTCAAGCCCAACGCCGATTAACTAAGTGAATTTTCGAATGGCTCATCATTTTTGATTCCTGTTATAAATGATCACCCATGTTCACACGAATATTGTTTTATAATATTAATACACACTCACCCACACAAACACACACACACACGCACCCATATATATATGACAAAAAAATATTTCGTTACCGTGATTATTTCGCGTTAAATGAAACTCAATACCTGTAAATTTTTCACGTTATTATTGTAGGAGAGAATGGATTGTTTACGGTGCTCGTATACATAACACAGATGGAGGAAATGGTATCAGATTAATATAATTTTACCTTATTTATGTTTTAAAGATTAATGAATTTTCAATTGCATACAAATTTATGACTCATTAATGTTTTAGATTTTATGTTATAAACGAAATTACAATTACACTTTTTAATCATTAATTATTAATCTGATTACATTTTACCCTTCTATGATACATAATTATCGAAAATACTAAAATGTGTTTTTTATAGCCGCGTTGTTAATTTTTTTGGTCATTCTTTAATCAAATTTGTATAATATTTTACTGCTCTCAAATTAATTTGTCGAGAACTTTGAACGCCCCTATTTCTACACTGTTGTGAAATTTGTTTTTTCAGCGATATTTTACGTTTTCTTAGAGTTGAGTCTTTGTAAACTTTAGCTTTCATTTTGTTAGAAGTTACATTTGTTTTTGGACGAAGTTTTTTTTAATTGTTTAGTTTAAACTGGCAACAACAACTTATTTGCCAATTCGCTTTTATGGTTTTCTACCAAAATTTAACCGTGCGTTTTTAAAGTTACTTCTTATACCGTTTTTAAATACATTTATGTTATTTTCAGTACTAGAACTTCATAAATCCATTTTAATTTGACCAATTTGACTTATAAGTCAAGGTATACCTTGTTATATGTTTTAGAATACATTTAACATTATTATAATTATTGCAGCCAAAATAGAAGTCCACTGTGGAAAACGATTTGTTAGAAGAGAAGTTGTTTTGATACGAAGTAGTTACTAAATTTCGTAGCAATATAGTAATAACAATGCATTGCTTTAACAATTTTATACAAGTGAAGTCAATCACAATAATCACATTCTTATAAGGCCCTCTTCACATGGGGCCCATTTTAAGGCGATCATCCATACGCTAATTCGATAAACTTTTTCAGCGATGCATGAGTTTATATTAGTTTATATGAGTTTACATATGAAATTGGCGTTTTGTATGGGAGGAACAAAAAGTCGAATATTTTTTAATATAATATATTTAATTAATCAAAGTATGAACCATTATTTTCTATGCACTTTTGCCATCTCATAGGTAGTTCATTGATCCCTTTACTAAAAAAACCAGTCGGACGGGAATCAATAAAATCTTTGAAGGCGATTTGGACTGCCCCATCGGAGTTGAATTTTTTCCCTTGCAAGAAGTTATCCAAATTTCTAAAAAAATGGTAATCTGTTGGAGCAAGGTCCGGGGAGTACGGAGGATGTTTTAGACTTTCCAATTGAAGCTCTTCTAATTTAGTAGCCGTCTGTTGCGCAGTGTGTGGTCTAGCGTTGTCGTGAAGCAGCAGTGGCGTGGAGCGATTGACCAGCCTAGGTTGTTTAGCCGCTAGCTTTTCTATCATGGTTTGCAATTGCTGACAATAGACATCAGCCGTAATAGTCTGGCCAGATTTGAGAAAACTGTAATGAACAATACCGGCACTAGTCCACCAAACGCTTACAAGTAACTTTTTTGGGGTTAATTTTCGCTTGGGGCAGGATTTGGCTGGCTGGCCAGGATCCAACCATTGCGCTGAGCGCTTCCGATTATCGTAAAGAACCCATTTTTCATCACAGGTAATGATTCGGTTTAAAATACCTTCATTATTGTGCCGGTTTAGTAATGTAACGCAGCAGTCGACGCGCGTTTGCCGGTTTGCTTCAGTCAATTCGTGAGGTACCCACCTTTCAAGCTTTTTAAACTTCCCAATTTGCTTCAAGTGAATTAAAACAGTTTTATCACTAACATCGCAGCCTGCAGCTAACTCGGACGTGGTTTGCGATGGATCCGCTTCCACAATAGCCTTCAACTCTTCATTATCAACTTGAGACTCAGGCCGTCCACGGGGCTTGTTCTGCAGGTCGAAATTTCCAGAACGAAAACGTTGGAACCAAAAACGAACTGTGTTTTCTTTTGCAACACGACCGCCATACACATCATTCACCCTTTGAGTTGTTTCCGCAGCACTAGTGCCACGGCGGAACTCGTACTCGTAAATAATGCGATATTTTAAGTTTTCCATTTTGTAAAATGAGTGACGCAAACAGAAAAAAAACAGAAGAAATAAACAAATGAATGACGATCATCGAAGCACAAATACATGAGTCTATAGCTGTACAAATTTGAATTTGGAATTCCTTACCAAAGAGGAGAAATTTGTGATTAAAGTGGCCAGTACGAAAAACGCCAATTTCATATGTAAGGACCTAATATATGTGTCGATAAATATGAATACCCTTTAAGTCACATTGCGATAAACCGAAGGTTTAATTTTGTAGCGTTATTAAGAACATTTATACTAATTTCCTTCCATAAACTAATTTAAACTAATTTTAATAAGAGCCAATATACATTTAATGTAAAAACTCATAAATAATTAATTCATTGAGGTCATTTGTTACATTTAGTACACTTAACATGGAGATACAGGTTTCAAATCAAATAATTTATTCCACTCCACAATGTATACAGATATGTTTTTTTTTAAATAGTATCAACTATGGACCCCGTTGCCCATGGCATCAATACAGGCCAGAGGGCTTCAATATTAGTGGGGCACCACACCCCTTTTGATATTTATCGAAACATTTTAATTTCGTATTAAGACACGTCCTCATGTCCTTCCTACATCTAATAGGATTGAGATGACGCGACTTAGCGCTTCTTATCACGCCTTGTAGGAAGTCACGATAAGAAATCAGCGAAACATCAAACGAGTCCAAGATAGAATAGCATTTGTGAGCAACGAGTGATTGGTTAATTTCGTTCGCGCCGCTTTCATCGCGCTTAGCAGTTGGAGCCGTTACTAACCGAAATATGAGATGCGAAACATTAATCACCGTCCCGAAACGAAATCACTAATTTTAACAGCGGTTAATGAAGTGAAAATATCAAAATGAACATCTCTCGTAAATGTGGGATGTCTAAAAGGATAGGCGCTTTTGACTGCATGACGATGGACGTGTAAAAAACATAGAAGTTAAAGTGTATTTTTACTGT
The DNA here is from genome assembly GCA_036320925.1 of Automeris io. Lineage (NCBI taxonomy): Eukaryota > Metazoa > Arthropoda > Insecta > Lepidoptera > Saturniidae > Automeris > Automeris io. Next base: position 7,733,036 of record JAUDJH010000019.1, on the reverse strand, counting down.
TATAAAAATATGAGGTTACTAGCTGACCGGGCAAAATTCGCTCGACGTATAATTACAAAGTGGGTACAACCACTAATCTATCTCTGCTCACCCCGTAAGGGATATAGCGTGTCAATATATAAGTGATATTACTTTCTAAATGATAATATTAGGTAAGCATAAATGTTAGAAATGGTTTTTAAATTACGAGTATACTACTTTAGTGCCCTTCTTATAATATTCTACTACTTAGAGATTTAAATGTAATTGCTTATATATGAGGCGTCTAATTTCAATCCCCGCTAAAACGGTTTTTCGTACAAAATTACTTAATAGTCCTAATAGTAATTTGAAATGTTTTTATCAAAGCATATTATATATAGCATTTTTATATATGATTTTTTTCTTTTTTGGTTTTTCACTCTAGAATAATAATTTTAATTACCTTATAAGAATGTGATTGTTAAGTCAAAGATTAATTATAAGTTTTTATAAATTTATGGGATTTGAAAAAAAAATACGTTATAGTGGGTTTCGAAATTAGACTTCTCATATCTAGGTGTTGATTAATTCCTGTAGGATAACCGAATGATTATTTTCTAGTTGTCCTTTCTGTTATACTCCAGTGGTTGGTAATTTACAAATAAGAATTATAATAACATAACATAACAATGTTGATTTCGTAATATCTTGTAATCACCACGATGCGATACTAGTAAATTACGCATCGTAATTGTGATGTCGTTTAGCCTGACACAAATAAACATGCCGGATCGATCCAAACACGGTGTCGCACTAATTGTCCAAGGAATTTTTCTCTTAATAAATGTATGTCAAGCACATTTGTCGGATATAGCAGAGTTAAAAGTTAATAGAAAGCGCAAACTAAGAACTTCATTTTGGTCTAACTTTGGCTATTTTGAAAACGTCTTATAATGAGCCAACGTCAGCGTTTTGTTGAGCCAACAAAACGTTCTAAATACGCCTGTCAGGCTACATTTGCTAGATGTGTGCGCACATACAACAACGGAACACCACATGTGGACATTTTTCATGAGAGCAGCGGGTCCTTCAGGAAAATGGTTGTCGAGGCTATCGGGCCGTTTTCGGACAAGGGCAGTTAACATACACATTTATACACACACACTAAGTCACATACACAAAGCACACAATCACATTACACATTTCATATATAACTTTCAGATTATTATTTCATAACAATTATTTGAATCGCATTTATATCTCTCAAATACCCTTGTTATACAAATCATTGTGGTTAATCTGATTTTTTAGCTTGTTTTCATGTATTAATTAAATTATATACTGTAGATTTGTAAATAAATAAATAAACAAATAAATAATTTCTTATACGTACATTACAACAATGTAAGTTTATGGGTTTGGTACGTTTAGGTTTTTACAAGGCTTCAAGAGATGACGCACGTGTGTTTTACCTTAACTTTTGATTTATACTTGCCGTACATTATGAAATAATGTTGTACGCAATTGTATTGTAAATTTCCTTATACAGGAGTCCTTTAATGCTTGTTAAACCAACACTAATAATGATATTATAAAAAGATTCTTCTGAATAAACATATGTAATACAATTAACCAGAGAAATTCTACAATTGAAAAGGATACACTACTTTCAAATTGCCTTTAGTGTTTTAACAAAGGAAATGTATATCTGAAATTGATTGGTTTTTTAATACATTTGTTAGATCGTCGAAGCTAAGATTTATAGACGCTACTTTGATTCTAATTACACTCTGCTCAGAAAATAAGTTCGTCTTTGATAGATAAAACTTAATACATAATTGGAGCTTGAGTTTAGCTTTAATATTCGCAGAACCAAGTCTGACCTCAAGGAATCGGTGACTTATCGTATGTCTTGGCATTAATCAAATAATTTTTAATATTTGAGTAAAGTGGAAGCAAAGTCAAAGAAGCATCTCTAAATCTCAACCATGGAAACTGTTAGAATTTATATAGAGGCTGATTTTATAGACGAGGGAGATATTCAAGGAGGATATTCAGCATTCGACTTTTATTCCAAATATATAGTAATAGTGATATCTTAATATTTACATTAAAACAAAGTAATTTATAGTCACCATTTCAAGGAGCATTTACACACGTGATAGAATAAATAACAATTAATTATTAAGTAGGTATTTTGTCTCTCCTAAGCCAGGATAAATTACGAAAGGATAACGAGTCAATACCTGTACCTGTTTACTTAAAATTACGTAAAAGGAATTTTATCTACATGCCATTCAATCGTGCACCACACGCGCTGCGGTGTTCACACTTTTTACTTATCAATTCTCATTTGTTCACCAATGTTTCTTTATGATTAGTTAGGAAATATTGTTATTTAAATTTTTATTAGTTATAAGAAGGTACAAATAATTGTATTCTGAAATATCTCCCTCGTCTTTGAAATCATCATGTATATAACAAGATTTAAAAAAATGTTAATTATTTTAGTTCTGTTTGGAATTTCATTAAAAAAGTCAAGCTATATACTACGACTAGCTTATGCCCGCGGCTTCGCTCGCGTTAAGAAGTATTATTTTTAATTAGGTATAGTTTTTGCGGCTTTACTTTTGTTTAGCGTGTGTAAAAAATTAGGGCCTACAAAACTTCCTTGTATACAATAACTAAACTATAACTAAATCTGTCATTAGGCGCTAAAACTATAAAGCTATTGGGTGAACTTACTCGTGAGCAAGCAACATAAAACTGTCCCTGAGAGAAGCAATGTTCTTTCAAGTCAATACCCACAAATTTGAGAGTTTGCCCATGAAACTTGTTTCTTGTCATGACAAAGTAGACTTCTCCTACCAACATGCCAAACTTCAGCTTGATTCGTCCAGTGGTTTGGGCTGTGCGTGTGTTCGTGTGTGTCCGTGTCTGTGTCCAGTGGAAGTGAAAATGTAAAAAGATTTATACAAACTTTCATCCTCCATTTTATCCCCTTGGGGTTAGAATTGATCAAAATCCTTTCTTAGCGGATGCCTACGTCATAACATCTACCTGTATGCCTAATTTCAGCCCGATCTGCCTAGTGGTTTGGGCTGTGCGTTGATAGAGCACTATGTTAGTCAGTCAGTCAATCAATCAGTCAGTCACCTTTGAGTTATATATATTTAGATGTGCTTATTTCATATTTCTAAAACTTCCACACTTGAAGGATATCTCACAGAACCATGTAGTTTCTCAATACGTCTGGTCACAGTATGTGGGCACATGCCCCTCCGACTGCCTACATACATATTCGTACATAACTCAATTGGCAGGCAATCTCGCAACGGCGCCGGTCGGCAGCCCGTGATTACACGCGGCACCGGTTACAGACTGGTTAAAAACTGTTTTCTACTCACTGCTGTCGTTGAAATTGTTTCATTACTGTAATGGATATCTCTTGAATGGTTTTTAGGACACCGTACCTCAAAAAGACAAACGGAACCCTTATAAGATTTTTTTTGTCGATTTACACTGATCTGTCAGTCTGTCAAGATGATTTTTCTAAGCAACCCATGGAGGTATCAAATCGAAATTAATATCAAAGTATGTGGTCCATTGCGATTCTCTTTTTTGTATATACTCACTGTTGAAGGAAACCTTTGTTGAAACATCCGCATGGCGTCAATTAAATGTCATATTTAGTGCTCTCAAAGTGGCGATGTGCCTAGCTACCGGTCGCATTGGGCACGACATATAAGCGTACAGTAGATACAGCTATTGTTATATCTCTACGGGGTAAACGTAAAGGATATATTATTTCTCTTAATGTTCTTGTTACGTAAAACCAAAAATAACCATTTGCCATTTAACGTCCTTGATAACTGGAATAAACAGCTCTAGTAGTGCCCTTTTCTGCGTTTCGAAACTGCTTTTTAACATGTTTAAAGTTAATAGCTAGCTCTTTAATGTTTAATATGAAGTTGTTTTTATTATAATAGTGATACAATATCAATAATATTAAAAGTTTATCTTTAATTTACCTTTAAAGTTTAATGAAGCTCGTACAGATTCGTATGTAGATAGCAAGTTATATCTTGTTCAAATACATATATGCGTATGAAAAAAGAACATACTTTGGTTGCTATAGTAACAAACGCGAGATGTTAGGAACGACAATATTACGCTGATTGAAACCTCCAAATAATTCCATTTGGATAGTTGGCGAACTTTTGGGCTTCAGTTATTTCCTCATCGTGCCATATAGATAGATGTGTTTCAGTATACTCACTTCTAAGTCTAACACCGGTACAACCAGAGCTCGGATATGTGGGCCGTTTCGAAAGTGCGCCGGCGCCTGCCAAACTTTGATATGCGTTGCCAACATTGTTCGTTACGTCGCGCACTTTCACAATACATGTTTCATTTCGGCATACCGTATGTCGCCTTTGCTAGCTCAGAAAACTGGGTCTATCGTGTTTCTGATTTATTGATTAAAACGAGAAACATTCTACATTATCGAAAAATGTCTAAAACATAGGTATTAATTAACATATGCGTGAGTTGACCATTGAAAAATAAATCAGATACAAACAAACATGTAGTCAACGTCCGAAATGTCGATATTTTTATCCTGTAATCTAATGCTACGACCGGATTAGTGAACTATTATAAATAGATCCTACTCTTTTAGGGATTGCTCATAATGATCTATGTGGATTCGCATAAAGACGCCTTGAAAGAGCTTTATGCCCACGCAATAGAAGCGGAAAAGGCTTTTTTCGCCTCGCTTGTATATGATTTTACACCGGATGGAAACGAATTTGTGTCGTTTCACATCGCCGGTCACAATATTACTTCCAACAAAAAGAATGCAGACATACACATCGAAAGGGCAGCGGTTACGTTTGGCTTGATACGATACGCTTATTTATCTGTGATCTTCTTAAACCGATTCCGCATAAATGATTAATGTGCTCACAGCTTCTAAGGTTAAGATTTATAGATGCAACTTTAAGTTTACTTAGAATTAACTAAAACATTGCAATTTATATTACTCAATGAATATCCAAGGATTTCGTAATTCTCCGATTTCGTCAACATGTGAAGACTATGGCTAAATTTTATTTCAATTCAATTTTTTCTCAAAACGAATTTATTTTTCGAGAACTTTGCTAAGCAAAGACAAAATAGCATCTATATATCTCAGCCTCAGTCGTCCTGGGACTCACCTTGCAGCGTTGTAGATGTCGCTATCCTATTTTATTTCAGAATCTCAATGACCCTTCGCAATCAACGGCTCTCGCTTCTGAGCAGCATTCCTCACTTCAGTGAACCTTATTAAGAATTGTAGCGCTTTCAAGGCTTCGCTGAACATGAAATGTTTTTCGTGAGCCTGTTTTTTAAGTGTTGTTTACGCTACCGTTGAAGTTATATCTGTGTTTCTCGATTGACATTTACAATCGGAAGTCATTTGTTTTCCTGATGTCGCGTAATAAAATAGCAATTATGTACCACACTTTAGCTGGTTCTCGATGTTATTATTTAATGAAGCGCCATTATTGTTGTTGTTATATTCTTTGTTCTAAAATTGAAATGAGTATTTTATTTGGTAGACAATACGATTCATATGTGAGCATTCGTACTATTAAATTGTTCTTTGCCATATGTGTCGTCCAGTATTGTTCACTGGACGCGTTATTTGACAAAATAATACTTGTTCACTGTTATTTTATAAAGGTATAGATGATGATGATGATGAAATCCTCGCCAATTTCGGCCTTAGCGACGTTTTCAAATAGTATCAGGTAGGCGCGGGCTGCAGCCCCAATCGGCGAATGTGAGCCCGCTGATGACTTGCGTAGCCCACCTTAGCGCGGAAAGGTATAAAAATAAATTATCAAATCAGATCAAATAAAAAAAAAACACCCGCTTATAAGTTATTCCTAGTGTCGCCCGTAATCAACATTTCAACAAATGTCAAAACGTTTTATATGAAAAAAAAAAATATTATCTGCTTTAACGGTATATAAACACAGATTTTTATGCATATCTATGTTCCATACTGTATTTTGAATGATATCATTATTTTTTTAATAAAAATATACCTGAAAATGATAGGTGATTCGTTGTCCAAGTTTTTAAATAGACAGCGTATACTAGCCACAGTTGCGTGCTAACAATAATACACTTTGTGAAGTATCTGAATAAACTAAAATAACGTTACGCATTTCAACGGCGCAGTGGAATAACAAGAGGCAGAAACTGCGTAAAACAGAGGCCGCGGCGAATGACGCACTCCGGAGAGGTAAACAAGAGGTTTTATTATCCGCTCGAGACATTTGTGTTGCTGAGACCGTTGTCTTGTCTCGGCCGGGCAGCTCCGATGGTAAACTTTCATAGCTGTGTCTGAATTTAGTGAATTATATGCAGAATTTCTGTATCATTTGTATACCTTAGGTAGGCCCTATTAAAGGCATATGAAAATAATGTCTTCGCATTTCTTTTAAAGAGCACAATATCAAAAGACTGGGAGATTGATTAGAAGAACATTTCTCGCCCTGATAAAACGTTTTGGAATCGAATTGAGAATCTTTTAAACCTAACACTATTTAAGAATCCTGTGTTGTTATATGGAAATAGACAAATAATTATCATTTCGTTTATTGTAAATAATAAAATGAGTATGTTTTACTATAGACATGGAAAACAGCAACAAGAGGGCTTTGATAAAGTGATATTCGATCAGCGATAACGCTAGTAGGAAAGTGCAAAATGTATGGATTTAACATAAGCTTTTGAAATGTCACGCCGATATGTTTTTTTTTTTAAGGGACTTTTGTTCTTTTGAACATGTCAGCCTCATCATACCTTAACCTAAAAATACAAAAAAATATTAAAACTAACAAAAAATAATTATAAACTATTTATATATGTTCCAGAACATTCCAGCGGCACCAGAGGTTGGTTCCGCTAGAATGCTGTGAAACATGCCTATCGCCGATATGTTCGTTATGACAATTTCATACATATTACACTTTTCTATTAGCCTTATCATTTATCGAATTTTACTTCATCAACGCCTTGTTGTCGCTGTTTTTGATATCTATAATAACACTAGTTACATTATTTACAATATATAAAATGAAAATTATTTATCTATTTCCGTATAACAACAGGAAAATTTTAAATTATGAAATAGTATTAGGATTAAAAGTTTTCCAACTCGATCCTCTAAAGCTTCATCGGGGCGAGGAATGTCTATTAACCAACCTCCCCGTGTTTTGATATTCTGTTCCTTAAAATAAATGTGAAGATATATTTTTTATATGATGATAATATTGCCAATAAGATACGATCTTAGTTGAATAACCGTTTTTATATAAATTAATTAAATCGGTTCTTTCTACATTCTGTTTGTGTATAGAACATGTCTAGATGTGACCTAAAATATAATAATCGTTAACCTCAACCGTTATCGTTATGTAAGTGGTTACATTTCTGTGCTTTATTTGTCCTACACCCACATCAGTGATAAGACTGTGATAAGTGACAACCACAATAACAAGTGTACATCGTGGAAAAAATGTCTACCGTACATTATTTTTTTTAAGGTTTAATTCAAAGAGTATTCGATAGAATTTAATACACTTAAAGAGATTTTATTTTATTAAATAGACAGTGTAAGTTAACATTAACTGAATATCTTGATATAGGCGATCCCTGCGCTACTGGTCAAGTAGGATAGAACATACAAGCATAAAGTGGATACTAACACATCTCTGCTTATCCTGAAAAGGAAATAGGAGGCATTTGATAAATGAGGAATTTAATAACAGCACAATCCCCGAGTTCGATAAACGTTTACGTATAAAAAATCTAAGAACAGGATTTTTTGATAACTTAATAAATTTAATTGCTTTCTTATATAGATTTGAAATAACTATTGTTATCACCTTCATTATTATCAACTAATACATGCAAATTGTCCCAAATGTATTATTATACTGCATTCTTGCTGTTTCAAATTGTATTATATCAACTATCAAGACTTGAATTTGACCTCGCCCGGTTTAGTTGTGAAGGTCTATTCTGGAAATTAACCAATATACAATCGAAAAGAAATATCTCATATTTGACTAATCTTTGCCTTATTATCCTCAATTTAGGCAATATTGTCCAATACCAGAAGATGTCTTGATGTAATCAAAATCGTCTCAAGTTGTTAATCAGTATGACTAGATCTCTATTTAGAATTTAATTTTAAAACCACGGGTTTACGAAAGTACGTGCCTAGCCAGCATATACTATGTAAAGTCAAATCACTATTTAGATATAGTTGTATACCCAAAAAAAGATTGTCGTTTACCTTAATACATCCGCTTGCACAAACTTTGTCAACATATAGAGTTAGCTCTTATTGAGCACGTAACTGAAACTACTAGATTCGTTTTGCAAGTTTAAAATTATTTGTAATAGATTTATTAATATTTCTACATTTTTTAATCTTAAAGATTTGTCATTTTTCTATAATTTTGCGAGCTTGGGTTAGAATTATCTGAATCCCTACAATGATATAATACATACATAGGTATGAATCAAAGGCCACCCAAACATTTGAATTTTCATGGTCATCTCTAAGTCTACGTCATATTGACATTATCTGTCGACCTCCCGAGAGCGTTGACTCGTTATTTATTGAGCGTATGTGGGTTCCCTTCATGGCCGAATAGAAGTTGTTACTCGTTGTTACTATATCAATTATTATTCACCTTGTTCAGTACGTTTTTTTGTTTATTTGTTAACAAAATTACCGTATCGAAATTGTATTACCTTTAATTACTATTTCAGCTTAACTATTACTTAAAGAAGAAAATACAGAAAAAAATCCTAGTACAACACCAGGATGATTTTATACTGTTTCAAAAAACGTAATTATTTATTATTTGAAACTTGAAAATTATGGATTTTTGGTTTGACATAAATAACCTAATAATTTCTGATATATTTACACTTACGTCTTATGTTTTTTTTATGGCAGATTTATGAATATGATAAGTTTAAGAGCGAACGTGTTATCTTGATACGCGAGGTTACGTCGATGAGCTTATATTGTCTATCACTGATAATAATGATCTTTACTTATATACTCATACAAATTATAATAAGAAATATACATAGAGCGCTGGGAGATGAGTTAACATTATTAGACTTCCGGAAAGAGTTAGTTATCATATCGAGAGATGAAAGGCTATTTGACTTAAGCGACATTTTGTGGTGATATAGTAATATATAAACTTTCGAAATCAGTGTTTTTGCCCGATTCCACAAATATATATATTACTATATCACCAAAAAATGTCGCTTAAACAAAATAGCCTTGCCTCCTCGATATTTTGTATGTTCCTAAAAACTCGTCTCTTAATAGTTAATCTTACGAGACGAGTTTAGCTTTGCTTCCTTCAGCCTAACCGCTAAACGAGCGAAGGATTAGCAAATACAGCCAATCATCTGTCCCTTCTGTCTCCGAAAAGAATATATTTTAACAGTGCATTACGATTAAATGATTAATAAATTTAAAGGATCAATACTCAGAGAGATATTGTTGTAAATAAAAGGTTTATCTATACTAATATTATAAAGCTGAAGAGTTTGTTTGTTTGAACGCGCTAATCTAAGGAACTACTGGTTCGAATTGAAAAATTCTTTTTGAGTTGAATAGACCATTTATCGAGGAAGGCTTTATATATATATATATATATATATATATATATATATATAACGCCTATATAACATCACGATGCAATTATTAGGAGCGAAGAAATAATGGAAAATGTGAAAAAAACGGCCAAAATTATTCATCCTTGAGGGCTTCCATTGCGTGCGCTGCAAAAACGGTTCAAGATACCAAAAATATATGTAAGAAAGAATTATTCCTCTTGAAATGATCTAAAAAAATGTCCGGGACAGTATATGTCTATCTTTTAAGATTAAGTCACTAGAACCGTTTTTATGGTAAACAAATTTGGTCGAAATTAATGCATTATTTATTAAGAGTTGTATCAACGTAATAATATTAATCTTTATCCAAATAAATGTGTTGTTGATTAAGAGTATTAATTATGAACAAAATTGTCTTTGACATCACTTAATTTCAATGAACATCTTAGAAGATATTACAAAACCTTATATAGCAAAACAACGTTTGCCGGATCAGCTAGTTATATCATATTTTGTTGATTTTACCTACGATTTTATTCTTTAAAACCATTTTTTTGTTTTAAAAGTTGTGAACCGCTTTAATTTAATGAAATGAAACCATTTTATGTTCACGTTTTTTTTCTCTTTTTAATTAAAAATAGTCTTACGTTTGACCACAGACTTAAAGATAATGAAGATAAATTCATCATGAAATTACTGTAGAGTTTCACTCGTAGCTTAAAGATTTAATGTAGTAAACATACCCTTTATAAATAACATCAAAATATATAACAATATTATGAAATGTCGCAAACTGTTATACTACATAGTAAAGATAATGAGTTGTAGGGACATAATTAAACCCGAGCACCGTCTAAAATTCAATCAGCGTTACAATAATTAAACCCGCCATCGGTCCACTAAATCGGTGCAGAGGCGACATTCAGCTGAAAGGTATTTGGCGTGAAGCGAACGTGTTACGGAAATTCACGACGCATCACACGCATGTGTGGAGCTCGATGGAACAGCTAAATTTGTGCCTGCCACAGACTAAACAGAAAAAGATATCGGATGTAACACATACTCTTCTGGTAACACATCAATGGAATAGCAATTATGCAATGTAGCGTCTATTTGTCATGTTGCTACACAGTATGCGATTTATAGATAAATAGTTTTCTACACGCAGCTACCTCTGCGTGAAATTAGTATTTCAAGAAGCCTATTTTCTTTCTTCGACCTGTCATTAATCTATATTTATTCCATAAAAATTGAAATAATAATAGTTAATAACTACAATGGTCAAAAATTAAAAAAACTTGTGTCCTAAAGGGATAATTTCCGGAATAAAAATTATACTATGTAGTTTCCAGGGTCTCAAACTACCTCCATACCGAATTTCATCTTAATCGGTTCAGCGGTTTATGCGTAAAAAGGTAACATACAGACAGAGTTATTTTCGTATTTGCAATATTAAGCAGCAATTGAGCCAGTTGATGTATAGTATTCTACAACTAATCAACTATAACCAATGTTCAAACAAATTGAAACATTCGTCAGCATCATTGCCTTTTTTGATTAGACAAGGGCAGCCTATTGTATGTCTATGTTGCCCGGTATTTGAAAATGTTAGCCAACGGTTTAGCAAACCTGCCCGATGTATTGTTGAACTAACACTAACTTGTTTTGAACTATGAAAATACATAAATGTTATTTTGAAATTTTACACCGCTGTTGTTAACTGTTATTGTTTTAACACGTAGATGCACATAACACACACTTAAAGATTTCGCGTATTGTACTATTTAAAAATACTTTATTGGGTCTTGTATGCAAAAATATAGAGTTAAAGACAAGCAGAAAGAGAGATGTCTATGTCATGTCGAATGTCTATTCGATCTGAGTCACAAGTGTAAGTTTTCTTAATTTGTTTACGTTTTTAAACGCCAAAATATATTGTTTTTATGTTTTCCAATCTATCCGTTGACGGCGCTGATCAGAATTTTCATACAATTGGATAATTAAAAAGACTGACTGACTCGAGAAGTAAATGACGGTACAACTCACCTAAGGCTTTAGAAATAACGCTAGCAGACAAATGCAAAATGTTTGAAGTTATAAGATGTTGACGTTGTATTTTAAAAGCTTATCTCATACATTTTACACTCATGCTATATCATACATTTTTTACTGCCGTTAGCGCTGATCGACTGTTGCTTTCTCTAGGACCAAATGTGAAATAAAACCTATACGTATATTTTAGGCGACTTCAAATAGTGCACCGGATTGAGCTTTTCAGTTTTAAAGATCTCAGCATAGGATCGTAAAATGTTTGGTGTGTTTACCTCTGAACTTTATTATGAAGATGACACTCTATAATGATATTTAAAATTTTAGAAGGTAATTTTAGTATTCTAGTAATGTGTGGCCCTATTCTTTTAATGTGCCGTGGAATTTATTGTTCAGAAAATTATACAAAGTTGCAATATATTTGTTATTGGAATTTATCGTTTTTATTATAACACACGTTATAATGTCGTACGCGTGCTTGATAAAATGTCATGTTTATCTAACGTCTTTGATATGACATGTAAAAACAATAAATATGTGATTTTATGGGGATATTATAGTTTTCATAGACCGTTCATTAGACCTTCAGCACTGTAAGCAAGGTATCTAAAGATACTAACTATATATTTATTATAAAAAACAGCCAACGAGTTAGCAATTGCAAAACTTAAAAAAAGGGTATATAAAATGTCAATAATAGCTTGCGTTAAAAATATTAAAAACACTAATTGCAAACAGAGCCTTGAAAAAGATCAATTTATTTTCAAAAACTTTGTGACCTTCTATGATACCGTATCAAAATTTATCTCAGTATGATCACTAATCTGTTTAATTTTTTTCACCATCTTACTGTGCCGAGGAATATGTAATAAGGTCAAAGAACAGGCAATCCAAAACGACTAGGGATGATTTTTTCACCTTATAATATATCCACTAGTATATAATATTAAGTATCCTTATCTGATCAAGCCAGGAGCCTCATCAAATTCTGTATATCAGTATATTTCGTTAATTATCGCGATTTCTTGTTTTTTCAGGCCGGTGGCACGCATAAATGCCTTTCTCACAGATTCAGGTCGAACTCATTCCATCACAGGTGATTATATGTGACTGTCAACGTTGAATAGATTAACTGTTATATTTTTCTCGTGTTATCTTTTTTATTACAAACAGGCTTACCCTTCTTGACCTCAGGCACAGCAGATGACTCCCGCTCAAGAAAAAAAAAACGATCTCCTCGCTGCTTGAAAACTCCCATATAATATGGAGCTGACATTTTCTAGTTTGATACTATATTCTTCACTAGTGGTAGTTTCTAGTTCAATAATGTTTATTATATTTTGCCTGGGAATTTTTTTTTGTTTTTTCATGTTCTATATTTAAGATAATCGTTATTTCACACATAAATAAGTGTTTACCAAAGTAATCAACGTAATTATTTATATTCTAATAATGCTTTCAGTCATTATGTTACATTACGTTAACAGAATAACGGTTGTGTAAAATGAAATTGCGAAAGGTCATTTCTGTTAGCGGCTTCTGAATACGATGACGTCGGTCGACTCGGGCTTTCCTCGGTGACTCATAAGAGTTATGGACTAAACTTAACATTTGTTACGTGTTATGAATTTTATACTATACCCATGATTTAAATGACCTGTAATTTACTTTTTAAAGCTTCATTTTGAACATTGCAAAATATTAATACAATACACCTATCCCCCGATTTACACGATAGATACGTTCCTGAGAAAAACGTGTAAATCGAAAATTTAAAATTTTCAAGTCAAAACCGTGTAAATCGAAAAGTTTGCAGAAAATGCATAATTTTGCTATTTAACAGTTGTGATTTTTTTCAATATTTTTAGGTGTACACAGAAATAAAAATAAAATGCATTGACAGGTTAAAATATGTAATATATTACGGAAACACTGTTTTTTTATTTAATTACAATACATTAAACAGAAGAACAAAAAATAAAACCAAAGGTGTTTTATTATCCTTCATCATGTGCAGCAAGTCAGCACATAAGCTCGGGATTCCCCGTGAGATGTGTACACAGCGCACGTATTCAAACACAGTAGCATTTAGAAGAGTGCGATAAAAACAAAAAAAAAACTTATTTGGAAAACCGTGTAAAAGCGAAAACGTGTAAAAGAAGTACCGTGTAAATCGGGGGATAGGTGTATTTATGTTTGTACATTTAGAGACTTACCACGTACGAATGAAATAATACAACTGCAATTCGGAGATGAGGTATATGGAAAAATACCAACCGATCATGTTGAACCAGTTGTGGAAAAATGAATACTCGTGAAAAATGAATAGATTTAAATAATATTTTGGATAAATTTCGTATAGTGTTTATATAGTAAAATAATTATTTATATTTCCAAAATGGTAGTAGTGGTTAATTAATGAACATATGAAATATATGATTTAATGTTTGTATGATTATTATTTTTGAGGTTTGATTTTTTGAGGTTTTCATGACGAATAACTTAATATAATAATGAGTAAGTAATGAATAATGAGTACAATACACTGTAACCGAGAATATAAAGTCTTGCTCTGCATTATGCGGTCAATTTAGGAAATGTCGGTATTATTAATAATAATATTTAGTTCTAGTGATTTCCATGAATAACCATTTTAATAAAATAACAATATTTCTTGCTGTTAATAGTTATGTACACCGAGCCAATTTTATTAATTTAATTTCGATGTTCTTTCTAATAAAAAAAAACATAAATTCACTAATGATGCTCACTTTTATCGATCGTTATTGCTACTAATTATGTAGATTTATAAAATGTAATTAAGATTAGATTTACCTACAGTTAATATGTCAGTTATGTGCCTATTAATATAACATTATGTATGATGCACAGGCAGTTTGAGAAATGCTCAGTAAAGGCGCAATTCGGATGTAGGCAGTCGATGTTCGCCAGCGGCGCACGTCCCAAAAGCAGCTGTATATACCAGTACATATAGATGGAAAGGCGTGTGTAGGAGACTGCGCAGCGCTGGTAGGTGACATGTCAAGATCGCAACCGTGACAGCTGACAGCGTTGTCGAGCAGCGACTGCCAAAATCCGAATCGACCTTAAAAGAGTTGGAATATTGTTACTGTCCAGTAAACTCATATACCTAAAGACCTGTGATATATGTGGGCCGACATGACGACGGAGACTCAATAGATTTTCGTTCTTTGGTAGTCCATTTAGTTTTTAGACTACATTGTACCATCAGATGCGCTATAGACACTGTCGAGCCAGTGTTAAAAAATGAGAACTGTTAAAATTATTGTTGACTTTATGAATAGTACCCGACAGTTATTGGGCAAAATAATAAATGATAGGAAAAAACCTTTAATTTTCACGCTTATTCGATTATATTTATTAATTAAATTGAATAAAATTCTAGGCACCATAATATGACAAGTATATTCAGCTGTGTACGTTTTACATTAGTCGAGTGTAATATTGCATTAATTCAGTTACCGGTTCGCCCTAGTCTGACTATATTCTGAGTTGAAGTGGTCTCTGCCTACACTCATGACGCATAACAGTAACGATCAAGTAACATTTTGTTTGGGAAGTCATATCATGCATGACTCAAACAGACTCGATCTGTATGAGACGTTTATAATTATTGTTTATATCCTATTAATATTATAAATGCGAAAGTTTGTGAATTTGTAATGATTTTATGTAATTTTGGTCGTAATATAACATACAACATATCAATTATGTCGGAAGAAAATCTGGCCTCTGAGAGCTATCTTGGCGTACACTGCCTAAACCATTGGAGTTACATAAAGATGATGTACCCGTACGATTGTTTGACTTGAATAGTTCTAAATAAAAGTCATGTATCTATCTACTTTACATGTAGAATCCACTATGACCAAAATTGTGAATTATAAATTTAATTCAATTAGATACTATAACGTTTGAAAGGCAGTAAAAACACCAAAGAATTCACCACAGATCCCTTTAATGCACAGATACTTAGCATTATACATATAAAATTACATATAACACCAATAATAATGCGAGCGTCCGTATCTAAAGCGCGCGGCCGATCGAGAGACGTCACACGATCCCCCTTCCACCGGCCACCGCGGCCGGCGCGCAAGCCGTCCGTCCAACCATTACGGCGGCCGCGAGAGTGGGCCGGCAGAGTGCACGCTACACACTCCCCCTTTTGGTCAGGAGGGCGTCTCCGCCTGATCAAACCAACGTAGCGGTATTTAAAATGAACTATACGCTCACGACCATTACCATTATACATATATTACATTTGGTGATGAAACGATCTTAATCTCGAAGCCCATCGAATCGAGCAACATCATTGGGTTATTTTGTGAAAACAGTCACTTCAAGGGCAGCTGACCAATCCTAACCAATACCCGATGAGCATCAATATAGCTAGGGAACATCTCAACAGCTCCTACTTCCAGTAAAACCTTCCGCTCCTTAGCGGAGTATTTACGTTTAGCTGTAGAGAGAAGACGGCTAGCGAATCCGAGCGGACGCTCATAGTAGGGTGGCTCCCCCTGGATTAAAACTGCTTCCAATGTAGAATTGCTTGAAAATATTCGAATGACATAGCTTTGTATATACACACTTGAACAAAAACAGGGGCTGTTGTCTAGAGCACTTTTCGACCGGCAAAAGCATTAACTTATCCAGACTCTCACTTCCAAGTATAACTTTTCTTCAATAAACGAGTCAATGGTTCAGCGACCCTTGTAAAATCCGAAATAAACATACGCAGCCTAGAACACTTCTGAAGAAAGATACGAAGATGCTGGATACACCTAGGCGTTCTCATAACCCAGCACGTACTGGATCTTCATCTGGAGATATATCCTTGATACCTCGAAGCGTGTTCGTGGTGGCACACCTTACCAGCTTGCGTGTGGTTTCGAATTGTAAAGGAAATAATATTTTAGGCCGATCTGCTAAATACCAAGACATATTATAAAAATCAAGCACTAACTTTGACTTAGTAATAAAATCTATACCCAACAACGTCTCATTATTATAAGAATTCGGGAAAACAACAAACTCGGTAGGTATAAGAAACGAACACAGTTGAACATTAACTGTTGTCAATAAAACAGGTAAACTTGAAACAGTACCATCAGCTAGTTTAATTGACATTGTTTCCGGACGAAAGGTAAAACCTAAACGCTGTAATAATACGTACAATCTATGACCCGCTATACTACGTCGCGCGGCGGTGTCTATCAACGCGGTCTCTAAGTACCCGCTTACACCGATGCTTAAGGTAGGTCTACCTCGACTGGTCGTACGAGCCGAATTCGTGATTGTACGCTCGTCGTCTACATAACAAGAAGAAAACATAACATTATTAGTTTCAACAATAGATTCGTTAGAGTTACTTATACTATTTTTACATTTAGGACAATTACTTCTAATAAATCCTTTCTCCCCGCAACTATAACAATAAACACTTGACGTTGTATTTGGAGATTTCCTAAGGAGTTTAGTACAAGAATCGCGGACGTGACCTCTCTTTTTACAGTAATTACATAAATGACTATTTTAGGATGCACATTTTATTATAATTCAGAAGATATTCACTAGAAACAATTTATATGTCAGAACAACGTTTGCCAGGTCAGCTAGTTAATATGTATAGTATTTATATCCTAGAAGACCGTGTTTAGAACGGCTCCCTTCAAATAAGCACTGAACACCTTACGAATGCGTGACCGGCAGTATTAATCTATACAAGCGATCGAAAATAGATTGAATATATAAGAAGTCCTTGTACGAAAGGGAGAATATTTGTGAATGATATATTTCGCGCATGAATACTGTAATTACCCAATAAGTATTTGCGAGTGTGAATATAGTGCAGTGGAGAGAGTTACGAGAGACCGTGGTTTATACATTTCTTTCTTTGATTGATTGATTTAAATCCCTTGATGGAACAAATAATTGTGTGACCTGTAGGTATGTTATGTGATAATCTAAAACAAATAATACAAAACTCGCGGCTCTATGTGAACTGACATATTTTCTAAGTTTTCGTAAGCTCTTTCGTATTGGTCTTGTTCTATCGTGCTATTTCTTTAACTCTCTAGCATCTCTTATTAAAAATACGGAAACGGCAAACGAAACCAGGAAATGGCAACGCGTCAACTTACGTCAGATTATTAAATTTTCATGATATTATATTCAGGAAACATATATTTTTGTCTTCACATTTAGCGCGTGTGGTTTTTTCTTTTTCTTAATTTCATGATTCGCGTGTTTGGCTATACTAAATACATGTTGGTAAACATACGCCACGGGAGTGAATTCTAGCGTGGACAACTTAAAAAAAAAGCACCAAACATTAACAATAGCAAAACATTCAACCATTTTCAATGTTTAAATTGTCTTTCAAAGATGCAACGGCCATAAAGACGTGATTGGAGCCACAGGCGGTCGCTAGTCTTTAAATAAATACATTACCAGGCTTCCTCATTCACTGCTTTTGACGTTACGAGTGGCTCTGCCTACGTTTATTCTATACGCAAACAACTCCGGAGGTGGTCTCCATGCTGTTGACAGGACGATTGTCCGCCGCAGTTGAGATACTGTGATGTCATTTTGTTGTTTTTGCGTCAAGTCTTGTTTACACTTGAAAAATTGTTAGGACGTTTAAAACTATCAATATTTCACTAGCGCTCAGTTGCAGAAACTCGCCTTATATTTTAAAACGCTTATTGTAATACCTCAATAAGACAACAATTCTTATCGGAAAACCAACTTCAACAGGAAATCCTAATGGTCCCATAATCTAGTTTCGTTTAATTATAACTATTTTGCTATTTTTATATTTACACATTGTAGTCTTCGGATAGAGAACCAAAATTATCGACGTAGCTCTCTCTGGAATGGCAAGCAGAAGTAGCAGCGGGTTGGCAACATATGCCGAAGGATTAATCGTTATAGCGTTCTTTGTCCGCAAGAGTGCGGGACGAGACTGTGGAGTATTGATTACAGTGTCCACAGCCTTCGTCAAAGTGCAGAAGTAGTCGCCTTGGGGTTTTTAGTCGGTACAAGTACGACATACCTTTTTTTTGTGTGTCCCTGGGGAAAATCCTACATAGCACCATCAGGGCCGCTGTGAGGGCACCGACTCCGGAGTCTCAGATTCCTACTAACTAAAAGCCCCCCGGTGTGTCCTTCCAATCACTCCACCCGGGCCCGGGATCCAGATTAAGCTTTGTCTCTGAGAGGGGTGGGTGTAAAGAGCCCACTACTTCAACCCTTTCTCACGGGCAGCGCATCGGACACCGTACGGCGCCTCCCTCTCATCAGGGCAGCAGAGTCCCTCAAGTCTACTTATCGAAGAGATTAAACAGATCGAGAATATGACGTTTTTGTGGAGTTTCCAATCAGAAAAATGTATAATACAAAAGCCTATACTAATAAGAATATATGTATCCATAAAGGATACATTAGCTAAATATACCGGTCTTTGAACCGATTTTTGAAAAACTTGTAGACAGGAATTGGAAATGGTTCAATTAGAGACATTGAATTATCAAGTCATTGAATAATTTACATAATATTTGATAATGTTGAGCAATTAAAAAGAAAATTATATGTTAAGAAAACTATACAATTTTGAACTTAATTACTTGCCGCTTTGAAGCGGGTTTTATTGGTAGTTATAAAATATAGACTTGTTAACTTAAAAATTCGTTTGAACTATCCATCTACAAAATTATTCCACTGCAATTATGTATATGGTTGGGTACAACGTATATATGTATGTATACAGTGCGTGTCATGCAATGTTGATCCCGCTGCAATGGTTATGAGGTCAGGTGACTCCTTTTGAGTCAAATCTTTCTAAACACGACGCTCGTTGAGCGCGGCTGCGGCGGATAGCACGCCAACGATCCTTGACACGCTTCGACTCTGCCCCGAGTTATGAAATGAAGCGATTTATGTAGCTGGAATAAATATCAAGGTGACCCTTTAATGAACGCGTTTTACGAAACATTTGACCAACGCTTTTCGCTTACAAAAAATGAGAGACATTACGGGGTTTCATTGTTGCTCTTATTGGACATTGCAAGATTGTACAGTCTTATAACACTGCGACCTATAGAATTGATTACAATGGATTCTTAAAACTAAATCTGAACCAATACTTAAACATTTAAAAAATTAAATACGTTACGGGGTATTATTATTATTCTTTAGTTTTGCAAGTTTCTTCAGTTCTGTTCCTCTACGAACGTGTTAGAGCAATAGGTCGGTCCTAATTTTCAAAGTTCTCTCGAGGGAAAACCAATATTCGGAGTGGACAAAAAATTTAAAATTGTATGAGGCTTATTCTTGTGTGGTATTAAGTATGAGATTTATTGCACTCGCCTTTCAATTCTACAAGATTTCATCTGGTTTCTGTAACTTGAAAATATAGTTGGACATGGAGGGGGGAGGGAGCACTCTAAGGAAAATTTATGGTCCTGACAGATCAAATTCACACTAGCATAACATTTTGTTTATTGGTTTATCTGAACAAATTCCATTTTAAACGGTAACGAAGGGATATAAATATTTTAAAATAGAATTTGATAGACATGAAATATTATTCTGTTTACACATTCTCTAATAAAGCTTAATATGATATAGTAAAGTAAAATTAAGAACAATAATAATACTAGCAGCCATTAAAAAATAAAAATGCTACTATTAAATTATTATAAAAAATGTAATATAATACGTAAAATAAAACAAAAAACTAGTAATAATGAGTTTTGGTAACTATATAACAGTTTACGATTACTTCATTGTCAAAAATAAACTGAAGACGAAATCGGAACGTGCCATTCGCCATTCGCTCGAGTACACACCAATCCGCACTAAGACGAGGAAGAAAAAATGTAGGAGAGCGGAGAGTTTCTCTTCTATATGAAATATTATTATGTATTCTGTGGTAGGACTTTACCGACAAAGACCTACTGAATTTCCTCTTACAATAGTACAATGCTTGCCTAGAATATAAATTAATCTAAGTACCTTTAAGTCTCATACACAAAAGAGGTGCCAGGGATTTTCATATACGTTCAGCGAACGGGATAAATCTACAAAAAAAATCTATGTTACATGAAAAATCGTTTTGTTTTTTGTAACAAGTACGTATGATTCACGCCATTGATGGAGTGCTTTGAATCAGTTTTGATCATTAAATGTTTACATTACATCACAAGTATTATTAGCATCTAACGTATTTAAAAGGTTTACGGTAAATGTGTATAATAACACGTCCGGGGCACCCCTCTTTAATCAAAAATAAGTAATGCATTGGAAACAAGTTTCATAACGAGCAAGAGATGTTTATTTTTAGTAATTTAGCTTTTAATTTATCCTGCATTCAACACCTTATATAGAGGCAATCTACGAGTACGTTAGGAGTAAAGTGAATTATCATTGTAGCGGTTAATATAATGTAAAGACTATAGTTTTTTAGCTGTATCGTTATCAAATAATGTCACGCGGATTGATTCGATATCTTATTAATAATTTCTATATCTTAGTCCAATTAGTGAATTACAAAATTCGAACATGTTTATTTAAATTCTATTTTTCTTATTGTTTTTTTTTTTACGCTGGCTTGACAAAGTGTCTGCAGTGCACCTGATGGTAAGTACAGTGTAATCCAAAAACAAAAGTGTCCATCAAAGGATGAAATTCTGTTGATAGTCTCCGTCGTCATGTCGGCCCACATATACCACGACTGAAGGTCTCTAGGTATATGAGTAACTGGATATACACAAGCTGATCCCGAAACGCGACAGGCCACAACGAGTCACTATGACGGTGTAATGTCAGAATATGATTCAGTATTAATTTTATATATTCTACGGGAATCTTTTGTATATATCTATATGTGTTATTAAATTATGATTTATAATTTTAGAAAATAAACTGAATTTTTTGTCACTTTACGGTTCTTATTATCGGTGCTATGTCCAATAAACTGTCTTCTTTATGTGTTTTTAAGCAATATACTTTTATAGATATCGATTTATCACGGCCGTGGGTTCCTCGCGGCAATGTATATTCAACCAATTAACGTTATCCATTGAAAGTTACCACGTGGGTTGTTTCTTGCGACTCCCCCGCATCCGTCGGGGCCCGTCTAACGACTTCGGATCACGTTTTAGTTAGGCTGTGTCTGCACCAAGCCAACGAAAGCTAATTATAGTTACTTACTTTTTTGTATAAGTTTACAGCCGTGGGTATAGATGTTAGCAAGCTTAGAGTAAACTAATACAAAAACATGTGTATAACTGTGGTTGTTTTTTTTTTGTTAGTACAATATTGAGGGGTGAAAGGCTATTTGGTTTAAGCGACATTTTTTGGTGATATAGTCTCACTGCACTTGTGCTCATCCAGCGAATTATGGATGGTACGAACCTTGACATGAGCGGCCAGCCAGAAAAACAACCTAACGGTGATCTCTAGCGTTTCTAAAGTAACTATTGAAGCGTAATTGTATAATTTGTATATGATTTAACACGTTCCCGCCGGCATGTACCAGTAATGGTACAATGAAAGAAATCAATTTAATTTGTGTTTTTTGCTAATAAAAAGAAAAAAGTTTGCAAATGAACGCAGTCATAGTCGGCAGAAGCATTTAATGAGATATATACGATTACGTGCAAACGGCGCCGCCCGATGATACAAATTTGATTTTACAGAGCCGTCAGATTCCGAAGACAGCGAATCCAGCCGCCGGCGGGAACGTGTTAAAGACTTACGCCTGATCTCTATCATACCTGATGGAAGCTGAAGTTGAGTCTGACAATTGACCACGTCCGCCCAACAAATGCCCATTCACTCTTCTCTTAAAAGCTCCAAAGTTATAAGAACATGGAATCATATATCATCACTCCTTAACTGTTCGCATATTTAATGTAGAAGCGAATCTTATCGTGCGGGTATAATTAAATGTTCCATTATTAAAACTGACATATAATAGTGTCAAAGATACGTTTATGAATACACAGGCTTGCCACAAAACGCCCAGTGAGAAATAATTTACGAGTATAAATTCCACGTTATACCTTTCAAATTGAGCATAGTTTATTAGATACTGTAGTATCCATTATACGCTCATATATCGTGCCCAACGTGACCTGCATCGAGTCGTCGTTTTCAGGATACTGCTTATGCTTATTTTAATTCAAATGTCATGCAGGCTTTCTTACAATGTATTCGTACTCAAACTAAAAGCTCCGAATCATAGTACATGATGATAACTTAAGATCTTTAAGTATAATAAAATGATAACAAAACATTAAAATTAAACATTGAAATGTATCTTAACTAGTGATGAAAATGCCCGGGAATTTTCCCAAAGTGCCCAAAACTTGTATGGGGAATATTTCCGGGAATTTACGAAATGTTCGCGGAAGTGCTGGGCACTTTGGGAAAATTCCCGGGCATTTTCATCACTAGTCTTAACCCGTATTCTCCAGATATTGCCCCTTTGGATTACCACCTATTTCGATCAATGGCTTATAGTTTTACAGGGGAATATTTAACATCTTATGAAGATTGCCAAAATTGGATCGATTCATGGATTGGCTCCAAGGACAAAGAGTTTTTTCGACGGGGTATTCAACTACTACCTGAAAGATGGGAAGAAGTAGTTGCAAGCGATGGGCAGTATTTTCAATAATGTAGTTTTTTATTTTCATTTCAAATAAATCGTTATTTTTTAATAACAAAAAAAAAACGCTACGAATTAATTCCAACACCTAGTCTTTTTATATTCTTAGTTTTTTTTTTGCTAACTCAACGTGACTAAAGTGACTCAACACCTGATAGGAAGCACATTGCACTTTAAGAATGGCGATGAACTGAATAGGAGAGTCAAATGATAGTTGCTGTCGTCACAGTGGCCTATATAAACTATGCCACGATTAAAGATATATATCTTATAGGTATATGGAAACTGGAGGACGTCTACAAGCTGACAACAAAACACGACATGCCAGAGCAAAAACGACATGTCTTAAAAATAGAAATAAGTAATTTTTTATATTATACAAAATGGGCAAACAAGCCCCGATGAATAAATGTCCTGCTATATTATACGAGTGACAATTTGAAATTACAAATAAAAAGAGCCCTGAATACTTTGGCTTGAATTTTAGAACGTAAAACAAAACAAAAAGTTCAGCAACGTGACTTTTCAGTCCAGTATATAAAAAATCTTGTATAAATCATTTGGTCTGCCCTCGCTGTCACGTTGTTCGGTATACTCTTTATGCACACATGAGTTCAGATATCAATAACAGCAATTTACGTATTCATAACACAGAGCACAGAGTCGTTCAGGTATCAGGTGATCATGGTAAATGCGGCAGATATCGTCAATGTTTTGCAATATTATTTACAAGTAGCATGGTACATTATTGCGAAGCCAAAAGATTTAATATCAACAGATAACATTGTTTTTAAGGTAGTTTTGAATAATTCGTTGATATTGCTGTTAACACGTTTACAGCAAAATGCCATTTGTGAATAATCAACAGTTTATAGAAACTGTTATTTATAAACAACATAATGATGATTACAAAACAGTTGTTATTACTATCTCTATTTATGAGAAAGAAGCATCTGATGTCATCTTTCGCAAAATACGGCTTACGCAGAATAAGTTGTGCACCAGTTTTATATGGAACTGTGTAGTATATGGAAGGTTAATTTGGTATAAAACGGATGGATAAAAGTAAAGCAACATTTTGTCTATATTTTTGGTAGCTCATTTTATTCTAATGTGTTTTGTTTGTTTAATTCTGTTGCATTTTGTAATACAATTACAACATTAAAAGGGCGGAATGTAATTAAAATCACGAAATAATAATGATGATACCGAACGAAAACTAACTGTAACTCCTTAAAATGTCTTTTAACAACATTTTTTCTGGTTTCTTTATATTTATTAATTCTATGCTGCCTTAGTAAGCGCCATTTGCATTTTGCAACTTCTTCATACGGTTTTAGAACTTTATTGTCTTGATTTATTATATTAACTATAATGAACCTTGTAGTATCCAATATATAATCACGTGTGGGTATTACCAAAATAAACAGTTGTGTCGCTAACCTGGTCGTGTTCATTGCGCTCCACGAAATATCCTATAAATCCTACTAACCTATCATTCAGTTAAGATATTTTAATATTAGTATTAAAGTATTTTGGTGACAAAGTAAATTTGCCAACTCCTTTAGCCGTAAAATTTTATTACTTTTGGCAGAAACTCGTTTCCAAAGATGGAATGACTGGGTAAATAACGGAATAACTAAAAATGCAAATAAAATATTGATTTAGTTTGGACTGTGAACTTGTAGGAAATCATATCACACTAAAATGAGGGAATATGTTTTTACTTGTGTGTTTTTTGTTTCAAAGCACAATACTTGTATTGATTGATGTTTAGAATATAATATTATGTCTATCTGGCAATGTTTTACATATAAAAATCCTATAATTGTACAATACACAAATAAAAAAAAATTTTTTTTAGGTAACGTACATTTAATATATAGATGTAAAATATACATACATACTTCTTTTTTTTGACGGACTAACTTCTGCGGTCCGGAACAGGCTTATACAGCTTTACCGAGCTTAGGAGGTGAGCACAGAAGGTGCTCAGCCAGCGAGTTTATAAGTTGGATGGCAACGCAAGGGCACCCCTGTGGGTGCGACCTCGACTTGGGTAGCCAGCCAGGGGAAAGAACCTACGGGTGATCTACCAGCGTTTCGGAGGTGACTACCTTGAGAAGAAACGCCGAAAGAAACTCAAGGCTGCGTCGGAGTGGAACATACATACCTCTGGGTTTTTCTAGCTCAAGTACAGACTTAGGCACCCGACGCTCACATGTGAAGAAAAACATAGTAAAGAATCCCATATGGTATCTAACAAGAATGTCGTGTATAAATGCACTGAGAAGGGCTATCGGCTTCTCTGCTGGTCACATTGACTAAAACATACAAGCACAAAGTGGGTACAGCCACTTACGTATCTCTACTCATCACGTAAGCAATATAGCGTGTTGATATATTATTATTATTAAATGCAATTCCCTTTTACATTAATAAAATGTTAATTTATTTTGAAGTTGTTAGTACTACGGGCTGTTGAATATATTTAATTTAATAAATAAATTGCACTTTCATTTACAATAGTTTTGCCTAGTTCGAGTGGTTACGTATTTACGTCTGAGCTCTATTAGGGTCCATTTGTATCATTAACGTCCCCAGAGAAATAAGAGAGAGTTGCTTTCTAGTTTGGCTCGACACACGCCAGGGTTATTACTGCGATGAAAAGGGTTAAAGTTTTACACTAGAAAACTTGATTTTATTACAAAACTTATGCTTACGTTAAAATGTTAAATGTAATTGTCATTTTTATTCAATATCAGTATTTTTTGTTGTAAAAATTTTAATCGTTCTAACGGAGAAAAATTCATCATGTTTTTATTTTGTAATACTAAATCTTTTATAGGCAGACAGTAGAAAAAGTGATGCTGTTATCCCTTAACGTTGAACCTCTTTTTCGACTTTTACTAGTAACACAGTTTTCAGTTTAGTTAAATTGAATTATTTAGTTAATTATAGTTTAATTATTTGTAACCTCAATAATTATGTTACTATATTTTTATTTGTTGTCTATTTTATAATAAAATCAAATTATTATACAATATACAAGACATAATGAATAAAATAAAAATAATTAATAAACGTCCAAGAAGTGCAAATAATTTTTGCAGGTTATTTGCATGAAATACTCATTATTATGGCCATAGTTGGATCACAACTTTGATATTTTTTTCGATTCAGATAGTAGCTATATCAAATATGCAAAAAATGTTCACTGAATAGGAATTTTACCTTAATTTGGCACTGTAACCAAACTTCTTTGATTTTCCCCTGTAGTCTTCAAACTGTCCTGTCAGGTGTGCATAGACAGGTGGGTAGTTCGCGTGATTTCATGTCATTTATAATGCAGTTGATTCGATCGCATGTCTGAAGGACACTGCTAGAAGTCTAGTCGCCGGGTAATGTTAAAAACGTAGTCATGTGTTCTCTCTATACGCTTTTACAGAAACTATTGTTTTAAATAATTTTATCGTATGGTCTTTATAAGATAATTGTTTTATCTAGTTCTACAAAGTGATTACAGGGCATCTAATGAAAAGTACAGTGTTGTCCAAAAAATTCAATGACTAATCAAGGAATCCACTGACAATCGCCGTGATCATGCCGACCCTTATATTCCACGACTAAAAGCTTTTAGGTGTAGGGACACACAAATGATATCAAAACGCGGATAGTTCGAAGCAAGTCATTAAGTTGGTATTTACACTTGTTGTCAGAGATAGGCAAAATGTAATCTGATTAATGTAATGAAAAATGATTAACGGTTAAAAAATGTAGTCGTAATTTTAATTTTGTTGCTCTGTAATCATGATTAAATCCCTTCAAAACATTAAGGAGTCATAAATTTGAATGCAATTGAGGATTCCGTAGTGTTTGAAACATAGATGAGCAAAATACAATTATATGTTGAAAAACGCAAAATATAATCGTAATCATTTTTCATTAATCTGATTACAGTTTGCCCTTCTATGCTTAAGGTATTTGTTGGCTCCTTGGTAGATATTTTTTTGAAGGGCATTCGAATTGTTTTTCGACCAACTGGGTCGTGAACACAGTACATAGATATAGATGTAAAGACTATCATAGTCGACTCGCTTCGGCCTCTCGTATATCTAAAGACCTTTCGTCGTGGTATATGTGGGCCGACACGGTTGTCGTCCCTTGCGGGTCGTCGCCGTTCTTAGATTACACTGTTACTTACTGTATTGATATTATAACTTGGGAGTCTTTAAGAGAAGAGTGTATAGGCATTTGATAAGTCTAATTTCAAAACCCACTATAACATATTTTTTTCAAATCCCATAAATTTATAAAATCTTATAATTAATCTTTGACTTAACAGTCACATTCTTATAAGGTATTTAAATGATTATTCTAGAGTATAAAAACAAAAAAAATAAAATTCCTATATAATATTTGCTTTGATAAAAACATTTCAAATTACTATTAGGACTATTAAGTAATCTTCTACGAAAAATCATTTTAGAGGGTTTTGAAATTAGACGCCTCATTTGTTGGGCGGACGCGGCTCATCATCGGACTCATCTTCGCTTTCCACCAAGTGTGATTGAGGTCAAGCGAAGGCTTGTAAATGATTAAAAAAAACTTTACATCAGGTGCAATGCAGTCACTTTGTCTAGCCAGTATGAAGAAAAAAAAAAGAGATTTCCAAAATTACTATAATAAATTATTGTTTATGTTTAGAGTTTATGAGGTCCGTGATTAAATAGTCATTATATTACACAAATCAGTTTATTATAATTAAATACACTTTCTAATGACACCGCAACCATTACAGAATAACAGAGGACGCGGGAATAGTAACTTTTAACTATAACATATTTGTTGCCAAGGAATAGGCAATGACAACTGACCGTACAGCCATATTTTATAACAGTTTATTCATTTAAATCGTTGATAATTTGTATATTTAATTAACTTTAATACTGAATTACATTTTGGTAATTAGCATAGGCTGGCCGTTTCGGATTATGTTATTCAATGACAGTGGCTATTATTATTACTTAGCATTAACGTCATTAGGAATTTTCTAATTCGTATTATTCCACTTTAACATAAACTGTGGGATTCATTCGGCCTTTGTAAAAGCCAAAAATAAAAACTCGTTTTTAGTACCGGTTCTTTTTTGTGTCTCTTACACATAGTTTAGAATATGTTTTTTTATGTTAGTGGAACATTTTTATATTATACATGTATATTGTTTTAATTTAACATAATCTAAATAAAGATTTCAATCTTGTTCTGTATTTTTATAAAGTTAGGAGTCAAATTCTGTTATTAAAAAATTAAAAACTGAGTGTGATAGATTATTTAGGAACGCGCATTAATCTTTTTTTTTTAATGAAAATATATTGAATAACTCCCTGAGAGCTGTTGAACTGATCTTGACGTCTCGCTATTTAAAAAATTAAATCAATTTAAACATTGAGTACGTTTGGTTTTGATTGGTTGGGTAAAACCAGAAATATAGTTAAAATCAGTATATTATAACACGAAGCATTATTCCGGACAAAGTCATTACTTTGCGTGGTGCTGTACCCGCTTCGCGCTTGTATGTCGTGCCCAACGAGACTAGTAGTGCAGAGATGGCCATTCTTAGGGCTATGAGAATGAGTACATATTTAATCTTCACATTATGACAAGTTTTTTTTAAATCGGCTAGGAAGAAACTGAGATACTACTTGATCTTTCCGATGTAGATAGTTGTAGCTATTCTATGCTAAGGATGTAAAGTCAAATGGCTTTTTTCGTAACATTACGTGATTTGGTAACTAAATCTACATATAAAATTCTATTCAAACGGGGATATTTCCTTAGTAATAACGTTGGCAAAGTCACGGACAGAGAAAAGGAAGTGTATAATTATTCCGTGTTACACAGGATTATTATCTGAAACGGGTTTAGCCTATAGGCATATAAAATGTCGGTACTCATAATTATAAACAGACAATAAATACGGATATCGCTAATGCTATTATTAACTATTGCTAAGTTGAACTCACTTGTAGGAAGTCTTATTGTGAATCAGCAAGCTTTTATTATAGACACAATAAAAGCATGATATTAAATTAAAATTATAAAAACAATTGTATTGGAATATTTTTATTGTCTTATAAGAAAAAAGGCTGTAATATTATGGTCTCTGTAACATATTTTATATATTTTACTAATTTAATGTAAAAGGAAATCGCAAGAGAAGTGTTTATACATATTTTAAAATAAAGGGCTGGGGCTGTATGTGCTTATAGTGGCCTTGTGTGTAAAGGACAGATATCGATGTGCGGAAACGCGAATGGTCGTTGATTCGGTTCCCAGATCATACCACTGGAATTTTCCAGGTCAAACACCGATTTAGGCACCACGAGCTCACCGGGAAGAAAAACATCGTGAGGAAGCCCGCATGGTGTCTAATAGTCAAGTATAGCCTTGATAACGGCGATCAGACTCACTGCTGGTCACATTAGGCACGACATATAAACTCAAACTTGATACAGCCAGTAATATATTACTCTCTCTTCTTACCCCGAAAAGAATGTAATGTCGCGACGTATTATAATATATTAAATAAAGGTTTTTTTTAACTATAAACATGACGTCAGTCACACCTTGTGGTGGTAAAGATGAAGCCGTTGATGGTGCTTACCCAACAAATAGTTACTTATTCTTCTCTGTTATGGCGCAATGTGAATGTCTTATGAAATTTCTAATAATAAAAACTTATAACCACAAAATGAATTATCCTTACATTACAACGAACAATATTACCATTAATTTTCTTACCTACAGCTTATAGTTATGAGTCTATAATAATAATATGATATATCTTCATGCTTTATCCCTTTCGGTGTGAGTAGAGATACAATTATAGTGCAATTATAGGTCATGCCTTGTGTTCTCAGGACACACATGACATTTATATTTTCTAGATACTATGCGGAACTCTTCACGACGTTTTTCTTCAATTCTATTTTCCTTCTGGTAAAAACCAAAGATATAAACGGTACCGTGCATGGATAGCAGTGTCTTGTTCCCTAGCCACCATAGTCACTTGTCATCATGAGTCAAACAACATTCGTATATTTTTAATTAACTTAGAAATTGATATAATACAAATTTTAAACGTCGGTCTATTGCTAAACCGTTGCTGCAGCAGCATGTGCAAGGAATATTATCATATCCTGGCTGTTTCTCTTTCAAAATTTAGAACAGCGTGTAGAAAGTGACTGTATTTCTTTTTTCTTTTTTTTTTGTGTTACTTTTTGTGTTACTTGGAATCAGTCACAGTTTCGTTTAAAGTTGTTACTTATACATTCTACAATATTATCCTTTTGTGTTGTGTCTATATATGTATGTATATGTTTTTACTTTTTTTGGAATTTTATTATTATTCTGTAATGTAAACTAGCTTTATATATTAATCACTGTGCATGCTGTGGTGCCCTATAATTGTGGGGGCATTTGTATGTTCTATTTAAGTACCATGATCCTTTTGTTTTCTTGTCTAATGTTACCCATGTTGGGCACCCTATTATGTAAAATAAAATAAATAATAAAATAAAATAAAAATCCGAGTATCGATTAAATTATTATAAACTCTAGTTTACTGGTAACGTTAATATTATGGTTTTCAAACGTATCTTTTTTTTTACACTGACACGTCACATTGACCACACTCCGCATGATGGTGAGCTCGGTGTAGTCGAAAAACTACAACGACGACCAATAGAAAAAAAAAACATCGACAGCCGTAGTGATCATGCCGGCCTGCACAAATATCTCTTTACGTTTCGCTTTAAAGACTCAATATTATAGGATGATGGGAACATGCTCGCCGGAAGACCATTCCACAGCCCAATGACTTAACAAGAGTCAGAGAACTCCTTAGTCATAGCTGGGATTTGAGTTACTGAACAGCTGTGACCCGCGTGCATTGTTCTGCGAAGGAAGATAGAGAGTGGAACGAGGTGTTTGGCTATAGTGAGCGACATTTTATTTATTAGAGTAAAGGTGAAGTAAAAAGTCAAGGTAACCGAATTTTTATTAAACTCTGTCTGGCTGACTTGATTGGCAATGTAAATAAATGTCAATTTGACATTATATCAATCGACTGATAAGAAATGTCCTTGTACTACAATTTTCTTACCTTACAGGTGCTCTTAATTATTTTGCCGAGCTGGTATAAAAATCTATGGCTTTAGAATATCATTGTCTGATACATTTTTTATAACATTCAAATGATAACTTGATTGTATATTTGTGAGCTCTATAAATTAAAACCTCGACGAGTTGATTTGCTCCTATGTGATATGAAACAATCAAGCATCGTATTGTCTCGTTTCCAATTGCTAACAATATTTAAGAAACATGATGGTGATCACTTGCCACAATAGCCTCGTTTGCCTTTTTTCATCTTTAACTTAGTAAAAGTAATAAAAAAATATATGAATGTTCTTTAACTTTTGAAGTTAAACTGTGGGTATATATTAATATGAGGCACCAAAACGTCCCCATTCGGCTGTGTCTGACAAGTTTAGTGATAATAAGCGAACAGTTCAAATTGATACCGTTTCAATAAATGTCTCACACACGCACACACATTAACAGCCTATTTTTTTTTTTTATTAAATGGATAAATATATATATATTTTATTATGTTAGTTCGAAATCAGTATGCTTGCGTCTATAGATTTGTATTATACATATATAAATATTCAATACACAAGTTAACCGCTACCGGTAGTCGAACTCAGAACCTACAGCGCCGCGAGCAGTGTTACCACCATTAAGCTGTCATGCCGTCATTGTAGAGTCTATGTTTTTGAAGCATTTAGTTCGTAAGTAAACATTGTCTCATGACACCTACAGTCATTGAGGATATGCTGTCTGCATTCCGCTGCATGAGGAAGTTTATAAAGACTTTTGTTGATCATTTATTGCTATATTCTACTCGAACGTGTCACGTTTTCTCGCAATGTTTATTCTAAGCTACAATCATCATACCAATTTAATAACGACATTTTATACCTGCTTTTACAGACAAATTAGTTACTTTGGAAAACAATAGGCACATAACAATAATGGGAACACTTAGATTGTTGCAAATTAATTCAGAAGACTTTGTAACTTGAGCAGAAATAGGCGGCTTTATTGCTACACGTCTGGGTCACAAACTCTAGGGGGAATATTTGAAAAGTTTTTGTGGCACTGTAAATATCTGTCTAAATATTTTGCAAATAGTATTTGAAGTAAATATTTTAACGTAACTTTGAATATAGGATAATATTGTTTGAGCTTATACAAACTTAACGAACATAAAATCTAAGTGTAAAGTATTAATTTGAAAGAAATCCTGTTACCATAAATTCTAAAAACCGTTTACAAAACATGGATTTTTTTCTGATGAACATAATCCATTACTTGTTCAATCAATATTGACACAAATCTATACTTTTTGAATGTGTACAATTTAGAATTCATTATAAGCGTCTTATTAATGTTTATTACCTCGACTAAGCGTAATTACTACATTATACAATTACATTAATTACCTGATATTTTTTTAATATATCGTGATCTGTCGTCGCGTGAGCAAACGGTATTCGACATCGCTCCTAATTTCCAATGATCGACTGATAATTAAAATTTCCGCACGAATATAGCGCCAATTTACCATTTGTCGTCTTAAGGAGCGCGGGGCGTCCCAACGCAAACGCCCTTACTGGGAAAGATTCATTTTACCGACCGTTGACTTGTATCTAACTGTTAGTTACCGCTATTAGCTGGGTAATATTTTAGATTCCTCAGCAACATATAAAGTTACCTTACCTCATTCATTGCCTGCTAAACAACTAATAATCACGCAAGAGTTACTTCTTAAGATTGGATATCAAATAGTTTTGATATTAAATTAGAAATGGTTTTATATTCCATGCTGTTTTAGTTATTTCTCGTTTAATGATTAATTTTTTAAAATCACGGATGTGTTCTTAACTATAGGTACAAAAAAGAGGTGTATTTTTTTAATGAATAAAGTTAAAGAAAAATGTCTTGTCTTTTTAATACAGTTTCAAGTTAGATTCGAACTCTTACGAGAAAATTAATATAATACATACTTGTTATTTCCTTTGAAATACATTCATTAAAAGCTTGATTTAGAGCTCTTAAATTCTATGAAACTAACTCAAGTTTTGCAATGTATGCAATTGTAATGATATGACGTCCTCAATTAGTCAGATGGTTGTTGGCCTGCGTATAATGAAGCTGAAAGTCATTAGAGCCGTAAAGCATAGGATAAATAACAACGGCTAGCAACTGTAATTAATTTCCGTTCTATATCGTAGAATTTTTGTGATGAAGTTGAGTGTACAATTTTCACTTTGTGTTTTATATTCTCTTTTGAATTATATCATTATATGTGTTATGAGATATTTATTACGAATTCGAAGTTTTCTTCAAAATTAACTGCTAGCAAAATCTAAGTCATTTAAGTCCTAATTATATACACCTACCTACATTCATACCAGAATATTAAATTTATTAAAAAGTCAAGTCGCTTAAGCTGCACTGTGAATTTTTATCTCGCTTTTTTGGCGCAATTTTTGTAGTATTACAAGCGTAAGAAAGCGCACGGAACGGCGAAAAAAAAATCGATTGAGAAATTGTACTAGATTGATTGACAGTGTGAATCAAAATCCGCTTCGGAGAATACCGCTCGCTAAAAATCGCTGCCAAGCTTAGGACTTAAGATTTAGTTTTCGCAACTCTTATGTCTAAATTTCTTCAAGATGCTGGGGTGGTTTTAATCTCCTGCTTACCCGTGTACGGAACAGAAAACTGCTGTAATTAATTATCCATGAGAATATTTTATTGTATTTCTTTAGTGATTTAGTCAACTGATTGTACTTATAAAACTATTAACGAAATATAACAGAGTAATTAACCAGGTGGATAATATTCTAGGTGATGGTTTATTTATGGTATCAAAGTTATCTAGGGCGCGGTACTAGCTAGCGTGCCTTGAAAAAATAATTAGTGAAAATCACGACACAGCGTTTATTAGTAGACAATACCGTAATAGGCACAAACTCGTTAAAATTTTATAATGAACTGGCCATTATTATCTTATATTTGTGGGAATATTTATAAATTACTCGATTAGCCTATTTCAAATTGCCTCTACATGCTCATGTAGAGGCAATAAGTCTATTATGTGTTAATTTTGGCTAGCAGTTTAATGTTAAGTAATTTAGGAGGATTTATTAAACTTAATTGAGTGATCTAAATGGGAGCATTATCTCTATTCATTTATTATAATTATTCTAATGAATTTAAATGTTATATTAGCAAGCGAAGCGAAATTTCTGAGTCGACTTGGAAGCTTCGGCACTTTGTCCGTCTGTCAGAAGTCTATAACTTCTTAACCGAATAAGATAACAATTTGAATTTAGTATATAATAAGAACACTTTTGATCCCATGTCGAATAGGTTATTTAAAATCATAAGAAATAAAATATAAAGATGAATGAATATGAGTTGCGATTTTTTTTTCGCTTTTAATGTATTATAGAATATGGGGTATCGTTGCAAGGATCTTTGTAAGAGGAGTGTCTAATTTTTTTTAAATATCTATGTCAATAAATCACAATTTGATGAGTCCGTGAAATGGACGTTTTTAGTTCTATTTTGTCCCAAGGTCTATCATATTTTTTTTGTATCATGTTTATTTGATACGTATGTTGAATTTTTAGCTTATATCCGTATTTTAACAACAAGTACTGAAAACTGGAAAACGTTTATAAGAATAAAGTTATCAGCGATACTAGTAAACGAATTTTCTAAGCAAGTGATATACTCGTATAAAGAATATTAACTAACTAATTCTATATCATTTCTTTGTAAAGAAAAAGAAATACAACAAAAAAATACACACTTTTTTTCTCACCATTCATCTAAGGGAGCCAAATGCTCAAGACAAAATGCCGACATTACAAAATATACATATCACAGGCACGAAAAATAATAGTTATTACTAGCATATTAACTTTGTTGTCAGAGGCGAACTTATTTCCTGAGCTAAGTCAAAGTAGCATCTATAAATCCCAGCCTTAAACTAACAATACGAAAGGTTTGTTTCATTATCTACGTCAAAAAACTTATGAAGCTCTAGTATTATTTGCAACTTAAATTGAAATTACTCTTTTGCGTGCAAATTCCGTGTATTTATGATGCCTGGACTACTACATGTTTCAATATACTGCTTTTCCTTTTGTGATCTTCCACTGTTCCACTGATCATCATTATATCAGCCATAGTTCGTCTGCTATTGAACAAAGGTCTCCCATAACGTTATCTATAGTAATCAGTCGGAAACGGTTTGCATCGAACCTTGTAGGTGAACGCTTGCGCTTGCCCCAGTACGCGGTTTCTACTCATACCCAAACATTATTATAATTTCTTCACAAACATTGTATCCAGTGGGTATTATATTGCTTGTAAATACAATCTTCAATTCTTGTACATTATTGACAATCACAATGCTACAGTTAATTAATTCTACAATGTAACATACATTGTAGAATTTATGAACAAGCGTTTATACAATTGGATACCACAGCGCATGTAAGTGCCAACTTTTGACGAGTCCAAACACGTCTGCCAAAATGTTAAGGACGCACTTTCACGCTATTAGCTAATTTTAGCCAAACACCAAATTATTGTTTCTCTCATATAGCTATTTCTGCAATATTCCACAGTTTGATCTTAACAATACGAAAGTGAGATTTCTAGTGTTTCTGCGATTGTTCCAGATAACTTGAAATTACACTTGCGATGTCTGTAGTTTTGAGATCACGCTAGTGGCACTGTATAGATATAGTAGTCTATCTTCATATGAACATATTGAGCGCGGCGTGTTTTTGCGCGCCGTGTATATACCATACAAGCATAAAAAACTTGACAATTCAGGCCTCTCGAGGCAGATATTGTGCTCGTCTATATTCTATATACTCGGCGTCCGTATGTACGTATGAACAGGGAAGACGACCAACTGCCTTTATATAAGGATTCTTGGGTTTTAATAACATATGTAATTAACGTGGATTAAATATCC
The DNA here is from genome assembly GCA_036320925.1 of Automeris io. Lineage (NCBI taxonomy): Eukaryota > Metazoa > Arthropoda > Insecta > Lepidoptera > Saturniidae > Automeris > Automeris io. The sequence continues at coordinate 7,696,467 of JAUDJH010000019.1, read as the reverse complement.
AGATACTAATGTATATGAATATAACATTAAATTTACAGACACATAATTACGTAGCCTTAAAATCAAGCTTGGGCTTGTATTGTGAAGTTCTAGATGAAGATATATACACTTGTACATAGATCCTAACTTGCGACAAACGAATTTGTTCATTACAAAAAAGTATACAAATTACGGGACTTTAATCCAGGACCTTCAGCATCATTAAGCATCCTTAGGCATCTTACAATGTTTACCGTTGAGGTCGCTTTCTGAAATTTCCCCATCTCATATTTGCCAGTAGTTTTTTATAGTTATCACTCCATTATATTACGATAGACAAGGACAAGGAGTGGACTAAAGTGAACGCTTAATGTTGAATGTTATAATAAAATGTAACTTTGGTCGTTTCCAGAACAAGTGGTGGTCCGAGGCAGCGCCAGCGCCGGGCAGCTGCGCCGCAGCCGCAGTGCCGAGTCGCGCGTGCGATGCGGAGCGGTCTCCGCCGCCACCCGCCCTGCCAGCGGTCTGCACCAGGCCCTGTTGCCGCGACTCCAAGTCAGTATCATCAAGCCGGACGTAACACCCTCTGTCTAACAGGAAAAAACCCCAAACTGTCAGAATACAATTATCTACGGAAACGAATGGTAGAGATATTTTAAGTCTTACCGTCTGTTCACGCCGATAGTTATGTTGTGCTCTTTAACCTTATTTTATCTCCATAATAATTCCATAGAATAAAATATGAGCTGTAATACTAAAGTATTGAGTAAACTCAGCCACAGTTATATTGAACGCCTACCAGGTTTCGCTTACATATTACATATAATTTTCTGAAATGCTTTTTTTTTTGACTGACTTTTTGACTGTTATGACGAGTTGAGACGTTGAAACGGTTTTCCTCTCAACAAGTTTTGGCTTGGATATGATCTAAGACAATGTGAAGATACTTTCGATCTGGTCGGCATGATCACGGCGATTAACGAATAAATTGTCACGTTGAAGGCAGATTTACGACTGATTAACCTGATAAGCGTGCAACATTGAATATTTCGTTTCGTCATTCTTCTTCCTTAGAATTTTTTTACTTCTTTTCGACTTATTGTAAGCAATTCAACCTCTTTTAGGTAAATTTACTAAACTACATCTCAGTATAACGATACCTTCATACTTACATCTAATCTTACGTCTGTAAATGTTCTGAAAACTTATGAACCAGTAAGCACGTTAACTATACTGTATTTATAATACTAAATGCTAGTTACCTTCAGAACAAGGTTGTGATGATGTCAGGTTTATTTGAAGATGTAAGTCAAAGTCTGCTAAATTAAAAACTTATAACTTTTTAATTGGTTGTATAAATTGTTTACATCTTTCATTTGTTTTCTGCTCAACTGTAGATATAGATTTACAAGTTCACTACTTAATTCGTCTAATTCTATCTATAGTATGTCTAGTTTATTTGTATAATATCAAGATATATATAATCAAGATAATATAACCTCGTTTCGCTTGTGATTTACTCCAGACACGACACTAATGTAAACAGCGCCTGCTCACTATATTGTTTTGCTGACGATCTAGTTTACAAAACTATAGTTTTGTCTGCGAAACATTTGTGCGTGTTAGCTTATTCACTTTATTTTGTGTTGAATTTATTTAATGTTAACACATTAAAGGCGGGGTATCTTGACGAGTATACTCGTCAATCACAGTTAACTGGTTAAGCTACAGTCGAGATAATTCGTAGTACTACGACTCCCGCCTTTAATGTATTAATTAACACTAGATTGCCCAGAGCAGTCATTTTGACTTTTTAAAGTTCAGTTATACAAAAAATATATATTTATAAGAAACCAATTTTTTAAAATATTATGACATTTTATATATTATCTTTTAGCATTTATTAATAGTTGTACTTACCTCCCTCCTCTCGTTATTTCCTATATACGTATGCACTATACCTATATTCAGTCTTTCTAGTGTTAAGTAACCTAAGATGTAGCATTATCGTCATTTATATATATATTTACTAATCCGGAATTAGCAAAGATATGTAATGAGGTCATCATTGTACCAAATTCGGCATTCGAGTTGCTAACTCAAGTCATTGGCGCCAGTGTGAAAGTCGTGCGCAGAGTTGCGTCGCGGTCAACATTCAAATTGTTTTGTATAAAGAATATTATTGAAATTATGCGTACGAATATGCACGTTTCCTTAGAAGTAAAAACTTCTTTTAAGTTGCCCCCTGAGGTAATAAAGTACTTACCAAAAAATATTATGAACGCTTTGCGCATTTTATGTCAGACAGAAATTCTAATAGATAATCTCCCTAACAAAAAATCTTATCGTCGTACAAACAGGCTTAAAGTGATTAATTTTTGTTATTAAAAAGGTAGATTATATCTTAAATTTTAAGAATCTTATTATTATTGTAAAAAAAAAGAAGTTAAAGGACTATTCAATAGGTACCGTATTAAAATATTTTTTGTTTTGTAATAAATCTGAGTGTAAATGTAGGTCATACATTGTATCTCAGATCGTGCGAAATGTACGGGAACTTGGTTAGCGGAATTTTATTGTCTTTCATACTTCATCTACTCTAACACGATATATACGAGATTTTATTTGATGTTATCTTAAATCAACACAAACACTCGCCCAGTTTCAGAAAGATTCATTAAATTTTAAAACACCTTTTAAACACTAATGATCCATGCAAATCCAATGATTGCATGCAAATTCTGTTGGTGTTCAAAAGCATTTTAAAATTTAAAAAGTGTTTCTGAAACTGAGTTCGAGTAAAATCGCTACGTGTATATTCCCTTAGCTCGCGAAAGCACGTAGCCGTAGCGTCGGCGTCATTATCGTTGAATACTTGCAATACGTGGAATCCGGGGGTTCGATGCGGACCCCCTGCTACCTGGATTCAGGCCCCTCATTGTGGCCCGTCACACCGGTATTCCAGCTTAAGGATTTTACCCCAATTTTAAGGGGTTTTATGTTTTAGGGATTTTAGGAGAAAATATTTTTTAGAGATTTTAAATTACAAATTTCGAAAAACAATGCAAGATTTTATATACAAAATATGTTAATTTATACAAAAAAACAGTACTAGAAAACACTTGACTTCAATCACACATAGTGGAACTTGAAGATGAGGCCGGTGATGGATCGCGCTTGCCCACTTATTCTCTTAAACGGTCACAAATCGTGTTGTTACGATGATGATCCAATTATTGCTGATTTAGACGTTACTCTTGTTTTAGGGGAATAAAAATATTTTACATTTTGCTTCGATACTTAAGAAATGTTTTTAGGGTATTCTAAAATGATTTCAAGGGAATTTTCTTACCGGTGGTTGGCAATACTAGCACTCGCACCCGTCATTCATCCCCAACCCTCGACAATGCGTGTACGCAACTTAGCGTCCCTTGCTCAGACGCCTCCGTGCAATGTGCTTAAATACGTTTGTTTTAAAGTTATCCAAGACGTGTTATGATACATTTGTGCAGTGTTTTAGTGTATTCCTAGTGTGATATTAGTTGTTATTATGTAAATATGGATCTATCTCTACCTAGGCTTGTGAGGTGTGAGAGTGAAGATGTAGACATTGATTTCGATGACGATCCGTAAGTTACAACCTTCTAAATACAAATGATTTAAGTTTATTTATAATAAAACACTGTCTTAAATTCTAATAGAATTGAGAAATTGTAAAGGTGGTCTTGATACTATTTTTTTTACACGACAAAGTGACTACAGTGCATCTGATGGCAAGTACAGTGATGTCCAAAAGCGAAAGCGACCATCAAAGGATGAAATTTCATTGATAGTCTCCGTCGTCATGACGGCCTACATATGGTATATCACGAATGAAGGTAGGTATATGCGTTACTGGATATACACAAACTGATCCCGAAACGCAACAGGGCCAAATCGAGTCATTATGACGGTCTTTACACTTGTGTACTGTGGTCATGAACCAGTTCAGGCAATCGCCCTACCACCAAAAAAAACTACCAAAATACCAAAAGTTCCCCTTGATTTCTGTAAATCTAAAATTTTATTTTAAAGATTACTAGCCCCCCTTTTCCGAACTTCGTTTGCGTTTAAATACTCCCATTAAAGTTACATTAGATTTTAATAAATGAAACTATTTCACTTCACCTCTTTAGTGTAGAATAGTAACAACCATGAAAACATCATTTTGTGTGTTTCTATCCGACTGATTTTAATAAAAACCTATATTATTGTAGAGATCACTAATAAAATAATCATTCAATTGAGCAATGTCTACACATAGGACTGTCTGTATGTTTATAATATAAAAAACTGATCCGTAGTAATTGCTAATAAACTCCTCGAGATTTTAACTTAACATTTAATTCAGCGTATCTAATGAACCGTAAGAACATTATATTAAACAATTGCTTTACGTTATTTGTAAAACAAAATCAATATAAGTTAGCAAGATACATAACAATGGGTAAATATCATAAATAAGTTCCTTTCTAGAACTCTCAAATATACTTCCAAGGTAAAGTCATTAATTTTTTTTTTTAACTTATACTAGTTCTCTAAAATTTTGTTCGCTCGTCCTTTAGTCTATAGATAGTAAAATAAAAGGTTAATTTATTACAAAAGTTATTTGTTGTGACATTCCGGCAAATTTCCGGGCACTGTTGTGCGCTTTTGTTCAATTCAATGTAAAGCACTTAACGCAGGTATATGCAGGCGGGATGGAATACCTGGATAATGGTTGTTGTTTAAACGAATTGTTTATTTATTATTTGAGTATAAAAACCATGTACCCCGAGAGGTTCTGTTCGAATCTTATTTATATTTTTTCAAAGCAACTACCTATATAGGGATATAAACTCTGCCTGTGCTTAACACAGAACTCGAAAGTAAATTTACCAGGTTAAAAAGTCCAAATATAGTTAGAAATAAGTTTCACCCATTAAATATTTACAATAAGTACAAAATTTCATCTTGCTTAATACTTATCCCCTTAAACATAAAGCGTGATGTAGAATTTGTATAATACATTGAAATAATAAACTTTTATGAAATAACTGTTTTTTTACTAAGATATTTCGATAAAGCATGAAGAGAGATACCTGTGTATGCCGGTATGATCCCGACAAATATCGGCAGGTGCGAACCACTAGATTGTCTCGATAGTCAAACTCAATTTTTTTACGGCATCGTACTTTCTCACAAGTACGGTGTAGTCAGTCATAAATGACGACTTAGAAAAAAAAAAATGATTTTCTTTCATCATATTTTACATTATTATGCATATCGTCGCTCCGCCTGTAAAAACTGTCAAATCTTTTTTAAAATACAATTTTTACATAATCGGAATCTGCTTTCGAAAACTTGATCTTTACATAAAACATGACTTTTAACTGACTTCAATAAAGAGGTTCGCAGGCTATATGAATATATATATATATATATATATATATTTATATATATATATTTATTTTTATCATTATTACAATATTAAGATGCAGGAAAAAAATTTTAGACAACCAATCAATTTATACATACAGATTAACCGGATTGATTATGTAACTTGAATGTATTATATATATATATATAAAGGCGACTGCAGTACTTAATATAAAATTATATTTCTAATGATGACATGTGCTGTGTGAGTTATGTATGAAGTAATTTAAATTAAGTTTAAAATTCTTGTAAGAACTTTATTACAATAGTATTTAGCTGTATATATATTCTGAAAAGTTGTGATTCAACGGTTTTTGCAGACACAATAACGTTAATAAGTCAATCAATTGGAGCTTCACTGTGAGTGGTTGTTCAAGATCGTGGAAGCTTTAACTAGATAAATATATAGTAAAACATCGTCATCGTCATGTAGCTGGATTTTTTATATTTCTACATCAAAACAAAACAAAATTATGTGACGTATTTTAAACATTGTTCAATATACAAATTATTGTAACAAAGATTCTTTACTTTAATACTCACTCAGAAATTCATATCAGAACCAGTATTGCTATTAAAATGTTAATGTATTAATTTGACAGCGTCAGAGATAGCAGGTCGCAGCAGCGTCGGGCACAAGTGGAGAGCGGCGCCGGCGCGCGTCACAAGACGGCTCCGCAGGCCGCAACGACGACGGCGCACAGCAAGCAGCTGGCGGCGGGCGGGGCCAACCACCCGCCCCAGCCGCAAGGTAACCACAAACGTAATGTCCTATTGTTGCCTCCTTTATACACTAAACTACACAACATAACATACAAGAACATAGACGCAACCACGAAATGAAATTTAAGGCCCGAAACACATCGCAGCGCACATAGAGCGTAGTGGTGCGTTCACAACAAATGTTTCGAGTTTCGCAAATTATCTGCTTATCTTTTTAATTGTCCCGTATTTAAAAAAAATCACTTTTCTGCACGCCATATTGTCTTATTATAATCGTAATTGCTGGATTCAGAGTCTAAGAATTTAAATTCAACCAAATTGTAAGTCAATCTGTTTATGAAATTTCCAAGTAAAACAGGATATTGTATTTTATGCTTCTGTGGGAAGCACGCTACTGAATATCTGAAAATAAATTGACTCATTACAGTATGACATCCATTTTTCATTTATTAATATTATATATTTTGTATTTCGTTGTATTTACTTTAATCCTTAAGTAGCGTTAACATAACTTATGAATATATTGTTGATATTGTAATCATTCTGTAATATTTTAAAGTTCACTCAAAATTATAAGTTTAGGGGTGTAACGGGGCGCCGTAAGAATGCACGACCCGAATCAGGTCGCAATTTTTTGCGACGCGACAAAATCGTTCGCAGAATTTCAAGACGTCATTGTGTTGACATATTTTAACCCAAACTGAAGTCGAAGTTAATATTTTGTGAACCTATTCAATAGCTCAATTGTATTTATTGTGATTATCTTTTCAATTTAAAATTAAAACGGAAGTCGGATAAATAAAAATACATAAAGAGATGTAAATACTTAATGGTCAATATTTGTTATTATGTAGGAATATAAATCAGCTTATTTCAGATATTCTATGACATATCACTTTTATTTTATGTAAAAATTGTAAATTCGTAATCTCTCCTGCTTAGTAATGAATTATGAAGGGACAGATTAGAAACAATATACATTAAGTAATGCGTGAGTCGTATGTAAATGCTTTACACATTCTGTCTATAATATATTTCCTTTTTTTCTTTGAGATTTTGACACATTTTTAATGCTATATATCCTCAAAACTAAAAACTATGCACACTTTAGGTAAAATCGAACATTACGTTTTGTCTGGTTATGACGTTATTAAAGATAATATAATTATAAACGCATCAAGGCACAACGTTGATACCCATAAAATATGTAAGACTTTTAACTACATTACTCTTAAGCTGTGAATAATATAATATTCATATTTACATTCAGCTGTGTAAATGAAAGTCAATTTGTGCTATGAAAACTATATTTTTTTAAACAATATGGGAGTTGTTTACCTTCATTTTTAATAATTTATAAAGAGTAATGATTCTATAGAGCAACGATATGAGATGTTACATATGAGAGTAAATATGAATTACGGTTTTATACAATTGTGCAAGTTTGTACGTATTTATGGCGGTGACTTTGGATTCGTCCGGGCATTTTGTCTCTTCATTATTGCCCTTCAAAAGTACATTGTTGTTATCAAATGAAAAGTATCATTTTATGACTTAATTGCATCTTTTATTTGTTTGTTTACAAAATAACTTCTATACTATTTCATATATCCTGTAAACACAACACGGTGATTATAAATGACTCTTAGTTAACGATATTTTTTTTTTTAAATATGCTATTTAGAGTTTTAACAATGAACTATTAGTAAATGACTGACGATTACACGTTTAGTTTAATAACTTTTTAATTGATGTTGTTGTCAATCGTTTTATTTTTATTTTGAGTATAATCCTATGGCAATTATATATGAATATAACTTTAAAAAAATTAACTATATCACTTTATAGTTCCTATAATAAATTAGGTAATATGATTATAATGTTTAATTTTATATTAAGCTTATCAAGAAAAACATGTAATTATTTTTTGAACGATTACTGTCGAAGACAAGAAAAAATTAAAATAATTTACACGTTATCCGAGTATACAAGTTACTGCACATAAATAAATGAATTATTTGAGAGAGAAAAAAAGAGTAGAGACCTAGTCGTTAAGCACTAGCTTAACCTCGGAATACTTTGTTTTGAGATTAGTCAGTATGTGTCCAGTTCATTTTCCCTTCTTCGAGGTCAGTAGCACGATGCCAATACTTTTAATGTTGCACTAGCTTATAGAAAACTGTAGCCAGCTTCCATCAGGTGGGCTGTCAGGGTATGCCACCTTTTGCCTATATATCTAATCTATCATCATTCAACTTCTCTCTATTTTAAGATATCTTCTTTACTCCCTTAATATTGTTTGATCCTTCCATATTCTCTTGCCGATTTCACGTTTTTCGGACTTTACTCTCTATCAGAATTCTCATGTGTGTATAACCCACGGTCGGTCTCAGCTCTTAGTTTCACTCGCATTCATAAGGATACTAATACTTGGATATGTGTATTCTTTAGCTAATGTGTCGTTAACGAATCTGTGTACATGCGGACCGTGCTGCCGGCGCTTGGCTGCGTGCTCGCTTCGACAACGCACCGCTGTGTCAGCAGGCTCCGGCTGCGGCGGCGATGGCGACTACCAGCTCGTGCAGCACGAGGTGCTCTACTCTTCGTCCAATAGGTACGTTTTGCCACATTTACACACCGGCTTAACATAGTCCAAAAATCATACCGTCGTTCGAGCTGTCAGAGATGGCTCGCAGAAAAGTCGGAAATTTCGTAGATGCATAAAAACATTATCTTATTATATTTAGACATACATATGAGGAGTCTAATTTCAAAACCCACTATAACATTTTTTTTCAAATCCCATAAATTTATAAAAACTCATAATGAATCTTTGACTTAACAATCAAATTCTTATAAGATATTTACATTAATATTCTAGAGTGCAAAAGCAAAAAAGAAAAAATCATATATAATATTAGCTTTGATAAAAACATTTCAAATGACTATTAGAACTATTAGGTAATATTGTACAAAAAATCGTTTTAGCGGGTTTTGAAATTAGACGCCTCATATGTTGATTTAAAATTTGATCCAATAAGGATTCTTAAATTTCTTCTCTGGTAATGCTATTTTGTTTCTAGAGGAACATTGTACACTACTTGTCGTGCCCGAGCTGCATAGAGCCGCTGCAATAGTAGTTTGGATACAACTTTTAGGGCTAACTCAAACAACTTAAGTGGGATTTTTTCTGATTTTTAAATTAAAATGGTGCATACAACATATACTGGTTAATGAATGACGTTTAAAAACTATGTATATTTATCTTCTATTCTGCAAATAAATTTCTATTTCAATTTTTTTACTCACAATTTTTGGTAATTGATTTATAAGTAGAGTAGTTAGTAATGCCGATCTCAATTGAATAAATAACTAATTATATATTCTTTATTTGTGACAACCCTAGCTATCACGGCGTTGTCTAGACAATGGCGGCAATTTTTACGTGATTACAGGCAACGTTCTACTGCTAGTTCTTTTGCTGTGCCCTTATCATACACTAGTCATAATATCGCACAAATCCAAATTTAAACTTCTTATCTCTGCTGCGTTATTAAGCTGTGGTATCTTCGAGCCGGTGTGTTCCCTTTCTTTTGTGATATTAGGTTTTTTGAAAGAGAAGTGTGAAGCGACTTTTGAACTAGCTGGCATGACCTGCCAGCCAGTGGGTTGGCAGTTGTAGACAAACAATTTCCTATTTCTTGATATTTGTAGTCAGATTTTAAACTTATTTATATATTTTATATACTTATTTATTTATAGCTGTATTTAACTTCAGGTAAAATGTACTTATTTAATCGAACTAGTATAAAAATCGTTCTTAGCAAGTATTGGAGTTTTGTTATTTATAATTTGGATTTGTCAGAAGTGTGTATAGCTGGATGTGAAAAAAAGTATTGATTGTTGATGATCGGCTGTGATTCCAGGTACGAGGTTTTGGAGTTCCTCGGGCGAGGTACGTTCGGTCAGGTGGTGAAGTGCTGGAAGAAGGGCACCAACGAGATAGTCGCCATCAAGATCCTCAAAAACCATCCCAGCTATGCACGCCAAGGACAGATTGAGGTCAGTCGCGTTTCAACCATTACAACACTAGGGGGCATAATATTTTTTTTTTTATATACTTACTAGGCATAATAGCTAAAGTACACTAGATGGTGTGAGTACAGTGTGTACTGTCAAACATGACAATATCCTGTCAAAAATGTGGCCAAGTCTCGATTCATTCTACAAAAAAAGAGAGATCTCAAAAGGCTCATTCCAAGAAATAAAACAATTAACCTTTAAGTAATATTCCTTTAAAATTCAATACTTTGATATGCTTTAACAACATTGAGAAAGTAACAAAGAATCTATGGTTTTTTACTCTAATAATTTGTATAAAGTATTGTGCTGAGAACCTTTCAAGTCATACAAAGTTTCACAACTACAATCGATGTTTTTTTTTCCCCTCACTCGGCGTACTTACCACACGACACCTGATGGTAAGGATGGTGCAGTTCGAAAAACGACTGTAACTATCAACATTAAAGAAGAACAATTGATAGTTGCAGTGATCCTGCCCGCTTATAATAACTCTTTACGCTTAGCTTCGATTTATTTTAACGTGTATTTTACTTTATCATAGACTGAGGACTCGGGTCAGATATCGATAAAAATAGAATACAAATGGTTTCAGCAACAGCAACACAAAATTTAGGACCCAGAGCACACCAGTCGCAATCGAATAGTCAACCTCCTTTTGACCTCGTTGCGATTTTGTTATATGTATATTGATACATAAGTAGGTTGTTTATCTCTCCGTTGGAATAGAAAACGTTTCAATGACTATAAATAAGACTTTGATGAAGTAAGTGGTCGCTTTCACTTTTATTTATTTTTCGTAGGTTTTCAAAGAAACCGATATTTGCGTTCCATAATAGTCTGGCACTGGTCCAGCTGTGGGACGGCTTTGTTTGTGTTTACACCGATGCGGTCGGCAGTCCCGCAACGCGTTCGCAATTTATGAAAACCTTTGATCATTGCGAAGACGTATAAAGTTTCTAAGTTTCCTTTTGCTAGTAATAAAATTTTGTTCTAAATCTTTGGGTTTTGTTCGAAGGCTCAGAGCAAGATGTCGGCTAACATATTCCAAGTTAGTTGGTCTCTAGGTATACGAAGATCTGAACGTATATAATCTGTACTCTAAAGGCGACAAGTTGAAGCGAGTTACTAACACGGCCTTTACACATGTGTACAGTCGTCATGACTCCGTTCGAACAATCACTTTATCAACTCAAAAAACGAGAAGCATAGCCCGCGAACTTGTGTCTGGCATTCGGTGTTTTTATTTATTGCAATAACAGAAACCAATACGAACAATTTACTTGTGTAATATATTGTATATAAGAATAGATATACAATACTAATATATCCAAAAGAGCAACTGCCTGAGTTTCTTACTGACTCTTCCCCGTAGATTCTACTTTCCGGATCTATAGTACATTATAGTACATTTCCTTTCCTTTTGACAATTTAAAAGCGTCTATAAAAGTATCATAGCATGGTAATTTACATAGATAAATTCTTACATAGTATACATTTAAGTTGATATTTTTTGTCTGTGTGCATGTTTATATCTTCGAAACTACGCAAAGGAAGATCATGCACTTTCCATCATCAGTTTGCAAATGTATTTTAGATCGTTTAGAGATCCATTTGTAGTAAATTTAAAATTAACAGAGCAATTTCACATTTTCTATACTGGACTGGATCTGTCAGCAAAGTTGTTTTTCATAGCTAAGTCCCCCCTAGAATTCCCGCTGTGGTAAATACGTTTTGCGTGGGTTCGGGATACAATGCTGCCCATGAAGCCAGGCCTGATGACTCATTCTTAATTATTATTATCATTATATTATTGTAGAGTAAATACCTCCCTACCCTTTTTCCATTCATTTCAGTTTTTGGAGTTTTGGGACCATTCATACATAAAGGTGTCCAATTCGTCACGCTGTCTCTATCCAGGCCCGCCGTGGTGTTGTTTTAGTTTATGTGAGCCCACTGTCTCTTGGAGCGCAGTATTGTGTTCTTTATACGATTGGTTACTTTAGAAATACAATACTGCCCTCTATAACTCTCTTGCGAACTCAAAAGGCAAACTTCATTCTAAACACTGGTGAATAATTTTTGAAAACGGTTGAATAGTGCCGGAGCTTATCTCGTACATCGAAAATTACAAATATTACCATTTTAAGATATTAGTTTAGAAGTGTAGATAGAGTTTCGATTGCCCGTAGGTGTCGATCCTGTCGCGGCTGTCGCAGGAGTCCGCGGACGAGTTCAACTTCGTGCGGGCATACGAGTGCTTCCAGCACCGGTCGCACACGTGCCTCGTGTTCGAGATGCTCGAACAGAACCTGTACGACTTCCTGAAGCAGAACAAGTTCTCGCCGCTGCCGCTCAAGTACATCAGGCCTATATTGCAGCAGGTGCTCACCGCGCTGCTTAAACTCAAGGTCAGTTGCAAACGCCTCCCTGTTGACAATAGACTATAGTATGCTCACGAAGTCAGCGCTAAAATCGCGTCTGCGACATTTATAGACCAAAGTGCAAAAAGTAATGTTGCATATTTACCAAACACAATAAGTTCTTTTATAATATAAAATTAGATTTATTTTGTTTTATTATTTCATAGGATTGATATAATGTAAGCAGGAAATGTAACGATAAGTCTTATGAATTTATTATGAACAAATGTGGCTTGGCAAGTATAGTTTTGTACTGGAATACAGTGAAATGTACGGAATGAAATATACAGAAAAAAATATTAGGTCCTTACATATGAAATTGGCGTTTTGTATGGGAGGAACAAAAAGTCGAATATTTTTTAAAATAATATATTTAATTAATCAAAGTATGAACCATTATTTTCTATGCACTTTTGCCATCTCATAGGTAGTTCATTGATCCCTTTACTAAAAAAACCAGTCGGACGGGAATCAATAAAATCTTTGAAGGCGATTTAGACTGCCCCATCGGAGTTGAATTTTTTCCCTTGCAAGAAGTTATCCAAATTTCGAAAAAAATGGTAATCTGTTGGAGCAAGGTCCGGGGAGTACGGAGGATGTCTTAGACTTTCCAATTGAAGCTCTTCTAATTTAGTAGCCGTCTGTTGCGCAGTGTGTGGTCTAGCGTTGTCGTGAAGCAGCAGTGGCGTGGAGCGATTGACCAGCCTAGGTTGTTTAGCCGCTAGCTTTTCCATCATGGTTTGCAATTGCTGACAATAGACATTAGCCGTAATAGTCTGGCCAGATTTGAGAAAACTGTAATGAACAATACCGGCACTAGTCCACCAAACGCTTACAAGTAACTTTTTTGGGGTTAAATTTCGCTTGGGGCAGGATTTGGCTGGCTGGCCAGGATCCAACCATTGCGCTGAGCGCTTCCGATTATCGTAAAGAACCCATTTTTCATCACAGGTAATGATTCGGTTTAAAATACCTTCATTATTGTGCCGGTTTAGTAATGTAACGCAGCAGTCGACGCGCGTTTGCCGGTTTGCTTCAGTCAATTCGTGAGGTACCCACCTTTCAAGCTTTTTAATCTTCCCAATTTGCTTCAAGTGAATTAAAACAGTTTTATCACTAACATCGCAGCCTGCAGCTAACTCGGACGTGGTTTGCGATGGATCCGCTTCCACAATAGCCTTCAACTCTTCATTATCAACTTGAGTCTCAGGCCGTCCACGGGGTTTGTTCTGCAGGTCGAAATTTCCAGAACGAAAACGTTGGAACCAAAAACGAACTGTGTTTTCTTTTGCAACACGACCGCCATACACATCATTCACCCTTCGAGTTGTTTCCGCAGCACTAGTGCCACGGCGGAACTCGTACTCGTAAATAATGCGATATTTTAAGTTTTCCATTTTGTTAAATGAGTGACGCAAACAGAAAAAAACAGAAGAAAAAAACAAATGAATGACGATCATCGAAGCACAAATACATGAGTCTATAGCTGTACAAATTTTAATTTGGAATTCCTTACCAAAGAGGAGAAATTTGTGATTAAAGTGGCCAGTACGAAAAACGCCAATTTCATATGTAAGGACCTAATATAATATATAGATGGACCCCTTTCATAAAAGCTGAAAGGAACATATTGCTAATAATTGCGTAGGTATGTCTGTCTAGGTAGAAAAATATTAGGGAAGAAAAATAATATTATGAACGAAAAAAGTAGAATTTCCATGGCAATGGATGTGAAACTGGATAATTCTTTAAATACATCATATTAGTTTGTTTGGTACCCGTTACTTAGCCCTTGGTAATCGATTTCTTTTTGTAATGTATATAAATTAATTAAACTGGTGAAATTCTTGATATTGATTATAAAAATGACACGCTAGATTTAAAATATAATATATCTTTCTAAATCCTTTACTGCAGTGAACATAAAAATATTCAACTGCATTTCGGCCACTCTTTTTGAAGTGTCTTTGTATTCTAAGATCCCTAATTTTAGAGTATTTTATATTGTTTACATTATAACTATTTAAATTAACTTTATTTCAATTTTTTATTTTTCATATTTACGGTATAAATGGCAACTGAGAGAGATTCTTTGGATAGGAATATTAAAAGTAAGAGAACTAAATAGTAATCAATTTGTAATATGTTGATGGTGTAGCAACTGGGTCTCATCCACGCGGACCTGAAGCCGGAGAATATAATGCTCGTGGAGCCGGCGCGGCAGCCCTACCGCGTCAAAGTGATAGACTTCGGCAGCGCCTCGCACGTCAGCAAAGCCGTCTGCAACACCTACCTGCAGAGCAGATATTATAGGTATTCTCTTCAAACCATAATATAACAATAACTCTCTTATAATAAAACTACTTTTATAACAACTCTAAATCTTATAATAAACCAAATTACTAAAAGAAGGGGTGGTTGACAGCTGGAAGGAGCATTTTGATAAAAGAAGTAAGGAGAAGGGAATTTGGTATAAAACGATACAGTGTCAGCCCTTGCATTCCCCATGGTTTAGTATTAGCGTACAGAGTAGACACTACATCAAGGAAGCGTTAAGACTTTGTTCCGGTCACTATCCATCGGCAAGTTTTGCATATCTTATGAGGAAAATAGAATCGCCTAATTGCATTACCTGTGGAAAACGGGAGGATTTGCATCACTTGCTGATGGAGTGTGACCGGAATAAAAGTGCAAGAGAGTCGCTGATGAGCCAATGCAGAGTCAGCTTATGTGATATAGGTGCCTTTCATGGCATCCTGTGTGATCCGACAGGGAATGCTATGAAATTGTTGGTGGACATGGTAGCACTGACTCATCAGCGGCTCTCTCAGAACTGAGGGGTTTTTACTGTATTGGGTACAATAGGGCTGATATGCCAAAATGGGAAAAGCCCTTAAAACAACAAATAAAAAAAAAAAGAAGGGGTATTATTCCATCAATGACTGATTGAATGATAAAAGTGTTTGGTCTTAATACTTACGATACGAGTATATGCAATCTTTCAGAATAAAAAGGTCGCTTATAGCATCCATAAATGCGTACTACCCACTGGTCAAACAGCTATAATCCTACCTTTCTTGTAATCGCTTAAAAATTGATTGCGTTACACAGTAGTGTAACGGCAGAGACCTCATTGATATATATCTCCTTCTGGGGTCATAGTCGTTAGATAAACCTATTTTAAGATAGTTTAAAAAAACTTAGTTTAATGTTCTTGGGTATTACGATAGGACAATCTGTTCAGCTGTTTGAGGGTCATCAGCTCTTGTGGATGTTAAAGGAATGTGAACAACTTATACTGGTCATATCGTTTCAAAATTTAGTTTCCTGTGACTTGAACTGTAAATTCTGATTTATTATAACATGGTTACCCTGATCTGGTGCTGAAGGATTATCTTGTGTAGTCATTATGATGACAGTGTGGACGCGTCGGGTTCACCAATTGTGAAGTCTCCAATGTGAGGTTCTCGTCGGGCGTGACCAATGTGTAGGGTGAGACTACAGATGTATTGTCACCAAGTGTCGAGGCAGGTTGGTCTCTACCGTTTATGGGAGACTGGCCTCTACCGCTTGTGGGAGGCGTAGGTGATTGAAAGATAACCTGAACTTGAATTATCTTTGTTATTTATTTGGCACATGTTATGTAAAAGGCGCTCCACCTATATATCGGGCATTGAACTGTAATTACGTTGTATTAAGTACATAAAACATCCAATAGCCTTACATTGCATAATATACGTCACGCACAATCTTAAATCTGCTGGATTACCAACTCTTCACCAACTTATGGTAGAAGTATCGTGTTGGATCCCATTGGAATATTATCAATGAGTATATGAATAGATAGCAGGTAGGTGAACGGGATGTTTTTTTTTTACTTTAATTTCTATCGTGATTGTTTGCACAGAGCGCCAGAAATAATACTCGGTCTGGCGTTCTGCGAGGCGATCGACATGTGGTCGCTGGGTTGCGTGGTCGCTGAGCTGTTCCTGGGCTGGCCGCTCTACCCCGGCTCCTCGGAGTACGACCAGATCCGGTATATCTCACAGACTCAAGGCTTGCCCACCGAGCACATGCTTAACAGGTGAGTTTCCTTTTTGTTGTTATTATCCTTTACCACGTTAAAGAAACTAGAGCTTTAAGCATAAATGTTCAGCTCTACACTAAGGAGTGTAATTCAGTTTCGCTCACGACAATATAGACCTTAAAAGCTCCACAACTCACTACTGAACAATACGTCCAAAGTTCCTCTTACCTGCAGCTAAGCTATACCTGATCACACTTCTAAGAAATCTCTAGTCTTCAGGAATGTTTTTTTAATTTTGGACGAATTTTATTACATGTCATATAATGATTCCATGGCATTGATGAAATTATATTCTATTCATTAGCGCACAAGTGGCTACATTACACATAACATGTAATGCGCTGCAGTTCAAAAACAAGAGATCAGACCCCGTTATGATGCCGTTAGTTGGATCAGAAATCTTCTTACATCTCTTTTAAATAACACATTAGGATAGTGAAATAGTAAACTGGCTGGAACATCATTCCATTGCCTGATGTTACCACAGAAATGAAAATAATATACTTTTTAATGCATATCAAAAAGGTAAATAACTAAATGATATGAGATTCTTCAAGAAGGCAGTGAAGAACATCTTTCTTGTTCTACAACGCAATTGCAACGCTCCTTGTGTTGCAATTGTCCATAACAGTGACCACTTACAATCAGGAGTGCCGTCAGTCTGTTTGCCGATTGAAGTTTAGAAAAAAACTGTGATTTGTTTATGTTTGTACAGTGCAAGTAAAACGGCGAAGTTTTTCTACCGCGACGTGGACAGTACGTACCCGTTCTGGAGGCTGAAGACTCCCGAGGAACACGAGCTCGAGACCGGCATCAAGAGCAAAGAAGCCAGGAAATACATCTTCAATTGCCTTGACGACATCGGACAGGTAACACCACGCACTACAAGCTAGTTTATCAGAATTTCACTTCACATTTGTGTTTAAGTTTTGAAATGTAAAATTGTGTGGAGTTTTTGAATTAATACCTCTAAAGGATCCTTTGAGAAACAAAATATAAAAATCCACGTGAGGATGCCAGAACCAGAAGGAACCAAGTACACTTTTAGTGAATTTATATAAAAAATGCAGCATTTGTTTTCTCACTATTATTTTAAATTTCGCCGTTCATATATTTATAGCATGTTAATTTTCATGAGTTATTACTAAAACTCATTTTAACGTCTAAGGGCCAATGGTTTTTTTTGGCCTGATATATTGATTTAAAAAAATATGATTTCTCGGACGTGGAATAGGAACCTGAAACTGATTTTTTTTCCAATAAAATATATTTCTTTATGTAATTTCTTACACTACATTTGTCTTAGAAGTATAATGCAACTGTTTTATGAGAAATAATATGATTTACCTAATAAGATAAGGACTTTTTACCGTGGCCTGTAAATGGCACAGTCACTGGTGAAACAATGTATATATTTTGAGGATAATAGGTGATTGACCTCAAGCACACCTGGTGGAAGCTGAAGATGAGTGCAACGATGAACGTCGTAACCCAAATGCTTACTCACTCTTCTCTTAAAGACTTCAAAGTCATAAGATCGAGGAAATATAGTCGCTGGAAGCATATTCCATTCCTTAGCTATTCGCACAAAATGTAGAATCGAATCTTTAATTATAGTAAAACAATAGTTTTAGTTAAAGTTATTGAAAATAAATATTATGAAAAGAAATTGCTTGGAGAGTATTTTCTCTAGTTAGAGCATGATAATTAATAAGAAATTTTTTATTGACAGGTAAATGTGCCGACGGATCTTGAGGGAGGCCAACTGTTGGCTGAGAAGGCGGACAGAAGGGAATTCATTGATCTTTTGAAGAGAATGTTAACTATGGATCAGGTATTATTATATTTTTGTATTTGATTTAGAGTTCTTTAATTAAATACAATTTGAGACTGTAATCACAATTATTGAATTTTACTTTTACATATTTACATTTTTACATATTAACTTGATGATGACGATTCTGTTTTCCGAACGGTAGATGCATTTTATTGACGATTTGAACATTCATAATAGGTAAGTTAAATTAGGGTATTTTTCGTTTGATTCATATTAAAATATTTTTTAACTAGCTGATCTGGCAAACGTTGTTCTGCCATATAAATTATCCATACATATATTTTTGGTATCTTGAACCGTTTTCGGAAGCCCTCAAGAATGAATAATTTTCCCCGTTTATTTCACATTTTCCATTATTTCTTCGCTCCTAATAGTTGCACCGTGATATTATATAGCCTTCCTCGATAAATGGTCTATTCAACACAAAAATAATTTTTCAATTCGAACCAGTAGTTCATGAGATTAGCGCGTTCAAACAAACAAACAAACTCTTCAGCTTTTTTAATATTAGTATAGATTATAATTTATTTCTGTGTCATAAAAATGACATGTTCAAATAACTGGATATATTGGACCTGAATCGATTAATAGAAATACATAAATTAATTTGACGATATTTTTTTATATACGTGAAGAATATGTGTAATGTTTTGGTTTTTTTTAGGAGAGAAGAATAACGCCGGGCGAGGCTTTGAACCATGCCTTCGTGACGCTTGCTCACCTTGTAGACTATGCGCATTGCAACAACGTGAAGGCATCCGTGCAGATGATGGAGGTCAGTCGATTCTAATATTATACAAAATCACATTGTTTTAGCTCTTTTTTTTGATAACCTAGTGGAAATCATAATGAAGCGTCAGGGTCGCCGTTAGGGCAGCGGTCCGAGTGTGTTACTAACACCGCCGGGGTGCTCCTCCGATCCATCGACCGCAGTCAATGGTTCGTCTGTGCCACCTTCCTCAGCATCCAGCGACGTCTAGCCTTCTGCAGGCCTCTAGCTTGTACCTTTGCGAGGGTTGGTGTTAAATCCACCTCTCGTCCACCACATTTCTCTGGGAGGGGTGCGCGTAAACACATCCCTCACCTCGCGCCTGGAAACGATGGGCCATGCACTCTCTCTAACTCTCATAATTGTAATAGCAGTAACATTTAAAAGGTTATATTAATAATTCAACTTGAGGCTTATTTTTCTTGCAATACTGTTTTTTGTTGTCATTAATTTTTAAAGGGGTTTTCACGGATACTTTGTACAATTGAGCAAAAATTGCTTGACTAGTTTTAACAATAATTTCTAATTAACGAAAATTTTATAAATTTATTGTAACGTTTTTTAGAAGCAGCAGTTTACATGTTTAATTTTTGAATTCTCCTCAATAAATGTTGTTCAAAGAATGAATATTATTTACAGCATAATATAAAGACTTATACCAAAGTCCCAAAATTTGATTACATGGTCTACCTCTCTTTTAACTTCTCCATCATTTTACCGAATGTTTTAGCCTTACTACTACTTCACTAAATGCCCTACCATCTCACTAAACGTATTATCACTTCTTAAATGTCTCACCACTTCACAAAACGTTCTATAACCTAATTGAGCACTACTTGTCTAACCACTTCACTACACGTCTCACCAACGCACTATATATCCCTACTAACTCAGCAAAAGCCCTGCCGCTTCACACTAAAAGTCCTAACGGCTCACTAAACGTACTAGCACCTCATAAAGACTTGTATTGTAGTTAATGTATAGCAATGCATCGTGCAGGTGTGCCGCCGATCTGGCGGCGGTGTCGGCGTCGGCGGCGCGGAATACGGCGTTGGCAGCGTGGTGGGCCCGGCGCCTGCGCCCGCGCCGCACCACCTCGCGCTCACCATCAACCAGCAGCGCCTGCGGGCAGCGCCCTACGACAACCTGGTCAGTGCCTCACAAACACCCTCAGCCTCGACTCGAACTGTAATCAGAGATGGCCAAAATGTAATCTCATTAATGATTAACGATTACAAAACGAAGTCGTAATTTTAATTTTGTTGTTCCGTAATCATGATTAAAAATGCTTTCAAAACATTAAGGACTCTTAAATGTGTATGCAATTGAGGATTCCGTAGTGCTTAAATCATAGATGAGCAAAATGCAGCCATGTTAATGATGAAAAAATCGCAAAATGTAATCGTAATCGTTTTAATTAATCTGATTACATTTTACCCATCTATGTCTAGAGCAGATCTAACTAGGCAACGCTAGATAGCTACAATTAGTGCTGCACGTCATTTAATAAATTCTTTACGGTCAATAACAACAAATGCCCTATACGTGATAATTATTTTTTTAAGATCCTATATACAAGTAGATTTATGTGTTTTTTTTTCCAGTACCAACTGTATCAAGGCGGTCGCGTGGCGGTGGGGGGCGCACGGCAGTACGCTACGCGAGCGGCTGAGCCGTTCCCGCATCAGTTCGTCTCGTCCATACTGTGCCAGCCCGCCTACCAGGTCAGTAATGTTAGTACCATGCATTTTTTTTTAAATTATAAAGTACTCTTTCTATGGCATAAATCGGAAGTTCCCAATCTGAGTGAGTTAAATATAAAAATATTGGGAGTGCAAATAAGAAGCCGTAGTTTTTTATTAAAAAAAAAAAAAACAATGTGTTTAAATTTAATCGAAGTATTATCCATTACTAGAAACTTTTTCCCATCTTTTAGGGAGCGTTTAGGTTCCACGTCTGAAGTTCTTATTCTAGTTTACAGATCTCATAGGTTGAATGATTTCTTAATAATTAATTCAGCGAATTCTTTTTTAATTTTAGATACTTTATCAATTAAGAAAACTTCTATAAATATAAATACGAAATTTGGTCTCATTGTCTGAACAGTAGTCGTTTTCCGAGTCGATGTCCTGTGAAATAGTCTTCCGGCGGGTATAGATATTTGTGCAGGCCTACATTATCGCTGCGACTGTCGATAGTTTCTTTTTTACTGTTGATATTCGTAATCTGTTTTTTAATCAATCATGCATGCTTGGTGTATTCCAAAAAAGGATTTACCATCACGTAAAGTGTGGTTATTGTACCTAGATGGGATAAAAGAACTAGGGATAAGTAATGATGTGTATTGGCGATCAGGTGCAGCAGCTGGCGGCGGCAGCAGCCGCAGCGGCGGCAGCTCACCACCAACACGGCGTCCCAACGGTCGCTGGCGTACCGACCGTAGCCGGCGTGCCCGGCGTCGGACCGGTGCCGGACATGGCTGAGTGGCGCGCGCCGCTCATCGTCGAGCCGGCGCCGCTGCCGGACCCGGACGTCTGGGACCCGTACCATCCGCACCATCCTCATCACCACCACACACATAAGCGGTGAGTGACATACCCTGCCGCTGCTCAACTGGTCTATGTGACGCATTACCCACTAGTCTATCATGGGTGGCCGCCAGCAATGGCGTGAATCCCATGAAAGAATTACCTTGCTATATTGAGGCATTTATTATATAACAGAATAAGACTATGCTTCTTATATATCCTCTACGTGATATAATCAGAAATGAAGGAATCCTTAGACGAACTAGAGTTACCGGCATAGCCCAGCGTGTTAGCAAATTGAAGTGACATTGAGTAGGACACACAGTTCGTAGAGCGGATGGCTGACGGGACCAATGAAGCCACGTACTGACAAGCGCAGACTGGGACGTCCATCGACAAGGTGTGCAGATGACCTCATCCAGATCTCAGGACGACGCTGAAAGTTACTTCTGACCGGTCGCTCTGAAAAACATTAGCGGAGGCTTATGGCCAGCTGTGGACGTTTTATGGCTGATATGACCAGAATAGGAGTCTCAGAAACCTAATTGGACTGAATTTTAAATTAATATATGTGTTAAATGTAACAAGATAATGTTTTTTTTATGCTTTTATGGAATACACGCCAATGGCTGTTAGGCACGATATAAATTATAACGAGGGACGTTCCTACTATTATATTAGTTTTATCTCTTTTGCACGCGTATTGCATTCATAGTCCTATCTCGGTATAGGCCCGTGTGATTTTTCTTTATTACTATTAAATCAATAGTGATTTCACAGTTTTCCCACCACTATTGAGCACCTAAACCGGGATTCGTATCCAGAGGAGTGCTCTTGCCTTGTCACTGACACATAAAATTCGCTGGTTAAATGCCTTAAACGGATGGTATCCGACACGGTGTGAAGTGGTTTTACGATGGCATTAGGACTGGCACAATCGGAGAATACATAATATTGTATTGCATAGGGATTTCATTGCGAGGGTTGTCGACAGATCCACAAAGCAGCAGACGAGTGCAGTGCCGCACTATCAACCACACCACCAAACCCATCAATACAGGTGCCGACACTAAAATGATAACAATAGATTTAGAAAAGTACTACAATTACTGTCCTCTAATTAACGCGTTAAATATTAATATTGCTTCTACCTGTGTGTGTTGTCTAACAAATCTGTATGTATGTATTGTTTATATCGAAAATAAAACGGCCATTCTTCTATCTATCAAGCGTCAATCTTAGCTTGAAATAAGTTTCTTTATAAATTTCGAAATAAGTATATGTTACCTTTATATTATTCTATTAATTAACATTAAGATATTTATTATTTAAAAGTGGTGTATTGAATCAATAAAGCAGTGATTTGCGTTAGTCGATCGCTCTTACTTTCAGCCATAGTATATTTAAGTCGGCGTGACAACGAAGAGCGTCATTGAATTATAGTGCCTTTGTGGCAATTGCCGTTCCTCAACCGTATTCTACATACAGTCTGTTATAGTGCCAAGTCATAAACACGTTTTTGTATCTTTAATTGCAAACACGTAAACTTTATATAGAAGCAAAATATAATATAATCAAAATATCAACTATTTTGAATTGAAAATTTCAAAGTCATAAAATTATTTACATTTGCGTATGTCGATTTTTTTAATGTCTGTAGCGCCATTAGAGGGTCTGTAATGTTTATTCAAGCGTGAGCAATGTTTCCAGTATGGCGAATAGTGGTGGAAAGAAGGAACCAACACAGCTATCGCCAGTGAAGAAGAGAGTGAAGGAAGGAACTCCTCCATCGAGGCACAGGCATCACCATCACGATCACACGTTTGTATTTCTTATTCATCCTTGTAAGCACAAGTACTCGATCATAATAACTAGTTGAATACTCAACGGATGGCCTAGACAGGGCTGTCAGTGAGTTTCATGTAATCCGAAGGCCAATATTTGGCCAGATCTAGTAACATATTGAAGGTATCTTAATGACTACATATATTATTTTTTAAAACTTGTTCCTTCCCTTACATGTTACTATAATTTGAAATAAATAATTTTAAACAATTCAATTTTTAGGCACTGGATTTGTTTAATAAGAGTCTTAATAAACATAAATTATATGTTTTAATCCATAACTTTTCAATTTTATTTTCCTCGTTATTTGTATTTTTAAACTAATATTTAAATTAGATTTTTTTTAAACCTTTTTCACTTTACATATAATGCACTAGGCTATAAGCTTAGAAGAATGATGTTTCTGTTTTTTAATAGTGGATATAAATAATTAAGTCAGAAATATTTATATTGTGTGGACATATAGACATAAAGAATATAAGTAAATAATAACGTTGAATTTCAGTTATGTCCCATATTAACTCACAAACAATTCAAAGTCCTATAGATAAACTAGATAACTTAGTCTTCGTCTGAAATGCTAGAGAATTGAGGGGATAACGACCAAGGAAACCGCGCGGTTAGCTAACTGTAAGCTGACAAGGATTGAGTTAGTTGGTTCACCAATAATAAGCATGATTGTTATGCAACAGGAACAGTCGAGCAGCAGCCAACAATGCAGCGACAGGAGCGTGGGAGGCGGGCACGTGCGCAGCGCCCGCGCCCGCGCACACTATCACCATCCGCGACACGCCCTCCCCGGCCGTCTCCGTCATCACCATATCGGACTCGGACGACGAGGAGCCCCGCCCCGCGCACCGCCCAGCCGCTCAGCAGCACCACGCCCACCAGCAGCACCCCGCGCCGCAACCCGCGCAACAGCGCCCCGCGCCCGACCCTCCGCACGACAACAGAGGTAACAAAACAACGTTAAAACGAGACCAATTTATTCTGTATGAAGTGTCTAGATGAAGGTTGATTTCTGGTCGAATCATCCATCAACATCATAACCTTCAATGTATTTGCAAGTGCTGGTCAATGGTAGTGAATAAATTAAAAATAACAATTTGAATCATTCAGTAGAACACTTTTCTATTTGATTACGAGACATGGACTGTCTGTTGTAATAGTTATGTAGTTGAATCAAGTTTTGGAGAGTCGTGGAGCTCCCTTACTTCAATAAAACCACTTTTAACTTTTTCACTATATATTTTATAAGACTATTCGCTTATTACATACTTTTTCTTACTTATTTTTATAATTAAATTAATGCTACATTCCCTGTTGAATTCCCAGATCATATAATCTCTACAATCAAAAATCCCTTACTAAATTTTCCATCAAACTGATCTTCTTTATTTTTACTAACGATCATCATTTGCTCGCGCTACAAATGAGGCAACCTATTTCGGCGGCCTCCTTACACACATGTATTACACAATTGTATGAGTGTATGGTGGTTAATAAGTGTTATGCGGCACCAGGCGGCAGCGGCGAATGCGCGGCGAGCGGCGTAACGCAGGGCGCCAGCGGGACGGGCGCGGGCGCGGCAACGGCGGCGGCAGTGGGCGGCGTCATCTGCAGCGGGCGGTCCCCGCGCGACGAGCGGCACGTGAAGCACGAGCCGCACCACGCGCACCACTCGCACCACGCCTGCCACCACCACCACGCGGTACCATCGCCGACACTGATGCTTATCGTCATACACACACAGACACTAATATTATTACCATTATATCAGCCGTAAGACGTCCACTGCTGAGCCAAGGCCTCCCTAATACATTTTAAAACGGCTTTTAGGAAGTAGATTGCATCCAGCGTCATTCTGTGATCTGGATTAGGTCTCCGTTCACCATGTAGATGGTTATCCCATGCTGTGCTTAGGCAGGACACTGGATTTGAGGAAGTCTGCTGCCCGGGTGAATGAGTTCAGGAGGGGGTGGGTTCAATACTCACTCCTAGAGAGGGAACCTTAACAAGGCTGATCGCTCTCCAGGCTTCCGGACGAATTCGGATTACCAGGCCCAGGTGGAGCGATTAGAGGGACACCCCGGGGGCTTTTACTCAGTAGGAGTCCGATATACTGGGGTCGCTGCTAATGGTCTAAATCAGAATTTTCCTACGGGTACAAAAAAATATTTATGTGGCTTCCACTCGATTTCCTGACTCATTAGCCATTTGCTCATTGAGCTATGTGCCCTGCTCACTGCTACTTTAAATTTGCTAATCCGCTGGGCTGTGGCGGTGACTGTCTTGTGTCTACGGACTTCTTCATTTCTGATTCCATCAGATACTGTATACCAAGTATGATCCTGCTCAAATCTCGCTGTGTGACAGTGAGATTTCATGAATGAGTTAGCAGGTTAAATAAATCTCAACCGGTGAATTTGTTCCTCAGTGGGGCTATAGATGGAGTGCAATTTAAATAAGAATAGTGCCTAGTGCATTTATGTCTGTACACATAAATTCAAAGGGTAAATTATAATATAGACTTACCGGCTTTTAAATAAAAAAATACAGAAATGAATACACTCCAAAGTTCGCGAAAAAGTCCTATTTTATTATTATAATATATGTTATGTTCTCTCTGTCTACCCCAAAAGGGATTTGGTGTGATGATAGGTAGATTATATGTTAGTATTATTATTATATTACAAACAAACACGTGTAGCTTAACAATATTAAGTAAAGCAAAAAAAAAATTTATTTTAATCTTTATATCTCTATAAAAATACTGCTCCATTTTGCTTGCAATCAATTAATTTTTTTTTCTATTTTGCGTTTTTTTTCTATCTTTTAAACAATGAGTAATTTCTCCACATCCTAATATTAAAATAGTTCAGTGTGTTCCATTGGTAGTTGTAGCAATCGATGTAACTTTGCTCACCCTATGGAATTACACAGCTACAATACATACAATTACATAGGGCTATGTTACGAACCGCAAAGTGTTCTAGAGTCCACCATTAGTTACACTTCTATATTGCTTTTTTTTTCTGGCTCGATAAAGTGACTGCGGTACACCTGATGGAGAGTCCAAGAGTAACAGCAAATATTAAAGGACGAAAATCCGTTGACAGTTGCCGTCGTCATGTCGGCCCACATATACCATGACTGAAGGTTGCTATGTGTATGATCCCGCAATGTGACAATTCGGGCGATCGCTCCACCAACTGAAATGCGAATTAAACTCCAAGTCTAAACAATGATAACGTAACGTTAGCAGCAGCAACAGCAGCCACACCAGCAGCAGCAGCAGCCAGCGCCGCAGCAACACCAGCAGCAGCAGGCGAGCTCGCAACAGCAACAGCAACAAGCAGCGGTGAGCACGCGCACCCAATCCCAGCCACAAAGTACGCCGCAGAGCCAAAAGAAACGGATACTGGCTCTCGCGCAGCAAGACGCCAAGCGCGAAATGCCGCCGCTGACAGATCAACATCATCATTACGCTCCGGTTTGTTACTATTGCTCATAAATATGTCGCGGACGATTCGTTAAATCTGTCGTTATGCAAAACGACTAGACGCTTTACATAACAGCCCCCTTCTTTCTAATTTATATTGGCCTTTATTATTTTTTTTAAAGGATCTATTTTATTACAATATGAAATTCTTTTTAAAATTAGTTATTACAATAAATACTTTGTCCTTTATCTATCTTAAGTAATATTAAAAATAGGCTTTCTGTCTTAATATAAAAACGTAATATAATGTAAATCTACCTTCCTTGCCACTTAATCCTTACATTATGTGAAGAATTAGAAGACGTAGAATTGAGAGGGATCATTTTTATTTATTTAGATTTTATTTGTTTTTATTTAGAATTGTCAACGGTCTCGTTGACTCGTCCTATTTGCTAAGGCAAATAGGTTTCAGGTGTCCGCATTCCAATGCAAGAGACTTTTCGCTGTTTAAGATGCCATTCGTAAGGTCAAATTATGGTAAAAATACTTTTGTTTTTCGTTCCTGTGATCGATATAATAAATGTTTTTATGGTATAAATATACTGTCCTGCGCCTTTGGGCCCTTTAGACGAATGGTGAGAGAAATAATGTTAGCTTGAGTTCAATTTTCTTTTTTTGCTTTACTCTATTTCTTTTTATATATGTACTGTTTATATTTATATGTATGTGTATTTGATTGATTTTCTTTTTTTATTAAGTGTCTCTTAGCTTGATTTCTATTTTTGTATAAATATTTGTGGAAACTTTGCTGACTTATGTATCATTTTTTGTGTATTTTTTGTATCTTAAAATAAAGAAAATAAAATAAATAAATAAATAAAAACTACGATCATTGTTTAAACGTGCCCTACAAATAAACTTCATATTGTAATAAGATTTAGGAGGACAGTTTACGGCTGAATGTTGCATCTGTCATATTACGTTATGAAAGTTGGCGTCGCTTTGTGAACCATTGGTAATATTTAACAGTCGCTATGTTATATTAAATTTGGCCTAAGTAATAAATATGTTTTTAAATGCTTCTATTTTTTTTTTATTTTTTACAATATTAAGGGCGGCCTGTGGCCAACACACTACAACCAATAAAAAAAATCGAAAAAAAAGATGTACCTTAATATGCTGCGCCGTTTAAGGCATATAAAATAAACAATACGACTTATAAAATAAACACATTAACAAAATAGAATATATCAATTGAAGTGAAAATATTATATTATAAAAGAATATTATAAAAGAAGAATCACAAGAAAAATAAAAAGAAAAGAAAAATCTCACCAACAACTACTGCGTGTCCCTCAACCGCTCGATGATTTTCCTTTTAAACACCGGTCAGTCTTAGTCAAAAAGAATGTGTCATTATTTTTGATTGTGATTCTAGAAATGTTATTTAGGGTTACGGTTTCAAAGTTTAAATGAACAAAAATAATAAAAATTAACCACTATAACCGAAAAATGGTTACAGTTTGACCAAATTTCTAGGTTTTTCTTAAATGTCCATCATTTTCAAACTGCATGGTATAATTTTTTTTATTTTTTTCATGATGGTTACAATCCATCCTGTCACCCCGTTTCGGCTTGACGTTGAGATATGGGACATCCTGTATGTATTTTCGGAGTCAGCTTTTTTACCGATTCCAAATATATATATATATATTACTATATAACCAAAAAATGTCGCTTTAACCAAGTAGCCTTTCACCCCTCGATATCATAACGTTGCACTAAGAGGTCCTTTGCTGTGGAACGGAGGAACATACTTTCAGTATAAATTGGAAAATAAATATTTAATTCGTCGTGACCAGCTCAGCCTGTTCCAACTAACTTTTATATTTTTTAAAAACTATCCAATTTCATAAGAAGATTATCCTTTAGGCAGATTTGCGTGTTATGAAGTGTATTGAATTGTTATATTTCATTGCAGAGCGGCACGACAACGCGCCAAACGAACGATTACCAATGCAGCCAATACGTTCCCCCGCAACACAAAAGGGATAGTGTGAGTGTTTTTTGTTTTATTTTTAGTATTTTTGATCGGTATTGTCGCCTACGGAACTGGAACATCCTAAGCGTCGCTCTTCCTCTGTTGTTGTCTTTATTTATACTTCAAACTTATTTTGTACTAGCTGATCCGGCAAACGTTGTATTGCTATATAAGGTTTTGTAATATGTTCTAAGATGTTCATTGAAATTAAGTGATGTCAGAGACAATTTTGTCCATAATTAAATACTCTTAATCAACAACACATTTATTTGGATAAAGATTAATATTATTACGTTGATACAACTCTTAACAAATAATGCATTAATTTCGACCAAATTTGTTTACCATAAAAACGGTTCTAGTAACTTAATCTTAAAAGATAGACATATACTGCCAGGGACATTTTTTTAGATCATTTCAATAGGAATAATTCTTTCTTACATATATTTTTGGTATCTAGACCCGTTTTCGCAGCGCACGCAATGGAAGCACTCAAGGATGAATAATTTTCCCCGTTTTTTTCACATTTTGCATTATTTCTTCGCTCCTAATAGTTGCATCGTGATGTTATATAGCCTAAAGCCTTCCTCGATAAATGGTCTATTCAACTCAAAAATAATTTTTCAATGCGAACCAGTAGTTCCTGAGATTAGCACGTTCAAACAAACAAACAAACTCTTCAGCTTTATAATATTAGTATTACGCTAGGATAGGTTTAGTCGTTGTAAGTTTGATTTTAGGTTCTCTAATATAACGGAATGCGCGACGTGTGAAAGGTGTTTTAGAATTAGAATAGTGTGCAAATTGAAATTAGCGTCACTGTTATTTTTACTTTGAACGTTACATGAAAATAGTCACAGTGATTTGTTACGGCACGTTGTCTGTCTGTCGGCCTTAAGGTCACAACGGCCCATTAGGATAGGCCTATGTCCAGCGCATAGATGGGCAAAATGTAATCAAATTAATGAAAATGATTAACGATTACATTTTACGTTTTTTACCATTAATATGACTGCATTTTGCTCATTTATATTTTAAACTCTACAAAATCCCAGATTGTATACACATTTATCATTTCTTAATGTTTTAAATGGAGTGAATCATGATTACAGAGCAAGAAAATTAAAATGACGACTACATTTTGTAATCGTTCATCATTAATCAGATTACATTTTGCCCATCTCTGGTCCAGCGTCGGAGTAAGGTGGTCTGATATCTATGTAATGCAACAGAGCGGAGGATGCCGCGAGTACCTGACGACGGGCGGCGTGGGTGGCGTGGGTGGCGTGGGCACAGTCAGCGGAGTGAGCGTCAGCGTGAGTGGCCCGCCGGCCGCGCACAAGCACGCGGCGCCGCACGCCTGGCACCATCATCCGCACCCGCATTACAAGTGTGTACACATGTGGCTTATTCACACATAATTTACATTTAAAATGATGACTATTAATAACTGATTTGTATAAAGCATAACTTAGTTAACGAGAAAACTGAAATTAGTTTGTTCGAAATCATTAGCTGTTTCTATTTCAACTATTTTTGTTAAAACCCATCAGTGCTTTTCAATATTTTTGAAAGCGCAACCTATTTCATTAAGCGACTCCAAAAGAATAAGGATCGATGTTCAGTTGTGCGTACTTTTAAAAAATATTATTTAGTTTGTGGCGAACTGGGTCATGACCACAGTACACGAGTGTAAAGACCGTCATAGTGACTCGCTTTGATCTATCGCGTTTCGGGATCAGCTTGTGTATATCCAGTAACTCGTATACCTAGAGACCTTCAGTCGGGGTATATGTGAACCGAAATTTCGACGGAAACTGTCAATGGATTTTGGTCCTGATGTTAGATGTTTTTGGACTACTCTGTGCTTACCATTAGGTGCAATGTACTGACTTTGAAGAGTCAGTGTAATAAAAAACACTATGTCAATTTTATGCCACATTTTTTTTGCCGTATCGATAAAATATTTTTGAACTTGACATTTTTATTACTTACGTTTCACAACCCCCGGTGAAACCCTTGTAGAGAGGTTTTACGACTCCTCGTGGGACAGCGATGCATATTTTATGTTATAATTATCCTAAAATTCATGTATTTTAGCATTTACCCTATAATTTGTATATAACGTGTGGCAATTAGAAATTAACCATGCCAATTAGAGATGACAGCTATTAGAACAGTGTTTCCCAAACATTGGCCCGCCATGGCAAGAAAATTTCCTTCGCACTGACCCTTCGTGACCTACTTAATACTTTTATACCCAAGCTGGTTTTATTATATAAATAATACACATTTATTAATAGTAATTGCGACCCGGTATTTTAATTTGACGTCCCGGTAGCGGGTCGCGATCTGACATATGGGAAACGCCGTATTAGAAAAAAATTACGTTAATATCTTTAAGTATATTTAATATAAGTCGAATTAAAAACATCGACATTTTTGTGCTAAAATCGTTTAGTATTTAACATTATTTATTATAAAACTCAAAACTCTTTCGAAGTGCATATCGATAAGTTGCTAGTATTTCGATGAAAATTGATGTAGGTAGATATTTAGGTCGTACACAAGGAAAATGATTTAACTTATGTCGTTTGAAATGTACTATGCCATAGATCTGATCGAAAACGAAATATCGATATATTACTTCCAAAGAGAATCATTTTCATGGTCAAAGGAGCAGGAACGATACAAGCGTTTTTTATTATAGAACTGGAAGCGGCGGAGTTCTGTCCCCGGCCGGCGGCGTGTCCCCCGGGTACCTAGCCCCGCCTCTCTACGTGCCCACCTACCACTATCACACGTGAGTATGCGTCTCCACATGATGTTATAACCGCTCGCATGCCCGGTCAAGGACTAAAAGGCTGTCGACACGGTCTATACATAACCAAAAAAACATTTGTCAAGACTATTATAGCAACCTATATTAACCTTTAGCATATTTATTCTGGCAGTCGCTACTCCGTGGCAGCTGTTAAATCGTAATATACTTGGTGAAGGCGTCAAATGTAGGTCACACACCCGCGTGCTTGACAAACCGCCTATCAATACATATAATAAATCTGTTCCGCAGCAACCTCTCCGACGTTCTACATATACTATATTTTGCAACTCCGTGTGTATACGCGAGTGTCCAGGAACACTTCACTTGCGCGATGTAGGCTAGTAAAAATGTATGAGAATCGTTAATCGATCCGTACGCGTTTCTGTCCTTTAATCTCTGATTCGGCATAACCAGTATATATGCGGTTTTAATTAAAGTATTGCGGAAAGCTGCCTTCAACATATAGTGTTAATTTTATTTAAAATTGGTTTATAAATAAAAAAAGTTATGTCAGATAAAAAAACACGTCGATCATTTATTGGAATAAATGTGTTGAGTCAAATGGAATGTAACTCATTTGTCCAATTGTCATTGAATTAAATCATCCCGACGTATATAATTTGTATTTATGTTTTATTAGTTACTACACATTAAATGTATTTGCACATTTTTTTCTTTTTGGTGGTGTATATAGTAGCTCTAAAATAATTTTTATGTGCATTGAGTTGTGTTAGTAGTTATTAATCCATTGTAAGTAACGGCATTCGTGGCGGTAAGAAGTTCGGCGGGTCAGCTAGAAGTAAATATACATACAAGACGGTACATTGCGCCCTGACAGCCACCATCGAATCGCGACTAATGGAGTTCGACGCGTGCCTTTATGGACGTCAACTTTATTGCGGCCTAGCGGATAATGGACCGATTTCAATGGCTGTGGTTACGAATTCCGGCACATATCTATGGGTTTTCCTAGATTACGTATGGATTTAGGCACCACATGCTCACCGGTGAAGAAAAACAGCGTGAGGAACCCCGCATGGTATCTAATAAAATGTCACGTGTAAATGCCCTCAGAACGGCGATCAGCTGGGCCACTGGTCACGTTGAACACGACATATTAGGTCCTTACATATGAAATTGGCGTTTTTCGTACTGGCCACTTTAATCACAAATTTCTCCTCTTTGGTAAGGAATTCCAAATTCAAATTTGTACAGCTATAGACTCATGTATTTGTGCTTCGATGATCGTCATTCATTTGTTTTTTCTTCTGTTTTTTTCTGTTTGCGTCACTCATTTTACAAAATGGAAAACTTAAAATATCGCATTATTTACGAGTACGAGTTCCGCCGTGGCACTAGTGCTGCGGAAACAACTCGAAGGGTGAATGATGTGTATGGCGGTCGTGTTGCAAAAGAAAACACAGTTCGTTTTTGGTTCCAACGTTTTCGTTCTGGAAATTTCGACCTGCAGAACAAGCCCCGTGGACGGCCTGAGACTCAAGTTGATAATGAAGAGTTGAAGGCTATTGTGGAAGCGGATCCATCGCAAACCACGTCCGAGTTAGCTGCAGGCTGCGATGTTAGTGATAAAACTGTTTTAATTCACTTGAAGCAAATTGGGAAGATTAAAAAGCTTGAAAGGTGGGTATCTCACGAATTGACTGAAGCAAACCGGCAAACGCGCGTCGACTGCTGCGTTACATTACTAAATCGGCACAATAATGAAGGTATTTTAAACCGAATCATTACCTGTGATGAAAAATGGGTTCTTTACGATAATCGGAAGCGCTCAGCGCAATGGTTGGATCCTGGCCAGCCAGCCAAATCCTGCCCCAAGCGAAAATTAACCCCAAAAAAGTTACTTGTAAGCGTTTGGTGGACTAGTGCCGGTATTGTTCATTACAGTTTTCACAAATCTGGCCAGACTATTACGGCTGATGTCTATTGTCAGCAATTGCAAACCATGATGGAAAAGCTAGCGGCTAAACAACCTAGGCTGGTCAATCGCTCCACGCCACTGCTGCTTCACGACAACGCTAGACCACACACTGCGCAACAGACGGCTACTAAATTAGAAGAGCTTCAATTGGAAAGTCTAAGACATCCTCCGTACTCCCCGGACCTTGCTCCAACAGATTACCATTTTTTTCGAAATTTGGATAACTTCTAGCAAGGGAAAAAATTCAACTCCGATGGGGCAGTCCAAATCGCCTTCAAAGATTTTATTGATTCCCGTCCGACTGGTTTTTTTAGTAAAGGGATCAATGAACTACCTATGAGGTGGCAAAAGTGCATAGAAAATAATGGTTCATACTTTGATTAATTAAATATATTATATTAAAAAATATTCGACTTTTTGTTCCTCCCATACAAAACGCCAATTTCATATGTAAGGACCTAATATTAAGCACAAAGTCGAGACACCCACTAATATATATCCGTTCACGGATATAGCGTTATGATATATCATTTTTTATTACTTAAAATACATTTTGTTCGGCAAGACTCTGCTTTTGTACGAAATCAGCCGAAGAATATTCTAGATATGATTAAAGCACATCTGGTTTAGGTTAAAATATCTGCGTTGTATTTGTAACAGGGGTGCAGTCGGCGCCGTGGGCGCAGTGGGGGGCGTCGGTGGTCCTCCCCCGGCCCACCACGCCAGCGGCGCCCGCATACCCGGCTACCTGCAGCCGTACTCGCCCACCTACCTCGTGCCGCAGCACCACCAGCAGCATCTCTGGTACACCGACTGATCGCCGCCGCACCTCAACCAGACCACGACATAACAGCAAACACAGCTGGACCGATTGGATGGTCCAATTTAACAAGTCGCCGAATCTATATCTATCATTATTATGTGTAAAGATACGCTATAGGATATATAATTATTATTATATAACCTAAGTTTTACAGAAGAATTATCGGAGAAGATTGCCTTTGAAGATGTATCCAACATTTATATAACTCGCAAAGTTATTATCATCAACCTTTATCGCCTCCACTGTAGGCCAAAGGTCTCTAATTATTTCTACTCTTTTCTATAATCCAATGAAATTAATTTGAACATTTAACTTACTGCGCTTGTCCAATGCGAGTTGGCGGGAGTGCACCAACAGTTTTAAAATAATGTGGGCTTACACAATGTAACCCCAAGAATTACGATGTAAAAATGCTCTGAGAGCTTTGTTTCTTTGTTCTTGTTTCTTTTAGCCTTAGATATTTGTTGAGGTGGACCATCCTATTTTATTATTTATTCCAGTAGCATGTTATAATGATAGTGCTGCTCTCTATCTATTTCTGACGTACTGATAGCTTCGGTCTATCGGATAGGCTAATCGACATTAGTCGAAGTCGCTCTTAGCTGTATTGTGTATTCACATAAAAGCTATTATCGATTAATAGGCCCTTGTGTTAAGGTATTGTTCCCAGGTGTTCTCGCATAAAGGTAACTTGCTGGATAAATTACAATACGGAAATTATTATCCTGGGAACAAAATATACCATTCACAGAGTTCGAAAAGTAAGTTTCTACTATTTCATAACTATTTGGAGTCGCTTATGATGGTGTAGATATCTAATAAATAATTTTGCACTGTTGACCGTTTTAATGTTTCTAAATGATAATTGTTATACTGAACGTTAAATAGCACATTTTGAAGATTTTTGCGATGTTATTGCATGGTAACCGTTTCGAGGAGTTATATACTATATTCGAGTTGTTCGTAGACTTGTTGTGCTTCTTTATAGAGAATACAAGCACAAAGTTTAATTGTAACACATAAGAAACTGTCGATAAAATCTTTTATATTGACTCTTACTTGCCATTACACAGATTTCCTGTTATTAATACACTTATAACATTATTTTGTATGATGATTGAATATCGATAATATCCTAGGGCGTTGTAATATCGTAATGTGAGCGAGCAGGTATAATAAAAAAAAAATCGTATAAAAGAAGATAATAGTCTACGTGTCTTTGCTGTTAGGTCCATGTAGGAGGAGAAAAAGCGATGGTTTGACTGATGGTCGTTATTTGACTTTGCACTCAGCGCCCCTTATCAATGGACGCTCATTTAATCACTACCCTCGTCCATAGCCAAGGGCGCCCCGAGTGATCTATGAAAGGAACAAAATTTAATCGATATCACACTGCGATTTTTAATTAAAACTATGACTAGTGTGTTTAGAGCGCGTGTTATATATAAATGAATATATATAAACGGAAAGTTCCTTTGCACTGACGGATCGTGATCGAATTAGATCGATAAATATATTCTATGTTAAAATATATTATCAATGAATTTGATTTTATTTATTCTCACGACGTACCGAGTGTAGTCGTTTTGTGTGGTTGCATACTTGTGATTGTGTACTGAGGGAGAAGCGACAGTTTGTCGTTTATATTTTCGTTTTAATTTTCAAGAGCACGGTATGCGTGCGTGATTACTAACTGTATAGGATAATTTAGTATTTATAATTTGTGCCGATAAAGAGCACTTTGTAGCTAGTAGTGAGATTTAATTTTCTTGTATAAAATGGATTGTACATTTCGAGTTTTATTATTATGTTTTTTTTTGCTATAAAAGCTGAGTAGGTTGCATTTACTATATATCGTAGGAGATAGAGTTTGTACCAAATCTCTGTAATGAGAACTATAATTATAGCGAATACTATAATATTTACGTGTTTTGAATAAAGCGTTATAGCATATTTTACTATAAATATGACGCTGATTTTTATAATTTTGGATATTATTCTGATATGTTTTATTTTATTTTTGCACACTCATTATATTCCCATTAGTGTTGACAAAGTGATTATCAGTGATATCGCGTCCTCTATAGGAAACAGTCATGATATAAAGCTACTATGTGCAAAATATTTAATATCGATAATGACAAACCAGAATAATGTTCAAAGTAGGACTGTTTAATTACTTGTGTGAAGGTGATTTTGTCAATTATGGTTTTAAATTTCCGTACATAACGTTATTTGCTTTATTAGGTAATCGAGATTGAAATGTTTGCCAGGTTCCATATCATATAGTTTAATATATTCGTGCGGATTAGTTATTGTGCCCACGTTTTAAGCAAATATTTACGCTGTGTTTAACTTTACGATATTTATAATTAAACGAGTCTTATTTACTATGTAGAGTATATCGTCGAGTAGGGCGCGGTGACGGACTACCTGTTTAAAACTTAGTTTCAACTATATTATTATAACATAAAATAATGTATGAATTTTATAAACATTTAGTACACACTAATTGTATTAATTGTGTATTTTGCATGTGTATTCATGTTAGATAGGGAAAAATTGTTGATACCTAATGTTCGAATAAAGGATAAGAGAGAAAATTTATGAAAAAAAAATTAATTCATATACGACTGCTGTTGATTTCTAGTTTAGTTTTGCCGATATTTTTAGTGACACGTGTTGGCTGTTTATTATTGCTGACATAGTCAATTAACTTTGATTACTTTTTATCTACTTTTACTATATTACTGCAGTGTGGGAGCTCCTATTTTAAAGCTTTTATTAATTTTGTTTCCATATAGAATTCATATGAGGTGAATCAAAATTTCTATCGTTCTTATGTGACCTTAATATTTATGCATTAAATAAGGGATCCGCAGTACAAATTAAAAATATCAGAAGGCTGATTGCTTTTGTTTCGCTTGTTCTAGAAAATTTACATCGATAAATGAGTATCTCTAAATATTAATGACACTGCAAAGTTTACAATTGATTTCAAACTTTGCAAGTGATAATAGTGTTTTCTTCTTTTCATCAATTTCATGTAATCTTTTGAAATTTATACTCAATTATAACCAATTTTATTGTAACTAAAACAGATATCACGCTGCATCCTTTTCAGGATGTACAGAGAGATGCATACTGTCACTGCGAAAATAAACGCTAATAAGTTGTCAGTTTTTGCAAATGACATTGTATTTTTTATTGTATATAGCCACACTGATAACTGTTTTAATGTACTACGCTCAATGTTTTTTTAGTGTTCATTTCTATACTTCTTCATTATGGCCAAGCGCATTAATGAATTAGTTATATGTCGAGTGCAATGGCAAAATTACATAGATTGCAGTTGAGTACTTGTATTTTTATTAAACAAAATTTGTTTGTAAAATTATTTTTATGAAATTCAGCTATTGGGAAGCATTCGTACTATTATAATAAGTTTCACTTACCGTTACTATGGTGGTATTTAGTTATAATTATACAAACGTAATTTTAAATGAAGTTTTGTTTCTAGAATATGAAATAATTACACTACATTTGTATCGGGAGAAATGTTTTTATGACAAAACTGTGTCTAATGTTTATAATTTAGAACTAGCTTTGCTGCTCGACAATATGTTACGTTTAGTTTATCGATTGTAGTGTTTTTACGTCTTTTTTTTAATATTGTCTTATAATAATTCATTTACGAACATTGCATTGAATACACTAACGTTAATTTACACTTTACTATTCAATATTATACAATTACTCAAATTTATCTTATATAATAATACACAATACATTAACAAATCGTTATTAATTATATTCTTACATTACTCTATTATCACTATATATTTATTAATATAACGTTAGGCTATTTTATGTGATGACAATATGTGACATAGACAGTTTGCATGTGACAGGTCGGGCCCATTTTATAAATCGATATTAAAGTCTGTTATGTAATGTGAAAGGCTGGTGTACAATTGCAGAAATGCTCCTCACTTTTAAAAACTGTTGATCCTTGAATTTCTTTGCAAAATCAAAAACTTATGATCGATTGATGATTTAAATATAGAGGGCGCTTATGTAACTTAGTGTATGTCTTTTTATATAAAAAAACTGTGTTAAATTATTTATCAAATTTAATAATCGCTTCGATTGCAATTAGAAAAATTTGAATTACACTTCGACCGTTCATTCAATGAATGTAACATAATTAACGAACGTTCATGATTGCTTAAAAGTGTATTAAAATTAAAAGAATATTTTTGATACAGGATGTATAGGTAACCGAACTGACTAGCGACCACAGTAAAGACCGTCGTAGTGACTCGCTTCGGCCTGTCACGTTTCGGGAACAGTTTGATTATATACAGTTGAACATATACCTAGAGATTTTCAGTCTTGGTATATGTAGACCGACATGGCGATGGCTAATAAACGGATTTTCGTCTTTTGGAGGTCGTTGTCTGTCTTGGACTACTCTATTTTTCATTAAGTGTAATGTCGTCATTT
The DNA here is from genome assembly GCA_036320925.1 of Automeris io. Lineage (NCBI taxonomy): Eukaryota > Metazoa > Arthropoda > Insecta > Lepidoptera > Saturniidae > Automeris > Automeris io. The sequence continues at coordinate 7,657,164 of JAUDJH010000019.1, read as the reverse complement.
AAAAAAAGAAAAAATAATAAGCACATGAATCCTCATTTTGTCAATATAAGTGGATTTTCAGTGCTTTTAATTTACACCTTTTTTTTTTTGCTGACACGGCTCAGTGACCACACCACCCCTGATGGTAAGAATGGTGTGCAGTCCAAAAAACGACAACGACTACCATAGCAAAAAAACTATCGATAATAGCCACCGCGATCATGCCGGCCTGCACAAATATCTCTTCACGCTTCGCTTAAAGGACAAAGGGAACACTCTCGCTGGAAGACCATTCCACAGTTCATCAACTCGGCAAAAGTAAGAATTAGAGAACTTCTTAGCCGAGGTGTGAGATACTGAAAAGCTGTGACTCCGTAGACCGGCGCGCGTGGTTCTGCTATGGAAGGGAGAGGGTGGAACAAGACTACTTCCGGAAGCAAAGTGTTGTATTTAATTAATAATACGGCTTTAATGAACATATTGCTCGTGAATTATGTTACGTTGTGTGGTTACCAGTGAGCCCGGCCTGTCATTTCGTATCTATGCGAGTGTAGCAAAGAGATTGCCCCTCTGCTGAGGCTTTAGTCAATGATCTCTGTTTTAAAATGTTATATGATGTTTATTGTGTAGTGAGTATATCCCTTGCATACGTATTTGGGGCGCACCGCGTCAGTTTGCCCGAAACATATTTTCTACTTTAGCTGTTATTATTTCGTAAGGTTTTAAAGGAGTTTTGGGGGTTTTATTTTTTAAGCGTACAATTAACTGATGGAGTGTTAACAAAAAAAAATCATAGGTTTTTAAAGTTGAATAACAATTTGCCTTAGCGTTTAGTGTTGCGTGTATTTGGGGCACTTGCTTTGCGAACCGTTCCTTCGCAACCAGAGTAGCGCTGTGTCGACCAGTCGACGTTAACGTGTGATTTTAAAAAAGCAATAATTTAAAAAATCGCTTTAAATTTGGGGCCGTTGCAATAAAAATGATTTCTTTTTATTTTATAATTTGCATTTTGCCCCGTGATACCCTGACTATATGTATATTTAGTTGTATAGTGCGCTATCGCATATATGTCGATGATTTTTTGAACAGTAAATAATTAAAAGTGTTATGTTATCGTTTGTGTCCGACCGAAGCTTCGGTTTAGCCATCTTTTGACAAGTTGTCGGGTTCTGTCAATAATATCTAAACGTTGTTTATATAAAACAACATAACTACATTTAAAAGTTTAAAAAATCGTTACATTATTCACTTTTACTCAATATTGAACAGAATTATTAACGATTTTTAAAACCTTTGGCTTCTGCTCCAACCGCAGATACTTATTATAATTCATTTGACCATCAAGTGAATAAGTTTTAGTGTGACGGTTGGTAGAAACCATAGGCTTTAATTTCGGTCTAAATGAAAGTTATATCTCGTGTTCTTTGCCGAAGCTTTCGGTGGGACGCTTATCGTTCTGCCGACCGAATTCAATGTACAAAGACTCCTTGTTTTAATGTAATTTTTTTAACAATGTACACAATGACGTTTCACTATTATTCCTACCTGGAGGAAACGTGACTTAGGTTTACGTTAGTGTGGAAGCAAGTGGTTAGTTTCATTTTGAAGTATTTGAGTTATAAGGTAACACTTCCACCGCCGATGTACAAGTGTGTTCTTATCACCGGAGTTTTACTGCCGATTTTTTTGGAGACACATATTTAATGCATTTCTTTGTTTTTATTTCTTTATTACTTTTACTTTTCTCTCTTATTTATTAGCGAAGATTCATGAAAAGGAAAGCGTTACAATTTAACATTTGAGTTTTATATGTAAAGTTGATAGTTTTGACCTACGATTAATAAATAAAAGAGCCGTTACTATGTAAAAAAATATATATATTTACAGTAATATAACAAAATATCGTCTTTACTAAAGCTTTGATCGTACCGGCTTCTCTTTTTAATATACATTACTATTCAATATTCACGTTGCAAATGGCAAATTAAGTTTGAGCCAGATTTTTTATCGCTATATTTCATTTGTGTCACAATGGACTATTTAAATCAGTCATTCGATTGGTTGGCTAGAGTAGTCATTAAACGGCAACTTTTGTATATCTTTCTGTATAAGTTTGTTTGTCAAAGCAAAAAATTATTCATTACTATTTAAAATCATCTAAATTTAAAGATCTTTCGTGCAAAACATTCTTCAGGTAATTTAATATTGGCGATTAGTGATGATAGATTTAGTGAAATAATTAAATGACTAGTTAATAGGGCATTACGACATCTACACTAACGTAAATCCAAAAGATATCCAGTATTCACACCTTCCGATTTATATGATCGGAAAGTTTGAATGCTGCTTATTAATAAAGTTGGCTTACTAAGGGAATAATCGACACCACTGTTTGATATTGCGATTTTTAAAAAATATAGTTTTATATGCGACAAATTAACGGTTCTCAAAATTTAAGTTTCGCATTGATCGACCTCTCGATTCGCCGGTCTGAAACAGTGTGTCGGTGACATCCTTTAAGTTTGCTCCGACGTCGCTGTATTCGAGAGCGCTCAGTCGCGTCGCCAAGTTTCTATTCCACTGTGATTTTATATTAATTCATTATCATAATGATTGTATCGGCGAAACCGTGTGTACTATGATATAGTTTTAATGTTTATTTTTTTTAATTTTTCGTAACAATAATATTATTTACTGTTTACGTAGACGAGCTAACTTGTAATGGGTATTTTATTTTGTTTTTAATTCTAGGTTAGGGCCTTGTGTAACAAGTTGATACGATTAACATGTTTTCAATTCGATATAATGTGGGCAATCAGGGGATAGAGCTTTGATGTTGCGTAAGTTTTCCTTCGATTATAATCAACTAGTTTTTATTATTATAAATCAAATTGTAAATAAACATCCAAGTATCCCTTTTTATTTTATTTTTATTTCAACTATTCTCCTATTTTTTTTAAATTCAAGCCATTGCCTGCTTTTACTTTTTAGTTACGCTTATTTTATGTATCTACATTTATAAACAAAACGTTTGTAAACAAAGTTTTAAAGTACATCGGTTAAATAAACAACGAATTACTATATGCTTATAAGAATTACGAATTAGTAAAAATGGGATTTATTTAAATTAAGATGGTGACCCAATATATATAATTTTAGATCAAAGTTATTCATTCCGTATGAGATTTTTTTAAAATAAATAAGAATTCAAGTTTTAAGTTTTATATATTTTTTTATTATTTACGAGCAATTTCTTGAACTCGAATAAACCTGGTGGAAGGTGCAGATGAGTCCATAAATATAACTAGTGTGAAAAAAAAAACAGATCCCCTGTGTTAAAGGCTTGTAGATGTACTTTTCTAAAACTATTCAAACATTATGGAGCTTTAAAGTATCACTTTACTCAGTTTCCATAGTGTAAAGCAGCGGCCCCGGGTCTTGAAAACAAGCCGAGCCTCTTGCCCCGGGCGGTATATTCTAGGGCGTGGCAGACGAGTACATCAACCAGCTTGCCTATTAAATAATATACTAAAAAGTGGACGAACCTCCATGAAAAAATTAGGTTTGTACCAGCATTGGACGTTTTTAAAAGTCAACTCAAAAGTTTCGTAAGATACCGCGTTATGTATAAGTTATTCAAGGTCAAAGGATACGAAATTTATTTTAAGTAATTATTTTTCTCCACTTATGCGATAAATAATATCCCCTTGCTTACAAAAGTTGTAGAGCACAAAATTATCTATGAATAGTGCTGTAACTAGAATTAATTCATATAATTGACGTATAAAGGTAAGAACTGGTTCGTTAGGAGACACTAGATTTTGCCCCACCTCGAAAAATGTCGAGATCCAGGATTGTAAAGCAGCAAGTACTACGGAGAGGCCAAATTGTAGTCTTATCTCTGGCTCTATCAATCGTAACTAAAATTATTGATGCTTTAAGTTGAAAATATGTTTTAGAATTACGAAAGATCTTTCAAAATTATGTAATTGCGTGTGCTATTTAATGACACTTTTCATACAATCATAATTTTAAATTAGTTTATTTGGTTTGGTACACTTTGTTTAGTCATAACAAATAACTTGATGTCTGTTACGACTTGACGTTTTCCTTTATCGCTATTCAGGTAAGTTTTTAGTAAGTGCATAGTGCTTATAATGTACATTTCAGATTAATAATACAACATTCCGTTGATTTTATTCTAATTTGAACGAAAGGCAATCTCTTTATCTCGGCTTAGTTAATAAAAAAATAACATTAGGCGTAAATTAGATAAAATAGCACATAATTCTTCAAATAATAATAATTGGTTCAAAGAATAACCAGTCCATGTCAATATAAACAAATTATCTGTCAAAAGTAGTATTGAGGAGTTAGTAAGTAGCCACGTGGTAACTCATTTTAGTCAATAGCGTGGCGAATGAAGCCCTAAGCTGCTGTCTTGACAATAACCCAGTGTCAGACAATAATCATTATAATTTTTTGCTGCATAGCCCTCATGTTTAATCATTATTAGAAGTCATAGTTTTGCGTTTATAAATAGGGCTTTAGGCGCTGTTACGTGTGATGTATTGTTACTATATCTATCAAAATACATAACTATTTTACTGTTTTGGTGGCTGAGTACAATCCATTTTTTTATAATTTTAAAGTACTAAATTTTAATCTTATCATAAGTTTGGTTAGAAAATATGATAAGTAATTGAAATAATAACAACTCCTGATAATATTAATTAGCATTACGCAGATGGGAGTATATTTGCTAAATATTCATAGTGTCTATTTATAGTGGATAATATTTAAATCTCTTTACATTTTTTAAATATAATACTTAGGTTTTTATAAATGAAATAGGCTCTGCAGTAGGTACGCGTTATGTACGCCATGAATATTAAACCATTTTGACAATATTATGCACAAAATATCTAATTCAATAAAATATGTATAATGTATTTCGCTAGAAATTTTTAACAACTAATGAGTATTAAAACCTTATAGTCCTTTAAAATAACAAAATTAATAATGTTTATTAATCTAAAACGTTTCTTACTAATTATTATATATTTGTATTTTATTGTTTCCAGTATATAAAACGTACTTTTACTAAATCTTATATTTTACGTCTATACCTATTCACTTACGATTATATCCCCTCTTGTTTAATAATTATGTTAGAAAAATATTACAATGTAATTCGAACAGCAAGTGAAACTAGTATCACATAGGTGCCTGCACATTTGTATGAGCAAATATTCTTAAGAAACAACATTGAACAGATTATACGTAGGATTTTTTAATGCAAGTCCTTAAAACAACGTATTTTAGCCTGACTTAGACGGTACGCTGCTAAATTTAGAATTTTTAGTGTCTAACTTTTATACATTCAAATATCTACCTGATAGATTACTATACGTGTGATAATAACAATAAGCTTTTCAAAATAGATCATGTACAATAAACGAGTTCTAATTAAAGGCCAATATTTATATATATTATTTTTACACTATCTATGAAATATATAAATAAGTGAATTTTAATTGTAGCATGTAATGATTAAGGTTATCATTACAGTCCAGCGAATTTGTCATTACCTACTATTATACCGTTTCCTATTAATCTCTTAGCGAACATTACATGCAAACGACATCAATTCTTCTTGTTACATAACATCCTCATGAAATGCAGTACTTGGATATCATACTATTTGACGTAACAATTCATATAACAGATATTTTATATTCAGGTTTCAATACATACTTTCTTTTCACGATGTTATATCCAGGATTTATTTGGAATTTTTTTAAGTCCAGTTTTAATGAGGCAACTGTAAACGGTCGACTAGTAAATAAATGAAAGCAGATTACTAGTTAATTGTTCTCTCAATGCGCTTAGCGTTTAGACTTCCTCTTAATTAGAACAATAAAATGGATAAATTACGTGTCATTACTTGACCTATATTATTAATTTTGTTCTCAATAACTGTAATACTAAGTGATTCATGCATTGAAAATATTTTACCAACTTTCAGGTGTAACTATTACATCTGATCTTAAGTATATTTTATAGGAGTACAAATTTTTTGTTATTATAAATATGATATAATAAGGAAATTCTTATTAAATTAACAATGCTACTTAGTAAAATTATTAGGCAAAAAGAAAACATGTTAGAATTCTCACCTAAAAAAGCAAAAAAAATAAATAAAGTAAAAATAATATAATTTATATATTGAGGTTGTCCAATCAACCCCATAAAAAAATTATACGATGATGATAATGGCCTCACGCAATAAGATTTTTCTTTTTTATCTATATAGTAGTTTGCATGAAGGAAACACTTCACACTGAATATTTTGCCGTCCAAAATTCGTACTCATTGCGACACATAGCTGGACTGTATATAAAATATTTCTATCTATAATCGCAAACTTTACATTAAATTTATTAAATTATAGATGTCTAAGCGCGGCTTGCACCAAAAAATTAAATCTAGTTTAAATTTATGTAAAACGTTATTCACGGTTAAACTGTGCTTATTGTATAGCACGAGAACATCCAATCTTAAAAATTATTAAATTTAAATCACCATTGAGGTCGAATTAAACCGCTGCAATTGAATAGCCTTTGCACAAGCTTAAATTAGATTTAATTAGTTGGTGCAAGTCGCCCTAAAGTATGTTATTTATCTAGAGCTTATAGGATGTATAGGGCTGTAGTCATATTAAGGTAACTATGCGAACGTCTGTTGGTGGATTCGGATGTTTTGTCCACAATCACTATCACTATAAATAAATACAAATGCGGAGTGAGTACTCAAAAAAGATCCTATTTTTCTTTAGTTAACGGCATTTATCTCAAATCTAAAATACAAAAGCTATTTAAAATAAAAATCTTTTTGAACAAAGAGGAACATATTTATATTTTATTGTTTACTGAAAAATAGTATACTTCTTGTGTTTCAGTTGGACCAGTATGTCCATCATCACCACCAGATGGGCAGGTAGTCTATTTGCCGATAAAAGTTAAAAAATATAACTATTTGTTCTACTAGATCAAATATTATAGACTTCTGCATATTTTAAACCACGTTTAGTTAAAACCATGTATTGAGACTTCAAATCCACCATCAAAATGTTTGTACACAGAAGAAATATCAGGGATGTAGGTGTAGTATTGGCTTTAATATAGAAAATCTTATCAGGAAACAAGCTGTGGATGTAGTATGTGCGTAGGGTATGTCTGTATTCTAGTCGAGCGGCAGCGGGGACCACCAAATATATTGGGCAAAAATTATTAAATTTGAAAATAATTTGTTTTTTAGACTGAGATTTATAAACCCTACTTAGATTTTGCTTAGACTTTACTGAAACATTACAAATTATAATATTTGAGCTATACTTATTATGCATCTGTTATATTAATTAAGTTTTTTTTATTGAGGAAGAACTTATTTTCTGAGCAATTTCAAAATAGCGTCTATAGATCTTAATATATCAGTATCGGTTCACAAGAATATAACAAAAATTTAATTTTCTTTCGAGTATTGTATTGTCATCCGCTGCCATCGCATCGATGTTTTATTACTTAATATCATATTTTACTACTATTTGTTAATGTGTCCAAAGATTTAATATTTGTCTTCGTAATTTTTTATTAAAATTAATATTTAGCGTCCAGTGAATTGTGGTTTGTAGCGCTATATTACGAGGTGTTTATTACTTATTGTATTGAGTAGCGAATGTGGTCACAGAGCTAAATATACTTAGATTTAAATAACATTCAATTTAATTAATGGTAATGAAAAAAAAAACAAGATTAAACTATTATGTAGCCAAATTTAATGCGTCACTTTTGATATAAAATTGCTTTGATGTTTTTTTTTTATTTTAAAGCATAAATATTTGCTTCAAATGTTATATATTTTATGAAACTCGAAATGACCTAGACTCCTCAATGTAATAAATAATCGATATCTTGATATTTTATAATAACAAAAACACTATTTTATGCTAGAATAGTATCAGTGAATTATGACCAAGTTAGACTATATTATAATATATCCTAAAACACAAAAATAATATAACTTTATAACTCAAGCTATGATTAGCAAAGAGCGCAGTGACGAAGGGAAATTAAAGTACAAATTTATCAAATAATCCCCGAGTCTGGAAGGCTTTAATAACTCTTTCCTTATATACATAGAGTTATATAGGATAAAGAAGTTGCATGAAACGTTAATAAATGTATGTAGATTATGCATTCATTAAATAACTTTGTTATAGCGACCTAATTCTTATAAAACACTTTTATGTATTAGATTTTGTGGTGGTAGTTGTATAGCTATTGGTGACAGGATCACGTTTTTCGAATTAAAAAAAAGTAATTTTATAAAAATCGATGTGCCTAAGTGTTGACTCTATAGTAATTGTATATATTTAATTATTACTTGTATTGCGAGTTTTTGGACAGAGCATGGTCTGTACCCATGTGTTGCGTATTTTAGCCAGATGTATTTCTTATTTACGGGATAGCTACTCTAAGCCTCAAATTGTATTTTGAGACATTAATTACGTTTGCATTGTTTTCGATATTGCACTTTTATCAAAATTATAACTTTCAAAATATATCTAATTGTCTATTATACTAAGTGTCCATTAATCGACTTGATTATCTCTTTAAAATTTAAACAGGGCTGTACTGACTAGCGACTTATATCCTATTCGATTAGATTCCATTTATTTTCATCGTTACTGATGTGAACACGTAGTTCAAAAATGAGGCTCAAGTGTGAGATTTTCCGAGTATACTTTACAAATAAGTCCTAAGGTTTTGAACGTTGAAATGTATGGAATTAATGTTTCTCAAACTGTCCGCTGTTGACGCTAATGCTAATTCTAGAAGTAAAACCCGAAAAAACTCACATTAGGGTCAGTAAAGAAGGTACACTAGTAATTTAGAAATTAAAACGTTATAGCACGCCAAATGAACTTTTTGTATCTATTCCAGGTTAGTCACGATTTTATTGGAATTAATGTATTAACGGTAGTAACGTCGTCAATGTTGTAACGTTGGATGTACTTATATGAGTGTATCATTGTGTAAAATCATCTGTAATCGCAAAACGCATGAATATGATTGGTAACTGAATGGGTAGTTGTGTAGACTTGATTGTGATATCAATAAACATTTTCATACGAGCATCAACTCTTCGTTTCATTTTATCTATTATCATAGTGGTTGTGGTGACAGAACGATTGCCTGAACTTGTCATGGCGACAGCACACAAATACAAGGCTGACATAGTACCTCGCTTCGTCTTGTATACATACGTCCAGTTGTTTATATACTTAAATACCTTCAGGTTATGTGGGCCGACATGACGACGGCGATTGATAATGCATTCTAATCCCTAGGCGGTCGCTACAATACTTTTCACCAAGTGGAGTGTAATCACTTTGTCCGAGCATCCATCCCATAATACGCTTGCTGAGACGCTGCCTCCACTACAGAACGCGTTTATCCTAACAAGTATGAGTTCTTCGAGAAATACAACCGACCCAAGGACATATCCACTTGCTTACACTGTCGGAAAATAAAACAGAATTAAAATGACCCATGTAGGTTACTTTACTTTTTTTTAACTTTCACCTTTATACAGGCTATCGGCTCAACTGATGGTAAGTGTTTACTGTCGCTTACAACATAGGAAGCGTTCTTATGTTATCGATCGAGAAAGATGTTCATTTCTCTCTTGAAGAGTCCCAGGCCATAACTTTGGGGAAAAATGGAACCGAACAGTCCATTCCATAATTCTCAAAGTGCGCGACGGAAACATTTCAAAGAACTGCTACGTTGTCGCATTTAGTCTATACTCACTCTGAATTGTACATACCCGTATTCTTTATTCTGGTACACAATGCTGACTCAGCTACGGAGTGTCTTGGAGAGTTTATATTTCAGTAAACTTTTAAATATTCTTGCCAAGTAAGTATAATATAAAAAATGATAATAAAGCTTAGACAAACTAGTTTTAGATCAATTAAATCGCTGATAGAAAAGCACAAATTGTATGGATTTGCCAAAAGGTGTCAATATTTTTTTTTTCAAAGTTATATCGATCCCGTACGTTTTGCATTTTTCTACTAGCATAATCGCAGATTGAATGAAACTTTGTCTAAGTTCCCTGTTTATTTTTATGGTCTAAAAATATCTGTTAAAATTACCTGTGTCGATATGGCTGAAATTATATAAATTTCCTGTGAATTATTTGTAAGTGATAAAACAAACAAGCGCCTACTAATAAAATTTGTGATAAGGTAGTGGGAATGTGCCAGATGAGACCAATAATTTCAATATATCCTTAAGGTGGCTAGCCCTAGTATGTTTAGATAAGTCAGTGGTTTTCCACCGACAAATAATTGGTATATTGAACGACAGTGACTGTCTATAATTTGTTCTTTGGCAGTTGTCTTATCTCCGACTGGATGAAACCTCTCAATCGAAATTAATTGTAAATAATGTCATCTGTTACAAAATTAATGTATTTTTGGTGTGTATTTTAGATGTATTTATCTACTTCGTTTAAAAAAAGTTGAGGGAAATATGGGATTAATAAATAAAACAACAAAATTACCGTCTGAAATAAGCTTTTTTAACTAAATGTAAGTTTTAAACATTAGACAATATAAACTCCATACACTATAAAATATTGTTTGCGAACTATTTACAATGTTACAATTGCTTCATATTAGTTTATTAGGACTGGGCCGATGACATAACATTCAATATTGCTAAGGTATCGAATGAAAAGGCAGTAATAATCAGAATGCTTGAATTGTACTTCTATCGCACGCATTGCCTTGCTTCCCGCAAGCATTAATGAAACATCTTCAAATTTATAATCAGCAAATCATAAATAAATATTAATTTTAAATTAAAAGTAATTATAAGTTACAATCAAACAGTTTATTACTGCCTTAGCATTACTGTTCCAATCAATTATGCCAATCTATTACAATTTTCTCTACTATTATAAATTAAGACGTAAATCGAGATGCTTCAATCACATACACCAACTGACCAATATAAAATTAATTTTATTGAAATACGTAATTATATTTCATTTTGACTATATCAAATACTGGGGTTTTGTAATAACAGTTGGAGTTAGCCACTGTGTAAGGTCCTCAGGATTCAAGCAGATAATAAATATAGAGATGAGGTTAGGCTCCATTTTGACATGTTGTGTAATTGAAAAGGCCCAGCCAACTGAATAGTTTTTGGCACCTTAAAACCATATTGCCTCTGCAGCTTAACAAATCTATACATTTTGTTTGTGTATCCCTTAGCTATTGACTTTTACTCTACAGTGATATAAGAGCCCGCTTTTAATAAATATATTTTAGTGCTTTTATGATACAGTGCTGCGGGACAATTTCATCAAAACAATCTGTAATCCTTTACATCATTGCTGCCAATCGTTGAAAGAATTATGGGTAAATAAATAATTTTGTTTATAATTTAATTTTGATATAGTATAATTTATTAATTTAAAAGTTTATTGCATGGATAATATTGCATATAAATATTTTTAAAATTTCTTAACATTAGCTTTTTTTCCATGTATTGCAACAAATTGCTACAAGTTAGCTATAGGTACAAAGAGTAATTATCTTCTAAATTACTTAAAATCATAGAATTTATTTCTATTTACGATATCAACAATATGTAGTTATAACTAAATATATACAAATTAAGAAGTTTAAAATTTCGAGTATTTTCTGAAATATACTGAAATGAAATAAACTTTATTACCCATTATCCTTTCAATGTATGCAGTTATGCGCAATACTCACATTTGTAAAGTTGATACAATTTACGAAACCAGATTAAATTGATGTATTAAATTATTTCTCATTTGACGGGGATACTGTTTACTTGTAGTTGCGTACTGGATTACAGTAACTAATGCTATTTAAAAAATATTATATGACAATTAATTGCATATAGTAAAATAATGTTCTGAGATCATATTTAATACATCACAGGTGTTACAAGAGAAAATATATTTAAAAATCATTCGAAGTGTGAGAAATGAAGTTCACATCCTAATGAATATTTCGTTTGTTACACTGTATTGGCATTATAATATATCAATAGATAATTTAATATAAAATTAAATACAAAACATATAAGTATGATCTCCAAGCCAGATAACCTTTAATGTCGCAGATATGTAATATCAGAACATCTACGGAATCGAAATTTATAAAACCTTTATAGAGATCCAATGACAGTATTCTATTCGGCGTACAGTGAAAATACACAAATGTAGAGAAAAATACGCCGATTAGAGTTTAAAATAAAATATTTGATTTTATAACCACTCCATAAAAAATGTTACAGATAATTTCAAATATAAGCTGCATTAAAATTTTTTTTGTTATGTACCAGAAGGTACATTGGTAGTTATTTTTAAGCATAAAAAAAGTAATTAATGATGAAATACCATTCCGCCTCAGAGATCATACAGAAACACAATCTATAAATGAACGTCAAAAATAATCAAAATACACAAGTCATAATGTAAACAAATTGCTACCATGCGTAGACTTAATATAATATTACTACATCATAAAAAGTTCTCAATATCGTCAATGAAATAAAAAAATATCATTGGCTTTTTGTCAGTGTTTAGGATGGCGCTTTGCATTAGGGTGAAAGCTCATCAACGCGATGTCGCATAATCTACAAATGCTTGTGACGCATCTTCTTACGACATAATATACGTTGCGATATCCTGCGATATGACGTCCACCTGTTGACTCATATCATTTCTCGGCTCATTTACTTCTGTTATTATGCCACCTGGCTATAGACTCATTGGCAAGTAAAGGTACGAATCGGATTTTGGCAGTCGCTGCTCGGGAGCGGCGATAGAACAGCGAATGTCCTGCGCTGTCAGATGTCACGATCACGAGCTTGGTACATCGTCTGACACCGCGCTATCGCAGTACGGTCGCCTATCCAACCACTATCCATATAAATAATGCATAAAAGGCATTCATCTGTACTCATAAGCCGTTGCTTGTTATTTGTTAACCCGGTGGAAATCCCTTTAGAGCGTCAGGAAAGTGGTGAGGGCTACTCCCCCGGTGTGTCGGACTAGCACCGACTAAAATCACCGGGGTGCTAGCACTGCCTACTCTTCGCCTTCGCCGGGCCTGAGAATCTTCTCTTCGGGCCAGATACTTCCGAGGGCCCGGTGAGCGATTGGTCTTAGGCAGGCCTCCTCTCTGGGAGGGGGTCATAAATTACCCCCTCGCTACCTCTCATTGCGGCAGCGTGTGGACATACGCACGCCACCCCACCCCCACTCTCCGCTCGTAAGCCATTGCTGAGTCGTCGTTGCCGAGCAGTAATTTGAAGCCAGAATCCAAAACGCGCCTTTACTAAATTTAAAAAAACGTATAGAGTTCTTCATCAAACTGCGGTGTTATAGTAGAAGCTACCTTGGAAGTTTTTCTGAAGGATTCAATCTGGGTATGTTATCAAACAGAGATCAAAGTTTCTAGCGAAGTTCACAGGATTAGTTGGCTGAAGTTGTTGTGGGCCGGCCACATATGCCGATTTCTTAAATGAAAACGAGCATTGGCTAGTGTAGCGTTGATCGCTTCGTGGTATGGTTGAGCGATGATTTGCGAAAGACTGTCTGCATAGAGCCGAAGACTAGGCTCTGTGGTGCATACTGAGAAGTCTCTGCCTAGCAGTGAACTAAAATGGCCTAATGATGAAGAAGAAAGAAAATTGTGACTGTGTGTGAGCAGTACACACGCAGTAGAAGTGAAACTGTATAATGTTTTTATCTCATTCTCTCGCAGGCTTCATTCTATGGATGTGATATGTGTTTGTTTCTTTTCAACAAGATGCTTTGCAATGCTATAATGGCGACTTTATACATTACGACATCGTATCGCGGTGATGAGTTTGATCCCTTAAGCCAACCTTTGTTGCATAAACGAAACTAACTTACGCAACGATAATTAATATAAATCTGTAATGTTTGAATTAAATGACTTTACAGATAGTAAAATGAACATAATTGTAATGAAGATGAATTAATGGTTCGTCTTTTTAGCTTAGACCGCGACCCTTTTACCTAAAACTGATGATAATTTGTACTTTAATAAAGAGCCGCGATGTGTTAAACCAAATCATTGTTAGAAATTTCGCCGTGTTCAGCTTTGAAAAATGAACAGTATTTATAAATCCAATAAAAACAATATTATAATCAATATAAAGTATATAATACATTAACATAACAACAAAACAAATTGTCTAAGAATCTGCAATAGAGTTATCTTGTAAAACACAAATACTCAAAGCATAACTTGCGCTTCATTGTACTACATAATTAATTAAAATTGGCAAATAAGTGTTACAGGTTAGGTAACATAATTGTCTTTTCTTGAGTATTTGTATTTATCTTAATCTAACAAGTTACTTTAAATTGGAACCGAAAAGTTGTATGATTCTTTTACAACTTCCTTGCAACCAAGCAAAGCGAAGATCTAAAAGAACATATCATTCTGGCAATGTATTAAAAATATTCCTACGTCGTTATAAGGAAATTTGATTTCCTAAAAGACGTGTTAATATTTTCAAGACATCAATTATTGTGACTGGTTTATAACGAAACACATTGAGGCAATCATTACAAGAGAAAACACGATCCAAACCTTAATTTAAATTCAATATATAATCTAAATCATAATATAAAACTACTGCTTAAATAACTTAATTTACTTGAAAGAGATCATAATAAACTTATAATTAATTTGTCACAATATACTTATTGCTGGGTGTTCTGTACTCTGGTTAATATCCATTATGCCGATTGTATTCGCATTATCATTGAGCAAAATTTATATTGTGATGTATAGTGACACGTGGAGACATAATAGTGAAATGGTTTGCTGTTTATAACTGAATCCTTACAAATTACTTAACATTATTATATTGTTCGAGACGCGTCAACGTCGTCGATATTCAAAATAAATTAAGAAATTAAAAATTAAATTTGCACAATATAACACCCGTCCATAGTTTTGAACAAGTTTACCGTCCTATAGCTCTGTCGCACGATATGTTCAAACCCGGGCGGGTTTCGATGCATTTGTGGCCTCCATTGGCCTAACTCGGGCGCTTGAGGTGGCCTGGGGTCAGACGCGCCACCTTCGGGGGACGAATGTGGGTCCCGTGTACGCATTCGTGCTTTAACGAATGACCGGGTGACTTCTTGCCGGCTGTCGATAATCGCTTGCGTGGTTTAAGGAATTCTGAAAAGAAGGAAAACCATAAATTAGTATAAGAATACGCATGAAATTATTGACAATAAGGAAGATAATTGAACAATGCGCCATAATTAGCAAAATCTTTTGACGGTAAGAATTCTATAAATATATACATATATCACATGTCCAGGCTGACATATTATCATATAGCCTAATATTCTGCAGCTACAAACGAGAAATTTTTATATCGGATTCTCGTTGTAATGTGAACCCACTAAGTGTACATTTTTTTTAAAAAATACGTGTTTTGATGTTTTTTTGGAAATCAACCCCCAACAGGGTAAAATTTATACCTGGCAACGCTGAGTCGCTATAGCTAGTAAAGTATAAATAAAAGCATTATGTTTTATATTTTATTAGAAGTAAGAAATACTTTAAGTGCATGTATCCACTTTGTAGATATACCCAATGTGGTTAATAGCACCACTGCTCGCCATACTCAGAATATACCTTTTACATGCCGTGCTGATTTCTTTCAATTTTTTATACTGTTGATCATGAGGTGGAAAAATCCGTAATTTATCAGAAAAATCCAAATGTATGTATGTGCCTAGATTCTAACGACAAACCTTGGAATTTTTACTTTTTTTTTCCCCGGGGGAAAATCCTGCATACGACCATCAGGGACGCTGTGAGGGCAGTGACCCCGTTGTGTCAGACTACTACTGACTAAAAACCCCCGGGATGTTCCTCTGATTGCTCCACCTGGGCCTGGAAAACCAAATTCATCCAGACGCCCAGAAAACAAGAATCCTTCTTGAGGCTACCTCTCTGGGAGGGGAAGGAGTAAAGCCCAACTCTCCAAAAACCTCTCTCCAAGGCGATGCGCTGGACACCGCGCACCGCTTTCCTCTCATCCGGGCAGCAGACTCCCTCAAGTCTACCGCCCGGTTGGAGTTTTTACTATAACAACCAAAGCTGACTTAGTTTAACCACATAAAGTCTTTGATAAGAAAAGGGTTGTTACCTTGTGAGAAACTAATCCTAGACAATACTAAAAATATGATTGCATAGCAATTGCTCTTGCTCACAGATGTTTTAAGACGCAATACAAAGTGGTTACAGATTGCATAAGATCAATAGTGAATTAGAAATAGAATAGAGGGCGTAGCCCACAATGAATGTACACGATTTTTACGAGTTAAAACTGAATGCTTCGTTATTCACCGCATGCATGCATCACACTGCAGCCGTCTTATTTTATGCTGCATCCATAACAACAGCTTTGTAAAAACGTAGTTCCAAAGTAGTGTTGTAAGAGATTTGAGATTTCGGATAACATATTCAATTAAAATGATTT
Organism: Automeris io; assembly: GCA_036320925.1. Taxonomy (NCBI): domain Eukaryota; kingdom Metazoa; phylum Arthropoda; class Insecta; order Lepidoptera; family Saturniidae; genus Automeris; species Automeris io. The sequence continues at coordinate 7,640,533 of JAUDJH010000019.1, read as the reverse complement.
CGTTTTCAGAGAAATATCGATATGAATATTCATTTTGTTTTGAATGTGGATAGTTTTGGACGATTTCGGTTCAATACATGAGCCATTTTATTTGATTATTTATATTAAGAAGATTTTTATTTTTGCTCGATACCAGAAGAAACTAAGAACTAAATAGCTAATGTTTCACTTTAACCATTTGTGGTTATATCCGTTTGGCAAACGAATGCTTATTATAGTTTGTAAAAGTTCTAACTTTTAGGGTGTTATTCAAAAGTGTCCGAGAGCCTTTATCAAATATTAACTTCGAATATCCGATACCCCAACATCCCTATTCGAGATTTCTTAATACGCATGAATCTTTTTCTAAATCCTCGAGGGCGGCGACAGTCTTTGTGACCATTTCTAATTCTGAAAAAAATATTGTGCTCATAATCATAAAAATTTTACGAGCGACTTTACTACTGTTTAATTTGCTTTGTAATGGAACCAGCCTGTGACTTACTGGTTCAAGGGTCGCTGTGAAAGTCGTTAACTGTTAAAGTCCCTTATCTTTGTTGTTGGAAACGATTTAACAAGCGCATATACAAGTAATTGGTTTATTGGATTTAATTTTTAAAACTGTAACTGCTAAAGTATGGATTCGTGACGTAGTCTGTCGAGGTGAACAGCCGTAAGATATTGTGGGCGTTGTCGTATTAGTTCGCTTCAAGTTATATATTTTGTAATTAATGAACCGTTGGAGTATCGTGCTTAAGTCTGATTGCATGCCATACTACCTAATATTAATTGTGATAATTTGTTGTTTAATTCTACATTTTCTTTATCTAGACCTAACGCCTAGTTTTTAAAAACAACCTTAAGTCTTTATCTGTTATTTATCGTATATTGCAAATTTAATTACTACGTTTTTTGTTATACTATAAAGAAAATAAGTCGGCCAGTATAATATTAGTATAGTTATTCTTGTATCTTATCTCAAATATTATTTTCGACAAGCCTAAAACAGGTATAAAATAATAAAAAGTCAAGAACATTCTAGAAAATATAATTATAAAGGCAACATTAATTATTACTTTAGTAGAATTATTTGACGATAAAATGAGTTTAATAAGCCCGTTCGTATAATAATGCAAAATTACTTTTCGAAGTATACATTTGCGTTTTTATATGAACTTCAGTTAAAATAACGATGAATGAGTATGGCAATAAAAATGTAACAGCGATAAAGCCTTCCCGGAATTGTTGAGTAAAATTTTCCGACTGAATGTGGTTTTATTCTCTTATCAGATCTCGCGCCTTTATTGCTGTGGTTATTATCCCTGCTTTTATGTATTTATACATGTAGTTTCCATGTTTATTTACATTTGTTTTAATCACAACATTTGACGGCCTGATGTCGTAGTTTGTAGAGACCCTACTTAAGATGCTAAGATCCTGGGTTCGAGTCTCGGTAGCGGTAAACTTTTCTGTGATGAGCAGATGGGTTTGCCACAAGTCATGGTTGTATATATATATATATATATATCTATTTAAATATGTGTATATATTTCTAGTACCCGTAGTACAAGCGCAACCTTAAATTGGAACTAGATCAATGGATGTAATCGTTAGTGAATATTATTATTATTTTAACTACAAAAAACATAGTCTTTTTTTCTCAAGAAATAATAAGTTACAGTTTGGGAACCTTATTGTTAAAAAAACATTAAAATAATATACACCTGAAACAACATAAAATGACACTTCTAAGATTAAAAAAATTAAAATAATAAAACATAGCACAATATAAAAATTAAACAACTAAGAATTCATTAAACGAGGTGATAAATACGCTTTTATTGCGGTTATTCAATTAAATATTGCATTTAAACAAATTAACAAAACAAAGTATTAACCAGCCTGAATTTAAAGTACGTACAATCTAAAATAGATAATATCTCAGAGCACCCGTTTATAAATGCACTATTGGCTTTAACAAAGCTGCACGGTAGTTAGGTATCGGCAGTAAAAACGATCAGCAAATTATCAAACGAACAACTGAATTGGCTTAGTAACACGCGATGCCCAAGGCTATGGACCAGTCGAGGCAGCGCTTGGCCACTATATCACAATATTGTGCGACAGATTAATTAATGACGACAAACATCTACAAACGAATATATTGAAAATGCTTTTTTATAACGACTCCGCAAATTAACTACACTGCAACTGACAGTATGTATGATGTAGTTCAAGAGCAGTGGCTATAGCCAAATTAGAATTTAATGACAGTCGTTGTCGAAAGGTTTTTTTGATATACCGCGATTCCAATTTTAGGTACATCGATACATACAAGAGTTGATATTGATATGTTACTAGACGAAGCGAATCACTATGTTAACACGTTACAGTATTATTTGAAAAAGTATAAATAAATTCGTCACCGAAATTATAAGTATTGCATGTATATTTTAAAGGAAAGTTTTTGCAGTAGATGCGCTGGTCATTGGTCTCGATTATCAGCTTGGAGGACATGAAGTGCTCAGCTCATCAAGGAACGGTGTGTATGCGGTGGTCTTGAGGTTGATTCACACATATGATTCCGAAGACGTGTACACGAACAATATAGAGGTAGCAATGTCTTTGCACAACTGGATAACGACTTAAGTATAATATTACAGATAAATGTCCATATTTTTCTTTGTTATAAAAATACGGATATTTTAAAGTGTACAATTTCAAATTCGAGGTTAAGTTTTGCAACGAGAAAGAGCTCAGAAATAGAGGTCAACGAATCAACTAATCTGATGAGCTTACGATTTGATTGATGTAGAAAAACCCCGATAATCTCTTAGATCATAACGAATTGTCCATGAACAATAATATAGTCTATGGAACTTATATCAAGCCGAAGCTATCTTGAGGCTTAATGTCATCGATGATAGAAAGTAAGGGAACTCAAATATTATTTATACCTTCTTTAAAATTTTAAACGTTCGTATTTTTGAGGTGGCGGGGTGATTATGACCACAGTAGACACCGTAAAGACCGTCGTAGTGACTCGTTTCGGCCTGTCGTGTTTTGGGATTAGCTTATGTATGTCCAGTTGTTCACATATCTAGGAGTCCTTCTGTCGTGGAATGTGTAGGCCAGCATAGGGACGGTTGTCAGCATAGGGAGGGGTAGGGAATGTCAATACATTCCTGTTCCTTGTTAATCGTTGCCGTTTTCGGAAAACACTACTTTCTATCAGGTGCATTGTACTCTATCTGTCAAGGTAGGTAGACAGGTAGATTTATTTACAAGTATAATTTGTTTTTTAATCATTTAAAAGTTTATTGTTGCATTAAAATAAATCTAAAAGCAAAAAAGCAACAGAATTGAAGTGTATTTTTATAAATGTTAAAACTGTTAAAAAAATAAACTAATAATATAATATTTACAAAAATTTATGTATATGCTGATACGATGTAACCTTCACGAATAATTTACAAAAAAAAAACGAGCGAATGAATCGTCCATTATACCAGTAAGAATCATATAAAAAAAGCCGTCGGTTTCTGCAATCGGGAACTATGTCAATGACGTCAGCACCAAGGTCGACTGATGGACGCCAAGATTCCCGCCAAATGAAATTATCCACGTGATAACTAAAAACATAACCTCAAACCACGCTTTAGAGACGTTATATTTTTGTCTGTACTATGATACAATTTACACGCATAGCATCTAAGTTTCAAACGCTCTATTGAGATTATAACCGTTTGAAAACGTAAGCAAGGTTATTAAATCTTATAAACATAAAGCTATGAATAGATGAATGCAACGTCAGCGTGAATGCGGGAGAAAATACTTTCACGCTGTTACGCAACGAACGGTTTCCCGCCAAACATTCAATGGAGCGTTTCGCGCCATTTTCTCGCGTTTGCAACCTGACCGAATTGCGTTGCGAACCGTCGCCGTACTCGCGAGTGTTTGGACAGGGCGTACGCGCTTCGGCCGGGTTGTAATGCGGGCGCGTAAACAAAATGGCCTTGGAGTCTGAGCGAAGGCGGGTCGTGCAGACTTCGCAAACAACTCGCACTTATCGGGGCCATTATCAATCTTTTTATCACACATAAGCTAATACTATAGTAGTACGACGCGAATTTCGATAACGTATTAAATTACGCCATGTTCCAGTAATTCCGTGTTAAATAACCTTGAATGATAACTAGAAATTTCATTCACGTGATATAAAAACATAATTAAACAGCCGAGAGAATTAATCACGAGCAGACCTAGAATATAATAAGTTATAGCTTTTTGCGTATTCAGATGTAGTTATTTCGTAAATTAAGATCACTATTTTGCTGTAACGTACAGTTTGAAAAAGAATATACTCGAAACAAGTATAAAATCACAAATGATTGAAATGTAATATCTAAAAAATTTTATAAATGTCGTTTTTATAAAAAATACAATATTGGTCAAAATTCTAATAGGTGCGAGGTAACAAAATGCAGCTAATAGAAAATAATCTAAATTGCCACAGTATATGACTTACTATTCAGTTGACTCAATTTAAAAATACGGAGTTATGACTAAATAGAACTTTATTGAAAAAATAATTTAGATGTACTTAGCTAAAGATTCTGTACAAACTAGTGTCAGGATGCCAATTGATTATATTCCACCTTGTCTTATAATAAATTAATTGTGAAGTATATAAAGATTTAATTTTGAATAGATCCGTGTTTGCGTAACCCTTGTGTGCGAACTCAATAAAGTCTGTTTGAGAGCTCGAGTCCCAATGGGCAGCTAGAGTGCCGCAGTTATTTTCGTCGACCTAAATATTGGTCGGCCCGAGTCGATCCGAACGTATGATGTACAAGATTTTGTTTACAGCGAAACTCTTAAAGATTTAGGACGGTTACACACTAAATCCACTAAATATGTGAAAATATGTTCCAAGCTAGCTATAGAAGTATTTGTATAGATATTTACGTACTAACTACATGCCTCATCTATTCATCTCCAATTTGGATCCGAATATTTTCAGAATAAAATATCTACAGTATCACTTTATGAATACTCGTGAACTGCCTCCGAACACAGTCTAAAGAACGTAGAATTTCTTGTCGTGTTGACGTAAAGTTTTGTGGTGATTGTTATTAGCTCTTAGATTCCTATTTTCACGGATTCGAATCGGATACAATGCGAAACCGCCCTAAAACCACTCCAAACGGTCGCTTCGTTTGTGTGGAATATTATACACGCTACATTTACATATTTGAAAGGTCACCAAAGGTTAGTTTATTCAGCGCTTATTAGCATGATTTTAGATTCAGAAGAGTTTTCGTTACGTGATACCACGTAAATGAATACTACGTTGGCATAGAAACAATATTTATATAATTATGAATATTATAACACTTGAACACTATCTGAAATTAAATTACGAAAACACCAACGGATGACTAGATATAAAAACTCCTTATGCGTAACGTGCAAGTCCAGCCAGATTATTTCCAAAATAGCAAAGAACTTTGCTGATAAGAACCACAATTCAGCAAATAAAAAAAAACGAACATATTAGTGCATAAAAATAAGAAATATTTTAATCAATATGTGCAATTATTAATGAAAATAGATAGATAGGCTAAAGGCGAGAGGAAAATTAAGTAGCATACGTATAATAATTGTATTTGTATTTCATTCAGAAAACACAGACAATGGCAGTATCTACTTGGTGCTTATTCATCATGCCAACGTGGACGTTAATATACATCTGCTTACCTCAAAAGGAATATATCGTGACGATATAATACTACTATTTTATTCAGAACACTCGCCTAGTAACAGTGCATGGAAATGCATTTCACGTTTAGTCGAAGGCCGTCAACAACCACGCGTCCTTTTCGCTCCAATGTACCGAGTCACCGCTTTTATTTTTAAAATCACGAGGAAAATATTCGTGTGAAGCAAATTAATAAGTCCCCCTAATTTTTTTTCCACACTTATACTCCAGCGCTTCCATTTTAAGGATAATATGTTATAAACACAATATTACAGAATGCATAACTACTATGAATGAAATAATTTCATTTTAAAAAGTGCCACCACACAAAGAGATTTCAAAATCGACCAAATGTTCTCGGCCCGAGGCTTTGCACCACAAAAGCGTCGAGTCACGTTCCATCACGAGAAATCAGAGCAGTTATTACTCCGTCAATACCAAGCTTCGAATGAAAGAGTTGGAGAAAAGTTCGTTACACGATAATTGCATATAGAAATAGTTAAATAAAAGATTTTATAGTGTAAAAGCTTACTACACGCATGATTCAGAAACGATAGACGGTGCCTACGCACCGCCACCTCATATAAATTCAGGAAACGACTTTTTAAAAAACGTTGAATCATTAGTGTCCGGCGCGGTGACGTTTGGAGCAAGTCCGAACTTGATCGAACGTGCTCAATGTCCACGCTATTGTACATATAGCTCACTGTGTTGGGCGCGGATTTGAGGAACGTAGGCGTTGTACGTGTGCCACGGCTCAACTCAAACAGGTTGTATCGGCTGCCCTAGCACAAACCATGTTTTATTTCATTCGACGCAGGGCTGATAAATCTTGATTCGATGAAGTTAGATAACGTTGAAGCGATGTTACATTAATTATTCTTGGTAAGTAAATAAAGAATCTTCTATAAACCAAGTGAGTCTGATCGGACAGAAAAACGTCAAGAAAATTGTAGACGTTTATAGAAAGAGTACAGTTAAGTATTATTGTTACATTTATCTATGATGCGAATTAGGCGTAACACATTAAAATAATTATAATTAGTTCGATTTTTATGTTAACGTGTGGAAGTCTAAAATTCTTTAAACTTTTCGTTGTGTAACATTAAAAATAAGAAATACAATGTAGTGAGAATAAAAAACTCTTTAAAATTAATGGCTAGTGAGTCAATTAGAGCTGATCACTTGAAAAAAATACTTTGAAAATACATTTTTTTAAATAAAAAAAATGTTTTAAAGAAAATTTTAAGATGGGCGATGCTGTATGTAAATGAAAATTGAAAACCAACCAATAGAGTTATGTTTAGATTAAAAGAACTCATATATTTAATTATTTTGGTATAAAACCAGCCTTTCCTTGAATAATGACATTAATTATAAATATTCCAGTAAAGATAAAGATACTTTTTCAAATATTCCACTACCGCGTATTGTTGACGACGCAATATCAACTCCAAGACTGCTCAGTTGCATTGTTGAATACAAACAAGTTTCGAAATATCTAGGCCAAGTGAAAGGCGATGTCAGAATCATACTTGTTTTGTATACGCTTGCGAATTGTAATATTACTCTCTACTGTAACATTTCACGTATCACAGTGAAATTAATATTGTAGATCAAGTGTTATATTGACTTGAACCATATGGTCTTAACGCTGTTTTAATATAACAACTGATGGTACGCCTAATTTCTTCTACGAAAACAGCGTTGGCAACCCTATGAGGTCTTAGTGCAACTGGACGATGAAGATAAAAAGGTAACAAAAACTAATGCCCGCTGTGCCACTCGGTATATATGTGTATATTTGGTGTCCCAGCTACTGGTTTTAAAACATGGCTGCCTAAACAAATAAGTGACAAGCGGGCAGGTAGCCGCATTGTATAGCTCTTAACATTTGTTAAATATTATCTGATATTGTTTATAGTCTGTGGATCATATTGAGTATTTCGTTTCTTGGAGTTTAATTATGTCGTATTGTGTTTTTCTCAACCATATGCTTTTTTAAGCTTATTATTACTTATTTTGCATTTTAATTTTAATAAATGATTTTATATTTTAAGTTCTAACGTAACACTAATGCTTGAGATAAGATAACAAAATATTATGTCATCGCAATTTTATTTACGTAACAAGCAATAAGGCTGAGATATATAGACGCAACTTTATGTTTGCTTAAAGTTTCCTAAAACATCACAATTAATATTACTCAATGAATGTCAAAGGATTTGGTAAGTCACCGATTTTGTCAACATGGACTTGGCTCTGCGAATACTATGGCTATACTTAAATTCCTATTATATATTCAGTTGTTTGTCAAAACGAGTTAATTGTTTAGAATTTTGCTAAGCAAAGTCGAAATAGCGTCTATAAATCTCAGCTTAAGTTGCGATAAATTAACGCGGTAATCCACATATTTTAATTAAAGGAACGTAATACTAATAATTAAGCCTTGAGCGGGAATATAGTTTTTTAACTGCAAAATTTTTATCAGTGTTTGTGTGTATTATTAACTATATGTGTTGATTACCGACGTCATCTAAGTTTATTTCCATCGTTAAAGGTGACACCAGGATGAAAGTAGAAGCAAAATTGCGTAATATGATATAACCAAGATTTTTTAAATTCAACACACTGTGTCATTCGCGGTACGCTTGGCAAATTTTCGCAATAAATGCATTGACAAAGCAGGAAGTAACATTATGTAGTCACGTCAGTGCACATATTACTCAGTCACGCGCCGGCTTCCAGGCTGGCTTTTTATCCTAATTTAAGTGTTATTTGTATTTATTAAAAAATAATATAATATTTGTGGTCATTAAGACACATTAAACTAGTCCTAAAATTAGCTTACAAGTGTATTACGAGTACTTGGGTGTCTGCTGCCCGGATGAGAGGGAGGCGGTGCGCAGTGTTCGGCGCGCCGTCTGAGAGAGAGATTTTGGAGGAGTGGGATCTTTACTCCTACCCTTCCCGGAGAAGTAGCTTCATATATATACATACTTAAATAGCTCTAGAGGCAGAGACTTTTATTTAGACGCCGACATGTGTGGTCACTCCCTTACTTTGTCTAAACTAGCTAACATTCAAAATATTAAAAAAAAAGTTTGATGTCGATTTTTTAGAAACTTATACCTCGAATAAGATTGAGTACCTCTGACCAACGCCGAAGTATTGGTACAGCAATTACTCAGATTAAATCTACAAAACAGGATGTAATTTGAAACGACCTTTGAATGGGAATGTAAGTGTGGTGCAGACGTCTATAATTTTGCAAAGAAACATTTCAAAATGATATAGCTTTAAGAGATACTTTATAAATCTTAGTTTATAACATACACATGATACGTACTTTGTAATTTATTGAATGTGTATATTAAAGGTTATAGCAATAATGTACCCTCGAGAAGTTGGCGGAGTATAGTGACGCATTTTGTCAAAGTGCATCGTGTAGTGACGTAGGAGGCGTTGTCTCCTCCCAAGATTGGTCATAGTAAGCGCGGCGCGATAGAGCTTTTTTTTCGACAGGATATGGATTGATGTCCGGGAAAGACCTTCATACCTAAACCTGGCGAGAGGCAGAAGACTGAGGTGTTCAGCCGGCAAATTTATGAGTTGGATGGCAACGCAAGGGCACCCCTTTAGGTACAAACCTCAACTTGGGCCGCCAGCAAAAATACGAAACCTAACGGTGATCTACTAGCGTTTCGAAAGCGACTACCTTGAGAAGAAACGCCAAAAGAAACTCAAAGCTGCGTTGGAGTAGAGCGGTAGAGCTGTGGAGAATTGATTACAGGTGCCAGTCTCCGTTAGAGCGCAGAAGTAGTCACCTTGGGGTTTTTAGACGGTATAAGTCCAGTACACCTCGGTCGATATTTCCTTGTGTGGCCAAGACAGTCCTATGAGGATTTCCCGAAGTAAAAAAAGTATCATATGTGTTGTTGTAAGCCCGCAATAGTGTTGTGACACAATTTAATTTGTTATCGAAAGAATACAGTCATTTTGAATTAAATTAGAAAATAATTTCTAATAAATACTAAATACTTAATACTAATTTCTAATAAATATAAAAATTATGATGTTTCTATCTTATGATTATTCCATAGATAGGCTCACCTAAACATATTAAACAGTCAGCTTTCATTTAAGAGAAATTCTTAATCAAAACAAAACAAAAACAAACGTGTCGACACGCTGATATAGGCGTACATTATGTATTTTTTAGAGTATTTATGACGAATGAACAAAATTGAAATTATTTGACTGTTATGCACAAAATCCTTATTTAGACTCACTTGGTACCAAAGCAACATTTTCATATTCGGGTGAAATTTAAATGCTTTAGGCAATAGTACTCGAGTAGTAACTGCGAGAAACTCTCTATGAGGAGTCTATGCTGAGAACAGCTTTTTGGTGCGCACTTGACATTCTATAGGTCCGTGTCAGCGCTGATTGACATTATGAGCGATAACAACACTGATATCAATGATTTCAGCTTTTGTAATGGAAATGTCAAGTATATTCTATCGTTCATGTCCATGAATGGATGGCTTTCATGGATTTATGTTTGTGGATTTCCGTTACAACCCATATCATATATAGCTACGTATGTATTTCAAAAATATTTTTCAAAAACCCGAGAGCGGTTAAATCATATTTTAATTAACATACATATACCTCTGGAATTTTCCAGATTAAGTACCTTATAGCATTTATTAATAGTTGTACTTACCTCCCCCCTCTCTTTATTCCCTATATACGTATGTGCTATACCTATATTCAGTCTTTCTAGTGTTAAATATGATTTACTGAAGATTAAATTTTGGTATTCAATGTGTAATTTTTTTTCGAAATTAATAATATATGTAACTATTTATGCAGCTAAATTTGGAAAGCACATTAATATACATAGATGCATTTTAATTTATTTAAAACATACATATATTTCGTATGACTGATAGACGAAAACTTAATAACTTATAATCAAGATACAAGCCAGTTTCACTGCGGAATTAGAAAATGTGGGCGTTTCGCGTGGTGTGCGCTATTGTGAAAGTAAACGAAATGGAAGCCATTGTAGCGTACGCAGTTATGCGGCGCGGTAAACATTCGCGCCCTTTCCCTCTCTCAGCTAGATTACAGGGGGAGAATTTTCTAGGAACGATTAATTAAGTGATTTATAAAATCAATTATTATTATTATTCATATATTCACTTTTAAAAAAAATATATGTATAAAGAGAGTTTTCCTGGGTGATATTGTAAAGTATAAATTACTGGAGTTAGAAACATGTAATTTTTACATTAAGTTCATTTTAAAACGTAGACATCAATTGATGGTAGATTTTTTACTTACACCTTCAAGAGTAAAATAAGGGATGATCGTTTGAAAATATGCCCGTTATCGATTGTAAATAGCACCTGGACAAAGTAGGCCGGGCCCACGAATCTGGTATAAACGACAAGGTCGATTGGGGTTCGTTTACCTCCGAAATATATCGTTTCACGAAATAACACGTTTGTTGCTTTGTTGGCAATGCATTGTTGAAGGTCGTCGAACGCAGAATTTGAGTCATTGCATCCCTCCATTGTGCGATTTATATGTTTTGTTAACAGATAAAAGACATACTATATCATATATATGTAGTATATCTATAATATATAGAAAACATATTCTGATATGACAAAGAGTCAATTTATTTATCTGAATGTGGGACTAGTCTTCAAAACTATCCATTCCATTTAAAAGGTTAATCGTTAATACAAGGTGTCTCAAAAGTAAGTTCACATTTGCTTATCTTATTACGCGAAAGCAACTATTCTGAGGGGCGCGGGGGGTATGTCAGTCGGTAGTCTGGCTCTTGGGAATTTAGTCGCTATGGAGCGTTTCTCTGGTGCGGACCGTGCGTTGTGCGTACGTGAGTTTTACAAAAACGGTAATTCGGCGACTGTAGCGCGTAGAAAATTCTGCAGTATTCGACATATTCGTCACTTAAATGATGCGCCTAGCACTCGACTCATTGCAAAATGGGTTGAGAAGTTTGAAGAGACTGGGTCAACTCTGGAGAAACCAAAATCTGGGCGGCCAAGAACATCAAGAACAGCCGAAAACGTGGACAGTGTTACTCAGTCTATTCGAGATGATCCAAACCTCTCGATTCGGAAGCGTGCTGTTGCTTTAAATGTGCACAGATCTTCATTATGCCGCATTTTACACAAAGATTTAAAGCTGCACCCGTACAAAATTCAGTTAGTGCAAGAACTGAAGCCTCAATATGCTGGTCAGAGGCTTGCCTTTGTAAATCAGATGATTGAGCGCTTTCCAACGTTCACCAACATCTTGTTTTCCGATGAAGCCCATTTTCACCTAAATGGGCATGTAAACAAGCAAAATTGTCGTTACTGGAGTGCAACCAACCCAAAACAAAAACATCAGAAACCGCTACATTCACCCAAAGTCACCGTATGGGCAGCGATGTCGGCGCGAGGAATTATCGGCCCTTACTTTTTTGAAGATGGAAGGGGACGCCCACTCACAGTGAATTCAGAGCGTTATGTGGAGATGTTAGACGAGTTTTTCGTACCCCAACTGCAAAACTTTCCTGGTTACAACCAAAGAACATGGTTCCAGCAGGATGGAGCAACTTCACACACGTCCAACAGATCTCTGCCTCGAGTTCGAGAAATTTCTCCGAACAAATTAATCTCCAGGCGAGGTGACATAAATTGGCCTCCACGGAGTCCCGATTTAACGCCTATGGATTTTTTCCTGTGGGGTTATGTCAAATCAAAAGTTTACGCTAATAAACCGACTTCCCTGGCACAATTAAAAGAAAATATCCGTCATGAAATGGCAGCCATCACGGAGACTACCTGCCGAGCTGTCATAGGCAATTTTAGTGCCCGACTAAATGAATGCCGAGAGCGCAACGGTTTACATTTGGACAATGTTATTTTTAAAAAATAAATTCCCAAACAGTGTACTTCAATATAAAATAAACATTTTTTCAATAAAGCTAAGACTTTTCTTTTAAAAAAAGATTTAAATGTGAACTTTCTTTTGAGACACCTTGTATTTAAAATGGACCTTCTGTAAGGTGTTATTTAAAAACAAATTTGCAGCCAATATTAAGTTCCTTTCTTAGATAATTACTTTTCCGTTTGTGCCTATTGCATGAAGTGTGCAAATTACTTTAGAAAGTTAATATTCGGTGTTCCTTTTACTTAAATTAATTTAAATAATTTAATACCGCAATTAAAGAAAATACCGACTTCTTCTTTGAACGTTTAACCACACGCTAATGATTCAAAATTATCTCCAAGTTAAAACATCCCAAAATACATAATCAGAATAACACAATGTTTAGATAAAATTACACGCAATCAGAGAATCCTTTTATTAGAGATTTCTGTTTGAATACCCTTCTGTGTATTCCAGAAACGTATTATTGATCTCAGGTAAGGCTGTTAGGGATATGAGATCTCGGGTTATATTAAATATAAAACTATTCGATTCGGGATACGAATATTTCAATATATGAAGTATTTTCATCTGATTATTTTTTATTCTTTCGCACTCAAAGTGTCAATAATATGCAGATTTAGTTACGTAATTTTTTTAGCGAAAAACCTGATACATATTTTACAAATAAAAAAAAAAACTTCAAATAATAAATAAAGATGTAAGTAAATTATTGCAACTTTATGTAAAAGTTTATTTTACATCCATAAATCACGCAATTTTTCTAATATACCACATTCATCTTCATAATGTGTTGAATCAACAAGCACTTGCGGGTATTTTTAGCTGTTAACACTTCTTAAAATTTATTTATTCTACATTTCGGTATCTACATTTTTATGTAAACCTGTTTGTGACGCTCCTGAAAATTACTACTAAACGAAGAGTGTGATTTATAAGACTCGGAGGCAAACGCTGAAGTAGTTAAAATTTGTCTAAATTTAAACACTGATTATGTAGCCATAACGACAATGATTCTAATTTTTATTCCACTGTACGTTAGAAATTATAAGATTTGTTTAGATCAGATATGGATATCCCTATACATCCCTATTATTGATCCCATGGACTACCGCGTACTCGTTTACGATGCTTTCCATGTAAATAATGAACTCTAATGAAGGTTTGATAGAGAGCGCCCCGCAGAGCCGGCGAGTTCAAAGGACGCGTCAGTTATGCCCAATTTAAGACTTATACCACTAAATTTGGGAGATATCGACGTAAAAAGGTGTTTTTGGGAACATATTTTAATGCTGTTTTTTAAAAGCTTTGACATTTAGCAACAACAGGAAATACTACAGGCAAAATTAAATTAAAGGAAAAAATTACAATTTCCTAAATCATGTCAAATTGAGTTAGTACTGATGGTAATGATAAAGACTCTTTAAAGTTATAAAAAATAATTAATACACTCATTTGTAATAAGGCTCCTTAGATTTTAAAGATAACTTAGTGTAATGAACCATTATTTTTTACTTTAACACAATTACGGTTTATTAGTGTTTTAAATGGGTTTTAAAAAAAAATTAACAGGGTCTACATTATACGTATCACCCAATGCATATTTATAAAGCTCGTCATTTAACAAAAATATATTCCGGAATTCAGGGGTATTTTAAAATATTTTTTGTGGGAAATAATGCTAGGGGTTAGCAATATAGTGACGCGCCCGCACAACTCCCGTTCGAGATGATCAAAGCGCCGCGTTATCGCCCACTCGAACTATCGGGAATGGATAGCAATTTATTGACACTGCTACCGTAATACGCAGGCTGGTTATCAGATGTTCACCGCTGTAAACACCTGGTACTTTTATATCGGTTCCAAAAAGCGACTACACTACACCTGATGAAAAGTGCAGTGCAGTCTAAGAAAAGCAGCGATCAAGTAAAGACAAGAATGCATTGATACTTGCCGTCGTCATGTTGGTGCCTCTTAAAAATTTGAACAACTGGAAGTATGTAAACTGAACCCGAAATGTTACAAGCCGAAGCGAGTTACTATAATAGTCTTTAGACTTGTGTACTGTGGTCACCATCCTGTACGGGCATTATCCTACCATCTCAAAATCAGTGCCTAATGCGATATGAGATATTTTTGCAAACTAGCAAAATATATTGAGCCATCAGAACCACAGTTGGTTAAAACATTGGATTCTTATTTCTTACATTTATTTTTCATAAATAACTTCAAAATCTTAACTTGCCCGATCAAATTGTTTCAAAAGATGTATGAAATTTCGAGCATACGATTAATTGACATTGATATTTTAATTTTATTAAAAATAGGTCATTATGTACGCCCATTGTATAAGTAAATATTCCCAACGGTTGTCTTGATGAAAACCGTCTAGTGGACGATGCGCATCATTGCACGAGATGAAACAGTCGAAGTGACCACATCCTTTTGTTTGTGTCAACCGTAGTCGTAAATCATGTGAGTGTACATAACAACCGGCTCCCGCACTACGCGTGCCGACTACATAACGCAAACATTAAACATTCATTACGAAACTAACAAAAAGTACTTCTCTTAGGCTGAGATTTATAAACGTTCCTTTGATTTCGCTTACACCTTACTGCAATATAATAAATATTGTTTATAGTTTGTTACCAATTTTTTCAAGTTGGAATCAACGAATACTTGGGCTATACTCAAATTTCTATTATATATACGTCTAGTTTTTTGTCCAAGACGAACTTATTTAGTAGGCTTAGTTTCAACGATATCGTTAATCTCTCACAGGTACAAAATCTGGAATCCTTAGAAATGTTTTGGCTCTTGGCATTAGGGCATTATTGTATTCACGAACAATTGAGTAGTCAATTATCAAAACAATTATTATTTATTTGTATTATAAACAAAGAGATAGAAATTTACAATTATCTCAGAAGTTATTTTTTCCATTTGTCCCACTGTTGCTTTTGCTGACGATATATTGCACTTTTAATTAGTAAAACAATACTAATACTACGAAAAGGTGAAACTGTGTTTGTTTCTACCTAAAAGTTCATCAATCATGATTAAGTTGAAATATCGGAATTGAAATTGGTTAAGGACTTGTCATAATTGGTTCAGAAGTTTCTGCACTTTTGTATATATACCAAATTAACGACCTTATAAGCTTATTTTATTATATCAATATTGGAGACAACTATGCCTTGTAAAATTAAGTTCCCATGATCGTTAATATTCAAATGCAAAGGAGTTGAAACTACGTTATAAATCGAGGACACAATGAGATCGATAATACCTATAATAAAGAGATGCAACGGCCGGAACGGTAGCCTAATATCATATCCAGAACAATAAAACTATTGTGTATCTATCATTGTTCTGCGCGATGTTAAATTTGGACAATGGCTGAAGAACCGCTTTTAGCCTAAACATCGGTTTTACAAAAGCAAACACGGTCGTAGAGATGACCTAAGGTCACTCTGAGATGTGACCTGTGCGTCGAATTTGAGAACATTCTTATCTCGCATTGTGGGGAACAATGGATAGAAAGGATGGGATTACCACGAGGGGTGATGCTGCTAAGTATTACTCCAACAATGGACACAAAGCCCGGTGTGTGTTTACCCATGAATAAGAAGAATATAATGTACAATAGCCGGTGCTATGCTAATAAGATGCACAACAGGTTAACAACAATTTTTTCTCAACGTAAGGCGCTGTGTATAACGAATTTGCGTTTGGTGTTAAATCGTGCGTTCCGAGATCACGTAATGCAGTCCGGTGTAATCTCGTTTATAAATGGTCTATTTAGATGTTTCTGCGCTATGTGGAGCATTGTTAAGTAAATTATATTATTTGCATTTTCAATGTTTCCAGACAATGGGACTGTTTTCTGTATGGAATTCTTATTATTTTACAATGCTTAGTGAGTTTGTTAGTTCTTTACGGATCTTATGCGCGAAATACTTTTGCTTTACCTTTCAAACTGGTTTTAAAAGCAGGAAATTGCATCCTTTATCCGCTTGTTCTGGATAATTTGGATAGTTATGGCACAAACTATAAACCATTCAGTTAGTTTTAGGTCAACCGAAGTCAGCTTAAAATATCATTTCTGTTAAAAGCTTATGCATTTGAATTCTGTGATCACCTCTCAGATCAATCTAGGACGAATCTAGAATCAAGCTTTTCACCCTGTTACAGAAATCCAATTAAATTTTCAAATTTTTATCACTAATGAATCATACTTATGTTGATGTTATAAAACAAATTAATGACACCGTGAATGAAGTGTTAATGAATAAATCAATTTGTGTTTAATTCATTAATGTTTAAAATCTTTTTAAATTTAAATTACGTTTTGCAACTACTTGTTATTAACTTAAAAATTTATTTTTAAGAAACAGCTCATTGAAGTGGTAAATGGTGTTTTAAAGTCAGAAGTGCACTTTAGCCAAATTGGAACATCCGCTGCATATTGTGCTTAATTCTGGAAGGGGTAAAAAAAACCGCAATGTGCATGCGCCGTGCGGTGTATACTTTCGAGTAACATTTGGCAGATGAGACAATTTCGGCAGTTTAATGGGTGTAGTGGTTTAGAAGTCCGTCAGTGATGCCAACTTAAGAGTTTTTCCTTATATTTAGGTTTTTGAATGTGAAAAGCAAGCTTTAAGATTCAAAGCTTTTTAAGGCGACTTGTTAATTTAGGAGGAATTCTAGAAGCTAGAATTCATATAGATTATGTTGATTCATTATTCAGTTATTAAAAAAATAACGCTTTAGAAATTGTAATTTGATTAGATTTTATGAATAACGCAATATATCGAAGTCATATTCTTTAATAAAACATTATTACGATAAGCGTTAGATTTTATAATTTGCGAATTAGGCAACAAAATTAACTTTAGTGCCTATAAAGTATTTTCAATGGTTTTAGAAGAATGTCTGAGTACGTACGCAGCGATTCGACTTCTCTTTTTTACTGCACACCCAATAGCGTTAATTCCATAGATGCATGAAAGCATTGTATGTCCTTGTAATAAATAAGTCCTTGTAATAATAAGTGTAATAGATTACTTAAAGTAAACAAAAAAAGGAAATATTTATATTAATACTTATTCTATTTCTACACCATGCATTTTTCCTATGAGAAAAATATAATGTTTACTATATTAATATATATTCAAACTAATTACGCGAACTCTGCCTACCTTGTTCAAATACCTTATGCACGCCACTGTGTGCCTACCCCCATGAGAATGTTCAAATAACAAGTGAGTCAGAGGCGAGATCGCTCTATCAGCAGACTTATCATCTTTTACAAACGAGATTGAGGTCAAGCATAAACCTGTTCGTAATATACTGACAATGTACAAGTGCAAAGATCGTTGTAATTTCTACGGATAGACACGCTTAGGTATGAATAGAGACCTTTTGTTGTAGTAGTCGTCCTTTTTTGTATTACATTGTAGATCATTATAATTAATCAAAGTATTGGTGGAGATTTTGAAGTTGGCCACACTGAGGTCTGGCAGTGCCAGATGCTAGTCCCATCTGGCCTGGATTAGTTCTTTCAAGCTATTGGGTTGCGAGTCGCGAGCTCGCGTTACGCACTCGAATTACTAGTTTCCTTGAAGTACTAGAGTTTCTAACTAGAAAGCTGCACTCTGTAATAGGTCTTTTCGATTGAAAATAATATCCTATGATTAAGACCTATCCTGTGTCGCTTTAGGAATATTTGATATGTAACCATTTACAGTTGTTATCGCATTGGTACGTGTCCCCTATACCGGTATATAGGTATCTTTGTAGATGAGGAAGATATTCAACATTTGATTCTCATTCGAAATATGTAAAAATAGTGATATCTGAATATTTCTATTTAAACTAAGTAAAATATAGTCAACGTATTTAGAGATAATTACACACATGAATAACAATTCATTATTAAGTGTTTTGCCTGTTCTAAGCCAGGATAAAGTACCAAGCCAAAACAAGTCAATACATGTTTACCTAAAATTACGTAAAAGGCACTTTATCTACTAACTAATCAATCATGCGCAACACGCGCTAAGGTGTCCACATTTTTTGCGGATTAAGTCTTATTTGTTCATCTATTTTTGTATATCATTGGTTTGGGACATATTTACATTTTTATTAGTCGCAAGAAGGTAAAAATCTTGGTATCCGGAAATATCTCCCTGGTCTATAAATCACCTGTATATTACCCTATAGCATATTACGTTGTGATTTAAATGACACAATATCTAAGATTGCTTTAAGAAAAATCTTGGTAGGATGATTATTGTATTATACCTAGGATAATACTAGGACTGTGATGAGTGCTCAAGCTAAAGAGGCTAAGAAAACAATAAGTTTTAACAGTATTAATCTATAATATTATAAAGAGGTAATATTTGTTTGTAGTAGAAAATTTTGGAAATTTTGGTTGAAATTGGATTTAAAAACATTTCAAAAGCATTTAGAATAGACCTTCATGATGGACGTATGTACTCATATTATCCTGTTCTCATGCGAAACACATATAAATCAATTGTACTAACAAACACATATAATTGTGTTCTAATTTTTTCGTAGTTTCTAATTTCTAAATAAAATAGATCTCACTGTATTTTTGATAACAGCTTTTAATTATTTTTTAATGACTACGTAGCTAGCTTGCGAAATCTAGTCACGAAATATAAATAAAGGCCTGTCATTTTGGATAGTTTATAAACTACTATTGTAAACGTTTTAAGTAACGACAAAAAAAACATTTAATAACTTAGCAGTAAATTGCTGATTACGATAAACGACTTAATGCTACATCTGTGAACTTGATAAAGTAACTTTTACCGACTTTTTAAAAACGCGGAGTGCCAAAGATAACGCTGTTAAGTGTTTGAAAGCATTTCACTTAAGACGAGTGTTTTTAAGTATACAAGTTAGAGTCACAGTTGCTTTGAGCATACGGCATTGGTTTTTCTAAAATTTAGTCACGCTACGATGGAGAGTTAACAAAGTTTCAATTAGTGATGTCATGTATATCTAAATTCTTAATCAAAACTATCGGATATTCGGATATAAACTTTACGGATAATTGTATATGGCTACTATATTAAAAATCTTGATTATCATACTTAGGTTAAGCCGGAACAGAGTCATTTAAAAAAAGAAATTCTTTTAATTATAATTAATTAAATGAAAATATTTCCTAAATACAAATTTCTTTATTGATTCTCTATTTTCATTGATAGATTTTTATTTTCATTATATTTTTGTGGATTATTTTCTGGCTAACTTGTTTTTGTGTTTTTTGTTATGAATCTGCTGCATGTTTTCCTTGTAGTAAATAAAATATCTGCGCCATATTTGATATCGATCTCTGTATCCGAATGCAAAATGATTTTCCAAAATCCCACATCCCTACCAACCCTAGTTTTAATGTGACCTGATACAATCATGTCGTGGCGCGTGCATTAAAGGGCCACCCAGGCTTTCCGAGTGATCTATTTCTTAAACGAATGAGTTGTTAAAACGATTTGTAATCAAATATGTTTCCGAGGGTCATGATTCCCTAATTAGTTACAGTTGTTTTTTTTAATTATTGAATGTATTTTGGATGATTTATAGAATTTAAGAGTTTGAGTTTGTTTTGTGTTCTGTAAGCGGAAAATGTTGATAATATGTAAAGTTATTTTAATAAATTACCACTATATTCGGGTCTCAATAAGAATATAATTTGTTTGTTCTTTTATATAAATCATTCTTATATAATACTGGATAAAAGTATTTTTAAACTATCTATATTGATTATTTAATAAATTAATTAAGAAAATAGTATATATGTTGCAAATAAGAGGAAATATATAAAGGATGTTAGTTTATTAGATACATAAGGAATGAAGTAGCTATCCTATGCAAATTAAATATAAATCAATTCCAGTTTGATATATAGTGAGAATAACAGAGGTCCACAATTTCTGTTTTCATAAATATAATATTTTTACGACATTATTATGCGTGGCTGGAAAGATGCTTTTAATGCTTTGAACTAACGAGCGTTTACGAGCAGACCAGCGGCCGTTCGGTTTCGACAAATTAAGCATTTAAAACGTGTGAAAGTAAAACATAAATGCACCCTTTATGCTTGACACTCGGCCATAAATGCATAATAAGGCTGACCGGTCGTTCACTCATAAAAACGATTGGTCAAGCATTGACGGATCAAATGTAATGTGTAATTATTGGCATGAATATGGGTCAGCCGTGGTCTTGGGAAAGGAAATGCGAAGATACGTCGCCGGTTTTATTACGCGTTAGTTTAACGACATCTCTATACTTAAAGTTGTAATTGCTCCTTTGTATGTATATTGTGCATAAGCCGCTCGTAAAAAATTTAACACATTTTTTTATTTTTATCAGCTGATTTAAGAACCACCTGATGGGAAGTGGTTAATGTCGCATACGGAAAAATGCAACACTAGGAGCGTTGTTATTGCGTTGCCGAATAGAAACATTATTCATTGACCTCTTCAAAAACTCCATATTATAGCTCGGGGAAAACTAAACTCGGGAGCTCATTTCACAACTTTAAATTGCGCGATAACAGTGTTCTAGAGAATGGCTCGGTTCGCTATTTCAATTATGCCTAAAACATTGTACAACGTGAATATTTTCGTATATATTTTATTATATAAAAATAAAGCACCTATGTACTTGTAATCATCAAGTGCGTACAGGAAATTACGCCATATTTAATATTAAACTAAATAGATACTAAAATAAAAATTATAAAAAAAACATTTCCGTTCAGCTGTGTTTCAGATAACTATTTAAATATGAAACTTCGTAATTGAAATTAAGCATTTTACTTTATTTAATACAAAATACATACTTTAGTGTACACTTTTATTAATGTATCTCTGCTCACCGCGAAATAGATATAGCCTAACGATATATTATTATTATAGCTTTATTTAAAAAAGCTTACAAATAAACAAAAATCATGAAATGAAAATAAATATTGATCTATGAAAGCAGTCTACCGAAAAAACCCGGAGGGAACTGGTAATTATAATGGTGGGTTTAGTTCGTTCGTAGCTGGATTTTATTCAATATCCCAACATCACTAGTCCCCAAAGTCGATATTTTAACCGCCTTACAAGTATGGCTTACTTTTAAATAGCTGGCTGTGAAAGAATTATTTAGTAGGCTATTATAGCCTATTAATTTATTTATATCCCTATTTTACAAGCCAAAATATCAATTATAGGAATATAGAGTACAAGTTATACTGTGTAGGCTTCCGTCTCGGATGGTCTTCGCAGGCCGCTAGTGCCTGTAAGTATGCCAATATGCGCTCATCTGTGTGTCGAATACGCAATGACTAACTGTGCCGTGACACACTGAGCATAATGCTAATGAGAATAAATTAACTGCAACCTTAGAGCTAATGCCGGTATATACATAAATCCCAAAAAAAAAAAAAAACAAACATTATTTAAAATTTTGTAAAACTAGAGGCGACAATCGTAACCAAAACCATTGATATTCGAATGGATTTAATATCCATTTACGATAATTGCGGATTTGGTTATCCGTCATACTTTAAAAAATTCTAAAAATATTTCTTAGTATCCTCTTAAATCTTATAAAGTACAAGTAAAGACAAAGTAATTTTCATATATCTCTGCCTTACTATATTTTATCACAATTATAGTAAAATGTTGTCTGTGTATTTCTATTCCTTGCAGTCAATCAATCAAAATCAAGTATCATCCAGCATTGTGTGACCTGAGAGTCTAGACAAAAATATTTCTTGTTAGCGTGCAGGACAAATGTATCTCCAAAATATATGGTAGTGATTTCGAAGGCGTATGTCTTCCCATATATTTTATATTTTTCTAATATCGATATCGGTGATCGACTGTAACTTTCTCTAGACCCTCGAGTCCTTATTGGTATTTATATCGGAAATCTCTAACAAGCCTAATAAAAATTAATTAAAAAATACAATAACGTTTGATAATCGCAATGGGCAACGATCCATACAATGTACAAATATCCATGGGGGGAATATCAATTAATAAGAGTGACGTGAAATATAGTTTTCTCATTAAAATTCACAATGTGTCCATTTTATGCAGATATTAATGCACGGTTCGTGAGAATGGACACCTGAAATCGTTCGAACCTGTTTATCGGATGCAACTATGCAAATTTTCTGTGAAATCAATTCTACTTTGTATGTCAGGACCAGACTGGATTTCGCCTGTTTCGATATCTATTATTATAAAATTTTTCGATGTCCAATTCTTTAATTTTAGATATATAAAAATCGACTATTTAAAGGTTTTGAGAAAATGAATCAATCGTAAGTACATACTACGAATCATTATTTAAGACAAAAATCAATAAATGTTTTAATAGTTTCTACATTATTACAAGTTTAATTAAAATCTATTTTATAGAAATAGAGATGCACTTTGACCTCACCGTAAACGAAACCGGAGGAAGAATTTGTAGTTCAATTTTTTCTACTTGAAATATGTCGTCTTTATCGCCAAATATTGCAAAACAGGTTATAAAATAATATAGAATGCAACATTGGTTTTTAATAAGGCTAACTTTGCATTTATAAATTTGATAGAGTCAATAAACTTACAGATCTTCGGTGTATTAAACTTTAAAAACTTATAAAGTGTTTATCATTTATATTTTTTTTACAAAATACTCTTTTTTTTTAATACGAGTACTATTGTTTATTGTTATACCGAAATATTTTCCATAATCTATTGATATATAAAATTATTTATAACTTTCGATTTTCAAAATCGAAATTGAGTTATTTTCTTTATTTGTCTGCAACATAGTTCACATTAAAAACAAAGGGCCTATATGTTCCCACGTGAGATCAAATGCAGATCTGGCTAAAGGGTATTTAGAATAGTTTAGCATACATTAACTTGTACACACGGTGCTATGAGCACCGGTCGTAACAATCAAAACATTATGCATCGAACAAAAGTGAATTAAATCATTCCGCCTCGATTGCCGTCAACAGGTTACCATAATTACGAGTTTAGTAATTGTTTTGTTAAGATTTGCATAAGACAATGTGATTTTTGTAACGTTTTTAGACCCTTTGGTGTTGATACAATGGGTGCGTTTTGAGAAAATAATAATTATTGTCGTGTACTGACTTTTTATTTTTAATTATTAGGTTTAGAAATATTTGTATATGCATTCAATGTCTTAAAGTAGCGATAAAACTTTTTTTATAGTTTACTTTATACATATTACAATAATATAACATCATATTTATATATAGCACCCGAGATAAAAAGTTTTTCATTGCCTTATAGTGTTTCATCTGCATCTTCCATTTATATACTGAATAGTATTCTCTTTCTACTCTGTTGTAAATCGACCTTGAAGAAAACGACATTTACGGGCTGTTTATTGTGTTCATATTGCTACAATAAATTATTTAACAGTTAGTTATTGTTGTTATTTATAACTGTCCCGATGTACAATAGATTGATATGTAATGTTTCTCATAGTTACTATGTGTGAAACCAAGGTTCAATAGCTATCGATAGCAGTTACCACAGCGATAGTCATGGTATCGTAATCATTTTATAGGTTTTGTGTTGATAAAGTTTTACTGTTTGTGCTCAGAGAAGCGTTTTGTTTTTGCTCTGATAACAACACATTCGCGTTTAATTTTATGTAAATGGTCGTGAATAAGCTTATAATAATAATAACAACTGCATTCATCTAATGCAATGACTAGTGACTCATTGTACTCGCTTCGGAATGTCGCGTTTGGGGATCAGTTTAATCCAGTTGTTTATATACCTAGGCTGAGATTTATGGACGCAATTTCGACTTTTCTTAGCAAAGTTCACAAAAAAGAAATTCGTTTTGACAACCCACTAAATATATCAGAGGAACTTGAGTATAGCCATAGTATTCGCAAAATCCTTGTTGACAAAATCGGTGACTTACCAAATCCTTTGACATTCATTGAGTAATATAAATTGAATTTATTGTGTGAGTATAGTCTAAGCAAAATTAAAGTTCGGTTTATAAATCTCAGCTCTAGAGACATTCAGTTTAGGTATATGTGTGCCAGCAATACGACAGCGATAGTCAATGGATTCTCGTCCCTTGGCAATCACTGCCATTTTAGATTACAATGTACTTTCCTTAGGTGCCGTGTAATTATAATACTAAAAATAAAATAAATACATAAGCGCTGAGGATCAGGTCGAGCAAAACCCGTTTTTAAGGTAGTTTCCACATAGAAATGTGCATTGGAACCATGACTTAGACCAAGATAGAGGTACTGTTTACCCTAAATATGTGACCATTGTTTGCCAAAATGTGCGATACAAATGGTAAAAAAAGAAATGAAACACGTAATAGTGAATTAATATGACGTAACTGTAATCATAAGTAAAGCTATTTTTTTTAAGAATAGTTGTAGTTCCACTTTGTTTGAATAGACAAACCTATACAGTTTTGCCGAAAATACGATTAATCTAAAATTTGATTTATAGAAAGATACAATCCGCGGTTATATAGATATTTTCTTGTTTACTCAGTTCGGTGCACAAAGTTGAAGATCTATTAAATGGGCGTGGTTTCGGCCAAGGTGACAATAGGCGATACACGGATATCTTTGATATTTATTATTAATATATGTTATCATTTAAAATTAATACGTAGTAAATGTAAAAGAAAGTAAGTGATCACTTTATCAACTTTAATTCCTTATTTGAGTTCGCTTTCGTTGTTCTTAAAGATCCTTTACTTTAAGATACTTTCGTTATTATCGAACTTGTAATATAACTATAAAATTACAGCATATTTCAGTTTATTTCATCAAATAGCTAATAAGTTTATATTGTTAATTAGTTGTCTCAGATAAATCATTACAATTTTAAAAAATTATCGTAGCGTTAAAACATAGAGGTTCACACAAATTAAATCACCAAAAACTTCCTGTTTGTTCTAACAATGTGCTTTAGGGAGGGTCGCAATGCAATAATTACTATAGCAAAGCAATGGGCACAAATTATTGTATTCTAATTTCCGTTTAAAATTTAGCGCAGGCTAGAAATATATGTTTAATTAACAAAGACACGAATAAATTAATCAGAAGACATATACTTAAAAAGATATCAGTTTCTGAGATAATAAACACAACGTATAAGTAATTTATTGACAAAGCTGTTGTGGTACGCCATTTAGCATTCCACTATTAATTGAAGACCACAATTTTCTCGATTGCATTCGTATTATATTATTGCTGGTAATAAATAAGCTTATGTTTTTTTTAGTTTAGTTTGTGTAACTAAAGACGCAATATAATTATATGACACGATAGTTTTTTAAGGTAAACAAAAATATCACAATATCAGCAGAATTTAGACCCAATTGAAAGTAATACGATTGATAAAGAAATGACTCAATTATCTCTCATTACGAGCATTTCTAAGTATAGCATATGAGCGATGGAATAAAAAACAATATTATCACGTTTGCCCACAGCAATGCGAATATGGAAACGTAATCGTAGCATTAACGTAAAATGATTCGTGTTTATGTCTGTGCAGACAGCTTGGCTACGCAAACAATGCCATTTACTTTGTAACTGGCATATCAACCTTAATAACTAAAACCGATATTGCGAACAGTTTGTTGTCACCAATTTTAAAAGTAACTCTTTTATTTATTTCTTACTAGGTAAGCAGTTAAAATAACTGACAAATACTTGTATCCTGTTTTTTAGTTGTTTTTTTTTATGGTTGAGAAAGAATTATACCAGATGATTTTTTTTATTTGTTCTTGTTTTAAAATAAGGTTATATCTCCTTCTCCTCTTATTCCTACTATTCTGTTGCTTAGATACAACACAGATTGTATTAATTTTTATTTTTTGCTTTGTTTTAGTATTGCCTCTTTTTTATCTATACTGGAACTAAATACCTTTGGAAACTGACTTTTTAATTACCACTTTTGTAAAATAAAATAAATCGTTTGGTAGTTATTATTTTAACGGAAATGGAGATATGAAACTTTATTTTCCGACATAAAACCAATAATTGATAGATATATTAGATTAGATAGGTAGAATTGTAGATTCGAAAGGTACTGTAGACATTAGTGGTGACTTTAACATTACAACTGTTGTCCTAAATAAAAAGATATTTAGAATCAGTCAAATTAAGGTATTTTATATTTGATTAAGCAATCGAAGTCGCGAGTTGAATTGATTATGTAAGAAAAATAGAAAGATATTTCAAAATGATTTAGTTAAATAATCGTTGACAAGATTACAACATCACAAACAAGTCGTTCCACGAATGCATTGGAATGATTAATCCAGATAAGACAGCATTTGTTGCATATTTTAAGATATATTTTTAATTTGGTTATTCTAATCTGAGTTTTAATCATTATTAGATTTCATTTCGTTTCATTTATAAACTTCACGTTTTGTGTAAATTATTGCTATTTCGTTTAGTTTCAAGAATATTTTATAAAACTTGTTTAAATATATTAGACTTGAAAGTTATTATCATGTCGTAGATGTGGTTTTGTCTTCTTGTTCAATAATAATAAAAACTATATATGATTCGCAGTGTCTTAAATAAGCAAGTATATCAATTTCTTGGTATTATTCAATTGAGCGCCTTTTATTATTACATCAACAATATTGATATTCAATAACACCAAAGAAAATCGTAATAGATGCCCATTCGCCCCATGTCAGATAATGTTGGGTGACATCAGTTATGCTACGTTCGGGTCTATGGAGTCAATGTTATCTGACTATCTTTAATTTTCACAAGACTTGTGAATTGCATTGTCAATCGCTAATTGAAGTAATATAACCTACATGAAATTTTCGAATGGAGTAGTAAGTTTAGGTGTGATAGAAAATGTTTCTTTAGGTATTAAAACTGATTTCTTAATCAATATTGTATAGTATTTCTAGTTTATTAAAATTAAAATGTCATTTTATGTGTGCAGTTTCCAATAGCATGTTTTCAGCGTAACAAATTACGTCTGAAGCTGCCCATTATTCAATAGCCAGTGGGGAAAATCAAGTGTCACCCAGTATTGTCTGACTTGGTACCCTACTTGTTAATAAAGACATGATCTTTGACCTTTTGCGCCTATTGTTGTCAGAAGTATATTGCAAAATAATTCACGTAACACTCCAAGTTATCAGTTTGATAAAATAAATATTAATTTGAAGGCTATGTCTCTGCTACGGTTTGCTCATTATCGATGTTACTACACTATTTGTTTTGTTATTTACACGCAATTTACATTGTTTGCTTGTTTATCAGTAAGGCGTAATCAGGTGTAGGTATTATACACTTGCAGCAAATATGACATTTTATCGATCGTAGAAGCTAACAAGATAAGAACTAATGAAATCATTTCTTGTGATGCGCCTACAGAACGGTTTACGTATTTTTTCCTATATTTATGTTATAAAACATTATTTCTTGCCAATATTAATAATTCTAGGTCAACGGGAAGTACTCTGTAACTTTTATCCAATCGCTAAAACGTAAATTTTACTACATAAATAGTCTTAAATCTTTTAATTGAGTTTACTTATCATATCTTCACGCGTAACGATCTGTACAGACAGATAAACAAAAAGTAATCCCTTTTCTTTTGAATTTTCTAAAAATCACAATCACTTTTTAAACCAAGATTTATTTATTTATTCAAATAATTATCTGCTTTGCAATGGAATTTTACATATAATGATTGATCTTGTTTTTCTAAGCCATAGAATAAATACATCTAAACAATCAATAACCATTTTTATTATGTTTAGAAATACGTTAAAAGCTTACGAAATGAACCAGTTTTCCATTTTTGTCTTGTTGTTCTTACGTAGTAATATTTTAATCAGCAGACTTAATGTCTTTCGATAGTCCTGTAGTGCAGTTCGTAGTGACACTACTTGCGACACAGGTCCTGGTTTTGAGGCCTGGTACTGACAAACTGCACATGATATATACATACACTGTATACAAGTGTGTATATATTTGTCTGATATTTATAGCACAAGCGCAAACCTAGTTTGGAGATAAGTAAAATTGCATGTGTATATAATTTACTAAATCAATTGGCTCAAAAGTTAAGAGATTAATTCGAAAACAAATTGAAGAAGACTGCATACTAAAATTTATGGAATTAAAAATTATAACATCCCAATAATGTCTACGTTCTGTGTTTATCGTGTTCGAGATTTTGTAAATAATAAGTACAACGAAGTCGGGATGCCTCAAGTATAACAAATTTCCTTTGAAGCTGTCTGCTAACGCAGTGGAAGTTTAAAACAATGTGTCCTTTGTCGGCGTATGTTAATAGAGGCACGTGCATTATGTTTACCAGAAGTTATTAGGACCTACCGCACCACAGCCAGGGTTGCCATAACACCATTTCCTCAAATCGGATGTAATGCAGGAAAAGGGGGAAAGTAGTTATGGGAACTAGGTTATGACCACAATACACATAAGTCCTGACTGTCGTGTTTGGGGATCAGCTGGTGTCGGTTTAGATACAACCTATAGACCTGTTGTTTTTTTTTCGAACAGGACAATACATTGATGGCCAGGATAGATCTTCACAACTAAACCGGGAGAGGGCGAACACCGAGGTGCTCAGCCAGCAAATTTATGGGTTGGGTGGCAATGCAAGGGCACCCCTGTGGATACGGACTTCAAATTGGGCCTCCAGCCAAAATACGAAACCTAACGGAAGCAACTACCTTAAGAAGAAACGCCGAAAGAAACTCAAGACTGCGTCGGAGTGGGACTTGTCGTGGATATGTGAGCTAACAGGAGGACGGCGACTGTCAATGAATTGCCGTTTTTTATAGTCATTGCCGTTCCTGGACGTCAGGTGTAGCATAGTCATTTTATTAGGTCATTTAAAAACATGTAAAAATTTGGTCAATAAAAAATCATTTTTTATCATAAATTATTAAATCTAGCTACGATGATGAATATTATTGAAGCCAATTGTACATTTTAAAGGAAGCAATTTCTTAAAAATGCTGGTTTTAGATTTTGTATAATTATAAAAAACTGTACAATTCCTTGAAGATAATAGAGTGCTGAGTACTGATAAATTCTCAAAGCGTGACAATACATATTATTTTAAAGCGGGACATGTTTCTCTTTTCTAAATAACATGGTAACCCTAATGACAGTTGTTTTGGGAACTGTCGTCTAAGCGATTGTTTTCGAAGCTGCTTTCAACATGTTTTATGATAATGGAGGACAGTATGTCACTGTTACGTGTGCGGAGTGTGATTTACGTGTTATCTATTATATTGTAGCATTAGTTTTGACAACTATTATCTCTATGTTGTGGCGATATGTCTGATATGGTTATACGTGATACTAGCCCGTGTGCGCTGATTTATGTAACTATATTTTCTATATTAAGGTAACTTGCAATAAATGGTCTACCTTGATATATTATTATGGATTTTGTCCATGACAATTTACTGTATTAATCTAAGCTAAGGAAAATGAAATATCCACCGTTTAAATTACGATTAATTACATATTTCTAGGTATTTAATAGAATAGTTTTTATATCATCCCGCTATAACCCTAACAAGGTGTGCAGAGAAAATTGTAACTGTATCCACTTTGCGCTTATATCTCGTGTCCAATGTGATTAGAGGCGCAGCTGAAAACTATTTTATGTTACGAAATAATTAGTAACCATTATATGAAATTGATCTCTTTAGTGTAAGATAGAGAAATAACTATCTAGAGGTCAAGTTATATTACTGTTTTTACCTAATCTATTAGGATCAATATATATTGTGAAGTACATATGAAACGAAACTTAGTAGGTTCAGTGTTTTGTTAAACATTCAAAACGTAATTTGGATCTCATAAAATAGTCATTTGTTATAGTAAAAGAGACAGATTATCCCAGTGTTAAGGTAAGTCTAAATAATAGCTGAGTCATCGTAATTTTCTGGCCTTAATACTCCGTAAGGTAATGCATCACAACGTATTATAAACTCAATTAAATCTCATTAACATAACCTCGGCCATACTAGCGCCCTATTCTTATCTTATGTCACCACCTTTGTCCTTTCGTAACCTATTCCCTTTCATACTGGACAACTTAGGGCAACAATAGAAGTCTCGACCCTCTTCGCTGGGGCAGCGCCGGCGCATTATTTGTGTATTTTAGGCAATAAACAGCGCTTTCTTTGCGATTGTCAGCTGTTTTTAATCAAATTTGAATCTCAAAGGTTGAATGCACATTGTGCAGTGTGTGAGCTCGTGGACTGCAGTGCAAGGTACCGTTTGACGCATAATGATTAGACATTACTGAAGCGAGAGTGGTTTAGGGCGATTCGCCGGGACTTGTCCGGATTTCGGAATCCGTGAGAATAGGTTGCGATGTAACCGTAAAACTAATTGTATGGTAATTTATACGTTAAATCCGATTTCCGTCATCCGCTTTCGCTCCGTCACCCGTTAGCCTCTAAATTGGATCAGAGTTGATGGACCGAAATAGCTATGGTATTATTTTATGGATACTCTTGCACTGCGTCGGAACTGAATTTGAACTGGCGGTTGTAAAAAGCTTATCATAATCATTTTTATTTACACCTACATCGGTCCACTGTTGAACACAAGGCCTATCGCAAAGCTCGTCAGCTGTCTCCATTCTGGGCTAGTCGTATCTAAATCTAGCTGCTTTTTGCAGGTCCATCTGCCATTTGGTCTCATACCACGCTTGCCGAGACGCGATGTCCACTTCAGAATTAATTTACCCCAACAGTTGTTAATTTCGTGACAAATATGTCCGACACATTAGCATTTTAACTTGTAAAAAGATCTTGAGACATTTTGAATCGGTTTTTATTCTTATCATTGCATAGGGATCCACTTGTGGAGAGCATTTGCGTAAAAGTGAGGTTAGTTAGAAGAGGAATTCTCTTATTGTTAGAAGTCTAAATGTTGTTAGTCTACCTGAAGGGTTTTATTAAGTCTTTCTCTAAGGAACATATTTATAGATCTATATAATGATGCTGAAAGTATAAAGGTCACAACATCAATATTATTTTTTTAAATGGATACGTGTCGAGACGTTGAGAACAAGTATAAGCGAACAAAACAGTTTTGTTCCCAATCCTTTTAACTAGTGAATGAATAGTTTAGTTTTAAAAGCTGACAGAGACGTACATAGACATTACAGATGTTATGGATATCCGAAATGAGTTATATTCGTATTCCCACCCGATAAAAACAATTCGGATACAATGCCAAAAAATAATTAATATTTGTCACATATCCACGTAATTTGTAGGTAGAGTGTGACATTTGAACTTAATATAATAAATGTGAGTTTGATTGTTAAGCTTTAACGCCTTAAAAACTCAACAGATAATAATGAAATTTTGCACTCATGTCACGATAATAGAAATATTGGAAAATATATTTATTATCACGAAAAAAGAACTTTTCTTTAAGTATAGTAAAATAAATTTACACGAAACTTGAATTCTACGCGAACGAAGTTGCGGAAACAGTATTTTTATAACTCCTGTATTCACTCTAGTAGCGATTCATTTATAAAATAAAACAGTAACTACTGAATAATAAAAAATCCTTATAAAAAAACAACATTGTATGAAAGTATTTCCTATTAAAAAACATCCTTAACAAATTATTCGGATATACGAAATAATTGATCCATATCCGCAACAAAAGTGTTTTTATTGGAATTTCCAATGCTTTGTCACTAGCTGCCATAAACACAACCGTGAGACAAATCACGTCAATGGAAAAATATTAAAAAACTTAAGTCTTTAATATTCAGCGAACGTTATTTTTGGTATGTAACGCTGAACCAAACGTATCAACATGTCAGAATTATGGATTAAGAACGCACACATTTGAAAAACAAATTGGGACACGTTACGCACACAAAACAAAAAACCAAACAATAATTTCCATTCCTTTTCTGTGCGTACGCGCATCTTATCTGTTGCGCTTGCACATGTAGCTCTATCTCTCTCCTGCGGTCAATGACCGTGCATCTTTGACGAGATTGCATCTACTGGCCTTACAGCTTCCCCATATAGCTGGTGTATAATTTGTGACCAATTAAAAGATAATATTTAAATGCGAGCTACTGGGCTGTGTTATTACACTTGTTGAATTATATTTGCAATGTTACTTGTAACAAGGCTTGCGAAATATATTAAATTAGCAACGACCTAGTTGGGAGAGATAAGAAAAAATACTGCGCAATTTTACAATACAATGGCCTGGCAGGCAGTTATTCTATTAAAATTGTTTCTACCGTTAACCCGTTTGATAGAACTCAAATTATACTTTAAATTTTTTTATACTGGCTCAATTAAGTACCACCTGATGGAAATCAGTGTAGTCGAAGCCAAAACGACATCGATTGTTAAGGAATTGGATTTCATTGCTTTTCGCTGTACGCTATGCCGGCTATTAAATATCACGACAGGTCTGTAGGTATATTAACAACTAGACGTTCATAAACTGATCTGGAAATGCGACAAGCCGAAGGGAGTCACTACATAGGTGTTTGCATTTGTGTATTGTACTCATGATTAGTGATGCCACGAATAGTGAATTGGCCGAATACCGAATATTCGGCAACGCTGTCGGCCGAAGCGCCGAATATTCGGCATGGAATACATGCTTATCGGGGGCGCGTTAGCTGGATTAATGCAAGTTGCAACCCGTTTTCCTCGTTGCGTTGGCGCGTCCAGCAAAGACAATACAATATCCAATACAAACGAAAAAACATACCCAAACCTTTCGAAATGTGCTAAAGTTTATCTTTCTTCTCCTGGAAGTAGCGTGTTTAGTGAGAGGTTATTTTTTGAAGCTGGTAACATTTACGATAAAAAGCTCAATCATTTGCTACCAAAAAATGCTGAAAAGCTTGTTTTTATCCATCACAACTTACCACTGATCAATTTTAATTACTAAAGTGTTGTAATTTGGAAATCTATACTAATATTATAAAGCTGAAGAGTTTGTTTGTTTGTTTGTTTGAACGCGCTAATCTCAGGAACTACTAGTTCAAATTGAAAAATTATTTTTGAGTTAAATAGACCATTTATCGAGGAAGGCTTTAGGCTATATAACATCACGATGCAATTATTAGGAGCGAAGAAATAATGGAAAATGTGAA
Organism: Automeris io; assembly: GCA_036320925.1. Lineage (NCBI taxonomy): Eukaryota > Metazoa > Arthropoda > Insecta > Lepidoptera > Saturniidae > Automeris > Automeris io. Next base: position 7,606,567 of record JAUDJH010000019.1, on the reverse strand, counting down.
AAAAACGGGGAAAATTATTCATCCTTGAGGGCTTCCATTGCGTGCGCTGCAAAAACGGTTCGAGATACCAAAAATATATGTATGAATTCCTCTTGAAATGATCTAAAAAAATGTTCGCGACAGTATATGTCTATCTTTTAAGATTAAGTCACTAGAACCGTTTTTATGGTAAACAAATTTGGTCGAAATTAATGCATTATTTGTTAAGAGTTGTATCAACGTAATAATATTAATCTTTATCCAAATAAATGTGTTGTTGATTAAGAGTATTTAATTGTGAACAAAATTGTCTTTGACATCACTTAATTTCAATGAACATCTTAGAAGATATTACAAAACCTTATATAGCAAAACAACGTTTGCCGGATCAGCTAGTAAATAAATAATTTTGAGTAATATAACGTGTCTTTTTTTACATGATTTGGTATTCGTTATTCGGCCGAATAATACGTACTATTTGGCCGAATAGGCCGAATACCGAATAGTTGCCGAATATTCGTGGCATCTCTACTCACGATATAGTTTAGGCAATCACTCTACCACCCAAAAAAATGCTAATAATAACTAACGACCGAAATGAATAAGCTATCTATCTTTAATTTGTAGATCGATATCTATATCTCTTCTTTATAAACATGTATATGCAAAAAGAGACGTACTATAATTGCTATAGTAACATATCTAAGATAGGGGACAGGAAAGGTTATTAATATCGGCCATAACAAAGTCGGGCTACTTTTCAAAGATAGTAAAATTCGTACTAGAACAGGAATATAATATCATTTTTTTATCTGCAATATTATATGAAAATAAACATTGAAAGAAGTGATATAAGCAATATTTTAGGTGCAATTATATGCTTCATCTTTCTTTAGAAAACACATTAATATTAAAAAATATTGTATATTGTATATGCAGATACATCTGTAGTTCTTTCTACTGTTCATCTAATACAAGAAGCTAAAAAGTGAGCACTTTCTTTATAACTAAAAACAAGGAAATCCGCGGCTTACGTGTACCTATGAACCAGCAAAATGTTATATACGAGTCATCTACTAGAAGTTAATATAAATGCAATTGCACAAAATTTCATAACTAAGAAATTCTTTTTTTTTAAGTTCTCTTGCCTTGGGTTGGCTGTAACTAGTGTAAGTATATAATTTATTTATGACATAGACCAAAATCTCAAATAAGAAGAGCGTAGAAGCATTTTTTGTAAGGGGCAACGCTCGCTCTCGGAAAAAACCAAAACAATTTTTTGTTCGTCCCAAAATCGGTTTACGAGCGCCCTCGATAGTAAATGAAGGGGACGAAAGTTATCGATTGACTCTTTCTCTCTCGATGCCTTTGTTGGATTCGGACTCGGTCTGGTCAGTAGTGGTTACAAGGGCTTGATAATTACGTACGTTTGTCACCTCCAATTTCTCTTGTTTGAATATCTCAATTCACTTTGAATATAAATAATGAAGACACGAATTCAAAACAAGTAAAACTAATAAGAACGGCAAAAATTATGACAATATTGTTATTTAAACTATTTAGCCTTCCGCAAATCTACTACCATTTCTTATATTAGTATTATTTTAATATTACTTCTCTATTTTTCACATTCATAGAAGCAGAAATAATATTGCTATAAGCGATGGTGGAAGGCCCACAGGACATCAAAGATTGAAGAAATATGCATTCATGTTGCTTTGTTGATATTATTAGTCATTTCGTTTTTAGGACAAAATGCAATCAAGCCGTCTATCAAACTTTGCTGCGGTGCAAATGGATCTTGTTAAGGAGCCTTTATCTGAGAACATGACACTAAATGTACATTAGTCAATCCTTTGTAAAGTTTCTCGGAAGACTACGTACGAGTTGGCGTGATCACTTGAGTCTAATAAGACACCTCGATACAGACGATCGTAATAACTTGTGTAATTACAATTCTTAGAAAAGAAATAAAGTAAACGATCCTTAATGCCAGTCATTAAGTAATGTTAAACTAGGGCATCAATATTCCTAATCTATGTATATATATATACACATAAAATAACACTTGTCCTAACTGACATTATCATTAAGCCTCAATTACTAAAGCTAAGAGTATGAAATTTAGCCATTTGGTTGTGAATTGATGAACACTGCAGATGAAAATCGTGTATTTGAACATATGGACAATAACACAATTAACAGTCTCAGCATTGTCTAAGTTCTCACTTCTTAATTGATACATTACAATTACAATGTGACAATTTTAGGAATGTTGAGAAAAATCCGGAATGAATTATTTTGTCCAGAAATAAAAAAAAGCATTGAGAAGGTAACGAACAATATTTTTAAATATTATAAATTAAATTATAAAAATATATTAATAACTGGGAATTGTATAGCACTTATATTTCCAACCGATAAATCAGGGTTAGTGGGACAAAAAACAATCAAAAGTGTCCTTGGTCGTAATAGTAACCCACTTGTCTAAGTTACAAGATACCCCTTGAACTTTTTATCAAGCTTTTTAGTGGAAAACAAACCTGATAAAGTGTAATTATAATCCTTTAATAAGTTCGACCACTTGAGGCTTCATGATATGTAGAAGAATTTATCTACATTGAATATAATAGACCATTAATGGCTTACGTTTTGACTATAATTAACGTGTTGAATTATTGACCTGAAAGTTACTAGATGTCTTAAATGACTATTATTGAACGTGGGGTGTTTGCGATTGCAAGAAAGTCTCCAGCTAATATGTGACCAAGTATAAAAGACACCAAAAGATTTAAAGATATGTACGGATTTTTACAAATAACAAACTACTTGCAAAGAGGCCAACAAGAATTGCTCATTTCGGAATCAGATTGTGTATAGTTGTTCATATACCTAGAGACCTTCCGTCGTGGTATATGTGGGCCATATCGAAGTAGACTGTCAACGGATTTTCGTCATTTGGCAGTCGTAGCCCCCATTGAACTATACTATACGTTTCATCAGGTGCAATGTAATAACTTAGACGTAGAAAAAAAATTGAAGTGAAAATCCGAAGACCAGGCGCTTGTTATAAGAAACTTGTCTAATAGTGTACCAAACTAAGCTGATGTAAGTGCGCGGTTAAAAATTTATGTACTACAAATTCATTTAAATTAGATGATGCCATAGTTGTTGGGGAATTACATATTATATTGTTTAGTAATCCAGATGCATTAGTATACATAATAGCAAACTATTTAAATATATATGTATTGTATATCGTTTTAACCCTAAACAATCAAAAGGCAGTCAAAGATTTTAAGTTAAGAAAAAAGAAATTTTGGGTACACATAAGAATACGCATCCAAGAGCTATGATTATAATAATACTCTCTAACTGTTTTAAGTTATGTAATTTAGATAATTACACGTAACAATAGAAACAAAATAGGCAGTTGAAGAAATGAGCGTCTATTTAATCATGCAATTAAGCTTTGTCATGATGCTTAAAACATGCGTAGAATTAGGTAATTTTGTTAATAGCCCCGTACTTAATTTAGTGGGTCCAGGCACTTGACCCAAAAAATGAATTCTAAATAAATTCATCACGACTTCTCCTTTCACACACTCCCGTGTTTGAACAGCCCAATGAAACAAAGACACTCTAACTGAACCAAAAAAGTGGGAGCAATAATAATGTGGATATTACTAACATCCACATAACTTACTCTGAATAGGCCACGCTAACTGGGAAATACTTAGTAGCAGTGTAGAAAGATGTACCATAGATGAACAAATAACGGGAATTTGAACGCTCCATTTTTACGTTTGTTAGTTCTTGGTAATCATTGTTTGTGCTGGGTAGCATTATATACGTTAGTTTACTCTATTGGTACCATTTTTTAAAGAACGAAATAGTTTTATATTTATCATACCATAATACTCTCAACAGGCTCTTTTTTTCGTTATTAACTGGCTTTAAAAAAAAAAAAACATCGAATTAATTAAACACATCAATAGCTTTCCGTTTTGATTTACTTTATTAAAGTTCAAGTAAATATATAATTTTAAGCTTTTAAATCTTTTAATAGAATTTTAAATGAGCATAGTCATTGTTTGTTTACAAGACTACAAAGTTGCTGTTTTTATTTTTATTTTATTTTTTTCGAATTTACGCGTGTTTGTTGACCAGGAAATGTCTTCACAACTTAACCGGGCGGGAGGTGTAGCTTTTATATTGGAAATAGTTTGACCGATTCTGATTTTATTAATGTTAGTATTCCAGTATACTTATTAAAGTACACGTATACAGCAAAATGGGTCATATTACACATAATGCCTTAGAAACGTATTTATGGCAAGGTATTATAATGAAGATACTTACGGGACCTTTACGATTCTTTTATTGCTCAGCATATATTTAAATTGATCAAATTACTATAAAAGATTTACGCTTACGAGGGATTATAGTTACTTTGAGATATATTTTTATTAGTTTTCTATTCCAAAATAAGATTAAGCGATTTTGGTTACTTTCTGGGTGGTCTAAAAATATATCCATGTATATATATAGTCAATAATATTGAGTAATGGTAACCACTATGCCAAAATTATATATAAAAGCGTAGGTAATAGTAATACAAGAGAATTCTTAGACAATACATACCGAATAACCAAAAAAGAAGTTTTAATTTACCTGCAAACAAACAAAAAATACATTACTTATTATTCTTAGTAAAATAATTCCTGTATAATCACCTTAACAATGAGCATGTACTGCAGAAAATTCACACGTAACTTATCTTTATTGGATTTTATCTGATTATTATAAAAAAAATTGTTTAAGTATCATGTCATATATCTATAAACTGAGTTGGAAGCGCATATATCTCCGTTAAGTCGTAACTTTAAATACCAACAAATTTAAGTATATCATAAAATTTTACGATGATACGTGTATTTTAAATTCTTGCATAAGCGGGAACGTTACTCAAAAGGCGAAAACCAGGCCTATTAAATCGCCCACTGCAAAACGTGCCAGATATTTGGACAAGACTAGGTTGATTTGTAATTTACAATAGGCGTAGGCTGCGTGGTACTGTATTGTACAAATAGTTAAGCTGTCCAGTGAGCTTTATCTAACAGTCCTAGACTAGGTAACATTCTATTAGCGATAAAAATGTATGGGTTGAAATTATTATGATATTTCTATAGCTTATGATATCCCGCTACATTTTCTACTTTGTACTAGCATTATGTACTTTGATTAGACTTTTAAGTATCTACTTTAATGTACCTCAGTAAAGTCTGGGTATTTCAGAAGTATGAAAGTAAGATGCAGCGGAATACAGTTCCAAATCTGCAGACACGTTAGATTACAAACGGAGAGATACACAAAACATTTGGTTTAAAATTTTTTATCATTGACAAGTACAAAGTTTTCTATGTAGATTCCTTCTACTAGCGTCGTGTTCCTCAAAGATGAAGGTCGTAAATCCCTACAATATACAAACGTGACACTTCAACAGGAAATTTAATAGGTGAGGAAATGTTTGCTTGAATTTTTTTGTACATTCCTGGAAATAAAACGTTCGCAACAATAAATGATATTCCTTTTTTGTTAATAAATAGTTCTTCGTAACAAATGTAATTAATTATACTTGCATAATTGTGTGAGAATTTTAGATTTTATTGATTTTATGTACATTGTTAATATCCATTAAAAGATATGATGACAGGAACATATTATGGAGATTAATTATCGAGCACTTTTACAGATAAATGTAATGCTCGATATCTCGTGTTTTCACAAGATTTATTTATATCGGTTATTTCTTGATAAAGTTACACAAGAACCTGATAAATCATGTTTATTTAAAGCTATTTCTGTGAAAAGTGATTTGTTATTTATTTGTAATATTTAAATGTCATTGTTTGTTTTACTAATTCCTTGCATCATAGATGTCCAATTGTTTGTATTCATATTTAAAAAGTTAAAAGAAAGGGGCATGTTTATTATAGCATACTAATATTCAAATAACCTAAATTAATTCATCTCAGTGCTTCGATTGTTACGAGGCAAGCATTCTGTTACGTTTACCTCGTTATGTAAAATTGTCTAAGAAAATTGCGTGCAATTTTCTTCACAATTGAAAAAAGTTTAACAACCTTTTCATAGCAGTGCGTTGTCCGTAGCGTGCGCATAAACCACTATACCCGTATCTTTTCGACTCTGTATGGTAGAGCGAGACCGACTTTGTTTGTTTGTAAACTTAACTGTACCGTTGATATTTTTGAAAAATGTTGATTTGAATTCGTACAATTAAAATTATTTGGTCACTCTCTATTTGATTTTCATATTTATAATTTTGTACAAGTATAAAAAAGGGTAACAACAGTATCTAATTCTTCAACCTTTACCCACAATATTGAGTGCAGGTCTATTCCTTTCTTTTCTACCTACGAAGGTTTCTTTTTTTTTAGCATTGGCTCGATATAGTGACTACAGAGTTCCTGATGGTAAGTACAGTATAGACCAAAAACGAAAGCGACTATCAAAGGATGAAAATCCATTGATAGTCTCAATCGTCATGTCGGCCCACATATACCGCGACTGAAGGTCTCTAGGTATATTAGCTACTGGATATACACAAGCTGATCCCGAAACGCGAAAAGTCGAAACTGGTCACTATGTCGGGCTTTACACCCATGAACTGTGGTCGCGACCCAGACGGGCACCGACGCCTTACCACCTCGCTGCTGCCCGTTTAGCACCACCCAGGAGCCACGTGTAGGGAAACTAGGGTAAGCCTACGGACGCGAGCAGCTTCGACTCCCAGCGGCTCGAGAGGTCGCGAGCTCTGGCCAACCAGTTCTTCGCAGCCACCTTTACCGGATCATATATCTATTTGTCCGTTTGTCGTCGCATATTTCTACGACCCGAAATAAAAACAATATCTAAATTTTTTACTTACATTGCAGGAATTTACGTCTCACATTTATTGAACTATTCCAATAACATTCAATATTTTGTGACCAATCATAGCTAAATAGTTATTCATAATGTCAAGTGTTTACTCAGGTGTGTTGCTGAAACATTTTTCACAAATGTTTATTTAGTTTGCAAATGAGATATGAATTCAATATAATTAAGGTCTAGACCCTTGGAGGAGTAATTAGAATGTAAATAAATGTAAACTGTTGCGATACTATGTGCGAGTTAAATTGGCGAAGCAAAAACTTGTCTTCTAAAAGAGGTGCAGTGAACTCGCGCCTACGATTTAGGGTGTAACTACGAAGCGTTCTAAATTGCTGTTCCACTAGTTTCCGGTCTACGTAATTGTTTGCAAACGTTTCGATAACACCTCGTATAAAATTGAGTTGTGAAAAATTAGTTTGTTGACTACTAGGGGGTACTGACCTCGTTGAATTTCAGTCTATCGAATAAATTTAAATGTAGCGTGTTTCATAGTACAATTTTATAGTCTATACATAACTATCTAAATTGAATTATGTATTTTGACTGTTTATCATAAAAGGGGAACGAAATTGAGGTAAATCATACGAAAAGGTTTCTTCCGTGCAAGCAGTCTACACTTTTAAATATAGTCGCATTTGTAATGTATCTTGTTGTTGTTGATACAATTACGTATTAGTTATGAAAACTATATAAGTATTCTTATAAATAAATAAAAGTATTGTGTAATTAATATGTAAATAAAAACATGACTGAAATAGTTAAGGTGCATAAACACAGAGTACAATATGGATCCCCGGGTCTAGCTGGCAGTGAGGTTAGGGATATCCCGGAGGTTTTAGTCAGTAGTCGTCTGACACACCGGGGTCTTCACCCTTACGGTTATCCCGACTGTCCTATGCTAAGTAAAATTTTCCCTCGGGATACCAAAAAAGGTAAACAAAGTTTTTTTTTTAATAACTAATTATTGTAACTTTAGTTTCTGTGGTGGCCTAGTGGATATTCGACTAGTGCCCTCACCTAGCAACGCGAATAGTCATTAGTTCGAATCCCGGCACGTACACCAGTTTGTTTTTCATATTAAGTACGGATTTAGACAACACATGCTCCGGTGAACGAAAGCATTGTGCCAAAACCCGCGTGGCATCTAATAAAAAGATTATGTGTAAGTGCCTAAAAAACAGCGATCAAAAGCGCTACTGGTCACTTTGGACACGATATATAAACGTTAAGTTGATACAGCCATTAATACGTCTCTGCTCGTCACGAAAGCGATGTGACTGACGAAGAAGTGAGAGGAGTGACATCATCCTGGTTATAATCAATTTACTTGTTGTTTCTACTATTTAATATTAACATTGTATTGGCAGAAATACGTGTCGATGAAGCGCTTTATTATATAAGGACAGTGCAATCGATGGATTTGTCACGTCATTGATTATCAACTTCCTGCCTATATTATAAACAAAATAAATACAATATCACAACACGGCTCTTTGTTGACATAGTGCGTACGCTTTTCGTTGTATGAATGTGGAATGAGCCTTCGCGAAAGGCGTTGTCGTGTGGTCCCGTTACTTCTGCTACCGTGGCCGTAAACTTTGAGGCTTTGTAGATAATACGTGAGGAATACGCGATTTCACGTGCGCTCACATGTATGCTCAGCCTTTTATGTTCAATTGACATTGACAAGTTATTTTTTAACATTGCTACAGTAATCAAATTACGTGGTGAAAGGTACAAACGTAAGTTATTTTGTGTTGTAAAATAAATGTAACAAATCAGTGTTTGAAGGTCTAATTTTATCCAATGTTAGCGCTATACAATCTGATTTTTATTTACTATTAAAATTAAGGCTGAGATTTAGAGACCCTACTTTGTCTATTTATTTATTTATTTATGGGCTATAACAGTCCCATTACATTTTACATTCACAATGAGATCACACGCAGAAGCTAAATATCTGCAACGGATACTAATAAAAGAAGCTATGCTTTAACTATGACAATGGGTCCGTCTTTAATAAAAACGGAATAAAAAAAGGCTCTTCAGTATAACCTAAATATTCGCAGAGCCAATTTCAAGTTATAGAAATAAGTGAATATTATACTATGACATTAATTAATTATGTAATATAATTTGTAATGTTTCAGTGAGAGCTAAGGAAAGTCAAAGTAGCATCTACAAATCTTAGCCTTAGTAACTATTTATATCTTTTTAATCACATGATTTCACCGCTATGGCAACTGATAAGTAAGCATAGTTAGTTTAAATAATTACGATTTTGAGTTATATCAATGTATCAGCATAGTGAGTACTTTTCTGGGTCTACAGAAGTACTTAGAATAGTCGTTTTTTTTTTTTAAATATGTTCTATATCTGTTAGATTCGTAATTGCGGCGTATAAACTTTCTAAACTTTCCATTTATCTAGTACAACTTTGTTCATACAATTTCGGCATGAAACAGTTTATTCAACTCCAAATTGAGTAGTCAAAAAAGTCCAGTTTACACGCTCATGAAACCGTAAATCACTTGAAATAAACTAAAATATAATAATAAGGCCTAATCCCAAAGTTTTATAATCTTAAATAATTATGTTTCATATTGACTAAAAGTAAATAATACAATTATTTTTAAAACTTTTCAATGTTTATCTTGATAATTTGTTAAAAGATGACTAAAGCCGAAGCCGCAGCCGAAGCTTCGTTCAAACACTAGATTCAAGACATATTTTTTTAATAACGATCTTTAACACTCTTTTGACCTGTGCTTAATCTAACACCCTTGTTTTAATAAGTCTTATAGTGTAAAGGCTCCTTTATTAACTATTTCAACACAGTGACAAGAGACATGGATACGAGACTGTAAGTGTGTGCGTGTTGTTATGGTACGTTCAATAACACCGTGCTTTGGCGTCGGGTCAACGAACTCCTTGCGCCGGCGCCGTTTAGATACCGGGATGCGGAAAGCGGCTATTGCGAATCTAGCGTTGGTACGGTTTTGTAAAAAATCGCCATTAGCAATTTTCATTTCCTTCAATACATATAAAGAGTGAATTTATAGATGAGGGAGATATTTCAGGACGCAATAATATGTACCTTCTTGCAACTAATAAAAATGTAAATAAACTATATTCCCTAACAAATCATTAAGAAAAAATTAACAAATAAGAATTGATCCGTAAAAAGTGTGGACACTGTAGCGCGTGTGGTGCATGATTCATTGGTAAGTAGATAAAGTTCCATTTACGTAATTTTAGGTAAATAGGTATTGACTTGCTTTCCCTTCGCCTTGTATCTTGGCTTAGAACAGGCAAAATACCTACTTAATAATGAGTTGTTATTAATTCATTCATGTGTAATTGTCTCTAAATATGGTGACTATAATTTGTTTTGTTTTGTTGTAAATATTAAGATATCACTATTTTTATGTTTGTAATTAGAATCGAATGCTGATTATGCTCCCTGAGTATCTCCTTCGTCTATAAAATCATCCTGTATATTTATAAAGTGCGACGTGTGCTGTGGGTCAGGATAGGCCTTGATAATTTGACAAGGAGAGAAACGATTGCTTAAGACGCTCAGGGAGTAAATTTTATGGTTTGATGGCAAGTAAGAACGCAAAGATAAACCTAAATAGCGTGCATCCATAAAAACATTACCTTGTTATAGTCGAGCATTTGATATAATACATACGTTAATTTAGAATGTGGTCCAATTTGGACTCCGAGACTCTTATTCTTGTAATTACCAGATTTCAAGTCAATATATTTATTAAATATCCAAGTATATGCAATGTAAATGTAATGCTTTTTAGGGATGCACGGCACTGCTCTGTGGGTAAAGACCTCGCCTTGGGCGGACAAATATCACGACCAAATAACCACAGATATTGATCTACTCGTACTAGCGTTTCGGAAGCGACTACTTTGAAAAGGAACATCGAAATAAATAAAAGCTTGTTTCAGGATGACGGTGCTGTGCAGAATTAATTACTGGAGTTACAGTTTATATTTAAGTCCAGGACATTTAGGCTATGCAATCCTTGCATGCGGCCAGAAATGTCCAATGCCGATTTTGAAAAAGAGCCTGTGTACTTGATTAGATTACAACTATAGCATATGAAAATAAAGCTTGTCATAGTGAATCGCGTCAGGTTAATATATTAGTAGCTTGTTCTTCCTTTCCGAGACCTTAGTCCGTTGTATATTGAGGCTGGCATGGTGAAGCGATACTACTGCAACTGTCATTGTAATCTGGCACGTTGACAGTCGCTACCGTTATTTGATTGCAATGTATTTAGTATTACAATGTCATCTTGATTCACTTTGTACACGGTAGAAGTGAAACTGAATAATGCGTAATATCTCAATCTTTTGCTGGCTTACATCTATAGATTTATATGTCTATCTCTTTTTAGTGTCGCTTTTCAGTTTCATCAAGTTTCAAATCACGATTCTAAAGTTATACATAAAAACGTTGTAGTACCAATCAATGAACAGGAAAGATATAAAAGTGTATAAAATATTTTTTAAACGTGTTTAGTTAAATCGATCAGTGCGTTTTATTGCTGAGAAATATTGTGGGTCATACAGTTACGGCATATTGGAAGGTTGCGTACTGGCTGCCCTTTATGGTCAAGTCGCTAGAGTTAACGGCATTGAGGCGGTTTGGCCTGCTATCTAGTCCACACTTGACTCTGTCTTGTCACGCACACAAACCAACATCTTCGACCGGTGTCTTTACACCGGTTGAATTAATAATTTGAACTTAGTTAAATAAAAATAAACTTTACGCACATCTTGACTTATTTAAAAAATAATTAGCCCAAAAGTAGGATTTACTCCCTTTGTCGTGGATGCGTTTATAAACATGAATCTACAAATACTCAGACCTAAAACAGCTACTTGTAGGTCGTACAGATATTTGTTCCATGTAGGGATCGAACCCGTAACTCAACTCGCTGTTGGACGCGCGAATATTGCGCCAACCTAGTCGTCAAATCAGTATGGGATACGTTTATTGTATACTCAAATGCTCATACACTGATGACTCGTAATAAACAAATCTATTTATTACAGGAAGATTTTCCGATAACGGGATTCGAATCCAGGACCGTCAATGTACAGCTGAATCGCTTGTTATTAAGAAGAACGTAACATTACATTAACGATTATAGTAAAAAACTTAAATAATCACATCAGAAACAATGCAAACTTTTTATTTATTACACTAAAGGAAAACAAAGAAGTAGACAGCCTATTTGATGAAGAGTGGAGACTGGCGCGTTAAGTAAAATATATGTATTTTTTATGTACATTGTCCTATTATATCACTTTCGGGGTGGACAGAGATAGTTTAGTGGCTGTATCTACTTTGTGCTTACATGTCGTGCTCAAAGCGACAAGTAGCTCAGCTGATCACCGTTTTCAGGGCACTTACACATAAAACTAACTTGAATTGTCGCCTATAATGTTTGTAAAATCCGAAGCTGGCGTTTTTGACCATAGTACTGTCGAACTTAAAGAATTTTAAGAAAAAGGAGCTTATTCAAGATAAATAAAAAAATGGTCTTTTTTTCTTGCAGGCAGCAAAGATAACATATCAAATTGTTATTTACAATGTTTTACAGAGCTACTTTATTTTTGCTTAGCGCTTATCCGCGAGGTCTAGAGTACTAACACCCGTTAGTTTAATGGTCAAACGTATACACAATAAAAACTTTTATAGACTGAATTCAACACCCGCACTCAAGTAGCAATTTATACGGCTCGTATTTTTTCTAACTTCAATTACACGTCACCGTTACACGCATTATCACGAATGAGATGTCAGAATTATTAAATCGTTTTAACTACTGTTTGCTTAATTAAAGTGTAATTTAATTTGGTAAGTGGCTTGTAATATATGGAGCGGACAGACAATAAATTAAAAGATGCATCTTCAGAGGAAGAAAATGTAGTTTCGACTTTCACACTCTTCACTCTTATGATTGGTTTTGTACTACAGAAAGAGATAAATATTTGTTCACTAAGCTTGCATTTTTTTTCTTGCTATTGCATATTACTGTGTGTACTTTTGTAGTTGTTCTATCTATAATATACTAAGATATAACTCGAATTCAAAATATTATGCAATTAAGTTACTCGTTCATACGGAAATACTGACGAATAAAGTCAGTTTACATTGCCCATGTAAAATCTTAAGCATAATTTCAATAGTGATGAGATATCTCCCTTTTTTCTATCCTATGCATACGTAGAAGAAGAAGACTATCTTAGCTGACTAAATTAATAAGAATCTGTATTATTTATTATTATATTGTCTACTGAAGGCTTGAATAAGTTTTTCTATTAAATATAAATATTTTATATTCGGAAAGTGGAATGTTTTAAGTTAGATCTAAACCGACAACACTATTCATAATCACTAATAGTCAAAGTGATTCGCTTAGACTCGTCGCTTTCGGGGTTTGTTTATCCAGTTGTTGATATAGCTAGAGACCTTTCGTCGTAATATATGTGGGCTTATATAGCGATAGTCGTTATCGAGCCAGTATAAAAAAAAATCTTTTAACTTTTTAAACTATATCATTGTTGTAGAATTATCACAAGACATACTACTATATAGAATATCTTGTATAGTTTTATTATGTTGTGAAGTGGTAGGGCCACTGATCGAACTGGCAAATGACCATAGTACACAAGTGTAAAGCCTGCCATAGTCACTCCCTTTGGCCATTCGCGTTTCGGAATCAGCTTGTGTACACCCAGCAACTTATATACCTCGAGACCATCAGTGGTTGTTAATATGGAACGACATGATAGATAGAACCTATTAATGAATATTCGCCCTATGATAGTTGCTATCGTTTTTGGATTACAGTGTATTTACCATCAGGCGCACTATAGTCACTTTGTCGAGCCAGCGTAAAGAAAAAGTATAGTCAATACAACACAACACAACTACTACAAGAAAAGTAAGAAAACCCAAGTTTAAAATATATTAATTGCATTTTTGAAAGAAGAATATGATAAGAATTATGTATCTATACTAATATTATAAAGCTGAAGAGTTTGTTTGAACGCGCTAATCTCAGGAACTACTGGTTCGAATTGAAAAATTATTTTTGTGTTGAATAGACCATTTATCGAGGAAGGCTTTAGGCTATATAACATCACGATGCAACTATTAGGAGCGAAAAAATAATGGAAAATGAAAAAAAACGGGGAAAATAATTCATCCTTAAGAGCTTCCATTGCGTGCGCTGCGAAAACGGTTCAAGATACTAAAAATATATGTATGAAAGAATTATTCCTCTTGAAATGATCTAAAAAAAATGTCCGCGAAAGTATATGTCTATCTTTTAAGATTAAGTCACTAGAACCGTTTTTATGGTAATCAAATTTGGTCGAAATTAATGCATTATTTGTTAAGAGTTGTATCAACGTAATAATCTTTATCCAAATAAATGTGTTGTTGATTAAGAGTATTTAACTGTGAACAAAATTGTCTTTGACATCACTTAATTTTAATGAACATTTTTTTTTTCTATTTATTTAAGGGACTTTTGTGCTTCGGCACATGCCAGCTCCATTTAATGAACATCTTAGAAGATATTACAATAACTTATATAGCAAAACAACGTTTGCCGGATCAGCTAGTCTGATATATTTCCTTCCACTGGAGTAACAAAGTGTATTGCTTACGCGACTTATCGATTGGCACAGAAAATAATCAAATTTTGCACAAATAAAAATTAATTTCCCTCATAATACAGTTTCGATCTAGTAGTGTGTGGCGGTCAAATTGAAAGTCAGATGCATCCGATTATTAACTGTCAATCGCATCGCGTGAGGGTCGAGAAATAAGTTCAATTTCATCATCTCGTTACAATAAATATTCATATTTACATTTGAACTGGCCCGTTCACACACAATTAGCTGCATTATCAAACGTATCTAAAATTCAAATTGTAACATAATATTCTTAATTTTGTCAATAACAATAAGCATGAAATATGAATTTTTATGTTACAATACAATATTTTTATTGTCGTGGCTTCTATTCAATTCTTTAATAAGATTCATTGGCCGACTGGAATGAAAAGATGAATCGAAATCTTTTAAGGCGACGTTATCAATCAAACGCTTTATGTCGTGAAAATTGTATCACGGGTAGAGGAACGGGTTAAAGGGTCAGAAGATCTGTACACTCTTTAAGTTACTTTATAACACTATTTTGATTTACTAAATTCGTATTTATTTAGGAGTTAAGATCATTGATCCACAAGCAAAAATTTTCCTATGTTTTGTTTAGAATAAGGCATTATAACAATGTGTTGATGAGTGATATAGTAATAATAATTTATCATCACGCTATATCCCTTACGAGGTGAGCAGAGATACATTAGTGGCTGTATCCACTTTACGCTTATATGTCGTGTCCAACGAGACTGTGCGCAGCTGACCGCCGTTCTCAGGGCACTTAGACATGATATGTCAGTTAGATGTCCTGCGTGTTTCCTTACGATGTTTTCCTTTACCGGGATTCGAACCTACGACAGTTTACGTTGCCACAAATGGAAATCGGTCAATTATCCGCTAGGGCACAGCATTATATTACTAAATAAATCATGTGTTTCCTTCTACTTATATGTTTAGTGATGGACAAAATTATGATTTCGGCTAAAATAGTAGTTTCGGCCCTGATTAATCTATTCTTCCGTGTATTTTATGAAGCCAATAAATGTTTTTGTTTCTTACTTGATTTTGGTCAAAGGTTCAGTAACGGCTACAGTGAGGTCAACATTTATTACCGACACTAATGGTCGATGGAATCTGAGGCACGTGAGGCTTAATGTTTTGGTTACGATTAATAGATAATGGGAGATATTGCTTGACCAAGGCATATTACAAAACATTATTAATTTCAAAGGTAAATAAATAGGACGTAGGGCATTTGAGTCTTTAGGTTATTATATCGAGGGGTGAAAGGCTATTTGGTTTAAGCAACATTTTATAGTGATATAGTAATATTCGGAATCATCGTATTCTACCGATTATATATATTACTATTTCACCAAAAAATGTCGCTTAAACCAAATGGCCTTTCACCCCACGACATAATAAGTTTGACTAAAATCGATTGCCTAAAGTCGGAGACACATCTCGACGATTGATGTATTCGTCATACACACTGGGAAAATAAGATGAAATGATAAGCCGAATATTCGGTTTCGGCCATAAAACTAGTATATTTCAATCGCTAGTTTAAATTACAACAAATCAATGTTATTTCATTATACGCGGAAATAAATTGCAATAACTGGGTTGCGGAAATTTATACGTACTGTTTGCCCGCAATCACGTAATATTGCAAATAATTGTGACCTGACATACTTTTATTAATACAGTTGTCATTATTTTTTATCTACGTTGACATTATCCCAATAACCGTGATCTGAATAGCATTACAAGTCAATGTATAAAGGTGTGAGACTTGAAATGGACAGTGTATATTTATTCAGTTGTACTCCACACACTCGACTCAATAATTACTTATATATTTACATATCAATCTCGTATTAGCATAAATTCTCATTCATCGAATAATATCCATCATAGTCCGGTACGAATGCTTATGATGGATGTCGTCTTACAGGGACATTTGTGACAGTTGAATCGTCACGGATAATGGGGAATTGTGATCGAATGGTGTCAGAGGTAGAGTTCACACGTGTGTTACCGTTGGTGTTAGTGAAAGGGCGTTTGACCTTAGTAGATGAACTTTTGTTGACCTAGTGTAATTCTCAAAATGGGCTAGGAAAGCCTAAAAATGGGCAGGTGTAGAAACAGTTTAAAAAAAGCTGGTTGGTGTTTTCCTTGCATTTTAAATTAAAATAATTTATCAGGCCTTGTGTAATTGTTTCTAGATGTAGTCGGCGGTAGTAGAAACAAGTTTAAGAATCTTTGACCTCGAGTGTTATTATAATGTCTGTTTGTTTTTAGCCCTTCTGCCCTCCTACTCTATGTCAAATCTAGTTTATTCATAGCTATCACTAATGAAAAAATGTTAGTTGTGAGTTTTTTTATATTTTGTTACTTGAAGACAATTATTTACCAGTTTCTATTTATATAGAAAACCGCATTACGGTTTGATACCCATAATCATGGTTCGAAGTAATCGTTTTCCCTGATTATTATTGGATAATTTAACTACGTCTTAAAGTGTTGTATATTAAACATATATTGGAGATGTTGAAATACCGATTATAGTTAAGACATCAAAATAAGCAGAATGAGATATTTGATAACAAATTTTAAGAGATATTTAATAATTATCAATTTAAATAATTATTGTAATAAGTATCACTATAATTACCGTGATAATTATCACTAAAAATTTTGCTGATAATCCATACATACTTTAAAAAAAAAAAACTAATTTCAAATGTATTTGCATGTGACTTACTAGATTTGCGTTTTGTCATATTGCGTGCTATGATATACATTTTTTTTAATCTGTTTTTTTTTTTTGGGACTTTGGATCAGGCTGACCATGTCAGTCCCATAATCACACAATGTAAATGCTAATTCAACAAATGATATACATAATTTGTTATATTTGACTCATTCATACTGTTCTGAGTCCTGTCATTTTGTGACGTCAGTCTTACGTTTTATTTTTAGACTAAGTGACAAAAATTAACTTCAAGAGAGTTTTTACGAAGAATTACTTTTAACTTCGAGTCGTTTATAAACTACATTCGCTTAAAAAATTCTCTTGGGCAAGAAATAAACTGGCACCCAAACAAACATGAAGTGTCATCGAACCCTCAAGTGAATAATTTAAAAAAATACATTATAGTGTTAAGATGAATGAGATGTCTAATCCAACCGTGTCTCGAGTGCCTCGATCGTCCTTTCCTAATGCAAATACGACATATCGGAGAGAATAAGTAATGTGTTGATATTAAATGATTTATTTTACCCTGGCAGCTTTGTATTCACGCGTACTTATACAATAGACTGCCCATGTATAATCAAACAGGGCAAACATTCTGTCAAAAGAATCGATAGTTTTTAATGAATGTTAGTAAAAAAATATACGCTGATAGACGTAATTATGAATAAGACAATACGCGTTTGGTTACTGAAGTTAACAGAATAAATCTGACTATACTTTAGTGCTATTTTATTTATGTATAACATCAAATGACCTATTTAAAGTAGTTTTTCTATCAACGATAACGTAAGTAGAAAAATCAATAATGTGGCTAATAAGTAAGTAATATGCTTTCGAAATATCACGTACTCGTTCGTTATGTCAATCCTATATATTGTTGAGTCCTCTACTGGCGATATCGATGATAGAATATCTCTGGGTAATATTCAACTTTCTTTTTTCAGTGGTTTCTGTATGCGGTTGTTTCATTTCAAAACTCAGTAAGGGACATCAAGAAAAACATATTTTTAGCGAGCATAAGAACTCTTACATTTAAATTTATCTCTCATCACGTCTAATGCCTATTGGGGTAAGCACAGAGATTTGAACGCCATTTCTCTCTATCATTGCAAACCTCTTTCGATTCATGCACATTAGTTCCTTCATTCACTTTCACCGATCGTGAAATTATGTTTTTAATAAACATTACAAGACATCCAGTAAATGTATTGGTATATAACTAAAAATTACTACAAACTTGCAGTCTTGAAAAATTTAATTTAATACACTGACTAGGTCTTTGAAACGGGACTGCCGTATGAACCACATAATCAAGCTAAGAGTTATCCACGCCCTTCACAATTGTCGGCATTAACATAATAAGTGATGCATTTGGTGTTCAGTGAATGGCATTCCCACGTGATTATGAGGCCGGTAAGTCTGACCTGCAAACGTTATCGCACTGGACCAAGGTTGGCAAATCTTATCAACAAAGTCATACACTGGCTTTCACATTACTGCTTTCTTATTATTCATTTAAATGAACTAAGCCAAATTTTTTTATTTTAAAATGTTATAATTTATGCAATTATTAAATTAAGCTTTTGCGTGTATTATGGGTACTAGATAGAGATGTACATATGTAAATACATATAGCTCACCACAGAAAAGTTTTCCACAACCGGAACTCATACTCGGGACGTTAACATCGTAAGTAATATAATTGGATGAAATTTGAATGGATGGATTGGATATAGTTAATAGGATTTAATATCAACTTTTAAATAATCAATATTATATCAATTAGGTCACACATTTTATTAAAATTTGTGATATAATTATAAAAAATGTATATTGTTTCCCCCAAAAAATGCAATAATATTTTTTTAATATCTTATAACCAATTTTTTTTCAAGATCAGATAGATGGTTTGTAACAAAAAGTCATGTAATTGTAAATTTTGTGAGTTTGATATATCCTATTGTAAAGGTAAGAATCGATCAAGCTTGGGAGTCGAAGCTGCTCGCGTCTGTAGGCTTTACCCTAGTTTCCCTACACGTGACTCCTGGGTGGTGCTAAACGAGCAGCAGCGAGGTGGTAGGGCGCCGGTGCCCGTCTGGATCGCGACCACAGTGCATGGGTGTAAATCCCGTCATAGTGACCAGTTTCGGCTTGTCGCGTTTCGGGATCAGCTTGTGCATATCCAGTAGCTCATATACCTAGAGACCTTCAGTCGTGGTATATGTGGGCCGACATGACGATGTAGACTATCAATGGATCCTTTGATAGTCGCTTTCGTTTTTGGACTACACTGTACTTACCATCAGGTACTCTGTAGTCGCTATGTCGAGCCAGTGTAATAATAAAAAAAAAGCTTTCACTAAAGAAATTCATATAAATTATGTAAACGAAAGAGGTACTTTACAGTGTTTCTGAGTCAGGTGTAAGACAGTCAAGATTACATGTTTAAACAAATTTAACATAACAAATATTGCAAGTGTCCTTAAGTTGTCGTCTCGGCAGCCTTTCCCACCATCATTATGCGACACTTCCGCATGTAAGCCTATAATTATATGGACAAGTGTTTTAACCGACACTTGTTCTACGTCACAGAACGCAAAGTGACTTAATGTTTTTACATTTGACCGTTACTGGTTTTAGAACAAAAAGCGTATTGGATATCCCTACAGCTGTTTATCTGAGTGAGCTCACTGTGCGGAACATTACGGTTTTATTTAAAACAGTCCACCTTTGGTAACAATGACCGTTTTAAACTTTAAATTTATTTGATCTTTTTAATACAGACACTTAATGCATTTTTAAATGCACGTTATTCTTCGATGTCAGCTGTCAAGCGAAAGAAAAAATAAATCCGGCGCGTTCCCGAATTGAAATTGACACGTTCCATTTAAAACAATAATGAAGTGTGGTATGTACCGAATTGAAAATAATGAAATATGATTGAGCGCTTTGTTGCGATAGTGAAATCGCGTTTGCTATTGGCAGGAAATTGGTTTTAATTCATAGCAATATTGTTCCATACACGACATTCAATCGTATTATTAAAAATAGGAATGACGGGTCAGTTCATGCTAAGGTTATTTTCACACGAGTTTAAAAACATAATTATTTATTGATCCGGCGCAAAATGGTAACTCGTGCACGGAAAACAATCCCCTTGTATTTTTTGTACTGAATCGTCATATGCGCGGGAGATGACCATGGGTGTACAGTTCACACGAATCGGTTGTGCCATTCATTACCGTAACTGTGGGTATGATACCAAATGTTGTAAATAAAACCGAGTTAAAATGTGCTAAATCGTCATCCAGCAACATATGTTATCATTGTTTAAACATACCGTTGTAATTAATTGGTCATTATTATTTAAGTTATAATCCTAAGTTGAAAGTGATGCATAAGCCATACTATTCGTCCTGTTACGGCAGAATTCAACTTTAATATCGGACCTTATTAAAGTGGGCCAATTTAATGCATAGAAGAATTTTATAATGTAGAAAAGAACAAAAGTCACGGGATGGTACAAATTTTTGTGATGTAAAACTTTTAGTTCATTTATTCCTAGAAGAACGATTTCTATTCTTTAAAATAGTGAATTTTTAAGATTTAAAAGATCACTGAATCCTATTTGTGTCAGAAAGACTTAATGTTAGGAACCTGTGTTCCTACTTCCAACATATCATTAATTAATAGAAGAAATACATGAATTTTAATCTTCCTAATTCACCTACTACAATCGCGAAACTGCTAAAATATGAAATTTTAAAGGTTAATGACATAATATTATATTTAACTGTCTACTTACTATAAAAATGATGTCAATATTCAAATATACATTAACTTGTGTATAGTATTACAGTGTAATATTAACAAATTGTGTAACACGATATATCCAAGCCACAACGAGCTTCTGTCCGTTAGCAGCCGGTACTTGACAACGACTCGGTTGTTGTGGGCCAGACCACCCTTATCTAACTCCCATGATACTCGGCCAGTGTAATTTTCCAATAAAGGGGGTTCATATCGATAACCGAGAGAGATAATTGACGGTATCAGAACACCATTGTTAAACGCTTTCCCATCGATATGGAACCTGATCACACGTGCGTTCATGGGAAATATTTTACGAGCGTCACGGTTTTAATTTGATATTTTTGTCGATTAGGTAATTCGGAATGATTCTAATTATGTAATTGATTTTATTTGAAGGTTACAAGAGCAGTTTATAAATGCAATGATTTAGATTAACGGTATATTATATAGTATTGTTTATTTAATTCATATTTATTATACGATCAATACCAACGCTTGCATGCAGTTCACATGCTGGTAAAGTGAAATTGTAACATATCTCATTCTAGCAGGCTTAAAACCTATTAATGTGTTTTTGTCTTTTTAATGTCGCTTTTTTGTTTCATCGAGTTCCAAATTACAATTTTTAAGTTTAATTTTAAAACTATAGAAAATGAAAATTAAAAGCAATAGCGCATTTGGAGTCTACTTGCTCGCGTTTCTTAGAAAGCTTTACCTTTGATACATTACACGTGAAACGCTGGCGGTTTTAAATACGCATTTAAAAGGCAGTTTCATTACAATGCGACATTCAGTACAGTTATTAGAAAAGCGGGGTCTGCTCTACTTTTAATTAAACGCGTCTTTTCTACTAAAAAAGTCTAACCTACATCACGTATTTCATTCCCGTGGTGGAGCTCACTTGCTAGATCACAGGTACTGGAATACTGTGATTAGGTCATAATGTGCGCACTGTTTGTAAACAGTAATCACTTTCTATGATAGAAGGCAATGAAAACAAAAGTGTAAATAGCACTTTCGTTTGCTTAGAAGGGAATGACATACAGATTTTACGGTCTAGGGGAATCGTTCCCGTAGATAATGCCCAGGGTCCGTGTACCGTAACAGAGAAAACTGATTTATCAGCCACTTTACAATCAGTTTGATCACGCTACTTTCAATAATATTTCACTTGGCTATGAAAAACTATAATAAGGATACTGGAGTACTAAGTAATGGGATTTGGGACAACATTATTCGATTCGTAGCGGATTTATTTCCAAAGTCATTAAGTGACTAAAGATACAAAGATATTTACGATTTTTAACGTAAATTATATCCGTAGGGCATGATTTAAAATATAAATAATTACATTTTCTTAAAATCACAATAATTCTATATTAAGTTATAGTTTTACAAAATAATAATATTGAAATTAAAAGTTAAATAAATAACATGGCACTTGAAGACTGAAGTATTTTTCCTAATTAAATGTTAGAAAAAATAATACAAAACTGATGCAGATATTTATAATTATCACGAAAATTATAATAAGCCGATAATCTTGACAACTTACACGCATGCTTCAAGTTATTCCGAGGACTGTAGGTTATTCACAATTTAATTTGATATTAACATAATTAAAATAAACAAGTATTAATATGAGACTTGGCTAATTACTATAGTTATTGTCAATGATAAGCATAAAAAATCTGGTAAATAAATTATAAACCAATTAAATGCGTCCGTACTTATTTCCTGTTGATATGGTTAGCCTTGAAATAATGAATATGTTCAGTTTATTACTATTTTAATATAGTGCATGCTGTTGTGATTTATTATATACTTTATAACTATCAAATTATGGTTATATATTGTAGTTATGTATACTTGATATTCCTGGAATATTGATTTCGAGGTCTCAGATCTAAAATTTATCTATTCTGATATAACGAAAAATTACTTTATATCATTAGAGCTTAATGAGTAGGAATTCGAGATGGATAGGTTTATCAGTTTTTTTAAGATATTAAAGACAATATACTTACTTACCTAATTCTATTTTAAAACTGAGTTATTTTAATTCATCTATCGTGTTATAAATATTAAATACGCGTGACATCGTGACTGAAAATTTGTCTGTAATAAGATTTTATTGTACCCTACAATGCTTCGATGAAACGGAAAATCCTTATATTAATAGTTATAGGATATGTTTACTAATCTTAATATGGCTGTATAAATATATTAATAATTATTATCAATTTACTATCGTATTTTATTCAATGATTACACGAAATACCAAACCCAAAATACATCAAACGGATTAATTAAATGAGATAACTGAATTGAGACAATTATACACAAGTTAATTAATTACACAAACAACTTTTACTGGTATTTTCTATTTACTATCAAATGGGCCATTAGCCCTTTTCCCGACAAAAGATTAAAAAAATACCGTCGTACTGCCGCCAGGATAGCAAGCCTGTAAGTCGTATGTAGGAAAATTACTACGACAAAAAACATTACAAAATTATAATCCGTTAACCTCGGACATAACAACCTTATCAAAAGGTTATCTAGCTGATGAACAATCCAATCAATAAACAACTTAACTTCCAAGATTGGTTGCGGCGAAGGGCTGTCTGCATCGTGAATGACCCAACCGTTACTAAGCATCTTCAACCGTTCTAATTACTCACAGATAATGCCTAACTGTGTTCTGAAGAGTTATCTAACCTTGTATCACTCTCTCTCGCCTGTAGCAGAGTTAGACGCGCGGGCTTACGGAGTCTCGGTAATACGGTAACTCAAATCCCAGCTAAGACTAAGAAGTTCTCTAATTCTTACTCTTGTCGTGTTGAGCTGTGGAATGGTCTTCAGGTGAGCGTGTTCCCAGCGTCCTATGATACGGTGTCCTTTAAACGAAGTGTAAAGAGATATTTGTGCAGGTATGAATATTTATAAATTTTTCTTTACTGTTGATAATCATAATCGTTTTTTGACCTGCATCATACGTATCGTCATGCCAGTAATAATATTACGGTGCGGTCACTAAGCTGGGTCACGATAAAAATAGACATACAATTTGAATAAATAATTAATTGTTGCACTATACTCATGAAAACAACGGATCACTACACAAATTGCACTTTGCTAGGTTCAACAAATTCGGGCACGCGATCCGTGCAAACAGCATCTGCTATCTTATATTATCTAGTTTTTTAATCGAAAAGTCTCGCTATCCGCTAATGGTTTTGTTTTTCGTGCAACGTAGCAATTAGAAAGTCTCCTTGAGTTACGTCTAACTGTACTGTATTTCGCGTTTCAACCTTTCAAAATCAACTAGGCGTACCAAAACGTTTTGCTTGCTACTCTGCTTAGGTCAATGCTACTTTACAACAGTATTGTGAAAAATTAAAAACATACAATGGGCACTTTTATTTTTGGACTATATTTTGAATAAGTTGCCTACATTGTCACTACAATTAAAATGCTATTATCTACTGTATAATTACAGAAATAATGTCAATTTGAGGGTCACTCTAAATCTTAATCTAGAATAGCATAAATTAAAATACTGATGTTGCAAACTGACCTCGTGCGCGAATAAAACTAAATTATTACTCTCAACACAAAATACGGCCGATTACGTTCTATTACGGATTATAATACAGTTATTTGACTAGCTCAGAAGTCAATCTTCAGCCAGATATTTAAACTGTGGGTGTTTTTGTGGTAATACTTCCGCTAACCTCAATCAATCTGACATTCAGCCTATCAATGTCACTTCTAATACAAACAAGTACAAGACAAAATATACAAAAAGCTTTCGTTAAAGCGTTCGTAGATTTTCTATTTACCTAAAATTTGAATCTGGCGGGTTAGTAATACAGATGATATAAGCAATTTTACAAATGTATTAAAAACATCGTTTCCCAAAGGATGCATCAATAGAAGTCGTCAGTCGTTGAATTAGTGTAACCTAGCTTAAGTGTGTCAATTTGTGTCCTTGCTCTAAATTCGACTAAACTGTCATGACACGAAGTGACGCAATTCTTTTTAAAGGTATGATCTACTTGACATGGCTTGATAGACGACTAGAAGCATACACACGGTCATGGTTGTAATATTCATATAGTAGGTAGAGTGTCATTTGACACTCATAACTTTTAAAATAAATAGTGACCCTCAATATGAGAAAAATAATGAAAACCGATAATATTAAATAAGCAGGTTTTATTTTATATTAAATCTGTTTTAATTAAACTAGGCTTAAGATGGTTTATGTAATTGGTTCTGTCGTTTTTATACATAAATAAGACATAATCTTGCAATTAAACCATAGAAATGATTCAAGCTGATAATATTATAATGGTCACGCTGATAAGCTGAAAACAGTAATATGACAAGAAAAGGGATCAAATCAAATCCAATAGGATGATTAAAGAACAGAAATTTCATTTTAAGAAAATCAGTAGATTGATCTGTAAAGCTTTGTTTTAAGTGTACACAAGGCCTTTTTTTTGACTGGTGTAAATCCTCATGGAACGTCAGGTCAGCGGTGAGGACCGCTGCCCCGGGGTGTCAGACTGACTAAAACCATCAGTGTTCTTCTTCCCGTCTGCCGAGTGCTAAAGTGTACATAAGGTTCTTAAAAAAATAGCTTTCAGTTCGGCTTTTGACTTCTTAAATCACATCCCTATTTTGATCTTGTTAGTGGCAGTCTTATTAGTTAATTCAACAACGATTTAGAATTCAATAAGATTACATTAATTTATAATCTCTATATTAATTACACAAATCAGATGAACACACTAGTTGGTTCTTTTCGTGTATTACAAACCATGCACAAACAAATCATGTGTTTAGAGTGTGCAAAAAATCAATGAGAAAATTAATGCTGTGAACTTTGATTTGCAATATAAATGATAAATTCTAGCACGCGAGACAAGTTCGCTTACGGCGAAAACCCTGTGAAAAGTTTTTAGTCGAGTCCAGACAGTCGTTAGGCGCATTCAACCATATCTTACGCGTTTCCTTAGGGTTGTGTCGGTGTAAGCGTGTGGCACAAGCGCTGTCCCCGTGAGAACTGTAACGTTCTACTCTTGTGCATTAGTTTCATGCCGGTGCTTCGGTCAATTACAATTTGGCGTTAACAAGTGCCAGTAATGGCCGCTAGCCACTCGATTATTGTCAGGTGTATTTTGTATTAAGACCTTAAAACTTAGGTAAAGTAACATTCGATTGGCGATGACGCTAGTTGAAAAATACTAAATGTATGAAATTGGCATAGCTTGACGATATGATAATAGGAAAATTAATGTCACTCGCATACATTTTGCTAGCGTTTTCGAATATTACTAAGTCTAGTTAACAAGGAGGGAATATAAGCAAATATTGCCTGGAATTAATAAATAAATAAGTATTGGTATTTTGTAGTGATGTTCCGGCTACTCGGTAGCACAGACTATTAAGTCACTTTCGTAGTCGGTGACCAGATGGCATAGAGCACCCAGGATCCGGCTTCTTACTTTGTATGTGTTTCTCAGTAAAATGTATATAGGAGGAACGACGTTAAATTTAACCTTGATGGTTATAATAATAATATATCTTTATTTCATAACAAATTTTTACATCTAATATATCAGAGTGATAAGTCTCATTTGAAAATATAACACCGCTATGACCCGTGCAGAACCAGAAATTAAGACGTAATGAAAAATAAATGAAACACATTCCGGCACGTTTGCAGGAGGTGGTTGCAACTTGCGAATCTAAACCAAATGTCGTGGAAATTGCTGAATATACCCGAGACTGTGATCGCCTGGGCCGACTAATCGAATAATCATTCAATCATAATCAACACATCTCTAGTATTTTGTAATTATAAGAAATAATAATTTTTCACCTTACTAATATATAATAGCTATTTTTAAGGTTAACAACCAGTTGCAGAATAATTTTTTTTATTTTACAGATTTGTCTCCAACCCTCTTTAAATTTAAATAATGTTTCTGCAACTCAGTATTTAGTGTCCAAATAAATAATAGAGATTATGGAAAGTGAATTTAAAATTATTCCATTATTCAGTTTTATTTGATATAAAAACGTTAACATATTTTAAAAGCAAATGTTGGATTTATTTATTTTCCTTGTTATTGCACGCCAAAATTTCAAAATGACTTTAATTATGATTTAAATGCCGTCAAATTTGGAAGTAAACATTTCGTAGAATTTTACGCAAAAAATTATTACAGTTTCCATTAAAAAACCGGTTCAAATAGAACCAGGCAATTGGTATATCTAAAACTATAAAATTGCACTGAGCGGGTTGATTACGAAAATTACAAGATGCGGGTGGAATGAAAATATTTTCACCGCATAAAATATGCCGCATAAAAAGACTCATATATCAAACGATCTATCTTCTATTTTTTAGATTAGTCTTCTATGTATTTTGTTATTTCATGTTATATTATAATAGCAGCCCCAAGCTTGCTTTGTTCAAGTGCGATTTACACCCAAAAATGACTTACTATCCCTATTAAACCCTCTAGGAGTTGGATTATCAAAACCCGCCCGCTTTAGTAGGTGGGTACATTATAAAATGAACCCTAAATGTCAAAATATCGTACTTCTAGCTTCATTAAGGACAAATCTTTTATATGTACAGATATGTAGATAGATTAACCGACCCGTCGAACTTCGTACCGCTCAAGAATCAATAAATGTAGTGTTACCTTTTAGCTAAACCTAGAGAGTAGGTTTACACCACCCCTATTTTAATCTTAAGTTTTATTTTGGCAGTGACAGGTTGCCTATGATCTCCAAGGTCTAATCTATTTCAATGCTAATATTTATCACAATCGGTCCAGCCGTTTTAAGGTGAATACGGAACATGCAAACACACACTTTAGAATTTATAATATTAGTAAGGATTGTGGGTTATAAATTTTGTTTTCCGCCGTCAATTTAAACAGATAGGGGGAGCGTAACGGTCGAGCCGATGACGGCATCTGCTCATTCAACCCCCGCGTGCTATATTGCACCCTCGATACATCGTGTGCATACATTCAGAGTCGAATGACCTAGGGTCGGTGTCATCTGGTACGAGACAGATCGTTTTACACAGCATAGCTGTTCTGTGCACGCAATATTGTTTTGAGTAAATTGATCACCGTTATTTAACTTGTAATACTTAATTATCTCGATAACATATGGGGAGATGAAATATTGAAATTACCCATGTATCATTTTTAATTACGTAATTGTTATACGACCGGATGGTTTTTTTACACTGGCTCGATAAAGTGACTACTGTGCACCTGATGGTAAGTACAGTGTTAGTTCAAAAACGAAAGCGAATATCAAAAGACGAAAATCCATTGTTATGTTATTGTCTTTGTCGACATTTTAGATTATTTTAAATATGGTCATATTCACGAATAAATACACAGATTAACCAAACTAAGCTTGTACTATGGGTACTAGACAAAAATATATATACTTAAATATAGACACACGAGTGTATATCACAAAAAAAAAACTACCATTAGGACTTGATCCCAGGACGTTAGTATTGTAAACAGGATCACTACAAATAGTGCCAATAGGCTTTCAAATAAAACCGAAATTAACATTTTGTTTAGGACACGACAGCGTAGAAAAAACTACAGCAATGTTATATCAGTTTGTGTATATCCAGTAACTCATATACCTAGAGACCTTCATTCGTGGTATATGTGGGCCGACACGACGAAGTCTATCAACGGATTTTCATCCATTTCATTCAGTCGCTTTCAATTTTGGACTACACTGTACTTACCATCAGGTGTAGTATAGTCACTATGTCGAGCCAGTATAAAAAAAGAAAATTAAAATAGTAAAAAATACAGAAAAATATTATCATAGAAGTAATAAATAATTTTGAACAGAGTTGAATATACTGTAATTATTCATCTTGTACTATGCTTGGCTTGAGTTAAAAACAATACACACTAATACATTATTTGGTAAAGTTGAATAAACTTTAAGATACGAGTTCGTAATACTACAATTAATATATTTTTTTATAAACTTACAAAGAGCCTAGACAAAGTAACATTCGATCAGAAATAACGATCATAGTGACTCGCTTTGGCCTATCGCGTCTCAAGATTAGCCAGTAACATATATCTAAAGACGTTCAATCGTGGTATATGTGGCTGACATGACAACGGAGACTATCAATGGGTTTTCGTCCTTTGATGGTCACTTTCGTTTTTGGACTACACTGTACTTACCATCAGGTGCATTGTAGTCACTATGCCAAACCAAAGTAAAAAAAATAAACTTTACCTGAAAAATAAGATGTCTGACTTCCAAAATCATGTAGTATCACTGGAGAACTAGTGGATAACGGACCGATTTCTATACGCAGCAACGTGCATGATCGTTCGTATCTTCGAATCCCGGCATGTACCACTACGTTTTTCCAAGTTACTTACCATCTGGTGCACTGTGGCCTCTATATCAAGCCAGTGTAAAAAAAACGCTAGCAGTGATAAATGTACGCGATTGACATAAGCTTAATAAGTAATTTGATTAAGTAACATGATTCTATGTTGGAAAATGACAGTTAAAAATCAATATGACCGTTAGCTAGTCAGGTCCGCGAGGGTGAGGCACAAAGGGTGTTGCGCACGCGACAAATGTCGGCTCTAATGTACAGCCATTACGACAATCAAAACACAATGCAGATTTATTCTATGACTTTGCCAGGGTGACAATACGAACTGCATCAGACATTGTAGCGGCTTGAATTTACATCACATAGCTCATTACGGAATGCACACAATAATTAACGACTAACTAATACGATAGTAAAGTAATTAGTAATACATTTTCAGGAGAGAACATCGTAAATATGTCGTTTGGTTATCGGAATTAGATCATGACAGATTTGGAAAGTATTCGTAAAAACGTAACATTATTAATTTTAAATAAGAATAGACTTTTTCAAAACATATATTATAGTTGTTACAATGTTGGTGGGAATATGGTTTAATAACATAAAAAGATTTCTTAGTACTCCATTGGGGAAACGTTTTGAATAAAAATATAATTATTTTGAATAATTGAATTGATTATTTTATCCTCCCTCGGCAGAGTGACCCCACCACGCTAAATGGCAAACATGATGCCCAAAAAAATAACTATAATCATCAACAATAAAGAAAAACCCGTAGATAGTTGCAGCGATTATGCCGGTGTGCAAAAATATCTTTTCACTGATGTAAAGGACCCAAAATCAAGGACGGTGGGAGCACGTTTGCCAGAACACTATTCTACAGTTTCAGGGCTCGGAAAGCTAGAAATTTTCATATTCCTACCTATATATGAGGTACGTTACGCTGTGAATTTATAAACTTATGCGCGTAGCTCTGTTATGGAAGAGAGAGGGTGGAATAGGGTTAAAGAACAACTCTTCAGAAAACTCGCACTGTTTATAAAAGCAACAACTGTCATCAATAGAGTTTGAAATGAAGTTGGAAACTCAGAGTTTTTCCCATTACATGTTGATAATTTAAACACATTACGTACATAATCTACTACAGAAGAAAAGGGTTTATCTTTTGTTCCATAAAGTTCCGTATTTGCTGATTTTTTTTTCTTAAGTAAATGTAATAAGTATGTATAGAAACCGCATCAAAATCCTTTGTCAAATTTCTTCTTTGGTTATAAATTAAAGAGAGCATTAAGTAAACCTGATTGGGATTAACATCATAATAACTATAGTTTTTTTGAAGCCAATATAGTTTATACATTTTTTCTATGAAGATTTCTTTGACTGATGTGACCAAACGATTTTTAAGGTCCCAGCATACACTGTAGCAGTTTCTGATATCAACATCAAATAACATACAATTATTTGGATATTGGAACCCTGCAGGCAGTCCACTTCATTCCCATAATCCAAAACAAAGTTCAACGACACCACTAAAGGTGCAATTACGCACAGTTATAGAAATTAGAAGGGAAATAAGAAATTGGGTGACCGTGTTTTCTTAGACCCCCTGCGCGTATTGTACAGTTGGTCAGTTTCAGACAATAAAAATCGTAACCCTTAAACGTGTGAGCTCTTAAAAATACTCAGATTTGTACATCTGCTGAAACATAGACGCTTAAAGTTATTTGAATATTTTATAGTTGGCCAATACTCCATGCGGGGAGCCATGTCATTCAAATTTAGGTATTTAATTATAATTTCTAAGATCGCTCAATAGTGAAACGTAAAAAATATTTTTGTTTTTAACTAACAACCTTCAAGCCACCCTAAAATGATTTAAATTATATCTATAATATAAAATATAGAAAGGGGTGAGCAACTATTTATAATTAGTAGACATCATATAAGAAATAGCTGTTCAAGTAAGAAATCATGAAACTATTAAATTGGTCAATAAAAATACAGTGGATAGTGATTTAAAAAATTGAACTACCGAAAATTTCATACATTTTATTATAGGTATTAAAAATAATATTAAAATAAAGCCCAATACGAAAGATTAATCTGTAATAAATCTATATATGTAACCGATATCACGTATTTATTTTTACTTTTACCACCTCGAAGTTTCAATGTTAACTTCTTTCCACCAAAAATAACTAACTAACCAGACCACTTTCACAAATTTAATAATACAATCAAGATATAAAAATAAGTTAAGGCAGAACAAATAAATGGTACATACGGACATTTTTTTAAGCATAATAACGTAATGAAGACGATGCTCATTTTGATTCACTATAAATGCCGCCATTTTGCAATCTGCCTGCGAGCTTGTGCGCATGCGTGGATGCGGTGACGCGTCACTTGAGGACGCATCTACGGCGTATCTTTGCGTGTGGGTGTGTGAAAAGGACAAAATAAATTGCAAAAGATTTTTGTTCAAGTGCTCTAGCGCAGGTTACTCTTAAAACTAGCCTTATATGTTAATTCTAGTATTAAGAAGAAAATTGTAAACTTTTATTGAAAAATATAACAACCCTTTTCGTTTTATTAGGTCATGTTTCATTATTTTTTTAAATATTTTCATTTAAATATTATTTCAATATTCTTTACAAAATATACTATTTATTAGACAAAAAAAATAATAAAGCCTACAATATTTTGTAACATTCCTTTTTTTGTATACTTTTTCAAATAGAAGTATGGATATTACCGATATCATTCTAGTACTTGAATAACTTTATTTACGTTTTGACTGTACACATAATGTTGAGTAAGTTTTAGTAGGCATAGAAAAGTGATAATAACTTCAAAACGTGGCTGTTCGTAGTAAATTAAATAGTAAATATTTGTCAATGACCTGAGGCGTCATTCCCGAGTAGGTAGGTATACAAGTTGCTGTTTACCAGTTTTACCGCACATGTGCCATCTAAAAATGGGACATGTGTGGGAGGCTCGTAGTATTCCATTGCAAATGAAGTATCAAAACAATGCCAAACTGGGTCAAATCGTTTAGAGGTGTTTAAGTAATATTGCGATGCTGAATTATGGTACTTATTTGCAGTTTTTTTTTGCCTAGCATAATAATATCTTAACAACCGGTCTTAGGTTAGTTAAAAACAGTTTAATGATTAGTTTAACAGTTTTTTATCGTATACTCCCCTATATTTCGTCTAACAGTCCATTAAAAATTACTTAAGAAAAGATTCATAAATTTTTAATTATTGTGCACTAATTTGTAATGAGAGCTTTCTTCTTGGACCCTTTATAAGCTTTTTGACACCTTGATGGACAAAAAATTTTGCGTATTGACTATTTATGCGGGACCTTATAAGTGTCAAGTTGCAGGGGTACATTTGCAATCTCTAAGTGATGCAGGTTTTTTATAATTTACTATAAAAACCAAGCCGTACAAGAGGAAATTCATTTTAAAACAGTACATTTTTGTAAAAATAGACAAAATTGTTCTTTGCAGAAAATTTCAATACAGTCTAGGAAAAAAACTGATAAAATGTCCAATAAAGATAAAGACATTTTAATTTCTATACGCAATAAAATTACGTTATTGAATGTTTAACAGTTAGTATGTTTTATTTAAAGTAACTTTTTTTTTCATTTTAAATATAATAATATTAACTGGTACGTACTAAGTGGTAAGTACTATAAATATATATATTCTAATACTCTTATAGGCAATACTTTTGCGATAAGTAGCCATTCATTTATATTAAAGGATAATCAAAAATAATTGTAATATTTTGTTAATCGCAAACTAGCCAAAGTTACAGTAAAAGTGTAAAAAACTATATGGTAGGCACTATAAAACATATTTCAGGTATTATTATAAAAAAAGTGTCAAATATATCCCTAGACTTATACTTTATTACTTATATTTAGGATAAACGGCATTATAACTAATTTCCTGAAATATTAATTTAATAACGGTTTGGATTTAAAGGTGTGGTATATTGAAAAATTATAGTCTATAGTTTCAGTATTTTCTACGGTTGAAAGATCTCGTTGCGTATATCAAATTTATCAAACAACGACCTACATATGCGTGTAGTATGTACGATGTAAATAAGCGCCAATGTGTCTGCCACTGAAGTTATTAATAAATAATCTTAGTACATACTCGTTGT
This sequence comes from Automeris io, assembly GCA_036320925.1. NCBI lineage: Eukaryota > Metazoa > Arthropoda > Insecta > Lepidoptera > Saturniidae > Automeris > Automeris io. Next base: position 7,572,735 of record JAUDJH010000019.1, on the reverse strand, counting down.
AAACTAGATTCATTTAGTTCGGTACTATGTTGTAACGTTAGCGTGAGAGAGTAGTGCGCTTTATTCTGTTGTACCATAATCAAATACCTGTATTTTTTATCCCACACTATTATAATATTTTCTCCTTTGTCATGAGTGCATTTGAAGAGTACAGGGGTAAATGAAAGAATGCAATTTTAACGCAAATTGGAATAAAATGGAATACAAAGTTTAAAAGTTCATATTTCAGTAACAACGTTTAGAATTGAATTTTTCTAATAAATTTAAATGTATTAAATTTCAACACGACTGTAAACATAACTATAACACTTGTTAAATTAAAAATATAATAGTCCAAAACGTACAAATGTTCTTGAAGTTCTTTTGCTTGAAATTGTATATAATCCCCTCCTAGTCATGAATAACTAAACTGTATTATTTGAGTCAAACGACCGTTGTTCATGCTGTTTGGGTGTTTTTTTTTTTATATTAACACGGCACAGCGTCCACACCTTACCTGATGCATGAGAGCATGGTGTAGTCCAAAAACGACGACTACCAAAAGAAAAAAAAAACTATTTGGTGTGTACAAAATTCCCAATAATGCCATGTAATGCATTATCTTAATTTTATCTATGCAAGTGAATCACTATGCAAAGACGCAATATAAACAAATCGACACTTAATAGAAATTCCTTTCCCCTGTAGTCTGCAATTAAAAACAAATTCTACATGTACAAACATAAAAACCGAAACGACTGTAGCCATACAAATATTATGGTTCCGTATGGGGATCAAACCCACAATCCGTAGAGCACAAATCAATCCCTTAACCACTGCGCCATCAGAGTTGTCAAAAATGTACATAGAAGATTTTCAGTCTACAAGTTTTACAAAATAAGCTACAATTATATGACACATAAACTATGGCCATGAATAAAATAATATTGTCGTAGGTATATCATAATCATGACAGTGTTATTTATAATTATTTTAATCTGTACTGCTCGTGTTTTTATTAACATTGATGGGTAAGTTGACCTACAAAACTGGACTTTTAGTACAATGTCGATTTTTTTGCAATCATGTAACAAGGTTAAACGTTTTATTGAGAATGCATCGCTACTGCGGGTGGAGTCAAATCAAAGTGACCTTGCATTTTGTCACAATAACGTCACATATCTGAACTATTTTGACACTATTCAAACAACAAATAATAAATGTTTTCTCAAAAAGCCACAATTAATTATCGTATATATAAATAATAGTTTAAGGTGCCTACCATTGGCAAGTTTTTATTTTTTATTTTAACTCTTTATTTTCTTGTAATTGTTTTATAATTGGAATATAAGTAATATTCGAATAACAAAACATAATTGTTTACCTTATTTTTAAGATAAAAAATCGAAACCAAAAGAAATGTTTAACCACAAAAATTAAATAAGAAAATTATAAAATTAGATTTATTTGTTGATTAATTGTAATTGCAATGATAATATATGATGGCGCAATGCGCCTTTTGGTATTACTAGATACAGTAGGCGCTGTATTAAAAAATATTCTAAGCTAGATTTTAGGGATTATAGCCTACGTGCTTTTTTCTTATAAAGTTCTAATAAGAATTATCTGAAACAAACTCCATGTTTCCTATTAAAAAAGTTACAAGTATAATAAGAGTTGTACATACCTGTCATCCTCTTTTGGGTTTTGTTGTTCTCCGGACTCGAAACTTTGGTGTCTTGAGATGGTGCACTTTGTTTTGGTGTCGTTATGGTTATGGGAGACCTTCTCAACGCAGCAGGGATTGTAGATGCCGGCACCAACTGCCACGCGAATCTCTGCGCTCCAGGCAAAGGTTTCTCATTCGCGAAATCAAATCCCCATCTCTGGCTGTCAAGTTCCAACTGCCTGGCCAATTCTCTCTCTACAATCCGTCTGTTCTCTTCTCTGTCCACGCAGCCGAACAAGTTTCTGCGAACACCTTCGAGTGTCGTTACTCCACGGACGCGGAGCGACCTAGTGTCCAACATCGTTGTTGTAGCTTGCAAGCCGGGCGCTCTCACACTTACAGCAGACATCTCAACTGAGTCCGAAACAGCGAAACACCGATTAGCATCCGCGACGCTGTCTTCACCTAGCACAAACAAGGTCAGCGTGAACGATAAAAGAAAAACTAAAATAAACTCGATAAGCGCAAGTATGTTTGCTCTATCGCGGAGTGTTACGGGATTTGTATTTTTATTTTAGTGAATGTAAACAAGTCGTAAATGACGCGGCAGAACACGCTTGTGACGTTGGACGACCGCACGGCCGAAATACATCAGCCGACTGGGGCGCGATGACGCGACGCGTGGCAACTTTCAGAACGCTGGTCGCGTCGTCAAGCAAGCGACGCAGGCGCTTCTCGTACGATTTTATATCTAGAATCACCTTTCTGTCACAAGATGGCGTTAGTTAGTATTTTATAAAACTAATTGTGACTGTGTAGTGAGAACATTATTTTTACCGCTCTCTGAGCAAAACTATGAGTGTTATTTTAGATAATATTTTTGATTATTCCATTACTACATCGAGGTATTTAATGTTTGCATAATCAAAACATGAATAATTTAATTTTATTATCTTTTAAAACAACGGGAAGGTATTTATTGATAAAAAAATCTATTGATAAGCATGGAAATAATACAATTTCTAGTGTAATATGATTATTGTAGAAATTATCAATAAGGTACTATGATAAATTATGGAAAAGGTAATTATAAAATTGGCAACACAAAAAGCTTGTTTACGAAGAGCGAAGACGTGTCTAGGTTACGTGGTCAGTATAATTTAATACCACTTATCAAAAACATAGCTGTCTTTGTCTTATGTATGCGAAATGATACTGTACAAGTAAGAACGAGAATGTATTAATAGCACAGAGCATCGCTGCCGCCATTTTGCCGAAACTCGATTGACTAGATTTTGTTCTGAATTCTTCCTACAATTTTTACAGTTATCGTATTATACTTTGACGTGGCAGTAATTATTTTTAATTAATTTATATCAATATATGATTGCGTAAAAATTTCAATTAATATTATCGAAATTATATGCAGTCACTAAATAATGATAATAAAATTGCGACATATTTTAGTCTTCACAATAGTCCTTGAATTGAAAGTACTGGGCTTAAAGAGATGACCTATATCAAACATAATAATATGAACAAACTCACCGCTATGTATTTATTTATTTTTCACGGAAAATTTTCAATTTGCGAACGGGGTTCATTCACTGCACAACGTCGTACTAATTTTCGAGATATGACAGTGACGCGATCGCCAGAGCGCGGGCTTGTTGCTGGTTGGTTTAAAATGGCGGCCATCTGTCCGATTGGCTGGAGGAATTTTAGGCGCCAAATTTCGGTTGGCTGAGACGACGGATGGCGGGAAATAAATGAGGCACTTTCCGGTGCGCATGAGTTTTGTTACGGAAAATTGTTTGCCGCCTTTCGTCTGTACGAATTAACGCTTAAAATTAAAAGAGCGATGATTTTCACCGCGTCGTGTCGTATATTATATTCTATTGTCTTTGTACAATATAGGACTGTAATTTGCTAGCAGTTTGCTTAATACTTTTTTTTTTAAGTTTTGTATATAGATTACATAAAATCATCTCTTCTCGAGAAATTGTAATAAATTCCGTATTCTTTTTAGATTTTATTAACATGAAAAGTAGTAATTTAAATCTTTATTTGTGAATACAAAAATCTGTACATTTTCTTTAGTGTGTTTTATATATACGAAGTAGGTATATAATAAATTAAATTGAACTAGTACGTAACATATTAAATGACCTCTATCCGCAATACAAAAATACTAATATTATTTTCTTTGTAAAATCCATTGTTTGAATATCATTAATATTTTAAGTCAAGTTCTTTTTGTTTGTTAATTTGTTCTTCATTATAAATTATTTCTAGCTAATGGAATTAATATTATCAACAGGATTTTTTTTAATTGTCTTTAAATGTATGTTATATTTATTCGTTTAATAATTTTTGCATATTATAGGAGCACATATTATGGATTTTATGTTAAATAGCAATCACTGCTAGTCCTCTTCTGGTTTCTATTTTTTTTAGCCTGGAGGAAAATCTGATATAGGACCATTACGACAGCAGTGAGGGCAGCGATCCCAGTGTGTCAGACTACTACTGACTAAAAGCCCCCGGGATGTCTCTCTAATTGCGCGCTTGAGGGAGCGCGTCGCCCAGATCCAGGCGTGAGCGGTGTGCGATGTGTTCCCGCACACCGCTCCAATGACAAATCAAGGAGATGAGGGGAGGGTGGCACTTTACACCACTCTCCCCGCCAAATGTGTTAGTTGTACGCGGGGGGGTGACGACTATTTAACCACCCCCTGCCATGTAGGCGGGGCCTGCAGAAGGCTAGACGTCGCCGGGTTCCGAGGAAGATGGCTCAGCCTTGCCCTTGGCACTCAGCAGGCGGGAGAAGGAACACCCCGGGGGTTTTAGTCGGTACAAGTCCGACACAACAGGGGGTGACCTTCATTGCCCCCTGAAGGTCCGTTAGGGCTTCCCACCGAGTTACAAAAAAAAGCCCCCCTAATCGCTCCACCCAGGCCTGGGAAACCAAATTCATCCAAACGCTCGGGGAGCAAACAGTTTTGTTGAGGCTACCTCTCCGAGAGGGGTGGAAGTAAAGAGCCCACCCCTCCAAAACCTCCCTCTCTTCCGGGCAGCAGACTCCCTCAAGTCTACTGCCCGTATCCATTTCAGGTGTTCCATGTAGGAGTAACAAGGTAGTGCACGATCTAATACCGAATTTTTTTTATATATATCTAACGGGATAGTTGGTAACATATTGACCTATTTATAACGGAAATCAGTGGCGTAAGTTTACGGTGCGCTCGAACTCACAAAAACTGTTTCCGTTCAGGGCAGATGTTGCGTAAATATTTAATGGCTTTCAAATACAGGATACCAAAAAAAATACTTTCTTTGCAGGTGCTTTAACATAAATAAATAAGCGGCACCGGGTACAAAAACTAAGGTCTATTTATAGGTTTTAGTAACTTTCTCAAGAATACTGTGGGTTTTCTTTTGCGGATATGTATTTATAATATATTTTCGCAGATATATAGATAGGCTTAATTCTAGATATGGTTATTATTTTTAATTGTTTTTGATTTTATTTCTTCTAGTAAGTAAAGTAAAGTAAAAATATAAACTAAGTTGTAAGAGAAGAACTGAGTAAGAACTATTAAATAAACTAAATAATATAGTATTTGTATTACCGTAATCCAGGAATATGTTCTTTACAAGGTGAAAGGACAATTAATATTTTAGAATTCCAGTTTGTTTTTGGTGAATTTAGCAAATAATTGCATGTACCGCGGGTACCAGACGAATGTACTTATATACATAAATTATAACAAACTAATCTGTTTATCACAATAGAGATTATCAGTACTGGGACTCGAACCCAGGACATTCTGCGACGCTGGTAGGGTCATTACAATTTAAAAACCGCTTTATTAGACTGCCAAACACATTCATACACTGTAGCTATGTAGCTATAAATGTTTATAGAGATAAAAAATTCCCAAGTGAACAAAAAACTTCAAGCGTATGAAGTCACGTTACTCACCTAGTCTTTTCATGAAGCAAGATTCCAAGATGGCCACCCTTCCAGTCGTTGATTGATGTGAAACACATTTGGGTCTAACATAGCCCGTGAGTCGACAAAAACTTAAGACATCCCACCTGGCAACCACAGATTGCTTATATTTCCGATTTTAAACCAATTTTACCATGTGGTATCGATTGAACTGCGGTACTAGTTCAAATGATTAAGAAATTAATCGTAAATTATTATGAAAGAAGGATAAAAAACTTGTATGTATATGCACTATAATGATGATGTCCTAGCCGGATTCGGCCACGGCGACTGTTTCTACGCCGATTAAGAAAAACAAGGCCCAGTTTTCGGAAACAATCAATTGCGCAGGAGATATTTAAGTGCATAACTGGACGCGCTGCCAGAAAAGCACTCTCTCGTCCGAGCTCCCTCAGGCCCGACGGAAAGGAGAACCAGTACGATCGGGACGGAGCAGGATGCAGGTTTGGTCAAGTTTTCCTTCTCTGAACACCTGGTTGAATTGCGGTGTTAAAGGGATACCTTAGTCGCCTTTTACGACACCTCAGCAAGAAGAAGAGGGGGGGGGGGTTTAGCCGTGGTGGCTGCCGCCAGAATAGAATGCACTATAATAATAATATATCGTCATGATGTATTTCTTTCGAGGTGAGCAGAGATTCGTAAGTAACTATATGTACTTTGCATGTATATATTGCGCTTAACGTGACGTGAATAACAACATAACCTTTTTTACTTAGATAAAATTCTTATTGGACCTTCCCGGCCACACACGGAGATAGCGCAAGCGGGGTGTATCGGATTTGTACCGACCAAAAAACCCCAAGACGATTACTTCTGAACGTTGACAAGGACTGTGGATCCTGTAATCAATGTTCCACCTTAGCCAGTTGCTGCATTGCATTGCCGTGCCTGCACTATCTCAGGAGAGGCAAGGACTCATGGAATGATAGAATCATTGCACTGTTTGATTATAAAAAATGGGCAATCTATTGTTTAAATCTATTGGTCACACTGATATGCGTCTATAGCACGCGTGAAATCCATTCCCGGAGAGCGCGTAGTGGGTCGACCGCTGACTGGCCAATCAATTCGTCCTGTCATATCCTTTCGTTGGAATTCTCTATTAGCATCATACGGTCACGTCAAATCTCCGTGTAATTATCTCGGGACTTGCTCAAAGTACATTCGGAAACGTAAGCTATTTATGAAATTTGTTATGTATTAAAAGATTTAAAATCTATTTGTGTTTTTTATGAGTGCGTATTTGTTGTTCTTGATGGGGTACATGGTCTTAGAGAGAAGTAGAACCATCAAAGTGTCTCACTTCGGCCCGTCGCGTTTCGGTTGGAGCTTGTGTAAGTTATTCTGGATTTGTGATGTATGAAATTTTGTTTTCTGACTTGCATAGCACGATAGGGATTAAAAGTCGCGTCTTGATGTCCCATATCCAATAAATAATTTGTTTTACAAAATGAAAATTCTTGAGGACCTCTATTACCTGATAAATAAAACTTTTTAACAAAATTTACTTGTTATTCATATACTGATTATTTAATTTTATAACAACATATTTAATGGTTTCATCTTACAAGAATAATAACTAATCAGAAAGAACAATCAATCAGATCTAATCAGAGAGTATTCATAAGAAATTAGCTCAAATTTAAAGTTTAACCCTTAGTGGCCTGATTTACGAAAGTGTTTTTTTTTTAATATTACTGTGTCTGCTTGAGTGTCTAGATGAATGGAAAAATAGCTAAAAAAAATCACAATATTTAGATTTACATATTTATTTAAAAAAAAAACAGGTGTCAATTTTGATACTTCAGGCATAAAAACTAATAGTAATGTGAACGTGAATTCGGTTTAAAAGATTGGTATCAAAATTGAAACTCTAAGTTATTAAGGGTTAAATAACAAAGTTATGTCAGAATATGGTCGGAGTAAGTACTTCAAAATGGATATATTACATATTCTTACACCGCCGTAGCAAAGAATATTTTATAATTGGGTTAATATTTCGTTAAAACATAAATAACTAATTGAGATAGATATTTTAACTTTCCCATTAATCGATTTCTTAGTAATTTTCAGTGTTATTAAATATTAATTTGAATTAAACTACGAGTTCTATAAAATAATAAAAACTTAGCGGAAAATATCTCAATAATGCCATTGTTTGAACTCTATACTCGTAATGATTCTAGTTGTAAAGCTATTGAAAATTACAGAAATAACTATTTTTTTCGTCATTTATGGGCTGGTAGAGGAAACAGTTGTGTCCGAGATTATTTAAATTATTTTTCCCTTTATCTATAGATCATTACGCAACTTTTGAGCGGTAAAGTGATTAAAAATTCCAAAGTACGGAAAATCAAAACTCCCTGTTGTGCATAGAGACCTAGAGACTCTGTCATGGTATATATATGGGTTGGCATAACAAGAACATCTGTCATTGGGTTTTCTTCGCTTTGTATTCACTTTCATATCTTTTTATATTGTCACGTACAAATGATTACAGCGCAACAGGAAGAAAGTACAAGCAGTTCAAGAACAGAGTAGAATACCAAGGAAAGAAAACCCATTGAGTGATGTCGTCGCTATACCGAAACATATATTCTACCTCAGAAGGTCTTTAGGTATATTAACTGATTCCGAAACGCGACAAGCCGAAAGGATGACCGCCATGACGATCCCTGTATCACTTTTGTCTTAGAGATTTTACCCTTAAATAACAATGTCTGACGTTACTTTCGCCTACTAAAATTAAATTATCGATCAGCTATTTGCACAGAGGTCATTCACCAAAATTGACATCGAACACGAGATATTCGATACGTTCAAACGGAGAATCGAAAGTTGTCGATAATGCATTACAAAACTCGTCGAATAACGTAACAATGAAATACCTATTATCAAATTACGGCTGTTGAACCCGCAAATGACCCAATTTTAACGGAAATGATGACTATGTTTATTCATAATCAATTTATCTCGTCCAATGTGATACATTTTTTCGACTGCGTGTTTGCTGGTTTTTTTTTATATCTGTGGTACGCAGTACGCCAGTGGAAAGATAGCCATAGTGTGCTCTCTTCCTGATGGATTTCGGAATCAACTTGTTAAATTCAGTTGCTCATAAACCTAGAGGCCTTCTGAAAGATATATGTGGGCCGACATGACGGTCGTGACTTTTAATGTATTCCCGTCTTTTGATAATCGCTGCCATTTTTGGACTACACTTACATTATACCTGGTACGGTTACGTCGTTCTGTCGAGCCAATATTAAAAAAAAAACCTTACGCTCTCTGAAGACTCATACATTTAAAGTGAAAGGATTTAATTCCTCTGTAAAATTTATTAACATCTGATAATGGAATCTGAAAGCTGCTCACTATTTTAAGCGTAGCGATTAGTGATGGAAATGCCCGGGAATTTTCCCAAAGTGCCCAGCACTTCCGCGAACATTTCGTAAATTCCCGGCAATATTCCCAAGCAAGTTTTGGGCACTTTGGGAAAATTCCCGGGCATTTTCATCACTAGTAGCCATCCAGCCATTTAATCAATCCAACCTATGCATGCATGAGAGTTATGTAGGCATCTAGTTTAAAAGTAACTCGCTTCGATTTTTCATGTATAGAGATCAGTCCATGTATATCTAATGAAATATGTCTGAGCCCTTTAGTTTATGTAAATGCTGGCCAGCAGAACGTCAATGTTAGTATTTTTGAACATTTTTCAGCAAACAGGGTGACGGCCCACCTTATGTTAAGTGGTTACCACCGGTTACGGACTATTGCAACACAAGAAGCGTAATTGTTTCTTATTCTAAGATTAAACTGTACTTACTACTAGAATCAATGTTGTGATTTAGCTGAGCCGATATAAAAAACTTAGAAATAATATAAAATATCTATGAAATATGTTTGCAAATATGTTTAAAATTGATGAATTAATTAATGTAATATGTTGATGACTGTACAAAAGGACTAGTGATGCGTTCACGCATAGATCAATTAGCCCGGAAAGGGGTCGAGGACTCGAATCACAGTGTATCACCAAAAAATGCTTTCGTCCCGCGCAAGTGTCCTTCCTGCCTGTGTGGGGTTGCCAGATAAATTTAAATTAACTTTAAAGATTTATTAATTACGTTTCTTACAAAATATTTACCAAGATATTCTGAATTCATGAACGATAACATTATCACATCACTCATATTACTTATTCAACCATAACAAAACAATTGTTTTATATCACAGTTGCTCATAACAAATGTATTAATATATTAGTTTTAGACACAAAAGTATGTAAACTATGCATTAGAGCTATAACAACATTACTGCACTGGAGTTAGGGATGTCGAAAATGAAAAAAAATATCGTTATATCGATATATCGATATTTATTAAAATATCAATATCGGCGTCGATATATCGAAGGAAAAATATCGTAATATCGATGTATCGTTTAAATCTCAGTACATACGAAAGTATTTTACCAGTATTCATTTTTATTAGACAAAATTACAAAAATATCTAGAACTAAAAGGCTATCTTCTAACTTTAAGACCTATTTAAGATATCAAACAAAATTAAATAAATAAATGGCGGCAAATAATTTACATGTAACAAATTCAGATGTCAATGCATGCAACGTAAAAAAACATAATACTCAACAGTCTTAGACAATATAGTTTTTTTTTTCTTTAGGTCCTATCTTCTACAGTTTCAGATTTCAGCGACTTCACTATCATAAAAATAAAAAAAATATCATTGTCGATACAATTTTCAATACTGGATTTTTTGTATCGATATATCGATATATCATTAAAAAATATATCGCCCAAAAATATCGATATATTGTATTGAAAATATCGATATATCGATGTATCGATATTTATTCGACAAGCCTAACTGGAGTGCGATAATGTGATATCTCGATTAAATTAAGTTTGTTCCTCACCACAAATTATTATGTAAGTAGGAGAAATATTCTTAATTTAACAGACTTATTCCCTTTTCTTTTAATATCAATAAAGATATTTTTAATACTAGATAGACTAACACTAGAAAGTGATCTGTAGAGAGTTGACGTATTGTGATAACCTGATTAACATTGGTTACATTGAGTAATACTTGTATCATGAAATGTTACACGATAGAACAAAATGAGCGTGAATGTGCTTACGAAATTATATAAAATTTGATGCTCCATTATAATCCTCACGTTTAGTACTGATAAACCTTCCACGTATTTCCTAATTCCATAATAATGTTATAAGTTATAACTAGATAATATTTTGTTAATATTGTTTTATTTAATCATATTTCTTGTAATTGTTATCTTCATATTAGGCACATTACTTAATTAATTGATTTGACTCTGGCAACACAAATCCTAGAGAATGCGGACACATCATTAAATTCGAATTTACTTTAAAAAATAAACGTAATTTGTTTATGGAACGCACTAAATGGTCTATGAGAGCTACAGATTACGTTAGAATCGGTGTGGTCGTTTAAAAGTTACATTTGTGCTTTTAAAAAATTTGGCTGTGTCCTTGTCTTGCTTTTGAAATTGTTACTTTTTGATTATCTCCTCTATTTGAGAAAACATATTTCAAGTAACAAGCCTAATATTTTTATTTTAATATACACCTGTTTTCTAGATTATAATTTTATATTACTTTAGAAACAATTACACACATTGACTAAGCTTAAAATAAAATTTTTAGAAACACGTCGAAATGTTTCACACTCAATCATATTGTTTAAAATTACTACTCAATTAATTACAGTTCAAAATTTCTTTTCGATATCCCCTTAATGCTGTTAATTTTTTCAGCTAAATCTTCAGAAACACAATTTTAGGCACCAATACTCCCATAGCGACAAAATTATACAATAGGTACCAGACACTCGATTTATTTAATAACAGCCCAAACAAATGTAAAACGTGTGTTCATAACTTGTCAAGTTTTTTTTTTACTCATTAATTGTTATTTTTAATCTATTATTATATTTAAATTAGATTTTTTAATTATTTTAGCACGCGGTGTTCATTTTATATACGAGTATAGTGCACTAGGTTATAAGTTCATTAAAATATTGTTTTTGTTTTTATTACTGCAACTGTTATAGTGGAAATAAATAAATAAGTTTGTGCTTGTATTATGAGTCCTAGACACATACTAGTACAGGCTTAAATGTATATACACAGCTATACTAGTGGCAACTAATCTGTTCAACTAGGAGAAAATTGTCGGTAACGAGACTCAAACCCAAAAAATAAGTTCATATAAGACAATTTAATATAAGTTTCTTATTCCTACATATTTAGAGATAATAAAATTTAATTATAATAATGTATTATTATTCCCTATAATTTTATTCCTAGGCTGTGTCATGAAAAGATTTACAAGGCATGAAATTCGTTTTTAAAGTATATTATTGTTTATCGTTTTTATGGACTTGTGTTCGTTGCAGGCAAACTAATCAATTGTACAATGTGACGGAGGTGAAACTTGTGACCTAAACTCGGGGAATTTAGTATTTTCCTCTAAAACAACGACATTGTTAATTATTTATCGCATTATGCCAATAACTTCTCCGATAAGAAATAATGAGTACGTATTTAAAATAATATTACTTTATTTTTTAATTTATTCTGATTCGCTAAAGTGACTACAACGGAGATGACGAAAAATACTGAACAGTCCAAAAATCTAGTACAACACCTGATGGGCAACATCTGAACATGGTTGCCGCCGATCATACCAACCTTCAAAATATCTATATTAATTTTTTTTAAACTGTTTCGACACAGTGACTGCACCATACCTGATGGTAAGCATGGTGCAGTCCAAAAAACGCCAACGACTATCGAAAGGTAAAAAAAAAACAATCGGTAGTCGCAGCGATATTATAATTGTTAATATTATAGTTATTTCATTCAAAACACACTTATAATAATTCTATGAATAACTATACTACAAGTCTAAACAAAGAGTATTAGATAAATTTATGTTCTAAGCTTTATTCGTGCTAAAAAGGTCTCGAAGAAGTTAATAATTTATAAACCGTAATATTCATTTATGATTAATAAAATAACTTTGTATATTTATTCAGCTTTCACAGTCTTGAACTAACACATATAATAATAATGTATCGTCATGCTATATCCCTTTTCAGGGTGAGCAGAGATACATTAGTAACTGTATCCCTTTGAATTCATATCAGATACCATGTGGGTTTCCTTCCGATATTTTCCTTCATCGGTGATCATGTGGTGCTTAAATACGTGGTCAATCTGGAAAATTTCAGAGGTATGTGCAGGGGTAGGAACCTACGACCATTAGTATTGCTACGCATGGATAACGGTCCCTTTTCCACTATGCCACTACAGCAACAGCCTCAAATTAAATCGTCGAAATATTGGAGGTCGGCAAAAAAATTAGATTCCGTTATTCTAATTAAAATTGTTTATTCTAATAAAACATGATGCAATAATTTTTGCATTTTAATCACTATTGTATTATGTTGCATTCTTCTTACGTTTTCTTAATAACTAGGTGTAGTTAATTAGTACTCTACGCGAGCAAAGTCGCTAATAAAGGTTAGTTTGGACTATATGCGGTGATCTTGATCGTTAACAATGAAACCGAAAGTTATTTGATACGTAGCGTCGCTCGTGGAATAGTAGGAATGAAGCAAATACATAAATTGCAAATAATCGTCTTTTGGGAAAGGTCATGGTTGTATAAACGTGTAATCAAATGAAATTGCTTTCCGTTTTTATCGCAGTTTTGATTTCAATTAAGATTATTTCATTATTTATATATTTATAGTGTTAAACCGCTTTATACATTTATTATGACAACGTCGGGAAAAGTCAAAATAAATACCATGATATTTTTTAATCTAAAATCTGAATTTGCGGTCATTTGGAACAATTTTAATTTATTATAAGTAGAGTCTACAAATTGAATTTATCAATGTTTATCAGAGAGAAAGTTCCGATCGCGGGAAAAGTCATAAAGCCTTTACAAGAGGATCACGGAGGGTCACAAAACATTAGTAATAAAAAACGAAGTTGCAAAAAATATTTAATCGATATATGAAACTATATATTAATTATTAATTAATTAATCTTTATTAATTATTAATTAATTAAACTTTATTAATTATTATTGTTATTTGGTATATTGCCGATTTGATGTTTTAAATATATATAATCAAATACAGGTTAGGAACAGAGAAAATAGGAGATCGCATACTTCGGCGTCGGGAGGTGACGGCCCCATCGCCCATCGGATTTGTCCGATGCAATCAGTCCGAGCCACTGGTCAAAGTCCGGGCCAGTGATTCGTCCCTATCCCCTATTTCCCACCTTTCCCTTTCCCGTTTGTCCCTTCTCGTTTCTCCTTCCTTCCCCAAGTTTGTTCCTTCCCACACCCACTCTATCTCTATTCCCCCCTTCTTCTACTTTTATCTTTTTCTTCATCTCCTTCCCTTTATCCCTTTCCCCTTTTTACTTCAGTTTCAATTCCGGGAGATGCCTGAAAATTGAGGAATGCTAAAATAATCATGGAGTCACAGCGTCAAAAAGAACTACCCCAGGAGGGTACCGGCCGCTCTGCGGCCGGAGAATCCCTTCACCTGTCCTCGGACCGGTGCAGCCCCACGTTTTCTGGGGGGGGCAAACCTGTGCTCCGCAGTGGCGGCTCTTCCCCCGTCACTGCTCCGACGACCCATGCAAGCCCACGGATAACCGATCTTGCGCCACAGAAGGAGCTGGATTCGGACGATTCCATGTCCAGTCACAGGTCACTAGACTCCGGCTCGCTGGAGCGGAAACGGTCGTATCGATTGGTCTGCTCCGACAGCGAGTCGGACGTAGACGTTCCGGCGAAAATTGTCGCGAACCCCAAAAGGGGCAGAGGAAGGCCTCCCACAACCGGCCAATATGTCGGCTTATGGGAAGCCAAGAAAAAAGTGATTGCTGCTCAGAAGGAGGAAGAGAAGCGGCTTGCAGAGGCTGACCTTCTGGGCACTGCCCGGAGCGCTCGTCCTCGCCTCACGATGCGTCTCGACGCAGTTGGGGTCGAGGCGACGTCCATATACGCCCAGAAAGAAATCGTGGACAAGGGCTTCGAAGTACTTTCGGAGTCCATCGCTAAGTCCTCTAATCTAAAGGGGACGGTGGTGAGAGACATCAAGGCTGCTATGGCGGCTATAAAGGAAGCGATAGAGGTCATCGTCTCGACCACCGCAACCGAAGAGACCCGGAAATTACACCGGGAGAATCTCCGGTTGCGTGAGGTCGTGCGTGATCTCCAGGAGGACGTGGCCGTTATGCGCTCCGAAATCCGCCAGGCGAATCGTCGTGGTACCACGCAACCATCTGCGTTGGGAGACCTCGACTCTCAGGAAGCCACCCCCACCTCCGGAACTAGCGTTCTTGAACGCGCTGTCGCGGATTTGGTAGGGGAGGTGCGCGGTATGAACGCGCGACTGGAAGCAACAGAGAGGCGTCTACTCCGCCCACCGTTGCAAATGGATAAGCCGACCTATGCAGCAAAAACGGTCGGTCGAAAGGCTAATCAGCCCAAACCGACCGCACATGTTGCCAGGGTCGCTCATGGTGATGACAACGAGGTGCCGGGAAGCAACTCAACCCCTATTCTACCTAAGCCCTCTAAGGGTAAGGCCAAGGGGAAGAGAAGCGCCCCGGTGCCCGTGCCGGATGAGATTACAGATCTTGTGGCTCCGCGTCCACCTCCAACATCATCCAAGCCCACCGATCTTCATGGTGACTTCACAGAGGTGGGAAAAAACGGAAAGCTCAAAAAGAAGAAGGAGGGTAGCCCTAAGGAGACTCCCCATAAAAAGAAGAGCAAGCAGAAGACGAAGGCTCCGAGGATACCCCGGCCACCCAAAATGGCGGTGATATCCCTCAAGCTAACGCCGGACGCTGTGAAGAGGGGCGTCTCTTTAGAGACGACTCTCCAAGAGATGAAAAGCAGGGTTTCGGCGGTGCTGCAAACG
This sequence comes from Automeris io, assembly GCA_036320925.1. Lineage (NCBI taxonomy): Eukaryota > Metazoa > Arthropoda > Insecta > Lepidoptera > Saturniidae > Automeris > Automeris io. Next base: position 7,557,047 of record JAUDJH010000019.1, on the reverse strand, counting down.
CAGAACATCACGGACCTTCGTATAAGGGGTACTCTCACCGGTTCCAGGATTCTTTTAGTTCCTGGCGAATCGGAAGAGGCTGAGAGGAAGGCGGGAGTCCTCTGCAGCGAGCTCAAGCGCATCTTCCCTGAGGAAGATGTGAAGGTTTCACGCCCCGTCAAATACGTGAACCTGAGGATTTCCGGCCTCGATGACTGCACCACCAGGGCAGATGTTAGAGGTGTCGTGATGTTCGAGGGCGGGTGCGACCTCGACCAAGTTCGCGCAAGCGAGCTAAGGCGCACTACGTTCGACCTCGGCGTGATGTGGGTGTCTTGCCCAGCCACAGCAGCGCAAAGGTTTATGGAGAAGCAGCCCGTGATCTGCTGGGTCAAGCCCCAGATCCGATTGCTGCCACCGACCGTACTCCGGTGTTTCCGCTGCATGGAACCCGGGCACGTGTCGGTAAAGTGCAAAGCAAAGGTCGACCGTAGTGCGCTTTGCTTTAGGTGTGCGCAGCCAGGTCATCGTGCCCAGGGCTGCACGGCCAGCGTCCGATGCGCAGTCTGCGCAGACGCCGGGAGACCGGCGGGGCACAAGCTCGGCAGCGAGAACTGCGCTGTCGCGACAAGGCCGTTGAAGGAGCCGAGAGGCAGTAAGAAAAAGGCCCCCGATGACGCTGCTAAGTCGGTGGAGCCCATGCAGGAGGAGTCCCGGGCTGAACATCTGCCCACGGGGCAAACTCGCGGAGCGTCAGGTAGTGCGCCTGAGGGGGCCGTTACCTGACTCAAATGCTCCAGTGGTGTTGCGCGTGCATCCGCACGCCACTTGGCGATGGGGGGTGGTGTCACTCTTCTCTCACCCCCCTACCAGTGAGATGAAGCCTTTTCGGCAGATCACGCGCCGGACCGCGGTGAGACCAAAGTCACATTCCCGTAGTCCGGCGCACCCTGTGCTTGGCGATGTGCCCCAGTGGTTTTAGTCGGTGAGAGTCCGACACACCGGGGGGTGGCCCTCACCGTCCCCTGACGGTCCATAACGGATTTCCACTGGGATATCAAAAAAAAAAAAAAAAAAAGGAGATCGCATACTTATATATTATAAATAAATCTACTTTTTTAAGAGCGTCGCGCTATCAAATAGATCTGAAAAAGACTGGAATAGATATTTTGCTAAATACCCTTATCAACTTTTGAAAAGTCAACAGTAAATTGTGTGACTATTTTTTAAGTAAAAATTCTCCCAAAATATTAAAGTTTGTATCAAAGGACCTCAGAATTTTTGTAATATAACTACAAACTGTAGTCAATTCCCAAATAAAAAAAAAGGCGAAGTAGAATAATGTATAATCAATGTTTCTTGCTGAAAAACGAAAAAAGCGAAAAAGAAACAAAAGTTACCAATTCAATATATTTTTATCATGATATAATATTACTATATTATAATATATTTAGGATGGATAGCTTTGAATAATCTCTTTAACTTTAATTGCATATATGATCTATATTCTTTATTTTTTTAAAGATTTCAAACCAACATTCTTAAGATTTTAACAATAATTCAGTGAAATAATGTAATATCAATGAGGTTAGTCGTGAGTACCCTTTAGTTAAAATTGCTCCACTATAAGCAATTTCCAATTTAAATAAACCACTTCAATACTGGAGGGTAGATACAAAACATTGGCCATTTTTAAATCACGTTACATTTAGGCAGTGATGTGGATGGTGGTCATTCTGCGTGTCGAAGGTTGACAGGTGCCAATCCTGTACGTGCCTCAGTTGATACGCTGCATCGATTCACACTGGTTGATATTTTTTCGACCCAGAATTCTCATAACATAATTAAAATCAAGAGGTCACAACACGACATCTCAGTATAGATCTATGAAATTTCATTGTATTATATTTAAAATCATGTACTTGGATTCACTTTTAGCGCTTGTATGTAGTTTCCTTATATTTCCTAATACCATCAATATTATCTTCTTTTTTTTATATTGTTTTAACATTTTTTATTATTAAAGGCTGATATTTTAAAATGTATTTGTTGGTATAAAAAAAGCCTTATTACTTAAATACAGTTTAATGCTAAATAGCGTTTTCAACTTAGATTCCAATAGTTATCACTTGCGCTATATAATCAAGCAGTATTTTCTTTTTGGTTTTTTCCCTTAGTGATTAATGTTAAAAATAATAATAATCAATATTACAAATACGAGTATTGTATCTGCGTTTGTGTGTATGACCGAAGAAAGTGTATACCTAAAGGAAATATGACACCAAAATATAGGCATTCTGCTTACTTTAGAAGTCAGTGAACTATTGACATGTTGTAAATGCACAAATGAAACAATAAAGTGTATTATTATTAGTTTTACTAAAACGAAAGTTTATATTTTTAACCCTCTACGAAAAAAGTAGAATGTTATAAGTTTTACGTGTGTATCGGAGGCATTGTGGATCTGTGTATTGTCTACATGTGGCATCATAGTTTCTAAAAAACGAACCCATTTTGAATTACTGTTTCTTTGTTTGAAAGCTGACTTAATCGATAGTGATAGGGAGTTATTGGAAGCACACCCCGGGGGTTATTAGTCATTAGGAATCTTACACACCGAGATCGCTGCCCTCACAGTGACCTTGATAGTCCAATGCAGGATTATCCACCGAGTCATCAAAAAAAAGGGAGGAGGCTTATACTCAGCAGTGCATGCAAATGACATGCGAGGTGGTAGGGCATCGGTGCCCGTCTGGATCGCGACCACAGTGCATGAGTGTAAAGCCCGTCATAGTGACCAGTTTCGGCTTGTCGCGTTTCGGGATCCGCTTGTGTATATCCAGTAGCTCATATACCTGGAGACCTTCAGTCGTGGTATATGTGGGCCGACATGACGATGTAGACTATCAACGGATTTTCATCCTTTGATAGTCGCTTTCGTTTTTGGACTACACTGTACTTATCATCAGGTACTCTGTAGTCACTATGTCGAGCCAGTGTATAAAAAAAAATGAGCATGATATCAAAAAGATGATCAGAATTGTAAAAAAATTTCGCCACCGTGCTTAGACTTTCGAGGCCAACGAATCAGTTCACGCGTCACAGACTCCTGCGCTGTGATTGCGGGAGGATGCCGCCTATTACAGGACCCTCCACCACACACCCCATTCCATTCCATCCTTATTTTAATATTTCATTCAATGAATGTTTCCTTATACAATGCTGGCTATAATTCTAATAAAATTATCAATGTACGACATCTCAGGATTCCGAAGCACAGATGACGAAAGCTTTTGACGGAATACGCAATTTTCTTGATAGTTTCCTATTTGAAATTATATATATTAGAGCATAATTTATCTCCGTGATGATAGTTAATTAAATAATGGTATAATAAAAACACTTATCAGGACATCAATAGCATTACAAATTAAAATGAGCAACTAACTAACCCCGTATTTGTACAAGTACCCACAATTATCAGTATACAGTTATTATAAAAAAAAGTTCTAAAAAAGGCATAATATTATTTATGGACTTCCACGAGGAGAGACGCGGACTTAGCTGTTACCTAGTATAATCAAACGATTCCACTAAATTCAAAAATTTCATAGTATAACTGTAATATCGCGTGTCTTTCCATGTTTCCAACAAAATGTTCTTATTTACGGTTCTAAAGGTTCCGTGAACAATTGGAAAGTGTAAAATCGATTTCGTTTAAAGCTATTAATCTCATTTCTGTAATACCCGATTTATTGGTATGAGCACGATTTTGTAGTTTGTTAAAGGACGTTCTCTTTACAATCAGTCGTTGAGCGTCACTGATTGCTTAGATTATAGACGTAGTTTATTGTTTAATATCCCACGCATATTTATCAAGGGATAGGGAAATAGTTCTGGGGCCTTTTACTATCTTAATAATTTAAAACAAAATCGAAATTAGTTTTCAATTCTGTTTAATTACAACAATTATAATAGGACTAGCTGATCCGGCAAACGTTGTTTTGTTATATAAGGTTCTGTAATATTTTCTAAGATGTTCATTGAAATTAAGTGATGTCAAAGACAATTTTGTTCACAATTAAATACTCTTAATCAACAACACATTCATTTGGATAAAGATTAACATTATTACGTTGATAAAACTCTTAACAAATAATGCATTAATTTCGACGAAATTTGTTTACCATAAAAACGGTTCTAGTGACTTAATCTTAAAAGATAGACATATACTGTCGCGGACATTTTTTTTAGATCATTTCAAGAGAAATAATTCATTTTTACATATATTTTTGGTATCTTGAACCGATTTTGCAGCGCACGCAATGGAAGCCCTCATGGATGAATAATTTTTCCCGTTTTTTTCACATTTTCCATTATTGCTTCGCTCCTAATAATTGCATCATGATGTTATATAGCCTAAAGACTTCCTCGATAAATGGTCTATTCAACTCAAAAATATTTTTTTAATTCGAACCAGTAGTTCCTGAGATTAGCGCGTTCAAACAAACAAACAAACAAACAAACAAACAAACTCTTCAGCTTTATAATATTAGTATAGATGAACGATACCCTTGTCGTATTTACTTTTCTTGGCGGTCGTAATAAGTATTTGGACTGCATTAAGTTTATCACAAAAGCCTAAAATAATTATTTTTTATTTCCAAGAATTAGTTGCTCTTGCTATCTTTAAGTTCATAGTTACTTCTGGTTGGTACTAGCAAGCAGTGATTGACCACAGAACATGGAAACAAATCTCGTCATATTGATCCTTTAGGCTTGTCACTTTCGGCATTGGTTCGCATAGGTCCAAGTATTATATACCTAAATGCTTTCATTTCCTTTTTTATATTCTATTTGGGAATATCCTCACAGGAGTTGTATTGGCTAAAAATTTGAGGACTGTGATTCCTGTAATCAATTCTCTATAGCCCTTACACCGCCCTCTCCAGGCACTACCTGGAGAGATGACGCTATCTTCTTTGATACTATATGTATTTATTATATATATATATATATATTTAGGCTAACATGATCACGGTACTTCTCAATGGATTCTCTTGAGGATTGCCGTCGTCTTTGGACTGTGTTGAACTTACGTCACTATATAAAATTAAAAACATATCGAGGGGTGAAAGGCTATTTGATTTAAGCGACATTTTTTGGTGATATAGTAATATATATTATATGATATATATACTATATATATATATTATACGTTTTTTATATGGAATCAATAAAAAACTCTGATTTCGAAAATAGATATATCTATACTATATCAGCAAAAATGTCGCTTAAACTAAATAGCCTTTCACCCCTCGATATGTTTATCATAATGTAGACTGTGAGATTGTTGTGTTGCTACAAAGGATGCAGCTTCCCTAGAGTCTTCTGATATAGATAAGATCCATTTATTTTCGGGTTCACTTTACGTTCATATAACGGTTCGTTTATGCAACGCAGTAACGCATGCCGGTCTCATTATCACGTTTGTTATGCAAGAGTTACCGAGCATGATAATGGTGCTATATGTCAAAGACCGATAAAAACTATACTTCCTTAAATTTTAATTACGCAGTTTTTCATTACGTTTATAGATGGGTTCATTTAAACACAGGGTTGATTCCGACTAATTACATTATTAATTTTAATAAGACTTAAGTTAATTTTATAAAAGAATCTTTACACTTTACCACATTAGAGCCGCATATTTTCGTGTTCTGTATCCCTCTTTCTCCCCTCGTGCCGTTTCGTTCAATATTTCTTGGGATTAGCTCTCCTAATCATATTTTTCCAGAGCATAGGTGTTATTTCGAGTGATATGCCTTATTGATCCCCATCAAATTCAGTTCGGTATTTTCTGGGCGAGCGCGCTTCATCGTCGGCCTCTTCATCACTTTCCAGCAGGTGAGATTGACGTCAAGCGCAAGCCTATCAGTAATTAAAAAAATGCAGACGCCATCACATCGTCGTATTGTTTTTTACATTACGACGTTATAGTTAGTTACTAGAACCGCCTCTCGCCGCTAGCAGAAGGCTTTAACTATATTTAAAAAGTAGTAAGGGATGCTCTCGCTTTGCTGTGAATAAAATTAAATGTAAATCATGTGGTCATCAAACAAAAATTATAAATTGACCGATATTGATCTATACGTACCGTGATGAAATCAAAAAGCTCTTGTGATTGACCGTTTGAGAATCTCTACTAAAGACTTTTGGCCCTTGTGCTACATTATCATTGATATGATATAATATTACTTTGTCTTGCTCCTCTGTTCATTTTTCATCTACTTCCCATTGAGAATATAATGTAATAGGAGCTAAAAATAAAATATCGTTGTGCAAGCGTTACATAAGGAAGACCATTGCCCATTTGTTTTTTATTCAAATCTGACACAAAGAGGTAATGTCACAGTTGAATGAATGCAGCGAGGAGGGTCGTATTGTGTAGTTAAACAAGTGCAAGTTTTCAACTGAAGTAAGGGGGTCACACGACTTAAGACGTATGCTTAGGAAATGTATGGAGTTGTTGAACTTAATTAAAATACAGTGTACACTCTATATAACGACCCTCAAGGGACTGTGCATATTTTGGCGTTATAGAGAGTGGTCGTTAAATGGAGAGAAGAAAAATCTGTATTAGAAAAAAAGTTTATTTCAGACTAGTGTTAGTAAAAAACAATTCTTATTTGATTACTATTGAGTATAGTCTGCTATTTTTGTCTGACGTTTTTTGCTGCACCAGTAATTTTGTTGTATTGCAGTGTAAATATAGCAATCCCAATTTCTAAACAAAAGAATGGATTTCTTATAAAGTTCGCTATGTGTAATGCCGACAGTCGAGTTTATTACGGGCTAGGATAATAAAGCGACAAAAGAACGTACACAGCTGCGCAGTTTTTACTAATTTTGGCAACTTCAAAAGTAATTTATATTATTAAATTTCTGTCGTTATATAGAGTGGGTGTAACGCTATATAGAGTGTATCATTGTATGGGAAACAAGCTAAACCAACCAAAACCGAGTGGTATCGACGCTTTAGGGAGTTTGACGTTAAATCGAGTGACGTTATATGGAGTTTACACTGTATTTATAAAAATAGCGTTATGAGGAAATCCGCATGGCTTATAAAAGAAATGTCAAGTGCAAATGCCCTGAGAACTGCGATCAGCTGCGCTACCGGTCATGACGGTCACGACATATAAGTGCAAAGTGGATGCAACCACTAATGTATCTCTGCTCACCCCGAAAGATATGTTGCGTGATGGTATATTGCTATTATTATTATTAAAATTTATTGAGAAGGATGCGTAAAGGAGGTTTTAGCTAAAAGTAAAAAGTAATGTGTACTTATTGAGAAGAATAGTATGCAAGAGTAGGTAGGTTGTGAATGTAAAAGATTGGTGAACATTACGTTTAATTTTTTATCATTTGACGTTATATATCTTCATATTAGGTGAAATAAATAATATAATATGTATGTATAAAATAGATAAAGTAATTAAATATGCACCTATATAAACATTTAACTCTAATTAAAACAATATCGACTCTATGATATTTTTTGTTCGATATGATTTAGAATTCCTCCTCACAAAATTTAGAGCTTAGAAACTCGAAGAAAAGATTGGAGGATATGGACAAAGGGACCCTCACACGTGTGTCCACACGTGGGCTTAGAGGTTATTGCCCCGTCTTTCCCAAAAACAATATGGATTCATTAGGACGGTTCATTTGATGATTTCTATAGATGCGTTCAGATTAATGATTTCGTGTTTTGTTTCTATGCAGCTGCAGTAACCGGAAATATGGTCAATAAATGATTATAATCATTATCAGGCGGTACTCCACTAACCGACTTATTATAAAAGTATTATTATATCTTCGTCCACCTGGCGCGGTCTAAGACATGACGATGCTCTTATGCTTTCTGTGGCTTCAGGATCAAATTTTAGTTCACTTCATCGTTTTAAAAAAAATCATTAAGAAGCGGTGATGATTTGGACTTGAAGAAATTATCTATTAATGTCTTGATCTGTTATTCCCCCCAGCATCCATCACAGAGTCTTCGGCGTGGCTTAGCGATCATCGATAGCGATATGTTTTGCATTTGTCTACCAGCTTTATCGGTGATCAAATGTTCCTTTATTAAGATCCTCAGAGGATTGAAGATTCGAAAACGACTCCTTTTTGTTATTTCTCGGAGAAAAATGCGCGAATTAACTTACTTTTAATTATGACACGACATTTTGATCCTGGTTACACAGGTTATGGTCACGAGCAAACTGACGCGCTGCGGAGTTTTCGTCGGGGCGGAAAGTACCTTCCTCTACCCTCATTTGTTCTTGATAATTTTAATAGTCACGGCACACGGTATTCACAATATCAGCATGTTTTAACATTACACTAATTGGAGAATATTTCTAAAGTTTAAATCAAATAAGATTGAATAAATTGTGAGAGTATAATAAAATCAAAACTTGGAAGCGCCAGAAATCCTAATTACTAAATAGGGACAGGTGAACCGGCATCTGTTCGTTTAAAGCACAATAAAATCAGTCATTTTTAATATCTGTAGTTTTATTTATTTTCTTTCTAATAATTAGTATAATTATGTCCTCATCTTCAGCTTGTTTTTTACTACCACTTGGTAGTGTCATTGATATTACTATGATGATACAACCTTTTTTATTTTTTATTTATTAGTTCTAAATTACAAAGGAGAATAAATCACAATTTAAAGATTGCGAAGCTATGTTTTAGGTTTCTAGGCTAGGCATAGACTAATTAATTAATAAAATTAATATGAGTATCTTAAATTTATCATAAAACGTTTTTTTAATATACTCATGATGATCTAGTTTCCAATAATGTTGTTATATTTTAGCGAAAGATTTTATTAATCTCTAAGATCAGTGAGTAAGCCAGTCGTGTTTCTTGTTTTAATTTACCTTCTTATGGTTCGATATTTCGAAAGAAATAAGGAATCCTTGTAGTATCACTTCATTGTCTATTTGTCTGCCTCTTTACTTAGAAAGCGTGAAAGTACCAAGCTCAAATTAATATCAATACTCAGGTCATTAGTTTACACTACCTCTAAAAAAATCAAATGTCTTAGTCAACGCAATCCAAATAAATATGCCGTTGATTTTCTTAAGATAATCAAAGTCTATAGTGTACTCTGTTGAACCAGAATTACGAACTTGACATAAAGCAATGTTTATGTTGCTTTTTTTGATAAACTTCCTTAACTGAGTTCTCTAGAGTGAAGATCACGTCTCAAAAAGTGCAGTGTATTTGCAATTGGTGCCGTGGTGGTCAAGTGAATTAGCGACATAACGTGATACTCAGTAATAAGATCTAGAACACTCTTTAAGATATTTAAAAAACACAGAATTCCACCTATTGAAGTATTATAATATATAAAACTGACAAACCTGCGTAGAACTATTTTGAGCAACGACTGCCAGAATTAGTATCCCATTTAATACATTCCCTTAAATACGTAACAAAACATCCTTATTCGGTAGTCAAAGGCTGCCTAAAATGGTCCATTTAGTAAAAAGAAATGTCTGCCCACGTTGAACTAAGCAAGAATTCTCTCACGATGATCTATTTGGTGCACGTCTCGTGGAGCGGCTCTTCTGATGTTCAGAAAGGGATATCGGCCTGGGCCAACGCCCTGGAGAACCTTTATAATACCAAATAGAGACATTTTAGTTATCTGCAATTAAAACAATCAGATATCCGAAATAATTTAATATTTCTTTTTTTTTTTTAGTTGGTACAATGATTGTATGATTAGTTCGTGTCAAGGGTATATGGAGTACAAAATCGTCATGATTAGACGTTTTGGACTATCTCGTTTCGGGATCTGCTTACATATTTAAGATGTTCATAGACCTAGCTTTCTGCTATAGTGTAGGTGAAACGGCGAGATAAAGGCGATTGCCAATTAATTTTCATCATCAGTCGCTGTCAGCTATGGACTACATTGTATTTACCTTCAGACGCGATTTAGCCATTTTATGACACCAGTATAAAAACTGTGCTTATAATAGTAAGTATAAAATAACAATGAATTAAATAATTTCGGATATTTACTCTAGAAAATTCTGAAAAGAATCCTTATTACATTTGCTTAGCTCTTAGTTATAGTAATTAAAATTTTCCATATTGGAAATATTAAATACTAGCTGATCCGCTAATCTTCGTACCGCCGCGAATGCCGTTATTTACAATGAATAATAACTATTAACACTAATCAATGCATATAAAAATTATTTTAAAGCTACTAAATATACCGCCGAACAGAAAAATTCAATAACAACTCTCGCATGAGTTGCGTTCCATTTTACTCAACACATTTTTTCCAATAACTGATTGATGTGTTTATTAAACTGCCATAACTTGTTTATTTATAATCCGATTGAAATAAAATGAACACTATTTGTTAAAGGCAGCTTTCTAAAATACATTAGTGAAAACCGCATTTAAAATGGTTATGTCGATTCTGAGATTAGAGGGCACAAACGCGTACAGATCGATTACCAATTCTCATACATTTTTACTAACCTACATCGCGCAAGTGAAGTTTTTCAGGTCATTCGCATATATACACGAAGTTGCAAATTATAGTATCTTAAGTCAGGTTGAGCTGAAAATGCCTCTCCCGGCAATCAGTAGTTAGTACGCTTCAAAAAAAAAAAATCATAGTATCTACGAAACATCGAAAAGGGGGCTGCGGAACAGATTTATTATATGTATTGAATTAATCTACATATAACTCGTACGCTTCAAAAAAAAATCATAGTATCTACGAAACATCGAAAAGGGGGCTGCGGAACAGATTTATTATATGTATTGAATTAATCTACATATAACTCAGGTGATTCCGAATATCCAAAAAGTTTTATATATATCTATTACCGAAACTAGCATGTTCTGTTTTGAATATTCGTATTCGAGAACCCACGTGCGGGTCAGCTCTATTCCTAAATGAAGTAATGAACTTTGTAGTATTCATCCTTTGTATGAACAAAAACATCTTTTGTCCCTAATGTTCATTACATGCCAACCTGCTAGACCTTTCATCTTATGTTGAACAATTAATTACAAAGTTAATCTTTAACACAAGCTATTATATATGTAAAATACTTGTCTTGACTGACATATAATCATAGAGCGAAAAGTACTGAAGTCAGAAATAAAATATTTACGATGGGCTCTTTTATAACAAAGGTACCACCCCACTAAGGGTAGATTTTTCGATATTCCACCCCTAAGAGAGTAAAGTTAGTTTACGTGTCCATCCATTATGTTTCTACCCGGGTATGGCTGAGTTACTATAGCTAGTAATTTTACAAATCTACTTTATTATAAAAATATTTTTAAACTTTTTTATAACACAAACATTGTACTTTGGTAAATAGTGTTTACATTTGTATTTAACGTATACAAAACTTTAACTTTTATTAACACTTCGAAAATTATTATTATTAAATAAATGCAATTATTCGTATATCTATGTATTAAAGGTCACTATACGCACACCAAAACGGATAGATCGTGAGCCTATATTATTATTTATTACATTAGATTTCAAATCAAAATATCTTAAGCAAACTCTACGGCTGAGATTTATATACGCAGCTCTAGCTTTGCTTACGACTTACTCAAATATAAGAAATTTAAAAAATACTACTTATGAAGATAATATTATATAAAAATTTAACTCTTTTTACTTGGCTCTTCGAATACTTAAGGTAAATTTAAGTTCCTAATATATAATGTAATCAGTTTTTTTGTCAAAACGAACATATTTTCTGAGCAAAGTGAAAACATAGTTAACATAGCGTCAATTCATCTCAACCTAAGTTCATTGAAGTAATATTTACCTAATGAATCGTTAATTAAGTTATGTTCTTTATAGTTTATGCGTTACTTGATATAAATAAAAATATAATGTTATCACAACAGTCATGACCTCTCCGATGCGGGGTCAATGCACTCTTATCGTATGCAACACGGTTGGTATACTTCTCTGCTAAAATGTAAATAAATCGGTGCTCTAAAACTCCCGTCATCCTTGGACTCTGGTCTATTGACCATCACTGCTGTTTTGAACTACATTTTACTGTCCATCCATGCGGTGTTGACACTTTCTTTAGCTAGTATAAAAATAGCATTGATCTTGAGCAGGGGTGAGACCTTGTAGCGTTGATCTCGAGAAATATTTGCCGAAATTGATCGACTCACAATTTTTGTTTAACGATTACATGATTCACATTTATGTTGACTTTACAATTAATCCGCAAATAACCTGTTAAAATTATTTATTTATTTATTATATAAAAATATTAAAACTCTAACAATTTTTTTTTTATATAAGAATATACTTCTACTAAGGGCGAAAGGCAGCTCTACAATAAATAATTACGTAGTCTCCTGGGGTTTTTAGTCGGTACCAATTCGACAATTCAAGACTCCTTGCGGCAGAGATGTGCCCGTGAAGATGTTCCCTAAGTAAAAAAGACTTGTTTAATGCTATCTTGATAAAGTTACTACACCGTACCTGTTGGAAAGCAAACCAAGAACGGCAGTGACTATCAAAGAACGGACTTCCAATGACAATCACCGTCTTCATGTCCGCCCGCATACATCTTGACGAAAAGTCTCTATCTTTGATCAAAATTGAACGTACCAAAGCTGATCCCGACAAGACAGACTGAAACAGCTCTCTGTGACGGTCTTTGCACTTGTGTTTTGTGATCATAACCCAGTTTAATCAATAACCCTACCACCTTAAAACAAGCCCAAACTCTCGAGATACAAGAATATAAAATATTTACAGCCAGGACTTTTTTGTCTGTATATCTGACCGTACGTGTAGTCCCCTAACCTATATACGCACATCATGCGACGTAATTATATGTACGAGGCAAAATACTGATATAAAAACGCACCAGGACTGCATTCTCAGACGAGGCATTGTTGTCGCTCACCAAGCATGACGGACAGACAGCAAGGAGAAAGGGATTTGAACTGATTTTTTATTTCCAAGGATAGTGCGTGGCACTTTATGTTTTTATAGCAAACAGGGGGAATCTTAGATGATTTTACCAGCAAATGACTGTCAACTTTGGAAAGTGCAAAAGTTAAAAACGGAATAGTAATTGAACATTTTGTTTTGGAGGATATGGTTCACGTCTGAAGCCAAAGAAGAAGAAAATCATTACTGAAATTAAATATAACTTTATTTATATCCGCCCCTAGTGCTGATAGTACGATGGTACGTCTGTCAGAACAAGTATATTAATGTACAACATGTTTCAATAATTTGCATCATTTTCAAGATACAAATTACTAAGTATTAGGCCTAGATACCTGACCTATTTTTGAACCTAATAGATTACTTAGCGAACATCGTAAGACTCCCACATCTAAAAGTATTTGGTTTCTTATATGAATATCATGTCGAGAAAATGTAGTAGCTGAATGTTCAACTTAGTTCCGTCACAGTTGAATAGAACACGATAGTTGGAGCTCTGTACGACATACGATCTGAGGGGTCATCTATCAGACCGCATGTAATCAATATCTAATGCAAATGAGTGAACGCAAGTCGTGTCTGCATCTAGGACGCATGCGGTATTAATTTAAATCGTATGATCTGCCTACATGTCTAGTATGATAGTGTAAATACACAAAACCTGTCTATTGTAGTTTTTTTTTATTGAGCTTACTGCACATTAAAATTGCCTTTATAATTGCGTCCCTGTGTCAACCATTTCTAAAGTGTCAGATCTTTTTAGCGGTAACGCAATAAGTCGTAATAATAAGTTTTGGGAGTGGAAGCTGCTCGCGTCCGGAGGCTTTACCCTAGTTTCCCTACACGTCACTCCTGGGTGGTGCTAAACGAGCAGCAGCGAGGTGGTAGGGCGACGGTGCCCGTCTGGATCGCGACCACAGTACATGGGTGTAAAGCCCATCATAATGACCAGTTTCGGCTTGTCGTGTTTCGGGATCAGCTTGTGTATGATTATGTCCTAGCCGGTTTCGGCCACGGCGACTGTTTCAAAACCGGTTAAGAAGTTCGAGGTCCAGTTTTCGGAAACAGTCAATTGCGCAGGAGATATTTAAGTGCATAACTGGACGCGCAGCCAGAAAAGCACTCTCTCGTCCGAGCTCCCTCAGGCCCGATGGAAAGGAGAACCAGTACGATCGGGAGGGAGCGGGATGCAGGTTTGGTCGAGTTTTCCCTTCTCTAAACACCTGGTTGAATTGCGGTGTTCAAGAGATACCTTAGTCGCCTTTTACGACACCTCAGCAAGAAGAGGGGGGTGCTATTCTATTCTACCGGCAGCCACCACGGCTTAAACACGGCTTGTGTATATCCAGTAGCTCATATACCTAGAGACCTTCAGTCGTGGTATATGTTGGCCGACATGACGATGTAGACTATCAATGGATTTTCATCCTTTGATAGTCGCTTTCGTTTTTGGACTACACTGTTCTTACCATCAGGTACTCTGTAGTCACTATGTAGAGCTAGTGTAAAAAAAAAGTCAATCTTTCACGGTGACTAATTGTTATGGGTAAACAATTGCTAGGTAAGTTTGCCACCAACAAACCTGCGTGCACACCGGCTCAGTTAGACCGAAGCCTGTGAAAAGAGAAACTCGGCAAAACAGTATGTTCCGGGCTAGCAACGTGTCCACAATTAAATTTATAAAAGTCCCATCGAATGCGACATCAATGCCGAACGTTGTAATCACATCCAAAATCGTTATATTAAGAGAGAGTGGGTTAATATAACTCTTTTTGTAACATATAGACTAGAGGAAGTGGGTAATTGGCTCAGAATGCCTGGTTAATGAGTCAGTGGAGCGAGTGACGCGCTCTTCTGAAAATATTGTGAGGTATTAAGAAAGATTCTTGCCCACACAGATAGATTGAAGGACTGATTACAGAAGCCACAGTCTCCATAAATAAGCAGATGTACACTTGGGGTTTTTAGCTGGTAAGAGCCTGCGTTAATCGGTTGCGCTACCTATTAGTGTGGCTGGAAAGGCCCAATAAAGATTTTCGTAAAGTAAAAAAAAAACTTTCTAGAAAAATTTCAACCGCACGGGCATGGTATCTCATTGGAGGTCATCATCATTTAACCGAAAATAAATAACAATAGTAATAAAATTTCACGCTATATTCCTTGCGGTGTGAGCAGAGACCATCCGGGCTTCCTTATGTCGTTTTTCCTTCATCCCTGACTATACGATACCTAAATCCTTACTTAATCTTGAAAAACTTAAAGGAACGTGCCAGGATTCGAATTGCGACCTTTCGCATTACCGTACATGGTAACAGATCCATTAACTACTTTTTTTTTTACTTGGGGAAAATCCTCATAGAACCGTCCCGGCCTCGAAGGGGGTGGCAGCCGGGGTGTGCCGGACTTTTACCAGCTAAAAACCCCAAGGTGACTACTTCTGCGAATTAGTGGGGACTGCGGGTCCTGTAATCAAATCGCCGCAGCCCCACTACGCCGCGCCTGACAGGCACAATCACGGGGGGAGACGCCGCCTACCCCGATACCACCTAGTATACTTCGGCAGAGCGCGTCACAACGTACCGCCGGCTTCTCGGGGGTTGATAACCGCTCGCTCAGAGCCCCCACCCAGATCCAATAACTACTAGGCTGACACAGTCATAATGTTTTTTAAATGTGACAAAGTCATTATAGCTCTTATCTAATATTTCAAACCTAAATGGACATTGGTGATTAACCTGTATTTGTTAAATGAAGTGTTAACACAACAAAAGAACATTTACGGACAATTACATATATTGATCTACTAGCTAAGTAAACTAAGCTTGCGCTTAGACTACAGGTACTAGGTAATAATGATTTTCGGCCTTGGCGACGTTTCTAAATCACACCAAGTACGCGTGAACAGCAGCTCCATTCGGTAAAGATGACCTCGCTGGTGAATATATTCCGAAACAGAGAATTGCGCAGGATATATTTGATGCGTGAATGTTAGCGCTTGCAGGGACGCAGCCTCGCATCTAAATCCCTCTTAATCTAATGGGGAACCGACATAACTAGGGAATAACAGGATACTGGTACTGGAAGGTCTGGGTATTGATAACTGACCCCTATCAACACCTTAGGTCTTTCACAATGTCTTGTCACATTGTCAGAGTCGTCGAGTAGACTATGATGTCATGTTCTCGTAGGTGAAACCTAGTTGAGGGAGCTAGCGCGATGTTTTATTGCGCAAGTTGATGCGGTGACTCCCTGCTTAGTGAAAAAACCTACCAGATAATATATACATACTTTTATACATGATACTATGGCTTGTGAACAACTACCCATCATAGAAAAGTTTGCTTGTACCGGGACTTGAACCCAGAACCTCCAGTGTAGTAGGTTACAACAAATGGAGGCTGTCAACAACGCAAGCACGTGGCTTCGTTCTTTCTATACAAGTGCAAATTTCAGTTCAACGGAATTGCATATACGAATGAAATTCAATTGCACTTTTTGCTGCGAAATAGATTAGACTTTACTACATTGTTTTACGGTTTATATTCACTCGGGAATAAAATGTATACATATCAGCCGATGCATGGCGTACAGCTGTCAGTTAACACTCAAACGCGACCTAGAAAGCGCGCGTTAGGACTTCCTATCTAGTTAAACAAAACTGATTTAACTTAAGCGTAATTACTGGCGGTCGCACATTCAGCTTCGAGACCAGATCGCCACGTTACGGAAAGCTGTTTCGTGATGGTAAGTACCTGTGACTTGTTCATTGGAAGCGAGATTCTTGAAGAAAGTGACATTACTTTCCTTCGTCACGCGTCACGCGCGTAGTAACTATCGATAATTATTTTTTATGATTCCGTATTCAAGGTAATCTGTTTTATTGTACAACGTAACAATTGAGGTATTTCTAAAAGTAAATCAACTTATTTTTGTAATTTATCACTATTTATATGTTTTTTAAAAAATCATCAATAATTAAGCAATCAATCATCATTATTAGCAATTATGGTATCTAATAGAAATATCATGAGCCGCGAGTTTTGGGATCGGGTGCGTTACTAGTCACGTTGGGCAATACATATGTATATGTGCATTCTGGATACAGCCACTAATGACTGCCCATTCTGAAAGGGATATAGCGTGTCGATATTTTTTTATATCAACGTCTATCCTTCTGTTACGATGACACCGATTCATTGTTGGAGTTGGCAGAATGGAACGTTATTTCTCTCTATCTTTGTAATCTTCTGACGTTACCGTAAAAAATTAGCAATTCCTTCATATATTCTCGCCGACTCCGCGTATTCCTAACCTTGCCCAACATCAGAAAACTCTTTATTTGGTTTTCTTTGGAACGTCTCTGCAGGCCTTAGCTCTTAGGCTGCGATTTATAAACAAACATTGACTTTGCTTAGATTTTAATGAAATATCAAAATATATATAATTTTATTAATGCCAAAGTATGTCACCGGTTTTATCCCTTTTTTGGTAACCCAGGGGATATCCTCCATGGAACGTCAGGGTGCGGTGACGACGGTACCCGAGTGTTAGACTCCTTCGAACTAAAATCTCCGGGGTCTTCCTTCTACCCGTCTGCTGGAGGCAAGGGCACGGCCGTGTCAACTACCTCAGTCCTGGTGACGTTCGGGCTTCTTCAAGCCTCTATCTAATGAAAGGTGGTGTATAGCACCACTCTCAATCATCAGTAAATGTGCGGGAAGGTGGTGTAAAGTCTACTACTCACTTGCCACTATGTATACTTTTTTTTTAAATTCTGACTCGACACAGTGACTGCACCATATCCGATGGTAAGTATGGTGCAGCCAAAAAAAACGCTAACGATTATCGATAGGCAAGAAAAACCCAATGATAGTCGCAGCGATCATGCCGGCCTGCACAAATATCTCTTCACGTTAGGCTTAAAGGATCCCATATCATAGGATGGTGGGAACAGGCTCGCTGGAAGACCATTCCACACCCCAACGACACGGCAAAAGAAGGAGTTAGATAACTTCTTAGTCCTAGCCGGGATGTGAGAAACCGTAAAGCTGTGACACCGCAAACCCGCGCGCGTGGATCTATTCAGGAAGGGAGAGGGTGGAACAAGGTTAAACAACTCTTCAGAACACTCACCATGATACAGACGGTAGAAAACGCTCACTGAGGCAATATCTCTGCGCAACTGGAGTGGTTCAAGATGCTTAGTCACGTCAGGATCATTGCTATTATATTGTTGCGGTGAGCGGGCACACATCGCGCCCAGCTCACGCCAGGATATGTGGATGACGCAATCCCTAAAGTGCATGTTGAGTATACTAGAGTATAGTCTAAGTAGACTATACTTAAGTTCCTATTATAAATATATACAGTATTTTATTCAAGATGAGTTTTTTTCCTAAGCAAAGTAGCATCTATAAGTCTCAGCCTTACTTTCACTCACATTCATATAATCCGTAACTTGGAAAAACGTAGAGGTACATGGCGCGATTCGAAGATACGAACGATCATGCACGTTGCTGCGTATAGAAATCGTTCCGTTGTCCACTAATTCACCAGTTACTTTATACTACATGATTTTGGAAGTCAGACATCTTATCTTTCAGGTAAATATTATTTTTTTTACTTTGGCTTGGCATAGTGACTACAATGCACCTGATAGTAAGTACAGCGTAGTCCAATAACGAAAGCGACCATCAAAGGATGAAAATCCATTGATAGTCTCCGTCGTCATGTCGGCCCACATATACCGCGACTGAAGGTTTCTAGGTATACGAGTTACTGGATATACACAAGCTGATCCAGAAACGCGACAGGTCAAAGCGAGTCACAATGACGGTCTTTACACTTCTGTGCTGTGGTCATGACCCAGTTCGGGTAATCATCCTACTACCAAAAAGTATTGCAAGTCTGACTGCGCTACACATTACACAATTAGTAGAGTTAAATCCAATCGCAAGGTCTAATTATCGTTATAATTAACATAATATTTACGTAAATTGACTTCGCTTATGCCCAATACGTCGTTTATCAAAATGCGTTTTATTTATAAAATAATCAACGTTTGAATATGTGGATGATTATGTCCACAATTGATTCTTATTACCACTGGTTAATACTAAAACAATACAACTAACCAGTCTAAATAATAAAAATTAGCATTATACTGGTTTAAATATAACTAGCTTTTGCCCGCGGCTTCGCTCGCGTTTGAAGTATTATAATTAATTAGTTTTTGTGACTTTACTTTTTTACTTTTTAGCGTGTGTAAAAAATTAGGGCCTAATCTGTCATTAGGCGCTAAAACTATCAAGCTATTATATTATATTATAGTCGAAAATCTGAGAAGATTTATACAAACTTTCATCCCCTATTTTATCCCCTTGATCCGTGCTTATAGATCCGTCCAGTGGTTTGGGCACCATGTCAGTCAGTCAGTCAGTCAGCCAGTCAGTCACCTTTGAGTTATATATATTTAGATGTTTCTCGAAATATGGAAATAACATGATGTCATGAACAGAGTGCATCGGTTTTTCACATCGAGTGAACAGTTCCTATTGTATAAGGCCCAGGGCTGGTAATGCATGGAATATTGTACACATCTTAGGTATGGTTCTGCTCAGTACTTACTTGACGCCCTAGTTATGTTGCAACGGAGAATTGTCCGCATTGTGAATGATCCTGACGTGATTAAGCATCTTAAATCACTCCAGTTGCGTATGGACATTGTCTCACTAAGCGTTTTCTACCGTCTGTATTATAGCGAGTTTTCTGAAGAGCTATTTAACCTTGTTCCAACTCCTTTCCTTGATAAAACCACACGCGTGGGTTTACGGAGTCACAGCTATACGGTTATTCAAATCCCAGCTAGGACTAAGAAGTTCTCTTACTCTTAGTTTTGCCGTGTCGTTCAGCTGTGGAATGGTCTATCGGCGAGCGTGATTCCATCATCCTATGATATGGGGTTCTTTAAGCGTAGCGTGAAGAGATTTTTTTGCAGGCCGGCATGATCGATGCGACTAATGATGGGGTTTTTTAATTATTGATTGTCGTTATTTGGACTGCGCCAATGCATCAGGTTAAAAAAGATATATTGTTGAAATATACAAAATCAAAAAAGTTAAAATATTAATCTCACATTTAGATATGATTTCTTAAAAATACCAAAACTAATACATGTTGCTACAATTTATATCGTCTCAATAATCAAATTTTTCTTGTATGAAAATCCTAAATTAGGGATAGTCATAATAAAGAAAAATTCCATTCGATTCGACTATGTTGTTAGAAGACACTGTAACAGAATGATTAAATCGGCATTCATAGCAAGAAGTACAACGTAGACCAAGAATGGCGATGACTTCCAGGAGTTGAAATTGACAGTCGCCGCCATGATACCGGCCTCATTATACCATGGCATAAAATCTTTAAGCATACAGAAAATGAACGAACGGGGCAGGGGGATAAATAAATATGTTACTCAAAGTACTCCCTCTATGCAGTCGAAGTCGTAGGAACAAATAGTGCTGGATAAAAAATATTTCCTTAATCTGCTTTCGGAGCCCAACAATATACCAATCTGGGATTACAATGATTTTATAAGTAATATTTGAAACAATAAATCATGGTTTTGAAACAAATGTTTATAAAAAGGAGATAAATGATAACGTCACTTATGGGAAATGATAATTCCCGGAAATGCGACATGTGTTTGCTGGTTCATTGACCTTGTTAGTCTTAGAGCTAGAGCTGGGATTTCGGATAACGATAAAAAAAAAACATTTCGACTTCCATTATATACCAGTATATGGATATTTGGTTTTATATTTTGAAATTTTCCGATTATATTGCAATGTAGGAAATATTTTCTTAGAGTTGTTTACATGAAAGAGATTTAATTGTTTGTATAAATGATTCGGTGCTGGGACGATCTAGGAACTAAAAATACGTGTCACTTTACCCACATAATATGTAATCAAGACGATAAAACATAGTGATTTCAGATACAGATATTCAATCTAATCGGATATTCAATAATTTACGTTACGGATATGAAAGCCCGTAACATCCCTACTTAGAACATAACCGAGATGCGCCGGCGCAGTTAAATAAACACTTTTTTTGACAAAGACAGATGTTTATATTATAGTTTAATTACACTCCATCGTAGACCGAATCTCTTTACGATTGCGTAATTATTCTGTACGAGTATAGTAAGTACTTTGCAGTACAAAAGAAATAAGATAAGCTTTGGTAACAATGTGAAGTGTAATAAAATAATTTGTTATTTATATTTTTTAAATGCTACTAAGTATCATGTACTCTTGTATCATGGAAAGCGTTTACGAACCCAAAAACCTTACTTTGTTCTTGCATACCTCTCACATTCGTCCATTCACTGAAAAGACACAAGTGGCAGCGCCAAGGCAGGGCCTTCTAAGTTCTAACTGCAGCTTCGTTAGCAATCCGCGACTACGGGCCGGGCTCTGGGGTGTGGGCACCCCGGGCGCTTCTCGATGATGATGTGAAAAGATACCGCGGAGGTAACATGCCAGCCTCTTTCGCTTCCCCGCGGCGACTGGAATAAGTGTTCGCGATTCCTAGGCCTATCCTCTACAGCCAGGAGCTAGTGCAAGAGGCTCTTAAGAATCGCACTGTTTTGATCGCCATCCTGCGAGGCATTAAGATGCCTCGGAGTTTGGCGATGCTGGCTTCAATTTTTTTGAGGTTCTCGGTGGTTAAGGTGGTATTTATAGATGGACACTATGCAGGGGCTGCTGGCCTCTGATTGGGCCGCTTCGTCTGCAGCTTGACTTCCAGCTGCAGGTACGCTGTGTTTCTTCTGTCGGAGAGTTTTACTCGTTTCTTGTGATGTTATAGTAAGGATAATGCTATCTGGGACTGGTGTATAGCGGAGGGAAAAGTATTACGTGCGCCGCAGGCGGAGTCAGATGTGTCGACCTCTGACCAAAGAGTGATAGTGAGATCAGAGCGCTCTCAAACACATGCTCTAAGAAAGCTAGCCCCAGAGTTAAAACAACTGTTATTAGACAAAAAAATATTGATTCCAATTGCAAACTAACCCGTGGCCCTTAGCGCAGAAAAGGATGGCTAAGTCACTGCGCCAATGAAGTAGTCAAATTCATTTATTAATACGTGACAATAAGAACTGTAGTCCATTATTTTGAAATTCTTGGATTAATAATGATGCAAAATCGATTTCAACGATTGCGCGATCGTGAATCGATAGTTCGTTTAAAATAATTCAAAGTAATTTAATTTTTACAAGCCTATGACAAACACATTTAATTAACTTAGAAAATAAAACTATCCTTTAGAACTCTACCTATAGGTAGGAGTTCTTATAAGAACTGGAAAGACTACGATAGTAAAACTTTTCAAAATACAGTGTAACCTTCATGTAACGTCACTCGATTTACGACAAACTCCTGAAAGCGTCGATATCACTCGGCTTTGGTTGGTTTAACTTGTTTCCCATATAATGATACACTCTATATATCATTACATCCACTCTAAATAACGACAGCAATTTAATAATATAAAGTACTTTCTTTATCACCAAGATGCCTCAATATCGCAAGATATGAATAAAGTAGTTTAAAAAATACAACAAAATTACTAATGCCGCAACAGACGTCTGACAAAAATAACTGACTATACACTATAGCGATCAAATAAGAATGTTCTTTTTATTTAATTACTAACACTAGTCTGAAATATTGTTTTTCAATTTCTAATACAGATTTTTCTTCTCTCCATTTAACGACAACTCTCTATAACATCAAAATATGCACAGTCTCTTGAGGGTCGTTATATAGAGTTTGCACTGTATAATTATTTTGTTGAGATAGATATATTATTATGAATATTATGGGGGAAAATACATACTACTATTGCGACGGATGAGCGAAATTTACATACGACACTCGCTATAAAGAAGCTGATAAAACAACAAAGGAACTCCTATATTGGTTTAATTTCATTTCAAAGAAAACCTTTACTATAATTTTATTTAATAAAAAACAGAGATGGGTTAATAAATTATAAAAGGACACTACCAAGAATCCAAGACATTAGCCACGTTTTTAAATAAAAAAGAGAGTGAAACTAATTTACTTGATGTGGAGCGCAGAGTAAGCACCGATTTCTACCTTAAACTATAAGAATGGAATCAGTCGTTAAGTCGAACCAACATTGTACTTGTAAAACATGACAATAATCACTGTAAGTCAGCGTTTCCAAATATTTAGTACCGTAGCACCCCTATTAGAGTTATAATGATTATCAATGACACATTTTAAAAATTAAAATAGTACTAATTTTTATAGAATCAGCAGCTTGTAAGTACAAAATAATGGATGAACTTCAGGAACTCTCAGAATAATTTATTTTACTAGAAATCGATAATTTTCTTCTAATTCTTCCATTGTTGTTTACCTATATTTTCGTTTCAGTAACATTTGAGAACAATCCACATAAAATCTTTAACAAAGGGGCATAACGTAACGAAGTCATATTTTGAAAGTTTCTCTAAATCCTATACATTTTGTATTTTTCTACAAGCATCACCGCAGATCGAATGTTACTTTGTCTAAGCACTCCCTCATCAAGCATACAAGGTCTGATACATTCTTTTCCACCTCTTTATGATAAAAAAAGTGTGCGGTCTTCAGGTTAAGAATCACTGACCTAAGTAGTTTTTAAGTGGACACCAAATTCCTTTGTAGCGTTTTTACCTTGATATCGTGAGATGATGGCACTTTCGGTTTCAGTATTCAAAGAACCACGGCCTGTTATTTTTTAAGGTGAAGGACAGGCAGCGCGGTATTATTGACACGACTAAAGTTGTATTTTGATCTACAAAAAGTTAAATAGTTACATAACGAATGGTTAATGTACGTTAGCTTAATTTCTTTTGATTAAATGTCGTATTACGTTTTATTCATCCAATTTACCCAGGGCAAATTTAATAGTACACAGTGCTTTTTATCTGTATTAAAAATTATTTTAAATTTAAAACGCATTTATGCTTTTCATTACAAATATATCAATACCCTATGTCTAAATTTTTTTAAATATTTATCCATGGATGGGCATGATTTAAAAAATGGTCTTTGGCACAAATAAGCACTGCAGCGACATTATAATGCGTTTGCAGCATACGTTTTGTGTTTCGCAAAAGGTTTACTTGTTTTTTTTTTCTCATGTGTTTTCTCTTTCTTCTTGCATGCCATAGGCAAATATTTGTAATAATATTACTAAAATATCTGTAAAAGTGTAATGTTATGAGTAAGTGCCCTGAGAACGGTAAATAACTGTGCAACTGGTCACTTTAGGAACGACGTATACCCATAAAGTGGATATAGCCATCAATGTACCTCTGCTTACCCCGAAAGGGATATAGCGCGACGATATATTATTATTTGCAAAAGCCTATATATATTGGCTGTATATAGGCTTTATATTTTTATTTTTATTTATTTTTTTAAGCCGTGGTGGCTGCCGGCAGAATAGAATAGCACCCCCCTCTTCTTGCTGAGGTGTCGTAAAAGGCGACTAAGGTATCTCTTGAACACCGCAATTTAACCAGGTGTTTAGAGAAGGGAAAACTCGACCAAACCTGCATCCTGGACCCTCCCGATTGTACTGGTTCTCCTTTCCATCGGGCCTGAGGGAGCTCGGACGAGAGAGTGCTTTTCTGGCTGCGCGTCCAGTTATGCA
This sequence comes from Automeris io, assembly GCA_036320925.1. Lineage (NCBI taxonomy): Eukaryota > Metazoa > Arthropoda > Insecta > Lepidoptera > Saturniidae > Automeris > Automeris io. The sequence continues at coordinate 7,532,278 of JAUDJH010000019.1, read as the reverse complement.
CTTAAATATCTCCTGCGCAATTGACTGTTTCCGGAAACTGGACCTCGAATTTCTTAACCGGTGTTGAAACAGTAGCCGTGGCCGAAACCGGCTAGGACATCATCATCATCATTTGCAAAAATTTGAGATTTATCTTTCTCCACCTTTAATTTATAGTCAAATATAAATGATATTTTCATCGCTTAGTCGCATTTCGAGATCTGTTAGAATACCTTAAATTGTCTATATAAATACTTAGAGACTTTCTGTAGTGGTATTTGGAAATTTAAATGATGACGGCGTTTACATACATGGATATTTGTTTTTTGACGGTCATTGTCGTTCAAAAGCTACACTATACTTTGAATAAATGTGGGTAGAATCACTTTGTTGAGTCACTATAAAATAAAACGTCTATAAAGAGTTCTCCTTGTGTTGATGGTTCGAAAGCACGTGGTCTATTAAATAGTACTGTAAATCTGTTAAATCGAGAGTAAAAGTTTTCCAAGTACTGATCGTGAACTTAAGAATTATTCGGAGGTCCGTCACGATTGAATGAGTCGCCGTTAAAAGGGAGTTTGGAATTCAATCTTTTGATATAACCGTCGGCTATACTTTAACGCAGGGATGAGCAAAGCTATTCCTACGCTGGACGATATTTAAAAATTATCTGACTGGATTAATAAGGAAACAAAGATATTTGTAATATAATATTTCGTCACGCTATATCCCTTTCGGGGTGAGCAAAGTTACATTAATGGCTGTGCCCACTATGCGCTTAAATATCGTGCCCAACGTGTCTAGTAGAACAGCTGATTACCGTTCTCCTGACACTCATACATGAGTTTTTTTATTAGATACCATGCGATCTTCCTCGTGCTGCTTTTCTTCACCGGTGAGCATATAATGCCTAAATCCTTCCTTAAAACCTACCGGTCCGAATTTACGAGAATTAAGTTGCCGCGCATGGAAACCGTTCTCTTATCCACTGATCCATCACCGCCATTTTTTTATTTATAATTTTTGGAATCAAGCATATTTATTGAATCATCACAAGTTACAACAAAATTTAAAAATTGCTTATTTGTAGGGAATTACATCATAAAAACATAGAAGATATCCAAATCAAACAAAGAACCAATAACAAGATATAATAGATTTGTATTTCTTGACTTATGTCATGCTGATCCCAGAGGACATACACCATTTCTTGGTGGAATGTGTTCGTAGCGTATCTATGAGAGAAATCCTGTTTAAACAGTTTGGTTGGAACAGGTCTGATGTGGGTCTATTTCAGAGCATCTTAGCTGAGCAAACATCTTACGCAGCTGAAATAGTATAGTATAGTGTAATGTAGTTACAAAAGTATTGTGTAATTATGGGACTGACATGGTCAGCCTGATCCAAAGTCCCAAAAAAAACCGAAGAAATAAAAAAAAATGTCATGCTGTTGTTGACCAGGTACTTACTATTTTCGAACAATAGTTCGCCGTAACGTAATGTTAGAGAATAGGTACAATAAACAAGTTACATCTTACTTTTTGGCAGGCTGACAGAGAATATCATTGGTTCTTAAAATATTAATTAACCTTTAAAATAAAATTGGTAATTTTTTACATTATTTGGCAAGCTGGAACTCATTTAATATTTAATATAAATATTAGAAGCAGACGGAACGCGAGGAATGTTTAGTTTCTGGCTGTATGCAACCGCGCTACGTGCGTTATCAATGGGTTGCGAAGGTCGATGCAAGTGCATGGTCATACGTTATAATATGTATTCATATAGATTGCATGCAAATGATTTTGATGCTAATTATTCTATATAATTAACTAGTAGGAATATATGTATTATATGCTAATGACATATTTAGAATTGTTTCTGTGATAAAAGCAAATGAAACTCTAGAAATACACTCACCAAAAAAGTCTAAGACTCAGATCGTAAATCAAAACTTTTTGGTAAAAAAATAACTTGCATTAATATACTGGCCACTTATACATTAAAAAAGTAAATAAGTGCGTAATAAATATAATGTTCTAAATTCAAATTTTTAAAACTTATGTTTACTTTTTTCCAGTTTCCTTTTCATATAAATTATCAGAGAATATTCCGATAGCGGCATATTTTTTTGAGATAGACAAAAATATTTTACGATGAATACTTGATTTAATTTAGTAGTCTTTAAGTGTCAACCTAACTATAAACTTTTCGGGCAGTAGACTTGAGGGAATCTGCTGCCCGGATGAGAGGGAGGTGTTGCACGATGTCCCGCGCGCCGCCTGAGACAGAGAGGTTTTGGAAGGTTGGGCTTTTACTCCTACCTCTCCCAGAGAGGTAGCCTCAACAAGGCCTTTTATTCCCTGGGCGTTTGGACGAATTTGTTTTCCTAGGCCTAGATGAAGCAATCAGAGGGGTTTTTAGTCAGTAGGAGTCTGACACACCAGGGTCGCTGCCCTCACAGCGTCCCTAATGGACCTATGTAGGATATTCCCCCGGGATACAAAAAAACCTTTAAACTGTGACACAAATAGTTCTACCTGAAAAATATCTTTATAAGGATACGTACACACAATAAAATGATTTTACTTTCTCTTACTTAAATTGTACACTGTCCTTGTAGGGCTTCCATCATTCAATCGACAGTATAGAAACTATTGAACTATCTAACGATAAGCGTCATGATCTTAAAGGCTAGTTCTATGTTAGCAAAAAATAGTCAGGTTCAATTCAATATAAAACTCTGCGTTTTTGCTTATAGTAGTATAGAAATAAAATTTAATAAATACTATTGCGATATAGTGCACGTAATATACAATAATTGTAAGTCTAAGAATAAAATTATTATTATTTTTGATTTTTTTTAAGTACCTAAATGAGCATTCCACAACAAATTAAAAAAAAAATGTCTATAAAAACATTACGGTGAAAAATATATAAAAATATTCGTTTGATGCTTATCGATATTGCAAAGTGAAATAATTAAGATGTGGAAAAAGTAAAATCAATTGAAATACAGTATAATTTCTTTGGCAATTTTTCATTATCTTATGTATCTGTAGATAACATCCGAAATACGTATAAACAAAAATTAAACAATTCCTTGCTATGAACTACAGTTATGAGATAAGGAAAGGACAATGGAAGGAGAAATTGATAACAAAATTTATCTGATTATCGTAGGTCAAACAAAGGCTAATATTAGTCATAACAATAAAGGTGACCTTGGGAATATGCGAAGCGACAAATAATTTGAGTGAAATGGTTCAATCGATTGCAACAAAATAAGATAAACTTTGATTAAATCAAAAGTAACACTTGTATCTCGTCAATAACGAGAGCACGCTTCATCATCGGCCATATCACCACTGACCATCAGATGAGATTGAAGTCAAGCGCAAACCTGTACGTAGGAAAAGGAGATCATCGAAAAACGCTTTTTTCTAGGATAATGGTTATAGGAAGATAGTCCAAAGAGGTACTTCGTTGGTTCAAACGCGTGGAAAGTGTGTGACAAAAAAGTTATAGAATATGTGTTTGAAAGTAAGAACTTGAGCGGATTTTTTACACTGGCACGACATAGTGACTACAGTGCACCTGATGGTAAGGACAGTGTAGTCCAAAAACGAAAGCGAGCATCAAAGGATGGAAAACCCCTTCATAGCCTCTGTCGTCATGTCGGCCCACATATACCACGACTGAAGTTTTCTAGGTCTATGAGTTACTGGATATACACAAGCTGATCCCGAAACGCGACAGACCAAAGCGAGTCACTATGACGGTCTTTACACTTGTGTACTGTGATCATGACCCAGTTCGGGAAATCACCCTACCACCAAACCTGTGTTGGTTGGCACAGCATTCAAGTGCGGTCATTCAGCATTACGGGTTGTGGATCATAGGTTTAATCCGTATGGAACAAATATTTATATTAGGTCCTTACATATGAAATTGACGTTTTTCGTACTGGCCACTTTAATCACAAATTTCTCCTCTTTGGTAAGGAATTCCAAATTCAAATTTGTACAGCTATAGACTCATGTATTTGTGCTTCGATGATCGTTATTCATTTGTTTTTTTCTTCTGTTTTTTTCTGTTTGCGTCACTCATTTTACAAAATGGAAAACTTAAAATATCGCATTATTTACAAGTACGAGTTCCGCCGTGGCACTAGTGCTGCGTAAACAACTCGAAGGGTGAATGATGTGTATGGCGGTCGTGTTGCAAAAGAAAACACAGTTCGTTTTTGGTTCCAACGTTTTCGTTCTGGAAATTTCGACCTGCAGAACAAGCCCCGTGGACGGCCTGAGACTCAAGTTGATAATGAAGAGTTGAAGGCTATTGTGGAAGCGGATCCATCGCAAACCACGTCCGAGTTAGCTGCAGGCTACGATGTTAGTGATAAAACTGTTTTAATTCACTTGAAGCAAATTGGGAACATTAAAAAGCTTGAAAGGTGGGTACCTCACGAATTGACTGAAGCAAACCGGCAAACGCGCGTTGACTGCTGCGTTACATTACTAAACCGGCACAATAATGAAGGTATTTTAAACCGAATCATTACCTGTGATGAAAAATGGGTTCTTTACGATAATCGGAAGCGCTCAGCGCAATGGTTGGATCCTGGCCAGCTAGCCAAATCCTGCCCCAAGCGAAAATTAACCCCAAAAAAGTTACTTGTAAGCGTTTGGTGGACTAGTGCCGGTATTGTTCATTACAGATTTCTCAAATCTGACCAGACTATTACGGCTGATGTCTATTGTCAGCAATTGCAAACCATGATGGAAAAGCTAGCGGCTAAACAACCTAGGCTGGTCAATCGCTCCACGCCACTGCTGCTTCACGACAACGCTAGACCACACACTGCGCAACAGACGGCTAGTAAATTAGAAGAGCTTCAATTGGAAAGTCTAAGACATCCTCCGTACTCCCCGGACCTTGCTCCAACAGATTACCATTTTTTTCGAAATTTGGATAACTTCTTGCAAGGGAAAAAATTCAAGTCCGATGGGGCAGTCCAAATCGCCTTCAAAGATTTTATTGATTCCCGTCCGACTGGTTTTTTTAGTAAAGGGATCAATGAACTACCTATGAGATGGCAAAAGTGCATAGAAAATAATGGTTCATACTTTGATTAATTAAATATATTATATTAAAAAATATTCGACTTTTTGTTCCTCCCATACAAAACGCCAATTTCATATGTAAGGACCTAATATTATCCACGGATAACTGTTCCGAGTCTCGGTGTTTGTGCATGTCGAAATTATAAACGTAAATGAACAGTCAACACATGAGTTAAAACTTTTTTTCTGGGGAAAGTCCTCGTAGGAACGTCTTAGCCACAGAAGGGGTTTGTGCGACTGAGATGCGTCGAACTTGTACCGACTAAAACCCCCTAACATGACCACTTCTGGGAGTTGGCGGGGACAGTGGGCTCCGGTATCAATTCACCACAGCACGCTGCGCACAAACTCCGAGGAAGATGTTGCCATTCCCGACACTGCTTATTGTAAATATTTAGGTAAAGCACGTGACAATGCTCTGCTGACTTCTCAAGGATAGCTAACAGATCGCCCAGGACCCCGATCTGAATGGCTGCGGTCCCAAAGAGATAAGCCATAAGTTAATCCTAACTTTACCCATCTTGTACGCAGATATAGGTTCCATATGAGAAGGATTTTAACGCAAAGAAAATCAGAAGTAGTCAAAATCGGTGAAAAACAAGAGTTGATTAATATATAAAAATAAATTTGTATAGATAGAGAAAAGTATTGTTATATACTTTCTGTCTTCCCAAACCAGGATGATAGACATTCTGATAGACATCCTACTTTCATTATTCCTCGGATATAGATTTCAGGATTGTACTGTCGTGTGTCGCATAATACATTTAGTATCGATTTGTTAAATTGCGCTGCTGTAGCGACTGCTACTCTAAAATAAATAATGGGCTATGAAAAAAATCGATTATAGTAATTTCTATCAACATAATGTAAACAAGGGAGACCAAGCTATGCAGTATCGACCGCGAAACCGTAGACGGCCGTACGCATGCGCTCTTTCCTATCACCCTACCAAATTCGAATACCCCTTCAATATTCAAACTATTCATTCTATCTCATTTATACCTAAGGAAATTGCTTTTAATGTTTTGTACATGGCGATATAAAATCGCATCAATTTAATTTTATCGCATAAACTTTTTCTGCTTTGACAGTCCATAGCACGACAGTATGTAATCAAACAAGACATTGAATTTTGTTGATATTTACAAGTGTTTTAATAAGTGCATTTTATTTTATTATTGTGTAACATTTCGATGGTAAGTTTAATAAAATATTTATGCTCAATTACACGTTACTTTGCTCTCGATTGCTCTTGGTCTTTGCTGTAGAAATCAAACGAAACATCTGTTGATGTATTATTAAAAAAATGTCATCCTTCTAGTAGTTTTTATTTTGTACTATCATTGTAACTAACCTAAATTTTGAATAAATTTAAAATCGGTTATAATAGTATTCTAAAATCTATGCTACATTTTTTTTTCTTATATTCTTAAGGTCTTTATCGCAATATCAATATCGCAATATCGCAATTATAATTGGTATTATTTTGATGTTGTAAAAGGTATATTATATCAATTTGTTTTAAATATTTTTGTCTCTTATCTCTGTTTTCGATCAATTAATCGACTACCATAGAAAAATAATATCAGAACATTTTAACAAGCAAGTCCTCTTACCAAAGTAGTGCCTTCCTAATACCTAAATTAATAATACGCGTAGAATCAACTACCTCTGTCTTTTATACATTTATTATTGTTCACAAATAATATATTTCAATATTTACTCTATTAAGAACAGTTAATATAATCTATGGCGTGTGGCCGGAGGCGGATGTTATTAAATGAAGACTCAAACGTTATGCAAACAGTGTCAGTCTAAGATAACGAGATCTAACTTTAAGTGGATATAAAGGATTATTTTTTTCATTTAAGATATCCGGAAATTTTCTGAGATTATAGATTATTTCTCCTTTTTGAAGAAAGTTGTGTACCTGTTTCATTATATTGTGATGTATCGAACTTTTTATATTATAAATATATCTCGTTGGCTTTATTTTTCATTTTACTCTCTGTCCCGGCAGACCTTGTTCTGTGTTTACCGTTAGGTTCGTTTTTCAATTGGCCGGCCGCCCAAGTCGAGGTCCGTACCCACAGGAGTGCCCTTGCGTAGCCGCGCAACCCATAAATTTCGCTGGCAGAGCGCCCTTTGCGTTCGCCCACCAAGCCCGGTTTTGTTGTGAAGGTCTTTCCCAGGCCACCAACGTAGGACATGCCGAAAAAAAATCCTTGTTCTGCCCTATTTCAATAAAACAGTTACATTAATTTTTTTTAAAAATATTGGCTTGTCGCTGTCTATTAGAAATAAAATAACATTGAAAGACCTTAGTAATAGCTAATGTAATGATATTTTTATTGTAATGCCTTATGGTGCACGTTTTTTTATTGATTACTTGGCCCGTCAATAAATAAATATGACGGTTTTCCGACCCGGGAGTAGGCAGCATACGAATTTCCATGAGAGAAGCATGGATTTTCAAGATGAACCCCGCAAACATTCAATGACTGACCCTCAACTTGAAGGCATACGAAAGATAATAATACTGACTGTGGTGGTCTAGTGGGCAAAGAACCGATTTCTATACGCGGCGATGCGAATGCTCGTAGGTTTGAGTCCCAGCATGTACCTCTAGAATTTTACAGATTACGTATGGATTTAGGTTCCACATACTCACCGGTTAAGGAAAACATCGAGAAGAAACCCGCATGGGATCTAATAGAAATGTCATGTGTAAGTGCCTTGAGAACGGCGATCAGATGCGCTACTGGTCATGTGTTCGAGATATAAGCGCAAAGAAGATACAGCCGCTGTCATAGTATGTACGTCACACGGAGACGTTGCCAAGGAAACGACCGGTCATGAGTGGTAAATAAGATAGAAGACATTAAAATGGATGACTAATTATTAAATCTTTTATTTAAAGTACATCGTACTTTTACAGCCGCTGATGTATATCTGCTCACCTCGGAAGATATATAACGTGATGATATTATTAATAATACTGAATAAAATCCCTCCAATAAATAAAAATACGAATATAATACCCAGATTCTAGCCCGAACTAGACTTGAGTTCCTAGTGTGTGCTAAATTCGTTTCTCTTACGTATCTGTCTGTACACTTAGCCGTTCTCTAAGCTATGTCAAGTTTCATAGATGATACTCTTATCCTCTCTCTAATCGGTCGTTTACCTTCGAAAGCCGAAATGTTGGTAGGAGTGTCCAAAAGTATACAATGTACCTCGCACGTGCGTGGATAAGATAATTTTGTAGCGTTCTAAGTTGTTGGTTTGAGGTAAAGTGTAAACAATGTAAGCTTACTTCCGGATGAGTGGCTTTTGGCTTTTGTAACTTTTATTTGATAAAAAATTCTATGCGTTCATATTTATTTAATGTGAGATTCTTATTTCTTAGTAGATTCCCTTAATGAAATTCTTTAAGGAGTTTGCCAAGTTTCAGATGGTTTTTATGTAACATATCTGATCCAACACGAACGAGAAACGCGTTAATACTGATACTAAATTACTAATGAATAAGATAGGAAATGTATATACAGGCATTTACGCGCTTTTGATAGAGATATTTTAACGCAAAAGAATATAAGTGCGTATTTTGACCCCAGATATTAATTACAACACTGTTTGTTACAATATTCGTACGTAAATCAAGCTCCTACTAATAAATTACATATTATACCCTATTCATTGAATTTGTTCACATAAATATAATCCAAAAGTTACGTATTTTGTTTATCAGATCTTCTCATGAGTTCTCCATTCAATTAATAACCGTCAACGAATGTTTATTATAATCTGTGATATGTGTGTAAATATTCTAAAGTGTTTAGAAACACATATAATAATATTATGATTGATGCCGTAGCACAGTGCTACCACAGTACTTAGTTATGAACTATAAAGTTTTTGTTACAATTTTGAACAAAAATTGTTTGCACTAAATGTAGGCTTTGGATCTTGATATTGCATCTTTTTTCATATGCGTTTTACGTTAGCATTTTTACCTATCGCCACGCCGATTCCCTATTGGAGTAAGCGGAAAGAACAGGATGACATTTATCTCTCTAATTAATGCTCTCAGCCCCTTCATTTCTTTTGTCTATTCTTTACTTTACTCTTCTTCGGAACTGTAATTAATTTATGAAAGCAAATCACGGAAAGTCTCAGCTCTAAATTCCACTTACATTAGTATTGTTTATCTTTTCCGTAATTTCTTCGTTTTTCATTCCTTCTTATATATTCGAACTAAGGAAGCGTTCTTTTGTATATACTATTGTTACCTTTTTCTAAATGAATATAGAAATCTTCAAGCAAAGAAGCGTGTTTGTTGGGCAACCGTGCTTCATTGTCACCTCATTATTCCTTTACATTATACTGGCTCGTAAATATAACTACACCACACCTGATTGAAAGCACAATGTAATCCAGGAACGATAGCCACCGCTAAAGGACAAATTCCTTGCAAGTCGCCATAGTTTATTGGCCCACATATACCACGACTGAAGATCTCAAGTTATATTATGTACTAGGGATGTAACGGAGGCAGTTTTATCGGAACCGAAGTCGGAGTCGGAGTTTTTAAATTTGATTTATCGGAGTCGGATTCGGAGTCGGAATCGGAGTCGGAGGCAATGTCAGTCACAAGTGACGGCGGAATAAAATAGTTTTATTAAGGGACAAATAAAAACATTATTCAGTGAACCTTTTTAATTAGAAAGTGATAAATTTACAAATACACAGACAATAAAAATTGCTGTTTCTTATTAACATTTTAATAGTACTGTGAGAAAGCGATTACCTGAGCTACTGGTCGCGTAGTCCACAACATTTAAGCGCAAAGTGGATAAAACCACTATTGTATGTCTGCTCACATAGCGTGATAGCGTGAAGATATGTTATTTATTATATCTTAAATTTGATCCCATTTTAATATGGTGCAGGATTGATACATGTATTCGAAAGTATAAGCCAGAACTTTTGAATTGACAACAGCATAACCCATTTCCCTCTACATCTCCCTCGTGTGTAGACAGATGTTGAGGATCGAGACTGTTTCCAAGCGTATATCAGGTTTTTTTTTTTGATAGCCCGGGGGATATTGTTGACGGACCTTAGGGAGCTTTTTGGTTGTCGGACTTGCACCGACTAAAACCCCCGGGGTCACACAGCGCTCTCGCCTGGATAAGTTGGGCGGCACGCTCCCTCAAGCGCATCGCCGGCGTATATCAAGTTGGGTCAACAGAACCCAACCCAGCCCAACCCAACACAACACAACACCACACGACACGACACGACACGACACGACCCAACACGACCCAACACGACCCAACACGACCCAACACGACCCAACACGACCCAACACGACCCAACACGACCCAACACGACACAACACGACACAACACGACACAACACGACACAACACGACACAACACGACACAACACGACACAACACAACACAACACAACAACTTTGACTACAACAGTGGTGGTGACCTCCGATGAATACCTCCGATTAAAAAGTTTCGGAACCGAAGGTGTAATAACGATCGGAAGTTCCGACTTATCGGAGTCGGAGTCGAAGCTCCGTAACATCCCTGTTATGTACATTTGGACGTACACAAGTTAATCCCAAAACACGACTGGCCGATACAAGTCACTATAATGGTTGTTACAGTTATATACTGTGATCGCCCCCAAGTTTGGGCAATTGCTCTACCATATTTTCTTTTTTTTTTTACCCTGGCTCGACATAGTAACTACAGAGCACCTGATGGTAAGTACAGTATAGTCCAAAAACGAAAGCGACTATCAAAGGATGAAAATCCATTGATAGTCTACATCGTCATGTCGGCCCACATATACCACAACAGAAGGTCTCTAGGTATATGAACTACTGGATATACACAAGCTGATCCCGAAACGTGACAAGCCGAAACTGGCCATAATCCTCAAATAACGTTGAAAACAAATTGAGAATAAGAGAAAATTGGTTTGAAATAAAAAATAGTGTAGAATAAGGAAAAAAACATTTCACTAGGAAGTGTTTATTTTTCAGTAAATCGTTATTTGTAGTAAAAATATGTTTAACGAAAACTTTTCGAGTTGAATCGAAAGTAAAAGCAAAAGCTCGAACCCCTCGGATTGGTAACCCCACACCGGAACGGCTAAAATCAATGGCGTTAGTTGCGCGGGCGATATGGAATGATCGATATTGTCTTACTTTCGCCCCTTCAGCACATCTGTTCCGGCCGACCTATGCGGACTCTCTCCCTTGTTGTTTTATTATTACTTTTAGCGCGTTTGTCTAACAAGGGGGTTGATGTGGATCGCTTGTTCCATATTCAGTCGAAATATGCGATCAAATCTCAGTAAAATATTAAAACTGTTTGTAAACCAGTAACTGCTGAATTTTTTATTAAACTAGCTTGACAAAGTGACTACCCCGTACCAGATGAAAAGTATAGTATTATCCAATAGCGGCAGCGACAAAGGATGATAAACCATTGACAGTCGACAGCGCCATACAGGAAATTCACAATTCGAGACTAGTTAATTTACACACAGATCAGCGAGACAGATCGCGTTTGGCTAATATTTTAAATACGATTTAATTAATTTTTAATTTACTCACTACTTAATATATGCTTATCTGTCTTGGCTACTGATAAATATATTATTATAATAAGTGTTGAAAGGTACGGAAGTATGTAGATGCAAGTTCACAATCTGCCCCGGATAAAATAAATATGGCAGGATTTGTTTATTTTTATGCGTTACAAAGGGAGAGGGCGAGTTCGGGGATAAATAATTAAAGGAAACATTTGCGTCAAGGACGGTGTTGCTGGTAATAACATTAAAATTAATCGGCAATTACAATAATCCGGGAGTTAGTAGATATCGTTACATCTATAATTTGAAAAACTGAATTGTTCACCTATTATTTTACAATTAAGAACAACTAAGTGTACAACTAAGAGAGTATGAGTATATATTCAGCAATGGATTAAGGTGGGCTGGTGATGATAAACTGAATTTAAATGAAATATTCTGATCCTTGATAATACATTTTCTGATCTGACATCAACAATTACAGCCACTGCAATAAAAATCCACAACTTACCGGAATTTTACAGAAGCCTGGCTACATTGTGAACCAAATCATAGTCTTTCATGGCCAACGTGTGATACGCAGAACACAAACAATAACCTTTTCTTTGTTGTAATTGAATCTACGTGATGTAAATTGTTTAATATTCGACGCGTTTTTTGAATAGTTTGTGTTAACAGTATGATGGAAGGGAAACGATTCGTTTATTGACAATGTGTCGTTTGTTTGGTAACTTAGTGTTGCTACGTGACATACTGGTTTCTTTTATTTAAATACGTTAATATAAAAGCAAAGTCTTTATAGATGGTATATACCACGGCTTGCTTCAATTCATTTTTTTTTGTATGCCGGGGGTAAATCCTGCACAGGACCATCAGGAACGCTGTGAGGGCAGCGACCCCGGTGTGTCAGACTCCAACTAACTAAAAACCCCCGGGGTGTCCCTCTGATTGCTCCACCTGGACCTAGGAAGCCAAATTCATCCAGACACCCAGGGAACAAGAAGCCTTGTTGAGGCTACCTCTCTGGGATGGGAAGAAGTAAAGCCCATCCCTCCAGAATCTCTATCCCAGGCGGTGCGCTGGATACCGTGCACCGCCTCCCTCTCATCCAGGCAACAGACTCCCTCAAGTCTACTGCCCGGTCAATTCATGTTCGGTTATGAGCTAAAATGAGTAAAATCCTTGGTTTTAATTACATGTTTTTAGTGTTCTGGCATATTTGTCTTGGTTATGATTATTTCAGCTAATTTTTCCTACAGTAAACGATTGTTGAGAGTCGACTACTTAAATATATTGGTAATAGCAGCAAATAATAATATAATAAGTTCATCTGGTGTTTTATTGGAAGTGAACATTTTATCGGTACCTTAATATTCCTTAAACACATTTTTGATAATTTCATGGAAAATTTTCATGAATCTTCAAGATTGCCGTGAGAGTAGCCGCCATGGTGTGCCGAAGTGTTACTGGCTAAAAATCACGAAAGTGTCATCGTCTTATTGCTGCAAGCCAGATCTAGGTGACAAGATTCATCTTTTGGCCCGGCAAGCGATTGGCCTGTAGAGGAATGATTTCTTGTTGAAGTTGAATTAACATTCGTTCTTTTAAACGCTATAAGCCGCCTACCTCCAACCTTTTCATGGATTGTTCAAAACCTTATAGGAACGCAGACGCAATATATTTTTATAGAACAAACCGAAATAACAATATAAATATAATTGAAAAGATCATACGAGTAAACTTAACAGGTTGCGTAGTTAATAGAAGCGTAAACTTTCCCTTTTCTAAAACTATGGCACTTAACAGTTGCAGCAAAAGGAAAATTATGTTATGGCTTGTTGCATACATAAAACCTCAATGTTCCCTTCCCATTCACGATTCCATCGTTAAGCATAGTCTTCGTTTTATAGGCGAGCCGCGTTGCGGTTGCAGCATTCAGAGCGGAACCATAATCGTATCCCAATAGCGGGTAAGGGGGCAGGGCCGCCGGAGTCACTCTCACTTGCTTTGGATCGTTCCGTTACTGTTTACCATGATTCAGCAACACTCTGCATTATCATTTTACCGCAGTCACATAGCTGCTGCATGTTTTTATGAGCCATAACGAGTAACAAGAAATTTAGATGAAAAAAAACATGACACACCCGACTCGTTTTGCAAAGAAGTGGCAGATTTTGGTCATGGTTACAGACATCAATATTATAATAATATGTTCCTTTTCGAGGTAATGTTGGTTATGTCCCTTTTGCTTAAGTCATGCTATTTTACCAGAAGGCATAGTACTTCTATTTATCAGTGAATGCTGATAATTGTTACTTTTAACATTTTATCAGCATTAACTTCAGTCAATGTTTGAAAAATATGTAGGATTGACATAGCATAGACATCGTGATTGTGCCTGTCAGGCGGGGCGTAGTGGGACTGCGGCGAATTGATTATAGGACCCGCAGTCCCCACTAATTCGTAGAAGTAGTCACCTTGGGGTATTTAGCTGGTAAAAATCCATACACACCCCGGCTGCTACCCCTTTGTGCAGCCGTAATGGTCCTACGAGGATATTCTCTTAAGTAAAAAAAAAACGAAATATTTCTATAAATTATATCAGTCCCGTACATATTTTAATAGCGTTTTAGATTATAGCATTTGTTTTATCAATACTCTGAGTAATATAAATTAAAATCCCGTTCTCAGGAATACACATTCAGTATATTAGGATGACCTCTAGAGCTTTTACGAACTTTAGTCTCTTTTGGACAACAACAAACAACAAGTTTGGGACATAGAAGAACCATTCCTCTGCATCATTGTTACTTCAATGCAAAGCAATTCTGAATCAGACGGACTATTGTTCCAGTAAAGCGAGCCCACGAACTGCGCTAGTTAATGAGGTTTCGTTGTTGTACTTTAGTACAATGTAACGGAGTAGCAATGGTTCAGCGCTAGCCGTCCTTCACCTACTTTCAAGTTTATCGACACCGGCTTGCCGTAACCGTGCCATTGCCAAGACTTCTAAACTTATTTATAGCGACTGCCCGCTCCTAATTAGTATTTACTAAAAGCATATATTTCACTTGATACTTAGATTTCACTAACATCTTTGAATTGTAAAGAAATACGGCATTATTTATGCTAGCCCAATTGTCATCATCAGCTTTTTTTACACAGATAGGTCCAATCAGGCCTCTCTCTTAAATAATTAGCAGTTAGCTCCGAAGAGACTGGATGCGAATAGACGAATCTCTTCCCATCCAATCTTTATCACCCGCCTATTTACTGTTTATACTACGTTTTGTTTTGCCGGCTGAAAGATACTAAAATTATTTGAAAGCCATGATTTAACAATATAGGCAACGTACATTTTTTATCCTGACTCTGGATGGCATGGTGCAGTCCATAAAACGATTACGACGGTCAACAGCAAATAGAAACCCAGCTATAGGCGGAGTGATCATGCCGGCCTATACAAATATCTCTTCACGCTTCGGTTAAAGGACCCAATAACTAAAAACAAAAATATCGTAGCAAAAACAGTCTAAAGTATGTTTACTAGGGAATAATCCTCATAGAACTGTCTCTGCCGCACAGAAAGGGGTATTGATCGAGGTTTGCCGGACTTTTGGCGACTAAAGCATCCAGGTGACTACTTCTCCGCTTTGACAAGAATGTGGCTCCTGAAATTATTCCTTGGAGACCTATCGCTCCTCATCCTCACTGAGACGAACTCGAAGGAGAGTTTGCCTACCTCAATACATTACTCCTTATTCCAGCAAGCGCGTCATCACGCTCGCGGACTTTTCAAGTATCTTTACCAAATTGCTCTAGCCCTTACCTTGAGTGGCCACAGCTTCAAAGAGCCTATTTTAAAAATGTATTTACTAGCTGCTAGTAAAAGAGACGCTATTCCAGGCTATAATAGGACTTCCAGCTTTAATATAGTGCCTTCGATGTTAGTTTGCGATAATTAATTAAATAATGACAATATTGAAGGTACCAGTGGGCAGAAGGTTGATTCACTTATTTATTCACTGATTCAGAACTGTTGAGCAAGTTTAAGCAATACGCTATATTGAGGCATTATAATGGATAATTATAGATTTTACCGTGGATATGTGTATGTAGTTCCCATAGGGTTCCAAGGTCACGGCTTGCCTTGAACTTATCATTCAGTTGGAGTTCTTGAGCAAGTTACGTTGAAAGTTGTACATTTTATCTTATACTTAGTTCTACTCAGTAGCAGCTTATACTTATTAGGAGAAGCTTGAGAGCTCAATTAATTTAATGACGTTTTTTAAAACGCTTCTAAGTGAACTGACAGTGATTATAAGCCTATCACATTTTCAATAGTTTAAAAATATACTCGATATGTCGTTATGAAATTATTATATTATGGCAATTAATTTATAGAAAAAACGTTCGTTATTTTTGTACTGGTTGGGAAAGGTGGCTATAGTTCACTTGATGGAAATACAACACAGTTCAATAACGATAGTGTCCGCCAAGGAACGAGATTTCACTGACTATCGTGGTCACCATGGTAGTCCGTATATACCACAACAGGCAGTGACGTGCATAGGGTATTTGGTCACGGTAGGCAGATTCATATAATTAATGTGATTATTATATAATGATAATAAATGTTATATTACTTTCATAGGGAAGATATATGGCGTGAAAATAGAATAGATATGAATAGAAAGAGTTCCTTTTTTGTTTAAATTAAAGCAATTCATTCCAGAGTTATTTACCACAAGGGCAAGCAATGATTTCATGCATCTATGAAATGAACGCTACTGACAACAGGGAATGTGGATTGCTAAAAATATTGAAATTATTATTTAAGTGCTACGCAGATTGTGATATTTCATTATATGCCTAATTTTCACATTGACAAACAGCTCTGTCGACTATAAAGTTGAATACATAAAGAGAATTTGAAAAAAAAAATCGGAAATGTTAATAAATCGATGGCATATGGCATCAAAAATTCTTATTGGAAATCATGATTAAGCTTCGATGTTTGTTCTTCACTATGGAGGCACAATGGCTGTGATTTTGCCGAGGCTTATTATTAAACTAATGACAGCAAAGACTATCGTACGGTGTGGCTTTGTAATGAGGGGGTGATGTTCAACCATCCTGTTAGATTAAGCTCACTGCGCGCTGCCTTATGCTTTAATTGCTTGTGCATTTTAAAAGAAATTGTTGTGACAGAATTTTAGTTCTCACGAGGTGTGCTGGTGCGTATATATTTATATAACACATATCTTAAATATATATTGAATAGAGGTATGTAACAAAATGAAAACAGATTGTTGATCAAATTTCGGCAGATTAAAATAACAGCATAATTTTAGTATTTTCATAAAAACATCTTATCTCAAGAACAGATTCCAGGAAAAGATAATAAACCTATTTTGCAATATTTTAAAGATCAATTTAGAAAGAAATAGAAAGTGGTTTGATGTGTTAGATTTAACAAAAATCCCATATAATAAATTTCTTAAGTTCCATGTGAAAATACAACGATCTTAGTCCGAAAACACACGTGAGTAGGGGCTATCGCTTCTTAAAATAGGACCTTGAACCACGGACAGTAGACTTGAGGGAGTCTGCTGCCGGGATAAGAGGGAGGCGGTGCACGGTGTCCGGCGCATCGCCTGGGAGAGAGGTTTTGGAGGGGTGGGCTTTACTCCTTCCCCTCATACAAAGCTTCTTGTTACCTGTGCGTCTGGATGAATTTGGCTTCCCAGGCCCGGGTGGAGCAATTAGAGGGACATCCCGGGGGATTTTAGTCAATAGGAGTATGACACACCGGGGTCACTGCCCTCACAGCGTCCCTGATGGTCCTATGCAGGATTTTCTCCCGGGATACAAAAAAAGGACCTTGAACCAGTTCTTGAAATATAATCAAATTACTAGATATTTTTTTACGAAAATAGTAAAATCGTGTTGCTACTTTACTGCGAGGAAATCTATGGACAACAGTATCGCAATCACAGTTTATAGGGATAAAGTCTATCATAGTAACAGGTTTTATCCTGTGGTGTTGCAGGAAGAAGAATTCTACGTTTTTTTATTTTTAAATCAAAAGATTATCAGCCTTCATATATGGCGGTTTGGTCACATATCTTAAAATCAGCAGGACGACTGTAGCTGTCTTCAATGAATTCTTGTCTCCTGACAATTGCGGCTTAAATGGCACTGTACGTATTACACTTTTATTATACAATATATTAGTCTTTCTCTTCAGCCAAAAGTGACCAACCGAAGGAATTAAAAACGATTTCCTAAAAAAAACCTTGTCTATTTTACATCGGTCATCCGTATACGAACTGGAGGCTCGTCAAATGTCACGGCTCACATAAGTAACCGAGAATCGACGTCGATAAAAAACTGATACGCTCATTGCGGGTCGTCGCCTCGAATCGGCTATTACTTGCGCGTGCGCACACTGCCTCTAAGATGCGCTCTGATGGAGGTCTTTCGCTACTGACATGTATGGATTACACGCACACAATGTATTTCATGGGTAATATATTATAAGGCACTAATATGAGGGGTCTAAAAGCATTTTTTTTAATACAGTAATTATTACTTCCTTCTAATCATATTAAAGACCATTTTATGACGTAATATATTTTTTAAATTGCAAAATAGCTATTATATATTGCACCTAATTTTAAGAAACGAGAGCACATTGACTTTCGTCATACTGACCCAATTAAAACACGATAGAAGGCCTCTAGCAAAAAGATACTAAAACTAACCCTGTGGTTGAAGTCTAGTCGAGTATAACCGCCCTACCAACCTTTGGGATGTTATATATGTATGTACCTAAAACCTAAAAAAAGCATTGAAAGTAGCATTAAGTAGAGTAAAAAACCAAACTGGGTCGAATAGAAACATTAAATATTCCGGAGAAGAATATGTATCTAAAATAAGCTACAATACGCGTGGCTTGTTGCGAAGCCACAGCAAACCAATCCGAAGTACTTGGTTCGAGTTTCAACTCAAAAGCGCTTTTTGTAATTAAGCCACGCAAAAATACTAGCGCCATCAGTAAAAGCGCCACAACAAAAATACTGAACTGTATGTAGCAAAGCTAGATTTTCTGCATACCATGTATAACTATCTTTTATCTATGCTATCTCCTCAAAAGTTAATAGGTAAATCTATTTTTTTTTTGGTTAAAATTGATAAAAATGCTTTATATACTTTTAAAATTGAATTATCGTGTGATTTAGTTTTAAAATTTCTGGACAAACGCCCAGTTTCAGGAATGTTCTATAAATTTTAAGATGCACGTCAAGACCAAAGATTTGTATGCAATTGATGATGCATTCGTGTTAAAAGCTTTTTAAAAATTTAAGGCTGTGTTTGTAAGTGCAAAAAGGACTTCCTTGCAAGTTGTTATTGAAATTGTACTAGATATCCAGTTCCAACATGGAGACCAATATAAATGTAATATTCGATGCAGTTTCAACTCGTTGTCGAGCTTCATGATTTAACGTAACACGTCTGGACATGATATCGGTGCTATGAGCTGCTCATTGCCCATTGTTTCAGCGGCATTGTATTGTCATATCCTGTCGATTGTTTGCGGCAATTCGAGCGTTAATAGAGAATTAAATTCGATTTTGAAGCTCGTGTGTGTGTTAGTTTATGATTTAACAATATCATATTTTATAAAATTAAAACTGATTTAATTAATAAGTAAAGAATTAAAAATTTAAACAATTCACAGAGACCGTAAGTCATCCTATAGAAATTTGTTTCATCTTTGTATTTTATTGGATGTAGAATGAAAAATGTTCTTAGGAATTGTTTTATCTGGTGCCTTCATTACCATTCCTGGGACGAACTTTGAGCGCTTTAAAAGCTCATCAGCTCGCAAAAACAATGTATTTCTATAGAAAACTCTTGTCTCACACATTGAAAATATAGAATGGGCTTCTAGGTGCTATATTTTCTCTATATTATGGCATAGGGTTCTTCAAAAACGAAGTGAAAGTTGCTCTTTTAGGTCGGCAGGGCAATGATGACATTTCTTGTGTGATGTTGTCTATAGGCGGCAGTGACCCCTTACCATCCGGTGAGCTATTCTCTTGTTTACCTTCTTTTCATATAAACAAAGGATATAAAACAGGAAAATTAAAATTTAAAATAATAATAGATAAAAATTTCAAAGAAAAATGTCTGATGACAAATTACGCCAATATAAAGTAATCCATTCGTTATGTATCCTTAACATACAACCTATCTATTTGTGCTTTGTTTTTAAGTATTCCGTTTACTCTAAAAATCTTATCAATACTTAATCGAAAGTATGCGAAGTCTTTCTTCATGGTATCTGAAGGGATTATGGTGTTTCGTCAATTTATCTTATGAGAACTAGGTCAGATATTGTAGATAAGTCAACCATCATTTTAAATAAAAATAAATATCATCTAGTGATAATTGAAACTACCAGGATACAAAATTATTTGCAAGAAAAAAAATCCCCAAACTCAATCAATAATACACAAATCAATAATAGTTAAAAATAATAGATAAAAAAAACAGATAAAAATAATAGCCAATGGTTGGGCGATATAATAGGGAGAGGCCTTCCTTAAGGTCAAACGTCGCCGGGTGCTGAGGAAGTGGCCTATGCTGTGTCTTTTGCCCCGGCAGACGAGTAGGTGGAACACCCCAGGGGTGCAAGTCTAACACACCGGGGGCAGGCCTCACCGCCCCCT
Organism: Automeris io; assembly: GCA_036320925.1. NCBI lineage: Eukaryota > Metazoa > Arthropoda > Insecta > Lepidoptera > Saturniidae > Automeris > Automeris io. The sequence continues at coordinate 7,511,812 of JAUDJH010000019.1, read as the reverse complement.
GAGGTCCGTTAGGGATTTACCCCGGGTTACCAAAAAAAACATAATGGGTGATTGCTCGTACAGGATCATTTTGTTCATTCAACTGGGTCCGTATACAATGTGCCTATATGCCGGGCCTATAGCCGTGGTGGCTGCCGGCAGAATAGAATAGCACGCCCCTCTTCTTGCTGAGGTGTCGTAAAAGGCGACTAAGGTATCCCTTTAACATCGCAATTCAACCACGTGTTCAGAGAAGGAAAACTCGACCAAACCTGCATCCTGCTCCCTCCCGATCGTACTGGTTCTCCATTCCATCGGGCCAGAGGAAGTACGGACAAGAGAGTGCTTTTCTGGCAGCGCGTCCAGTTATGCACTCAAATATCTCCTGCGCAATTGACTGTTTCCGAAAAGTGACCCTCGATTTTCCTAATCGGCATTGAAACAGTCGCCGTGGACGAAACCGGCTAGGATATCATCATCATCATATGTCGGGCAGTAGACTTGAGGGAGTCTGCTGCCTGGATCTAAGGGAGGCGGTGTGCAGTGTCCGGCGCGACCCCTGAAAGAGAGTTTTTGGACGGGCGGGCTCTTTAGAGATGGCTCAACAAGCCCTTCTCTCCCCGGGCGTGTGGATGAATTTGATTTTCCAGGCCCGAGTGGAGCGATTAGAGGGATACCTCGAAGGTTTTAAGTCAATAGGAGTCTGACACTGCGAGGTCGCTGCCCTCACAGCGTCCCTTATGGTCCTATGCAGGATTTTCCACCGGGATACCAAAAAAAAAAATGCGCCTATATTGAATGTTTTCATATAAATATACAGGGTGATTTTATAGACGAGGGAGATATTTCAGAAAACAATAATTTGTACCTTCTTATAACTAATAAAAATGTAAAAAAGCATTGATGAACAAATGAGATGTGATCCGTAAAAAGTATGGACACCGCAGCGCGTGTGGTGAAATTCCTTTTACGTAATTTTAAGTAAACAGGTAATTGACTCTTTACAATTTCGTACTTTATCTTGGCTTAGGAAGGACAAAATACCTACTTAATAATTAATTGTTTTTCATTCATTCATGTGTGTAACTCTAAGTAGGTTGACTATAATTTATTTTGTTGAAATGGAAATATTAAGATATCAATATTTTTACATATTTATAATTAGAATCGAATGCTGAATATCCTCCTTGAATATCTCCCTTGTCTATAAAATCAGCCTGTATACAGAATAGTAGATCGACCTGTCAGCCACTGCTGTGTTGCTGCTGTCAACCATAGACAGAATATGAATCCCGCTTTTAGATAAAAGACAATGGTCGACGTTTTCCAAACCGTTCGCCTCCATACACGCGTGACTGCTCTAAAACAATGAACGTAAAGTTAGCCGGCTGAACAATGCTGTTTTGTTAACGAGTCCACCAACATTTCAATTTTTCCGAATAGAATGTACAAAGGCTACCAGTGAAAGTAATTATAAGTATTGTTAAGTATTGTTTTGTATTGTTTAGTTGTATTAAGTTATTATTATTTTAGTAAGTAGTTATTGTATTAGTAATGCGGAACTTTTGTAGGTTTATACTGGAGCCGCACTAGGCAGATGTGTTTTTGTAGGTGGACTAGTCGTGATCTGACATTTATTATCACACGCGCAAACCGATACATTTCTATCTGTATGCTACAAGTAATAAATTAACTTTATTAATGAATGAATGAAATATAACTTTTTCAAATAGGCATACTTCCAAGAACGTTTGAATCGTCAAAAAAAAGCAAAGTGAATCTGCCGCCGGTTCGGAAAGCAGAATCTACCGAGTAGAGCCGGCAAGAAACTCTGGTAGTTGCTTCTTTTAACATAATGAGGTACAATACCAAGTATAATATATAAAGGATTGAATGCCCCGCGAAACGATTGCATATATTAAGACCACGCACTTTTATCATTCAAACAGTCATTAATGGAATATTATCCCTTTTTTAGCAATTAAGTTTTAATAGTTTTTTTTTAATTTTAATATTGGTAACTCCAAGATGTCTTTAGGTATTGTATTGTATAAGCAAATACCGAGCCCCATGTAGGAACCATGAACCTTTTTAAGCCGGAAATTAGGTAATACTATTTTGTGTTTATTTATAGTGATGATGATGATGATGTCCTAGCCGGATTCGGCCACGGCGACTGTTTCAACACCGATTAAAAAAACCGAGGTCCATTTTCGGAAACAGTCAATTGCGCAGGAGATATTTAAGTGCATAACTGGACGCGCAGCCAGTAAAGCACTCTCTCGTCCGAGCTCCCTCAGGCCCGATGGAAAGGAGAACCAGTACGATCGGGAGGGAGCAGGATGCAGGTTTGGTCGAGTTTTCCTTCTCTGAACACCTGGTTGAATTGCGGTGTTAAAGGGATACCTTAGTCGCCTTTTACGACACCTCAGCAAGAAGAGGGAGGTGCTATTCTATTCTGCCGGCAGCCACCACGGCTTAACACGGCTTATTTATAGTATTAACATTATGAATATCACTACTCGCCAAAATAGTAAGTGAATAAACTCCCAAATAAATATAATGACCCCATTCTGGCCTTCGACTCCATATGGATCAAACGTGGACTTTTTTGAAACCGTAGTGCACATATTCACGGGTCGGTGGTTCAAAACAATGGCTACGCGTCGCGTCGACTGATGAGAGCACAATACTGTTTTGTCATCGAAACCGGCAGCGGTCCGGTGGAGTCGGATTAATTACAGCGCAGTGCCGTGTTCAGTTTCTGATACAGTGCGCTCTGTGGCTGCGACAGACGGAGCGTGATTTGAACTAGCTTGACCAGTTCACACTGAGAAACAAGTATTAATAGCAAATGCAAAAATATTTTGATAGAAGCAATACAGAGAATACTTCTGGTTTTCAGAATTTTGTTTAAGATAGTCAAGCGTAATTTGAATACCTAACAGCCCAGTATGTGGTGGTGTTGTGGTGTGGTTCTTCATTCCATCGGCCCTGAGGGAGCTCGGACGAGAGAGCGTTTTCTGGCAGCGCGTCCAGTAATGCACTTAAATATCTTCTGCGCAATCTTTCCGAAAACTGGACCTCGATTTTCTTAATCGGTGTTGAAACAGTCGCCGTGGCCTAATCCGGCTAGGACATCATCATCATCATTATCATGTTATCACCTTACCCGCGTCGCTGGTCCGGGGTTTGAGTCACGGTAACAGCAAATTTCTCTGTGATGCGCAGAACAATTTTTGCGAGTCATAAACGTGTTTTGTATGTAAGCATGTATATCTTTGCTTAGAGCTTATATCACAAGCGCTAGCTTAATTTGGTGCTAGGTCAATAGTGTAATAGTTAAGTGTTAAGTAAACCTCGTACATTTCATAATTTTCGACTAGCGTTATATTTTTATAGTTTCTAACTTTATGGAGCAAGCGTCACTGTCTGGAAGTGGAAGGTAGAAATCCTAACGGCTACGGATGGGCTGATGTAATGGAATTCCGGGCATCGCGTCATTAAAATAAGTGAACGTTACAAGGTTGGAGGAAGTATAAAGTGTACGAGTGCAGCTAAACGGTGCGCAGGGGACGCTCCCATCCGGCGCGGACGTCACGGCTGATCACTTGGAACCGTACACCGCTCTACTCTCATCCTGTGTGGCGCGCATGCGCTCTATGACACACCTAAATCCACATTCGAGATTGACTGAGGCATTTTAATAATGACGTCCTGCACCAATCCAAAAGAAAGTGTCCAAAGTGAAGAATAAAAGAAACTAAGAATACAATGTTTTAATTCCAATTGAAACGTAATCGAAGTTTGAGGCAAAACCAGCAATAATAATATCTCATAATTTCAACCAATTTATAATGTAATTTTTCGTATAAATGCTCCGTGGTTCACGAAAGATACGGAAGTTCTGGAGTATTTAAATATAGCAATAATTTTGGAAGAAATAAGCCGGATAAAAGACAAACCTTGGATTCCTTTGCTAAATTGTACCAATTAATTGGTTACCTAGACTACGTTGGTCTTTAGATTGTAGCGCAGCCCCTTATGTATATTTTTGAGATGAAGAGTCATTGATCTGCTCCCTATTCCTTCCTTTTATCTCAAGGCATATCTAATTGAAGTCTCTAAGATAGATGGGAGATTCAACTACGAAAAAAAAGCAATGGAGTAAAATGTCTATTTAACGCAGATTGTTGGTTATTATATTACATACCAAAAACTAACAGAAACAATCGAGAATGTATATGTTTCTACTGCTATAGAATCGTCAGTAGTTGTTGTAATGCCAGCTAAAATAAAACATATTCACATTTGTTTTAAAGGATCCAATATTATACTAAAAAAGGAATACGCTGGTCAGAAGACGAATTCCACAGTCTGATAACATTTTTACTACTTGGAAATAGTCCAATGGTCATCACAATAAGGTCCATATGGATAAGACCGTTTGTAAAATTAAATGATTGTAGTTTGAATCTAAGAATAGGAAAAGTCTGGAAGACTGGTTTAGTGGTAATAGGGTGATTGCCTGAACTGGGTAATGACCACAGTACACGAGTGTAAAGACCGTCATAGTCGCTCGCTTTGGCTTGTCGCGTTTCGGGATCAGCTTATGTATGTCCAGTCACTCATATACCTAGAAACCTTATGTCATAGTATATGTAACCCGACATGACGACGGAGACTATGAATAGATTTTCGTCTTTTGGTAGTCGCTTTTGTTTTTAGATTACAGTGTACTTACCATCAGTTGCAATGTAGTTGCAATGTTAAGCCAGTGTAAAAAAAGATAAACTAAGAGTTTTCGGAAAAGTTCTACAAATTCCTCTAAATCTAGAGTACCTTGAAGTGACACGTCACTATCAATATTATATTTTTATGATATATGGTTATGGGGAGGATCTCTGGATTACATGGGTTCACGTAAATTGGCTCAAGGGAGAAAAGGCCTACATAAAGCATCGATAAACTGTCACATTTTCTAGTTAAAGCATTTCAAACTACGACTTGAGTATGTTGGATAGTAAACGAGAAGGCATAGAACTCATCTTTTTGTATGACATATCTTTGACTGAACCTTATAAGGTTAACTCTACTGACAATGAGTCTTAATATGGGCACACTATTACATTACTTCGAATCGGTAATGCCGCAAAATTAAAAAAAAGTTCCCGATTCGTATTCTAGTAAGTGATGTCCCAATGCGAGGGGTTCCAACAATCGAGAGAATTGCATTTAACCAGATTTAATCGAGCAAACTATTTTTCGATTGATCATTGCAGATACTGTGATTGATTGAGTTTTGTTTTAAAGTATCACATGTCAAGACTTTTAAAAATCCTCCTATTCGCAATAGGCACTCCATTTAGAGGTAAAACCCTTAAAATTGGCGTTTTCATTCAATCGTTACCAAGTCAAGTGTGTTTAAAATTCAATCGAATGGTTGACTTGGCAATATGTAACGTAACGTAAATCACGATTAAAAATCTCACTAATGCTGATGCTGGGATTGCGATGATACGATCGACAACTGTGCACACGTTAAAATCGATTGCGATTGAAAATAATTGAATATAATCGAGAGATTTAAATATACGGAAAAATCGATTCGTAATCGCGAATGTATAATTCTAGTTACGTATTGTCAGAAAGTTACGTCCCACGGTGGTGGATGGATGCCAATAACCTTAGTGGGCAACCTGACATATCTGTGCAAACTAGTCAGCCGTCTGAATTGCTGACCACATGCCGCAACTCGCGGTCTCTGGTTTCCGCGTACTCGACACGCTGAGATGACTTAGCAATGAGATGCTATAATTGATTAACACTAGTTATCGATAAACAAATACATTCTTACAAAAGTTGGCAAATTGAATCTGGTAAAACCAAGAGGAACCTGCCGGGATTCGAACTTACAACCATTCGCGTCGCTGAGTCATGATACCGGTTTCTTATCTACTAGACCACCACACCCATAGACCTAAAATGATAAGAATTATGATATAAATAATTTGATCAAATAAAATAAACAATTAGTCATGGCAATAACAGTAGAGGGGACGCGTTTACATCATATAGGATTATCGATTATGTCGATTAGAAAAAAAACTAGTATGTAATATGATAATAGAAACGTTGAGTTTTCTCACGAGGATGCGTGCATCTTGTTTCGCCCGCAACATCCGTTCTCTCCCCTCCGAGTACATGGATACGTGCCTTTACTATTTTTAAACAGGGTGTACTGCCCTGCTTCGTCTTATAAGGGTGGGGGATTTTAAAACGATGTCGTTTTTTTAAACCGACTATTAAAAGATTTTTGAATTAGAAAATAAAATATACCATCATTTAATCTTCATTCCGATGTAACCCTGACCCTCAGATTTAAAAACGCTTCATAAATTTAAAACGATTCTAATCACTAATCAATTGTCATTTATCTATAATGCATTGTCAAATGTATAATTAGTGTATAAAAGCACCTCAAAGTTAAGGTCTGTTTCTAAGCATGAGCGGGTTCTTTTATAATATTACAGGAATTATGGTCACGGTTTGCTGTGTTTTTTGTTAATATACAGGCGGACGCTTGATCTTAAATCACTGCTGCTGGAAGGTGACCATAAGATCGATGATGGACCTAGGCTGAAGCACCATAAGTGCTCGCCCTCTCAAGCCCGGTGAAATTGTAGCGACCGTTACCCCGGTCATCAATAAAATATGCCGTCGAATAAAAAAAAATGATGGACCTCATTAACCAAACAAATGCCTATTTACTCTTCTATTAAATACTCAACTGTTCACTTGATGAATTTAAAAGAAAAATCTTACATAATTAGCTTTAGATGTAACATATCTTACATAAGTTACGCATCATGTTATGGACATTGATGTTAAACAAGAGTTTAAAATAAAATAAAAATAATTATTTATGCCCGAACGGGGTCGTGACCACAGTACACAATTGTAAAGACCGTCATAGTGACTCTCTTTGGCCTGTCGCGTTACGGGATCAGCTAGCATCATATACCTAGAGACCTTCAGTCGTGGTATATGTAGGCCGACATGACGACAGAGACTATCAACGGAATTTCATCTTTTGATGTCTGCTTTCGTTTTGGGACTACATTATACTTACTATCAGGTGCAATGTAGCACAATGTCGAGCCCGTCTAAAAAAAAAACTACTTTACATGGTTGCATAAATTTTATGAAATTCTTTGACTGCTTGTATAGTTTATTTTTATTGAGATATACAAATTTAGTTTTAACGTAAATGACATAAGTAATTTCAAATCCTTATTATTTTAATTTTGATCACAAAATCATGGATGTATCGAGAAAAATATAGCTAAGAAACTCATTCAAAATAAAAAATAACACATTTTTCCCTGAGAACGGTGATCATTGTTGTATATATTATGATAATGGATGATTTAGGACATATGCAGGTGGATATAAAACAAATTGAAACTGATAATCGATACCAACTTGTAGCGAACGAATTAATTAGGGTTAACAGATAAATTGCTGTCCAATTTGAGGCCATTACTTCATCGAAGCTTATATATTGGTGTCGTGAATTACTGAGCGAATACCCGCATGCGTCGGTTCCCGCAGACAGCATCCCTCTAGAAACAAATTGCTCCTAATGTGTACTTAATTTACATATCTCGTTGCCAGCCGAGTGCAAATAAAAATTGTAGGGTATTCATACAAACGGTTTAAAACTAAAATCACATTTGGAAATCAGTCAGTACGCATCTATACATATGTTTATTATATACTTAAATAATAAATAAATACCTTCTATTAGGTATATGTGACTGAAGAAACGAGACTTATAGTTTCGTACTATTTTACGGTGACTTCTATTTCAGCTAGAAACAAGAAGTTCTCAAACTCTTAGGAAACAAATAGATAATACTATAAATCAATTAATTAATGAGAGTCCATAAATACATGTTACCTAAATTAATGAATAGTTTGTCTCGCGATATGCAGGACGTATGCCTCCATGCCCTTAAGCCTTTCACAAAAAAAAACAATAACATTTGAAATTAGATCGTCCTAAATATACGTTAATTTTATTAAATACTCTCTGCTTGTAAAACGTTTTGCTTCGAATTCATTGGCTGTCCATAAGCCTGACATATGAGTTTACAATCTTTAATTTTTGATTTATTCTCCTTTGTAATTTAGAACTAATAAATAAAAATTAAAAATAAATTACAAGAAGATGCGTCATTTGCATCAGGCCCGAATAGCGAGTTATTTACGAAAATTCCCCTGCAAAGATCAACATTTAGGGATCCATACGTTTGTTACCTAATTTTAACGCTGCGTCTTCTCTCCGCGAGGTTATGCTATTTACGATTTGTAAAAATATCACTAGATACCACGCAGCTTGCAAGAGATTTTATACACTATATCAGAACCAGGGACTTAAATACCGGTATAAAAGCGGTAACGTTATAAGCCAAGAAGGGCGATAACGTTATTTTTTAGAGTAACGTTACTCAGTATTTGGTTATTTTTTATGTTACTTTTCGTTAACGTTATCTTTTTCGTTCTGTTATTTTCTTTAGCGTTCCGATATCTCGATAACGTTATAACAAAAAGTAACGTTATTTATTTTCGTTATTGTTTGTCTCATTCGCTCAGTTCAATTCTCTTTTCTTTTTGTATGTATCGTACGCGACATTTTTTGGTTGCTATGCGCTGCACATTAAGTGAGTGACCAATTAAAGGTATGATTATGTATTTATTAAATCTTTATTATATATATATATATATATATATATATATATATATATATATAATATTATTGAGTATATTATACACATAATATTAAAATGTTATCTTATATTTTAATTATAAAAAAAATATATATAAATAAATAAAAAAATATATATATATAGAAAAGGGGGAATTTACTAGACCATGCATGTACTGTTCCTCCAGTTATTCATATACCTAGATACCGTGGTTCCATTCGTGGTATACGTGAGCCGGCATAACGATGACGACTGTCCATGAATTCTCGTTCCTTGGCGGTCGTTACCGTTCTTGGACTGTCTATGTAGAAGATACGGCTTAATCACATTGTCGAGCCATTTGCCATTGTGTCAAACTGAGAACATGCTGTACTATTATTTTTTAATACAGATTGGAGCCAATACATAAACGTGATGTAAATTAAGTGGTAGACTGATTGCAACTTGAGCTCTTTTATGTAAACGAGAGGAAGGCAAGATGGAATTAATTCATTAGCTCAATTTTGAGATATATCAAAATTTAAAATTGGAATTACATAAATTGATTAAAATTGCGTAATTATCTATTGCATTCTATGTTAAAAAGAGTACATGGATTTAAAAACATCGTATCTCTTCTAGTCAAGGGTTTTTACATACTGTGCAAGAAAAACAGTAATTAATAAGTATATATAGTAATAATAAGTATTTAAAGATAGAATTAATTACAATTCTATTGTGTTTAAAGAATGAAGCGAGTAAATTCTCGTGACTTCATGGATTCAAAAACTTTTAATAGCCCTTTGATGTTTGAAATAAGTTCTAAAATTGTAAAATTGGGAGACAAAAAAATTGTATATGCACAACAAAAACTTCTAAGAATGAATGTTGCGCATCTCACAACAGCAAGACAAAAGAAATGATCAATTTACACAGTTGTTACTAGAAGAACTGAACCATGTCAACCTGTATAAGAACAAGATACTACGTAAATTTTTTTAACTTTATGAAAAATGTGAAAAATCGTCACAATCATGAAAATGAGGCGACGGACAAAGAAAAAGTATAAAATAATGTAGTTGCTAATTATTCTTAAAATGTTAACTAAGAAATTAATTGCATCTTAGTCGCATTGGTAATGCATCTTCTTCATATTTTATGTGTTAATGTAGATGATGTTAGTATTCCTATAAAAAAACAAATCTTTTAACCAGGAAATTTTGGAGACTTGTTTACGCAATCTAAAAAATAAACTTTTTGAAGTGAAACTTCTATAGAATAGTTGTGATTTAAAACCGGATGCAACGGGAAAAGGACAGGTAAGAGATACAAATACAAAAATTAGTGAGCCAGAGCGAGAGAGTAAATATGTCGGTGTGTATGTGCGTATAACAGCTTTTTAGTAAGAAGTCAGCGTGGTGTTTTATTATTTAACAGTGTTTGTACTTTTATATCTTGTGCTAATTAATACATTTTATAAGATGCCGAAAACTAATGCCGAAATGTGTTGTGAATATCGACGCAAAAGAATGAAATTAAAAATACAAAAAAAAAACAGGAAAAGTTTAACAGAACGTAGTCGCAAGTTTCGCGCGAGTAAAAGACAATTATTGAACAATCAAGATAGATGTTCAAATATAAGAGTTAATAATCACCAATATATTATGAAACATATGTTAAATAAAATATCTTTTAAAATTAATCAAAATACTTTCATTTTTAAACAAATAAAGTTTGTAACTATCCTACCCTTGTTATATATATTCATCTTATTCTTATGTCGATTTACTGAAGTTTCACTTCTATCGTGTGTGATTGGCACACACCCCTTTTTTAATCTATTATATAATCTTATAAGGGCTTTAATCACGTATGTCATTAGCCAGCCCCGTTAGTCAAAGTTAGAGTTGGCACATGTGTCCTCATATAACCTAAAATTTGATTATATATTGAAATACAGAATAGTACCTACTAAACAATTGTCAAATATACTATTTTTCCGCTTGACTTTTCTTGAAGAGTATTAACAATAATTGATGTAAATAATAAATCCACCACAAAAAGAAATATCTAATAAAAAAGTTAAATATAGACACTTTCAATATAAAACATACATACATATATATATATATATATATATATATATATATATATATATATATATATATATATATGTTACGAAACTTAATAAAAATGTTATTCGAGAGGATTGCAGAAAGGGTTCTTAACATCTACACTATTAATATAATAATACATACTTTTTATTATAATAATACATATACATGTATATGTATTATTATAATATTTAGATACTATGTATATTTTCTACAAAGTGCAGATAACATGATAAAGTAATTACTTCGTCCAGGTATTATTCATGATAGTTTTTTGGAATGGATGAAATAATAAACAAAATACCACAGCTTTCATACATCCTTATAACTTATAAGTATGTGTGGAAATCTACTTATATATTAGGTCCTTACATATGAAATTGGCGTTTTGTATGGGAGGAACAAAAAGTCGAATATTTTTTAATATAATATATTTAATTAATCAAAGTATGAACCATTATTTTCTATGCACTTTTGCCATCTCATAGGTAGTTCATTGATCCCTTTACTAAAAAAACCAGTCGGACGGCAATCAATAAAATCTTTGAAGGCGATTTGGACTGCCTCATCGGAGTTGAATTTTTTCCCTTGCAAGAAGTTATCCAAATTCCGAAAAAAATGGTAATCTGTTGGAGCAAGGTCCGGGGAGTACGGAGGATGTCTTAGACTTTCCAATTGAAGCTTACTATAACGTTATTTTTAGTAACGTTACAAGTCCCTGATTCAGAACACACAAAGCAAGGTTTGTTTAAATAAATAAAATAAGAAATATATATTATTTATTTTATTTAAAATGTAGTAACAGTAAATAAGGTTTAAAGTAGTCAATAAATATTTAATTTTGATAAAAATAAAACTCAAAGTATTTTAAGTTTAGCATAAATAATAAATAAATAAAATACAATATTTACCTGATTATTTATGTATGGTATATGCAATAGGCAGGTAATAAAAGGTCCTTACTGATAAAAAGATATTACAAACAACTATTATGAAGTGATTAAGTATTTAATTTGTTTTATATCTTTGGCATGCATACTTTGTGAATTTTTTGGAACTTATACTAGATCAGTTTTAATTTTCCTGAGCCATATCAACATTGCAAACATTAATGTCCTTTGCTATATAGCTATTTATATATCAAATCCCTCCTCAACAATCCAAAATCTCCAAGAAAAAATTTAAATTAAGTCAATATTTTATTATATCCTTTTATCTTTAAGTAAAACCACAAAACTGTTGTTTTGTGTGGATAGAATCTAATATAATGAACCTTTATCGAACGCTTGTTAAGGTCGTCGCCCACTGAGAATTTTATCTTTTGGCACTATATTAATAACAATGACTCTAATCTGTTGGTCTAATTTGAGTCTTCCGATTATTTGGCATTGGAAGAAGGGAAATGCATCATCTAGGACTCTCTTATGGCAGGGCTACACAAAAAGCTCTTTCGTAAAAGATTTATCTTTACCGAAGGATGCAAAGGGTTGTTTACCGTGGTAAATTGTGCCTTTCACTCGAAGAACAGGCGTTCCGCAGTAGATAGACAATAGAGGTTTTAGTAAGTAGCAACACAATAGGGCCAATATGTCAAAAATGGCCAATTCCCGAAAAAAAGTAACTAGGTATCTGACATATCCTCATGACGGTCTGAAAGTCCTTGAAGGATATCCCCCTGGTAAAAAATATAGTTGTTTACACATTTCCGTTTCACGAAGGTGTCTTAAAAATCGTTATTTTTTATCAGTATCAATTTTTTCAAGACCTCTTTAATTTATTTACATAAAATAACAAATCTTATTGCAGACTTTTTTGTTTGCATCTTTAGATAATCTTTTGAGAAACGTAAAGCTCTAAATATAACCCATAAAATTTTTAAAATTCCTAAAATAAAACTCATAAAATTCCTTAGCTAAACGCTCTAACCGCTTGCCTTCTTAAGTCGGGTGAAAAAGTAAAGGTTTTTTGATAACCCGTGGGATAATCCTGCACAGAATTGTCAGAACCTCCGGTGTACCATGTTCCTACTGGCTAAAAATCCCATTCCCATTCATTGCCCCATTCATTCTTCATTCGCTGCAGGCTGGGTCTGGAGATCTATATTCTTTCTACGAGTCCGCGAGTAAAAGCATTTCTAGGCCTCAACCTTATGAGGAGTAGGTTTTAAGAGCTATATTCTTCAGGAAGGACACATACTGCCTCTTCCTCATCCGGGCAGCAGACTTCCTCAATTTTACTGCTCGGATGTAATAGACATTATAAATTATCGCAAGCCTTCAGATTTTGTCACGTCGAAAAAAGGTCAATAATTATTTCGAGTAAGTAGCATAAATAGCAAAATGTGTAAGTGGAAGACAGTCCTTAAAGCCCTTCTTCGCCCACTTAAGCACGATTCAATCTCGCAATGGAGTCAAGTTCAATGTTGACAGGGTTAGGTCAGAAGCTAATACTGTTCAAGACATGTGGGCCCATAAACATGATTTAGAAGATGTATGTTTGTACTGCGCTATCGAGTTAAGATAATATTATTGTACTACGCTAGTTTATTGTTGTTAGGGGTCCGTTTTGGTTAGTTTATCAATGTCTTTAAGATATTAAGGGGTATTGAAGGATATAAGTGTATGAAATCTATCTATAATTAATTAATTTGTCTTTATTGTATGCGCTCTTCAATCATTAATGTGATGGAGCTAAAATTGGAACTTGATTTTGGTTCGGTTCAAAGAAAAGTTTATATGTGAAAATAGGATTATACTTAAGTATATAATGATTTTTGAGACCTTTCTATATAAATACATAAAATTCCACAGTTAATTTTTTAAATGGAGTTCATATTCGTATCAAAACTTTGTAAAGTCTAGGACAAAAAAAAAACATAAACAATCATCAATATATTAAATATCTAAACCCCTTCCCATGGATTCTACGAATATAGTGAAAAAAGAGAAAGGAAACCTTTGCTCTGCAGTAGGATGAAACTGGCTAATAATTATATTAGTGATTGTGATATATTAGTGGCAGTACTCACTTTGCGTTTATATGTTGTTCCTTATGTGACCAGTAGCTTAGCTGACCGCCGTTCTCAAGGCAACACATGACAATTCTATTAGATGCCATGCGGGCTTCCTCAGGATCTTTTCCTTCACCGTTGGGAAAGTGGTACCTCAATCCGCACGTAATCTGGACAAAAACCCAGTGGCACGTGCCAGGGTTCGAACCTACGGTCAATCGCGTTTCCGCGCATGGAAACTCATCTTTTATCTACTAGCTCACGACAACCACAGCTTAATTTATATATTTAAAAAACGTATCGTGACTGATGTATCTTCGTAAAGCCTAAATTACGACAAGCTTATTTTTATTTTTGCTGTGTCGTTGGGCCGTAGAATGGTCTTCCGGAGAGCGTGTTCCCACAGTCCTATGATATGGGGTCCTTGAAGCGTAGTGTGGAGAGATATTTGTGCAGACCGGCATTATCGCTTCGACTACCGATATTTTTTTTAACTGTCGTTAGTTGTCGTGGTTTTTTGGACTGCCCCATGCTTACCATCAGACATGGTGTAATCACAGTGTCTAATCAGGATAAAAAAGCTAGAAACATGAAATTGGGATATTAAGTTATTTTTAAAGCATAGGTACTCACTAAAGGTTTTTTTTTATATTCCTAAGGGGAATAAATAGGGTTTGATAGCTTATTCAAAAATATACCCGTTTTAAGTATATTTCGCACCTGGACGTAGTCAGGTCCGGTCCGTTAGTTATATATATCCGCACCGTATGTTTTTCGTTAGAATTCAAAATTAAAACGGTTATACAATACTTCATAATGTATCAATATCGGATGCACTTGTTGGTGTTCACCGGAGCCGGAAGCGGTTCGTTGAGCCGCCATTTTGCATCGGCACGACGACGAGCGATCAGCGCGTGCGCAACACAATTAGGGCGGAATCCTCTGGTGATCTAGAAGGGTGTAAAGCCAATATTAGGTTTATTGTAACAATGTATAATTTGAGTTTCACTTTACAGATTGTGCTCCTTTTAGATATTTAGATTGTTTCAAAAATACAGAATAAGACGTGTGCGTAACATGGAAATATAACATAAATTAACTACTTATTTAAATTGAATAAAATATGGATAGAATGGAATTATGTTCCCGTATCAAATGCCTATATATTCTCATGACACAGAAACTTTGTATTGTATATTATGCAAGCATAATATAAATAATAACTACTAAAGGAAAAATTGTTATTCGTTTCTTTTTATATAATTAGGGAAACATACAGCTACGTAAAAGTAATACATAAAGAAAATACACAAGCAATCACAGTAACAACTCTTCAAGATTACATTTATTCTCTTGTTCTTCCGACCCCTTCGTTTAAATTTAGAATACATCCATATTTCCATGTATTTAGCCCCTATTCTATCCGCTGTCGACATTACTGTTCGTAATAAATAGTTTGCTGATATTATCATTACTTTGCTATGGAGATTTGATCATTCCTATCACCTATAAAAAAAAAAACTCAAGTATTGTAAGAAGTAGCCTTGAGGTTTACCGATAAAATATAATAGTGTCTCCTTCTTGATCAAACTGAGGTGTCGTAGAATCCGATTAAGGTATACATCATATCGAATTGCACAGTGATGACTAGCATGTAAGCAGCTGCATGCACCTTCTCTGCACGAAGTGCACACCCGCCAACCAGCATTGGACAAGCGTGGAAGGTTAAATGTCCAGACATCTTCACATTGATTCTACAAATATACTGCGAAAAGGGTAAGGAGGATTTTGACCTGTCGTGGGACGAATCCGGCTAATAATAATAATAAATCGTAATAGACATGCCATTGTGGTAGTAGATCGATCGGCGCGCCGGGCAATACTCGTTGATACCACACGATGAGAATCTCGTGAAAGCTGAAAAAGAGAAGTGTTCAAAATAGACCTCGAACACGAAAATACTAGCATGTGGCATGTGGAGTCAGTGATTATTGTTCCGATAGTCGTATTGACTAATGGGCTGATTGCAAAGAGCCTCGATTACCATCTTAAGAGGCTCTCGCTTGGTTGTTGGATCAAAGGCTGACATAGGAGATAGTATTACTCGATGCGGTACGCATTGTTAGGAGTTTTCTCACTCTGAGGTCCTAACTACTGGAGCCTTGGGCTTTAGGCCTCGCTTCAGTAGGTCCACATGTTTTTATAATTTAAAATGTGTTTTTTTTACTATTTCTTTTTAAATATAAACTATATGTATATTTATTTATATCTTAAATAATTTTATTTTACACAGAAGTAAATCATCAATATAAGTATATGTTTTTAGTTTCCAGAAGCAGCATTCGTTTTAAAATAATTGTGTCTAAAATATTTGGGTTTTGTTACCTGGATAAAATTTGTTATTGGAATTATATTGGAATCTGCGTATGAATACGTTCAATAAACGAATCTAAATGTCGACGGAGTTATATTGAATCTCTACATGTAAGCTTATTTGACAGTTTGTAAACTTCGCCTTTCCGGAAACGGTTCAGTTCGTGTAAACATGGGTCAAGTGTTGAAATCACTATAGAGGCCTAATGTAGAGCTACTTGTGTTTATAATTTCCGGGTTTAATTTTATAGTTCATTAAGAGCTACTTGCACCTATAAATAAAATCTATTTTAAACTTGTATAAAATGTTATTTAATTGAACCTTAATCGTGATTTAAATTAGGCAATTATTAAAACTAGATAATGTTTCTGAGCAAGACAATAAGTACAATTTAATGCTAAATAGTATTTTATAAATGTTTTAACTACATTTATTTTGTTGGTACAAACTGCCCTTGGCGCTGTTTGTGGCTATATCTGTTGAACAGAAAATTCTTTTTCATATTATTGCAATGTTTTACAAGAATATTTTCGCTAAACAATGTACATTAAGTTATATATGTTTTTGATCATAAACAATTATGAACATAATACTTAACTACTTACGTTACAAATTAAATTAATCAATTTGACTTAAAGTGCTACAAATCCGATTATCAATTGAGATTGGAGACTTAATTTTAGACATGTGATTTGTTCTCATTATTTGTAAAATTAATATTCTTTGATATTATAAACAATGGACAAATATGCTCAGTCTATTAATAGAGCGTGTTTTCATTTATAAACTTTTTTTTAATGAAGTGCCATGTCATCCCTATCATATAGATACAAATTTATCTGTGCGCGGGTATCATGATAAATGTCAGATCACGACTAGTCACAAGAACACTATCATGGCTGACGCCAGAATGATCGGACATGTCGATCTGACTGCACCTAACTGCTGTTTTATTTATCTAAGTACAAACTATCTTAGCTGTTACCAGCGGAGTTTGCAGCATCGTTTTTCTCATACCAGTCATAAACACAAGTAAATAGTTAAAAAATCGCGTTTTAACATTCTATGAAAATACTAAGTTAATTGTAAGCTGTTAAAGTGTGATGTACACTTATGTTAATAACTTACATGAGTCATAAATTTATAATAAAAGTACGTTAAGTGTAATAACTTGAGCTTAGCACCCTAAAGTGGTTACAGACTGTAACGATGTCACGCTCGACTAAGAATATTCTTTTTTAAGTATTGCTAAGATTAGGTCTACTCCTTTTTTATCCTGACACGGCTCAGTGACGCCAATTAATCCGTTAGTAATATTATTATTTTTTTTTTTTATTCTGACTCGACACAGTTTCTGCACCATACCGGATTATAGCGTGGTGCAGCCAAGAAAACGCTAACGACTATCGATAGGCAAGAAAAACCCAACGGTAGTCGCAGCGATCATGCCGGCCTGCACAAATATCTCTTCACGTTACGCTTAAAGGATCCCATATAATAGGATTATCTACTGCTCTTGACTTAATTCACCAAATGATTTTTTTTTTGTAACTCTTGCGATGATCCTGCATCGGAAAATCAGGGACGCTGTGAGGACAGCAACCCAGGTGTGTCAGACACCTCCTGACTAAAAACTCCGGGGTGTCACTCTAATTGCTCCACCCGAGCCTGGGAAACCAAATTCATCCACACGCTCGGAGAGCAAAAAGTCTTGTTGAGGCTACCTTTCTGGGTGGGTGGGAGTATAGAGCCCACCCCTTCAAAAGTTCTCTCTCAGGCGGTGCGCGTGACACTGCACACCACTTCCCTCGCATTCGGTCTGCTGCCCGGCTCACCACAGGACCTGCAACAAACTAAGTAAAGGTATGCTTCATATTCTGGCAGCCAATGCTGGATCGCTCCTGTCGAGCAACGAGCGATGAATGTACCTTAATACTCGTAACCTTATACTATAATAGCTTTTGCCCGCGGCTTCGCTCGCGTTAAGAAGTGTTATTATTAATTAGGTATAGTTATGCGGCTTTACTTTTGTTAAGCGTGTGTAAAAAATTAGGGCCTACAAAACTTCTTTGTATACAATATTCTTAATTAATCTGTCATTAGGCGCTAAAACTATAAAGCTATTGGGTGAACTTACTCGTGAGCAAGCAACATAAAACTGTCCCTGGGAGAAGCAATGTTCTTTCAAGTCAATTTTGTTCAACTCAATTTTGAGAGTTTGCCCCTGAGACTTGTTTATTGTCATGGCAAAGTAGACTTCACCTACCTACATGTCAAAATTCAGCCCGATCCGCCCAGTGGTTTGGGCTGTGCGTTGTTAGATCACTATGTCAGTCAGTCAGTCAGTCACCTTTGAGTTATATATATTTAGATATTAGAAAAAAAAAATTACCAAGTAATAATTATTTTACTTGAACCCTCAAAATACTACAAAAAAGTCAAGCTGTATCTCCAATTGTACCTAATCTATAATATAAAAATGAAGCGCAAAATGCTAACCGCGAAACTCAAGAACGGCTGAACCGATTTGGCTGATTTCTTTTTTGTTGTGTTTGTTGAAGTCTGGGGAAGGTTATTACGGAGAGAAAAATTAAAAAAACAATCTGAAAAAGTCTAAAAACATCACTTTTCTATATTCTCATACAAAAAATTCGTAATAATATTTAAAAGTCAATTTGTACTTTAACACCATACCATAAAGTTTAAATGTTCGTGGACGGGTTCCGGGAAGGCAAAACAATTATTGAGTGACGTATAAATATTAATGTCAATATTTGTCAATTTTTATACATATAGCATTAAGG
The DNA here is from genome assembly GCA_036320925.1 of Automeris io. Classification (NCBI taxonomy): domain Eukaryota; kingdom Metazoa; phylum Arthropoda; class Insecta; order Lepidoptera; family Saturniidae; genus Automeris; species Automeris io. The sequence continues at coordinate 7,492,781 of JAUDJH010000019.1, read as the reverse complement.
CCAGGTTCCTTCAAACAATTTTCAAAAAACAGCCGACAGGCCAATAGGTATTGGCAGAATGAAATCTGACGGGGAAGCTATTAACATTAAAAAAAAACAATGTAGATTTGTTTTAGAGAAATAGGCCAGAACAAGCTCTGCCGGGTCAGCTAGTTACTAATAAATATTATTAAATTGTATTGAAACTGAACGATTTATTAAAATCATAATATACTTGTCATCTTTCTCCGTCTAAAATCTAAGCACCAATGGTATGCTTGTGCACCGTTTTAGAGATAATTTTCCTTCTTAACTTCTGCAAATAGCAACGGACATACCATTAAAAAGGCATTCCTTAAAACAAAGCGCAATTATCGCGTCTCCCCTCTTTGTGACTCTTTTTGTAGCAAAATAACAAACTAAAATACTGAAATATGCGTCTGGCTCCCCAAAGCAAAAGTAATTAAGTCTTTAAGCTTGTTCCGTGGCGCAGATCGCATTAAAAATGTAAGGGCTACATGCGTAAAGATTTTTTACGATAGTCACTTATTGTCATGGGGACGCTCCGCTACTAAATTACATTCTGTTTAAAATTCCACTGATTTTATTAATCGTTTACCACTGGGTAACTTTTTAATTTTTATAGTAGCACTAAATTCATTACACATAGCTTGATTTTTTAGGACTTTTGCCATTTTGGCATATCGGTCCTATTGTGGCCAATACGCTTACACAACCTTCAATTCTGAGAGTCGCTGATTTTTTTACACGGGTTCGACTTAGTGACTACAGTGCACCTGATGGTAAGTACAGTATAGTCCAAAAACGAAAGCGACCACCAATGGATGATAATCCATTGTTAGTCTCCGTCGTCATGTCGGCCCACATATACCACGACTGAAGGTCTCTACGTATATGAGTTACCGGATAAACACAAGCTGATCCCGAAACGCGACAGGCGAAAGTGAGTCACTCTGACATTCTTTACACTTGTGTACTGTGGTCATGATCCAATTCGGGCAATTGCCCTACCGCCAAGAATGCGTATCATTGCGTTGAATGCGTGCTGACTCATCAGCGCAATCATATCCACAAATAATTTCATGGCATTCTCTGTCGGATCACATAGAATGCCCTGAAAAGTACACCTATATCAAATAAACTGACCCGACATTGGCTGGTAAGTAGTCTAGTTTTAGTATGAAATTTAACCTACTTTAAGTTTGCTCATACTTTGCTCAAACATTACTAATTATATTAATTAATGTTAAAATATACCTAATGTAGACACCGAATCTGTCAACTTGGACTTGTCTATGCGAATATCTAGGCTGTACTCAAGTTTCTATTATATATTTCGTTTTTCGTCAAAGATGAATTTATTTTTTGAGCAAAGGTATTGCTTATAAATCTCATCCAAAGACGGCGACTTTCGCTAGATGATAGGCGAATTTTTACTACTGAGTTTTGTTGAGAAGCTCATCATAGTCCATGTTATGAAATTTTAAATATACAATAACCGAAGGTCTCTAGGTATATGATATTTAAAGATAGTATGATGTTTGCCAAGTGCTAAGACTGAGATTTATAACTCAACTTTAAGTTTGCTTAGACTTAATTAAAACAATACAATTTATATTTCTCAGTGAATGTCAAAGGATTAGGTAAGTCACCGATTTTGTCAACATGGACTTGACTCGGCGAATACAGTTTTTTGTCAAAATTTATTTTTTGAGAATTTTACTAAGCAAAGTCGAAATAGCGTGTATAAATCTCAGTCTAAGACTTTGTTTATGATGCATAACCTCCGCCTAGTCATCATTATCACCATCTATCTGTTCGACGTATTGCATGTTTTTATGTAGGTAGGGAGTGAATTCATAAATGATATTATAATCTTTAATTTAGTGGCAAATAAACAATCATAAGTGTAACACGTATTTCATTGAAATAATATAACAACTAAAAGTCCACCTTAAGTACTCCAACACCATCAACCCATCTTAATCTACTGTTTAACATGGTTATCTCCTAATAAGCGCCAATGAGCCTGGTCTACGGCTATTTAGTCTTTTCCAGTCACTTTTTATGAGTCAAATTTGCCGATTCGCAGTTCCCACTCTAGAACTCGTCTGCTCCAATGATCGTTGGTTCTTCGACATATATGCCCATCCCCATCCAACTGCTACTTCAGCTAGCTAATCCTAAGATTATTTGGATAGCTTTCGTTATTAGTCAGATAACCCTCATTTTTATAGGATATGTAAACTGCTTGTAACATACTGTATTACATGAACAACTCTAGACACACAGTTTGGGTGTCAGCTGATTGTAATGTACAGCTTTATGTGTTTTCTAACTAATAAATAATTAATTTATTATTTTATCCTTCTGAAGGACGCCTTACGTCACGACGTAAGCTAGTAGACGTAGCTAGTGTCATTGCCCGCTACGAGATCTTAACTTTGAAACTCAGCCATATTACCACACGAAAATTTATTGAAGCAGGTACACTACAATACTCACAAGGACCTCTAGAGTAACTTTACTCTAGAGACTCTTGGGTTATAAACAACTTATAATTAATTTATTTGGCAGTTATAAAAGAGTCGTGACAAACACAATGAAATCCATAAGAGATTCCAATAAAGCTCTTGTGAAAAGGAATGAGGTTTATCAATATGATAACGTTTTATTATTGCCGTATCAATCAGCTGTGGGAGTCCACAATATATTTAAAGATTAATAACCCCAATATCATATCAATTGCAACGTATCGCTTTATTGCGTTCAAGTAGGAAAATATAGTTACAATATATACTACAAATGATAAGATTGAAGCGTTAATACCTGTGGAAATATGTAGGCTGTGGATTTGACGCGGTGTTTTTAATCTTGGCTTTTCGAGTACATCAAATATGTCCCAATATCTACGACGATTCTCTTTAAATATTGTGTAAGCGGAATATAAAAACTATCTTTTTATCTAAAGTGATATTATAAACAAGTAGATTTTTTTTATATGGAACAGCTGAAACTGATGAATCATTTTAAAAAGTGTTAAACGAATTCTGTATAAGTTATAGTTAGTAATTATGTATCATCCCGCTAAATTCCTAATGGGGTGAGCAGAGATACATTAGTGGCTGTATCCACTTTGTATTTATTTATATATTTTATCCAAAATGACTAGCAACGCAGCTGATCACCGCTCTTGTCCTAAGACACACAACGTTTCTTTTAGATGGCATGCGGGCTTCCTCGCGACGTTTGCCTCTTACTGGTGAAAATGTGGAGCCTAAATCCGTACGTAATCTGGAAAAAAATCGGAAGTACGTGCTGGAATTCGAACCTAGGAGCATTCGCGTTGTCGCACATGCAAACCGATCCGTTATACACCAGGTCACTACAGGCACTATTTATAGTTATAGTTAAAACTTAAGTAAATTAAATTTGAGTTTGAATTCTAAGTTTTTACATACTTATTTAAAAGAAAAAGTCAGCTTAGTTTCTTTCTCGGTATACGCCAACAAAATAGTAGGATATCGCAAAAATAATTGAATATAAAGAATACTTGCTTATTTTAGTTTTATCTAAGTCTAGTGAAGCGGCTACTGTAAAGAAATGTCTTGATAGCAATTCCATCCGCTCATTTAGTAGAAAAAAGTATTACCCACGTTTAGGTAACAAAACGATATTACGTGTTACATGGGTGTCGGATAATATATTTTACATATTACAACATATCTCGTTTGTTAATGAGTTAAGTTTTTTGTCTACGTCACGGGTGGGTCGCTTTGATTCGGGTTGTGAGAGGTCAGTTTCAAAGTTATTTATGACTCGCCTTCTTTATAAAGTGTTAAGAATGAAAATTCTTGGTACTTGTCACATAATTAAAATGAACGATATTTATTTAACTTAATTTGAACAACACAAGTGCAAAGGCCATTATATCAGCTCACTTTGGCCTGCCGCGTTTCAAATACCTCAAGATCTTCAGACTTGGTATTTATGGGCTGACATGATGATGGCCGCGAAGACGCTGTCAATAGATTCTCGTCTCTTGACAGTGGCTGCCGTTCTCAGACTACACTATTCTTTTCATTAAGCACTGTGTGTTTATGGTTATATAAAAAATGCAATAGTATGTAGCATAGCGGGCATGGGAAGATCTTTTTTTTTTATTTTTATTAAATTACTAGCTGATCCGGCAAACGTTGTATTGCTATATAAGGTTTTGTAATATCTTCTAAGATGTTCATTGAAATTAAGTGATGTCAAAGACAATTTTGTTCACAATTAAATACTCTTAATCAACAACACATTTATTTGGATAAAGATTAATATTATTACGTTGATACAACTCTTAACAAATAATGCATTAATTTCGACCAAATTTGTTTACCATAAAAACGGTTCTAGTGACTTAATTTTAAAAGATAGACATATACTGTTCCGGACATTTTTTTAGATCATTTCAAGAGGAATAATTCTTTCTTACATATATTTTTGGTATCTAGAACCGTTTTCGCAGCGCACGCAATGGAAGCCCTCAAGGATGAATAATTTTCCCCGTTTTTTTTCACATTTTCCATTATTTCTTCGCTCCTAATAATTGCATCGTGATGTTATATAGCCTAAAGCCTTCCTCGATAAATTGTCTATTCAACTCAACATTTTTCAATTCGAACCAGTAGTTCCTGAGATTAGCGCGTTCAAACAAACAAACAAACAAACTCTTCAGCTTTATAATATTAGTATAGATAGGCGAACGTTTGACCTCAATAACACCTGGTGGTGAAGGTGAAGATGAGTTCGATGATGAACCGCGTCCGCCTAACAAATGCCTATTCACTCTTCTCTTAAAGATTCCCAGGTCATAAGATCGCGGAAATATGGCCGCTGGAAGCATATTCCACTCCTTAGCCGTTCGCATGATGAATGTAAATGCGAATCTTAACGTGCGGATATAAGGAACATCTTCTTTAAGATTTGTAATAACGCTGCTATGCAGGTCACAAGCTATGCTCAGAATGTCGCTGAGCAATAAGATCCGCAAAGAGACAGGTCTCTTTGCGGCTCTTTATCAGGATAGAGAAGAAAAGAGACGGGTTATTGGTTAAGCAAGTACGAATGTTGAAGTCACAGTGAGCTGGATGTACATATATATTAGGTCCTTACATATGAAATTGGCGTTTTGTATGGGAGGAACAAAAAGTCGAATATTTTTTAATATAATATATTTAATTAATCAAAGTATGAAGCATTATTTTCTATGCACTTTTGCCATCTCATAGGTAGTTCATTGATCCCTTTACTAAAAAAACCAGTCGGACGGGAATCAATAAAATCTTTGAAGGCGATTTGGACTGCCCCATCGGAGTTGAATTTTTTCCCTTGCAAGAAGTTATCCAAATTTCGAAAAAAATGGTAATCTGTTGGAGCAAGGTCCGGGGAGTACGGAGGATGTCTTAGACTTTCCAATTGAAGCTCTTCTAATTTAGTAGCCGTCTGTTGCGCAGTGTGTGGTCTAGCGTTGTCGTGAAGCACCAGTGGCGTGGAGCGATTGACCAGCCTAGGTTGTTTAGCCGCTAGCTTTTCCATCATGGTTTGCAATTGCTGACAATAGACATCAGCCGTAATAGTCTGGCCAGATTTGAGAAAACTGTAATGAACAATACCGGCACTAGTCCACCAAACGCTTACAAGTAACTTTTTTGGGGTTAATTTTCGCTTGGGGCAGGATTTGGCTGGCTGGCCAGGATCCAACCATTGCGCTGAGCGCTTCCGATTATCGTAAAGAACCCATTTTTCATCACAGGTAATGATTCGGTTTAAAATACCTTCATTATTGTGCCGGTTTAGTAATGTAACGCAGCAGTCGACGCGCGTTTGCCGGTTTGCTTCAGTCAATTCGTGAGGTACCCACCTTTCAAGCTTTTTAATCTTCCCAATTTGCTTCAAGTGAATTAAAACAGTTTTATCACTAACATCGCAGCCTGCAGCTAACTCGGACGTGGTTTGCGATGGATCCGCTTCCACAATAGCCTTCAACTCTTCATTATCAACTTGAGTCTCAGGCCGTCCACGGGGCTTGTTCTGCAGGTCGAAATTTCCAGAACGAAAACGTTGGAACCAAAAACGAACTGTGTTTTCTTTTGCAACACGACCGCCATACACATCATTCACCCTTCGAGTTGTTTCCGCAGCAATAGTGCCACGGCGGAACTCGTACTCGTAAATAATGCGATATTTTAAGTTTTCCATTTTGTAAAATGAGTGACGCAAACAGAAAAAAACAGAAGAAAAAAACAAATGAATGACGATCATCGAAGCACAAATACATGAGTCTATAGCTGTACAAATTTGAATTTGGAATTCCTTACCAAAGAGGAGAAATTTGTGATTAAAGTGGCCAGTACGAAAAACGCCAATTTCATATGTAAGGACCTAATATTACAAAATCGGCACCGGTTGGCGAAGACTATTTCTAGAGTTAAGACAACGTTACAAGTTGAATAATTTTATGAGAAGATAGACTAACAGAATATCTTGCCGGCTGTTCTGGGTGGATCCTTTTCTACCAAATGTTTGTAGAATTATTTTGCCAATGATTTAAAAATACTTGTAGCAAATCTATTAAAAATTATCTTGAGTTTATAATCTGAACGTAGTGTAGGGTTTTCAGAAATATCCGCAAATTATAGGACACATAGCAATATTTACGCTTGGCAGAACTCTTTGTTTAGTAGAAAACTAATATTTTTTATTTCCAATATTAAAGAAACAGGAGTCAAAGGAACCAAAAGTATGTGGAGTAATCCGAAAACGCCATTATTTGTAGTGAGTTTATCATAAACTAAGCAATCACTTATAATGACGGGCACCTCGAACGGTTGGCGACGACTTCAAAGTTTATTATTTAGCTCCATCCAGGGGTCTCTTATAAATTTCTGATAGCCCTACTCTGCCCTACCTTTGTAGGGTTGCATTTTGATACGAGCAACACCAATCCCCACCGAAAATATTATCTCTATGTACCTGTGATGAAACTAGAGTTGAATAAAATTGAATGTTATTAAAAGTTTAGTAAACAGTGAGTACAAAAATGTTCACAAACACTATATAGCAGAAGTTAGACGTAGAAACAAGGCTGGCTCTACATAGCCCTCGCACGTGTTCGCTAATGACACAGAGCCGTTATCGCGAGAATTAGCTTACCAGTTTTATATAGGCTAGTACTACATACACTAGACGATGCTACGCGACCCATTACTATAACATCGCTTTAGAAAACTACGCGATTAACCTTTTATATACAAGCTCCGTGATGAGTCTATGCTGCACCTGATAGATAATAATCACAGCGTTGACCAACAATTGACAGCAGCTATCGAGAAGACGCATAATGTCAATCGATAGTTGTCGTAGGCAAATCGTTTGGTTGTAAATTCTCTTCACACTTGTTTTAAAATCTGATGAAGCTTGTGGAGTCACCGAACTGCAGCACTTGTAAGAAAGTAGATGACGTACAACATTTGCTGATGGAGTGTGTCCGATCTCAGTCTGCAAGAGATTCTATGATGGAAGCCTTTAGCCTGAACAAATTTGATGTAGGCATGTTCTGCGGAATTTTAGAAAGACCTTACTCAGCCGAAGCAAAAGCGTTGTTCAGGCTGATGGCTCCCCACTAGAAATAAATGTTAGTAGCGTATATTTAGGCCACTATGAGGCTGGCATGTGCCGAGGCACAAAAGTCCCTAAAATAAATAGAAAAAAAAACTTGTTTTAAAGGAATCATAAGATGAAGGGAATATACAGGATGGAAAATTATTCAACAACCTAAAGGTATGTCAGGTACATCAGTTGGAAAACTTTAGATGTGGGTCGGGAATATAAATTAAATCCTTTCAGAGTTTTATATAGGCCGTTATAATATTGAGATTAGTAATTTATTTATTTATTTTATAGGGCCAGATCTAATACTTTACTTACACAACATATACCCAATTAGAATCAACAATGTACAGTTCCTATTAAGGCATCCACAACATACGTTAGAGTGGCCTGTTTATATTGTATTTATGTTAATGAACGTCAACATTATTAGTCTGTGCATATCTCAACAACCCGAAGACCTTTCTATTGAATCTCAGCATGAAGTCCTCGAACAAATCGACCGGATATCCAAGAAGATTGCAGGCCCGAGATAATCTATACAAATGATATCTCTTCGCGTAAAACGCATTATTTAGCAACGGAATTCGCGGCCGACGCACGAGCTGAAGATCGAACTCACTGGCTCTTGTTAAGAGAGGCATATCTAACAGTGGAGTAGGGCGGATTGATGATGGTAATGATGCATGACAATTGTCATTTTTCTCGAATAACTGTTGCTTACAATACAGCAACAGTTACAACGTTATGTAGCACATATTTTCATATAAATTATATTGCCATCCAAGCGCAGTTCCATCGTTATTTGGATAAAGCTCCCATAGAAAAAAACAGAAAGCGGTACATTATAGTCACCTGCACTCAAACTAGGATTACCCGTTTCTTAGCCGGGCAGTAGACTGGAAGGAATATGCTGTCCCAACGGGAGGGAGGCGGTGCACAGTATTCGGCGCGCTGCCTGAGAAAGATTTTTGGAGGGATGGGCACTTGATGTGAGCAATACCAGAAAGGTATCCTCAATAAGGCTTTTCGCTCCCCAGGCGTCTGGATGAATTTCGTTTCCCAGGCCCGGGTGGAGCAATTAAAGGGAGACCCCAGGGGTCTTTAATCAGTAGGGATAAACAGTATTGAAACATTTATAATAGACAGAATTGCTTAATATGACTACATACTTGAACTGTTAAAATTTATTCACAATCCAAATATTATACGTAGGTCTTAGCGGCGTTAAACCAGCGGTTAATCCATCATCAGCTCTATTTGCTCCGGACGCTATCTCGACGTACGCGTTTACAGTGCTTGGTAACATCAATCGTCGGGGACGGTCATTCTGCCATATTTAATGCTCAGCTTATATTAAGGCACTCTTGCTGCGACTTCGCTGTAGTAAATATTTATAAACAGTCTAATAAAAAAATGTGTTTTAAATAGAACTTCAGTACACACACACACTACACTTCACTACACTTCTGCTCAAAGATATAATAAACATAAAAATAATTAAATTACTTATAGCAAAAATCTTTACTACGCAACACTTTTGATAATTTATCGCTACAGTAAAAGGTAAAATCTTGATTTCTTAATTGTAGTTTAAAATTATAAATTAAATTGACAAAATATTATTTCAACTTTTTTAGTATTACAATCATAAAATTTGTGCAGTAATATGTATACCAATTTAAAATAGACTTAAACAATAAAGTCTTTTAAAGTTATAACTTATTTATTATCTAATTAGATGAGCCTACTTAAGAGAAACATCAGGCAAACTCTGTTTACATCAGTCGTCAAAACGATCGTTTTACTAAATTTATCTTAAAATATTCTTCTGGCCTCTGTGAGGGCAGCATACGGATAGATATTTATAATCCCTTCGAATTTTGTGATGGTAGGGCGATTGCCCGAACTGGGTCTTGACCACAATCCACAGGTATAAAGACCGTCATAGTAACTCGCTTTGCCTGTCACGTTTCGAGATCAGCTTGAGTATATCCAGTAACTTACATCCCTAGAGACCTTCAGTCGCGGTATATGTGGGCCGCCATGACGACGTAGATTATCAATGAATTTTCATCCTTTGATAGTCGCTTTCGTTTTTGGGCTACAATGTACTTACTCTCAGGTGTACTGTAGTCACTTTATCGAGCCAGTGTAAAAAAATAATATTTCTCATATAGCATTAATATATAATTTGATCATGCTGATATTTTTCATCAATGAAGTCACAGCTTTGGTTTTTGTTTTGGTTTAGAAACATAAATGAAAAGTAATGGCTTTTTATTCAAGACTGATAATGTGACTTTTGTAAATATCAACATAAACAGGCTACTCTAATGTATATTGTGGATGCCATAATAGTTATAGTACATTTGTAATTGTAATTATGTAAAACTTATATGAGTGGAGTCGTGTATTGTAATTATGTATAGGTTATATGAGTGGAATAGTGTATTAGGCCAATGGTAGCCAGGATGTGCTTCATCCACGTTTTCAATTGATATGTCAAAGCAAATAGACAAAAATTTATTCCATAATTTTAGTGGACATCCGCCCTTATTCTCAGTTCCGCGCACACGAACTAATTCAAAGACAATGATCGTCATTTAAACCTATAAAAATTGATACTACTCCAAAATTTTCACTAACTCCTGACTCTCCACAGGTGGTACCACACGGGGACCACTCCGGTGAATATATTTGGATTTGACAGATAAAAGTATAAACAAATATATCATTTTGACGTTTTATGTCTATGAAAATATTTTGTCATAGTGTTAATCCCAGGATTGGAAACGACAGTTGTTTTAATAACATATTACGTTGTGTTATTCATAATAACGAATCAAGATATGAATGTTCGATATGTTACATAACATACCCCAAAAATAATACTCCCATTTAATTGTATATATTTGTATCTCCTCTATACATAAATGAAATCACAATATAGTTAAACAATATGGGGGATGCAGACGGATAGCGTAGCAAGTTCGCTACCCAACTAAGTGATAAACAAGATTTTTCTTACGATGTCATAAGAAGGCATTCTGCATTTTCAAATATTGCAAGGTGCGACGTGAGAATTTTATTTGCATACGTATTTTCTGAAATGACATAGTAGAGAAAAATTAAGAACTCAATAACACTATTAATATCTATATAAGAATAAATCAAATTACACTATGAAACAATAAGAATGAATTATGATATAGAAAGAAAGAAAATGCAGTTATATGGCACACGATATATAACACAGAATGATAGGTTAATGAAGACAGAAAACAACATAAGCGAATACCCTGTGTTGTAATGATGCGCCAAAGAGAAGTCATCTCAGTAATTGCTAAGTGACCAGCTGAGCCACCCAGCGCTGATTTTCAGCTGACATACATTTATGGCGTCAACGCGCAGATTAACCATGTCAAAACAAATCAAAAATATAAAAGATATGGTAAAATTACGTTAAGAATAAATGCGTGTGTAACTACAGCGCGTCGCTTGTCCGTAGCTATCGAAGTGGGACATAGTCCTAGAGATGTAACCGTTAAGTGAGGAATGAGCTTGTTTACCAAACATCCTATCTGAGTCCGCACTCCGCGGTAACCACAGCTCGTTGAGACCCGATGCGGGTTGGCCGCGGAAGTTTGTACTGTGCCTCAATTGTCATACTGTGTTGCTTTGAAAATGTAATGTAAATGTGTGCAGTGTCTTTAAAATTAAAAGGTAATATACACATGGTAAAAAAAGTATAGCGACTAAATTAGAAACTAGTGTTTAACTAGACCCACTTACTCCCATGTATTGTCATAGAAATTTGATTTTATTGTACCGAATAGTCTAGTACAGGCTAGAACGATAGAGTCTCTCAACAATTACATAGATTGCTAGATTGGGTCTTGGGTGGAATGTGAAATGAGCCTGACAAAGGACCACGTGCCCCCAACAAATGCCTATTAACTCTTCTAATGGTAGTATCTTTTCTTCTAATATTTACTCGCTTCGGGTTGTGGCATTTCGGGATCAGCTTATAAGCATTGAGTTGCTCATATAGAGGATTTATGTCATAGTATATGTGGGCCGGCATGATGACGGCAACTCTCGGTGGATTCTCACTCCTTGACGGTCGAGGCAGGTATAAAGAAGAGACAAAATAAAATTTAATTAGCTAAAACATATAGTGGTGGAAAGCTTCTACGTGTATTCTCGTAATATTTGTAGTTATACATCGAGAGAACCGATAATGTTGACTGTGTTGAAGACGAATCTCTTCAATGACTATCGCTCACCACTGTGGTTGTGTACTTTGGCAATTCGATATAACACTGAGTTACTTAAAACTCGGGAGTCGAAGCTGCTCGCGTCCGTAGGCTTTACCCTAGGTTCCCTACACGTGACTCCTGGGTGGTGCTAAACGAACAGCAGCGAGGTGGTAGGGCGCCGGTGCCCATCTGGATCGCGACCACATAACATGGGTGTAAAGGCCGTCATAGTGACCAGTTTCAGCTTGTCGCGTTTCGGCATCAGCTTGTGTATATCCAGTCACTCATATACCTAGAGACCTTCAGTCGTGGTATATGTGAGCCGACATGGCGATGGAGACTATCAATGAATTTTCATCCTTTGATAGTCGCTTTCGTTTTTGGACTACACTGTACTTACCATCAGGAACTCGGTAGTCACTATGTTGAGCCAGTGTAAAAAAAAAAAACTTTTCTTTTCAATACACTCGATTGTGAAACGTAATCAGATGATTTAAATTGCCTAATGGCTGCCCAAATCAAGAACCCCACCTATCCACAAGGGTTACCTTTATGTTGCCACAAGACTTCTTACCGCAGAAGAGAGTAAAATCAAATCACCGTCATCAACCCGTACCCACTGCTGGACTTGGGCCTCTCCCATGGCTCGTCACTGAACCCGATCTTCGGCTTTTCTCATCCAACAATTACCTGCCACCTGCACAAATCGTTGTTCCACTTAGCCTGAGAATGTCCTAAACTACGGTTACCGAGGCATGGTTTCCACTCAAGAAGGCGTCTACACCAGCGTAAATCGGTTCTCCAGCAAATAAATCAGCCCACAGTCACTTTAGCCTGTTAATCTTATGAGCTATGCGTGACTTTAGTTCAAGTATCACCTCAGAAGCACACCGAGCATAGCACGAAGATCAAATAAAGTTTATGATTTATCCAGCAAAATCTAATTATAGTTTGTATTGTTTATACGACATTTGGTCACGTAAATAGTACATCTTAAAAGAATGATAACGGACTTATGAAGTCAAAGCCTGACGGCCTGATAGCGCAGTTTGTAGTGACCCTACTTACGATGCTAAGGTCCTGGATTCGAGTTCCGGTAGTGGTAAACTTTTCTGTGATGAGCAGATGAGTTCGTCACGAATCATAGTTGTATATATGTATTTAAGTATGTATATCTTTGTCTAGTATCCATAGTAAAAGCGCGAGTTTAATTTGAAACTAAGTCAATGTGTGTAATTGTTAGTAAATATTATTATTATTATAAAGGGGTAGACAAAGGTTGATCCCGTGACATGCCAAAGCAAAGCCACTACTATGCATTTATCTGGTCTCAAATACCACTCCGTACTCTCAATTCCTCGTTTAGTACTAGGTACTCAGGATAACGTGAAGGCGTCAAGAGTAAAACCTATGTATGCGAGAATCTGTTGTATCCAATACAATAATCACTATTACGTAATTCTAGATTATTATTTTACCTTGACGCATATTTATAGGAAATGTGCACTTGACAATCATTATCGTAGTGATGCAATCCTGCACTTAGCAAATGAATGATGCATAACATGTAATTGCTAAAGGTTTCGCACGTGTAAATAATTTTAGAATCTTAAGACTGAGATTTATAGACGTAACTTTAAGTTTGCTTAGATTTTACTCAAATATTACAATTTATATTATTCAATGAATGTCAAAAGATTTAGTAAGTTATCGATTTTGTCAATATGGACTTGACTCTGCGAATACTATGGCTATACTCAAGTTCCTGTTATACATTCAGTTTTTTATCAAAACGAATTTGTTTTTTGAGAACTTTGCTAAGCAAAGTCAAAATAGCGTCTATATATCTCTGTTTTAATATTTAAAGGTGCTATAGGCACACTCAACTTTATTCGAACCTGGTGGAAGGTATTGTATTCACATTAAGTGGATTATTTCTCAAATTGTAAGTTTTACAATTTATACATGCAAGCAGGAGATATAAACAGTTTCATGAATAAAAAATATATATTAATAATTATGAGGTCGAAGATAGAACTTTGATCCAACGGACGCTTAATCAATTCTTTATGGATTCCAAAATACATAAATATGGAAAATTAACACGGGCAGTGAGTTCCACTCTATGTCTTTTAATTTTATGAATGAAAAAGCGGCTCTTTTAATACAAATATTTAAAAAAAATACAGTTATACAATAAATAAGGTTAGTTCCTGACATAGCGACACATTGTCTATATATTTTAAGAAGATATTAAATCACGATAAAGCGATACAAGTTTCTTATCAGTTATAATGTAACCAAAGATGTTTTGTTTTTCGCAGGATAACGCGACACCCGACAAAAGACAAGCGATGCGTCGACAGATCCCGAGCGCCAGGGTCGTCCGTCAACTGTTCGCAGACAACGAGGTAAATCGGCAATCTAACAACGACAACCTATCGAATTTAATTCAGGAAACACTCAACAGAGAACATGAGGTGATGAAGCAGCGATGGAATTTCGACTTTCGGCAGGAGATTCCATTGAGTGGAGACTACCAATGGACCAAAACGGATGGCACTTACGACTGGGTCGGTATCAAAGCTGACTGCGATAACACGAGCATTGTCAACTCTGATGAAGCGCATGAAAGAGATTCGGAATTCATCGTGAAAGTAGAAAAGACTCCAAAAGGAGAGATAAAAGAAAACTTACCTGTAATACGCAAAAGGAAAACTGGCCAATGTCACGTAGCTGACCCGACAGTGCGACGCAAAATTAGTTTTGATTAAAATTGAATTATCAATATTGATAGCCAATTGCTATAAAATTCGAAATTAATATCATTCTTTTCTGTTACGAAAGTAGTTTTTATTTTAAATGTGATTTTTTCAACTTTTCTATTTTTATATCTACTGTAAAACTTCTGTTCTTAACAACTTAACTGTCCAATGAGTCATATATGACTCACGAAAAACTTTTGAAATAACTTCAGGAGTCACATGTGACTCATTTGTTTATGTAACTTTAAGGTATATTTTTGTAATTAACGTGACATATTATTATTCTAATTATAAACAAAAACTAGGTGAACGTATAGCAAAAACCCTGATAGAAGAAAATCAATTAAAATCTCAATTTTTCAAAATAAAATAAATTAAATTAAAAATAATAAATATTTTAACTACATATATATATTTTGAGACAATGCGAGTGTTATTTAAGCTAAAAAGGATAAAAAATGCACTTGGGATAGTTGCACAAGTTATAGTATGAGGACAGTTAAGTTGTTAAAGTTATTTTTAAAAAATGTAATATATATACATGATATAAATATTTATGTATATTGTGAACACAAATATTTAATGTTTTAATTTTTATTGTGGACGAATTTTATCACCGATTTGTTAATCTGTGTTTGTGATATTAAGATATAATATTATTATTTAATTTTACTGTATATATTAAAAGCTTTATAATATTCAAGACTAATACTCTTTGAATTTATTAATAAAATAAAATGATAAAAATTTATTCAGACAATGAGTCATGGCTAGTTCGTTTTTAAAACAGTATCCAATATTTTTCGAGACCTGGTTCTAAAATAATGTGAAATATAGGAACTGAAGCTAAATTCCTATATTTTGTCCTAAATTAGTATTATAAAAAAACGAGATTCATATAAATGAGATGCTTTTTTTTACTTGGGGAAAATCTTCATAGGACCATCTCAGCCGCATAAGAGGGTTGCGCGACCGAGGTGTGTCGGACTTATACCGACTAAAAACCCCAAGGTGACTACTTCTGCGCATTGGCAGGGACTGTGGATCCTTTAATCAATTCGACACAGCCCCTTCGCGCCGCGCCCGATCGGCACAAACTCTGGGGAAGATGATACTTCCCCGATACTGCTCATTGTATTAAGGCAGAGCACGTCACAATGCCCTGCCAACTTCTCGAGGGTCGCTAAACCAGTTGTTCAGGGCCCCCACCCTGAGCAGCCACGACCCCAAAGACATCAGCCAACTGGTCGTGGATTAACCGATCGGCTGGGACTGATGTGCCAGGGCGGTTGCTGGCACCCTGGTGTCTCATTCGAGCGGCCTTCTGCCGTTCTCGCTCTGCGGCCTCCTTCTGGGACATGACATCCTCACAGAAGGAGACCACGGCCCTCCAGTTGTCATACCCTGCCAGTTATCCTCAAGAATTTGTTACCCATAGCAATCAAATGAAGTATTATAGCGAACTCCTTTACGGCAGTATATCGTCTCAAGCATAAAGAATATTTTAATAGTTTATGTAGACAGTTTATTTTGCTAGATTTTATTTAATCTCATTTCGGCCATAAAT
Organism: Automeris io; assembly: GCA_036320925.1. Lineage (NCBI taxonomy): Eukaryota > Metazoa > Arthropoda > Insecta > Lepidoptera > Saturniidae > Automeris > Automeris io. The sequence continues at coordinate 7,476,531 of JAUDJH010000019.1, read as the reverse complement.
GTAGTCATAAATTTTAATATCTCATTAGATTTCTCGTGTTAATGGTTTTACTGATAAGTGCGTTCGCATTCTATAAATTTTCAAAGTCAAACTTTTGCAACTTAATTTTGAGAAGTATTGCTTTGTTAATGATAAACATTTATTTTATAATTTTACTTTAAACTATTGACTAGTGCAAATTTAAAGTTTAAAAGGAGATATGTAAAAATTTAACAAGGCAGCTGTGTGCCAAAGTTCATATAAAATACAAATAATTATATTTTTAGTTTCAAAGTTATGTTGGACTTTAGTTGAGCTGTGCTAAGGATAGTAAGTCATAAATTATGTTGGCCAATGCTCCTATTTATTATTTATTATATGTAAATACCTAAACAGAACACAATCTATGTTTCACTAAGATTGAGTTTTTGTATGTTAAATTCAATTTGTTATACAAGACACACGCGCAATTACTGCAAGTATTCGGCTGAGATTTATAGACGCTACTTCGACTTTACTAAGCAAAGTTCTTAAAAAATAAATTGGTTTTGACAAAAAACTTTATATATAATAGGAACTTGAATATAGCCCATAGTTTTGGCAGAGCCAAGCCCATGTTGTCAAAAAAGGTGACTTTTCAAATCCTTTGACATTAATTGAGTAATATACATATAAATTGTAATATTTTAGTAAAATCTAAGCAAATTTAAAGTTGCTTCTATAAATATCAGCTTTAGTATTTCGTTAGTTTAAATTCTGTAGCTGTTATTTAAACCGGGAGCCAATATGACCCATCAAGGGTTCGAATTGTATAATGTACCTTAGGGATATTATACACCATACGACACTTGGAAAATTGCTTTGTGCTCTGAGAACTGCGATCAGAACCATTACTGGTCGTGTAGAGCACCACGTATAGACGCCAAGTGAGGGAAACGTATTCTATTCTACTTATAAAAATAGTAAATAATATTTATTTATATTACTAGCATCGCACTGTTGAAAATACAGCACTAAAATTGTAACATTAGTCTTTTTTAATACCTAATATTAAGGCTAATTAAAAGTCTTGTAGAAATGATTTCGCAGGCATTTTATTTAATGTATTATTTGTCCTAGATATAATTTTAATTGTGTATTTGTTAAGTAAATATCAGACATATATAATTTTTTTATGTTTAAATGCTTCTAAATTATTCGTTTTTGGTACTAAGCCTACAAAAAATGATAGTGTAGGATTTAATATATAATATGTTCGGTGTCATAGACCGCATATATATGACGCAGCAAATTATTTCAATTATATTTATAACAATTATATGATTTCAGATTGTTTCATAGCGTAAAATATAAATACAAACAATAAATAATAATAAGTTTACACAATATTAATTTACAACATAAATGGTAAATGCGCCTCTTCTCCCAAAACTGGATGACCAGCCCATCCACTATCTCAGCCGACACGTGACATATTTGTGTGAATGTTCATTTTTTTAATGTTATGTGCCATTAGACGCCCTCAAAACAAATGACGACCAGGCAGTCAATCTTATATTACCGCTGTGGAGTCGCGGAGGCCTTTTACTTGCATATTTATACATGTTTTTGGTACGTATACGATATAAACAGGTTTAACATAGATTTCAAAAATCGACTACATCATTATTAGAATAAAATATTCTAGTCGTTGATTATTAACGATATTGAAAAGAATAAAATGACTAAAATGGACTGATTTGAAATTAAGCTCAATAATTCAGTCAACGAGTTATATATAAATAAAATACTAAACACTTTTTGAACATTTTTTAAATTAAAAATGTTTTCATTTAAGTTTTATGTAAATTATTATTTACATATGAGGCTAGTGCAATAAAACTTTCAGAAATAGACTGATTACATTAAAAAAATATTTTGATCTAAATTGTAACGTTTTCACAGATATTGTATCATGTTCTTCTAGTCGTAAAATATCATGAAGCTTTGTATGTAACAGGAGTTCATGTATTTTTAATTATATTGTACTTATTTCTCAAAATGTTTTGGCTAGTTGTAATTTTCTATGAGTATTAAGTGATTTATATGTATATAAAGCCATGTAGTTTTAAGTATTTGACTGTATTTGTATTATTATAATTTATTATCATTGGCTTTCTTTATTTTGAACTTGAATAAATTATTTATATCATAACAAAATTATGGTTTCATTTATAGCGACACGGTAAAATAATTACATCGAAACTGATGGTAAGTATTGTGTAGTTCAAGAAAAACAACGACCCTCATTGAACAAATCCACTATAGTTCGCACGATGGTTGACAGCGAGGACCAAGCCAGCCGCACATTGGGAGGTTGGCAACTGAGGTGCTCGGAACTTATACTGGCTAAAACCTACAAGTATGGTCTCGAGGGGAGACGCACTCTCTTCTGGAACTACACAATAAATTTCGAAAGAACCCGTCACGACTCTTCGCCTATATTTCGGGGCTTATTAGCCCGTTGCCTTGGGTCTCCACCTTAAGGGGCTACTGCTTCAGACATGTCGACCTGAAAGCCTATATATACCACGACTGAAATTCTTTATGTGTATATATAACTGGATGAACTGGATGCCTGAACGAGACAGACCGAATAGAGTCACTGTGACGAGCTTTGCGCCCATGTATTGTGATCGCAATCCAGAAATTCACAGACTACATTTTAAAGCAATCATGTCACCGTATCTGCTCTTTGTCACAACTTTGAACTTGACGGACAGAGAAATTACATTAAATATATATATATATATATATATATATCTTGTTATAATATAAAAATGAATCGTTAAATGTGTATAAGCGCGAAACTCGAGAACGGCTGAACCGATTTGGCTGATTTCTTTTTTGTTGTGTTTATTGAAGTCTGTGGTAGATTATTACGGAGAGAAAAATAAAAAAAATTGTCTGAAAAAGTCTAAAAACAACACTTTTCTATATTCTCATACAAAAAATTCGTAATAATATTTAAAAGTCAATTTAAACTTTAACACCATACCATAAAGTTTAAATGTCAGTGGACGGGTTCCGGGAAGGCAAAACAGTTGAGTGACGTATAAATATTAATGTCAGTATTTGTCAATTTTTATACATATAGCATTAAGGCCAGGTTCCTTAGAACAATTTTCAAAAAACAGCCGACAGGCCAATACGTTTTGGTGGAATAAAATCTGACGGGGAAGCTATTAACATAAAAAAAAACAATGAGACTTTGTTTTAGAGAAATAGGGCAGAACAAGGTCTGCTGGGACAGCTAGTATTAAATAAACAATTACAAAGCAACACATTAAAGTCAGCTGACACCCAAACTAGAACTACCCGTACCTTGGATGTCAGCATATTTTACACAATTTGTTACGTACAGTTTATTACCGCTACATTGCAATAACAACTTGAAAAATTTTTGACAGAATCTTCCAAAATTTACCATGTAGTGTCAGATAAAGCGGAGTTTCCAAAGTGATCGTGCCCTGAGGGCGTGGCGTAGCAGATTTATAGAAAATTGATTACAGGACCCGCAGTCCCAGACTGTGCACAGCACTTGTTATGTTGGGGTTCTTATCCGTTGTAGGTTCGATACTTTTCGGCCCAAATATGTGTGGTTAGGAAGGTATTATGAGGATTTTCCTCAAGTAAAAAAAGTGCTCTAAGAGTCAACCGAATCTTCCACATCCATGTCGGTTGCTAAGCCGTAAGATTAAAGAGTGTACGTGCGGGTAGCGTTACAAATTATTCTCTGCCAGTGTCGATTGTCACGGTATGATGGCTTGATAATAACTCATGGATATGGATACTTTTCAAAAAGAAGCTCCTTAAGCTGTTTTTCGATTATCGACAAGTAAACAACAATCGAAATTAAAATTATAAGTACTTGTCATATTTTATAATTACCGGCAATTTAGCATTGATGAATGAACATATAACAGTCTGAGACGGAGATAACGCTATGATAAGACAACGTATGTGAAAAAGATAAAACTAATAGCAGGTACAGCTCTGTTATAATTGTCTGCCCTGTTGCCATGCTTGGAAAAGAAAGAAATGGTAGGAGAGCGATACATTTACCAAGTTTATGTGTGTTGTACTACTTTCTACCTTCCTTCTGGAATTGTATAATAATATATTTATAATCACTTTGTCAAGCCGGTATACTTTTTTAAACTAAGCTTTTAGCTGTTGTACTATACTTAAGAACGTTACATTACATGGAAACTCTTGAGCAAAAGGCTATAGTTTACAACTCTAAACCCACCATAATTTATAATGTTGCAAATGGTAGATTGACCCGATGTAGTTGCGAAGGCCTCTCCCGGCCACCAACATATTGTCCTATCGAAAAAAGGGTAGATTGAAACGAGTCTTCCACTGGGCTAACACCGCCACGATTAATGATATAATAAAAATCTTAGGGTTTAGCAAAAATGTCGACCTATTTGGAAGTTTTACGGAATGTGGTTTTTTGGTCAAATATATGCGAAACCTTAGCTAACCTAACTTCGATCGGCCTTTAAAAACATATGAAATTAATAAAACTTGACGACGTGATATTTCGAAAGCTTATGATATTAAAGCATTAGTCTCTTTTTAGTAGTCTTATCTTTTATCAAATATTATTCTCTCTAGGGAGCTAGTGTTAAATCTCCAACTTAAATGCGTTCAAACCTTAGTGGTTTCTATATTAAAAAAAAATGTAATGATACGTAATGATATATAATGATATATCATATATATGATGATGATATGTAATGATGAGATGTAAATGATTTTTGTAAATGATAATAAATGAAAAAAAAAACAATAATATCGTCGGGTGAAAGGCTATTCGGTTTAAGCGACATTTTTTGGTGATGTAGTAAAATATATATATTTGGATTCGGTAAAAAACTCTGATTCCAAAAATAAATATATTACTATATCACCAAAAAATGTCGCCTAAACCAAATAGCCTTTCACCCGATGATATGGTAATTTTTGACAAAATAGGGAATATAATATTTGAAGTCTTTACATACCTAAACTGCGAGTTTTAGGAAGTGCGTGTGAAATAACTTTAAATCATTTTAAGTAAATTGTGTGGGCTACTTTTTATTGTCAGTTCAAAAATGTTACCATTTATGTAATAGTTGTTATTACTACGCACCGTTAGGTAAACTCGTAAGCTAACCGTTAAGCATAATTCACGCCGAAAATGTTTACGCCCGCATATACCCGATACTTGGGTTAGATACCAGAAATACTGGATTAGAACGTTTATTTATTTTTACTATCTGCAAACGCAATTAAATTATTTTGTTTTATTATTTATTCTAATTAGAAATCGGTATGAATTGCTTATTTTAAAACATTGACTAATTATTACATACAAGGATAGTTAAATATACGCATATAGCAAGATAAATGTGGTTAAGCTAAAACAATAAATAAATAATTCAATTAAAAGAAGGATTTATTAATTTTCCTGTTGACGTTAATATTGTTATATACGTTCTAATCTTGATTTCTCCAATTATATAAATATATAAGTTTAACATAATACATAGAGAATACAGCCAACTAATTTTTACTCCGACGCAGCTTTGAGTTTCTTTTGGCGTTTCTTCTCAAGGTAGTCGCTTTCAAAACGTTAGTAGATCACCGTTAGGTTTCGTATTTTGGCTGGCGGCCCAAGTCAAGGTCCGTACCCACAGGGGTGCCCTTGCGTTGCCGCCCATACCATAAATTTGCTGGCTCAGCACGTCAGTGTTCGCCCTCTTGCGCAGTTTGGTTGTGAAGGCCTTTCCCGGCAGTCAACGTAGTCCTGCCGAAAAAAAGACAACTAATGCATCTCTCCTCACACTCTAAGAGATCTAGCGTAATGATATAATATTATTATAAATCTTATAAACTTTACAACTTAATAACTGAAAATAGGAACAATTAAAAAAATAAATAATTATATATTGAGATATGTTATTATAAATCATAACGTAATTTAACAACCTTTTTTTTCGATACTAAGCAATTGATAAGTTAATAATGGCTCGAATATACAGGTATAATATTATTTTGCAACAGCCTTTTCAAAACTAAGCCTCTGTGATTTCTTTAAGTATAAAACGGCGTTGATGAAAACGCTTTACAAATAAGTAATAGACTTTTTATTAATTCTCGAAAGTAATCATTATACACTGAGTTAATTTGCAACGACAGTGTACAAACATGAACTATCCACATTGTTTACATCCACGAGGCGACGGTTGAGATCGCCGAAGTGGAACTGAGGGCCCGAGTATCACAACAAGGAACAGATTATGTTCCATGTTATAATTATACACCTGTACGAACATACATTCGTTGCCGACTTCGTGTTTAAGCAGTTGTATTAATAAAATTAACATATCGTTAAGAATATGATATAATTGAGGCCGGAAAACTCTATTCTTAAAGCCTATATTTATCACTTCATAAATTCTCTTATAATTGTTTGGAATTATTTTCTTTCTTTTTATGTTATAGCTAATATTATTTTCACCTGAAGAAGAATGGTAACTGTTGGTTTTTTTATAAATAATAATCTTGCTGCTTTTTATTTTTCTGCATCATTACATTTTAGTTCTAATGTTTACAATTACTTTACAAATTAGTATCTTTTCATTTTATTGGTTTCTTTTTTTAACTTCTTCCACAATAGTGTTACAATATAACACTTATCTTATATTATAAGACTTATCTCTTTGTATTTCTTATTTCCTATTAATTAACTTAAATTGTTTTTATTTGTTTGCTACTTATAATTATATTTCAGTGACGTGCATATGATATTTGGACTGGGTAGGCAGATTCACATAACCAATGTGAATATTATATAATGATAATAAATATTATATTACGTTTATAGGGAAGATAGATGGCGTGAAAATAGAATAGATGTAAATAGAAAGGGTCCTTATTTGTTTAAATTAAAGTAATTTATTCCAGACTAATTTATCATAAGGGTATGCAATACTTTCCTGCGTCTATGGAATGAACGCTACTGTTATATTTTATCTTACTGAATTTGTTATGGTGACTGTTGCTTATAGATGACTATAACATCAGGGGGCCTAGAAAAAAATCTTACGACAAACGTATCTTCGAAAAGTATGGGATTGGCATAAACTTTCAAAGTATTACATTGATAAGTGATGTCAAAACCATACATTTACATTTACTAGCGTTATCAGTAAATGAATGTTACTATGTCTAGGGATACAGAAGCATCACTGTCACATTGTCAATCTTCAAAATCATTTTACTCTCCCTTTTTGGTAGCTCGTTCCACAGCTCTAACGTGCACACAAGACCATTGTATCAAACCGTTGAGCTGTTGTTAATGCATAAAAAAAAAGTTATTTTTGGTGCTATAAACACATAATTCCAAATATAATTTAAAGTACAGATCGTTTTTATAGCTAATTGTTTTCGTCACGATCTAATGCTAATGGACATTAAAAATAAACTTTATTCGACTATACGACTCTGATTTATGAGCTATCTTGCCGCTGTTAAGAAAATCACAAATTAATTTTGTAATTACGTAATTTGAAATAACAGTTTTAGCTTTTGAGCAATTGTTAGCTACTGTAATTCGAATTTAGAGGCTATCAAAATAATATTCTGGATTATAAAGTGTTCTGCATAGATTAGTCGATATTACAACAGAATATTGAGCTTAATGCTATAAAATTAATTTACCTCAAGTTTGTACTTTCTGAGCTGTCCATTGGTGAAATATTTTGATTTCACCGAGCGTCACAGTATGTAATTAAACTTCTATTACTTAGAGCGTTGACTAGATTTTTATTTTACAACAATAATACTGTAAATAATAATGGACTTTAATAAAAAAAGTGTTGGATGGCTTCAAGAATAATATTTTCACATTGACCTTGTATTATTGTACTCATGCCATATCTTTAAGAATTATTTTATACATCTGGTAAGATCCTATATATGGACTGTTAAGTTATGCTCACGGAATACATAACGATCTCAGAGATACCTGACACGATCACATTGAATGATAATGTCATTACCATCATAGTTTCGTATACAGACAGGTTTAACGATGGTAGAACGTTGAATAGCTTGTCAGTAAATATGAAAATAAAAGTCCTGACTCAGTAAGGGTGAGAGTTATAGACGCTCTTTTGACTTTCCTTGGACATTTTTCACGAAATAAGAACGAACGAAGAGTTTTTGACATAAAATTTAATATACAATACAATAGGAACTTAAGGATAGCCTAAGTATTCATAGAGCCACGTCTAAGACGAGAAAAACAGTAACATATATAGTATGTTTATAACATAGACAAACAATAAGGTCTTTCTGTTAGTGAGTTTACTATGGTAAATATATAAAGATTGAGGTCAGAGCTATCAACCCGGAAATTCGTCATGGAATTATGATGAACCAACAGCTCATCACAAATGCACCCTCGTTTCCCCCAGTATCCTGTAACGAGGGAAATTACTAACGCCTAAAATATGCTTAAGTGGATCACTTTATTTGTTGCAATTATTTTTAATTAATGCACCTCATATAATAGATACAAAATTCTAATAATATAGAGCCAAGAAAAATCATTTCATTTACAATAAATTTTAAGTATATTGTTTTTAATAGAGGAAATAGGAATAAAAACTAAACATAATTTGCCTACTAAACTAAAAAATTGGGACCGTCATCAGTCTAGCCTAGTCCACGCCAGGACATAAACCTATACAAATAAACGCTACTGAGTCAAGTCTTCGGCGCATCTCACGCAGATATTGTCGACTACCTTCAAAAGTCTTCGCTTCATCTTGCAATTGTTTTACGCTACGTTTCCTGATTCTCCAACTGTCATCGTTTCTTTGGCATATATTTTTTTTACTCTGGCTCGACATAATGACTACAGTGCATCTGATGGTAAGTAGTAAAAAAACGAAAGCGACCATCAAAGGATGAAAATCCATTGATAGTCTCCGTCGTCATGTCGGCCCATATATAACACGACTGAAGTTCTCTAGGTATATGAGTTACTGGATATACACAAGCTGAACCCGAAACGCGACAGGCTAAAGCGAGTCACTATGATGGTCTTTACATTTGTGTATTGTGGTCATGACCCAGTTCAGGCAATCGCCCTACCATCATAAAACTAACTATTACTGGGTTAATAATGTATAATGTTAACGCTAATGTGATCATAGCTTTCAATCTTTTGTCCTCAACTTAAGCGATGCTCTTTTAAAAAATATTAGTAATAATTATCTATGACCGGTGGTCGTGGGTGTGGTTTTAGGAAGACACGAATTTGGCGTTTTACAGTTTATTTGCACTTTAAGGCACACTGAACTGCGACGTACACGCACGTACTCCCGCCTTGGGTCTCGGTGGTCGACTAACTTCCAAGCGTCCCGTGCGCGCGCGCATCCTCTTACTCCGCACGTCTCGTAACACCCTAACGACCCTTAGGGCGACAACTGCGTATCGGGTTACGTCTACATGCTATATATCTATTTAAATATATATTCGATAGGTAAATGTTTCATGTAGGAAAAGTTGTCTCTTACACTATCCCTTTTTGCCATAAAAATATCTAAAAAGATTTCAAGAGTGGAACAGAATTGCAATGAACCATAGTTTTTCTGAGTGCGTCTGTACACTTAAGTGATAATTCAGTAGATTTAAAAATATTTTATTTTCCAATATTTCATGTCTCGATAGATATTCTACAATATCATTAAATGTGGCAGGTTCAGGAGTATGTACAGGTTACAATTAAATAAATTAAGCAATCATAATAATTCCATATACTGTTCCACGCGCATTTTTTACAAGACTGTCGCGCTTCCCGAACTGTGACTGCAGGATTTCCCCTTCATTACTATGCATGAGATTCAAGTTTTCGTTGTGATTGTCGAACGATCCCCTGCGTAGAGGAAGCGGGCAGTTATCAGGAACCGTCTTAGGGGTGTCGGCGGATTTGAATACGCGTGACTCATTTGTTTTTTGTATTGTGAGAATTCGTTCATGGGGCTTAACTGTCTTCACATCACGTTCGCGTGTCGTAGAGATTCCAATTCATTATGAAAAATGTATCTATTATCGCATAGATATGTTTTCGTGATCATTGGTAATATCTTCTCATAAAGATACAAATCACTTACACGAGAACATTTTGTTTAAAAACTATCTGGAACAGTAAAATACTAAGAGCTCAATTGGCATAAACAGAAATATATTTGTTAGTGTTGATCTTTAATATATTGTAGTAACTTAGTTCTATTGTGTATTCTTCTATTATATTTAAAATACCGTTGCTAACTGTTGTTTGTTGTGGCAGTGGTATATTAAAAGGATAAAATATTATATTATTATAAACTCTAAAACTTATATGGTACCACACGCCATTACAACAACTCTTTTATTTAGGTTCTCCTTTGACCTCGTACTGAATCGATGAACACCTGTTCGGACCATTGCATCAACCCCGACCACATAATTATTTGTTATTCATTTACAGAACTCCAACACAATATCAAACGCCTTCTTTTCGCCACACTTCTGCTCAAGCCGCCGCCATTAAGAAGTGTCACACACTGCCATATCCTTCCTGTCACTTTTTATGTTTGCCAACATAAAATATAATTATTGCGAAATATAAATTAATTGTTAATGATGTTCACATTAATATTTGGCATTTAATAACTATTATTTATATTATATCCATCCTAGCTTATCAGTGATATTTGCTGTTGTGCTTCTCTTTATTATAACACTAGGCCATCCTGCAACAACCGTGTCCTCACGGTAGCCTTATTAATGTCATTGCCCTGTAGTCATGTATACTACTAATGAAACAGATTTAACTAATATCACAGAATTCTTGGTTTAAAACTTTACTGGTCATTAGGTCGCTTTCATTTTTGGACTTCAGGTATCCAAGTGGAAAAGGTATCGGCGTTTACGCGCGTTAATGCGAATGTTCGTTGGTTTGAACCTCACCTCATACCTCTGGGTATTCCAGATTAAATATGGATTAAGGCACCACATGCACAGTAATGAAGAAACACGTCATGGAGAAACGTGCAGACCATCTAATGGAAATGTCATGTGTAAGTGCCCTGGAAACGGCGATCTGCTGCGTTACTTATTTCGTTTTAGACACGATATTTATATAAGCGCAAAGAAAGTACAGTCTTTAGTGTATCTCTGCTTACCCCAAAATGAATATAGCATGACTATATATTTTATAGTGGTAGGGCGATTGCCCGATCTGGGTCGTGACCACAGTACTCAAGTGTAAAGACCGTCATATTGACTCGCTTTGGCCTGTCGCGTTTCGGGATCAGCTTGTATATATCCAGTTACTCATATACCTAGAGACCTTCAGTGGTGGTACATGAGGGCCGACATGACGACGGAGACTATCAATGGATTTTCATGTTTTGATGGTTACTTTCGTTTTTGGATTACACGGTACTTACCATCAGGTGCACTGTAGTCAATATATTGAGACAGTGTAAAAAAAAATTAATTGTAGCCTACACGGCAACCGGGTTCAACGACCTCCACATCAAGCGTATCCAGTCAACTGATACAGTTAGGAAATATCGGGTTCGGTTCCTAAGGGAAACCGTCATTTGATATTATGCATACGTTGTACTTCAGCAAATATCGCCTCTATTTCCATGCACACATGTTTCCGCACCGTTTTTGCTACTTTCGCAATAACTTACATATATTATTTTATTATTATTATTATTATTATTATTTATAGGCGTACAGTTGATCTGTATCACACCTAGTGGAAGATGAAGATGACTCCGATAATGAGCCGCGTCCGCCCAACAAATGCCTATTCACTCTTCTCTTAAACACTCCCAGGTCATAAGATCGCGGAAATATGGCCGCTGGAAGCATATTCCACTGCTAAGCTGTTCGCATGATGAATGTAGAAGCTAATCTTTTCGTGCGGATATAAGGAACATCCAACACATACGGATGTTATCCAACACGATTTATATTGGTGTTGAGATGGAATAGGGCTGGCGGAATTATTTAATTATTTATTAATCTACTAGCTGTCCCGGCAGACCTTGTTCTGCCCTATTTCTCTAAAACAAAGTCACATTGTTTTTTTTAATGTTTATAGCTTCCCCATCGGCTGTTTTTTCAAAATTGTTTGAAGCAACCTGGCCTTAATGCTATATGTATATAAATTGACAAATATTGACATTAATATTTATATGTCACTCAATAATTGTTTTGCCTTCCCGGAACCCGTCCACTAACATTTAAACTTTATGCTGTGGTATTAAAGTTCAAAATGACTTATAATGAATTTTTTGTATGAGAATACAGAAAAGTGGTGTTTTTAGACTTTTTCAGACATTTTTTTTAATTTTTCTCTCCGTAATAACCTTCCCCAGACTTCATCAAACACAACAAAAAAGAAATCAGCCAAATCGGTTCAGCCGTTCTCGAGTTTCGCGCTTATCAAGACATTTTGCGATTCATTTTTATATATAAGATTTCCATGATACATAAAATACAAGCTGCTCATGCACTCACAAGCTTACGTAACGTAATGGTTAATGTCACTACTATGTATGAATATATAATCAAGTCTAAGAACGGCAGCGACCGCCAAGGGATGAGAATCCATTGACAATCGCTGTCATTATATTGGCCCATATACATCACAATTGAAGGCCGCTAGGTCTATGAATAACTGAACATACATAAGCTGATCCTTGTTTGTCACTAAAGTTATTGTGACATAATTATATTTCCCGACTTTCCCGCTTGCTTAACGATCTAGGATCGTATCTTGATATATTTGGAGACTCCTTACCGAAATTCAAAAGAAAGGTATTTGAGGCACCGAGGGTAAGTTTTTGTGTGTTAATATTTGTGTTTTTGTTTTAATTTTACTGCTTTCTTTTATTGTTGTTCTTGTGGTTATGATGTCCTAGTATTCGGTTCTTTTTTTTTGATCATCGATTCTTAAATTATTAGGTTTTGATGTAAATTTTGTTTTCCAAAATTGTTATTATTATTTTTGTTTACTTCTAGTACATGCTGCGTTAGCCTTCACCGGTTGATACATTTTAATGTTTTTGTTAATAATTGTCATTGTAATATTTTTTTTATAATGTGTCAGCCACTGGCTGCCCTATAAATAAATAAATATTTTAATAACGCATGGTAATTCAAAAACGAATATTGGTTGCCACTCAATAACAGAATATTGCATGTTTGGAATAAATTGCCTCAAGACATTGTTGACGCACCATCAACGAATAGTTTCAAAGTTAGACTGGATAGATGGCTCTCATCTCAGTCGGTCTTTTTAAGTTGAACATACCAGCTAAGACATAGCCATATCAGCTAATAGCTATTATTTGATGGCTTGCGGAGTCACACGTATACAGTATCTCATATTCCGGCTAGGATTAAGAGGTTCTCTATTTATATTGGTACCGAGTCGGTGAGTTCAGTGGCGTGCATAGGGTCTTTGGACAGGGTAGGCAGATTCACATAATGAATTTGAATACTATATAATGATAATAAATATTATATTACTTTCACATGGAATATAGATGGCATGAAAATAGAATAGATATGAATAGAATGGATATAAAGAGTTCCTTTTTTTTGTTTAAATTAAAGGATTTTTTTTTTACACTGGCTCGACATTGTGACTACAGAGTACTGATGGTAAGTACAGTGTAGTCCAAAAACGAAAGCGACTATTAAAGGATGAAAATCCATTGATAGTCTACATCGTCATGTCGGCCCACATATACCAAGACTGAAGGTCTCTAGGTATATGAGCTACTGGATATGCACAAGCTGATCCCGAAACGCGACAAGCCGAAACTGGTCACTATGATGGGTTTTACACCCATGCACTGTGGTCGCGATCCAGACGGGCACCGGCGCCCTACCACCTCGCTGCTGCTCGTTTAGCACCACACAGGAATCACGTGTAGGGAAACTAGGGTAAAGCCTACGGACGCGAGCAGCTTCGACTCCCAAAATTTATTCCAGACTTATTTATCGTAAGGGCATGCAATGCTTTCAGGCATTTATGGAATGAACGCTACTGGTTGAGCTGTGGACTGGTCTTCAGGCGAGAGTGTTTCCTCCATCCTATGATATTGAGTCCTTTAAACGTAGCGTGAAGAGACATTTGTGCTGCGACTATCGATTGCTTTTATTTAGTGATTATTGTAAAAAAAAACCATCGATAGCCGTAACGACCATGCCGGCCTGCACAAGTATCTTGTCACGCTTCGCTTAAAAGACCCCATATCATAGAACGATGGGAACACGCTCGCCTGGAGACCAGATCATAACCCAACGACTCGGCAAAAGTAAGAGTAAAACGGCCTGAACGTATAACTAACGATAAAGCGTAAAAATACACCGAAAATCATAACAAACGACATCCTCTATACAATAAGTACGTCTCATAATAATTTGTCAACCGGAACAACACCAATTGAAGTAAAATGTGCCATAAAAATAAAACTTTATGGTTTTTTTATTGACATTATCTCCCTCGATATCGTTTGCTCATTAAATTAGTTATCTCTACTTATTGTTTGTGTATAAACGATGTCAAAATTAAGAAAGTTTCGTAATTAAATACGGGTTTATGTCAGCAATTACATTTTTTTTTATCCTGACGCGACACAGTGAAAGCACCACACCTAATGGTAAGCATAGTGCAGTCCAAAAAACGACTATCGACAGCTATGAAAATCCCATTCTTAGTCGCAGAGATCATGCCGGCCTGCACAAACATCTTTTCACGCTACGCTTAAAGGATTTCATATTATATGATGGTGGAAATACGCTCGCCAAAAGACCATTCTACAGTCCAAAGACACGGCAAAAATAAGAGTTATAGAACTTCTTAGTTCTAGTCGGGATGGGAGATATCATATAGCTGTGACTTCGTAAACCCCTGCGCGTGGTTCTATTCAGGAGAGGAGAGGGTAGAACAAAGTTAAATTACTTTTCAGATCACTCACCATGATACAGACGGTAAAAAACGCTCAGTGAGGCAATATCTCTACGCAACTGGAGCGGTTTAAGATGCTTAGTCACAATAGGATCATTTACACTGCAAGCAGCCCTCCGCTGCAACCTATCCAGGGCGTCAAGTAAGTACTGAAGTGAGTATTGTTTAATTAACAGTTCCAGTTATCTTTTTCACTTATTTCGAGAGGGTTTTATTTATACTAGCACGGTAAATTGACTGTACTATACTCAATGTTAAACACAGCGTACTTCATAAATCGACCGCAAATATACAAAAGCAGGAGTCTGATCGTCAACAGTCACGGTGATGATGCCCACCTACTTCAAAGTCTCTTTTCTTCTGAATTGGGTCTGTTGGTCATCTTGGATAGGCTCAGAGCAGCGATACAACCTGCAAAGAACTAACCCACCACGTCCCTCAACTCGCTTCTCAAAAGCCTATATTTTCCTCAAGGAAACTGGTGTCTTTGTAGATCTTGTCTGTATAGATATCTAGTTCTTTCCAACGGCATACTTACGATACACTTTGCAATCAGATGAGAAGGATGGTAGAAATCATGGATTGCTAATGTCTCGCACATGGTGCACGGATGGACAGTAAGTCATCACCAGATCGTACGGTGTTGAAGGGTATTAATTAAAATTACCCGTTTAACTCATAGATGAAATTCGGAAAGAACAATACACTAACTGGTAGATAATTCAACAGGCTGTTGACACGACAAATGTAAGAATTAAATAACTTTTTAGGACGTCTCAAAATAGAAACTATGTAAATATAGTGTAGCGAGTGCGGTCTGTTACTTCAATAAAATTACTCGCTTATTTCGTAACATCTAATGTAACAATTTTTATAATTTAATCTTATTTACAACACCTTTGTTCGCGTGTCACACCTTTATACTAGTTCTACTAGTACTTAATACTAATAGTATAATATTAGTTTTAGAATTTCTATCCATATTTTAAATTTTTTTATGTTCACATATTAAAATTCTAACTAGTCTTTACTCGTTCTAATAAAAAGTAAATTAAACTTATGTATCCTACCTACTTATGTATGTAACTTATGTACCTTTCTTCCGCACATTTCTATTACAATAAACAATTATTATTAAATACCAAACAAAGGACTAAAATAACCAAACAAACACAGAAAAATTGCACAAATAGGAATATGCCACCATTCTTTTACCAAAATGGCGTTTTTTCACAATTGACGGTTTCCAGATGTTCGAAATTTAACGCTGTGGCATGAGTTTGTGATTTTTTCTGTCATGTTTTTGTGAAAGATAAGCAAACCATTTGGTTTCATATGATTTATGCGGGCGACAAGTGAAATGGGCCGTCCATTTTTTTCGACTAAGTTTGTTTTGAAACGATGTATGTCAATTAACATCTTTGTTGAGATTTTGACTTTTGTTGATTGACGAAACGGGTACTCCATACCTATGCGAATCCCTTATAAAATTTACAACCACAATAATTATTTAATACAAGCGGATACAACCTACTTTAGCCAGGTATTATTTACACTCAAAGCTGGCCGATTAAAAACTTTTAACTCTGGAATAATATCGAAAAATCTGCCCTTAATTGGTGCCTATGATATAAAAGAACCCAATTTAAAAAATTCATATGTGTGGCTACAGTTACTAAGGATCCAAACAAAGGCTCTACAATGTCAAATCAGATTAATAAAAGTATATTTATGTATTATATAGATTTAATACTAGAATCAGAGACCACTCGCTGTGTGAATGTGGTTTGGAGGACGGCACTCCAGATCACTTGTTTTTTAATTGCACTAAATACAGATACTCTTTATATGATTTTTTAACTCCCTCCATTCCTCGTCCTACTAACTTAATGTGTCTTCTCTCCCTTTCAGAATCTTCCGTTTTAGACCTATTATCAAAATACATTAAACATAACAACATAAAACTTTAAAATCTACACTAGTATAACTAATACTTATTTGGTGGTGGACTAATCTTTATTTTATTTGTGTTGTCCATTTAATTTTAGATAATCTGATCTGGATCTACGAAATAAATATACTTTCACATATTTTAAATTTATTTTACCGACCAATCTCCTTCGTTTATTGTACTACTTACATGACATTGGCAGAATCATGTTTGCGCGTTGCTATTAAAGAAAGAAGAAGAAGAAGTACATTTATTATTACTGTAGCTACCGTAAGAAGTGTTTTAAAGAAACTATCTAAAAATCAGGATAATTAATATGGAAGTGAGTGGAAGTAAGAGCCAAGACTGACTGAGACTTACCTATACAGCCGTAAATAAAGATAATTCTGATGGAAGTTCATATCAAATGAACGCAGGGTCGGCGGGAGTGCTTCAAGTGATTAATGCATGTTAAGGAAGCGAAAGAGGCTTGCAAAAATACAAAGAAGTCGCGTTCCATTTTCTCTGCCTATCCCAATATGGATTCAGCGTAATGATAGCTATGAAATTAAATTTCGTAAAAGTAATTTGTTAATCAGCATTAAAAGGATCTAATATTACGATGAGTTAACTGATATTTATTTATTAGAATCTATAAGACAAAATTATGTTGAGGACTGCATAAATTCTTTATTAGGAGATTGCGAACTTACAATTTTATATTATTCTAAAAATTCAACAAAATATCGAGTTAGTACGAAATAAGCATAACTACTATTCGATCCATAATCAAAAATTTGCATGTAGCATAAAACTTTATTGGTTTTAAAATGATAAAAAGGAACTTTGCAATTTCTTTAATTAAACCATCCAATGAGAAATAATTACAATTTTAAGCATACACATTTGTTAAGTATTTATATTTTAGTTTTGTTAATTCAGGCATTCTTACGCCATCTACCGAAGAATAGCAACATATTTATCATGGCTTAATTGCATTACATTATATCTATCCCAGTAATATATATTAAAAACACTTATAATCTAATGTGAATAAAGAAATTTTATATCTTAAAAGGCTTTGAATGTTTGAATTACTCGTCAGCGACTCTCTCTGTGTTATCTATGTATGATACACGTATGTAGTTATTCCGTGGGCATTTGTGTAATGTGTATACAAAAGTCCATATGGCCACACACCCACAAAACAAAATTAACTGATAAAGTGAATTTCGTTTAAAACAAAACGTAATTAGAAATACATAAGAATCGCTAGCAAACCAATGGAGAAGCGCTGGGATATCTCATCAAATTACCAACAACCCTAAAACGTTATAAGTATCTTCAACAACAATATAGTTTGAAGAACCATTAATTCAAGCTATCGAATTGTGTACAACCCCCATGCTTAACAATGGTCTAGACAGAATGCACCCGTATTCCGTCGTGTCTGCAACAAAAAGTATTAAAAAGAAATATTTTTGTCACACATACGTCCTTTTATAATTGTAGGTCTTAACGGGTTACATCATAGAATATTTGGTATAGACATCCTAACTAATATTACAAGTAAGAATATGAGTTTCTGTGTTACGTTGTAACGCCTTAAAAGTACCCATCATAATAAATTGCTTTCATGTTATTAAGGCTACGTAAAAGGGCATAGACCAACTTTGATCCCGAAAAAAAAAACATTCCCGAGCGGTAGAAAAGTAGCCTGAAGCCGGAACATTGCTATCAGGTAGACGTAGTATATTTAGTATTGAGAACGACCAAATAAACTTTTTTTTTGGAAATCAATATCTATTGATAATTCAAGGATTTTAGAAAAAAGGTATTTTACAAATAATACAATCCTTGTATACGGCATATTATTCCTTGAAACTTTGTAATGTATTACACTGTACACAGTTTATTAAGATTGTGTTTGCCTTACAGCAAAAAAAAGATTCATTATATATACCATATATAAAACTTACTTACTTTTATTATTCCAATTATCGAAAATCAATAAATAAATCGACCGATTTCTTAACTGACAGGACTAGATACAGCATTTCATCAATGCTGTTCCATTGATGAATTATCAGAAAAAAATGTGTTATATTTAAAATCTCCAGTATAGTCTGTGGGTTATTTATATCTCCATAAAGGGGTATATCTACGTTAATAAATAGAATAAACTTTATAAGATTTAATAATTGGTTATTGCCGAGTGTCGAAATACGAAGATACGGGCCATTCCGATCAGAAAAATGTTAATAGTGTTCAATACAATCTTGCGATGTTATTAAATTTTAAAGAGTTAATTTTTAATGTGGTTTTACAGATATCTGATAAATACTGTCTATAACAATTAGACTAACGGAACTAGCTCAAATTATCGAAAAGAAAATTGGACAGTCGAAGTAACTTCCAATTCCCGACGTTACACATAACCAGGTCAAAACGTTGAGCCATAATTAAAAGAAAGTTCATTCGCGCATAAGACCCTTTAAAATATATATAAATGAGACCTAGCTCGTTTAAATGTTTCACACAAAATCTTTGCACATATTTTTATTCTTGTATCCCTTACAATTCTTTATATGAACACCACTGGACCTTTTCAACTTACATTACATTTATTTAACATTTATTTATTTTTTACTTACATTTAGCGAAGCTAGGAAAATAAAGTAATACTGTGGGTTGAAAAGTTTATCGCGCATCGCGTAGCTTCTGCGCACATATCTGGTGGAAAGCGTCGCGTAAATAGCACGTAGAAATGGCCCTTAAATATAACATAATATCCATCCCAGCATGACGGCATGAACAATTAACAATAATTTCGTTATCGGGATGTGTGTCATTTGAATAAAACAACAGCCAGGGTATGTAATGACACGGGCAGATGTGTCCCACCCGCCGGGCTGATATAATCTGTAGCGCCCTCTGTGTGGACAAGCGCGTTGATGCGCACGCGCCTGACTGCATCTATGTTAAGTGGAAGTTTTTGGAAATCATCTCTCTATTCATCGTCAATCCAACAACAGTTAGCTTAGGCAGAAAGAAGAAACGTTATGTCTCTCTATATTTCATAAGCCCCTATGACAAAATCGGTTATAACGACATCGAAGGGACAACTAACAGTCAGACGTAAAAACCGATAGTCGTAACAACCGGTGATGTTTACGAGATACGAAGTCCTATTTTTTTTTTTTTGCCGCGACCTTTGTACTGGGTCAATATAACAAGTATGTTGTTTTAAACGATGTCACCATAAACGGATTTGACTGTAGTTAAAAATTCCCCAAATAAGAAAGCGGTCATTGGCGTGTCAAACGCCTGTGAGATGTGAATAGCTTCCCCTTAACAAATAATAGTACGTGCCTAAAACTTTTACCTGCATATTCCGAATTCACCGATGCTCAAAAGAGATGTACAATGTGTGAATTATGGCCATAATTTATGGACGAATTAACATTAATTTACTGAGATCTTGTTGATACAGCACGTAAGGAAAATCCAATATTGTCTGACATTTTTTTATTCATCTTTTTATGAAATTATCCCACTTTTAATATAATAATTTAAATCTTCTGTTCTTCGTCAGTTAATCAAATATATTTCATACAATTATTACCAAGTTTAGTGACTAAAATAATTATTAACGTTTTTTTTTTGATGCATTAAATATAAATTCCTATTGCTGTGTCTGCGTTTTATCCCACGTGGTATTCACGTTTCGCGTTAAAACACATAATGATATACTTACCCATCCTAAAGGTCCATCTTAAACATTGCTGAAAAAAGATTTAAAATCGGATGGATAGTTTTGAGATTCCTCCTATGTCTAAAAGACTTATAAATGTTTGTATTAGGGATGTAACGGATGCAGTTTTATCGGAACCGAAGTCGGAGCCGGAGTTTTTAAATTTGATTTATCGGAGTCGGATTCGGAGTCGGAATCGGAGTTGGAGGCAATGTCAGTCACAAGTGACGGCAGAATAAAATAGTTTTATTAAGGGACAAATAAAAACATTATTCAGTGAACCTTTTTAATTAGAAAGTGATAAATTTACAAATACACAGACAATAAAAATTGCTGTTTCTTATTAACATTTTCATAGTACTGTGAGAAAGCGATTACCTGAGCTACTGGTCGCGTAGTCCACGACATTTAAGCGCAAAGTGGATAAAACCACTATTGTATGTCTGCTCACATAGCGTGATAGCGTGAAGATATGTTATTTATTATATCTTAAATTTGATCCCATTTTAATATGGTGCAGGATTGATACATGTATTCGAAAGTATAAGCCAGAACTTTTGAATTGACAACAGCATAATCCCTTTCCCTCTACATCTCCCTCGTGTGTAGACAGATGTTGAGGATCGAGACTGTTTCCAAGCGTATATCAGGTTTTTTTTTTTGATAGCCCGGGGGATATTGTTGACGGACCTCAGGGAGCTTTTTGGTTGTCGCACTTGCACCGACTAAACCCCCGTGGTCACACAGCGCTCTCGCCTGGATAACTTGGGCGGCACGCTCCCTCAAGCGCATCGCCAGCGTATATCAAGTTGGGTGAACAGAACTCAACACAACACAACACAACACAACACAACACAACACAACACAGCACAGCACAACACAGCACAACACAACACAACACAACACAACACAACACAACACAACACAACACAACACAACACAACCTAACTTGGGCAAATAAAAGCTGTTGTTCACAAAGTGTTGGATATATCAGAAACCGTTATCCTCCAGTGAACAAATTTAATCAAATTTGCTGCAGGGTTGTTTTTGTGTTAATTTCTATTTTACTTAATTTGATGTAAATGTAAAATAAAAAAACCTTTTAGTAATAAATTTAAATGTACATTTAGTTTTAAATTTAATAATTTAATCATATTTTTTTAATCGAAATTTTAAAAAATGTCTTCTACAAATTAAGTAGCACTGATTGTTTGATTAATTGATATTATGTTTCAACAACATATAAAGTAAAATCAAATGAATTGACTACAACAGTGGTGGTGACCTCCGATGAATACCTCCGATTAAAAAGTTTCGGAACCGAAGTCGGAACAGAAGGTGTAATAACGATCGGAAGTTCCGACTTATCGGAGTCGGAGTCGAAGCTCCGTAACATCCCTGGTTTGTATATAATACCTTACAAGCATAGATATGTATTATAAATTTATTCTTATGGGTATTTTATTGAATAAGCTGGTGAAATGATTTTTTTTCTTGGCAGGCAGTATCTCTTATCCCGGTTAACACTAAGAAGTTTTCTCTTATTTTGCCGAGTATATGTATGAGCTATATGTCTTTCTGAGAACGTGAACAAATATATGTCCATGTCGGGATAATCATTGCGACTAACGATAGGTTTTGGTTTGTTTAGTCGCATTTGGACTGTGCCTTGCTTATCAGCACGTGTGTAATCAGAATGTAAAAAATATTCAAATTGCGCATGAAACTTTTCTAACGAGATACTTGTTCAAATACAAAGTATGCTTGCTAAAATATATGTGTCTTATTGTATACCATATATGTGTTATAAAATAAGGACTAACTAACAATAACCTAGATACAAGAGAACGAAAACATTTTCACGATAATCCTATTAAAATAAGGATTACAGGTAACACAATAGCCTATGCTATTAATAATGAAGTTATTATGATGCATTGGGTTGATGTGCCCACACGTGAATGCGAGATCGCGTTGAAATGACGCATTGTATGCAAATGTCTCGTCGAGGTCTAATTCAGCTGTTGACTGCTTCACTTGCATAGAAAATGATCATTTCCATTAATAATCATGTTTGTTTAAAGTTCGTGTAAGTAATTTTGCCGTAAATAGCTCTTATTTGCATATAATTGGACATACTTATGTATATGCAGTGTAGATATATAGGTATATATCTAGTAACTTTATTCTTTTTTATTTGTCTGTATCCTCACATTGATTCTCGTTTAGGATAGGCAAAAAGAATAGAATGACCCTTTTTCTATTTGTACAAGTTTATTTCGCTCCTTTATTCATGAATCCTTTCATATACTCAGTGATTCTGCGCACTGCGTACGTTAGTCTCCATCATAAGTCACTTTACTTAGTCAGTGTAGGTAAGTCACGGCCAGTCTTGGCTCTCACTTCTCCTATCGTCAATATTGTATTCATTTTTCATCGATCTTTAATTATTTTCACGTGTGAAGGATATATTTGTACATACGGTGACGACAATTTTTCAAATCCATCATTTTGTGTATCTTTATTGCTAATGCGTTGTGAGAACGTTACTCTTTATATTTCTATTATTCCTTTGTTTAACAAACCACCCTAGTTCACTGCTGGAGAAAGGTCTCTCTCATGAAGTGCCATAGAGCCCGGTCTTCGGCTTTTCTCATCAAATCTTTTCAGGCCAGCTTCAAAAGGTTATCGTTCCTCCTTGCCGCGGGGCGCCTTATGCTTCTTTTGCCGATTCCCTGTCTCCACCTCAAGAACCCTTCCACTCCAATGACCATCGGTTCTTCGTTATATATGACCTGCCAACAGCCACTTTAGCTTGCTAATATGGAGAGCTATTTCGCCAACTTTGATTCTCTGTCGGATAACCTCATTTCGTACTTTATTCTTCAAAGAGATGCTGAACATAGCCCGCTCCATAGCACACTTAAAGTGGTGGACTAGCCCAACCGTTAGTGCCACGTCTCGGCTCCGTATATAATAACGGGTAGGACGCATTATTTGAAAACTTTAGTTTTCAGGCACTGTGGAATAGAAGCCAAAAAGACTCGCCGTAATTTCACAAATACTACCCAATCCAATTGAATTCTTCTTTTATCTTCTCTTTCGAAGTTTTCCTGCCCAACTGTAGTGTTCGCCCTAGGTATACGTATTCTTGGACAACTTCAAATGAAAAGCCCTTAGCGATGATAGGACTCAGGGTAATGCGGGTCAATATTATTCCTCCCTTACATATAAATCATAATTTGATGGGTATGTATGTATGGTAATAATATGAGCAGTATTAGACATTTAGTTATCGGCGTGTGTGTGAGTCCACACGCCTCCCAATGAGCGGTAGTGAGGGGTAATTTACGACCCCCTCCCAGAGAGGAGGCCTGCTTAAGGCTAATCGCTCGTCGGGCCCTCGAAAGTATCTGAATTCCCAGGTCCGGCGAAGGCGAAGAGTAGGCAGTGCTGGCACCCCGGTGGTTTTAGTTGGTACAACTCCGACAAACCGGGGAGTGGCCCTCACCACTCCCCTGACGGGTCGAAGGGATTCCCACCGGGTTCACACAAAAAAAGAAGACATTTACTTATAAATCATATATATAATCGTGTGCTTATGACTTATGAATAAAATATTTGAGCGTTTATTTTGATCATTATTTCTCTTTATGATTAACTTAAAGTAAGATATAATACCAATTACACAGTTCTTTAATTAATGCTAGGGTCTGGCACTAATAACGGAACATTACTGGTGATCTTATCGCTATCTTTGGTGACCATTAAACTCAGACGTTGCAATGTCATGGTAATTATAAGAAGCCGTTGTTTTAAATCGACCATTTTAACGTGAGCTCAGGTTATGTGCACGATATTGATATAATTCACTGTAGGTATAACGTAAACATGTACACTAGACTTTAACACGTTCCCGCCGGCATGTACCATTAATGGGACATTGAGGACTGTTCCATCGGTCGGCGTGTACCATTAATGGTACATACACAATTGTCCCATCGGGCGACGTGTACCATTAATGGTACAATGAAAGAAATCAATTTAATTTGTATTTATTGCTAATAAAAAGAAAAAACGTTTGCAAAAGTACGCAGGCATAGTCGGCAGAAGCATTTAATGAGAGATATGTGATTACGTGCAAACGGCGCTGCCCGATGAGACAAATTTGATTTTACAGAGCCGTCAGATGCCGAAGACAGCGAATTCAGCCGCCGTCGGGAACGTGTTAAATATTGCTAAAGAGATTTCCAAACCATCTAGACACCGTAGCGTGCAATAGTCACTTGACAATACTAATGTAAAAACCGTCAAAGTAACTCGCTTGTATACATCAAGGAAGTCATATACCTAAAGACCTTCAGTCGTGGTATATGTTGTTCGATATGACGACAGCAACCCTCAATTGATATTCGACATTTGACAGTAATTGTCGTTGTTGGATTATACTGTACATTCTCGTGGAAGATTGTGAGTCCGCACCCACGGCCGGCGTACAAGCAGATGAGGGAATACCCAGGAGTTTTTAGTCGGTGAGAGTCTGACACACCGGGGGAACGGCCCTCACCAACTCCTTGAAGGTCCATAATGGATTTTCTCCTGGTTAAAAAAAAAACTGTACTTTCAACTAGGTACACTGTAGTTATTTTGTCGAACGAGTATTAAAAAAAGAACTAAAATTAGTTAAATATCGGAAAAGTTCAAAATTAGTAAACCACCGCTTGTAAAAAGTAGCTGAATAGTTTAAGATTTAAAAATATTTTAGCAATAGGTTACAAAAGTTACTGAACAATTTTTTGTGGCTATTAGGTCTCTCAAAAATTATAATTAATTTTTATTCTTGCATTATCGCTGTTTCTACATACTCATGATCTTACTATCCATTATAATCCAGATTGTACCAGAGCCATGGTATGAATTCATAATTTCCAGAAAATTCGAGATTATTAAATTGTAGTTAGCTATTATAAAAAAGTCGTTACAATATTACTTATTATTAATTCCAGCAATTTAAAATTTTCTAGAACAAAGTAATTGAGTTTTTTTTAATATGTGTCCTTTTTTAACATTTTAATTATTAATATATCGTCACACTATATTCCTTACGGGGTGAGCAGAGATAGATTAGTGACTGTATCAACTTTGCGCTTATATCTCGTGCCCAAGGTGACCAGTAGCGCAGATAATCGCCGTTTTCAGAGTACTAACACATAACATTTCTAATATATACCATGCAGTTTCCTCAGGAATTTTTCTTTGGTCAGTGAGGATTTAGTGCCTAAATCGCGTACGGAATCTGGAAAACCCAGAGGTACGTGCTGTGATTCGAACCTACGACTAATTTGTTACCACGCATTGAAACCGGTACATTATCCACTAAGCCACCAGAGCCACATTAATAATTGTGGTTATTATTATTATGGTGGTATACTAAAATAATGATTATTAGTGAGTATTGTTCTTCGGAGTCCTGAATATACCGTCAGTCCTGTAAAAACTTTCAAAATTCGAGAGTTACGGGGTAGAAGCCCTAATATGAAATACTATTTTAGCTTTCTTCAAGTTCTTGAACCTTCTGGTATTTAATACTGTTACATATTAGTTACTTTACTAGGAAGGTCCAGTTATATTGGTATTACGGGCGCGTGCCACAATTTTGTAATTAATTCAGCGATCCTCGACCAGGTGGCGTGCCAGATGGAGGTTCGAACGCCAATTTACATATCTGATGCGACCGACGGACACACCACATTTTATTGTTATAGATACTAAAAACTGACGGGGCTGTTTTTATTCATTGAATGACGTGGCAAAGGGCACTGACTTAGTTTTTTAAGTTACAAATAAATTTACGCTTATAATCAATCTAATCCACGGGTAATGGACGGACATGAGCGATAACAGGAATGGTCGCAGGTTCGAATCCTGGCATGTACCTCTGGTTGTTTCCAGGTTAGTTACGGACTTAGGCACACATGCTCACCGATGAAGGAACACACCCTGAGGAAGCCCGCAAGGCATTAATTAGAAATGTCTCGTGTAAATGCCCTGATAACGGTGTATAACCTGATAAACCTGATAAAGTGGATACAACTGCTGATGTATCTTTGCTTACCCCATAATGGATAAAGCGTGACGATATATTAATATTATTATCAATCTGACCTGATGAAAAGTGGAAGAGAGGTCATTATTGTAACGTTATATACCAACTCACAAGACATTAATAGACAAATTAGAGTTTTAACTTTTTACAAAACCAAGATAATTAATATAGATGTCGTGCTTTAAATATTATAAAATACCATCACTAATGTAGGACAAAGTTAAAGAATATCTTTTGCTTTTATTATAAGCAAAATCCATTTGAAAGGACACGTTCAATTATGAAAAAGTTCTATAATTTTACAATTCATTGCGTAAAATTAATTAATGTATCAACTTGAAAACAATGATAATATATATTACATTTAAAATATTTTAGAGAATTTAAAGGCAAAGAAATACTTGAATAACACTCAAACATAAAGCAACATTCCTGATGCGTTTCTAATTCACAGTTGTAATTATAATTCTCCATAGTTTCACGTTAATTAGTAATAATTACACACGGACTAAATGAAATAATAACGTCCCTTAAACATCTTTAAGTAACGCACACTCCAGGTGCTTGTTAAATTGGAAAAAAGGCAATTTAAGTTTATACCCTCCGTTGTAGGGTGCTTCGGCTTACCTCATGCTAATGAAGACAGGGCCTTACCATAGAGCTATTAAATTATAACTAAGCTATAACTTATATCTTCAGCCATACATTAAAGAACATTAAAAATCATTTTCGTGTTTTTTTTTGTCTCAGAAAGTAATAAGCATTTGTAATAACCTTCTCCATTTTTTTTAACCCGGTGGAAACCCATTATGGGCCGTCAGGGGACGATGAGGGTCACCCCTGGCGTGTTCCTTCTCCCGTTTGCCGGGGGCAAAGGCAAGGCTGTGCCAGCTTCCTCAGCACCCGGCGACGTCTGGTCTATTGATGAAAGTAACGTTCTCCATTCCTTAATGTGTTCTAATGGCTTAATAAAGATATTTTAGCAGTTCATTTTTCTATTTTTCACACTATCTTGACTGACTGACCTTTTCTGGGAATCGTATAAAAAATGATTTGAAAAGTTTAGCTCAAAAGAGTCGAAGACAAATCTGTCTTTTTAGAGGACCAAACGTACTTATTAGAATATAAGAAGAGAATGGTGCTTATTACTATAAAGTACTATAACAGCGTCTTAGTTGACATGGTGAATTTAGATTTAGCAGTAAAAGAATTTCATAAATGAAAGACAATCTTTATCATCCGTAAAATAACTAATTTGGTGAACACGTATGAGTTAAATTATTTTTGAAGATAAATTACTAAGATTTCTAAAGTTACTTACAATGGTTTGTGTTTACAAAATTAATGTATCTACCTTGTAGATGAACTCTACGCTGCGCTTGCCAATACGCAGTCTCCACTCGATAATTTAAATATCCTATCGACTAGTAGCGTTCATTCCATAGATGCATGAAACCATTGCATGCCCTTACGATAAATAAGTCTAGAATTAATTCCTTTAATTTAACCAAAAAAAAGGAACCCTTTATATTAATATCAATTTTATTTTCACGCCGTCTATGTTCCTTATGAAAATAATATAATATAATATTTATTATAATTATATAATATTCAAATTCATTGTATGAATCTGCCTACCCATTATCTACCTATTATCTTGTTTATTGTAGGGAACGGATCTAATATTAAATTAGCACCGTGACGTCCGCGCAATGGGTTCCCCTGAGCGTCGGCTGAAAATCAGCGCTGGATGGCGCGTGCAGCGTCGCCCAGCACATGCCGAGCCGAGAGCTCTTTGAGATGGTAGCAGCACACAGGATACGTGATGTGATGTTATGTATTCTTTCATTGTTGTTTTATATAAATATGTTGGTTGTGTGTTGTTTCCTTTGCCTCAATAAACTTTATTTTTCTTTCTTTCTTACCCTGTCCAAATATCCTATGCACGTCACTGCTATTGGCCATCCCCTCTTCAAGCTACGTGTTTTACCCTGCCAATTCAATTTAATCATCTACTGGGCTGTTTCAGAGACTCGTTCGTCAATGGATTTCTTTATTTTTGATTCGGATGAATATAAAGGAATTAAGGAAAAAGTATATTTGATCAGGACAATACTATCCATTCTTAAGTCCTCAAGTCTGACCAGATGTGTAGACACCGGCAGACACAGCTGGTCGCGGTCCGCAGGCGCTATATCGAGGGTGTGTCCCGCCCATTGTCTTAGATTGGAACTGATAGCTGCTATTACAGGCTTGGTAACCGTGTAAATTAGCATTCATATACGAATTTCGTGGCTTCCATATACTACTGAGTCGGTTTTCTTTTCACATTATAAGAGACTGTAAAATTTTTTAAGTGACATTATATCTCGTTGCATATCATTTAGAATGATAATATTAGTGTTTAATAATTGCATTGCTTACTGAAATCTGAGTAATTTAAAGATATTTTTTATCAATAATATTCAATGTGAAATCACAAAATTATTTGTTTAGTTGTACGTAATTCATATCATGGGTGGAATTTAATTTCAGTTTTCCGTTTTCTAGCAATTTTATAGACCCCATTAATTCTTTCTCTTTATTATTGCGTAATTTCTTAATTCTGAATTCTTTTACCTAATTTTGCTCAATTTTTATTTTCTAAAGATTTTAATTCCTAGTAGATTTTTTTTTTACACTGGCTCGACATAGTGACTACAGAGTACCTGATGGTAAGTACAGTACAGTGATGGTAGTAAGTACAGTGTAGTCCAAATACGAAAGCGACTATCAAAGAATGAAAATCCATTGATAGTCTACATCGTCATATCGGCCCACATATACCACGACTGAAGGTCTCTAGGTATATGAGCTAGGATATACACAAGCTGATCCCGAACAATTTAACGAAGTTTTTGTTACTTTTTAAAGTTAAAGAAGTTCCAGTTCATCAGTTCCGCCTTAGTGATATGTAAATACGTAAAATTATTCTGCCAAACGGCCAACCGCAATGGTTGTCCACAAGTCAAAACGTATCTCACCCCATTCTAAGTGATGCGTAAAATGTGTTTCAAAACTTAAACACTGCGCAGGGTTTATGGATCAAATTGACATAATTATGCTATTTGACAACGACATACGTTAAGTAATTTATTTGCCTTTTTTATTTTATTTATTTTGTAATGGGTACTCAAATGGGCGATACAGAAAAATACGAAATTCTTAAATTATAACTTACCATACATTTGCAAGGATCAGCTACACCTGTATATCAATCTCTAATCCTTATATTATAATATAAAACCTATTTAACGAATATATATAATTTAAAGAAAACCGGTTGAATAGATTCGTAGATACAGCTTTACCTCATTATTGTTATCACCATCCTACATAAGAGTGGTCAATTGAAATGATTATTCTCCATAACATTACAATGATTTTACTAATTATAATTTCTCATATATTTTACCTTAAATGAAAGTAATTTCACCTTTGCTATCATGGGCAAAACTTCTAGTAATTAATATATATGCTAAAGTGCAGATAGTAATTCCACCTAACAATAAATTCATTTAAATCGAATTGTTTCATTGCTATTTTATTACGTTTTTTAATATTTATACAATTCGTAGCTTGGGAAAAGAAATTCGGACGCGGGTTGAAATTGCCCGAGCAACCTTTAAAAAGATGGAGAAAGTATTGTGCAGCCGCAAACTATCTCTAAAGCTCAGACTCAGAATCCTCCATTGTTACATCTGGCCCGTCGTATTTACGGTAGCGAAGCTTGGACGCTGAAAGCTGACACACAGAAAAATCTCGAGGCTTTCGAGATGTGGTGTTACCGTAGAATGCTGCACATTAGTTGGGTGCAGAAGGTTTCCAATGTTAGGGTACTCCAGCGCGTTGGCAGAAACCGAGAGTTATTGCAAACCGTCAAGAGGAGGAAGATCGCGTATCTTGGTCACGTCTTACGACATGAAAAATATCGACTCCTTAGTTAATAATGATGGGCAAAATAGACGGAAAGCGACGCGCTGGAAGGAGAAAGGTCGTGGCTGCGCAACATTCGGGAGTGGACTAGTATTGCCAGCGTCGAACACCTGTTTCGCTTGGCTCAGGATAGAGGAAAGTTCGCTGAGCTGACGGCCAACCTCCGGTAGTGGAGAGGCACTCTAAGAAGAAGAAGTAGCTTGGGAATTGAAAAAGAAAGTATATTAAACTGATATCTACAATTAAAAAGAATTGAGACGATAAATTTATCAGTAATATTTTTTTATAACTGTGGTACACATCGGATTTTTAGGGTTGTATCATAGCGAAGGGCTTGGAGGTCGCTTCATTAAAATAGCACCATAGTACAGTCAACAAAAAGTGGGTAAAAAATCTATTACAATCTTTCGTATTTAATAACAATGAATCAAATATTATGAACGCATCCAGATGTACAATGCAAGCTGCAGCACACCACAATAGCCAATCAGAACTCGCTCCGTGCGCATGCGCCAAGATCATCACTCATAAATAGGGTTGTTATTGATGTCAGAATCCGATTCGTATCCGAGGTTATACCTGCAAATTAAATGCGCCTAAATAAAATATATATATATTGTGTTTTATTGTAAGTACCTACTTCAAATTATTTGTAATTTTAACAGACTTCCAAAAAAAGGAGGTTCTGTGTTCGTATCTATGCATTTTTATATAACATTGTCAATAGTATAACTACTCAAAAATAAAATAATGATAAAAAATATTTTTAACTGGTCATATTTTTTTGTTTTAGATGAAAGCAAGTTGACCCTTAAACGAAAAATTTCAACGTGTTAGCAATTTGCGACACTTGCTATACATATAGTAATACGTTAGATAGTTTTGAATTTTATTCACCATATCCTTTGTTTTTTATAATTCACAATGAAAACTTTAGTCACATTTTCAAATTAGAAAAAGGATTTTGTAGGTTTATTTAGTCAACCTTTTTTAGCATTTAATTACATAATTAAAACAAATAATAAAAAAGTGAATATTTATTACAAAATATCTATTATTGTAGTTATAAGATATTAAACGGACATGTGTAAAGTAATAACAGAACACGAATGTGTTTGTTTTGGTTATACGTGTGTATTCATGTTCAAAATGTTTTTTCAGATTTCTTTTCATATCCGAAATCCCATTCTTTAACATCGCTGCCCTAATTCTGATCTTTAAATTTTGAACATTGTCGGACTAATTACGGTTGTTTGTTGGACCTGATATTAAGGGTAATTTTCTTCCCATTTTTGCATATAAAAGTATACAAAATAAGTAACAAATTAGTCATTATTGTTATATGAACGTGTTTGCTTCGATGTAATAGTCACAAGATGCACATGGATATTGTATTATTTATTGCCCATTTGGCAATACAGTGGTACCTCGACCTACGGGCTTAATTCGTTCCGTAAACTTGCTTGTATCTGAAACAGAGATGGGCAAAATGTAATCTGATTAATGATTAACGATTACAAAATGTAGTTGTAATTTTAATTTTATTGCTCTGTTTTGATGATTAAATTCCTTCAAAACATTATGGAGTCATAAATGTGTATGCAATTGAGGATTCTGTAGTGTTTAAACATAGACGAGCAAAATGCAGACATATTAATGATGAAAAACGCAAAATGTAATCTTAATCGTTTTTCGTTGATCTGATTACATTTTGCCCATCTATGATCTCAAAACAATTTTCCTCATAGAAATTAATTGAAATGCCATAAATCCATTCCAGCTCCCGAAACACCACCTCAGTTGTTTTCTTAAGTGTTTTTAAATAAGATAAATTTATGTAAAAGGATCAGGCATAATACAGGAACGCCTTTAAATTTTCGATTTGTAAGACTATTGCTTAGATACGTTGCTAAGACGCTATACGAAGGCGGGTTTAATATTAATACTTGTAGCAGTGAATAGAAAGACATGTTATATCTAGGGACTTTGTGTGGACTCGAGATGTATATTTTTATAATATACTAGCTGTGCTCGCGACTTGACCCGCGTGAAATAGTGTCTTTGGGTAGCATTTTAAATTTTTTAAGCTAATAATTTTAAGAATGAGATTTTATATATATAAATACTTTAATGAGCTATCTTTTAGCTCTAAATACGACGATCCTTCCGTACAAATTTCAACTGCCCCCTTTCAACCCCTTACAACACTTTTTTCACATTTTTAAGACCCTAAAACAAATTTATCGTTTCTATATTTTCGTATTCTGAGCTCCAAAATGTATATTTTAGTTATTTCACCATTTAATTTCGAAAAAAAAAAATTAAATGAAAAATTGTGTGATGACATCATAAGTATGTACAGAAGAGCTTTAATATTTATATTTTCCTAAAAAAAAATATATTTATGAGTATTTTATAATGTCAATATACCAGAATGTCATTTTTTGGTACTAATTAAGCCACTTCCTCGTTTTTAATGTGTTACATTATGGTCGATAATAATATTGTTAAATAAATAGCTTTAATTGAGTAGTACTTACCCGATATGAGATAATTCCTACCGGAATTTGCTTTTTTAATGTGATCTAGATTATAAGCCATTAACCCTATGCTTTTTTTAATTCTGTTTATTTAAGGGACTTTTACGTGTGTACGTATGTCAGCCCCAACCCTATGCTAAATCATAAAGATGCAGTATCATACGATAAATATAATAGAAAAGTGAAATGTGTATAGAGTAGACAAAAACATTAGATATGTCACATCGATACAATATATCAATTTCATATATTTTGCACATTCCTTTGTCCAGATCGTTTAACTTAAAACTTTAAATCTTACTTTGTCTAGAACCTCAGAGTTGCAAAGAGTATTGGCTCTGCCTTTCACTCAGCATTCATCAGACGAGAGGAGGAATAATCTGATGATTTTAGTCCGTAAGGGTCCTATAAGCTGAGGCCTCTATTCTCTCGGCAACCCTGGTGGTCCATGAGGATTCGTACCGTGTCAAAAATATCCCCTCAGATATGATACCCAAATTTTTATTGAGTAACAGCAATAGCGTAGTAGATATTATAAACACATTAAAAATATGAAATATCAATTATTTTTGTACGTTGTTGTTGATTTACGGATTATTTTATTTGCTAATAATTATAACGCAGTGTCTCACATATAGGAATATTCTTAGTCAAATTCTGTCGCTTGATTACGGCAAATACGTCTTACTCGATGATTGCTAAGACAAGTTTCTTAGGCGGTAAAGAGATAATAAAATATTCGTTACAACATTAATTTTATTTCAATGATTAATTTTATAACTGTAGTGTAAATCTTCCATATCTAATCAAAATTATTATTAAACATTTTGAAGAATAAATTACGTCTTAATT
This sequence comes from Automeris io, assembly GCA_036320925.1. NCBI lineage: Eukaryota > Metazoa > Arthropoda > Insecta > Lepidoptera > Saturniidae > Automeris > Automeris io. The sequence goes on along the minus strand of JAUDJH010000019.1, from coordinate 7,442,313 downwards.
GAAATTAAGCCAAATTTTAAGCAAATATTCGGCATACTGGGTACTCATAACATTTAGATTTAGAGATTTTATTCGATATTAAATGTCGCTGTTCAGTATACAGTATTTTTTACAAGATTATAAAGTAATATTTATAAGTTAATTGATGCGTTTCAAACTGCATTATTTTTTAATATTGTGTTTTCCAGAGAAGTAAAAAATCGTGGTTATTTTATGTAAAATAATACAATGCTATGATAATAGAGTTCTGTGATACACAGAGTATTTTTATAAGTTTCGTGTAATGTGTGTATAGCATGAAAAAAAACTATGTCAATATTATTTTCAAACAAAAAGAGTTAAAGGTTCCGTATGGTCTTAACTCTTGTAGTTTAGGATTTCCTCATTTAATTTTTTATACTAGCTCAACAAAGTGATTACAAAAAATCTGACGGAAAGTGAGGTTCAATCAAAAAACTGTAGTAACTGCCAAAGGATGAGGAACCAGTGACAGTTGCGTCTTCGTCCTCGTTAAAAAAACACTTATATTACATTGAAAGCCTTCGTCAAAAACACTGTGTATTTTAGTCAATTTATTTTTATTAATTTAAGGGACTTCTGTGGTGAGGCACATGTCAGCCCCATCATAACCTAAAAACACACTACTAATATTTATTTTTTGTGAAGAGCCCAGCCTAAACAATTATTTTGGTCGGCTTAGTCAGTATTATAAAATAAAAATTAATCTAAGTCATCGAGTTAAAAGGTCTAACAGTGACTCATAACAGTGGTGTTCCGTCGATACGGTGACTCACTGTGTCCCGACCGCTCCGGTACGGGTATCAGTATGATATATTTTGGGGTCACCATGTCTTATTACAAACCATATTTTAAAAGATATTTTTTGACGAAATAATCTTCAAGTTTTTAGCATTTTATATTTACAATGTATAATCTAATTAAGGACCTTAGTTATCACAACTAATTTATATGAACGTTGGTCGTGGGTGTGGTTGTAGAAAGACACGGATTTTGGCGTTTTACTGTTTATTTGCACTTTGCGTCTCGGTAGTCGACTACCGAAGCCCGAGGCGTGCGTGTTCGTCGTAGTTCGGTGTGCCTTAAAGAGCAAATAAACAGTAAAACGCTAAAATCCGTATCTTTCTACAACCACACCCACCACCACCGGTCATATTTATTATTTTATATATATATTTAATAATTCATCAAATATAACTTTAGCGGTGAAGAAAACATGAAGAGGAAACTCACATGGCATCTAAGAAAATTCTCATGAGTAAATGCCCTGAGAACAGTGACCAGCTGCGCTAGTAGTAGTGTGTCACTTTGGACACGATATATAAGTAAAAAGTGGATACAGGTTGAAGATATACTATTATTTATAACTTTATGCTTAACCAGATTTAGTTTTACATAAATTATTTTGCGGCGGCATTCATTTATGCTAAAGAGAATGCGCACTTAATAGATGTAGATTGTATTGTTGAATTTCATTACACACAAGTATCGTAATAATTTAAAAAGTATTTTTGCGAAATATTACCTATATTAAAAATAGCTGAAATGAATTTCATTTAATAATATTTCTAAACAAACAAGTATCATAAACTTAGATATCCGACATTGTAGATTATGATCCGATCTGATTTTTCGTAATAGTACGAAGCTGGAATTCAAAGTCTCTGGGGATATAGAACACTCAAAACAAATACTGAACCCCGTTGTATTTGGAGGGGTATTTTTATTTGTTTTCCCGTGCGAGGTGCGTGGGAGATGGACGAAATTCCGGGACCCATGCTCCTGCATAGTAGGAAGTCATTAGTTCTCGAGAACTTTGGTCACGGCATGAAGTTTTAAAACAAACAAAAAAAAAACAGTAAATCAAGTTTTATGTCGCATTTCTTATACATTAGTTAATGATACACGATTATATAAATATGTAAAAAATGTTCGTTTAAATAATACCGTAGAAAATAGGGTCCAGCGATGTTAAAGGACGTAGATTCAAATACTGGGGCGCCAAAACTTTTGTGTGTTGAGTTGTAATTTGTTATGGAATACCTATTGTTCCATAATAGTCTACCCATTAAATAGGGATCCTGTCTGCGACGCTTAATGTCTCAGGTTTGAATTCTTGTCAAAAATTATACTATATTCCTGTTTTTAAACATAATTGGTTCAGCTCTTTTTTAGGGTTTTGTACCACAGAAGGAAACACAAAAACCCTTGTAGAATCACTTTGTCGTCAGTTGAAATTAATATCAAATGCTCTGACCTTGAGAGCCTGACTTACTTTTAAATCATCGTAATCAAAAGGTATGTCCGTTTATTATTTTTGTCGTTTTTACAAGGTAATCAAAACCTATAGGGTACCCTTTGACGACTTTAATTATGGAATTCGTCAAGCAATGTTTTATATCACAAGCATGGGAAGAAGGCAGAAAACTGTATATTTCTAGTCACGTTAAAAAATCGATTTGATTATAGATGTATTTGCAGTTGGTAAAAGGAACGCGAGCTATGTTGATTTATAGGGCGAGTCGTTTATTAACAGCAAAGTAGATTTTGTTCCTAAGCCTGGTTACCTTTCAGTTAGAGCAATCTACAGCATTTTCATAGTTTATTAGCACGGAGTCCTCGGTGCGCAAGTTCCACTCTTATTTGGATGGTTTTTTTTTTCGTATAGGACGTAGTATAGGCACTTATAATGCTCGGTTATAGGCCATGATAGTAATCTAAATATATATATCTCAAAGGTGACTGACTGACTGACTGATATAGTGATCTATCAACGCACAGCCCAAACCATTAGGCGGATCGGGCTGAAATTTGGCATACAGGTAGATGTTATAACGTAGGCATCCGCTAAGAAAGGATTTTGATCAATTCAACCCCCAAGGGGATAAATTCTACCCTCCAGGGGATAAAATGGGGGATGTAAGTTTGTATGAAACTTAGTCAATTTTAAGCCGATCGGGCTGAGACTTTGTATGCATAAAGCTATTATGACGTAGGCATCCGTTAAGAAAGGGTTTTGATATATTCGACCCCCAAGGGGATAAAATGGAGGATGAAAGTTTGTATAAATCTTCTTAGATTTTCGACTGATTGAACTGAAATTAAAGATTGGAGCTACTATGATGAAGACGTCCGCTTGAATACGATTTTGATATCTAAATATATATAACTCAAAGGTGACTGACTGACTGACATAGTGATCTATCAACGCACAGCCAAAACCACTGGGAAGATCGGGCTGAAATTTGGCATGTAGGTAGATGAAGTCTACTTTGCCATGACAATAAAAAAGTTTCATGGACAAACTCTCAAATTTGTGGGTATTGACTTGAAAGAACATTGCTTCTCTCAGGGACAGTTTTATGTTGCATACTCACAGTAAGTTCACCCCATAGCTTTATAGTTTTAGCGCCTAACGACAGATTAGTTAAGAATATTGTATACAAAGAAGTTTTGTAGGCCCTAATTTTTTACACACGCTAAACAAAAGTAAAGCCGCAAAAACTATACCTAATTAATAATAATACTTCTTAACGCGAGCGAAGCCGCGGGTAAAGCTAGTTTTCTATAAAGATGACTATTTGACACCTCTTGGTATAAAAAAGGTTTGTGGAACCTTATTACGTTTGGTGAGGAAACCTGTATAGCATTTCGTAGAAATGTCATGAAAGCCTTGAACTGCTTAGTATACATATATGGCTTATATCTTAAATTGTAGCGGGCTGGAGTAGCTGTGGCGGCCTGGTGAATAAGAGACCCGTATCTATGCGAGTGGTCGTTGGTTCGTATCCCAGCACGTACTTTTGGATTTTTCCAGATTAATTACAGATTTAGGCAATACATGCGCACCGGTAAAGAAAATAAATCGTGTGGAAACGCGCAAGACATCTGATAGAAATGTCATTTGTAAATAAGTGCTTTGAGAACGGCGATTAGCTAAGGTTTTGTCCACGTAGGAGACTACATATAAGCGCAAAGTTGATACAACCGTTAATGTATCTCTGATCACCCCACAAGGGAAATAGCGTGACGCTATATTATGTTTATTCATACACTTGATTTAACATATAAGCAATTTCATATATTAAAATATGTACACTTGCGGAAGCGAGCCCTAAGGCCCAAGCCACCGGTAGTTAGGAGCTCAGAGTGAGGAAACTCCTCACAATGCGTGCCGTATCGAGTAATACTGTCTTCTGTATCCGACTTTTGATCCAGAAAACAAATGAAAGCTTAAGCTTGTTTTTGAAGTTTTTTGCGATCAGTACATCAGTAGATACGACTATCGGGACAATAATCGTTGGATCCACATTCAACATGCTAGCAAAATCGTGTGCAAGGTCCAAATATTTTGAAAACTATTATTATATAGGTCAGGGGTCGGCAACCTGCGGCTCGCGAGCCACATTCGGCTCTTTGGATGTGAAGCTGCGGCTCTTTAGTTCCTTACGCAAATATTATTAATTCTATAAAAAAAACGGAAAAAGCAAAACTCATTTTGAATCGAAGATTAAAAGATGAAGTTTTTTTGTTATTAAAAAACTTTATTTATGCAAGTACTAAAGTAAGTATTAGTATTGATGGCAAGAAATGTTTTTGTGGCTCTTAAAAAACTTTAAAATTTTTGACTCAAAGGTTGCCGGACCCCTGGTATAGGTTAATATAATTAACAGTGTATATAAGAAACAAATTAAACTTCATATACATTTACAGATTCGTCTATTTTGAAATACAATAAAAAGAAACAACTATAGTTAAAATGTAATTAATTGATTTTATAACTTAAGTACTAAGGACAGAATAATAGGAAGCGATCTCCATACAATGAATGGAGCTTCAGTGTTTATTGCAGAGATCAAAGACTAGATTCTAAATTAAAAGTGATTACAAAAACAACTGGGCAAGATATATATTACAGTTTAGCATTTTTAGCAACTGCTTTTAGTAAGCACGAGAAAAGTTAATTCATGCAATAAAAACTCATCCACATTGAATAAATTTTTCTTTTTAATCAAACGTATTAATAGGTCAACAAGATTTGTGATTTCTTTCATTTATTATTATACACTTTAGTTTTAATTTTCATGACTTTAAAGTTAACAGAATATTGAGGTCGCTGTTGGAGGTTAGTAGTCATAGTCTACATTAGTTGTCATAGACAATCAAAATCATAGATTGAGAAAATCTTGTAGTACATTTCACAAAAGATTTATATGATTTACGTCGATAGATAAATATCAAATTGGCTCTTTTCATTAAGTATTAGTAAAAGACAATAACAAAAATTGCATCCCAAACTATGCATAAATCATGTGGTCAATAATAAAGAACACATTTTGTAATATTAGGTGAAAGTATTTTTATCAAATGGACACTTTCGTTACGTCCCTATATTTAACAGCATTAAAGTATCTATTCCGCCATAGAATTAAAAAATATAAAGAAACCACACGCTAAGTCTGAAGTTAAAAATATGAAACAATCTGTATCGAGTTAACGCATCATTATAGCGAGGGGGGAAAGATATTTGGTTTAAGCGACATTTTTTGGTGATATAGTAATTTATGTATTTTCGGAATCGGTAAAAAACGCTGATTCACCACTTGAATTATATTGATTTTAATCACATTAATAAGTTTTATGTCGTACTAAACTCGCGTCAAAAAATACAGTGTTAAAGAAATACCACGAAAAATCAAAATGAGAATAAACGAGCTTGTGAAAACATATAAAATATGTTGCTTCACTTTTCCCGTGCATCTTGTACTAGATTATTATTACATGAATTTTTTATTCTAAGCACCCTCGTGATGAAATATTGTAACGTTTACTGAGTAATGATTACCTCAAAATCTATATCATTATAACATTTTACAACATTTTCTGTACTAACAAGATTTCTTAAACTACTCGCCCAGTAAAAAATATTTCAAGAAAATGTATTAACAATTTAAAATATAAAAAAGTGATTACTACATGGCTCTGAGGCAAATAATGTATGGAAAGTATAAGAACTTTTGTTTTAAAGCTGCCCTTTTAATAATACTTGTTATTATTTTAATTAGGGACTAGCAAGTGATATAGTGCCTCTATATATCGGTGGTTTGTTCGCAAAATCTTTGATAATATAACTATGGCTAAATGTATATAAATTGCAATTTAAACTAACAGGGTAACTTAAGCTAGTCTTTATTAACGAATGTACTGAGAAGAAAGTACATTTTAATGTATTTGGTTCTTAGTATTTTAGTAAAACTCTAAATACCACAATGTTTCAATTAGATAATCTAAATGCATGTTTATATTATTTTGATTAGATCATAATATAGAAAGATTCCTTTGGAATCGGTTTACAATAAGAAACGCTAAGTTTACAAAATTTCTGACAATTCAATATAGGTATTTTGCAGTTGTGTTCACATCTGTCTCAATATGTATTTAAAATTGAGTTTAAAAATGGCATCTTCTTATGTTTTTTAAATTGTTTCATAGTATTTCATATAATTACTACGTTTCTATCAAACGTTTGTAATGTACTTAAACTGAATAATTTTACATTAATTCTCAATATAAGAGCTACATTGAAGTTAATAACAAATACAATTTATCGATAAAATTTTAAATAATTTCTTTCAGTTAATTTAGCCTCTAAAAATATTTCTTGAAAATTTAATAAGCCAAAAGATTTATAAGTCCTACAAGTTATTACTATTTATAGGAACACACGGTACCTACCTAATTTGCTAAAGTTATTTAAATTCTATAAATACATCTTAATTATCTTTATATTTTGTTAATAATTTAAATCTTACGATTTTGTACACCAAAATGTTTGAAATTAATCATTTTTAAATAATATATTATGTTTAAAAGCGTGATTATAACTAATTTTCTTTGTCGCTTGCCGATTCTGCGTGTTTTCTCAGAGTCCAGTAATCTGAAAAAGAAAAAAAAAACATTTAGTAAATACTATAATAAAACTAATAATATAAAATTTGCGTATCACTTAATATTTTATTTCACTCCAAAATAGCAATAGAATCCGAAAGATTTTTCCCCAGACGCATAGTTTTCTTATTAATTACCCCAAATTTGAATATAATAAATGGTAATAATACAACATTACGCTATATCCCTTTCGGGGTGAGCAGAAATAGATTAGCGGCTGTATCCATATTGCGTTTATATGTCGAGCCAAACGTAACCAGTAACGCAGCTGATTACCATTCTCGAGACAACGCATGACATTTCTATTAGATGTCATGCCGGAAAAACCCAGAGGTACATTCCCGGATTTGTGCCTACGACCATTCGCGTTCCCGCGCGTGGATATCGGTCTATTATCCGCTAGGCCACCACAGACTATAATTAGTATATAATAGAACTAGCTTTTGCCCGCGGTTCCGCTCGCGTTAAGAAGTATTACTATTAATTAGGTATAGTTTTTACTTTTGTTTAGCGTGTGTAAAAAATTAGGGTCTAATCTGTCATTAGGCGCTAAAACCATCAAGCTATTATATCATATTATAGTCGAAAATCTGATAAGATTTATACAAACTTTCACCCCTATTTTATCCCCTTAGGGGTGGAATTTATCAAAATCCTTTTTTAGCGGATGCCTACGTTATAACATCTACCTGCATGCCAAATTTCAGCGCAATCCGTCCAGTGGTTTGGGCTTCGCGTTGATAGATCACTATGTTAGTCAGGCAGTCACCTCTGAGTTATATATATTTAGATATAATAATTATATAAAGAACTATGTATGATTTTAGTCATAAAATACATATTAATGCATTTATTGTAATTTTGCCAATAGATTCGCCTGTGTTAGAGAAAATCAAGCGTTCGCCTATAAATTAATAAAAAAGAAAAAAACCTAGTCAACCAAACATACAAAATTTTTTTTTGCTATAACCGCCAGTTTCTTTATCTTTTGCATTGACATTATGTATATAATCCACTTTAGATATCCACCCATCAGTGATAAAAACATAATAACAATTAATAAAGTAAAAATATTAGGAACGATTCACGGATTTCGCTCCGGTATTTGCGATTCCTCATGGAGATAAGGGAAACGATTTGGCGTGGGAACCCTTCATGATGCTTGTCTCACATGCACCGGCTGTAACAAGGTTTATTACACTTAATCACTGATTTTCATTTAATATATGACAGTTAATTATATTTTATTATGAGTATTTTTGGATCGTTTATTTTAATACAGAACTCAGAGGCAATAAACGTCACTTAACATAAAAACGTTCTAAATCTATACAGTCCCGATCTAATCTCATCCTCGCATACATACTGTTGCTTCATAGTTGTGATCGGTTTTTAAACTGTGCTGTGCTTAACATCAGGTGTGGCAGTCACTTTCATGTGTTAGTATAAAAAAACCATGATAATAATCTACGTTTTCATAAATCTCAAATCAAACAAAATTTGAAACTAATGTACCTTCTATAGGAAAACTTTTTACAATGAAAATACGTAAAAATAATAAAATAATTCGTATCTAACTGCTAAACAAAACTCAGAATCGTGTATTCCTTTATTTGTCCAGATAAGGATTATATTAACTTAAGTGTGAACTTAAAAAAAAACATTAAAGATCTAACTCTGAACGAAAGAGACGGGCTATGGTCGCAAATAAAACCGGTCGTGGCCGCTCCCAAGTGTCCGACTTGAGGATAGAATAAAAAATAAAAAACGTATCGTTATTTATTGAACCCCGACACAGCTACCTGGGTTACGCGCTTGGCTCAACATTGTAAGATGTTTTTTCTTTCGATTTTTATACACCCACTTGTGAATTGAGGATTATTTACGCATTTGATGTTACGCAGGGATTTTTACTAAAAACGCTTTTATCCTTTCAGATATTATAGAGCTACTGAACTTGCGCCGGAGAATGAGGAAATAGTACAAAGGAACATTATCTAGTCCTTGTTTAAAGATTTTTAGAAGACATAAACAGAAATTTTAGATATGATTCACTCCGAAAATGTCCTGAGTCAAGATATAACTAAATAAATAAAAACGTGTTTCCAAAATTTAGCTTTTTGTTAATTATTTTGCTTTTTATACCGCAAATGGCATTAAAATATTCAGTAAATAATTTAAAATAGTTTTTATTTCACACAAAAACTACGCCAAATATGAATGTTATAAATTATGTAATAGTACTTAGTCATTTATAAAATGCAAAGTACAGGTTTTTTCTTCAGATTTAATTAATTTCAAAATAAAAAAAACTGTTCATACAGCATGTTTTCGATATTTTTAATTGAATCAAAATACATATTTCAAATATAAATTAAAGTTGTATGAAGTCAAATTTATAATCTTTGCCCTAACTGTACTTGTCATTTAATTTGGCGATGTGGTTGACCGCTAGAATCCGCTTATACAAAAACAGAGATAAAGCGCGCTCAACTGATTTAAGATAAAGTATTTTTGATAAATATTTTAGTTTTTCTGTGGTTTTCTAGAATTAATTGTTGATTATATTATTTTAAAACATATTCGAGGTCAAATACTGTCACATAGAGTATTTAATAGTGTTCAGCAGAAAGCTTTGGTGTCCCGGGAGAAAATCCTGCATAGGACCATCAAGGCCACAGTGAGGGCAGTGACCCCGGTGTCTCATACTCCTACTGACTAAAATCCTCCGGGATGTCCCTCTAATCACTCTGCCCGGGCCTGCGAAACCAAATTCATCCAGACGCCCGGAAAGCGAAATATCTTGTCGAGGCTGCCTCTCTGGAAGGGGTAGGGGTAAAGAGCTCACTCTTCCAACACCTATCTCACAGGTGGCACGCCGGATATTACACACCGCCTCCCTCTAATCCGGACAGCAGACGCCCTCAAGTCTACTGCCCTTCAACAGAAGGCTTCAACTACTTTACTTAAGCAATGTGTATTGAGACTATTGTAGTATACCTATTACTAAGGAATAAATCTAATTTGATTTTATGTTGCCAATTTTAACATTATAATATTTGTTAAAAGTAAAGATTATAATTGATATGTCCTCATTGTATCCATCCTGATTTTTTTTATAATAATAGATACGAGTTTGTTATTAAATTATAATATTACACTAGAGGGCTTCTAAGATTCCTGCCCAGGACCTCATTTGCGTTAGATATCCCAGTGTATAGATGGACAAAATGTCATCAGATTAATGAAAAAGGATTACGATTACATTTTGCGTTTTTCATCATTAATATGACTGCATTTTGTTCATCTATGTTTTAAACGCTATGAAATCCTCAAATGCATACACATTTATGGCTCCTTAATGTTTCCAAGGGATTTAATCATGATTATAGAGCAACAAAACTAAAATTACGACTACGTTTTGTAATCGTAAATCATTAATTGGATTAAGTTTTGCCCATCTCTAAGCCAGTGTATAGATCCTATAAACTTTTATACTTTCTACTTGCATTATGGCTTATAAAAGGTCATTTTGTCGACGTTCTCTAGTTACACAGATCGTAGTCTAATTAAAGTAAGCTTATTTGTCTATAAGACCCAATATAGTATTTTAGTGAAAAAAATTGTATGTATAAAATATTTCTATTCGGTTTTATGTATTTATCGGTATCGTCGAAAGATGCTGCCACGATATTTAAAACAAAAATTAACCCAATTAACCGTTTCAGATAAGGAATATCGTGTTAATTGATGCAGTTTCCTGTTTCCCGTGTGGTTAACGAGTGAGAAAAACAAACTTACTCCTTTGAAAGTAGTAAAAGGATAATATTGACCAGTCTACCGAGTTTCTTGAAGCTCCCCTTTTACATAATGTTTGGTTGATCTTTAATTTTTTATGCCATACAAGTAGACACTATTGCTTTAGAAAGCCATTTAATGGATTATAGGGTAAGATCAGCCTACAATCAGCCATAAAAGAAACCCACAAAAATTTAATAGTAATGGGAAATTTTAGTGCAAGAAAATGCCACAATCATTGATCCTTTACCAAACGCAACCAGTCACGGCCCCACAACCTTCACGATATATTACCGGACGAACAAACAAACATTTTTCCTTTACATTAATAAAGATCAACCTTGACTTAAGATCTGCAGTAGTTAATCTAATGTAAATTAAATAAAATCGCGTTTTAAAACGGTTTAGTGATAAGCATAACATGTCAGCGATTATGCAGTGATCATATTTACCCGAGTAATTGTAATTTGATAATGTGAAGTAAAAAGCCATTATAAAAGATAGCAAAGCGATAAAGATCTTTTAATGTATACCGACTTTCTCATGTAATATATTTACAAACAACGTATTATTTACTTTAAATTCTAGGGTGAGTGTAATCTAAGAGTAAAATTAGGTAAAAATAAATAAAATGTAATAAAATAAATTGTAACTGTAAATAAACAACTTCTAGAAATAATTACAATTATCTTGTAATTTGCCAAACATAATAACAACAGTAATCCTTTTTTTTAGGTAACCCGAGCGATAATTCTGCACAGGATGGTTAGGGGAGTCGTGAGGGCAATGGCACTGGTGTGCCAGACTCCTACTGACTAAATACTGCCGAGGTGCCCATTCGCAGCCAACTGGGCTTAAGGATCCACGTTTCTCCTACGACCCGATGAGCGAATACCCATCTTAGCCTCTACCTCTGGGAGTGGTAGGCATCAAGATCTCATTCTTCAGGACTTCTCTATCAGGTGGTGCGCATGTCATAAGTACCATCTCCGTGTCACCCGGGCAGGTGTAATCTCCCTCTCCAAGTCTAGTCTCAGAACAACCCTAGCCTCTACTAGTAAGTAGTGCGAGTAATTTAAATAGGTATACAGCAATATATTTGCAAGATCGCGCTGGCTGGCTTTAATGTTTTCTAATAAAAATATCATGTGTATGTCCTAAAAACATCCATCAGCTACGCTACTGATCACTTTTGATCATAACTTTTCTAAGTTAAAGCTTAAAGTGGAAAAGGTTACTATTGTGCCTCTGCCGCTGGCGCAGCAAGGTAACAAAAGGGTCTGGTTGCCAGAAGAAACAAAAGTCCCCAAATGACACATTTAAGTTTTATCAATTGAAAATGTATATAAGTATACTTAAATACTTTAAAGATACAAATCTATTTTCTCTTTATCGGGCACAGCAAGTCCAGGTTCTGCTCGAGAAGACTATAGGAACATAATTGAGTTGATAATAATATATTTAGCCGTGGTGGCTGCCGGCAGAATAGAATAGCATCCCCCTCTTCTTGCTGAGGTGTCGTAAAAGGCGACTAAGGTCTTTAACACCGCAATTCAACCAGGTGTTCAGAGAAGGAAAACTCGACCAAACCTGCATCCTGCTCCCTCCCGATCGTACTGGTTCTCTATTCCATCGGGCCCGAGGGAGTTCGGACAAGAGAGTGCTTCTCTGGCTGCGCGTCCAGTTATGCACTTAAATATCTCCTGCGCAATTGACTGTTTCCGAAAAGTGGCCCTCAATTTTCTTAATCGGCATTGAAACAGTTGCCGTGGCCGAAACCGGCTAGGATATCATCATTGGATTAAACGAAGTACTTAAAATAAAACGCGTTTATGTATGTTTCGAAGGTGTGAGAGAGAATTCTTTGTTAGCTCAATTTAAGGTTTGCTGGTCAGGGTTCGAGGCAGCCTAAGCTTGGGCGCCCCGGTGCACGGAACCGTTGAGCCCTCCGATAGCTACGCCTCTGCTCTCTGCTCACCCCGAAAGGGATACATCCTGATAAATATATATATATATATTATAGCATGTAGACGTAACCCGATACGGAGTTGTCGCCCTAAGGGTCGTTAGGGTGTTACGAGACGTGCGGGGTAAGAGGATGCGCGCGCGCACGGGACGCTTGTAAGTTAGTCGACTACCGAGACCCAAGGCGGGAGTACGTGCGTGTACGTCGCAGTTCGGTGTGCCTTAAAGTGCAAATAAACTGTAAAACGCCATATTCGTATCTTACTATAACCACACCCACGACCACCGGTCATAATATATATATAATTATATTTAAGTTTTATAAACATATAGTGTGCTAAGACACCATCCGTTTCACAAATTGGTAAAAAGATAAATTAAATCCAAAACAATCGATATATACCCGACACGACATTACAAATCAAGTTGTCGAAAGTCGCAACTCATGGAACTGTTCGAAACGAACCCGGTACCGCGCCGAATATTCCGAGAAGTCAATACAAGTGGAATGCAAATATTTTAAGAAATGACATTGGATAAACCACTTCTTTCTGAGAAGTCTACCCTCCGTCGAATTTAATTATAATTAATTACCAACAAATCTTACTTAATTTTTACCCGAACTAACCTATGAAGTTAAATCATTTCAAATATAATTTATTAAGGTTACGTACTTTGAAAGGTACCCTTATAAGATTACTTCGTTGTCCGACTGTCACTCAAGACCCTATTTCTCAGGAACACGTGAAAGTATCAACTTAAAATAACATCAAATACGTAGGTCTAGAATTCCATCTTGCTCTGACAAAAATCAGACTTTTAAAATCTAAGTCGCATATTTTATCATTAATGCTATTTCCGTACACAAAACGGCTCGAGTTAGCATCATGTGGCAGAAACAAGGTTTTACAGCACAATTAAAGAAAAAGATCAGAAAACTCAGTAGCGTTCATTCCATACAAGCATGAAACCACTGCATGCCCTTACAATGAATAAGTCTGTAATAAATGACTTAGTTAAACAAAAAAGGAAATATTCATGTTCATACTATTCCATTTCTATACCATGTATCTTTTTTATAAAAAAATTTAATGTTTACTTTAATAATATACATATTTAAATTAATTACGCGAACTCTCCTTACCTTGTTCAAATGCCCTATGCACGTCACTGAGAAAACTAAATTGATAGTCCAATAAAACAATATTTTTGCGATTATAAATTTATACCAACAAGTTAACCCTGGGTCAAACTCATGACTTTGAGTGCGAGAGTCATAGCCGGGCAGTAAACTTGAGGGAGTCTGCTACCCGGATGAGCGGGAGGCGGTGCACAGCCCGTGAGAAAGGTTTGGAGGAGTGGACTTTTCACACTCACGCCTTCTAGAGATGAAGCCTAAACAGGCTGTCCCTTCCCCAGGCATCTGTAAGAATTTGGATGCCCAGGCCCGGTCGGAGTGATTGAAAGGACAACCCAGGGATTTTTAGTCTGACGCACCGAGGTCGTTGCCCTGATGGTCCTATGCAGGATTTTTTCCGGGATACCAAGAAAAGGTTGTAAGATCCAGACTCGCACTTGACCGGTTATTTAATGCTTAAGTTAGTTACAGCTATTACAAAGGGGTTATTGAGAGAATATATTGTAATCTTACGGATATTAATAATTGAATGTGGTTTTTAGGTACAAATTTGTGTAACTGCTATTGTATTTTATCTTCAACACTAGAAATGTTTTTAAGTATGACAAACAATTTTACTTTGGCTTTAGACTCTGCAAGTTTAAGCGCTCGTAATAAATTTTAAGATTACTATAACACACCTGCATACACAAATATTCAGGTATAAAAAAAGAGGAAGTTAAATGTACTTTTTTTCTAACTGAAATTAAAAAACAATCAAAATGACCGGTTTTGATAATTTAGTGTTAATAACCATAGAAAGATGTCACATTTAAAATTTATGATATTATTATAAATTTTAAACGTTACGTAAATTAGATCAACAGTTTGCTGCTGCGACTTGATTACACGACCCGCAGTCCCCACTAATTCGCAGAAGTAGTCACCTTGGGATTTTCAGCTAGTAAAAGTCCGGTACACCCCAGCTGTTACCCCCTTGTGCGGCCGGAATGGACCTTTGAGGATTTTCCCCAAGTAAAAAAAAAAAGAAAAAAATTCAACAAAATATTATTATTTTTTAATTAAAGGTTGTAAGTACTATCGATAAAACGTCAAGAAAATAAATAAAGTCAGGTTTTTGATAATTTGTTTTCTTTGTAATCGGAATGTTTACAGGGCGAATTAAAAGTAAGACATTGTTGAAGAATGAATCACTCTTCTGCTGTATTCTCCATTGTTTTGTTTACCAACATGTGGTTATATAGTCGTGAGTATGTACACTCAGTCCCGTTATGCGTGAGTCAACGACCCGGGGCCATGTATCAGTGAATTTCGAGCCACATTAGCTACATGTGAAAAAAATTAATACTGGATTTGTCAAAAGTCATAGAATTTATTGCGCGTTACATGAAAGCGAACGAGCCGCGATTCCGAGGCACGCGCCTTAAACGCACCTCTCATGCGGCGTTTGTATTTATCGGATACATGAGATCATATTTTTAAATAATAATATATCGTTTTGTTAAATCTTTTTCAGGGTGAGCAGAGATAAAATAGTGGCTTTATATTCTTTGCGCTTATATGCCGTCTCCAACGTGACCAGTAGCGTAGTTATTTGCCGTTTTTAAGGTACTTACTAGGGATGTAACGGAGGCAGTTTTAATTTTTATCGGAACCGAAGTCGGAGTCGGAGTTTTTAAATTTGATTTATCGGAGTCGGATTCGGAGTCGGAATCGGAGTCGGAGGCAACGTCAGTCACAAGTGACGGCAGAATAAAATAGTTTTATTAAGGGACAAATAAAAACATTATTCAGTGAACCTTTTTAATTAGAAAGTGATAAATTTACAAATACACCGACAATAAAAATTGCTGTTTCTTATTAACATTTTAAGTAAAAAATCTCATATATATGCAAATATAGACCCTTCCAGAAATTTGTAAGCTATGATCGCTGTTGTGGCTTCAATATAATCTTCAACATAGTCGTTATGAAGCCACAGATTAAATCACGTCATTCTCATCCAGTACCATTCATATCTGATGCAGAGATAGTATAATAGTTTCGTGAAATAACCACGCATTACGTGCTTAATGGCGTCATTGGTCAGGCACGATTATATAGCGCGAATTCCGAGGCGTTTCTATACTAGTAATTTCCAAAGTCGACTACAGCAGTTTCTAGGAAATCTTTTTCTCAAATAATTGAAACTTATAATAAAAACCCGCATGCCATTTAATAGAAATGATTGGTAAAATGGTAATTTAATAGCAACACTACTGGTCACGTTGGGAACGACATTTAAGCGCAAAGTGGATACAGCACCTAATGTATCTGCACATCGCGATAAGAATATAGCGTGACGATACATTATTATTACAGCAAAACCGGATAACTTACGCTCATGACACGTCATCGGTAGCGATAATTATAGATGCATGAAAGCATTGCATGCCCTTTAAATAAGTATGAAATAAATAACTTAAAATGAAACAAAAAAATAGGAAAATTCATATTTACACCTATTCTATATAATATTCACTATAATATTCGTTAATTACGCAAACTCTGCCTACCTTGTTCAAATACCCTATGCACGTCACTGTATGTCATGAATTTGTATGTAATTGAGGAATAATTTATGTTTAAAAATATTTTATTTAAAGAACCTTTCTGGAACCTGGTTTTAAACATTATTTAAGATATTTGGATGATAAATGCCCATGATATGGCTATGATGTTATAATAAAATCGACGGGGAGTCGTAGAATAGTATGTACATTAGATATATTTAAAAAATCTAATCGTATTAAGCTTTGTTATCGATATAGATTATGCCATGATAAACATACAGGGTGTCCCGTACAGCAAAGATCAAACAACGTGGAATTATAGCAAATATCTTTATACTATAAGAATAAAAAAAATATATAGGGGGGATAGTTTTCAAACAAAAGTTTTTCTTTTGATTATTTTTTATAACCATAAAAATTAAAAAATGAGCTATTCCTCGAGAATTTGCAGGAAAACGAGTTAAAATTTATATGTAAGTTTCGTTATGATTAAATCTGAAGGCTCAAACTTCTTATTTAGGCAATTTGTTATGTCTAAAAAGGGACTTGAGTAACGACAGGTCGGGACTGCTAGTGATAAATAATATTAAGCATTCATCGAGAGCATTAACAGAAAGATAAAACTGTAAGGAAAAAACAATTGAAACAAAGGCTGTAAAATCCAATTAATATCGTTTAAATAATTTCTTTATAAAACTTCGAACTAGGCGTGACTGAGAAAAATATGGCTTATTTTTAGAATAATCTACATCTTCGAGTCATGTAAAAGGCCCGTACTGACATTCCTCATTCGTTTTAGTCACGGTTATTAACTAAAGCGATTTAACACGCTAGTTAAAATACTAGATTATGTGAGGATAGTCTATCATCGTGGTTCCACCCACATAAACTAAAAACATTAATTAATTTTTTATACACTTTATTTATTCCAGTATTTTTAAATACAACTAAATATTTAGAGATTTGTAATCACCTTTTTCATCATATTAGGAGAATTATTGTGTTTTTTTTTAAACAGAAGTTTTGAAGTCAATAATGTTTAATATTAGACCGTCATAGTGCCTTTTTTTGTCCAGTCGCATTTCGGGATCAGCTTGTGTACAT
This sequence comes from Automeris io, assembly GCA_036320925.1. Lineage (NCBI taxonomy): Eukaryota > Metazoa > Arthropoda > Insecta > Lepidoptera > Saturniidae > Automeris > Automeris io. The sequence continues at coordinate 7,424,790 of JAUDJH010000019.1, read as the reverse complement.
CCAGTGAGTCATACAGCTGGAGACCTTCAGTCGTTGTATAGATGGGTCGACATAACGAGAGACACTCAATGGAGTTTCATCCTATGATAGTTGCTGTGGTTCTTGGTCTGCATTGTACTTGCTATAATATCAAGTGCATTGTGGTCACATTATCGCGTCAGTGTAAAAAAAAACTACGAATAATTTAACTTGTGTCATGAATAATGTACTACTATTATAACATAACCACCCATTAAAACATACCTTACTAATGATATAAGTTACACTTCTCCCCTCTTTTATAATAAATACTTTAAAAACAAGTACAATTTTTGTCGTAACTTGTTAATTTTTACTCTTACAAAAAGTTATATATTTCTTACTCGGGAATTTATTAATATGCACTCAAATAGAATTAATCAAAAATTATTAAATAATATATCGTCATGCTATATCGCTTACGGGGTGAGCAGAGATATATTAGTTGCTGTATCCACTTAGAACTTATATGTCGTGTCCAACTTATGCAGGACACATGATGATGATGATGTCCTAGCCGGTTTCGGCCACGGTGACTGTTTCAACACCGGTTAAGAAATTCGAGGTCCAGTTTTCTGAAACAGTCAAATGCGCAGTAGATATTTCAGTGCATAGCTGGACGCGTAGCCAGAAAAGCACTCTCTCGTCCGCGCTCTCTCGGGCCCGATGGAATGGAGAACCAGTACGATCGGGAGGGAGCGGGATGCAAGTTTGGTCGAGTTTTCCTTCTCTGAACACCTGGTTGAATTGCGGTGTTAAAGAGATACCTTAGTCGCCTTTTACGACACCTCAGCAAGAAGAGGGGGGTGCTATTCTATTCTACCGGCAGCCACCACGGCTTATGTGTATGTGTCCGGCGTGCAGGTACATACACATGACATGTCTTTTAGATGCCATGCGGGCTTACTCACGAAGTTTTTCGTCATCGGTGATTTTGAGGTGCCTAAATCCGTACGTAATGTGGAAAAACCCAGAGATACCTGCCGAGATTCGAACCTATGATCATACGCGATGGCGTGCGTTGAAACTGGTCCTTTATTCAAATTATTACAATTTAAAAAAGTCCTAATCAAACGCAGCTTTTAATAAGTTCACGAAGATACGACTCGGATCCTGAATCTCATGTAGGTACGTACGTTATTTGTATATTTATACACGTGTTCATACTTTCTCCGGCGTGTGCCCCGTCATTGTTTTATCCGATAAGGTTTGAAACAAGGAAACCGACAGTTATCAGGCCAACAACGGCCATTGAACTCCGTATATTACTACCTTGTACCACAAAATAAATAGGAACAGTATGGAAACTTCACCCCGTTCTTGACAAAAAGTACTTTAGGGCTTAGATTTACAGACACTATTTTGATTTTGTTTACATTGTGCTCAGAAAATAAGGTCTTCTTTGACAAAATATATATATATTATATAACTTCCGTATAGTCTAAATATTCACAGAGCTAAGTCAAAGTTGATGAAATTGCAGACTTACCATATACTTTGACATTAATTAAATAGTATAATTTATAATGTCAAAGTATCGTGATAAATCTTATCTTGTTCATTTTATGAAGCACCCTATGACAGGTGTAAGTTATACAGTACTAGTGAAGAGGCTGTAAAAATTAGTTAATCACGTTAACGATGATCGAGTACTACAAGACACAATATAAAACAGAATAGCTTAGAATGTGAACAAATCTTTTTTTAAAGAGAACAGTTATTTAAAACATATACATATATAAACATATTTATAAATTCAGTTAGTATATTCAAATTACAGCATTTATATTGTAGTTGGTTATATTTTGAATTATGGCTTGACTGAATTGTTTTAATCCCTTGTTCGTTATCATTTTATTTTTGCTATTTATTTAAAACGTGCAAATTTACGTTCGAAATACTGTCATAAGGGTATTCATGAAATGAACAAGGTATAGTCGGTCACATAAGGCAAACGATTATTATCGCACCGAAAGCGATATCGATTGTTGCCTTCGGCTAAATTCAATCGACGAGAATATGAAAAGTCCTAACTCATAATGAAATTAGTGTATTAAGAGTCGTGAAATTGAATTTTAATATTTTATTACTAACATAATAAGTCATTACTGCTGAATGTATTGATTATATTGCGAACAGAACCATTATCTAAATGCTTACACTTTCGATACTGTTCTTCATTTCATTGTGTTTGTACCAGGAAGGAATAAGCTTCGATACAAGTCCATTGGTACCGAAGAATTGTGAAAATACACAGGAAAACTCTGCATAGAAAATTCGAAACGTTGTTAATATAAAGTTATTTTATTAAAAATTCGTTAAGCGCGTGTTCTTTTCGGATTTTAAGTACATTTTTAAAGGCCATCATGACGAGAACGCTTTGACTTTAGGGTCCTATAAGGTCTAGGTCCTAGGTTCTATAGGCAATAAAGATACGATGACTGCTTTGTACATTGCGAGCTCTGTTAGCAGAGGGCGAGTGCCAATATAACCGGACTTCGTGAAGGTGGCTGTTACTTTTAATGAAAATTGATGCAAATTTGATCTCTAGCCGATAGTCGTTCTGTAGTTAGCTGACAAGATAACAAAAAGTATGCATTTCCTCCAGTCAAGCGGATGCAATATATACAATAAACATTAATCACTGCCTGAGGTCTCGTTCTCGTGGCATTCTCGTTTTGCGTGAGAACAGAATGATATATTAGACCGTCAAAACCCAAGTGTTATCGTACAAATGATAGTGACCTAAATTAAATGCGCTATTTCGGTCTAATAATAATATATAAAAATTGAAATATTGCATAATATGAATATTAATAGAACAAATAATGTAATTCAATCAGTAAGATACTTCTCAAAAAGATTTTTTCAGCAGTAAACTGCCCAAATACCACGTTGAACATGGACCATTCTCACACAAACAGCCTCATATATACCCCATACTCGCCCGGAAAGTACCTTGTGAATAAAGCAAAAAAAAAAATTATTAGGGTGGATAGTTTCAAAGATTACATCCTACATACAAACAATACCTTTTTATAATATTAATATTGATGAACTCCATGTAACATTTTTTTCCGTGGCCTCGCGTGTTTTACCTGAACTCATTTTGGAGAATGTTGTAACTTACAAAGAAGGAACCTATCTCACGCATCCGCGCATACCGTCATGCATGTGTTCCCGTTAAATTCACATACGAACAATAAACTCGACCTTCGTCACACATTTATCCGTATGCTGTTTTAAATAGACTTATTCTTGATTTTATTAAAGCGCAGATTTACGTGGAAAACTCAATCTAAAATCTTCGTGGTTATATACATATATATAAATATCTAAGATATTACAATAGGAATAGTGGATTTAAAAATATTAATACGTTGTTAATATGTTTACTTGCGATATATTTCTAAAGACGACATATATATCATTGGTGCAGTAGTTGCACGATCGCTACACGTCATAGGTTCGATTTCAGTATTAAACAAATATATGTTTGAGCTACATGTGATTATTTTGAGACCATCTATACCTGTGAATGTTTCTAAACCGCACCTAAGACAGAAGTCTTACTATTTTGTATATATGGTTTATGTCTTAAATTGTTACGGGCTGGAAAACCGTATTCCGTAGACCGGATTTACAATTATCCTCTTTTCTTTTTTAAAACATTTAACTGTTGGACACATTTGACTATATCGGTTTACTTTTTGGATTATTGTCGACGATGCACGATATTGTTATAAGAGAACGACAAAAAAGAAATTAATGATGATGCTACGGAAAAGAAATTAGACTACACCGTCTTTCCTTTTTTTATGTCCAGTGCAAGTAAGCTATAGCTTTAGGCTAACGATTAAAAAAAATATTGCATTACGGATAACATTTACAAAATGTATATTTTGTTTTCATAAAATAAAATTTATTGTTAAATTTAATTTATTTTTTAACTAAAAAACCAGCACCAGCAACAGGTACCAGCTGCTCTGTCATGCTGATGGAGAAAACCCGTTTGTAAAGTGGATCACGCTATTATAGGCAACATAGGTGAATACTACTTCGTAAGTCTCGGACCGTCGTGAGTTTATGCTAGGTTTGATTGTTTATGGCGTTATTTGGGATATCCAACTGAATCATTTTCGTCAAAGAAATAGTTTGACAATTACAGAATACAGAAGACTATAAATCAAACATTTTAAAGTGTATAAATGTATGTAAAATTATGTTTTTTCAATCTGATTAATACTGTGACACTGGGAAAACCGTCACAGCTTCATCGGACTTGACGAGACCAGCGCCTAATAATCATGATCTTCCATACAGTATCATACCATAATCGTACTATGAACGTAACAGACAAAAAAAAATGAGACTATGGCTATTAGATCGTTCCGTTACTGGCCAAAACCGTAACGTGTCATGCACGGAAGATTGTCTGTGCCGATGCGTGCAGGATATCGGTCGACGGTAGGAAAATGCACTGATGCAATGATGAATCCGAGAAATTTACGATCATCAAATCCGTTATAAATGGGTATAAAATGCATGGTTGCTCCGATCTAATGGGCCAGGTAGATCGTGTCGCTTCATGCCATGCCTGATCCGGTCATAGCACGGTCATGGTATGGTATGGTGTATTGGGCATAGAGCTTAAGGCTCTCAGCTATAGAATTAATAGATTAGGAGGCAACGCAAAGATACCTCTATGAGCACCGCTTAGAGAAACAAGTGTTTAAGGCTGAGATTTATAGACTTTATTTCAACTTTACTTGGCAAAGTTCTCAAAATATAAATTCGTTTTGACAAAAAACTGAATATATAATAGGAACTTGAGTATAGCCATAGTATTCGCAGACCCAAGTCCGTGTTGACTCAATCGGTGACTTATCAAGTCCGTTGACATTCATTGCGTAATATAAATTGTAATATTTTAGTAAAGTCTAATCAAACTTAAAGTTGTGTCTATAAATGTCAGAGTGTCCTATCCACGCACTTAAATCGTGACTCACGTTCCGAGTCAGGTGACATTAAACGTGAAAATCCGTGTTATTTATAAAAAAAAACACGTGTTTAGAATTCAGTAACTGCCATTACGATAAGCGCGGCAAACAAACAAATTCTAAGTATATAGTTGTTCTTATATCTCTACTCATACCAAAAAGAATACAGCGTAAATATTGGTGATAAATCAAATTACTTCACATTTTCTAATTAACGCGATACGGAATGGTCAGTTTGGAATCTTATTAAGTGATATAATTATAAGAAAAGAAAAAAAAAATCTTGATTTTTGGTGTATTTCCGTAACTAAGTCATTGTTTAAGATTCCCACAGAAATCATTGTAAGTAATCTAAGCGTAACCAAAACTGGTATTTTCCACAAATATTCATTTTAAAATAACATATTAGGATATTTACATATATGTATGTCCAGATACGTTTTGACGCCCTTTTCTTCAAAATCAGGACGATGGTAACACTTCTGGTGTTGTAATCTATTATAGACGATAGTAGCTACTTCCTACAGCTAGTAGATACTTTCCATTAGATGTTTTAACAGCCTGTTAGCAACCTTTTGATATAAGAAATCATATTTGAGTAATAAACAATCTCGTTAAGGATTTATTTTAAAATGGTTTAAATCATTTCTACTGGCCGTCTTTCGAGACAATTGTCGACTGATTTTTACGAGGCACGTTTTATATTAGCATAGTTTTATTTGTTGTCATTTCAAAGCTTTTAACGATTTTAAAACTTTTGTACAAGGGTTATATTTTAAAATAATGTGCAGATAATTAACACTTATTAAAATACCCATTATAATTCATTTCTAAGGGACTTCATCTTTATAGTGGAATACATAAAAGTAGTAGTATATCTTCTAGATTTTTTTTTACACCGTCTTTTCAAAGTGACTATAACACATATGATGGACAGTGCAGTGTTAAGAACAGCAACGACTACCAAGGTATGAGAATTCATTGGCAGTTGTTGTCTTTATGTCGGCCTATACATATGACGACTGAAGGTTTATTTTTTATTATTTATAGGCGAATGCTTGCCCTCAATCACACCTGGTGGAAGATAATGATGAGTTCGATGACGAACCGCGTCCGCCCAACAAATACCTATTCACTCTTCTCTTAAAGACTCCCAGGTCATAAGATCGCGGGAATATGGCCGCTGGAAGCATATTCCACTCCTTAGCCGTTCGTATTATGACTGTAGAAGTGAATCTTTTCGTGCGGATATAAGGAACATCCACCACATACGAATGGTATCCGTCATGATGTCTAGTGGTTTTGTGATGGAATGAGGTTGGTGGAAGCAAAGAATGTAGTTCGTTTAGTTTTGTTTGTGTAGGAGTCGTAGTTGTAGTTCTAGGTATATGAACAACTTGTGCTGCGCGTGGTGGCCGAATTCGAGACCAGACGTAGGCTTGAGTTGGATGATAAGCGAGATCGTTTGAAGGCCCCTCCACCTGTGCTCGCTTTCTATAACTACGTGGGTAGTGTTCTGACATATCCATTATGCAACTGGACATTCCGCGCTAAGGTGGGCTACGCAAGTCATCAGCGACCTCACCTTCGCCGATTGGGGCTGCAGCCCGCGCCTACTTGATATTATTTGGAAACGTCGCCAAGGCCGAAATCGACTAGGATTTCATCATCATCATCATATGAACAACTGGAGGTCACAAATTGATCCCGAAACACGACAGATCGAAACGAGTCACGATGACTGTCTTTTCACTTGTGTTCTGTATTTACGATCTATTCCAGGCAGTTGTTCTACCACCTCATATACTAAAACTTTTGTAATTCAAACTGGACAAAATGACAACTCTGCACACCCTGTTCAAAATACAGCGCAGTCTACAAAACTAAACAACTATTGACACCTCGATGATAGCCGTTATCATGCGGGCCTGTTACATGCGCTGGTCTACGAAGCTGCAGTTTTACGGTGACTTATTATTTGGCTAGAAATAATACATTCTTCGACACTTATCTGGTCCATCCACTGTCTATCCAATGACCTGGCCATTGGATTATGGGATGATCTCCCAGCGAGCACCTTCCTATGCTATGAGATTCTTTAAGACAAGCCTAAAGATACATTTGTGTAGGCCAGCGTGATATTGACGATTATGCATAGATATTTGCCTACAGACAACGACGAGTACGAAATCGGTTTTTGGACCACACTGTGCTTTCCATCAGATTCCATGTAGTCACTCTGCTGACTGAGAATTAAAAAAAATACCGAGGCAGAATAAAAAAACCATGGTAATCGACTGCGTTCCTTCAAAGGCCACGGTGTCTGATTCCACGGGGAGCGTCACGGCTCACGATTTCGTTACAGTTGACGTACCAGCGGAATTTTTATCACGACCAGCACGAACTGAAAACGTTCTTCGTATATTTTTTTTGAATTTAACGGACTTGACGTGGCAGATAATATATTTGTGTTACTGTGTCAGTGCCATGTGCTATCTTAAGACCTCTAGAAGCTTAACTGTTTTATGCTGTTAAGGCAATCATCCTTTTATAACCTTTTATAATCTATTATTTCGAAAGCAATTTTGTATAGATGATAATCATTCAAGAGCTCAGACGAATGTGTTAGGAAAACTGCCCATTTCCGTAAGATTTTATAAAACATGGGAAGTACTATTTTGAGAGCGAAAAATAACTTACAGTTAATATGCCCATTTCTACAATGTCATTGTTTTTTAATGTAAATATTATATAATATGTGTCAATAGCATTTCTGTAAATATACTATGTATTGAAAACCCTGTCTGACCTGTGAATGCGTTACTCGGTATCGATATTAGATTTCATTTACGTTATAATTTTTAGTTAAAAAGCAAAAAATACCCGTATAAATAAGAATTAATTTAATGGGAAAATGTACAAGGCAACACTGGAAGCATGCGTAGCTCGTGAACGAAGTAAAACAGAAAGCAAAGGATCATGCTGTAGGTCATGACGTCGTAAAGGTCTTGATCCGTGTAGATCTCATGCACCGTTCATCAATTAAATCGTTAGACTAGTCTTTACACTGATCCCGGTAAAAATTTTTAGCTTAGATAGCATGTAAATTAAACAATTTAATTTTATATAACAATGATTTTTTAATGTTCATAAACAATGAATACAATTTTTTGTAGAATTGGGATAATTTTATCGTGATACCAAATACGCCTCTTTGGGGTTAGACAAGGTTTTTAAAACATACTATATTAAATTTCAAATATATTTCCTAGAAAACCTAGCCTTGATAAACGTTTTTTAGTTGTTTAAATGATATCGTGAATCAATTCATACCTTATTTCGATACACAGTCTGACAAACACTTCCTTGTATTGTTCTATTGTGTTTTGCCTACCCACATTTCATATTCACCCCTTTAACTTCGGCAGGTAGTGCACTAAATAATGATTTATGGCATTAGTTTTTTAACACCTATTAAGTTTACAAGTAATAATACAATTAACAAGATATATAATTCAATTATCATTAAATTACATCATAATGAGAGGATATATTTTACATCGCTTTTAGAATCACAATAATATAAATTACGTACTAGTGCTTTTATGAAATATCTCGATTAAATTAAGTTTGTATCTCACTGGAAATTATAATGTACTTAATTTAACCAAGTCCATAGGTTTTTATTTTAATTCAACAACATTTTTAATAGCGGCTGTATGTGCCGCGTATCACTGGCGTGTGAAGCGTAATAAAAAGATCAACATGTCATTTTAAATTGATAGGTAATAAACACTTTGTTTAAGCAAATATTAACATTTTTATTACTAATAAAGGAAATAATAAATGAGTCACGAAATGCGAATGGTCACCAAACTGTGAGAATTGTAGTTTCACATTAAAATAAGAATGTACATGAGAAATGCATTTTTCTTCAATAATCACAAGTTATATAAAATGTCTTTTTCCTCGTAAGTGTGCTGAAAAACGTTGTATAACACGCGTGTGCGGTTTGGCCATTACACAATTAGCACACTGTATCATGTATGTAATGTACTATTAATAGACTGTTATTTCAGTTTTTCAACACCGAATGACATTAAAAATATAATTAGATATACTTCTTAAACAACATCTTAGAAAAATTAGTCGTTTAAATTGTACAATGTCATATTAGAATTATTCTTATATCACATTAGACTTCAAAGAATTTAATAAAACTATTGGTCTGTAATTTTTTTCGACAGCATGCTAGTTAATCCGTTGTACAATCAGTGCTACCAACATAGTCCAGGCTAATGCAAAATTAAATATACTAGGCGGTGCGCGTGCTCACGGGTCCTGGAAGTTTTGGCCGTCACCGGTGGCGGGTGTCCGGAGAAGAGCTGACAGCGGAATGCCACGAGTGCAGGAACCCCGAGGACACGGCTCAGCACACCCTTGAGGTGCGCTCAGCCTGGGCCCAGGAAAGGGAGGTCCTTCATGACCATTTTGGGGACGAACTCTCCCTGCCGGCGGTGGTGAAAGCCATGGTCGGTAGCGAAGAGGCATGGCAAGGTAGCATCCTTTTGCGATGTTGTGATGAAGCAGAAGGAGGCCGCCGAAAGGGTCAGAGAGCAAACATCTTCTCTGGCCAAGCGACGGCCAAGGCACCGTCGCCGGAGGAACGCGTTCGCCCAGAGCGAGCGTGACATCGCCCGGTGACAATAGCCGGGCAGTAGACTTGAGGGATTCTGCTGCCCGGGTGAGAAGGAGGCGGTGCATGGTGTCCGACGCACCGCCTGAAAGTTTTTGGAGAGGTGGATTTTTACTCCCACCCCTCCCCCAGAGAGATAGCTTCAACTAGGCCTTTTGTTCCCTGGGCGTCTGGACGAATTTGGCTTCCCAGGCCCGGGTGGAGCAATCGGAGGGACACCCCGGGGGTTTTAAGTCAGAAAAAGTCTGACACACCGGGGTCGCTGCCCTCATGGTGTCCCTGATGGTCCAGTGCAGGATTTCCCTCCGGGATATAAAAAAAAAGATTAAATATACTCTCATAGCGTAAATCTATCTTGTAGATGGTCGCAATTAACAGTCACTTCCATCCCTTTCTAGAAAAGAATAGTAAAAAACTAGGCACAAACAGTGCCGACTACCTTCAACGAAAAGGAACAATGTCTACCAATTTTATAGTACTAGACTACAAATTTAAGTCTTAATTAAGACAGGAAATGCTGTGTTTATTGTTTTTGGACACAACTCTTGTATTTCCTGCTTTAACTGTTTTTTTCTGTTTTTTATTTTCTAGTGTATTGTCTGTTTCGTGAATCTAATAAAAAAAATTATAAATAAACTACCTTCAGAAGTTATTTTCACCAGCCCTTCTCGATAGATTTATTTTTCTTTTGTCGATTCAGAAGTGCTTAGAAGTAGGCCTATTTGAATAAAATAATAAGTTTTGATTTCATTTCATTATTATTAGTCAAATATAGAGGAAGCCTTAGGAACAAACTTATTTAATAAAATGATAATGCCAGTGACACAATAGCTTGAAAGTTTTCCTTTTATGGTCAGTCATGACGCCATGACTCATGGAGTAGCGGGCCAGAGGCCTACAGGTAATGGGCAGGGCTTCTGATGTAATATTGTTACCACGAAGCAGCTTATAGCGTTCGTTTTTTAATCGAAAACCTCATTTCGTTTATGTTGCGTATCGATAATAGAACAATCACTTTTATAAGACTACTTTTGAAATATTACCATTACAGATGTATACATTTTTTTATGAAATAGATTAGAAAATAAAAAATACTGGATATAATGTAAATACATGTAGAAATAATGCCCTAGTAGCGGATTCGAATACTGGCACATATATCTACGTTTTCCAGATCAAGTACGGATTTAGTCACCACAATCAGGGGAGTGGTAGGGCAATCGCCCTACCACCATAAAAGCTTTATGCTTGTGTAGTTGTAGTTTGTGATAAAATAACTAAGAATTGGATTTAAAAGTGAAATTTTGATGCTAAAGAATGTTTAGCAAGTTTTAGATTATATTTTACAAGATTTGCCTACATTGAGCAAGGTAATTGAGGTCAAGAGGGCCACACCCAATACTCGAGTGTTTGCTTGCACTAGTGGAATTTAACCTGAATCACCGCACCAAACCTCAGTAAATATTGACTATCGAATACTAAATTGTTGATTTATTGATCGCTGTACCCAGTTACACACTTTTCTTGTCGATTTCTAATGGTGTTATCAAAATTCGTGTTTTTTATTTTATTATATTTATGTGCTATTTCAAAGACAAGTTAGGAATGTTTAGTCCTCATTTTCGTTTTTATACGATGTATTTCGATTTGAAAATAATATTTTATAATATAAATAAAGCTACATTTAGAATATTTTAAGTTTGACCGTGTATTAAAACTAACTCAAGTGACGCCTTGAGACAAAGTAACTGACACACGAAAAAATAACTTACGACTTCGGTCAAAATGGGTCGAAGTTTTAAGCGGAGAGAAAGTCTTCTGGCAAGCTCTTCAATTAAACGAATGGTTGGGCTTCTGTTTTTTTTTTAAAGAGGATACATGTTAGTTTTTTGACAAATTTTAAGTTAATGCTCTTCAGATATTATTTACATATAATAAACATTAATTAGCCTTTGATTTTAAAAGTATTAAAAATATCTATTGTATATACTTTAAATCAAACATGAACGTGATTTCTCCTCAGGCTGGGATTTATAGACGCTTCTTGGACGTAGCTTACGCTTTGTTCGGATATTAAGTTCGCTTTTGATAAAAAACTGAATATATTAAAAACTGGAATATAGCCTAAGTATTTACAGAGTTATGTTCAAGTGGACATAATCGGTGACTTATCATATACTTTTACACTAAATATTATAAACAATATAATATGAAATGTTTGGGTAAAGTAAGCAAAAGCAAAATAGCATGTATAAATCTGTCTTAGGGATTTCAACATTCTGGCTAGGCCGAAGGTTGTAGCGGTAGATCAGTTTCGGTTTCGGCCTTTATTTGATCACTATTTTAATCAAATATTGAAATATTTTTAGCTATCTTTATCTTCGCATAATATAAAGTGACTATATTTGTGTGTCTACATATTCGCTATCCACTACTTAATTTTGTATGTAAATATGCACACATTAAACATTTTAAATTTGAACAGTATAACATCTTTCATATGTTTATTGCTACTAGAACTCGATCAAACAAATTATTATGTATCAAGCTCAACCATTCACATTGTTTATAAGTACTAGGCTTATGTAGAAACAGGCATTGTCGTTAATAACCGACATTCGTGAGTATAATTGCAAAAATATCTTGTTTAATAACTGCTTACGAACCTAATTATTATGTAGTTACATCTAAATGGTATGAAATATTGGTTTTTATTCTGATATTTTTACATAATGATAAAAAAAAACTGCGGCAAATAAGTAGACAGCACTTTTAAAAAGGATTGCTTCGCGGTCGCTGTCTTTCTTAGATAGCTAAGTTCTATCCATAGATGGGCAAAATGTAATCAGATTAATAAAAATGATTACGATTACGTTGTACGTTTTTTACCATTAATATGGCCGCACTTTGCTTATCTATGTTTTAAACACTACAGAATCCCAGATAGCATGTACATTTTTGATTTCTTAATGTTTTAAATGGATTTAATCATGATTACAGAGCAAGAAAATTAAAATTACAAGTACATTTTGTTATCGTTAATCATTAATCAGATTACATTTTCCCCATCTCTGGTTCCATACCAAAACTATAAAAAAATGATGTCTTTACGATTTTATAATAACAGAAAAGCTTTAATTTTATTCAGTAAATAAACTAGTGAACCGGTAAAAAGGTTCCACTATTCGTAGCTAAATATATTACGTGCACGGATAAGTAATTAAAACAGTCCTTTTTTTCAGTACGTCAAGAGACTATTAGTAATTTATTTACCGGGTCGATGACTTCCGGAGATCGTTCCTGCTACGCTCACCGTGTAATATAAAAACTATTTTCATCTTCATAGCAAGGGCTTTCACATCGTTTTGGTGCGGTGTTTTATCTCATTTGTTTTAAAACATTTCGGATATGGAGGGGTAATTTTTAAGTACTTACCAATTTAAATTAACATTTTATGTATTTATTCGGCAACTAGAGGCTAAAGCCTGAATTTAAAAAAAAGCCTAGGTAATAATAGAACAAGTTCAAATGAACCGTTATATATGATACCAAGGCATTTAAGGCCACCGTATTAACAAAATAACATAGTAACTAGTGATGAAAATGCCCGGGAATTTTCCCAAAGTGCCCAAAACTTGTATGGGGAATATTCCCGGGAATTTACGTAATGTTCGCGGAAGTGCTGGGCACTTTGGGAAAATTCCCGGGCATTTTCATCACTAATAGTAACTGACACACCTAAAATAAAAGCCTACAAGTAAAATATAGATTATAAAATTAATTATCATAGATTCAAAACTAAAATACACACATGCTGTATATATAATAAAGAAAAATAAACTAACAAAGAAGACAGTAAATAACACTAATAAATATATTGAAAAAGAACAGTTTTCATGCAATAACTTTAACACCACTGTTATAAAAATTACTCATTTATTCTTAAAAATAAGGATAATTGCGTTCAATACACAATTCATAGGCTGAGACTTATAAACGAAACTTTAAGTTTGCTTAGACTTTACTAAAACATTACAATTTATATTACTCAATGAATGTCAAAGGAATCTGTAAGTCACCGATTTTGACAACATAAACTTGGCTCAGTCAATACTACGGCTATACTCAAGTTCCTAATATACATTCTAGGTTTTTTTCAAAACTAATTTATTTTTTGGGAACTTTGCTAAGCAAAGTCGAAATAACGTTTATAAATCTCAGCCTTTGAAAGACAGGTGTGTTTCTCAGCAATTATTTTAGTAACAACATTAAAGTCACTGATCAGGAAAGATGATCTTCCATTCAGATTATTCCTTTTCTCTTATGATATTGGGTCCTTTAAAACAAAATAATGAAGACATTTTTTATTCGGGTAACCGCAGTAAGTATCGGCACACAGTTTCTTAATAGTTATGTCAGGATTAAGATTACACTGTTCTTAACGTTAAGGGAAATTTAGTCACTTTGCTAAGCTAGTTTAAAAAATAGTTTATTGTCGCTATAGATATAAAGAGTAATGAGTCGGCGAAGACAGCGTTTAAATGTACTAAAACGAAATATATATTGATTGCGTTGTCAATCGCTTCTGCGAAATCTCTCATTGCCACAGATGCAAGCCATTTAAGATTTATTTTAAGATATAATTTGCAACTTTGTACCAACCATATATCTTAACTCGGTAGCGATGATTCATAATTTTCAATTTTTTTTCTCCATGATTACAATACACCTATATCCTTACAATGGACGAAATTGAAAATATAAAGTCAAATGATTTTGAACATTGTAGCAGAGATTATAAGGTTGAAAATCAGTCAGAATATAAATGATAAGATGCCGAGTGAATTTTGTTAAAGTGGTGACTGACTTGTAACATTTCGGGGTAATTCGAAACGAGTTTTCATTATGGTGAGTATAAAATAAAGTAATTGCTTGTAACAGAACAACGAGTCTACTCGGGCCGGCATAAGTCAACCTACTTATGCCGTTGCACAAAGTCACCTTCATAGGCGGAATAATTTTATAAAAAAGATTTGCGACAGTTTGAGACAGTTAGTTATGTTACTTATAGTCGGTAGCGGTAATCAGGCACTTCATAAATCAGTCACTAGGTATTTGAATGCGTATGATGTGGAGTATGGTGTTTGAGGAGTTGCGATGTGTATAGCGAGTTGGAATAATTATTGTAAGCGATTATGACGGAAAAAGAATGTGATGCGATGTTTGTGATTTAAAAGGAATGCGAAGCGACGTTTTAAGTTTTAAGCGAAAACCGTTATGAAATAAGTGAATTAGCCAGATGGCGTTTGCGTTTTGGTACGTTTATATTTTAATTGTTTTGACGTTCTGGGTTGTGCCTTTTGGCGCGACTAGAATCGTTCTAATACATATATCATCTTACACGAATCAAGCTTCGAGCACCACACATAAACCCTGATATTACAAGCTTTAATATTTCGTTAAACAAAGACACCGGCGTGTTGAACGGATCAAAATTGAAAGAGAAGAAGAAAAAAGAAAGATGTCACAAATATATGCTCGCTTGCCGTGAGCTTTAGGCATATCGAAAACAGCGTTGTACATTCGAAAGAACATTATGTTACCTAGAAATAATGCTTGAATCCATAAAATTTTACACAAAATATTTATAATGATATTACGTTGTCTTGTTTCGTTTTGTCTAAATGTTTGTTGTTCCCATTTTCGATCAAATGGTTTTTCTTTCTATTTGTAGCTAGTAATGAACCATACGTAAGAACGTTACGTTACATTACCATACATAAAAACGTTACAATAAAAATGCTCTAGTCAAAGTCAAATTGCGGTCCCCAGGCCGCATGAAATCCTTCAATAGCCTTGATGTGATCTACAGAACAGTCATATCAGCTTAAATGTCTACTTAAAACGTATATATCGTAACTCACTAGTAAAAGGCGATCTCGCGGATCTTAAAACCTCTAAAATTCGTCTCGTTTCATATATGATAGTCCAGTCTACACTCACTCTTATAAAACAATGTGTAATATAAACGCGGTTCGGACTGTATGCACTGACTAGTGTAATGTTCGTGGTGTAACGCGATACATTACGACTAAATGTCACAAGTCAGTCTGCACTTTTAAAGTTCTTTAGTGAAGTGAAACAAAAAAGTAATGGTGTTTAACCATAGATGACGTAACCGGACGTCGACCCCAAACTCATGGGGCATCCTATTGATTTTCCATGCCTTGAATTTCTGATGTCCATATAGGAAGTTACATTTATAAACACGTTAGAAAAGGTCGTAGACCTGACATCATGAAAAAAGGTAAGAGTTGATGATGTCATTATCAAATTTATTCAAACTATGTACTACTTATTATATATGATGTATTTTTGATCTTATTGGAGTATTCAACCAAGTATTATAAAATTACAATCGATTCTTCATTATCACACCAAAAATACTGAAGCGATTGACTCAAATTAAACTTACGCCGAAGACATTTTGCAACTTAATTAATCAAACTTTAATTAAACTTATTAATCATCAATATGGTTATTCGTCATTTGCTTGAAAAATTATCAGAGATACTGTCCTTCATAATTAGAAGTCTAAAGAAAATGGTTATTATTCCGGATTATTTATATATCGGACTAAAAGTACATATTTGTTGGCTAAAATTGGGATACTGCGTTAACAAATAAAGTCGAAAATAAAATCTACATAATTTAAAAAAAATTATAAACGAATCGGATATACAACTTTGTTTATTGGTAAAAGAAAACAAATTAATGTTTCATTACTATTCAAAATCGTCTTAAAATATAAAGAGTAATTTGTAACTAGGTAATGGTGTTGAAAGGCGAAAATTATATCAGCACACATAATGCCCGTAAAACCTTTAAGGGACCCACGGTGAAAGTGGAAAAGCAAGTTTTCAATATCTACTTTCCCTTGGCATAATTCCTTGTTTGTAAGCGACACAGACCCGTTTTTAAAAAAGAAAGAGACACAAATATTTGACAGAAAAACACACCACACAAGAATAAAATAATCATTTAAAATACTTTAACGGAACTTATGTACAAAATGCGAAAGTCGAAGTTGTGTATTTCATGGCTCTTGGTAGCGTAGCAAAGAAAAATGCCCCGTATTGTGATGCGCCAAAAGGAAGACCGCTCAACATACTATAGCTAACCAGAAAGCTTAGACAAAGTAATATTCGATTATCGATAACGCTAGTATAAAAGTGAATATATTTATGGAATTGGCATAAAGTGTCAACGTAAAACTTTGAAAGCTTCCTATACATTTTGTACTTTTCTACCAGCGTTATCGATAAAGGAATGTTAATTTATCTAATTCCTAATCTGTGCCATTTAGCGCTAATTTTCAGCTGACACTCATTTGGTGTGCCAACGTGTAGAAAACAGCGAAAAAGGTAATAATAGAAATAAGTATATAGCGGTTAAAAGCTATTAGCGCGTTCCTATCGCCCTTTGACGGCGGGTTTTTAAGTGAAACGTTTACCATCAGTTGTGTATCTTTCGTTAAAAATAATCAGCGTTGGGACTGTATTGTCGTTTACATCAAGTGGGATGTACTCACTATGCAGAGTATGTATAAAATAATTCAATGCGTCAAAATGACGATAAGGAATAACAAAGTGAAGCAACTACGCATAAAACAGGTGACTGAACTCTGCAAGTCTAGCTTAGACCTGACAGGTAAGTAGAAACAACTTTTTGCCGTCGATGCCAAGATTTGCATGCTAAGAAATAATAAAACAAACACGACTATATAACGACACTTCAATATTCAATCAGAAGTTTTATGGTAAACATTATTATTATCCTATAAGATTTTTTCCAAAAGAGAAACTCTCGTAGTACGTAAAGAAATATAAAATAATAATAATACGAACAAATGTTACAATAGAAGATAGAATATAGATAGAGATAGAATATATATATAGATAGAAGCAAAACAGCAAATACCACTAATAAGCTATGATGGATATAATATAAATAATACATATTAAATACTAAATATTAATGTGAACACCATTAACAATTAATTTATAATTCGCAATAATTATATTTTATGTTGGCAATCATATAATGTGACACGAAGGAAATGGAAGTGTGACAGACCTTAATGGCGGCGTCTTAAGTAAAATGTTCTGAACAGAAGGTGTTTGATATTAAGTATTAATATTCTGTAAATGAATAACAAATAATTATGAGGTCAAGGGTTGATACAATGATCCGAACAGGGGTCCATCGATTCAGTACGAGGTCAAAGGAGAACCTAAATAAAAGAGTTGTATGGCGTGTGGTACCATGTAAGTTTTAGAGTTTATAATAATATAATATTTTATTCTTTAATACAAATTATACTATAATATGATACCCATGACAGAGAGAGAGAGATATGAATAATTATATTCTAAATTACGGAAAACTCACTATAATCTAAAATGCCATTTTCAACAGCGGAAGGAAAAGAGGTTAGTCATTTATATTATATTTCACACCACAAAATAAATAGTCATACTATTATGTATTTTATTCTGATTCTGTATAGTGCCTACACCACATTTGATGGTAAGCATGCTCTAGCCCAAAAACCGGCTATGACTATCGAGAGCAAAAAACATCTATCAATACTCGCCGCGATTATGCCCGTCTGCATAGACATATCTTCACGCTTCGTTTAAAGGTAGCAATATTATAGGACGATAGGAACACGCTCGACGGAAGACTACTTCACAGTTCAACGACTCGGCAAAAGTATGAGATAACTTCTTAGTTCTTGCCGGTTTAATGAGCTACTTGGAAAGTTGTGACTTCATATTTAGTTGGTCCGAACTTCTAAGCTTGTAACGAGCGGCTGTTAAAATGTTACAAGGCAGTATTTGCTGAATACAGGCGATTACTTTGTACTCGTAGTATCAAAGTCAGCTATAATGTTCCTTATACCAACTTCTAATAATATAATTGTATCCTTTAATACCTGAAAATTACTATCGTGGCCCATTTCTTACTATTGTGTTCGTTTGTGCAAATTCAAGAGGATTGTTAACCTTTATAAATAAAACAAATGTCTGGATGATCGTCAACATTATGCAAGACAAAGTCGGAATACGAAATTAATGTGGCATATTGTTAGAGATGGGAAATAACGTGAAATCACTAGTCACAGTGATAAATAAAAATCTCACGGCCAGACCGAGTTAGCTGTATCTCAAAATTACGAGTGGACAAGAGATAAATTTAATAATAGCTACGCCATCTGTTAATATATTATTCGGATCCTGGCGCTCGCTGTTCGGAACCGAGTTCGGGCGGTTTCCAGGTCGCAATGTATCGCCACTCTGTATATGTTTATATGCAAAGGAGTCCGTGCCAGAATTCGAGTCGAACTTTTATAATTTGATCTACGTCTTTTTATTACGCAAGATTGGTCAAATCAGGTAAAAAGTTTTTCTGTTACACTTCTCAGACGTTTTATGTGAACCGTTAACAAATTGTGTTAACGGCAAATGGATTTGATTACTCCAATTCGTTTCAATTTATATCATTCTACGTAAGGATTAGGTAACCCACATATTTTAACCAGCTATCATTACTTTCAAAATAGGACCATCCAAATAGGTCATTAAATGGCGGCAGGGTTTTTGATACATATACATAAAAAAAAACATATAAACTCTAAAGCTCTTCCTGTTTGAAGTCATTTAAAAATAACTATTTAATACAATACATAGAATACAAAATCAAAATAACTATTAAAACAGGATAAATGTTCGTCCAAAAATACATCGCACCGGTTCGTAAAACAAAATCAAAGGAGATAAACCGGAAAGAAAATATACCAACCACTTCCCTCTGTATTAAATAAGAAATAACATATTGGCTGAAATGGTTTAGTGGATAAAGGATCGGTATTCATGCGCGGCAATGCAAATGGTCGCAGGTTCGTATCCCTATAGGTGTGTTTTCCCAGATTCCGGATTTAGGCACTAAATGCTCACCGATGAAGGAAAACAGCGTGAGGACACATGCACGGCATCTAACAGGGATGTATTGCGTAAGTGTCTTGAGAAGGGCGATCAGCTGTGCTTCTGGTCATGTTAGGCATGACATATAAACGCAAAGTGAATATAGCCATTAATGTATCTCTGCTCACCACACAAGGAATATAGCGTAACGATATATCGCTTACTATATTATCAATACTGAATTCTATTACAGAATTTGTATATTTTTTGTGTTACTAGCTTGTAAAACAATTATATTAATTAAGTCTGAGAAATAAATATTTACTGTAGAAAAATATTTTTTCTATTCATTTTGTCCAAGTACCACAGTCTGGAAGTTCGCAAACCTATAGTAGAATTACCTCTGAGAATCCTTGCAGAGATTTTGACAAAGTCTTCGCTAATCTTTTTTATATAGATTTTATTTCGTTGCAAAAAAATCTAATTTGATTTTAGTCAGTACTTATCCTGAGGCAAAAGGTACTTAAAAGTAAATCAAATAGTTAAGTCAATGTAGGTAACTAACCAACTATTATAAAAGATATACGTCATGCCATAGAGTAAATGAAATTTCTGGTCTCTAGTTCATTGTACTTTTCTGCGTGATTCAGTAGCGTTCATTCCATAAATGCATGAAAGCATTGCATGCCCTTACGATAAATAAATTTGGAATAAATTCCTTTCATTTAAACAAAGAAAGGGAACCCTTTATATTCATATCTATTCTATTTTCACGCCATCTATTTTCCCTATGAAAGTAATATAATATTTATTATCATTATATAATATTCAAACTTATTTTTATTATGTGAATTGCCTACCCTGCCTAAATACCCTATGCACGTCACTGGCGTGATTATTATATACTAAAAACACCTGCCATATTATATTCTTTTATTGCGACCGAGACGACATTACAGCACAAAGACGAGAAGAAAAAATGTTTTTATTACAATTATTTTCCCTGAATTTTTGGCTGTGTTAGCCTTGGGGATAACGGGCTGGTCATAGATGCACATCCCATACCTCTGGGTTTTTTAAAATTACGTACGGATTTGGGCACCATATGTTTACCTGTGAAGGGAAACAGCATGAGGAAACCGGCATGGCATCTATTTAGTGTCATGTGTAAGTGTGAACTGTAATCAGCGGCGCTACTGGTCACGCTGGACACGACATATATGCGCAAAGTGGATACAGCCACTAATGTATCTCTGCTCACCCCAAACGGGATATAACGTGATGATATATATTTTTTAAAATTAATTTACATATAATATTTAAAAGTGTGTATTTTCGTACCTGTCATTTGTAGCTGCCTTCTAGATGCTGGAGTGCGCGGGGTCCTAGGAGTACGTGATGCCCGTGGCGTTCTAGGAGTCCTAGGTGTCCTCGGCGAACTAGCGTTACTCGTTGATCTTCTAGAAGGCGAGCTCAAAACCCTAAAATCAGTGTTCTGAACGCACGACAGCGCGTCAGCTGCCGTCCGGACGGGACTTTCCCAGTTCTCTTTATCCTCTTCACAGAATTTCACAGGCGAATCCATTTTCGCTGATTTATAAGCGGCTTCAACTTCGATATCAAAATTAAATCTTCGTATAAAACGCTTCCTGTCTCTGCTATATTGTTCGGCCATTAAGCGCCTAGTTTCTTCCCTGTCTGGCACTCCAAATAGACATTTGCAACTTCCTCGGCGTCGTCGCGGCGTATTTGTTAAATTCCTCAGAGAAGCCATGCCTGCGGATATCTCAAATCTCCTCTGTTTCGGTGTACGTCCACCGGCTGCCATGTCTACGTTGCGTCAAGTGAGCTCGCTACGACTGGTTAGCGAGAAACATCTGACTAATCTCCGGAGAGAAAACAGCTGTTGCCCGCAGGTAGGGTACCTGAGAGAGACAATACGGCTACCAGCGAGTTAGAGCGGGGGAGTGAATGACACCTGGCGAGCCCGACGCGCCAATTCTAACCTAAAAGTCACAGCGTGACTACGACCACGCACGCGCTCCTTCTGCGATCGACTGACGCTCGGTTTTCCCGCGCATTGCCGCGTGCGCCGATTTTTAGCCACTTGGCGCGCAAACCTTTAACAATAGTTAGTCTATGGAATCAAGGACGCTTTTTGTTACGGGAAACAGGTGCGATCTTGAAAGGGGAGAAATGTAATATTAGATGAAACATTTTTCTTATTTCTTCGATATAAAGTCAAGATTTGTTGGTTATTTTTATTAATAGCCATGACGTCGTTATCAGCCGGCCTGATAAGTAAACTTTTATAATTTATAATGATTATTTACCAGAAGTTATTTTCAAGGAGTATTCTCATATTCTAAGAAGTTATTTATCTTAGGAAATTATTATAAAATGTATGTTGTAATTAATGTCTTTATAATAGCTCGCCAAACTTTAAATTATATCTCCACTTTTATCTATAAGTATTTTAACTAATTTGAACTCTAACGTAAAATTTCGTCATTATTGAATTTAAAAAAAGAAGAAAACTATATTACAAGAATTAAGTATTTCACTGATACTAGGTAAGTAATAAAGTAAATGGGTTCTTGTCTACAGGCGATTCGTTAGATTTTTATACTGTTACGTGCGCTTGATAGTTGCGATGCTGACATTAATTTTGGTTGCCTCATGTGAGGTGTGCATATGCATAAATAGAAACGCTAAAAGCCTGGAGTCTCTGCTAATTACTAACTTTGAAAGGAAAAATAAAATTTTTTCTTTGGAGCAAAATCAAACTCAGAATGACAGTGTCAGCCGATTAACACAAAATAAAAACAAGACCATAATATGTGGTACATTATAGAAAACCATAGACTTAATTTATTTTATCTCAAAGAATAAAGAAAATCAAAATAAAAAAATCATACTTCATTATAATGTGTAATACTGTCTCAGTTAAAAACAAACCATCAAAATAAAAAATAAAATTGAGACCAGTCTAAAAAGACATTTAAATTTTGTTTTGTAATATCTTCGAATGTTTTTCTTAATTCTTGTATTTTTGGATTTGGTCGTCAATACCAAAGCCCGTTTCAAAAATTCAGCTGGTATATTTATGTCTGAAGAAAAATGTAAGAAAGATCTTATTATCACCCATTGTGGCAGACGTAGAGAATAACTTGTAAAAATTTTTATACTGCACTAAATGATACCTTTGGCGTAATACGGGTACATGCTGAAGTAAAATAACCAAAAAAATGGCATTTAAGGAAAATAAGTGTTATTATGTTTTCTTTTACTACAGCTATATATTAAATAAGTCTGTTAACAGTAATGCCCGACTGAGGATTCGTTTGTAGCTTTCGCTTTAGCCATCTTTATAACTTTTCATCTTATCTTCTCTTCACCTTAATACTAATTATGAGGAAATTTTAATAATCTCAAGACGTTGTCTATACTTATAAACAAAACCGTACGTTTAGAAATTTTGAAAACTATTATTTATTCGCTTTTAGTTAATCCTTGATGACTTTTTAAAGTTATTTAACAATCACAAAAACATTAATCAGTCTTACTTTGTAGCCTACTAAGAAGCCTCAAGGTTTGTATAAAATGTTGGCCTATTTGAAAGTTTTACCGAGTATTTTGGCAGAAGATGACCGAAGCTTTCTCTCAGATACGAGTTAATTAATTAACATTACACTAATTTGGAATTATTTCGGTCAAACACTTGAAAAATTAGATTTAATCAAATATTACAAAATACCAATAATACAAGAAAAACCTTCTCCTGGTAGAAAAGCGAATTGTCACATTCGATGTTCTTACGGAACTCGATTGATATTATATAAATTTTATTTTATTTTATTTTACATAATAGGGTGCCCAACATGGGTAACATTAGACAAGAAAACAAAAGGATCATGGTACTTAAATAGAACATATAAATGCCCCCACAATTATAGGGCACCACAGCATGCACAGTGATTAATATATAAAGCTAGTTTACATTAAGGAATAATAAAAAAATTCCAAAAAAAGAAAAAACATATACACACATACATAGACACAACACAAAAGGACAATATTGTAGAATGTATAAATAACAACTTAAAACGAAACTGTGACTGATTCCAAGTAATACAAAAGTAACACAAAAAAAAATAAAAATAAAAATACAGTCACTTTCTACACGCTGTTCTAAATTTTGAAAGAGAAACAGTCAGGTCTAAGTCACCGAGTCGCGAGAGTGCGTTGTACTGCCTGCAGATCCTTGGCATGGTAGAAAACTGTCCAAGGTTAGTTTTAAAGAAGGGTATAGAAAAAAAATGGAAAGCTGTTTTGCGGGGCAAACGAGATGGAGCATTAATTTTTAGATTGTTGATAAGTTCTGCACAATCTAGATATCCATTGAATATTTTAAATAAAAATATTAGGTCAGATATTTTCCTGCGACTAGCTAAAGATTGCATTTTATAAAAAACCAGTCTATCATGATAGCTCAAGATTTTATGCGCCACATTATCACCGTAGGAGAGATGGTACACAAAACGTCGTTGCACACTCTCCAAGCGTTTATTGTAGACCTCGTAATTAGGATTCCATACAACCGAGCCATACTCCATAACAGGACGTACAAGGCTCTCAAATACCCTAATCTTAGTATATGGAAGCTTGAAGCTTTTGCAAATACGTGTGATGAAACCAAGTAATTTAAAACTTTTGGATACTATTTCCAGCATATGCAAATCAAATTTAAGTTTTGAGTCAATCGCAATGCCTAAATCCTTCACTGAGTTAACAACTTTTAGTTTGTGATCGTTTATAAAATAGCTACCTAAACGTATAACTTTGTTTCTACTAAAGTGAATATGATAGCACTTATCTAGATTAAGCGACATATTATTTTGTTGACACCACGATGAAAGTCTACGCAAGTCGTCTTGGAGATCAATTTTGTCTGAGTCTGACTGTATTGGTTTCATGATCTTTAAGTCGTCGGCAAACAAATATGCTTTCGAACTCTTAAAACACAATGGTATATCATTAATAAAAACGTTAAAAAGTATAGGTCCTAAATGTGAACCTTGTGGCACTCCTGATGTTGCCACAAATGGTCTAGAAAGATGCCCACTAACTGCAACCCTAGAGGTACGATTACATAAGTAAGAAGTGAACCAATCTAATAAAGAACCAGAAATACCGTGGTGAAACAGCTTATGAATTAATAAAGAATGGTCAACCTTATCGAACGCCTTGCTAAAGTCAGTGTATATTGCATCGACAGGAACCCGATTATCAAGAGACTTGATCAGATCTGCAGTATAAGAAACCAGGTTAGATACTGTGGAACGTGATTTCACAAAACCGTGTTGGTGTGGACTGATGAGATGTTTTAAATGCCAAGAAATTCGTTTTGCTATCAGTTTCTCTAGTAATTTCCCAAAAACAATAAGAATCGAGATTGGGCGGTAATTGGACACATTACTTTTATCACCTAATTTGTGTATGGGCACGATCAAGGCTTCTTTCTACATATCAGGAAATACACCTACTTTTACAGACTGGTTAAAAATCAACTGCAGTGGCTTAGCCAAGGTTACTGAACAGTTTTTAACGAATAACGGCGGTACTCCATCGAATCCAGCTCCTTTATTTATGTCAACAGAATTTAAGGCTTTTTCTATTTCTGCAGTTTCAAAAGAAATCACGCTCAGCGATGATGAATTAATGGCAAAATTGTCCGGAGCTATGTAATTAGAGTTGAACAATGGGGTATTGTAAGCTTGAACAAAGTTATCGGCAAACAAGTCACATATGTCAACGCCAGTAAAAGCAACTTTGTCATTAAGTGTCATTTGACCCGGGTAACTAGCGCCTCTTTTCCGTTTGCTCTTCACAAATGACCAGAAAAATTTGGGATCGCTTGCAATCGCGCTTTCTACGCGTGCAATATATTTACTGTAACACCTTGCTTGCAATTTCACGCAGTCATCTCTAAGTTGTTCAAATGTGAGAGAATCTAGTGGATTGTTATATTTTTTTAACCTTTTATGTAGTCTGTATTTTACATTGTACATATGTATTAATTCACGAGAAAACCAGAAAGGATAGTGTGAGTTTCGTTTATACTTCATAGGTACATGTGTTTTAATAAGTGTTTTAAGTGTCTCGTAAAATGAATCGATCATTGCGTTTATAGATTGACAGTTAAGAAATTTACATTCCCAGTCAATGGAATCCAGCTCCGCATTTATTTTGTTATAATCCGCATTCATAAAGTTTGGTCTTGAAACTAATTTTGGTGGTAACAATTTACGAACCAACATGGGGACCGAAAACTCAAGTGCAGGGTGATATTTGTCTTCAGGTGTAAGGCAAAAATTACTGTGTTCAATATTGTTAATTGACTTGTTACTTAAAATTAAATCTAATAATTTTCCATTATGATTTTGAACATTGTTAAATTGGCTCAAGTCATTAACGGCTATATATTCCAAAAAACTCAGGTTTATTTCAGATGTGGTTACTTTTGGGGTACATGCAGTTTTCCCATCATCACCAAATGGTGTCCATGTCATGTCACTGAGGTTAAAGTCACCCATGATGATAGTATGTTTTTCTGTTTGGCTAACTTGTTGTGCGCTCTTAGTAAAAGAATCCAAAACGTTTGGCCGAAGTGGCGGTGGTAAGTATACTGCACATAAATAAAGAGGGCTGTTGTCGTTGACTTTCCTATCAATTTTAATCCAGAGGTCTTCACACTCACTCTCAAATTTAGATAACCTACAAGAGTGAAGTCGCTTCGACACAGCTATTAAAACACCCCCACCATCCTTCCGTTTAGCGAACATACTGGACTCCCTATCCCTCCTATAAACATGATATCTGTCATCAAACAATTCCGCGTTCATTACACTACCGTTAAGCCAAGTCTCTGTAAGCACCACAGCGTCAAAATCTTGCAACAACATTTTATGGAAAAAACTGATCGTTTTAGTCTTTAGACCGCGTGTGTTTTGATAATAAACCCTTAATTGTGACGTATTCATTCAATAACAGTTTCTCTCTATTACGCACCTAAGCAAAAAGAAATACAGTAGATAAATCAATATCAACAATTTTAACGACAGGAGCTTCTAGGTAAGCTTATCTAAGATTTCTGCGTTGCTAACAATTATTCGGGGTGAATCCTCTGATTTCTTTAAAAATATGCGGCCGTTCCGAACCCATACAAATTTAAACCCTAATTCCTTCGCTCGAGCGCGAGTGACAGCGTGAAGATGCTTATTTTCAGGTGAAAGATGTTCCACTATGTAAATTGGCTGAGCCCTCTCGAGCGCCAATCCTAGATGACTTGTATTGAGGCGGTTTTTAGGATTGCCTTTATTGTACCTAAGAGACGCAGCCAGAAATCCGTCCCGAAGTCTAGGCGTGGAAAATTTTACTAATATGGATCTAGGGCGATCACTGGTGGGGTCTTTCTTTGCTACTCTAGTACAGATTGAAATATCGGTGTCCTTTATGTCGCAATTTATAACGTTCGCAAGACTCAGGACCGTAGCTATCACGTTTTCAGATTTGTTCTCAGGGATACACTGAATTTCGACGTTGTTTGCTCTTGCGTGTTGTTCAAGATCATGTACACGCTTTTTAAGAGTTTGTACTGACTCCAATAATATTTTATTATTATTCTCAATCTTAGTGATTCTTTCCGTCCTCTCGTCAAGCACTGCCTTTATTTCCTCGTATTTATCACTGAGGAAGGATAGTGATTGCTGAAACGAGTCTACAGTATTTCGAAGTTCCTTCTGTACTGTCAAAATATCGCTGAGTTTACTGCTTATTTCTTGATTTATGATAGTACGAAGCGCCTTCCCTGTGAGTGGGACGTCGTCGTCAATATCAGTAGATTCGCAAATATCCTGTGGAATACGTTTGCTACTTAATTAACTCTGATATTTACTGCTATCTGTATCTCATCTATCAATGAGAAGAAGAGCCTAATGAGGGAGACAATAGACCACTAGCAACACGATTTCTTAAAAATAAAAATGTGAGAAGCTTTTATTACTAAACACATGTATTTAAACATCGTCCGTTCGAATCAAATGGCTAATCAATACATATAAATAGTGCAATTTATGAAACCTGTTTTGTATATGGTTATTGTTGCAATTTTATATACCTGCTAAATTGCTATGCAGTATCAGTTTTTTATAATATATTCGATTCCTAATATGATTTGACCTTGAAATTGACTCCGCATATTAATAAATTCGATCAGTAAATTATCCTTTTTATTGTCAATCAAATCCTCGAAATCAATTAAATGAAGGTGCAACGATCGACTTGCTTAAACGTATTTTACAACGCTCATATTAATAATATGTCATCACGCTATATCTGTTTCAAGATGAACAGAGACATATTAGTGGCTGAAGTAGTAGGCTGTGCATTAGTATCCACTTTCCACTTATACACATGTTGTACACAACACAGAACAAAACAACAGAATTTTGTTAAAAGTTGTCATTTAGGCAATCTATAGTTTTTTTATTGTTGTGTCTATGTGTATTTCGACTTTTACTCCTGATTTCTACTCCCGATACTGGCAAACTTTTATTGAAGAGCATAGTGCTGGATCTATGAAGATTTGTTTATAAGTATGGATCTTTGTGTATTTACTCATAGCTACTCCTTTTTTTGCCGTGTCGTTGCGCTGTAGAATGGTCTTCCGGAAGGGTGTTCCCACCATCCTATGATACGGGATCTTTTAAGCGGTGCGTGAAGAGATATTTGTGCAGGTCGGCATGATCGCCGTGACTACCGATGGGGTTTTTCTTGCCTGTCGATATTCGTTGGCGTTTTTTGGACTGCACCATGCTTACCATCAGGTATGGTGTGTCAAGTCAGTATAAAAAAAGTTAAGTTTGAAGCTAGATCGACGGAGGCGGTGCGTGAAGGGGCAGTAGACTCAAGTCTACTCTCCGGATGACGCAAAGGCAGTGCGTACGTGTTTGGCACACCATCCGATAGAGAGGTCTTGATGAGTGGGCTATTTACACCTATTTCTTCAAGAGATGGCGCCTAGAAGGCTATTTGCTTGCCAGGTTGTTGGAGACTACGTATGCTACGTATCCCTTGGTCCAGCTTACAGCGACTGAAAGGGCTCCTGTAGAGCTTTTAGTCAGTAGGAAACTGACAGACCGGGATCGACGCCCTCAATACGGCTCTGAAGCCACAGGCTGTATTTTTCCCCAGAATATCAAAAAAGGGGAGCTAGATCAAAATGGGTAATCGTCCGTAAATGCTATGATAAGTGACAGCTAGTTTTGGACTCTATCAAGCTTATCACCTTGTGTGGTGTGCTCACTACTTGTTTTGTTGTAATATTTGTGTTCTTGTTGTAATTTTACTGTTTTTTTTTATTGTTGTTCTTTTGGTTTCGGTTATGGTGTGCGCGTATTCTGTTCTTTCTTTCTTTTTGATCATCGATTCTTAAATTATTAGGTTTTGATGTAAATTTTGTTTTTTAAAATTGTTATTATTATTTTTGTTTACTTTTGGTGCACGCTGCGGTAGCCTTCACCAGTTGATACATTTTAATGTTTTTTTTGTTAATGACTGTCATTGTAATATTTTTTATAATGTATCGGCCACTTGCTGTCCTATGAATAAATAAACTATGCTGAGTTAGGTTAAAGCACACGTGGTTACTTGAGCTACTCATGAGAATCGATGATTTGAGTATGAGCTAAATTGTAGTTATTTTCTTATCTGTGATTATATTACCAAGTTCCATAGCATATGACAATAAATCGATGCAAACAGAAGCACATAAAGAGAGTAATTTAAATAAATTATCAATCTAGGTAGCTCGTCCGTATTTCACGGCATTTATACACTTAATTTGATATGATGTTGTCTATTATTTACATATTAACTCCTCTTTATGCAATTTGAATGCTAATATTTGTATTTATTGTGTCTAGACAAACATTCTTAAGTCATGTAATTTTGATTTGATATCAACACTCGCACATAGTCATTTAACGCTAGTTTTTAATAAATCCTGCTGTATATATATTCCACTTATATATTTTTAAAAGTCACATTACCAATCCATACTTTTCAATATTTTACGACCCCACAGTATAAAAATCTGTAATTTATTATTTGTGATATAACATTTTTTATTGGAAAGTGTTTAGATATATTTCTTCATGATCTTCTACTTTACCTAACATCATAAAGCAAATCCATCGGTAGGTACATTAACAGAAAAATTTAAGCAACTTTATTGATCTTTTTTATTAAGAATTAACCTAAAGATTCATTGAAATTCTTTTTTACATAGTTAAAATTAAATATCCACCTGCTAAGTTATAATTCACCTACAGCCTATTCATTATCTCTGTGTTAATGGGTTCAAATATAATTTATATAAATATATTTTTGCTGCGAATAAAGAACTGAATATCATACTGTTTCCAGATAACGCTGGAGCATCAAATTTTGAATAGATTGTTTCAGTAGTAATTGCTTGAATAACTAGAAAAGAGTTGATGACTTTCGAATAGCTGAGAATTCTTTAATCAAGAAAATTAACGTAAACGTCAAAATAAGTTTCATACATCCAAAATTAAAATCAATTCACCTGTTTATTTGTTATTATTGTTTTTGTATTTTCCTTTTTAAGGAAAACATATAACATTATATAAACAATGAAAAATACACAAAAAAAACATAAGCCTCCTAAGTTTCCACAAAATAAAAGGGCTAGGAGCTATGATGCTAGAGATATATACATATGTAAATCCACACATTAATCTTAAAACTCCCCTCATTTTGTGTCGAGTGTTAAAAAGATACCTTATTTCTAATATACTTATTGACAATCTAACATAAGAAACTAATGAAAGAGGACTATTGTTGAAATGAATTCTAATTTTTAGTCGAGAATCATTTTATTAAGCTGACAAGTAAATAATTTTATAATCTGGTGCAATTTCCGCTGCCGGTTATGCGAAGGTTAAAAACGAATGCCTGAAGCCCGGATTACGAAGTTAAGTGCCTGTCTAAGTTATTTCTGGCACGAATATTGTGATATCGCATGTACAGTCTAATTCGATGAACCTGCAGACATCCTGTTGGTAATTTAGTTCAAACATGACATGGCTATGTTATTTCAAATAAGCAAAAGTATATGCAAATCGCCAAATTTTATCTAAACAAATCGTAATAATATTGAATTGATTGTAAACTCAAAATCAATAATGGCTTCATTTTCTACTTTCACTATTTCCTCTCCAAAAAATTACTGAAAATAGTGACAAATTTTTTGTAAAGGCGAACTTTTATCATAACTGTATATAATAATAATGTCTTATAAAGAATTGTGCAAATGTTGAATTTAGTAGACATAAAATAAACTGTTGTAGTCAGGAGACGTGGAATATAGAGCACAGATTAACTAAGAGTAACAATGATTTGTTTCCGGCAACCTTTGTCTGAAAAGATAATAAAAATACAGGAGAAATTATCGTACCATAGGTGTTCTCATTTTATCTCAGTCTTGTCTAAATCTCCAGCTTCTCTTAAAAGTACTTTCATCATCCAAGATATTTGCACACCAAAGAAAGATCTTTGAGTTCAATAAATAAATAAGCCTTATTTACTCCATTTTATTTGTTTCCACCTAGATAGAGATAGGTAGGTGTATTTTTGTTATTTTAAGGTTTTTAGTCATAGATATCTCACAAGTGGAGTCGAAATAATTAACTAGATATTTATATAAAAATGTGTGTTACTTGATGGCGTTTAATTTATGTGGTATTTTCCTATACAAATTAGTTTGCTGCACGCGTGCCATATGACTGAAGCAACCCCTTGAAAGGGTACATTGTCATTAATATAAATTATTAATAAATAAATGCCATATTGTCCTGATTGCAAGAACCCCTAATTTCACGGTCCCTACATCAAACGATTGGTTTGCATTTTTCAATTAATAATTTTTGCCCAATAATGATTTCCGATATAAATTACAGCTGATGGAGCGAAATTATTGTTTTGCTGGTAAATTAATAACCTTTGCTTGCACGTGGGTGTTATTACGATAATGGGGTTGCAGTTTAGGGACTAATAAAAACTAAATGTCACGCTATATGTCAGTTTATTATTTAATATTTTGTAGTATATTTACATAAAAAATAAATAAGTCGCCTTGTCACCTACAACTATATTAAAAAGACATCTTTATGTGCATTCCAAAATATAATATATAGCGTATTTTTGAAAAACATCGCAATTTACGTTTTCTACAGGAGATGTTTATTTTTTATTGCTTCTTAAGTATTTATATTTTCCGAACATTCCTAGAAAAATTATACACCTAGTGATTGATTAGTGAAGTTACTAAACAGTTCTGTTTATTAATTGTGATCTATTACTAACAGATAATGATTATAACGGAAAAAACCTTTTCGAGATTGTTCGCTTTCTTCTGGAACTCGCTTGATATTTACTCAAATATATTTACAAAGATATTGCAAAAAATTTACAAATATATAAGTGATAAATATGTCTGTATAAAATGTAATAAATAATATGAAAATAATAGATTATAAAAATAGTTTGAATTCTAATTATTATAGTTAATTCCAATTAAAAAAATCTAATTCGGGTTATGGTGGCCTCTCGCCGAGCCGTCGGAAGTATCCGGATTCCCAGGCTCGGCGAAGGCGAGGAGAGGCAGTGCTGGCACCCCGGTGCTTTTAGTCGGGGCAGGTTCGACACACCTGGGGAAGTGGCCCTCACCACTTCCCCTGACGGTCCGTAGGGATTTCCACCGGGTTAACAAAAAAAAAAGGGTTATGGTGGCCTAGTGGACAAACGACCGGTTTCTATGTTCGGCAGTACGAATTGTCGTAAGTTCGAATCGCGGCACATACCCCTGAGGTTTTCTGGATTTCGTACGTATGTAGGCACCACAGGCTCACCGGTAAAGGAAAACATTGTGAATTAACTCGCATGGCATATAATAGGAATGCCGCGTGACCTGAGAACGGCTATCAGCGGCGCTGCTACCCACGTTTGGGGCACAACATGTAAGCGCAAAGTGCAGCCGTGGTGGCTGCCGGCAGAATAGAATAGCACGCCCCTCTTCTTGCTGAGGTGTCGTAAAAGGCGACTAAGGTATCTATTTAACAACGCAATTCTACCAAGTGTTCAGAGAAGGAAAACTCGACCAAACCTGCATCCTACTCCCTCCCGATCGTACTGGTTCTCCTTTCCATCGGGTCTGAAGGATCTCGGACGAGAGAGTGCTTTTCTGGCAGCGCGTCCAGTTATGCACTTAAATATCTCCTGCGCAATTGACTGTTTCCGTAAACTAGACCTTGATTTTCTTAATCGGTGTTGAAACAGTCGCCGTGGCCGAAACCGGCTAGGACATCATCATCATCATCATCATAAGCGCAAAGTGGATACAGCCACTAATGTATCTCTGCTCACCCCGATAGGGATGTAGCGTGATGATATATATAAAGAAACTATATAAAACATTTTATTTATAATATTGTTTGTTTTTACACCTATATTGAAAGCGTATCATAGCAATAAATCCATATTGGTATATATAATGGTTTTTCAAGTTAACATTTGCCATAGTTGCAAATGTTAATAAATGAAAAGATACAGTTTTGTGAAAATAAAAATGAATATATCGATCCAAAACCACCTTTAACGTATTTTATACAATTTCTAAAGTTGCAGGTGTGTTATATTGTGTTCGGAAAAAAATATAGCTTCAGTCACTATAAATAGAACATCTTGAAACCCCCATAAATTAATGTTCACATGACGAGCGGCAAATCGTAACGATGTAAAAGTTAAATATTGCATCTTTCATTCTCATAGATATATTTCGATTGCAAAATTGTTTTCAATTCATCTCGTGGTGAGTCGCAAGGGGGGCAGTCGTAAAATGGCGGAAACTGACACAATGAGTACTTACACCGCGCCAACTTCCGGTACAGTCGTGGTCACTGGTTATTTAAATTTTATATAAATAAAACACCTGCCATATCTTGTTTGAGCTAATTTAGAACTGAAAATTGTCTTAAATTTCCTAGACAAGATTCCTCTTTAACACCAAGGTCCTGGTAATAGCTTTTCAAAAGATGACTGATGGCAAAGGCCATGAGACCAATGATAATCTTCTTTGGACCTACGCAGAGAGTATACCAAGGTGAGGTTCCTTGTGGATCCTCGAAGGCTTGACATCTGGACGATATCAAAAGTAGACTGAACTGAATTTTCTTATAATATTTTATAACACAGTATAAGACTACAGGTAATGTTGTCTTATTAGAAAAGTTTAAAGGATCAAACTTTGTTGTGAAGATGGCGTACAATAATGATAAGATCTGAAATATGACGTTGAACAGTACAGAACCTGAGTGGAATAATTTTAGAAATAAAGAAATACAAACTCTGTTTTAATTTCCTCCACTACTTGAGCTCACTCTAGAATTTGATTCTGTATCATTGGTGCATTTATATACATTTTACACGCATAAACATCCAGACATGAATAGTCTTGTCTAACGCATGTAACAAATATCTGTTCCATGTGGGAATCAATTAATGACCCGTAGCACAGAAATCGATAGATCAACTAATAGCCATTAGCGTCGTGGAATTACAAAAATATTTAAATAATATAAATATTTGGCTAATTTTTTGTTTAACATTTGTTAGTTTAAGATGTTTTGTAATCCCAGAGCGAGCGCGACATCCCCCTGTGAAAATAGCCGGGCAGTAGACTTGAAGGAATCTGCTGCCCGAGTGAGAAAAAGAGACGGTACGCAGTGTACATCAAAGAGAGAGGTTTTGGAGGATAGGGCTCTTTACCCCCAACCCTCCCAGAGGTAGCCTCAACTAGGCTTTTTGCTCCTCAGGCCCGGGTGGATTAATTAAAGGGAGCTCCCTGGGGTTTTTAGTCAGTAGGAGTGAGACAACCCGGAGTCGCTGCCCTCACAGCGTCCCTGATGATCCTATGCAAGATTTTCCCCCGGGATACCAAACAAAGGTGTTTTGTAATGAGCTGTAATTTTTATTCAATAAATAAACACATAAGCACTTTTTCGCATGATAGTACATGCAATTTTACCTGTGGAAGTGTCTCGGAAGTGGTTGCGTATTGTCTCACGCCCTCCTGATCTACGTCCTGCACATTTATAGCAGTTTTTTTACAGCATTGTACATTTACTCATATATCTCTCATACAGTTTTAGCAGCACAACAAACTGATCACATCACACCTCATTATAAATACATTGCAGATCAAGAACAGTAGCAACCATCATGAGGCTAAAGTCCATTTACTGTTGCTACCTTCATGGCGGTCTATTGTTTTTATACTATCACGCAAATGTAATAACCTTTTTTGTTAACCCAGTGGAAATCCCTTCGGACCAACAGGGAAGTGGTAAAGGCCACTCCCCCGGTGTGTCGGACTTGCACCGACTAAAATCACCGTGGTGCCAGCACTGCCCACTCTTCGCCTTCGCTGGGCCTGAGAATCCAGATACTTCCGAGGGCCCGGCGAGCGATTGGCCTTAGGCAAGCCTCTTCTCTGAGAGAGGGTCGCAAATTACCTCCTCATTACCTCTAATTGGGACGGTGTGTGGACACACACACGCCGCCCCACCCCCACTCTCCGCTGGACGGCAGACACCCTCAACGTCCACCGCACAGCCTGTGAAATGTAATAACCCTGCACCCAATACTAAGTATAGTCTAATAGTCCACTGTATTTGTCGAAAAAATGTATAATATATGTCGATAATTGTGTAGAGGTGGCGGAAGGATTAAGAACTGAGTAAATGAGGAATATAAGCACAAGATTTATTCAATAGTCCACACACATACAGTTTAAAAGAAGGAGCAAACTAAAAGAAATAACAATAAAGATACACAAAACACTAAGACAGATGGTCAGCACAACTAGAACAGTTCAAGAGAAGACTCAGAAATAATTAATATATTAATTACAAAAGATTTCTTTAAAAAGCGCACTGTGTCAAAGATTCTCTAAAAACGTCACCAATTTTCTTATATGTAAGTTTTTTGACATATTAAAATATTGTAAAAAAAGTATAATTTAAATGAAAAAAGTATTAATGAAAAGTTAGCCAACAATTGCCAAGATCATGCCGGCCTCCTTAGTATTCTCTTCATACTTCTTTTAATGAATCCAATATCACAATAGCGGGAGGCATTGTAAACGCTGAAAGACTATTTCAAAAACCTGATGACACGGTAGAGTTACGCCTTGGAAAACATTTTATGTATGTCACTTTTGTAACTTGGGAGTAAAATTTACGTACCGGGAATCCAACTTACTAATATTTACATTTATGCATATATTCGTAAACGCCAGCTCTTCAGCAACTTAGCAACTACGGCTAAACAAACAATAAAATAAAAATATATCTCAATAACAAGTAAAATAATAATTATAAATTGCAATATATATGTACGTTATAATAGCACTGTTGATAACTTATAAATAATTAAAATATATACATACAGGTTAACTTGAACGAATTTAAATTCATTTTACCAATTAAATTGAAACCCTAAATATAATCAATCAGGTATATCGAATTTCCATAATATCTCCATTTATATGTGTAACCCTTACCCGGATTTATAATAATTATTATAATTACTGATGATGGACTTAAAAAAATTCAGTGTTCATTTACATATCAGACAATTAAGCGGCTTTAAAAAGAGGCCATTTATCTAAATGTCAGTGCAGGCTGTAAAAATAATATAAATAATACAAAAGGTGATTAAAAAGCTGTCATTAATTTATTGATAAGTACAATTTTTATTTTGAAACGCGGCCTGTATCTAAAGAAATGAGTTTGATTACGTCTAGAATACTTCTTGGCTTATTTCCTAAACGCCAAGTCGTGTCGACAGAAATGCATTTTAGATGACAAAAAAATTATCAAAGCGAATGTTCAAAGTAAATGTCGATATTTTTTAAATTAAAGTAACGTTTCCTGCGGGCTGCGTTGAAGGATGAAATTCAAAACATGACATTACAAAGACCTTTATAATTATTGTTTACAACAGGGTGAGTGAAGATAACGGATAGATCTGCGAATATCGGTCATTATATGATCACCGTTACCCTTTGCGGAACGATATCTTATATGGATACGACATGTAATTTTTTTATTTAAGAAAAAAACGTAAAAACTAATTGCTCACCTGGTGGAAAGTGGCTAGTAAAGAATCAGAAACCCCAGTAGAGCCAGATGGCCCAGACTAAGTAACATGTGTTCTGTGAAAACACTATTAGAACAATCGTATTTCTAATAGGGTTTTTCTAAAACGCAACATCCCATTTCACTTGGGCTTTTATCATTAAAAATATTGGTGGACGATGGTCGGAATATGCCTACTCTTGTAGTTTATCGTTTTAAAGGTATGTCCACATGTTCTGTCCTTAAACGAAATGTGAACAAAACCCGGTCGAACCGCATTTAGTGCGTGCATAACGTAATACATCTGCTACTACCATGGCGGCAAGGGTTACTTGTTTTTCGACAATACAACGTTTTTTCATATCGGACTATTCATTGACTATAGACTACCTACCATAACGTTATTCTAAATTAAGTCTATGTCCTAGCTCCTGTGTTAGTACGTACTGACTACTACTACTACAAGAATACTATTATCTCGTTTATATTTTTATTTAATGAGTGATATAATATAGGAATATCCCAGCTTATTTAATTCACGAATCACTTACTAGTAGAGTACTTACTTAAACTTGGTTCTCCAATAGTGTAAATATATTAACAATAGTCTAAATGTAGTTTTTGTCCGCATTCGCACGTTTTTGAGATAAAAAAATTCAGTTTACATTTTTTTTTCTTTATATAATTAAGAGTCAGTTTACTCTTATTGTGTTGTGTCCTCTAGCTTGATTTTTTTTTGTAGTAACGTTGCTTGCTTGTGTATATTTTTTGTGCATTTTTTATATTGCTTATATATTTCTGTAGGGTTCCTTCAAAATATACATGTCCTAAAATTCCACTGTCTACTCTGTACTGGTCCCCAACGGGCCATGGCGCAAAGCTTGGGAACCGCTAGTCGTAATGTGTTTTGGTAAGTACATACTAAGTACTATAACACACACACATGTATGTTCACACATAAATTATTATATTAAAAACATTGTTGGTATAACGCCACACGCCTTATTTGGCAAAATGACCTGCGCAGGAAATTTCAACTCTTGCATTTCAATTAGAGTGCACGGCAAACATGTCAATTAGATTTAAACAGGTAATAATAATATTACGTCTTTGACTATAGCTTGGTCAGTGAATTAGAAGGAAAAATTAATTACTTTTACGAATTTTTACAGCAAGAAAATATGGGATATTTTTCATTTATTATCGTCGAAAATTACTATAATTACAATGCATAACAGGTCTATCAGTGGCATGCATCTTGTAGATACATATATAAATAGCGCTATCTTGTTATACGCGGGCGTTTAATACAATATTGATTTAAAGTTATATTCAATTTGGATTGGGACTCTGAATCTAGTAAATAACAGATTTCAAGTTAATATTAGGTCCTTACATATGAAATTGGCGTTTTGTATGGGAGGAACAAAAAGTCGAATATTTTTTAATATAATATATTTAATTAATCAAAGTATGAACCATTATTTTCTATCCACTTTTGCCATCTCATAGGTAGTTCATTGATCCCTTTACTAAAAAAACCAGTCGGACGGGAATCAATAAAATCTTTGAAGGCGATTTGGACTGCCCCATCGGAGTTGAATTTTTTCCCTTGCAAGAAGTTATCCAAATTTCGAAAAAAAATGGTAATCTGTTGGAGCAAGGTCCGGGGAGTACGGAGGATGTCTTAGACTTTCCAATTGAAGCTCTTCTAATTTAGTAGCCGTCTGTTGCGCAGTGTGTGGTCTAGCGTTGTCGTGAAGCAGCAGTGGCGTGGAGCGATTGACCAGCCTAGGTTGTTTAGCCGCTAGCTTTTCCATCATGGTTTGCAATTGCTGACAATAGACATCAGCCGTAATAGTCTGGCCAGATTTGAGAAAACTGTAATGAACAATACCGGCACTAGTCCACCAAACGCTTACAAGTAATTTTTTTGGGGTTAATTTTCGCTTGGGGCAGGATTTGGCTGGCTGGCCAGGATCCAACAATTGCGCTGAGCGCTTCCGATTATCGTAAAGAACCCATTTTTCATCACAGGTAATGATTCGGTTTAAAATACCTTCATTATTGTGCCGGTTTAGTAATGTAACGCAGCAGTCGACGCGCGTTTGCCGGTTTCCTTCAGTCAATTCGTGAGGTACCCACCTTTCAAGCTTTTTAATCTT
This sequence comes from Automeris io, assembly GCA_036320925.1. Lineage (NCBI taxonomy): Eukaryota > Metazoa > Arthropoda > Insecta > Lepidoptera > Saturniidae > Automeris > Automeris io. Next base: position 7,385,643 of record JAUDJH010000019.1, on the reverse strand, counting down.
CCCAATTTGCTTCAAGTGAATTAAAGCAGTTTTATCACTAACATCGCAGCCTGCAGCTAACTCGGACGTGGTTTGCGATGGATCCGCTTCCACAATAGCCTTCAACTCTTCATTATCAACTTGAGTCTCAGGCCGTCCACGGGGGTTGTTCTGCAGGTCGAAATTTCCAGAACGAAAACGTTGGAACCAAAAACGAACTGTGTTTTCTTTTGCAACACGACCGCCATACACATCATTCACCCTTCGAGTTGTTTCCGCAGCACTAGTGCCACGGCGGAACTCGTACTCGTAAATAATGCGATATTTTAAGTTTTCCATTTTGTAAAATGAGTGACGCAAACAGAAAAAAACAGAAGAAAAAAACAAATGAATGACGATCATCGAAGCACAAATACATGAGTCTATAGCTGTACAAATTTGAATTTGGAATTCCTTACCAAAGAGGAGAAATTTGTGATTAAAGTGGCCAGTACGAAAAACGCCAATTTCATATGTAAGGACCTAATATATATAACAAGATGCTTTTTTGTTTTTATAGGATGCATATCATTGCCTGTGGTATACTTGTATAATGGTATTTTTCTTATTAGGAAAAGAAAAACACCTTTAAGGACTGTCCGAAATGTGTTCGCACCATCTGTAATAATCCGTTAAAATTCTCATACCCGCATGTTAAGTTGATGGGCAATAAATAACACATTCTGTGATGAATTTCAACAACTATCGACTTCATAAAAGCGAGCATATGTATTTAGGAGAGGCCAGGTGTTTCTTCCGGATTAAATATTGCATCTCATCTCACAGAAAGTGTAGTACCGAAACTTATGACTATAGACAGACGTGAAATGAAGGCAAACACGCGAACAGCCTACCGAACGGTAAGTGGTCACTGTCTTCCAGTGGCGGGCTTATAAATTTTACACCAGGCATGCAAATTTTTGATTAGGACCTCGCTAAAATGAAACGTAAACGCAACATTCAAATACTTTTAGAATTTGTTATAATTATTATTTAGAGTCATAAAATTATAATAATATTTTTATTTTAATTAGCAATTAATTTAACGTCTTTTGTTTACAAATTAATTACTTTTAAATGTGAAGAAATTTTAGAATGTAAGCATGGCCGAACAGACGGCTTCTATGGTGCAAGGCTATATGAAAATTACTCTGCTTTCCGTAAGCGGCGCTGTGTTCGCGTAATAGTTATTTTCTATTAACAAATGTTATATTTGTCTTGTCGGAACTATAGATGGCGTGAAAATGGAATATATTATAATGATAGTAATGTTTCCACTTTTTCTTTTTAACTTTTAGTAATTTAACCAAGACTTACTTATTGTAAGGTATGCATTTAACTGGTCAATAGATTTTCCTCCCTTGGCGGTCGTTTCTGTTCTTGGAGTACACGGCACTTTCTATCAGCTACAATGACACATGACTACATTGTCGTTGCTACAGTATAAAAAGGGGGGTTTTAGCAAGTAAAAGTCCAATAAAATAAAACATAGGTTATATCACAAAAAGTTCTATATTTTTACATATATAACAAAGAACATTTCTTAGAAGATTATTTATTCAATAATCATCAAAAGGTGTAAATAATTATATAAATTTGAAAATAATGTGCAACTAAAATGTTAATTAGGCCATTGGTCTTGGTTGACATATAAATGGTGTTTGATATGCAACAATATTTAAAGATTTCTATCGCCAACTCGTTTTTGTTTAAATAAATTTCAATAAAATATTAACCATTAAAATCACAAAAGACACCTACCGTTCCCATTTTTGCTTTTAAAATGTCAACAAATTAAAAAGTTTTTACCTAATAACTTATATTATTTAAAACCAAAATAAATTGTATATGTGATGATAACATTTCACGTAATTAATTGAAATAACAAAACAAAAAATATTAGAATTGATAACGTCAACGCCCTAAATTTTTTGTACACAATGTGTCAGAATTATTTTGCATTACACATATAACTACACATTTTACATACATATATATTTTGGCTATTCATCATAAAACTTCAGTTATATTTACAAACGAAATATACGAGTACATGAGTATATTGGTTATAAATACAGTTGTTAATTAGTTTTATCAATAGATAGAATCAAATATGATTTTATTAATTTTCAATGCGCTTGTACTAAATATGTTTAAACCGCTCCAATTTGCAATATAGGCAAAGCTAACTGGAATGCATTCTGTATGTACGTTGAACTGTTGCCAGCCTGAAAACAAAATTTACTCAAATTAAAAGTAAATAATCGAAATATTAGGAGAAACTGCATCTAATGAGCGAGTCACATGACAGTCTAGCTGTCATGTGAAATGGAATCCTATATGTTAGACCGGTTCTACAGTATTACAGTGCTGTAATGAGATGTTTTGCATACGCAAGTAGCTAACATCTGTATGTCGTCTTCCTTCTCGTGTATTTATGATTATTTTTCTCTTTTATGCATTATTTTGCTTGTGAACGACAAAAATTGGGAGAAAAAAAGTATTGTAAACTGTCATTTTAAAATGACGGCCTGTTAGCGCAGTTTCTTGTGACTTATGACATTGAATGTTCTGGGTTCGAATCTAGGTATAAGCAAACTTTTCAATGATGAGCAGATTAGTTTGTCGCGAGTCATAATTTTATATGTATAATCTTTGTCTAGTACACATAGTATAAGCGCAAGTTTAGTTTACCGCCAGGCCAATGTATGTGATTGTTTGTAAAGGAAAAAAATCACGAGGAAGAAAAGATCCATAGATGTTTTGTGAAACACGAAATATTTACAGGAGACAAACCCTTATATTGTAAGGGACTGAAATACGTACTCGCGTAAATACTCTTAAAATTTCACTTAAGAACACAATTTATTTAATGTCAATTAAAGAAGCCCGATGAAGATTAGAAGAACCTTAATATAAACGAACGATTAAACTTGTTATTTCTAAAAGTGTCAATAATTATGTAAGTAAATACAGGTCATGTAAAAGTTACCTACAAATACACTGAAGATTAATTCTTGGATTAATAAGACAAAACATACATTCTTGTACTTTATAAGTTGGTATTACTGATGGGCAAAAACGTAAAGTCACTGGTGATTTAACAGTGATAAATGAAAGTAACACGGACCGAGACAGAGATAGCACTACAATACTACGTGTGTGAAAGCGATAAAGCTTAGCAGACTCACCTATATCATATTTTGTTCCGCGACTAGATTGTATAAAAATGACAATACTGTAAAAGTTTATTTTTAACCGACTACAAAACAGAGGAGGTTCTATGTTTGGACGTGAGTATTTTTTATTATACAGGCTAATTTTATAGAGGAGGGAGACATTCAAGGAGGATATTCAGCATTCGATTCTAATTCCAAATATATAGGTATAGTGATATCTTGATATTTTCATTAAAACAAAGTAATTTATAGTCACCATATTAAGGGGCAATTACACACATGATAGAATAAATAACAATTAATGATTAAGTAGGTATTTTGTTTCTTCTAAGCCAGGATAAAATACGAAAGGGTAAAGAGTCAATTACCTATTTACCTAAAATTACGTAAAAGGAATTTTATCTACAAGCCATTCAATCGTGCACCACACGCGCTGCGGTGTCCAAACTTTTTACGGATCAATTCTCATTTGTTCATCAATGTTTCTTTATGATTTGTTATGGACTATTGTTATTTACATTTTTATTAGTTATAAGAAGGTACAAATTATTTTATTCTGAAATATCTCCCTCGTCTAAAAAATCAACCTGCATAATTTCACCGATATCTCCGCCGTCCGACCGATGGGTTGGACTGATTTGGATAATTCTTTTTTTTTAGGCATGGCTTTTTTTTCATGATATATTATTAAGTTATAAAAGACACGATTTTTTAGCGAACAACTGATTTGTACCCAAAAATTATAAACATACCTCAAGAAATATATTGGTGGTATAATTATTGATTTGTTCTTTATTTTCTATAAGAAGAGAGTTCAATTTTTCAGTAAACAACGTTGCCAATTCACTGATGTGTTTTATTAAAACCACAGTCATTCTGAAAAAAAAAGACGATATTAAATTTTTCAATTTTTTTAAATCGTTTTTTAACTAAAACCGTAACAGAGTTGTTCTCAATACTTCATAATATTTTATTTCATATGTGCAAACAAAATAATCTATTTTTTGTTTTTTATAAAATCCTATGCAATAAAATAGAGAATGTCATAGAAAATACATCTTATCAAATAGTGCTTTCTAGACCACCAAATTAAAGTAATATTGACTAAAAGATTTTTTTCTTCCAAGGACGACGAAACAATGGGAACACTTCCAATGTTACCAATTTTTTATATTGTAACTATAAATTTAGTTTATAGATATTCCCCTGTATATGCGATATAAGACATTTCTTCTTGTTAAATTTAATCATTCTAGTTCCATGGAAAGTATACTATACGTTTGATACCCTTTCGAATAAACTGCACTACTGATAAATTATACGACAAAAACATCTTTCGATTGCGTTGACTTAAAATTATAATTTCATAGCTATAAAGGACAGAAGACCTCAGTATTTGATAGTAATGTCACCTTGATATCCCAGGTTCCTGACGAAAACGGTCGTAACAGACAGACGGGCAACAAATAACCATAAAAATAGGGTAAATTCACATACTGAGTAAGAGCATCCGCTTCATCCGCTGTAGATCTTCTCGATTTAACTAATAGCATTTCAGCCGCTTTATGGTACAGTTCCACAGAAAGCGCTGTAGCTTGAGCCAGTGCTGAGACGGCCCGTTTGTAGACAGCTTTATCCGTAAATTCCGTATCTGTGGACGCTAGCCAATCGAGGATTTCTGTATATTGCCTAAAAATTTACACATGTGCTGAATAAAACTTTTAAAAGATAAATCAAGTATAAAATACTCTTTATAAACACTATAACTTGTCTTATGAGCGAAAAAACTTCCTTTAAATTATGGCTCGACGTTTCGACCCAGTTACATAGATTACGGAAAGCGGGAAGAGGAAGAAACTTTCCAACCTCGACGAAAACTTCGCAGGTGTGCTGTAAGCTTGTTGGCTCACTAAAGATAAAAAAAACTTACTTAATCAATGGTTGAAACTGTAGTTTTAATCCAAGATCCTGTGTAGCTGTTTGTAGTCGTTCTAAAAATGCTTCTGTTTTGGACATATCATCTGGAAGATCGTCGTCATCTTCTTCCTCCGGCATTTCACAGAGTTCTGCAATAGTGTCAGTACTTAATATGAGACCTCCAGAATTAGAATATATATCTTTGTCCTGTAATGTTGGAAGTCAATAGACAAAACTTCCTGTGAACATATGCTGTGCTCGTGTAAATTACAGATACGTATGGTCACCAGAGCCATAACAGAACATGGTTATTTTAATAAATATTAGTGTCCGACCGAAAGTTCGGTTTCGGTTTCGGTTTCGGCCGAGTTTCGGCCAAAAATCAAGTTTCAGCGGCAGTTTCGGTTTCGGCCACAATTGGCCGAAACTTTTGCCGAAACCGAAACTGATTTCGTAGTTGTCGTACATGCTTGCTTAGCTTCGTTTCTCGCGGCAACGCTTTGACGGACGCTGGCGGCCCTGTTCGGGATTCGTGCGCCGTTTGCATTGCTTTTTTTTTTTCGAATTTACGCGTGTTTGTTGACCGGGAAAGGTCTTCACAACTTAACCGGGCGGGTGGGCGAACACTGAGGGTGCTCAGCCGGCAATTTATTGGTTGGGTGGCAATGCAAGGGCACCCCTGTGGGTACGAACCTTGACTTGGACCGCCAGCCAAAAATACGAAACCTAACGGTGATCTACTAGTGTTTCGGAAGCGACTACCTTGAGAAGAAACGCCGAAAGAAACTCAAGGCTGCGTCGGAGTGTAACTGCGTCGTTTAGACGACAGTTGACGGATCTAATTCGCATTGCTCTATAGCAACACAACTTAGTCAGTGCGTTATCACCCGACGTAAACATTCTTTAGAGGTTATGTTTTGATGGAACTGATTACATGTAAGTTTTTGTTTCATTTTTTTACTTGACCACGTTGACTTTTATACTTGACCACGTGAGTTTCGGTTTCGGCCGAAACTGAAGCCACGGCCGAAATTTCGGTTTCGGCCGGAAAACCAGTTTCGGTCGGACTCTAATAAATATCTCTTTTACTTATATGTTATGGAAGCTACTCTGTGCAGCGCAAGCATTAGAGAAAACAGGAAGGCATGTGCTCAATGAATACAGCGAACTGGCAGCATACCGGGCACATCTCGGTATACCAAGGTCCCTTCTGGAAGCAACCAGCAACATCAGGCGGCTGGCTGATTTTCTGAAGGAACCGGGCTGGGATGATTGAAACCACCCCAACCTAGTCTTACGCAAAATAAGCGCACTTAGACGTTGAGTTGCGCAAAATCAGCTCGTGTGAACCTGATACCTGATGCTGTGCTTTCTACAGCAGGACAGCTCAGTGCAGTTCAATTTCCCTACACGTGACTCCTGGGTGGTGCTAAACGAGCAGCAGCGAGGTGGTAGGACGCCGGTGCTCGTCTGGATCGCGATCACAGTGCATGGGTGTAAAGCCCGATATAGTGACCAGTTTCGGCTTGTCGCGTTTCGGGATCAGCTTGTGTATATCCAGTAGCTCACATACCTAGAGACCTTCAGTCGTGGTATATGTAGGCCGACATGACGATGTAGACTATCAATGGATTTTCATCCTTTGATAATCGCTTTCGTTTTTGGACTACACTGTACTTACCATCAGGTACTCTGTAGTCACTATGTCGAGCCAGTGTAAAAAAAAAAATTTTTTTTGAAGTTGTCCAGCAATATCTGTCTCTAATGGCGTTAGCTTAATTTACCCGGAATCTTGCCTTCGACGATCAACCACAGAAATTCATTTAGGGATCCTCTCAGAACCACACTGGATCATGTATTGTCGACAAAATGATTATTGCCTCCCATTAAGCACAGTGTAATTATTTTATTAGCTAACAATTCATCGAATTTTTAAGCACCAGAGTTTTAAATTTAATGTTATTATAAGTGATAGTGAACTGAAGGTCCACCATTTTAAAGTCGCTCAGTGTGCGATAGGTGGGCTCCTCTCTGAAGGATAAAGTTTGAAATGAGGATATATGAAAGAGAATCAAAATTGTGGACATAGCATTCTTATTAGTAAATTGAAGTGGGAGTGGGCAGGCAATGCATGCTAAAGAGCTGATGATCACTGGAGCGGGCGATTTCAGGTATCGAGACCGTGAATCGGCAGGCTTAACGTGGGGCACTCCTGGACAGGGTATAGTAACGACTTGTGGAAAATGGCCAGAAAGGATTGGATGATGAGAGCTGAAGATTGAGCTCAATGCTGCTAGTTATGAGAGGCCAATGTTCAGTAATGGACTAGGGTGGGCTGATGATGATGAAGTAAAGGTGATGATCGCAGTATAATCGTAAAACCAGCCATAACTATCGAGAGCTAAAAACCTGTCTGGTTCAGATAAGATCTAGTTTGATGTAGTGAAGGTATGAACTGTGGAAATTTTGCTGTGTACACATACCGGCAACTTGTTGTAATGTTTCCTTGATATCTTGACGTTTATCAGGATCCGAGTTACGCATTCGTTCTTCTATCCTCATGCTTACCTGCCTCGAAAGCATCTCCAAGGCTTCCAGATGGACTAAACCTGAAATGGTTAATAATTTATGTATAAATGTACACCTATAACCATTTCGACATTTAAACTTAATGGAGGTAGTGGTATATCTATAGAAATAAGAGTACAGCATGTTTTTAGTTTGAATAACATAAACCTGATACAAATACATATTTAACTTTATTTACATCATCGATTTCCAAAGTAGACTCTAGGGGTCCACGTTGTAAGCTAGTATGGTTTAACCGTAGCAGCAGGAAGTCCAGAGAAACCAGTAAAATTTTCAAAATGGTCTACAAGCTAATAGTTTAATAACATCTAGTTTACATACTAAGTAAATAAACCAGATTATGATTAATTGACACTGATAGTATGTGATTAAGTAATATTTATTTCTATTTAATTAAATTAATTTTTATTTACTATTTTACTATTTTATTTATTATAATTACTTTCTACATGAGAATAACTTGAAAAATCATCAAAATCTTTCTAAATATATCAAGCAAATACCTTCAAAGTCATCAAATAGGTTTTCATAATGTACTTCTTTAGCTTCCCTCTTTTGTTCCCTTATTTTGTCTTCTTCATCTGCCTTGGCTTTCGCTTCTCTCAATACCTGAGACAGAACTGGTTTGTCTCCGTGGTCTAGTCCAAGCATTGCTCTTTTCTTTGCTAAACCAGGATCTCCGTCTTGCAACACTTCCATGGTCTTTTTGCCTATAGTTTCCAGAGTATCCAAACCTCCAGATATGACTTTAGTACCTAGAATTAATTTATTTTACTGTAGCTATAACAAAAGCGTAATAAAACTTGTTTAAATATTTATTCCCATGCATTATTGCATGCATCTATTCTAATATTATAACGATTAAAAAACTACTAAGCGAATTTTAATCATTGTTTTACTATTAAAAAGCTATGTTATTCAGAAGTAATGTAGGGTATTTTGAATTTCAAAAATTAAATTTCAATTTGTAGTGGTATTTGTGAAATAATTCAGACGAAAAAGCACTAACAATCTGCTGTATTAGATTCAGATTCAAACTATCATAAAAAAGCACTAAACAAATGTAAATGAAATGTCAAACACAGTAATCAATATGACCTAAGACTCATTGTTCATAAGTAATATTAACAATGAAAATGATATAAGACTTATGAAGATATTTCTAAAATAATTTCAATATATTGTTAATTCAATATGTTTGTATGTTTGTTATGTTGTTTTTTCTTTAGCTTAATAAAAAAAATTAAAATATCTGAGTTGTTTTGGCTACCTGGGTTTTTCTACAGTGGCAATCCTATTTTTTTTAATTAGTTTAATTATATAACTATTGTGAGCTTCATCTTACCAGTAGTCTCAACAAACTTAGTAACTCCAGATATAATACTCCCAAATGCAAATGTTTCGCTTTCAATACTTTTAGATTCTTCTGTTTGTATATCATTATTACTTTTTTCGTCTATATTACTACAGGTTGTGTCCTTATCTTGAGCCATTTGTTTAGCTAATTCTTCTGGATCTGGCGCACCTATACCAGTTTCTAGAACAGTTGAAATACCCTGAAAATTTTGCAATACAAGATTATAGATATATGCAATGAATAATCTAAATTATAAAATTCTCTTTTTTTCGGCCTGACTGTATGCTGTTGATTGAGAAAAGAAAGGCCTTTACAACTCCACCGTGCAACATAAAATGGCATGTCTATGAAATATCATTTGATTATATTTTTATTTTAACATGAACATTGAACAATCTATTGTATATGTCTATGATTTTCTTTGGAGACCAAATCTCATTTTGGATTGTTGAATCTAAGGAGTAAATATATGGATAGTTGTTTCTTGTTTTGTAATGCTATGTCTTAGCAAGGATGGTATACTCCTAGAAGCCAGATGGATGTCTGGCATAAATTAGAAGTTTCTGGATACACATGCCCAAGGCAAATATCAGGAGTCGGCCAAGGGAGAAATTTGTGTTCAGGAATGGAATATATTAGGATAAAAATTGATGGATGGAAGTAACATAATCAGGATAAATGAGCCTGAGGAGTATATAAAATAACATACGTGGGAGACATGAGTTGTTAGAGTTGAGATGCCAGCTGTGGCAGTACTTAATAATGAGTCCACACTCCAGCCCCAGCCCCAACTATTGCCAGTTGAAGAAGATGCTAATTTATCTGTTACTTCTTTAATATCCCGATCAGGTTGGACCTGTTTTTGTGTTTGGCTCTGGAAATATTCATTATTTTAACATAAATTAACAAAAAACTTACTTATATTGCATTGGACTTTAGTATATTTAAGACAGATATTGTAGTTATTAATAAAACATTTATATACCCATGTCAAAAATCATTATTTACTGTACATGGGGAAATCAAACTTATTTTTAAACTAGAGACAATTTAAAGGAAAATACAGATTTTATATTATCAGCAAACATTTCTTATTTATTTATTTATTCATTAGTATACTATACTAATTATTATTATATTCATTATTTATACTACAGTAAGCAGTTGAAATAATTGATAGCTGCCTACATCTTGCTATTTTATAATTCTTCATTCCTTTTTGTGGTTGTGAAACTATTTGTCACAGTGATTTTTGAATTGATTTACATTATGAGCTAATATTTAAATAGATTATATTTAAATAGATTATATTTAAATATATTTTATACAAATAATATAAATATTTACCTGAGTGTTACTTAAGCTATCCTCATTTCCCCAGTCTTCAAAATCATCCCACTCTGATTTATTTTCATTACTTTTATTGATGATATTTGTTCCTTGTCTTTCTGGTTTATCTACATTTAAAACCTCTTCCTTTTTTATTTTGTCAGTAGAACTATTTTTTATATCTACTGTTTCATCATCATCAATGTCAAAATCATCCCATCCATCTGTATCTTTCTGGTAATAAATTATAGTTTAGTCAGTACAATAAAGGGGGTATACCGAATGAAGCAGCTACATCTTGTTGCATGTGGGTTTGTATAGATTTGTATGGAGTCTATTCCAACAAAGCAGGATGTATTTTTCATATATGTTTGATTTTTATTATTGACATATCATGGAACTATAATAATTACTTTTAAAATAATTAGAATGAGAATGTACAGATGATGATGCAGCTTAAGTGATCTAGAGGATTACAGACTGGTGTTGATGCACAGCAAAGTAAATAGTCATAGGTTCGAATCTTATATATTATGTACTAGAAATAATTCTGGGTATTTCTAGATTAAGTACGGATTTGGGCACCACATGCTCACCGGTGAATGAAAATATCACAAAGAAACCAGATATCTAATAGAAATTTCATGTCTAAGTACCCTAAGAACGGCAATCAGCTGTGCTAGTGTTCACATTGAGTACAACATATAAGCGCAAAGTGGATTCAGTCACTAATGTATTTCTGCTCATCATGCAAGGGATATAGGTGACAATGTAATATTATTTATTGGAATGTATAGAATCTTAACAATCTGCTTGAGGGAGTATGGAGTTTGTTATTTATATTACTTTTTATATTTTTATTGTTTTTTAATTTCCGGTATCATGTGACTAATTTTTATTTGGATTTGATTGTTCTTTTTTTTTAAATAAGAGATTCAAACAAATCCTTAGAGGAGGCCTTTGTCGAAAGACAAGTAGAATAGGTAAAATAGAAAATGTACTAGTTGGTTTAGATTTATTATGTAAGTTATTCTACAATAAAGGCTTATATTATATTATTATTATAGAATTTTGATCATAAAACTAATCTTATTCCGATAAATAAATAGAAATACCTTATTTTCAACGGATTTTGGAGCAAAATTTATTTTTTCTGGAATTTTATTAATGGTTTCTTCGATTTCTAAAGCATTGTCACCATAATTTGAAGAAGATAGTCTCTTTTTCATCTCTTTTTTTACAGGGCTGCTGTTGCCTTCATCAGCACTCTCAAAATCCTCACTGTCACTTGTAGCCATTTCCAAAAAATATATATTTATTATGTCTTGAAATTAACATATAATTTACGCTAAGATATCACAATTTTAGTATGTAATTAATTGTCTAAATAACTTTTATAACATATAGACATAAAATACATCGCGTTGTTGACAAATCGACGTTATTGCTCATTCCAAGTGCCAACACATGATGACACTGACGTTTGCGTTTTATTAAAGAAAATATTCATCATTTCATTAGTTTAAAATTAAATTTGAACGTTGATAGATATTATTATTATCTCTAGAAAATATACGACAAATTAATAAAATCCTCAATATTTTCAATTTATTAGGTAAATTTATTGTGAAAGATTTATGAAAACATTTTTGAAATACGTTTTTCTTTCGAAGTTGACGTCATGTGTACAAGTAGATTATTTCTTCCTGTATAATATAAGCCACATCTGATTAATATTATAAAAAATGCATTGTGTAAAATTGTATACGTGAATATAAATAATCAAAGACCATTTATTAATTTAATTATAATAATTGTGAGGAACCGCGCCATCTAGTAGAAATAATAAGAATTATTAACAATTATATGCAAGTTAAACATTTTCAGCGTACGTTGTTGTTACTTGTTAGTTATGTTGACTTCGACGATGGAGGTTCAGTCTTCAAACCCAGTACTAGCAAACTTTTCTGTAGTGAACTTATTGATTAAATCAAAGTTAATTTAAATTTATAGGTATAGCTAAAAATGATTAATTTTTGCAAGGTTTATAACATTTTGGCGTTATTTTTCATTGTTTGTATATTTTTCTAGTATAAATAACAAGATAAAGTTTAAGTAGCTTAGCTACTTTTAAGAGGTCTATGTGATCACTCTCATTTTTATTAAAATCGTGTAACACTGATCCATAGAGTAAATTTTTTATCCTGACTCGACACAGTGACAGAGATGAGCAAAATGTAATCTGATTAATGTTTAACGATTACAAATTGTAGTTGTAATTTTAATTTTCTTGCTGTGTAATCATGTTTATATGCATTTAAAACATTAAGAAATCATAAATGTGTAAACAATCTGGGATTTTGTAGTGTTTAAAACATAAATGAGCAAAATGCAGCCATATTAATAGTAAAAACCGTAAAATGTAATCGTTAATCATTTTTATTAATCTGATTACATTTTGCCCATCTGTGCACAGTGACTACACTACACCTGATGGTAAGCATGGTGTAGTCTAAAAAACGACAACGACTATCGGCAGTTAAAACCCATCGGTAGTAGCAGCCATCATGCCGGCCTGCACAAATATCTCTTCAAGCTTAGTTATTATTCCTGATTCAGTACATAACCATAAATTATGCTATTATTCAATTAGAACAATAATTTATTCTCAATTAATGCTAATTTGTCCAACGTAGGTACCCATAATGAGTAATGTATAACTTTAAAAGTATGGGATTCCCGGATATGAAATATTTTATTGCTAATTTAACGCCATCTATGACCACGTGAGATTATACGGACCAAAAAAAATCTTTGTATTACTATGAAATATTATTATATATTTTGTGCTATTACCACAGAATAAATAATACTACATAATTTTACTGGTTATCACTATTCAGTATGCTCATCACGCTACACCAACATTCAAATGGGGTAGGCTGAAAGAGTGGAACATCGCTTCTCTCTACCTCTACAAATCTTCACTTTCAAACTTTTCATATAATACCACTGATTTTGACAAAAGTTAATTAACTACAACACTATCGTCAAAAAATCAAGTCACCCGATATCATGGGCTTTAGTTAACATAGCATTATTTTATTTAATTCTTCATCCTGCGATGGTGTTCGATCATAATTGCTGTAGAACAAACCTGGGGCATAATTCTGCAGTGCCTGGTCAGGCGTTATAATGAGTCGGTTGCTAAGGATCCCACCATCGATGATACATTTTCGAATTAACTGGCTGTGTATATTAAGACAATGTGTAATATAATTAATTTATAGCTATGTGTATGGGTCATTTTTTTCACTGTTTTTTAAATTATTTCTTTGATTTTGATTTGTTTTATGTAATAAGTTTTTGAGTCATGTAATCTCTATATTTTTGGTGCATGTCGTGGCGTAAATAGTGATGTAATTTCTCCAGAATTAATGTTTATGTACATTTCTCCAGTAATTGTTGACACTGTTGACAGCCCTTGATGTTTAAATTAAACATTAGTATTTAATTATCGTAATTATATACAAAGTGATTAGAGATTTGTGTATTTATAAACAATTTTGTCATATTAATGACTCTCAGGGGGGGCCTTAGACAATATTGTCGGAACGTTGATACCTACTTTATTGCATTATTATTAGTTACCCATATATAATATATGCTATATAATATACCGATACGCTATGGAATGCGCACTGTAAATATACATTCTCATACATATATGTATGTATTTATACAGTGGTATCGTAAATAGATTGAATGGGTATGTAACTAGCCAGTTTTTGCTTACATTGCCTGTGGATTTCGCAGTATCGGCGCCGTACATAGGCGTAGTCGCTAGTGGACCATGTAATGTAAACATTAGTGGTTGAGGAATGCATTTAGACAGTAGGTGCTGGCTTCTGGTAGTGAATATTATCATGTGCGGTGATAACGTGGCGGTGGCGCGACGGGGTTCAGTCAACGCCGCGGGTTCGCGTGGTGCGGTCGCGTGTAAATTTGTTGTCCGTGTAGTGACGTCCGGAACCGCTTCGTGTGTTCGCGCTCGCGTACGCGCCGCATTCCATCGTGGGGGCCCTTTGCCGCTATTGGCTGATCCCGCGTGACGTCACACCTCGTAATGAGGTATTCAACATGGCCGTGTAGCTAGTTCGCGAGTGTGCTTCGTTACTCTTTTGAATGGATTTAATCAGTGAAATATGCCAAGGAGACGAAACGGTGAGATACCCTTGCCCGACGGATGGGATTACGCGAGGGACTTTGACGGCAAATTGTATTTCATCGACCACAATAATAGAAAAACGACGTGGATCGACCCGCGAGACAGGTAAGTGTTCCAATAAGAAGTGTTAACCCGTAAGAGCCCCATGTCAAAACGTTACATTCCAATGCGATTTGTAATATTTTATGATTGAATATGAGTGCTGTGAGATTTTTTTTGGGTAGTATTTTAAGTGCGTTAGCTTGTGCCCAAGCCACAAGTGTAAAAGATAGATCTAAAATAGAATAAATCATGAAAAACAAACTATTCGCTCGCCGCAATGATGGTGCGCTCTAGCGGCAGGAATGCGCGATAACCTCGATTTCACACGACATTCCACAATTTAGTGACAACAAATGAGCTAAACACAAATTATGGTTATCATTTATTATCCTTTGGAATGCGTGCCGCTGGCTTGTTTTATGTGGGAGCGTAAACGGTGAACGGCGTTTTGAACGCAACAATGAGGCCGCGAAACTGGTCCACGGCGATGTTTGTGATTGAATTGGCGCAGAAACTATATGTCGAAGCTTTCAGTCACGAATATCGAGTAATACGAGCTGCGGTAATATTCGCTGAGGTATGTTATGTGCAGGGTTTGGTCGGAGACGGCGGCGGCGGGAGATGGAATGCAATGCATAGGCAACTTGCGCGGTGTGAATGACAGGCCGTAGAATGCGGCCCAGGCTTGCGGCGATGGTCGCGCCTTTCTAAAGCGGCGCACCTCCCCCCGCCGCACTACTGACTCCTCACACCCCCTTACCACCTCGCCGGTTGCAGGTGCTGTACAACACATCCCCTTTAAATACCGATCATGTCTCTAGTCGTATCTATTTACCATAGTTAAAATACACCTGCGTCATTGTTTCAAAAACTTGACCTTAAAAGCTTGCCACCTGCAGTGGAGATGTCATTGTACATGATAATAATATACAATTAATACCGGATGCATTGAGCTTCGCAGTAAAGTAGCGAACAAAATGTATCCTTTTTGAACGTAAAGTAATTGGCCATGAAGATGTCCTTGTGAAAAATATTCATAAGGATAAATAAAACATTGAAAAACAAACTGATATAGTTTTAATTGCATATAAAAAAAGGAATATATTCACTGTGAACTAACAAGCGATTGTCTAATCTATAAAGTACCATTTCGACTATATTGAAATTCAAACCAGTCAAGTACAAGCAAATGCTGTATAAAATTTGATTGTAGTACAAGTTGTGGCGAATCGAGAAATTCTGGTGCCGTTACATTAACACCATAATAAAATTCGCCACTGACACAGGACACATAATATGCTCTTTTTATTGGACCCTCTGGCGAAGTGCATTCCTTGCGGTCTACATTACTTTATGGTATTTGAATCGTGGTTGCTAACTCAAGACTGCGAAATTCACCAAGTTTTAGTGCTATTGAAAGCAGAATAGCCTAGTAGGACTATTACATCGAGGGGTGAAAAGCTATTTGGTTTAAGCGACATTTTATGGTGATATAGTAATATATATATATATATATATGTGTGTATATATGTGTGAATAAATATATATATATATATATATATATCGGAATGGCGTTTTTTACTGATTCTAAAAATATATTACTATATAACCACAAAATGTCGCTTAAACCAAATAGCCCTTAACCCCTAGATATGAAAAAGTATTTACAGCCAGATATATTTAATAGATTACTGAGATTTCATAGATCTTTACCATGTTCCAGCCTTTATTCTGAACCTGTACCAAATATTGTATTCTTTCCACACTAATACTAGGATAGTAGTCTTGCCCTAATTAATTGAGTCATTTTAATTTTAACAGAAGCTTTTAGGTCAAAAATTGCAATAGTTTAATTTCTGTCCATATTGACACCTAACCGCCTTTCAACTATAATTATAAAAATTTCTAATGTTTATTCATAGAAAAAATGTGGATTAATTATTCATATGCAAAACTATTAAATCCATTCTGTCAAGGATAAGTGAACTATGTTAAAAATACCTACTTAATAACTTCGATTATTTATGAGAGCTTGTATACAAAATTAGAATACTAAGAAAACTATTTGTAATGCAAGTTTAACAATTAAAATTGTATGGGATTGAATATTATACTGAAAGGTTTGTAATTAAGTATATTGTGTATTTATTTCAAGTTTTAATACTAAAATAAGGCAGACTGTTCAAAATCTTGCTGGTATGCTTAGTGAAGGTTCCATTCTGAGTCGACGGTTGGTAAAAACACAAAACAGAAGTACTTGTACAATGTGGATATAAAATTGTGCTGAAAAGAATGCACGGAACCACCTACTTAGCGCATTGTATTGAAAAGAATACTAAGCGGATTAGTAAAAAGCGAGTACAATCAAAATTGACCTAGAATTTGGTGAAGTGTGAGGAGCCACCGCGGATGTCATTCCGTCTACGAGTCCACATACTTGTGCGAAACGTGCACACAATAAACCGAGCCACTAAGCCAATTTATTAATGCTATAAATAACCCGGCCATGTCTCCGGCGCATACGACGCTATTATCCTTATATGTAGCATCTGATGCATATATTTTTCTGCGTAGACAATGGAGAATATTTTATTTAATTATTGCCGAACGTTCTTTACGGTGAACTTCATAATTCACACCAAGAATGACATGAATTACAGCTTTTAAAGGTTTCCTGTCTAGTATACATATAAAAGTACGATTAAATTAATAGAGTTGCATTTTTATAAGTTGGTTGTGAATTTTTTGGTTGTAGAGTATAAAAAAAATTACATAAATTTTAAAAGGAGTCATTGCTTATGAAGCTTATTTTACCATTTTCAGAGCATTTACGCAGGTTCCATGAGATGAATGTGATGGATAACTTGACGATGAACAAAAAGGAAGCAAAAAGTAGATTACATAGAACACTTCAACAGTTACGCATTGTGATTAGTTAAAAAACCGTGTCGTAAACTTAGGAAGTGGAAAAGACAATGATAGCATCGATTAACGAGCGAATGGGAACTTCTAATACCTGTATTCGCCAGTGTTTATTACTTTAATTGTATCGGTTGAATGCGGTTTCGCTGCGTGTGTACATTGTTCTGTTTGCATACCTGTATATTCCGTTCCGTTGATCATTAATACATAATACTATGGTGCGAGTGAAATCTGCAGCAAGTGTAGTCACCATCGTTGGCAAATAATGTGGGAAATATGAAGATGCTTACTACTGAAATGAATATTGACACTTGCACGACTGCGGTTAGCGCTAGCGTGAATTTATGACTGATTATTTTCACATTAGAATTTTTTAAAGTGCAAAAGATTCTTCGAAATTGATTTAGTTGCTTGTGCATTATATTCAAACAAATATTGAATAATTATAAAAGTAGATTTGAATTTAAAATTCTGAAACAATTTTAAAATATAATCGAATTGAAACATTTACCATAGCTACTATTTCCTAAATTTGAAAAATTACATAAAAATGTACTGTGATTATATATTTCTTTTAGCTAAGTTAAAATCCCAATTCAAATATAGCAAGCAACCTGAAAAGTTTTGAAGTAGCTGTAGTCGAAATCCGTTTAAATGATCAGCAATATAACTAAATTATCGAGATGTTATAGCAGATTGAAAGCAGTATTAGCAGTATTTTGAAATAAATTTTACATTTTCTATGAGTGTAACGAAGCTATCTACTCAAGATTGTGTAACCTAAGTGTGTGCTTCCCACGCACATGACGAGCCGGAGCTCCTTCAAGCGTAACGCAAAAAGGGCTGGGCATTTTACTGCGTCTCTTGACTCAGTGGGTGCTAACTTTGTAAGTTATAATACTATTTAACGAACCGATATTAGAGAATAGATATAGAATCGCAAATATATTGCGAAACGTTCTCACTTTGCGTACGTATTCGTAAAACATTTTGAAGATGTAGATAGAGTAGAGGGAACGGCGCGTGTCGGCGAGCGGACGCGAAATACCGTACAACATTGTTTATTCTACGCATTCCACTCAGATAAATATGTCCTTGGCGATTTTATTCGCTCAGACGCGCCTCGATACCGCCGCCAGCCGTCACCGGTTACTATCTGCAGTTTTATTTAAATTCAAACGTTAATATTAGAGGCAGACGGGCTATCAATATGCCGACGACGTTTGATGATACAGAATGGCAGGTATTCTCTGGATAAGAAAAGTTCAGGACAGTGTGGCATAGGGAAGAGAAAGTCTACACTAAATACCAGGTAGATGTAATGTAGACAGATACATAAGTTAATTCACTAAACCTTATAATGATCTATCAAAATTACTTTTATCAATGTATCATTGAGGTATCAGATTCACACGGGCTCATTTTCCGCAACTCGACGTTTGAGTGCGCCTATTTTGCGTGAGACCAGGTCTGGGTGATTTCAATCATCCCAGCCCAGCTCCTTCAGGAAATCCGCCAGCCTCTCATCTGGTTGCTTCCGGAGGAGACCTCGGTGTGCCGAGATGTTGTGCCCGGTACACTGCCAGTTCACAGTTCACTCGAGGAGCATGTGTCTGGCTGTCTCCTCTCATGCATGCTCTGCACAGAGTAGTTTCTGTGACACCTAAGTAAAAAAGATGTCCATTAAAATAACCGTGTCCTGTTATGGCACCGGTGACCCTATGTATCTGTAATTTACTGAGATGCAGAATAGCTTTACAAACCTTTGGGTTCGCTCGAGGTAATACCTTCTTGGCTTGTCTGCATCCTACTAAGTTGTTCATCCTTGAGGTATATACCGATATTGTTATATTGATGCTGAGCTTATACCTGACTAGCTGATCCGGCAAACGTTGTTTTGCTATATAAGGTTTTGTAATATCTTCTAAGATGTTCATTGAAATTAAGTGATGTCAAAGACAATTATGTTCACAATTAAATACTCTTAATCAACAACACATTTATTTGGATAAACATTAATATTATTACGTTGATACAACTCTTAACAAATACTGCATTAATTTCGACCAAATTTGTTTACCATAAAAACGGTTCTAGTGACTTAATCTTAAAAGATAGACATATACTGTCGCGGACATTTTTTTAGATCATTTCAAGAGGAATAATTCGTTCATACATATATTTTTGGTATCTTGATCCGTTTTTGCAGCGCACGCAATGGAAGCCCTCAAGGATGAATAATTTTCCCCGTTTTTTTCACATTTTCCATTATTTCTTCGCTCCTAATAATTGTATCGTGATGTTATATAGCCTAAAGCCTTCCTCGATAAATGGTCTATTCCACTCAAAAAGAATTTTTCAATTCGAACCAGTAGTTCCTGAGATTAGCGCGTTCAAACAAACAAACAAACTCTTCAGCTTTATAATCTTATACCTGACTAGCTGATCCGGCAAACGTTGTTTTACTATAGAAGGTTTTGTAATATCTTCTAAGATGTTCATTGAAATTAAGTGATGTCAAAGACAATTTTGTTCACAATTAAATACTCTTAATCAACAACACATTTATTTGAATAAAGATTAATATTATTACGTTGATACAACTCTTAACAAATAATGCATTAATTTCGACCAAATTTGTTTACCATAAAAACGGTTCTAGTGACTTAATCTTAAAAGATAGACATATACTGTCGCGGACATTTTTTTAGATCATTTCAAGAGGAATAATTCTTTCTTACATATATTTTTGGTATCTTGAACCGTTTTTGCAGCGCACGCAATGGAAGCACTCAAGGATGAATAATTTTCCCCGTTTTTTTCACATTTTCCATTATTTCTTCGCTCCTAATAATTGCATCGTGGTGTTATATAGCCTAAAGCCTTCCTCGATAAATGGTCTATTCCACTCAAAAAGAATTTTTCAATTCGAACCAGTAGTTCCTGAGATTAGCGCGTTCAAACAAACAAACAAACAAACTCTTCAGCTTTATAATCTTATAATACCTGATATGATAGATGTAGCAAATATAGTACATGCGCTTGTAAGTCTTATCTATGTACCAGGTTCATATCAGGGAAATGTAAAAGTAAAACCTTCGTTAATTACGATTTTGAAATAAAAAATAAGCACGACACGTATATAAATACTAAGAATGTAAAATAAGCGTCATGGAAACTTGTTATCGTTTAAATAAAAAGGTGTTTAAAATCACGCATGTTTAAAAGTTATCTATGTAAGTATGCGATAAAAGCGGCACTGCTCTCGTTTCTAATCAAAATTGGCATTCCACAGTTATCTACATGTCGCCATGAAGCAATTGTTTACCCAATGTTAAAGACAATATCTTTTTGTTTTTTGTTATTACGAGGCCATACAGAGCACTATTTAGTTTAGCCATAAAAGCTTTAACGCATATCGTAAAACCACACCATAATATGTGAGAAGCGAGCATGATAAACTTGCAAAATATGGTGTGTCGACATAGCGGGCTTAGGAATGTTTAGATGGTATTTCAGTTAGTTTGTCCGCCCGTATAGGGACTGTTGGTAAATACTTGATTGTCCACGATCATAAAATTGAATAACTATTGGCCTGATTTGCATAAGTCTGTTTGATTAACCATCGGAGGACGCCAAGATGACGTTTAAAAAATGTTACCCATTTAATGTTTCCTCTATAAAGGTTTTGTGACGATTTAATGCGGCCTCCAGTAAAATGCGCGATTCCAAACTGTCCGACGCGATGGAACGAAAGCAATGCTTTACCGCTATTCGACTTAAAAATGTCTAATAAAAATTAATATCGTTATTTACAGGCGTATTCATTTAATAACATTCTTTTTTTATGAGAAACTAATTAACGACGTACTTAACATGAGCATTAACGTTTTTGGTGAATAATGGGTGTTGTATTGTATAATTTTTTTATTAACAGTCATCTAACTGATGATGATTTTTGTAATAACAATAAAAACTGATTTAAATATAAATTATGACCATAAAGATTGCTTTTAATAGTATGTATGATAGATAAAAGCTGCAGGGTTCGCTGTAATGCTTATGGTAAGATTTTATTCTTTAATTTATTGGATACAAATGTAAGCCGTAACATCAGCAGTTCACATAATTTTATTGGTCAAACTACCAAAGATAGTAATGAGCGCCAGAAATCCTTTTATACCAAAAATAACGTGCATAAAGTAGATATATATTATATGGGGCTATTTTAACAGGAATAAAGGTAATTGAACGATTCCGGAGAATGTTTTTTAAGTAATTGTCCAATTTTTTTCCTTCATTCGATACTAACTTAGTTACATTTTGTGTTCAGATAGGTACAAATAACCTACATCTATTATGCAGTTGGAACTGTATGAGTATAACACACTTTAATTTTATGACAAAAGTTATAGAAAAGATGATTGATTAGGCGTTGTCAATATGAGTTTACTTAGCAATGTAATACTTAACCTAGAAATATTCACCCGGTTAATGGTGACGAGGACAAAGAAAGTAGTAACTACGATTGTAGCTATTTTGTCCTTAAAAATTGTATAAAAAGCTATGGAATGATATGAAAATATGTCCAATATGGGGTGAAATTGTAAAAATGAACAGTTGGACGAACTCTATCATAAGATGAGACAAAAGGAACATATTTCTGTGTAAAATAGATACCATATTTCCTAGTGAGAATATTTGTAATTTATCTGATAACGGTATAAATAATAATTATTAAAGTACACACATTTGCAAATAGCAATACAAAACCTTTAAGAAATTTATCGAACAATGCAATTGCGTGGTAGGGGAATTGATTTGTAGCCATGAATGGATTAATATTTAGGTGTCCATAAACAGAGGTTCTTAGAGGCGAACGGGTTGAAATCCTTGGTTTTGAATAAATTGTTGACAACCTGTGTTATGGGTGTGGGCGAAAATATGCGATATTTGGAATGTCTAATACTGCTAACTTACCTTGCTCTATTGCCATTAAAATATACAATTTGTTATTTATGAATAAACATGAACCGTTTGAGGTAGTGCCTACTTTCAAGTTTTTTTTCTTCTTTATACATTAAAACCAGTTATGAAAACAATAATGTTGTTTTATTTATATAATTAAAGGATTGCAACCGGACATACTATAAATTTGTTCTCTCGTTGATAGTAATATGTCCCCATTAAGAATACTTAGCGGGATATTACGAAACACCTATACCTAATTATATTAAATATTTTTGTTTCTTCATTTGCTGCGGAAATAATCACAATTACTTTTACTGTTTGTATCCCACCATTGATTATCAGAGTAACAATGAGGCCGAAGAATTTTGTCCCCCAACAAACATACGCGGAAGCAGGCGCCTCCCATTCATTCGCGACTGCATTGATATCCACTTGTTTGCTTCATGTTTAATCATACTATCCGGCTAAAGCGGCTCAACAGTAACGCAATGTGAATGACATTGCTTTTTAATGTTTGACTTTCTACCATTCCATTAATGGGAAAGTATCATTTGTATAATCATAGATCGTCAGTCACATTTCTGCCATTATTTCAGGGCAGTATGGCGCTATTTCAAAAATATTGACTGTTTTTCTATTTTCCATCAACCACTTGTTCTATATTTCCATAACAAGGCGTAGTCCTTACCAAAACATGTTATTTTTTGCAAAATATATCTGAGATTATTGATTATGCTAATAATAAAACTGGTTAATTCAATGAATGGTTAGATTTTTGTTATCTATGTTTTTAATAAATAATTAGTATATCTCGTTAAAATATAACTGAAAAAACTATATATTATAAATTATAGTGACAATAAACTTTTGTTGCATTCTGATTAAATTAGGTCTGATTTAGTATGACAATTTTATGATTAGATCCCGCTGCGTTTTGTCGTAATTTCGAGTAACGGCTATCATTTGACAACCTGAGCGACTGTAACACAACATGAATAAATAATTTGGGTACAGAATAATGCATCAACAATCATTCATTATGTGTCGACGTAATTTGGTATAGGTATCATATTATTATCGAGTGTTGAGTGAATTCGTGATATTGTGTCGCACGCGCCGACTGGACGCGTGACGAAGGTGCCTGGTATGCGGCGTGATTCAAACGGAAACCCTATATATTCAGTGTTTATGCAACACGCTGTCCGTCCGTCCGTCACATGTATAGACAGCATGCAACATTATAGCGCGCAAGCAGTTTCGATTGCACCGATACTTATTCGTCAGTTTATATGGGTGATGTTTTGAATCGACCGGAGGAATTTGAACGGTGAATTTAGGTTTACGATTTCAACATTATGTTTGGTACTTAGACATTTTATAACTCTGTGTACAAATTAAATGCAAACGTCTGTTTCTTGTTTTATTTGGACGTTGACTCTAACAATGGAATGCTTGTTGGAAAAGTATCTTTCAAAGATCTTGCTGCACAGCATTAGTACTGGGACTACTAGAATATTTATAGCGTTAAAAAGGTACTGTACATGTTTTGGTTGATTGTTACACATGCTAGCATTTAACGAAATAAAATTCTTAATTTTTAACTCTCAAGAAGAACACGAGACCTTGGCTTTATGACGTGACGTGCGTATCAACACAGTTCACACTAGTCGTTGGAATGTCGTTTGTCAATGATCGAATAAGTCATGACGTCATAGTTTCACATTTGCCACCTCCTTGTGCCTCCTTACAACTGAGATACATATAATGATTGCTTTCGATTGAATAAGATTGACTAACTTGTAATCAGTTACATCTATGGGGCTACTGCAAGTATGGATCTACTAGCATGCTTAACATAAAAGTTCTTCTATATGTTTTATATAACATTATGCAAGATAATATTATCTTTAGAATAAATAAAAAAGAGTCTTCTCCAGTCGATATTTGAAGCGTTAGTCGCCAATCTTTATTTTCGAATGACCGTCGCAATTCGTGGGGATAAATTCAGTGATTGGCCATGACGCAAGAAGCGAAGAATGTTTGTATGTAGTTGCTTTAATGCATGGTTCGAGTGAGAAATTTTATATCCACGTATTGGATCATCCGGTCGGTGTTTCGTCGAACCCAATGCAAGTCGTTGTTTAATTTGATTACTACTACGTCGCACTATTGTGTCAGCGGCTTGGAACTCAAGAGGAAAACACGTTGACCCCTAAAACTTCGCTCCTTTTTTGGACACCGAGAGGATTGGTAGTCTTCCTGTCTGAGTATCTTGGTTAATTTTGTATTGGACTACAATAAACACTCAAAATGGCGTCAGCGCGACAAAATTCAGTCATTGCAAGGTGCGAGTTCTAATATTGTTACCCTTAACCGTGTCTAGTCACACAGATTGATGACAGATTATCTTACGGCGAACTGAAATCTAAGTGGGCATTGCCCTCAGTGCGACCGAAGGCGTGAAAAAAAATCGAGATTGTTCCGAAGCCCAAGGAATGTGCATTAAACGGGCCATCCGGATTAAAATATTTCCCTGTCGGTATTTATAGAGCATTAGTAGGTGTGCGTGTCCGTCTGTCGGTCGGTCGATATATGTGAGACAGCGTGGCACCGCCTTCGTCCAGACGTGCTTCAAGTTTGTTGTAATTCAGGATTTGGTCATCGGACTTTTCCCCATTTCATGGCTAAATATATTATCCTTCATCTGCGGACACTAGCGCCAGCAATGTAGAAAGTATTGATTTCCGCTAATTAATAATTTAATCCGTCTTTAGTGACAGTTAAATAACAAGTAGTTTCTAGAAAATTTATACGTTCGTATGTTTCATCGTCGTGGTTGCTGGTTGAAGCTAAACGAACAGCAATTAGATGATAACAAATTTGTACCTGATTTCATCGTAGTATGCTATCACAATACCTACATGATATAGCTACGGAGTTCATTACAGTGACTTGCGTTGGCCTATCGCATTTCTGGATCTAGTTACTTTTATATCTACAGGAATCGAGCTGTGGTCTATTTCGATGACTTTCGGAGATGTATGATAAAGATAGATGGCAATAAATTCTCGTACCTTGAAGGTCGTCCTCAGTTTTGAACTAAATTGTTTTTACACTTACCTGAGCTGATACAAAAATAGACTTAGAACAATATTTTAAGTAAAATTATCACCAGTCCTTGTATGAGATTAGAATTATAGTAGAAAATCTCCAGGGGCATGCAACAAAATATTCCAAAGCGGGCAGCAACCTTCGCGATGCTATTTGCGGATGGCAACTGACGGTACATTGGCCTTCTGCCGCGCTATTTTCCAATGAGACGGAGATGCACTGGCATAACCTAACAGCAATGATGCCGGACTATTAATTACAGGCTAAGCAATCAAATTATCGTTACCATACGAATTAACAATATTTGTAAACAAATATCTAATTATAAATTGATTAAACTTAACAAAGACATCTGCTCAAGAAAGATGAAAAGAAAACAAAAAATCTCTGAATATATTTATTTTCTGCGCGGGATTTTCTGGTTTGTACTCTTTGATAACTTTTTTGATGAATATCAATTAAACATTGGTTATTATATCAAATGAAAATGATATCATTATTTTCATTAAATAATTACTGTTTCATTTTATTTATTTTAATAGAAAAATTTAGCAGTAGGCAAACATTATGAGGAAACTCTTATGGGATCTATTAGAAATGTCATTTGCACTGAAAAGGGTGATCATTTGCTTTGCCTGTCACGTTTGGTACGACATATAAGCGCCAAGTGGCTACAACAACTAATGTATCTCTGTTCACCTTGAAAGGAATATAGCGTGACAATATATTATTTATTATTATATATAGCAGCAAAGTAATATGATGTAAAAACAATAAATACATTGGTTAAAAAATTTTCAAAGGAAATTATAACAAAGAACAAATTAAGTAAAATAAATATGAAAATGTATAACATTACAACGAATTTAAATTTAGCTGCTGTCATTAACGTCACAGATGCTGCACGTAATTTTTTAAATCAACTGTCATTGACAGTAGAAGGGTTAAAAGTTAAATACCTTCAAGGTTTGGAATGCTCGGAAGTGGCAACTTTCGACAAATTGCTTCAGACGAAAATCAAAAGATGGCGGTCTGGTCGCATTAAACATTGATTTTTTTAATGATCAAAATAATAGCTTTTAATAGTATAATCATAATTACAAATATAGCATAACGCATTATAAATACCATGCCGGATTTTATATGTATACTTAATGTGTTATATCATTATGCGTGTATATAATTTTCCAGTTAGGCAGAGGTATTTAAAATTTTGTAACCTATTTCTATCTGAAGTGATTATTATAGAAAATGATCGACGTTTTTATCTATACAGTCTAGTCTTCCGAATTATATAATGTCCTACCTAACATTAATAGTAGACAAGTATGAATATATTGTTATTAGGGCACAAAATTGTGTTTGGCATTAAAGAAAAAACACGCAGTTTGTTTATGGTGACACTTCTATTTATCTATGTCGATTGTCATTTATTTGATGATAAAAAAAAATACTGGGTTACGCAGTGAAGTAATTGTAAATCAATGTAAATTTTATGAGACCAAATAATTCAACGTTTTTAACATAAACGAGAATTGTTATCTTATCAATGTGATAGTGTAAATTATTTATTGTAAGATAAAAAAAATTCGTTGCGAATATTATCTGAAGAATGCGACCTTTCAATGCCGCTTGTGATACGAGATTACAAATTATTGATTACAATGGATTTTTTTTGTTTATAGACGTGTTTTTTAGCCTACACCACATTGCGATTTTTTACCGCGCGGTTTTACGGCAAAATATCGTCACGCTATATTTTTTCCAAAGTTAACAGAGATACACTAGTGGCTGTTTCTACTTTACGCTTCTATGTCATGTCAAATGTGACCAGAAATGCTGCTGATTGCAATTCTTGGAGCACTTACATATGACATTCCTGTTAGATGCCAATGAGGTTTTCTCTCGATGATTTCATTCACCTGTGAGCTTTTGGTGCGTAAATGCTTACTTCACTTAGAAAAATAAAAAAAACTCAATTATTACAACACTATCGAAAAAAATAAAGTTTTGATGTGAAAGCATTGCTATTGTGGACAAAGTCGCGTAAGACGCTAGTATACAATGATTACTTGTAAATTTAGTGACAACAATTACAAATGTCTGCCTATAGTAAATTGTTATATGAGTCGACGCGTACGGAATGTACTATGTGTGCGTTAATTTGCGCGTGTGTGCAAGGGATTCCGTGTCACGGGTCACAGTTTCCAAGAACTCTGCTCGTCTTGACATCTCGCTGACAGGACTGGTTTTGCTGTTCCAATTACAGTAGCAACAGTGTATCTATACTCGCACTGCTCGTTCTGGCCTCCTGGAGTAGCTACCTATCTCGCTCTCGCGCCGATGCATTGGAAGTACATACGCACGTTCCCTCTAACCCGTCATGTCGATGAGTTAGTAATCCTAACTTTTGGAGCTCATCCTTAATTTTAGGGTGTTTTTAATTTATTAATTAAGACCACATTTGTAGAACAATGCATGAAAGGTGTAATACATATTATTGTACTTATAATAATTCTGAGTATGATGTAATATATGTAGATAAAGTATGTTCTACACTTAGGTTAACTACATACTAATAAATCTTTGATAATTTATGATTTAAAATACTAATTTCATTGGCCTTTGATATAATTTACGATGTAGATTAAAAAAGATTACCTTTGGTACTTCAAAAAATATTTTAGGAGTTTTGTAGGTATGTATATGATATTAAGGTCTTTTTTTCGTCCGGAATGGGCAACACAGCGATAAGTATGACTTTGTTTTGCAACATCGCATTCGGTAGCCGTGCGGGAGGAGGAACCAATTTCCATTGAACGTTATCCCTCGTATTTTATATTGAAAAAAAAAACTTTCTTTAAATTGAGGGTCTTGTAAAACGCCATTAATAAACGCTAAACGTTTTGTTTTAATGTCTTTTGGTATTAATAGATGAATGGAATGTTGCAAATACGGATATAATAAAACTCAACTCTCGGACACATAAATACGAGATTTAGTTAATTGAAAAACTACGTTTGGGTCAGCATTTGTCAGGTGACTCAGTTTTATTTTCAAGATCAAGCTGAAAACAATTTAATTTGCAACGAAATATATTTAAACAGATTTTCTGTGCGATCAATACCTATCCAATTACTATAAGACTGAGGTTGTGGGATAAGGGTTTCGACCCCTCAAACTTGGATTTATTTTCTTTTTTTGTTTGGTAACCCGGGGGAGAATCTCTAATAGGACTATCAGGGCTGCAGTGAGGGCAACGACCCCGATATTTCAGACTCCTACTGACTAATGACCCACTGGGGTTTCCCTCTAATTGCTTCACCCGGGCATGGAAAACCAAATTCACCAGACGCTAGGGCAGCAAAAAGCCTTGTTGAGGCTACCTCTCTGAGAAGGGTGGGAATAAAGAGCCCACTTCTCCAAAATTTCTCTCTCAGGCGGTGAGCCGAACACTGCGCACCGCATCCCTCCCATCCGGGTAGCAGACTCCCTCAAGTCTACTGCCCGGTTGGATTTTTCTTTACGCTAACCGATTCTTGACATCTAACAAACAATAATGCGTCCTCTGCTAAATGCAGGCTAATTCCTAAAAAAATTACATTTATAGGGATTAATTATTAATACCATCGACATTAAATTCCAGATAAATTGCGATATATGCAATCGTTAAGAGCTTATTAAATCGGAAGAGCTTCATCATTTACTAAAAACAAGCAACAAACACGGTAAGGCAGAAACACGCGAGCTCCGAAAACGTCGATTTCAAAAGCTGCAGGTACTCCAAACTGGACATAAACGTGGGCAATTAGCCGAAGAATCTTATTTAATAACCGACTACCGTATAAACGCCATATTAAAAGTCACGAAAACCGTTAAGCGGGATGCGTATGAGACGCGCCGGGCGGTTTCGTCACCATCGGAAACGAGAGTCCGCTTTTTGTTGCTGGACAAGTCTTGTGAATCATGATCGAAACTTGTACGAGTCAAGTGGAGCAGCCCTAGGGTTGCCACCCCTACAGGTCTGGCTTGAAGTCTATGGGACTGACTCGAAGTCTATGGTTTAACTCAAACTTTTGCATGTTTAACACGGAGTTGACCTCGTATATCCGGGTCAAACTTTGACATATCAGGGAGTTGGGAGCAAAACTATCGCTTTCACGGCAGTACTGACTAGTTTTTCATCGATCTAGTATTTATAAACAAGTTTTAACATTTTTTTTCATAATTTTTAAAATTTATTTATTTTTACTTTGAAAACTGATTTTAAAAACACACTCTGGTCTTAGATAAGAAAACTGCTTCTCATTTGACAAGCAAAAGATTGAGCTAGGTTTCAATTAAGTTGGGGTCTTTAAAGTATTGCACAGTAGTCAATTTTGGAGTTGTCAACGTCTGTTTCGAAGTGCGCCTATCTAATTGTCAATCATTCACTTAAAGCCCAATAAGCATCGATTTCTATTATTACTTAGTAGCTTAATAATTTTTAAAATTAAAAACGCCGAGGCTTGGTATATTTAAAAAAGAAATTTACAGAAAAACTATGCTTCTACCAGCAATACTCCGATTGCAATCTAATAGCTATCATACTTAGGTTAGAAAATTATTTATACCTTTAGCGATATATTTTCTTTAAATTTAAAAAATTTTCGAAGCCTACCGGTTTATTTGCCAAGAGGCAGCCCTAATCAAGTGGATGGCGCCGTCACACCACGCCCTGAAGCTTGCAAGCCTCTGGAGCTTCCACCGTCATTAATTATTCTGCCACTACTTGCATATTATCTGCGTACTTCGTAGACTAGAATACTGCGTCGGTCGTTTTACTCCCATGCTCGTAATTGTGGAGTTATCGATCAAAACGTTTCGATTGAAACCTCAAGGAATTATTAATTCTCCACTTTTTTTTAATTTAATTAAAATACTACTTAGGTGTATACGAAATGTTAATTAGAAACGGCTTTTTTTAGCTTTCAAAGTCAAAATCTATAGTTACCTTTGTAGTGCTTCTCCCTTACATTAGTTTTTGTCATATGTTATTTGGCCTGTAATAGTTTTACAGAGATAAATTAGTGGCTGTATCCACTTGGCACTTTTATGTCGAGCCTTTTTTTTTACTTGGGGAATATCCTCATATTACCGTCTCAGCCGCACAGGGGGGTTGCGCGACCGAGGTGTGTCGGACTTATACCGACTAAAAACCCCAAGGTGACTACTTCTGCGCATTGGCGGGGACTGTGGGTCCTGTAATCAATTCGCCACAGCCCCGTCGCGCCGCGCCCGATGGGCACAAACTCGGGGGAAGATGATACTCTCCCCGATACTGCTGCTGCTGCTGCTGTTCGAGCCTAACGTGACCAGTAGTGCAGCTGAACATCATTCTCAGGGCACTTACACTTAACATTTTTATGAACGCGACTCTGCTCATTCCGAAAGGGACATAATGCGACGATATCCTATTAATATTTTAATCGAATATTTGACTGGTTTGTACTTCAGTGAAAAAAAATCCTTGTTCAAATAATATTACAACAATTCCTTAGGTATTAAGGATCAAGAAAACATTAATAGAAAGGTAAATCAGCATAACAAAACACTTATATATTTACATACGTGCTAAAATTGGTCCAAACACGATCCGACATCCGTCACGAAACTAATAAACCAGTGTCTGACCAATAAATGTTAAGTTTTATAACCGTTGCTTTTATTTTGGCTTTAATGATATTTATGGAGTAGGTTAATAAGATGTTTTGCACATCCGTGAGAATTTGGGTAGCGTCTACATATACCAGTATAACACGATTCTACACAGTATTAAAAGCGATACCGAGGCGTTTAAAAGTAGTCTTAATTGAATCCTAAGTAAATACTTTAACGGGTCTTATGCGCGAATTTAGTTACTACTTAGTTACTTCGTTTATTACTAAGTTATCAGCGGCGTGGAACTCAGTGATTTGAAGACAAAGACCTCATTTTTTGTCGTCTTCTAAAAATGCACATAATGCGAGTGACTATTCAAATCATGAAGAACAAAAGGGGGTAGAGGAAGTAACTCTCCTCGCCCTCGACGAAAACTCAACAGAACTCCAATTTATTCATGACCATGATCTGTGTAATCGGGTCGAAACGTGGAGCCATAATTATAAGTGAGTTATTTCACGCATAAAATATCTTTAAAGAATGTATAATGAGAACAAAACGCGAAAGTTCAAAATGTGATAATCTTAAGTAGTACCCTTTTTTGGTGGTAGGGCGATTGCCCGGACTGGGTAATGGCCACAGTACACACGTGTAAAAACCGTCATAGTGACTCGCTTTAGCCAGTCGCGTTTCGGGACCAGCTTGTGTATATCCAGTAACTCATATACCTAGAGACCTTCAGTCGTGGTATATGTGGGCCGACATGACGACGGAGACTATTAACGGATTTTCATCCTTTGATGGTCGCTTTCGGTTTTGAACTACAATATACTTACCATCAGGTGCACTGTAGTCACTATGTCGAACCAGTGAAAAAAAAAGTAAGTAATCTTACTAGTATTGGCTAATCCTAAGTAGGTTTAGTAATCTTAAATTCCCGAAATATAAAATAGACTTACACTTCCCTTTGCCGGGTTATTGGATTGTGGAATTGTCTTCCGGCGAGTGTGTTCCCACCGTCCTATGATATTGGATTCTTTGAACGAACCGTGAAGAGATATTTCTTTTAGCCGGCATGATCGTAGCGTTCATCATCTTAGTAGCCTTTGATAAACGCACTTGGTTTTGGATTACATTGAACTCTATCTGGTGTAATGTGTTTAACTATACTGACCCAGCAAAAAAAAATATCTAAAAATGGATTAAAAAAATAAAATCGAACTCCTAAATATGTTCCAATCGATCACAGCGACATATTTCTGAGAACTAAAGGTATATTTATCATTGTTTCAGATACACAAAGCCTCAGACATTCGCGGACTGCATCGGCAATGAGTTGCCGCTGGGATGGGAGGAGGCCTACGATCCTCAGATCGGGCCCTACTACATCAATCATGTCAATCGTGAGTAATGCCTTTATTTTTATTTCATTTACCAGAAATTCTGTTAATCGTGAGCAATGCCTTTATTTTTATTTCATTTACCAGAAATTCTGTCCGTGCCTTCTTCTACGGTGGTAATAATAATACATTGCCATTTAAAATAATTGCATAAATATATTTACTTACGCTCAGTTTCAGAAACGGTCTTTAAATTTTAGACATGATTGATCAACAATTGCATATATTTATGATTAATTACGGTATAAAAGCGTTTTAAAACTTATGGAACCTTACTGAAACTAGACATAACTCCCTTGTATAGAATATTTATAACTACGGAGAAGTCAGTTTGTCTATATACTTCTATCAAATCCATTTTAAAACAATTTAATAATATGGAGGCTATAAAAACGCTGCATACCAAGAATCTGCTTTCATAGTTGTCTAACTTGCTGATTTTAGATATTTCATTTTTAATTATACCACCGCATTTTTTTTAGAATTGGTTCTAATGTAATTGTAGTCAATAGCTTTACAATTAATTATGTATCACTTCAAGCTTATTTCAAATGAAAAATGGAAGTAGTATTTATTAATAAATGCCTTATACGTTACGAATATTTAATGTTTCATCAAATTTTTACGGACAGTAATAATCTTAGAGGTCTGTAAGTAAAATATATCAAGGCTTGAATCCAAGATGTAAAAACTGAAACCATTTCGAGTGACGAAAGCAACACGAATTTAGAAAACGGATACTATGTTTGTTGCATAACGTCACACACACGAGACCATAACATAACCGGATCGGTGAGATAGATAAAACTGCATAATTTAATATTAAAGCGCGATTATATTGACGGTCCTGAGGAATAAGGTTGTAAGTGTTACTACGTATTTAATATTTTTTTAAAATAAAAATATATTTATAAATTGATAGCACTTTTGAGTAGAGAAGACAAACGTTGTATACATTTGCATGATTTCTTTTAGTAACTTGTATATTTCTTTATTTGATAATTTAAGGTAAACCTTTTCTGTAATTGTATTTTAAACTGCATGAATTTATGTCTTGTGTTTTTATTACGTTATCTTTTTTGGAAAATGTAGAGTCATATTTTTGATTATTCTCGTAAAGCCACTGCTTTCGGTTGTTATGGCAAAAAGGGCTTACAATTATAAGAAACCGTCGCCACTTATCTTTTTTTTTTTTTTGGTAACCCAGTGGAAATCCATTATGGACCGTCAGGGGGCGGTGAGTGCCGCCCCCCGGTGTGTCGGACTCTCACCGACTAAAACCACTGGGATGCATCTCCAAGCACAGGGTGCGCCGGACTACGGGAATGTGACTAGTGGTCTCACCGCTGTCCGGCGCGTGATCCGCCCAAAGGGCTTCCTCTCTCTGGTAGGGGAGTGGGAGAAGAGTGACACCACCCCCCATCGCCAAGTGGCGTGCGGATGCACGCGCAACACCACTGGGGCGTTTGAGTCAAGTAACGGCCCCCTCGGGCGCGTCACATGGCACCCCGCGAGTTTGTCCC
Organism: Automeris io; assembly: GCA_036320925.1. Taxonomy (NCBI): domain Eukaryota; kingdom Metazoa; phylum Arthropoda; class Insecta; order Lepidoptera; family Saturniidae; genus Automeris; species Automeris io. The sequence goes on along the minus strand of JAUDJH010000019.1, from coordinate 7,351,417 downwards.
TTGGGCAGATTTTCGGCCCGGGACTCCTCATGCTGCATAGGCTGCACCGACATTGCAGCGTTATCGGTGGCCTTCTTTTTAATGCCTCTCGGCTCCTTCAGCGGCTTTTTGCGACCGCGCAGCTCTCACTGCCGAGCTTGTGCCCCGCCGGTCTTCCGGCGTCTGCGCAGACTGCACAACGGACGCTGGCCGTGCAACCCTGGGCACGGTGCCCTGGCTGCGCACACCTAAAGCAAAGCGCACTACGGTCGACCTTTGCTTTGCAATTTACCGACACGTGCCCGGGTTCCATGCAGCGGAAACACCGGAGTACGGTCGGTGGCAGCAATCGGATCTGGGGCTTGACCCAGCAGATCATGGGCTGCTTCTCCATAAACCTTTGCGCTGCTGTGGCTGGGCAAGACACCCACATCACGCCGAGGTCGAACGTAGTGCGCCTTAGCTCGCTTGCGCGAACTTGGTCGAGGTCGCACCCGCCCTCGAACATCACGACACCTCTGACATCTGCCCTGGTGGTGCAGTCATCGAGGCCAGAAATCCTCAGGTTCACGTATTTGACGGGGCGTGAAACCTTCACATCTTCCTCAGGGAAGATGCGCTTGAGCTCGCTGCAGAGGACTCCCGCCTTCCTCTCTGCCTCTTCCAGCTCGCCAGGAACCAAAAAAATCCTGGCGCCGGTGAGGGTACCTCTGATGCGGAGGTCCGTGATTTGGTGCGTTTGCAGCACCGCCGAAACCCTGCTCTTCGCTTCCTGAAGGATCGTTTCCAAAGAGACGCCCCTCTTCGCAGCATCCGGCGTTAGCTTGAGGGATATCCCCGCCATTTTTGGTGGCCGGGGGATCCTCGGAGCCTTTGCCTTCTGCTTTTTCCTCTGTTTCGAGAGGGTTTCTTTGGAGGCACCCTCCTTCTTCATATTGGGTTTTTTGGGCTTCCCGTTTTTGCCCACCTCTGTCCAGCGGCCATGATGGTCGGCGGGCTGGGACGATGTTGGAAGTGGACACGGAGCCACAATATCCGTCTCATCCGATGCGGGCACCGGGGCGCTTCTCTTCCCTTTGCCCTTACCCTTAGAGGGCTTGGGTGTAATAGGGATTGAGTCGCTCCCCGGCGCCTCATTGTCTACGCCATGGGCGTTCCTAGCGGCGGAGCCAGCCGGCTTGGGCTGATTAGCCTTCCGTCCGACCGTCTTTGCAGCGTAGGTGGGCTTGTTCGCTTGCAACGGAGGACGAAGTAAGTACCTCTCCGTTGCCTCGAGTCGCGCATTCATGTTGCGTACCTCCCCCACCAAATCCGCGACAGCGCGTTCAAGAACGCTAGTTCCGGAGGTGGGGGGGCCTTCCTGGGAGTCGAGGTCTCCCAACGCAGATATGTGCGTGGTGCCCCGACGTCTCATTTCGCGGAGTTCGGCTCGCATGGCGGCTACATCCTCCTGGAGGTCACGCACGACCTCGCGCAAACGGAGGTTTTCCCGGTGGAGTTTCCTGGTTTCCTCTGTTGCAGTGGTCGTGACGATGACCTCCATCGATTCTTTGATGGTCGACATAGCGACCTTCATATCCCTTGCCACAGTCCCTTTTAAATTTTTGGACTTGGGAATGGACTCCGAGAGAATCTCGAAGCCCTTGTCCGCCTTTTCCTTTTGGGCATACATAGACGTCGCCTCGACCTCAGCTACATCAAGACGTGACGTGAGATGAGGACGAGCGCTCCGTGCCGTTCCCAAGAGGGCTAGTTCTTCCTTGCGCGCTTCCTCCTCCTTCTGCGCGGCTGCCACTTTTTTCTTCGCTTCCCACAAGCCGACATATTGGCCGGTCGTGGGAGGTCTACCTCTCCCCCTTTTGGGGCCCGCGATGATCTTCGCGGGAACTTCAAGTTCCGGCTCGCTGTTGGAGCAGTACGAGTGGAATGACCGCTTCCTCTCCAACGAGCCAGAATCATAAGACATTCGGCTAGAGGCCGAATCGTCCGAGTCAAGAACTTCGATGCGCTCCAAAGAGCTGCGAAGTTCTCGACCGCGCGAAACAGGATCCGGTATGGGCGCCTTGGTCGTCGGTGCAGTGGCGGGGGAAGAGCGGCCACTGCGAAGCACAGAGTTGCCCCCCCCAGAAAACGTGGGGCAGCCCGAGCTGGAGGAAAGCACCAGCTCGGAGAGGGATTCTCCGGCCGCAGAGCGGCCGGTACCCTCCTGGGGTAGTTTCTCTTTGCACTGTGCGTTCATATTTAAACTTTTCCATTCATCAGATTTTCGGGCTTCACTCAGGAGTTATAAAACGAAGAAAAGACAATGGGATAAGAGGGGGGAGAACGAAGAAAAACAGAAGAAAGACGAAGAAGGGGGAAATATAGAAGAGAACATTCGACCTATCATGCCTATCACCAGGAATTGGGAGGATGGGAGTAACTAAGGATGGGGCAAGGTAAATGGGAGTGTGGAGGTGTGTGTAAGAAGGTATGATTGAGGAAGGATGAGAAAGACGAGACGGGAAAGCAAGGAGAAGGAAAGGTGGGAGCGAGGGGACAAGGACAAGTCACTGGTCCGGACACTGACCAACAACTCGGACTGACTGCATCGGACGAATCCAATGGGCGATGGGGCCGTCAACTCCCGACGCCAAGTCGCCACTTATCTGAGTAGGTCGCAAGTAGCCTTTTTAAGGGAGACTTATAGATCCATAATTGAGGTATAATAGTGTGACACGTAATCATTTAACGCTTAATTGTTCTATGTTAAGATATAGAATTAAAAATAATATTACTAATATTATCTAACGTAAAAGTCCCTAAATGCAACTATAGATACGGCAGTTCTTTTTGTTATAACAACTGTCTGTGCGTACAACGGTCTTCATTATCGAAGTTGTGGTAATCAGTGTCGAACGTCTTTTTTAAATCAATGCAGGCACTAATTTTATTTGCAAGTTGTAAACAATGCCCGCGTTACGGCAGGCGCCATTACATGTTACAAGGAAGGTGTATCGCATACGAGCAAATTGATTCAAATTATATTTGTTAAGGCCGATTTATACAAAACAAAAATCACGTTTATGCGTTGATGAATGTGATGTACGTTTTATATTTTTGGACATTGATTTTCTCGGTCGGTTTAGCTTTTGGAAGCTTACATACAATAAAATGTCAATCAGCCTTAAGCATTCAATGCTGTTTGATGGCATTTGGAAAACAGCGATATTGATTGTTTGTTAAGCACGAAAAGACAATAGTTTTTCGTTTTAATATTTTCTGAAAAGAAGTTCATAAAACTTTTAAATGTAGGATTGTTTTTATTATAACACAAAATATGCAACTAATATTTATTTTATATAAAAGTAAATTAAAATATGTTATAACTTTGTTACTTATAGAAAAAGCTTTAAGTTCGTAGTTACAAATAAAATATCTGTGGTCGTTTTGGATTGAAGTAAATTGTGTGGTTGTTCTAATTCATTGTATAAATACTCTAGTTTTCCAAACACCTATTTATGGTATTATCAGAGTAAAACATAAGGATTAAGTTTAAAAACAACAATTATTCATTAGATGACGCATAACTGACTAATGATGGGTTTGAGAATTGTTCACGTCCGCATGAATCTAAATATTAAACGCGTATTTTCTTCGCAAATGGGAAAAGGGCAGCGCATAAAAAAGTGTGACTAAAGCGATTTATTCTTATGAATTGTCATTCAGTTGTGGTTGAAAAATGTCCTACTCAGGCGTGTGCAGGGGCGTGCGTTATTTATTCCTCATGAATTATTGAATAAACTTATTTATGCTTTGCCCGCTGACTACGAGAGGCGATAACCTATCGAGACCGTCTCAGAGAGGAATCTATAAGATTGAATTAAGATTACACTATAGATTTGTAGTTTTGCTTTGTAATTAGTCGCTCATGTCTTGCTTAGTTTGATTGAATTTATTTTAACTCGCTCGTTCCTTTCACTGCAGTAATGCACATCATAATGTAACTTATATTTATTACGATCATATGTTACGCAAACATGAAAGAATTTAGAATAATATGATACTTGCAGTTTTTTAATTAAAGTATATAAAAACTTAATTCCACTATAACAATAAAATTTCTATTGTTGCGTAAATTATAATATCTATCTTCGTAATTGCAGGAACCTCTCTCTTTCATTATAACTGTAATATGTATTTAATATGTATAATAGTGTAAAGAAATACATTTAAATTAACAGTTTATTTCCTTTTTTATAAATTATAAAATTAAAAAGCTTTATACATCTAGTTAAACAAAATATTAGTATAGAATATAAACTAAAGTCTAGTTCGGACGACTATTTTTGGTCGAGTGGTGAATAATTTTGTAACTAAAGATATCTTTAAGAAATAAAGCAAGTAGATATTGTCTATGTGCTAAATCGTACGGCACACGACTGAAATAGTACAGGAAAAGCCCATAATAGATTTAAGAGTTGTAAGCGGTTTATATCGTGAGTATGTTGTATTGTAAATTCCTGGTATGAACAAATAGATGTCATTATTCCTGTCACAATAGCAGTCGTGAGGATCATAGATTCCCGAGCATATTGTCCTTCGAATAGCTAAATAAGTCGTGTTATGAACGGAATGCCTACTTATCGGCTGTTTACGCAAATGTAACTTCGCGTTGTTGCGCTGAATTGATTAGGGAGATAAAGGTTCCAGTTCTCCCGTGTGGACGCGTTCTAATATGATTTTAGTTTTTGTTGTATTCAGATGTTATAAATCGTTAATTGGTTGACTTTTTTAAATAATATTTTTTCCTTTATCAAGTTACAATATTATCAAGATATTTTAACTTAAAAATAACATTTTTGTCCAGGAATTCATTATCATAGAATACCATCGTCATAAAGTTTGGAGGTCAATAGGATAAACGTCTTGTGATCCCATGCAATGTTCTTTAAAATAGGGTAGCTCAATTTGGTCCACTTTTCGATGTCCGCAACTTCCGTTTCTGATAGCCAGGACTTCTCTTCCCCGGAATCTTGCCTTGGAGGATCAATCTAAGTAACTCATATTGAGATATGGATTTGTCCAAGGAAGGCCATATCCTCTGTAGGCGTCTCAATAAAAGATATCGATATCCATAGGTTTCCTTTTCATGACATGTGTTATCTTTTGCGATGGGCTTATTGCCAGGATACAGGTGTTTGAGTTGAAACCAATCCTGTGAATTCTGAACATTTTCCGCAAGATTCTCTTCCGGAATCAAAACTTTATCCGTTTCGTGGTGAATAAATTAATTCACTTAGCGGTCGTTATAAAGTAGCTTATATACAGTTGGTTTTTTTTTATCCTGGATGGTAAGTACAGTGCAGTCCAAAAACGATAACGATTATCAGCAGCCAAAAAGACCATCGATAGCCGTAGCGATCATGCCGGCCTGCACAAATATCTCTTTACACTTCACTTAAAAAACCCAATATCATAGGAGGATGGGAACACACTCACCGGAAGACCATTCCACAGTCTAACGACTCAGGAAAAGTAGGAGTTAGAGAAGTTCTTAGTCCTAGCCGGGATGTGAGTTGCCGAAAAGCTGTCACTGTGTAGCCCCGTGCGCTGACTCGTGGTTCTCAAGGCACTAAGTAATAATATTAAAACCTATGAACCACGTTACTAGCAGATTTTTTTTGTTAATCAATTTATTTAAAGGGCTTTTGACTGCCGCATGCAGTCATGCCAGCCGTATCGTGCTACATCATAATTATAGGTATAAAAAATAAAAATATAAATATTACACTAAGTGTTATAGGCACACTATAGAAGATAGAGAAACCTTAAGGTTCCACTAAACTTTTGTAAATAAATTTATAAATTTTGCGAGATTCTCGACTACTGGGATTACTTAAATAGCTTTGATAAATGCCTAAGTCCAAAAAGTCGATGTTTAGGGTGCTCCTTAAGCTTTCTCTTTCTTTCTTTTTTATTCTGGACACATTTCATCAACAAATGTTGGATATCCTACTAGCAGATGAATTCCGCTTTGCCCTATAAAGCACACATGCCATTTTTGTCATTTTTTTACTTAATACTCTAGAATGACCTAAATTAATATGAAACTTGTTTAATATGTAAACCACTAGATATATCTCCGTATTATAGTCAATATCATCACGCTATTTGATGGCTTAATAATAATAATTGTCTAGCTAAGTCTAGTGTATTCAGTGAATAAACTATAAACTTAAATTTATCCGGCTGCATGAAGCCCGGCAAAGGTGCGTAATGGTGGCAGAAGGCACTTTGTTTTCGCACACCGTCTCTTCGAATTCCAATGCATAATTTATGAGGACACCTAGAGCTTTTCCGCCATTTTCTTATTTTTTTGACGACCACCCACGGCGTCTGACGGCCGCATCGCTTTTGATAACGGCTTGTTAAGTTTTATGTTCTTTTCTGTGTAAATCCTGATCAGTAACTATGCCATTTCTTATTTTATTTTATGTAGCTGGTCAACCTCGTAAACTAAATCCCTAGACCCTTAATTGCATTTTTTACCTTTATTCTGTCAAATATTTCTTATCTCGTTAATAAATTAAAACTTGATTATTTTACTGGTCGACAGTTGACAGAACTATTCTTCCAGGCAATAGACTTGAGGGACACCCTCAACTGACAAGTTGTCCGGATGAGAGGGAGGTGGTGTGCAGTGTCCGGCGCACCGCCTGAGAGAGTGGTTTTGGAGGGGTGAGATTTTTACTCTCACCCCTCCTAGAGAGGTAGCCTCAAGAAGGCTTTTTGCTCTCCGGGCGTCTAAATGAATTTGGTTTCCCAGGCCCGAGTGGAGCAATTAGAGTAAAGCGTTCCTGATGGATCTATGAAGGTTTTCACCCCGGGTTATAAGAAAGAACCATTCCTCTTCAGAAATCCGTGATAATGATAAACATATATCGTCACGCTATGCCCTTTTTGGGGTGAGCAAACATACATTAGTGATTATTACTACTTTGCGCTTATATGTCGTGCTGCTTAAGGTGATCAGTTAGCACAGCTACTCACTGATGTCTCTTTCCTCACCGAGAAAGATATATAGCGAGCCGATATATTATTTTATTAATGCAGAAAGGCAGAATACAGTTTATACTTTTTGCGTTAATTGTGTAGTGAAATGTGAATAACGTGCCATACTATTAAATAACGCTAAGCTTTCCTAGTTAATGTAAATTCGAGTAATAAGTTTCGTTGAAACACGAGCCTTTACGTTATTCGATGCCATTAGTTGTGCCGCAACAAGGAGTAGCAATTGTAAAGTACTGTGGAATGTGGATCTTCTTGTGTTAAAATAGTAACTATTAATAGCTCTTTCAAGCATTAGCGACCGCTAGCGGATTTACTCTTGTAAGATTATGACAATAGCAGACAATTTAAACATTGATATTTTTAATCCAGCCATACTTTTAATTTTTATTTGAGGGAATTTCAAAAATCCTTAACTTAATAATTCCTTATTATAATACGCCAACAGTTTTTTTACGCAGATAAGGCAACTTTAAAGCTAAAATATTAGTTCTATTTATTCCTTATGTCACAGGAATTTACAAAAATCCAGCTTTATTCCTTATAGAAAACCTTTTCGTGATTTTCAGCTGTCTAATTCTCTCGGTCGCCTTTAAGTTGCAGGGGTTAGAATATTGAAATTTCTATCATAGATACCTTTAACAAGATTCATGTCTAGTAAAAAAATGATTCAAATGGAATGATAGTCGTATGAAGAAGATCCTTATGCTGTTACAGTATTAAAATTTACCGCGAGGTCTCAGTTCACTGCGAATGACTAGTTATATATAGATTAATAAAGCCTATTCTCTGTTCATTATATAACTAAAATAGTTCAAAATCTCCAAACGAGCATCTCACATTATATATAGTCGATTAACAATTCAGTCATTAAAATACACCGAGAAAACTAATGTAGTAATTTATCCGAACTTAATGTCTAAGTAAATGTTTAAAACGGTTTTAAATTAGTAATTTAAATATGTTCTATTTGAAATGCTTTCATGTTTATTTATCAGTGGAGATTAGATCATGGATGGCGCTTTATTTAGTGGGGAAGCGCATTATTAACGCTCATAAATTATTAAAGTATTTATTTGATTTCTTGTGCCTAATGGGATTTTTCTTGTAACTATTTTAACTACAAATTTTCTGAATAAATGTTTCGAATTGGCTTTTTAATGGTAAAATATAGCTGCATATTTCGGCAGTGATTTAGTAAAATTATCTTTATAATCGATTGTTTAAAGTAATTGTAATTTATTGCCGATTATTTTTGTAACTTTTATGTCGGCTATAAAATTTATATGCCAAATAAATCTTAGACTGAACATGTATTTGCGAAGACAAAAATGTTTTCAATTGTTAAAGTAATCTATTTTTCTCAAGGTTGTTCCTACAAGATTTTTAACTATATTTAAATATACTATAACTTTTAAATTCTTGGAACAAATTGTCTCAAAATCGTATAATTCGTAATAAATTTAAATTAAAAAAAAATGTATTTAATGATTGACTTCAACTAATGGAACCCGTCCAGCACAATCATTGAATTTTAACAATATGGTATGAAATGTTATATTAACTTGAGTGGTATCATATTCAAAATAGCTTGCCTTAAAACCGATGATTCATGGGTAATTTATAAAAAAAATCTGTATCTAAATATCATAATATATAAAAAAATATATATGGCCCTAAAATCAGAATTCCATAAAAGTGAATATATAAAAAGTTTTTCCTTTGCTAAAAGTCTTAATATTACAATTTTCCCGAACTAGGATGTTTACGAAAGCTTTTTTGTTGCTACAAATTCGGACAAAAGAATTAAATGCGTGGGTGATGTCGAAATTATGTGTTTGACACACAGTAGCAACATATTATCTTTCTAACCATAACATAATTATATGCAAATGCACTTGTTTATGGTGCCTTACCGTCGAGCCTACGCTTGTAGATTCTCCGATAGCGGGTCTCATGAATTAAACTTAATTTATAATACTTAAAGTGTTAATTCGTTGTTTTTATACGCGTAGTTAATGTTCAGTGTCATTTAACCCTTTCGTCACCAGCGCCGGCTTTAGCCGGCATTCACAAAACCCCCCCGTGTGCACCGGCGTCATTCATTTTCCAGAAAACAATTCTTTTAAAGTAAATTTCGTATTTGAAAACTAAAATAGAAAAATAAATAAATATATAATAAGAAATCATTACTGAAGCATAATTCAATTGAAACAAATATAAATTCGAACATCAATTTGCCATCGTGCAATGTGATCACTTCGCGGCGTGCTGCCCGGTTCAGTAGCACCACTTTGGCGGAATGGACTGCGGTAACGAAAGGGTTAAGGACGCTATAATAAATATTTTTCAGAAATCACTAAACGAGGAATTTTTTATTGCAAAGGAATATTAGAATATCTTTTCTAAGCAAATCATACTACCCGCGTAAGTAAGACGTATGTTTACTCTATCTAAGTAAGAGTACATTTTCTTTTATGAAGTTTTCTTTATTCTTTAGCAAGTATCCTTTGTGATGAGGATGTTTGTTTTAAAAGTATCATTAATTTGTTCCTTTACCTCTGCTGTCAAATTTTCTATGTTTTGTTATTATGTAAATTGTAGGTATTCGGGTAATGTCTGGTTTTAATTAATATAATTAGTTATAATTCCAGTAATTATATTTTTATCATCACTATTTTCTAATGTTATTTCAGAATCATAATACATTAATTATAGTAATTATTACAATATATAATAAATCATAATAAAAACACTATTAATAAACACTTGTATATCTGTAATATACTATTAAATTGTAAATTAAAAAAAAACAGTTTTGTGTTGTAGTAATACAACCTTTTAAAATATAAATATTTTAAATTAAGTAAACGAAACACAAACACAACTAAATAATCTAAAATCTACAAAACTACCATACCATAATTATTTTACTAGAACTATAATCATATTTTTATAAATAAGGGCAGCAGAACCTCTTGATTATGTTCTGCCTACATCATAGGACGGATGGGGGTTGGCTGAATAAAATTCCACGCAGCTTTATCGGTTTTAGCAATCTCGTGAATAGTAGGGTTGCCATAATCTTGATGCTGTAATTCGGGACAGGAGTGGGACACACGAGTAGAGTGAATAGGAACATATGAGTATAGGTACTATTAATTTTAACAACTGATATAGTATCGAAAACACTTAAAGTCTACTAAAACAGAATCTTTTTGACATTTTGTATACAACAAATTTCGTTTTCAAATCAGAATTAAATTAAGCGTTTCTGCATCACCTGTTACCATTAAAGTGCCAGAGAATGAGGTTGCTAAAGCAACGTGTAGTGAGGATTGGTAACGAAGTAAATGATTAAACATAAACAGTATTTTATTATAATATATTTTATTATAAATTCCTAACAACACACGGCGCAGCCGATAGGATCTCATTAAATAAATAACGTAATTCAAGCACGAAATATAGAAGCTGTATTAACAATCCCTTCCCTTTTGTATACGACCAGAGTGCAGCTGACATCCTCCTTTTTTTTCATTTCTATATGTGCAAATAAATCATCGAAATATACACTAAGATCTTTACAAAATATTGCCAGAATACGAAAAAACAAACCTAAATAAGTATTGTTAGGTCTATGCTAGATGGGAAAAATGTAATCAGATTAATGAAAAATGATTACGATTACATTTTTCATCATTAATATGATTACATTTAGCTCATCTGTGTTTTAAACATTAAGGAATCCTTAATTGTATACAAATCTATGAGTCCTTAATGTTTAGAATCATGATTACAGATTAATAAATTAAAATTACGACTACATTTTATAATCGTTATTCATTAATCTGATTACATTTTTCCATCTTTGTTAAGGGTATATAAACCGGGATAGTCCCGTCCAAATAAGGACGTGTGGTAAGCCTAGTAAATAGGCTGTTCATTTATTTTAATTTTATTTCTTTATCGCTAACACAGCTGAACAAAATTATACAGTCGAGTAATAACCGATCGATGCTTTATAAAATGGCCTAGTTATCGATAAAATAATACTCATATTTTACAAAAACGGTCTCTAGTTATAAAGTCGTTGGTAACTTGCTTAAACGCTATGTTTTTGATATCTATCGCAGAGATTCTCAACCAGGAGCTTCAATCCAGTAGCTCATATACCTAGAGACCTTCAGTCGTGGTATATGTGGGCCGACATGACGATGTAGACTATCAATGGATTTTCATCCTTTGATAGTCGCTTTCGTATTTGGACTACACTGTACTTACCATCAGGTACTCTGTAGTCACTATGTCGAGCCAGTGTAAAGAAAAAACAAGGAAACCGCGGCCCTTTGGAATTCCAAAAGCATATAAAAATTTGCATAAATATAAAATATATAAGGTACTGCCCCTAATAAACAAAACTCATATTTAGGCAAAAAGTTATTAAAAAATTAATTGTTATTATGCGAAATATAATTTCAATATGATTTATCTATAATATTATATCTATAATAATATAGAATGATAAATTTTCGTAAAAATGTTTTTCTAAAGTTCATGTCTGATAGGCACTAGTAACTGAGTAAATATTTTTTGAAAATCTAGATGAATTTGAAATATATACGTATTCAGTTATTGTTTTAGTAGTACAAGTTATTTAATATTATTCTGGGAGACGCATTTTTTTTTTGTTTTTTGTAACTAATACGGTCGTTATATGTTATCAAAAATTTAAATAAAAACAAGATTAAATTATTTTTAAAAGTGGTGCGTGGTCGTTATTAAAGGCTCCTAAGGGTCAGCTGTTCAAAAAGTTGGGAAACACTGATCTAGTTAGAGTAATGAACTGGATAAGTGCTGCGTATTTTTGCAATGATTATGGTGGAAGATTTTTAATATTGCAACCATTTTGCATATTAAGCGTGCAGCATCACTACCTTTATCGTGGAATGCGATCTCCTCATACGCGCACCTATTTTACAGCGTACTCCTCAGCGTTCATGATCTTCACACAGACTGGAATTTGTTATGCCGCGTTTACACTACGTTTTGAATAGTTCCGAGCGAGCGCATATTTGTGCACGCTGTAGTGAAAATTTAAGAGAGCGAACATGTGTCTGCGGTCTGCAAATTATCTTCTTTGTTCAGTTAAAACCGCGTCATTATTTATAGGAATAGTAATTATTATTACTGACATTTTTTTTTATTACAACCCAGATTTTTTAATTAGTGATTTCACCGCACATTATAAATACAGTGCAGTCCAAGAATGAAGGCGATCGTTTAGAGACAAGAGTCGACCGATATTCACTGTCATGTAATCCTAAGCATACCGCGACGAAAGGTCTCCTGAAAACTGAAAAGCCGATGCAATCTTTTCACCCATATATTCTACTTTTAATCGAGTCGTGTACTGAGGTCCTATCATTGCCATATAATAGTCACGTATATAGTATCTAGAGTTAAAATTGACGAGCAATGCTAACCCCAAAAAGTTATTTTAAACACATTGATTGAAAGTTAATTAATATAGGTTTTTGATCAGTCAAGCGATGTTCAGTCAGATTTCTTCGTACGTAAATATCATAATTTTCCTACGTTTTGTGTGTTTTGTACTACTTTTCCTTATTTTCAAACTTACGCTTAGTTTAAAACTAGTGTATATTTTCTTTTGAAGTAAAAAGCTCATTCTGGTTTTAATCAAACGTAGAAAATCATTCAAACGTTCATTTGGCTTGATAGTGTAAGCGCGGCGTTACTTGTCCAGCAAACTACATTGTTGGAAATCTACATTAATATCCAACTGAGAATTCATTCGCCAGAGACGGGTATTTTTGTTTATTTATTTTCACTGTGAATATAGAATATACAGACCTTGAAATAACTACTGTTTTCCAATTAAATATAAGTACGCATATTGCACTTTTCTTTATTATTACGATGTTTATTCTGGTTTTGCTTGATCCGAGAATGCAAATATTGGCTTTATTGCTGCATATTTTATGAGTTTTGTGTTTGTTTAATGAATAACATATTTACGCATCAATTGACATATCTTTAGAATGAGGTGTATGTTGATAAGTTTTTATAAATTCGCTATATTTCTTTCGGGGTAAGCAAAGATGCATTGATAGCTATACCCACGTCACGATTGTTTAGCGCGAATTTAATTAATTAAACAGTATAGAAATGTGAATCAAGGTTCAAGGCTTTCGCGCTGTACGCAGGTAATTAAATAACTAGGTAATATGCTGAAAATATTGTCTGGATAAAAGTATGGCTTTTAAGTTATAAAAATGATTTAATTCTTTGTTATTATAGTTGATGAAAGAAGCTGCTGGTGTTCTCTAGTCTATAAATGACTGATTTTTTTTGTTAAACTATTTTACTTATCGCCTGTCATCGACAAACATGTTATGGCATACCAATCGTATCGCGTGTGGTCAAATTTTATAATTGTACTGGCGTCACGAGCTCCATATGTTTATAACCTAACGTGATGTTTCTCTTGCTGTTATTGTTTATTGTAGTTTTTTATGATCCTCTCTGAATATTAAATGTGGTTACGTGATATTATTTATAATATTTCGCTCGTTTATAGTATTTTCAACTTGTTTGTTGGTCAACTTTTTGTTTATTAGGTTCACTAATTAAGTATATACGGCCAGTGGCGGACTTAAGGTAAAATAGGTCCGAAATGATTAGGATAAAGAATATATAATGTCATATTTTTTATTTTTGTCGTCATCATAGTTCTCGTATGACATTTATATTATTATAAAAATAGATAGATCTGGATCTGGCTATACTGGTCACGTTGGGAACGATAGTTAAGCGCAAAGTGAATACACCAACGTATCTGTGCTCACACCGAAAAGGGATATACTGTGACGATATATTATTATTATAATTTGTACTAGTGATGAACTATTTGTGCAGGCCGGCATGATGCAACTGCTATCAGTATATTTCTGAAAAGTCATACTTGGTTGCATCGGTTAATCTAAAAGAGTTGCGTTGTATAATACATTCCATCAAATGCGCTGTTTGTGCTGAATAAAAAAAACAGAAGTTTGAAATATTTACTTTGGAGAGAAAGGAGGCGGAAAGAGATTTTAACGCTAAGCAAAACACAGTGATAATAAGTAAGAGACTCGTTTCTAAACCTATTTCCAAGCTGAGTACTAGAGACTAGTTATGTATTGATTAAAGAGTCAATACGGGAACAGTAATTCTGTGGAATCGTCCCGGCCTTGCCCGCTCCAGAATTGAGGATGATAATTGAAAGATCGCTCACGCACTTAGCTGTCACGCGGTGCCCGAATGACTGCGGAATGCACCCGACACTCAGTGTTGCCAACTCTTTGAGAAATTCCAACTGGATATTTTAAAATCCCACAAAGAACCGCAAAAATGATTTAAGTAACTAAGATATTTTTTACTATCTGATGGTCGATTAAAACATTCTATCTATCTATTTACCGTATATTACTTAATAAACCAGACGTTAATTTAAAAAAAAAGTACTAATGTTTTGTTAAAAATAGTAAATAGATTTTAAAAATTTAGTTTATTGTAGATAAAATGGAATTAAACTGAATATAACATTTTTTTTTATATTGGCTCTGCATAGTTACTATAGCCTACTTGATTAAAATTATAGTATAATCGAACTGGGAGGGGTATCAATTGATAGTCGCCGCTGCCCTGACGGCCCACAAGTACCTACGACTTCGACGACGGGTCTTCTTGGATGATGGACAACTGTACCTTTATACACTGATCCAGAAACGCCAAATAAGCCGAAGTGCTTTACTGTGCCGGTCTTTTCACGGTGTACTGTGGTCGAGACCCGATTGGGGCAATCGCCCTACCACCATAATAAAATCACCAATCTCCCGTTGTTTATAATTTCTACTAGCCTGGTTTAGTTGTCAAGGTTTGTCTCGGCCAACAGCACATATCCTGTCAAAAAAAAAATGTTTATAATTTTCAGAACGTCAACAGTATCACCTTTATTAAGATTACAATGTAAAGTAATATATATCGAGGGTTGAAAGGCTATTTGGCTTAAGCGTCATTTTTTGGTGATATAGTTATATATATTTTCAGAATCAGCGTTTTTTACCGATTCCAATATATATATATATATATATATATATATATATTTAATATTTATTATTTATATATAATACTATATCACCATAAAATATCGCTTAAACCAAATAGCCTTTCACCCCTCGATATGTAATTTTGCATTGGTACCCTAATTTTATGTTTTGTTTGATTTAATTAATTGACTAGATACGTATTAACAAATAAAAATAATTCCCCTTTCCACATCTAATTTCTCTAAATGTAGTGATAAAACTTTACAGTAGACAACATTACGTCTATGATCGGGTCCCGCCGACGTTGCTTGATGGTTTTTAACCTCACAAGAGTTGTGCGAACGGTGTTGATTGGTGTTAAAGGGGAAAAGGCAATTCGGTCCACTGTCCGTTATGCTATCTCACTGACAGTCGTAAATAGGCTAGGCTTGCTTTTTGTAGTCATATTCCTGCTATTTAGACATGCAGCTGTAGTGGTTAAGACGATAACGGGATGTCAACTTTGAGCGGATACGCAATTAATTGTTGATTGTAATCTTGAAAGTTATAGCTAGATTTTTCAGTTTAAATAAGTATTTATGCACTATATGTTCTCCGAAGACATCGCCAGGAAATCCGCATAGCATTTAACAAATAAAAAATGGTCTCTGAAATAGAAAATGGCAAAATAAATATGAAATATAAACAGTCTTCCAACTCTTCCTTTTGCCATTTCCGATTTACTTTGCCTATATTTATTCAATTGAAAGTGTAGATCTAAAATCTTCTGTTTCGCATATCCACAGCCCATATAAATATCCGAGATTTGAAACTACTTTATATCTTAACATTGTTGAATAGGTATAGTAAATAATTTCACGTGAGTAAATCAGCTGCATTTTATCTTTAATTTTATCGACTACCGTCAATGCGACAACGACGTCATTACAACGTCAAACAAGAACAATTTCTGATTATTACAATACCTATAATTGTATAATGTATGAGTAATTTTCTAATACATTGAGTTTTTATGCAAAGAATGTGCGCGATTATATGTGTAAAACGAATTGTAATATAATTGAGGATTTATTTGTAATTCATTTTTAATAATAATAACAGGTTGAGGAAAATAAAATACCTATTATTTATCATGGAACTGACGTAAGTTTTAAAATATGCGGCCTTCAGTTTATGTGATCGGATATTGCAATTACTAAATAATTTAATAGAAGATTAAATCCGTATAGCCAACTAATTCGGAAACTCTTCTAATGCTATAACTTGTGACGTAGAAATAAAATAATATTTACACAGATTTAAATTCATAAAATACCATTCGTGTTATTGCGATAATAATGTTAAACAAACCATGACCTTTATATTACAGTGGTAAAATTTAAGAGTAAGCTACAGTTCTAAGGTCCTGACAATGGCCTTTCTCAAAAGAGAACTGAATTCGGCGGTCACGAGACGAAATATAGCTTTCTTTATCTATAATTCTTTTATACAGAGAGGAACCCAATTTGATTACCCAGATTGATTGATGGCAATATTTCGGGGAAGAGAAGCTGAGGCTGTCATAAACAGAAGTGGCTAAACAAGATCTTTTTTTTTTTTTTACACTGGCTCAACACAGTTACTACAGAGTACCTGATGGTAAGTACAATGTAGTCCCAAAACGAAAGCGACTATCAAAGGATGAAAAACCATTGATAGTCTCAATCGTCATGTCGGCCCATATAAATCACGACTGAAGGTCTCTAGGTATATGAGCTACTGGATATACACAAGCTGATCCCGAAACGCGACAAGCCGAAACTGGTTACTATGACGGGCTTTACACCCATGTACTGTGGTCGCGATCCAGACGGGCATCGACGCCCTACCACCTTGCTGCTGCTCGTTTAGCACCACCCAGGAGTCACGTGTAGGGAAACTAGGGTAAAGCCTACGGACGCGAGCAGCTTCGACTCCCAAAAAATGGATCTGATTGAACTATTCTGTATTAAGGAACACAACATGGGATCTCAAGTTCTTTTCCTTAGAACGTCATTAAACATATAACACTCTAAATAACACTAAAGACATGACTCTAAATGTCAAACGTTCAAGAAGATATTTTCAGCAAGCTTACTACTTAGCAGGAATATAGACATACGTTTTTGAATATAGCAAAAATGCTATAAGGTTACTCAATTTGGAAAAAAAAACAGTACTTTAATTAACAGTGTAAGAACTAATAGAATAAACGAGATTTGAAATAAATATAAATAAGAACTTAAGGATGCGGTATAATAAATAATGACAGGATAAAAAGTTAATTTGGAGGATAAACGCAGCCATTTGAGATTAACCTTATGCTTGCTAATAAGGTTGCATTCGTGGTTAAAAACAATGTCGAATTAAAACACGTTTTTATTATCATTGGTTAACTCGTGATTACTGATTAATAGTGAAGTAGCCGAATCTTCACGCATAACTGTTCCATGAGTCATGTTTATTTTTGGGCTATTATTATAAAATACTGGTTTTTAAGTTAACAATCTGTGTCGCTTGGTCATTAACTAGTTACATTCGAATAATTTTGTTATTTAATTAGTCTACTCTGTTATTAAATTGTTCTTTGTATATATTACTCTTTCCTTACAAAGAACCTTTCATAATCACACCTGATATGCACAGCTTTAATTCTTATCCTTCAATATAGAACCGGCTATATGTTTGGACATTATTTATTAAATAGAACCTGAGATACAACTGCACTTTTTCGTAGTACACGTCGTCATAAAATAGGGTCAGTGAGCTGCGGCGAATAGATTATAGGACCCGCAGTTCCCATTAATTCGCAGAAGTAGTCACCTTGAGTTTTTTAGCTGGTAAAAGTCCGACACACCCCGGCTGCTACCCCCTTCATGGTCGGGACGGTCCTATGAGGATTTTCCCCAAGTAAAAAAAAGGGGAGCATCAGTGAAATGATTATTACTATGTAATATGATTTATTAACTTATTGAGCGAATTAAATTAAGTAAGTTGGAGTAAGTACATTATCGACTTCTAAGCAGCTGATAATATTGTACTAGTCCAGTGCTGAAAATTTGTCACTCCCTTTCTCATCCAATTTAACTGTCATCTGGCTTGTGGTCCTAACATTACATTTCCCTCTTCTTAGCTTCCGCTCAAAAAAACATTAGTCCTACAATCATCCGTTTTAATTCTTAGATATGTTTAACGTATTCTTATTTGTTACAGAGGTGACACAGCTGGAAGACCCGAGGCTTGAATGGCTGAGCGTCCAAGAGGCGATGCTAAGGGATTATCTCCATACAGCCCAAGAAGCTCTCGAGGTCAGTAAAGTCTTGTATCTTAAAAATTGTACCACTTATTTTGACATCATATCTAACTCACTGATATTAGACCAGTATCTCTTCAGTTTTTGTATGAGACAAACCGTTGCGTGCCACTATCCGTATATCGTGGCTTTGTCTATCCATAGTACCTTTGTATTTCGTATACCAAATCACGTTCTCTATTTAACTTGTTTATCCTATTCGTAATCGTTTTTTCGACACATGCTCACTTAGTTCATCGTCGCATCATATTTTGCTAATCTAATCTATTTCGGTGGCTTTAGTTCTTTGTTGGATTATTATGCCTAAATTCAAAGGTAGGCAATTAATTGTATATATCTTGGTCATTTATAACTGTAAGTTGAACAAATTTAATAAAATATAATTTAAAGCCATTACTTTTTAGTTTGTGGTATTTTTCAATTTCAACACTGTTAAATATTTCGTATGTCATTTATATTAATTACTTTATTGATGATCTCACTTCAAAATCACATTATAAGATCAATAAACGTATTTGGCATTTGGCTAATTTTTGTACTCTAAATGTTACGCGGTGATGTTTTAAAATAACGCGGTTTGTATTTAAACTAGTTGTGTGCAAATTAATTTATACAATTATTGCTTTACGTTTGTAAGTTGGGATCCTATTCTTTAAATCCTAGGGACCAAAGGTGGTTTTGGTCTGTATTTACTTCGAAGAGCTGACATGACGATTGCTGAATGTTTACACGTATATAAATGCGGTGTTACAATTCTCCACCGCTTCTGAGAGCTTCGCATATTTCATAAATTACGACAGATGATTAAGGCAAAAAAAATCAGGTATAATTCCTATCTTGAACTATCCTAAGTATGCCATTTAGAAGTGGGTCAATAATAAAAAAATATGCAATTACACCTAATAACGACGCTAAGTGAAAGTTAATAATTTGAATAGCGTTTCTAAGATTATCTAGGCATAGGTACAGTAAACTCAGGGTCTAGTATGCGAGGCTAGATAAGCCTTGGGCATTATATGCCACCGGCATATTGAGTGCCAGGCTTGAATAACTTTGTTTATGCATTCATCGGATGCAATTTAGATGTGATGTATGTTACATCTTCCCATATACAATGTAACTTGTAAGTGACAGTTCAATGACATCTCACGACTCATTTTATTACTTCCAAGATAGTGTATATTCAGTTTAATATTTAATTATTTATCGTTCCACAAAATGGACTTAAATAATTTTACTATTTAGCATCTGTGAATTACTAGATTTATAAGCTGGATTGTTTAGGAAATTAATTATATCCTATTACATAATTTGTCCATTTATCTCATACTGCATTTGTTTTTTTTTTACTAAGAATGTTTCTAGAAAGGTAATGTAAATGTAAGACTTCTAGTTTCGTAACAAACAATTGCCTATTAAGATAAAACATTAAATATAGAAGATGAATGTTGTTATCAGATAACAATGAGGTACATATAAAACTTACTAAGTGCCGTGTCATTTTATACAAACTCAACTGATTCATAAGAAGCGATTAATGTCATCTTCAGGCAAATTCGAAAGGGAAATTCTCTCTTGTTCTTCTATTCAATGACATTTTAGACATTGGTAGTCAAATTTCGAATTTTCAATTGGAGGCCACCTAAATACAAACATTCAACTCAATACCTCAATAGTGAAATTAAATAATTATATGATATCCTAAAAAATGTTAATTTTATAGTCATAATTTCAAACAATATAAGATTAAAGTAACTTAAAACCGTCGACACTCAAACTGACAGACGAAATGGCGTACTAATAAGGGATAATGTTTTATAACAAATTGTCTAAATGGACGCAAACGTAGACTGAACGACTGCTGCCGAATATATCACTACTAAGAGTTGGCCTGTTGAATGTTTGAGTCATACATTGGAATCTGATATAAAATCGCTTATCAAGAGAATTGAGCTGCGACACCAAATTTAGATGCCTCAACAGACAATATTATCTCAGTAAAATAAATTATTCCGCATGGGCATAATCTGAGTTGAAATAGGGCAAAAAACAATTCCGGTCTTGATTTACTATCTGTAAAGAAAGAGGCACTTAATAATATTTATATGCAAGATAAATCATTTGAGAGATAGGTTTTTTTATACTGGTTCGATAAAGTGACTCTATTGCACCTGATAGGAAGTACAGTGTAGTCTAAGAACAGCAACGACCACCAAGGGACGAAAATCTGCTGACAACCACCATCGCTATGTCGGCCCACATATAACACGACGGAAGGTATCTAGGTATATGAACAATTGGATACACAAACTGATCCCGAAACGCGACAATCCGTCACTGTGACGGTCTTTACATTTGTGTATTTTGGTCAGGACCCAGTTCAAGCAATCGCCCTGCTGCCTCAAAAGTTAAATCCCAAAAGAAATATCTCACTTTTTTCGGCCCCTTATTGTTGAAGATCGTAATTATAAGATGTCTTTGATGTAATAATGCTCTACTGTTTTCATTGCATTGACTTATTCACTGGTTTACGGAATACGATCGTAAATGTATGTGATTTTCTATCCTTGTTTAGATTTTTATATCGGTTGGCGTTTGGTCTAATCCATTGCCTTGGTAATGTTTACTTTTTTTAGTGTTATTTGAACTCATCCACTATTGTTACTCATGTGAATAATGGACCGGTTATTGTTTCTATATCATATAAAAAAATGAAAGTATTAGAGCTTTTGAGATAGAGCTTTATTCATTGCCTTTTAAAGTTTATCCATTACTATTGCTCTCTTAATTTCTAGAACACAACTGCCTTCATTGTTAATAGATGATTCTAGCTAAATTACAAAGGAATGTGCTGAAAGTTAAAATTATTTAAGTACGTTATTAAAATTCACACGCAAAACTTAGGTCCGTAGACGGTCACACGCAAACTTGTGAAGTAAGGCCGGCCGGTTAGCACATTACAACGCGTTTGACATGTAAATATTTGGCTTACATTATATTTGGACTGGAATTCGAGTCGTTAGAATCGACAGGTAGATAATCATGCGTTGTTAAGAAATATATTTGGAAAATTAACGCTAAGATTTATAAATTCTAGTTTCGCTTTAATTACACTTTGTTCAGAAAATAAGTTCATATTTAACAAAAAAACTGTATATTCGTAACAAAAACATGTATAGCCTTAGTTTTCGCAGAGCTAAGTCCAAGTTAAAGAAATCTATGACTTGCCATATACTTGGACATTAATTCAATAATTATATTGGTTAAATTTGAATAAAAACTTATTATTAGATATTTTTTATATCAGTGGCTAGTCCACATCTCTACCTTCTTTCGCTATAATTCTGGATCACAAATAGTTGCGCTATCTGTCTATCTACCTATTACAGCTATAGAATTGGTCGCTGGTATATTAAACATTTCTAGATATATCATCAGTTCTAGTCTGAGGACCTCTTCTAGAGTACTTTTAGGCTCAAATTTATAGACGCTATTTCGACTTTGCAAAGAACGGAATATATAATAGGTATTCGCAGAGCCATGCCCGTGTTGACAAAATCGGTGACTGACCATATCCTTTAACATTCATTGAATAATATAAATTGTAATGTTTTAGCAAAGTGTAAGTAAACTTAAAGTTGCGTTTATAAATCTCAGCCTTAAGGGATATTGTAATATTCGTTACAATGATGGTATGTGTCGTTTTCCGTCCTCTCTTCATATGGTAACTTACGACACTCATGTTTACAAGTTTTTTTGACGGAATCGCCCGTTTTGATTACATAAGTGATGCTGGAATGTTGTTATTCGCGGTATTATGACTAATAAATGTTAGATTACCTTGTTTATTAATGTAGCCGAGTGGAATTGGTAGTTTTAGTACGTTAAATGATATTATAGAAATATTTTTTGAATGTCGATTTGAAATAGAGGTTGAGAATAATGCTATGAATATTTTATTTCAATTATTTCGTGTTTCTAGTTGTAAGAAATAATTCATTTACAAATCAATGGTTTTTAATTTAATTGTAATTAATTTTCGTATCGATTTAGATCTTGAATCGTATTACGATAAACGGTTATGATTTTAAACTTGTCTTAATTCAAACATTGCTGGATTCGAGCTATAATTTGTATTAAAAACAATGTTAGCGTCTGTTCACCTGGCTTTGTTTAAAATATTTGATCTTGCCTTACGTTAAATGACAATCAAGACATTTCTTTGATAATCTTAAAAGATATAATAAAAAAATATGTTATTCCATAATGTGCATGTGCCATGTTTTGAGGTGGTAGATTGATTGTCTAACCTGGGTCGTGATCAGTGTGCACAAGTGCAAAAACATCATAGTAACTCGCTTCGACCTATAGCGTTGCGGAATCAGTTGTTCATATACGTAGAAACTTTCCGTGGTAAACGAGAGCCGGTATGACGAGAGCAACAGCCAATGGAATCCCGTCTCTTGGTTTTCGCTGCTGTTATTTGGACCACACTGTAAATCCCATCAAATGCGCAGTAGTCACTCTATTGAGTCAGAATTAAAAATAAAATGATCCCAAGATTATGCGTTCTAAGTTTTTCCACCAAACAAACTATAGGGAATTCGCGAAGGATCTATTTTCAGGTTTATATCAATCTAGATAGTTCTATAGCAGACACATCATTTCGCGCATCCAGGTCGCAGGTCTCCGTTGCGCGTAATTGATCGATCTAATGTGTCTTTTTGTTTACTCGGCCCCCTGTTATCTATCAATTGACGTCAATTGGTAACGGGGAAGGTTATCGTTGATGGCTACAACTTGTCTATCCCCGGATCGTCAGGTCGCACCGCATTCTTCCATTGCGTATTTATTGACGTATATATTATTTACACCCACACGATCACAGTACATTAAATGTTATATAGAAATAAAAACTATATTGACTATGATAGTAACACTAAATGAAACATATATTGAATTACACAACAATTAGTACGGTACTTTAATTTTTTCAATTTTCTTCCAAAAATATTAACCAGAGGCCTATGGATAAATAAATTTAAAGTATTATTAAGTGAGCCAATTTTATAAACAAAAAGATATGTTTTTTTACTTAATTAAATTATGCAAACTCTTTGACGAATTTGCACTATTCGGAAACGCGTAAAGCGGAGTATAACTGTAGTCTTATAATATTTTTTAACATTACACTCTTTATCAAATATAAATCAATTTGGTATGTTTGGGTACGAGGAAAGTGTGTCTTTACAAATCTTATATGTAGTTCTTTTGATTTAATTAACATTATATTATCTCGTTTATATGTAAACTTAATTATGGCTAGTTTCTGTGTTTCTAGTATTTCCATTTACATTTTTTGCTCCATTCGGCTGGAGTTCTAAAGTATAGTAGTACAGGTGTGAAATTGTCTGCTTTGGACAAGGTTTCAATTAACATTTATTGGACCAGTATTTTCTATATTTAAGACAGATATAATTGAAATCGGACTGTACAGTCGATAGTTTTAGAGATCCCACTCGTAGACTAAGATTTTCTGCTTTTAATTATTTCCGTCTACCTCAAAATTGTTATACTATAATCGACTCTGTAGATGTTTAGGTAAATGACGCAAATATGTGTGACCAAAGTCACATGGATTATAGTGTCGATAGCTAGGGTACCTATATCATGCTTTAGGAAGCTTATCGGAAGATGTTATAATAATGACTATTTTTTGTTAATAATAATAATAGTCATCCTGTTATGTTTTTCTTAAATAATCGTTTCTATAAGCTCTTATGCATAGTGTTGTTCAAACCTAAAAGATCAAAATTGTAACGTATAGCTTAAAAACAGTGAGAGTAATGTCTTATTAAATTTTCACAAGTGACAATGATAAATGTAACTCGCAGACAACGTACATTCTTTCCGAATGGACAGTCTGACATATTGCATATTGCTGTAGACATGTTCTTGAGCTTGTCTTTGTAATCAACGCATTATTGACAGTTACTTTTTTAAATTTTAATAGTAGTGTTAGTTATCCTTTGATAATACTCAAATGGATTAAATAGTCTGTTGTTATAGTAATTAATAATACTACTCGCAGGGGTAGGTCACTCTACTAAAAAAGCTAATAAAAAATACTATACCGAAAAATGTGTCTTCATTGTTTTTACAAAATGACGTTTTAGTTATATAGGCACTAAAGCCGCCTTAATAGTAATAAGCGGTGTATTGTAGCTTAACTGAGAATCAAGTAGTCAGAACTTTTAAAAAATTAAGTGCTAGAGATTAATGAATGATTGTGCTTATTAATAAAATGGTAATTTAAACGTAGTAATTGTGAAAATGTAACAGGCTTCATTCTTCCGAAATGTCTCGGACACGTGTTAGCCTCTACAAAGACAGTAAATACCGAACTAATTGGAGCTAAATATCAAGGTCTATCGCTTAAATTTCGTTACTTTTAATAAGAATGATTTCCTTCATTTTATTGGTATCTAAATACCTAAAATTTTTGCATAATTATAATTTTTAGTGTTTAATATTATACCTAGGGTGTTTGAACTCGGATTACTTAAGCCAGTCAAGTTATTCATCGGAGTGGCTACGTCTAAGTACATACGTAATTATAAACGTATTTAAAGCGATTTTTAATCTCATTTCAATTTTGTATTATGTTACAAAAATCACTAAGAAATAAATACAAAAATTATTTATTTCCGAATAATCATTACTTGTACACAATATTTTTTATAAGAATTTATTACGTTGTAATTATTCTTTAAATAGGTTATGCATCTCGTAGATAAGATACTGTTGCCGCAAAAAACTCATAATTGAATAGGTCAAAGTATGTCTTTTGTATATATATGTAAGTGTTCCTTTAACACTGAGACATAATAGTATATACACATCGAAGGGTGAAAGGTTATTTTCCTTAAGCGAAATTTTTTCGTTATTTAGTAATATATATATTTTCAAAATGGCTCATGACATTTCTATTAGATGACATGCGGGTTTCCTCACTGTCTTTTCCTTCACCGGTAAGCATGTAGCACGTAATCTGCTACCATTGGCGTTGCTGCACGCGGATACCGGTCTCTAATCCATTTGGCGATCACAGCCATTTATCGGAATCATCACGCATGGGCATGTGCTGATATTAATAGCATCTAAATGCTGTAAACCACAGTTTCAAGGAAAGTCCTCTACGTCTCCTACCTAGCAAATAGTGGGTTGTGATAAGATTAGCGAATCGTCTCACGTCCGCATACATTCGCACCGAGTGTGAACACCGTTATCTCAGAATATCTGAATTCTTTCGCTTTTTAACATACGTGATTTCTGCCTTCATTATACGAGTATTATACATTCAAGAAGTTGTTGAAGAATACTTCGCAATGACTTTGTGTTTATAATTGTGAAGATTTTCTTGTTAATTGATTAATACAATTTTATTATAGTGATTTCTTTATGAAGCAGGTATGTTGGTTTCTTGTGCAAATAAAAACGAACTAAGCAGAGGAAAGATGATATACAAAATGTGTGCCTTAGTCGCTCGCCCTATCAAGTCTTTAATAGTGACTTGCTTCGGCCTGTCGCGTTTTGGGATCAGTTTGTTATATATATACTATTTGATTACTGATAGGCTTGCGCTTAACCTCAATCTGACCTGCTGGAAAGTGATGATAACGCCGACGATAGAGCGCGCGCACCCAGCAAATACCGATTTACTCGACGTTTCAAGATTCCCATGTCATAAGATGGTGGATACATAGATGCAGGAAGCGAATTCCACTCCTCGGCGGTTCGCAGCAAAAAGGAGGAGGCGAATTGCTTCGTGCGAGCAGCTGGAATGTCAACCACAAAGGGTGCAAACCTGCACGGCGTCTCGTCAATTTATGGTAGAAGGGGGAGGGTGGAACTAAATCATACAACTCAGCCGCACACTCTCCAGAGTATAGTCTATAGAAAACCGAAAGACAGGTCACTCTACGCCGGTGTTCCAAACTGAGTAGTTTACGCGACGTAAGAGCCTCATCGGCAGTGATTTAATATCCAGTTATTGATATACCTAGAGATCTTCAGTCGTAATATATGAAGGCGTGCATTCGTTACAACGACTGCCCATGGATTCTCGTCTCTGGGTATTCATTGCTGTTCTTGTGTTACACTGTATTTTCTATCAATTGCGTTGTATTTAGTTTGTCGAACCAGTGTAAAAAGAACAAAATACAACATACAAATTCATATAAAACAATGAAAGAATAATACATAATATTACATCCTGTGTTCTGTGTGCTGCCAGCAATCTCGAAGGCACTCGGCTCAGCGGATGCTGAGCGACGCTGCTAGGCGCCATCCAAAGCTGATGAGGCTATATAAATCCTTCCAAGCTAATAGTATCTAGTCATGCGGAAAAACATGCTTCATTTCTTATTGAAACACCATACGAGATGCAAATCTCGTGAAATGCTAGCTCCAATTACTAGAGGTCACGACTAACAATTAAAAAGTGATAAAATTCAACGAAACCGTGTTTTATCTATAATTAATGTACTCGAGAAACATTAAGTGCGAGCACAGTGGGTTCTTCACAAGATAACAAAGGAATGCGATGGACTGATAGCGATATCAGATAAGTGGCCGGTTGTATTGTTTCGAATTGAGTGCGGGACCGACTGTCGAGAGTCTAACTGTTTGAATTGAATTATCAGCTGCCTCTAAATATGCATATCTTTACGCTTCACCGGTTATGTGGATCAGTACTAAAATTATTTACGGGTCGAGATATACATGCGAATTCTTGGTATATTTTTTGTAACCATAAAATGTGCACAATAAGCCGCTCGATTTTTTTTAAACATACTAAAACCTTGTCAATTATTATGTAAAATTAATTAAGCGACATAATTACAAAGAAAATGTATCTAAGTGTAAAACCGCTCCTTTATATACAATTGTTAGCGTTATAAAATTTAAGGAGCTGTTTTGGAACTATGCGATAATTTTACTATCAGGAGTATTATTTAGTATGTCTTTTTTCCTGATATATTCCAACTAACAAGACGACGGCGGGTGTTAATTAATTCACGTAACTTGGCAGTCAGCGCTGTTCTTGGACTACATTAAACTTACTGTCATGTTTGACTTATTGTCATTCTGTCAAGGCAGTGGAAAGAATTTAAAAATATTTATAATACCTATCTAGAACACGTGTTTTACTCTATCATCTCTTTTGGATGCTCACTGCACACCTTCGCAGATAAATCTGCCAGGTGAAATAAACCGTGTATATTATTAAATAATGCCGTAGCGTATAATGCATATCGAATTCTATTAAGTACTGAAAAAAACCTTTTAGTACATAAAGACCCAAAAAGATAAAGGAAAATTTCGATCAATAATTGTAATGCGAGAGAGCAAAGTTTACATTCGTAGCTCCACTGGAATACTACGCCAGCTATTTCCGTTCTATTCGTTGATTACTCGTTTACATTCCAAAATTGCGGTCTATATCGGCGTTTCTCGGTAGCTTTAAATTTTTCGTGCCTCTTCTCGGAAACAACTTACGTAGTCACGCCATCGCACGGAATCTCTGATACGTTAGTGTGGCAAAAAACAGAACAACAATTTTGTAACATTCTCTACTATCTTCGTTAATTTTTAATGTGGTAACGTCTAGCAACCACCTCAATGCTTCTATTTTCTATGTGAATTTTACTTGTGTTTTAGTTTATGTACGAGCTTACCACCGGGATTAGACAAAGTGCAATTTTAACAGCGACAGCGCTGTGTAGTAGAATGTCCATAATGACTTGATGAAATTATTGACTAAAGCTATCGAAATATCACGTGGTATATATTATATTTAACTTATAAAATTTTGAGATTTATATTATAGTTATTCCTCGTTACATAGTAAAACGAAAATAATGTCATTAAAAGAGGGTTAAGGAAATCTGATATTATATTTCTCCTTATTGTTTGAATATAATTTTATTACAAGTCACTATAATTTTATTATAGTGACTTGGAGTGGATATCACAATTTATGTCTGAATATAAATCATAATTATACCTACGATTATGCAGAGATTAAAAGGTCTGCATTATTGCGATCAATTAGATCTATTGTGTTTCTAGATAATTGTTTATTACAATACGAATTACACGAGGAAATAGCCAGTAATTTTCCATAAGCCAACGCTTTTTGTTATCTGGTATATCATATCAATTATAAGTCGTAATATACCCACTAAGCTTTCAATTTGGGAGGGCGTGGAATGTAATGATATGAGCCGTACGTGCAAATATTTTTATGAAGCAACTAACTTGGTCTCGATCGCAAACGTATACTTTCAATTTTTGCACAACTGCTTAGTCTTTTACCTTTCGTAAATATTTAATTGCATTTTTATTAAATAAACGTTTATTGTATTATAGATATGAGGATATTTAACCGCTCTTCTTGCTGAATCATGCATTTAATTTGTTAAATCTCCCAATATTTTGTAAATTTCGTTTATTAAATAAGTCCGCTGTTTTTTTTTTCAATTGATACCATTGGTTTTATTATACAGTTTTTGAGAAATATTTTAACTAATTTTATTTATCACCTAACATTTCGATAAAATAGGATTTTCTATCTCGAAGTTAGGTAATCCTTAATAGGTACAAAAATACAAAATATTTCACGGAAAGGCACGTTAGAACGGTTTGAGCCACGGAATTGTTCCCATAGTGTAGGCAAAAAAAAATGTGGGTTAAATATTTGACATCACTTTAAAGTTATATAGTTTTATTTCTTATCCAACTTTTGTGTTTGTTAATATAGTTACTAATAACTATGTTATTAAAAAACTATTAATTTTTATTGTTTTACCTTAATTACAAATATTTTAACGTGAATGGGTCGAAACTTCCAACATCTGGTTTCAATATCAAGGACATAGCAAGCCTACCTTTGATCTATACTCTGTAGCTACACAAAACACATTACATTTCAGTAATTTGATACTCACAGTGTTTCATCTAATGTTGACATTATGATGTCACCTTTTTTATGTTACGCTGACAATGGCCATATTTACTTTTTATCTTGTCATACAAAACATAACGCGTCATTAAAATCTTTTAAGCGTCATCATAATTTGTTTGGACCATTACAAGTCAAAATACATTGTCATGTTTTCGTTTAGAAAATTGTTTATATATGACGTTTCTATCTATGTTTATACTTTATAATGTAATTAATAATGATTGGGGAGTTTTAATGTTCTTTATACTAGAGAATAAGTATTTATTTTTTAATTAGTATATAACAAAATAATGTGTGATAATGACAAATGAGGTAACATACTTTAGGATTCAAAAGAACAAAATATGATATTTTAATGTTGCTATAAAATCCGAATTGTAAATAAATAATTAATTACTCTTTATAAAAAATGAGAAATAACAATGACAATGGTAAAATATAATCGTAACCTGCAGTAAAAGTATGATATTTCCATGTAGAAAAAATACTGATGATAAAAATTACGTTTGATGTGCGTGCTAAAATTATATTTGAGAATTCAGAAAAAGGATATAAGAAACATTACTTAATACATATTTAATTGTCCACACCCTTTATAATTCGCATGGAACATAACGAGCGGTTTTGTTCTGTACAATTTTTGATTCAACATTTTTGGTATTATTTCATAAGCACAATTTCTTGAAAGTTTGGTTCAGTATATGTTTTGAAATGAAAAATTAAATCATAAATTATTTTAATTTGACACAATAAAAACATTAAAAATATAAAAATAAAATGGCCTAATGGGACCTTAATGATGTCGCTGGTTTTTACAAATGACTCCGGTCGCAGCTAAGGTTTAATATGATAAATATATACATTTTAGTATATAATCTAGGTAGCTTAGAACTCACAAAATTTACACTATCATCATGTATAATCCCTTGTAATAAATAAAAAGATGCTCAGCTTGATAACTCTGGTCCAAACTGTAACAAACCTGAAATTTAATTAATTTGAGATGAGTTTACACTCTGCAAACATTAACAAGTCGATAAGTAAATGTGGAATTTTTTCTTAGTTCTAGAAAGGATTCGTTAGATATTGAAGTAACTAGTACTAGTTATGGTTTATCTAGTATGGCCAAATTTTTGAGTTCCGACGAAGTGTCTGGCAACCTACCGACTTATCTGGATTATTCAGAATTTTTACTCCAACAAAATTACAAATATTTCCGTCAATATATTATGATTTTCTTTTTAACATAATGTTTTTTCCCACCCAAAATATATTCACTATGACTCGGATTTTACATAGTATCATGATGATACTTTTAAATGTAGTTAAATTGAATCAAATTATTGAAAAACGGTTTACAGTTTTAAACCTCAGAAGAGCTGGACCCTAAAAGAGGGCATCGTGTAATTTGTATTATTTTGATTGCGATGGTAGAAAATTGTTGGTTGTGAGCGATTATTATTTCTGACCCGGGATTCTGGTTCCTGGAATGAAGGTCGACCAGATATGAAGCCTCGGGCGGGACAGATGATGGGGAGGTGCCCGGCTTCCAGAGAAATTTTATTTCTTATTTTACGTGGGCAAGGTTGTTTGGAGGTTTTTGGATACTTTGCTGTGAGACTATTTACTTTTTTTAGGATATATTCATTTGTATATAAACTTGAGTTACAGTAGGAATTATGTTATACATTAATTGTATTTGTATATAGAATGTATACTCTATCTCAGTTCAGTAAAATGAAGATATATGTTTTTATTTATATTTCTTTAAGTTTGCTTCAAACGATCCAGACAAGGTTTTTAAATTTTGTAAGAACAATAAAAAATTTAAAACTTTACAAACTTTTAGAATTGCCTACGTCTTTTTCATATTTCCACAAGAATACGACTTTTTGACAAATTAAAAATATGCAAAAAATTATGTCCTCAAAGTATTCTGATAGTATTTTAAGGGTCAATACATTATTTACTAAGATCGAATATTTCTGTAAACTATCAATATTTCTTCACTACATACCTTGGACCCAATTTCACGAAAGTAAACAAAGATAATTTTATTTATTACGGGATCATTAATTTGTCGTTTTATTTTAAATTACTGGATGTTAGTAGCTATAAATGGATATGGTATAAACGGGAAAATGTTTTCTATGAAGTGTAATTTGGATTCCTGTGAAGGCATTATTGGAAATTATAGCATTCTTGCACCCACATTACCAGGGCGCAGTGTCAGTCCACATTCTCGGAAATAGTTGATTGCAGTCATCATCATTACATAGCGACAAATGTCAACGAGATGTTCTTAAAGGGTTCTTAAAAACAATATTCCATGTTTAGTATATTTGATTATGTTTTATTATTAGTAAACTAAGAGTAGTTTACATAGTGATTAAATGACTCCCTCAACCAGTCGTGTTTCTGGGTTAGCCTCTTTAATTTCCTCTTGTTTAAGGTCAGAAGCACAATTTCAATATTTCTAATATTACATTAAACGACTGTAGCAACTTTCCAATAGGAGCTCTGTCAGTTTGTTTAGTGTCTTTTGGTATAAAAATACATTAATAATATTGTTTGATTGAAATTTGTTTAACCCTAATTTCAATTATCTTGGGTTTAAGATTTGATAGAAATATAGTAATCTTGTTATATTAATAGCATAAAGAAGAATCATATAATGAGAGAGCATTTTTCTTGATTATCTTACATATTTTTTTGTTAAATGTTATAAAAATCATGTATAGACGGACGGGACAAGTCATTTGACGATGAATAAATTAATAGTTCGTGAAGAAAAAGAAAAGAGAACTAATTGTATGGACTAAATATGAAATTATCCGGATTAAAAAAAAATCCTCCATGTTATGCAAAATTGAAATTACCGTCAAACGACTGCTCTCTTCGTTCTAGTGTTAAAAGTCCAAACATTGCATGTCTAATTATAAAGTTGTAGACACTTTTAAAAATGACTTATGGTCTTTATAAAAGCGATAAAGAAATGTTTATCATGATATCATAGCACATGTCATGTTTACACTTAGCAATGTAACGTGGTCCCAAATGTTAAAACGCAGCGATCAGACCGGATCGACGGGTTCATTTCTATCAACTATAAATTCAAATTAAGTTTTTTATCTTTCATATATATATTTGATAGGAAATTAGGCGCCTATGGCTCACAGAAATAGTTTTATTTAATTTACACACCTACCTATGCGTCCATTTGGTAGCAATCCGGTTTGTGCTGGTTTACTACTTAGCTTTTTCCATCTCATACACTTTC
The DNA here is from genome assembly GCA_036320925.1 of Automeris io. Taxonomy (NCBI): domain Eukaryota; kingdom Metazoa; phylum Arthropoda; class Insecta; order Lepidoptera; family Saturniidae; genus Automeris; species Automeris io. The sequence goes on along the minus strand of JAUDJH010000019.1, from coordinate 7,318,637 downwards.
GAGGACCGTTGAGTAAATGTACCTCTGTCCTTGCAAATGGAATATATACAAAATAGAATAATAATGATTTATAATTTGAAAAGGATAATAAGTAAATTGATAACATGGGAATTATATAAATTAATTTAGATAGCTAGCGACATCGGAGTGCTTTCGAATGGTTGTACTGGAGCATAGCGTTTAGTAATTCATCGATCTATAGCGCGTTGAAACGTCGCGTTCTCTTGAATTAAATTAAATTATGAACTAACTGTATCTAGAAATGTTGTAATTTAAATATAGTTAAACAACTACAATAGAACAAAATAAACTTACAATAACACATAACAAGTTTTCCACGTGTTTTGTACTATATTCCTTCTTCCATGTGTTTCTTAATTCTATGGTGTTATGCGGAGTAACAACTTTTGCATGCAGAAAAGCCACCGAACCGAAATACGTATTTGTGTAGTACGTACGTGGCGTGAAAAATCACGCAATCACAGCGTTAGGTAATTTTACACGTGCGTGAATACGGCACTATGCTACATTTGATGTCGTCATTTTCGTCATTGCTGTGTCTTATGATGATTTATGACGATAATACCTAAAAGCACAATTTATAGAAGCAACTTTAAGTTTGCTTAGACTTCACTAAAACATTACTATTTATATTACTCAATGAATGGTCAATGGATTTGTTAAGTCTTTTTTTTTTTTTGTAACCCGGGGGAAATCTCTGACGGACCTCAGAGGGCGATGAGGGTCGCCCCCCGGTGTGTCGGACTTGCACCGACTAAAACCCCCGGGGTGTTCCTTCTCTCCGTCTAGCCGGGACCGGAGGTACAGCAGCGTCCACTTCTCCGGCCCGCGACGACGTCTGGCCTATTCCGTAGGCCTCACCTCTGTGTTTACGAGGGGCTAAGTAAAGAGCCACCCATTGCTCTCCTCATAAGTAGTCATGGAGCGGTGTGCGGGAACACGTCACACACCGCTCTCGCCTGGATAAGCTAGGCGACGCGCTCCCTCAAGCGCGCCGCCTAGGGATTTGGTAAGTCACTGATTTTTGTCGACATGGACTTGGCTTTGCGAATACTATTCGCATAATGACTCAAATTCCTATTATATATATATATATATTTTTTTTTTATTTTGTCAAAACGAATTTATTTTTTGAGAACTTTGCCAAGCAAAGTTGAAATAGCGTCTATAAATCTCAGACCTAAAATCCGAAGCGCGTTTTAATACAAATTGTCATAATATGCCTACATATAATTTGGTTTACAGCCCACTTTAGTCCACTGCTAGATGTAGATTCAATGAGTAATCTTATTATGTAAGTATCTTCAGTCACCCTAATAAGTCAATACTTTTTATAAGTGTATATATCTAATATAATGTTTTGCTACTGGCCTTACTTTTTCGTAAATTATTTCGTAGCGGGTATCATTTGCTTCAGCGAGAATACGCTCTTAATGTATAGGGATTATGGATCAATATCATTAGGTACAGTAAATTAACAATTCAAAAGATATGTTTTTATGAAAAATATTTCCTATATAAAAAATAGTAGAAGTATGTTCTGCTAACGATTCTGAATAAACAGGTTTTAGAAACTTAGTAAATTACTTTTCACGTTTGTACACAAATATAGACGATTTATTTATAAGCCATGCAAAAGGAAATAGTGAATAAAATCAATGCATAAATAAGCAGACAGGATTAATATTTATTTCTATTATATATCATAATAAATGGGTTCTGGTTAAAGTTGAAAACGATACGTCTTGTATGCAAATACGTCTTCAATTTTTCAATGCTGTTATGCAGGCGGAGGTAGTAATTAATATTTTGAACTTCACGCGACTATATAAGGGGGGTGACAATCTCGAAACTTAGCAAAATAGATAGAACCATTAAAAAAGAGTCGATATGAATCGACATTAAAAGTCAAACTATAATCATTAAGAGTTAATAATCCTACAGAAAATTAGCTTCACATATCCGCAAATAAAGATTATATTACTACAATATATAGTACACACCCCCACACATAGACACAGGCATGCATATATGCATAACTTTATGCAGAATCATACATACATACGTCCATACTTACAAGGGCTGAATTTGTTATTGGTTTTCTAATTAGAAAAAAATCGTATTATTTTTTTGTTTAATGAAAGCTTAATTTAACTTAATTTTTAATAAGGAAAATCATTTTTGGCTGTATTTTTTCTTAATGTGTGTTTGTTTGTGATGGTTTGTAATAAACTGTTTATTATTGAACAAAATAAATAAATAAAAAGTTAATGGGGCATGTACCCCACTATCCGCGTCACTTATACGCTGGTATCGGTTTATGTAGCTCGGTCAGTGGACACAAGCTAGGGCCTGTATTACACACAAGGTGTTTTTATTCTGACTCGTCATGGTGTTTACACTATATTTGCTGATAAGCATGTTCCAGTCCAAAAAACTAACCTCGACTATCCAGAGATAAGAAAAAGCTATCGCAGCAATCATGGCGGTCTGCACAAATATCTCTTTACGATTCCTTTAAAGGGCCTAATACCCGTTTGTGTTTGTTATCGTTCTAATTTAATTTAACTAGATTTTATCATTTTTAACGTTACTAGTTTGTAAATATTTATTATTATTCTTATTATATTATAATCTAAAAATACTAAAAACGGAAAAATGTTTCTTTTAATTCATGTTCTTCAGTGACAACCCTACAATTTTTTTAAAGCTGCTATTTATATTTATTTTATTTTACTGTGCGTGTATAATCTTCAATATGTCAGCAAATTTAAATATTTGATTATAAAGTACCTATCTAATCGGATTTATGAATGGAATGTTGATTATTTTTCTGAATCACATCTTAAGGTAGCATTTTATTCTTTATCGATTAATTCTAATTTGTTTAATGTAACCATGGCGCCAGTAGCTAGATGTCGAGTTATTTCTCGAAGGCTTATTCATATAAATCTCTAAGAGTCTTTACATAGCGGCGTAATGGCGCCGTCCAGCTTACCTTCAAAGTCTTTGACATTTGATAGGCAATATAGGATTATTGATCGTCTATAAATAAGGCTGCAAATGAGAAATAATGTGATGATATAATTAATGTAATTAATTAAGTTCTTGATTTTTTCATGGCTTTGTAGCTCAAAATCAGTGATAATTTCAGAGGGTAGTTTTTTAAAAGAGTTTACAATTCGTTTAAACTTTATATTGTTTCAAAGTATTGCGTAGATGATTTTTTTAATATGACGACTTGATTGTATCTGTGGCTGGGTAAACGAATTATGCCTTATAGGGGTTCGGTCCCCTGACGAAACAAATACTTGTATGGCCTATATACAGGTGCTACAATGGCGACTGTTAATGAATTCTTGAGCTTTAATAGTCTGTTGTGTTCCGGGACTGAACTGTGCTTTCTATTAGGTGGCTGTGAAGTCACTTTGTGTAGCTAGTATAAAAAAACAGATTAGGGAAATGTTAACAATGACTGTTACGTAAACAGATTTAAAGATAATGAATAAATTGTAAACGACAAAAGGAGCTAGCTCTCTCGGCATTTAAATTCCGTCTGTATGCTTTGGACGCAGTCATTAAAACACGTGTGCGTACAGTCATATATTAAGAATGCGCAGTATGGAGATCACTTCACAAAAGAACTAAAAAAAACCTTTAGTGAACATCGTAAACCATGCTGGTACCGTTCATATTGATGCAATTATCCTTTCGTTATAAATTAAAACATAAATGTACCTTTCGTGCGTTTTTGTTTGATTTATCCTCGTAAATGTGGTATATAATTAATGTGTTTGACTTAAAAAATAAATGTACTATAGCAACATGAGTATAGCCTAAGTATTCGCAGAGCCAATTCCAAATCGAGAACAGTTGACATACCATATACTTAGATATATTAATTAAATAATATAATTTGTAATGTTTGTGTGAATTTTAAGTCAAAGTAGCGTTTATAAATTTCAGCTAAGACTCAGGCAAACTTATGAAACCTGCTAAAAAATTAAAAACTTTTTTTGTAGGTTTTAAACATGTGCCTGAGTCTTAAACTTTGTTGACGTGTTTACTTAATAATTAGTAAAGCTTAAAGTAGTTATTGTGAGGAATTTAAAAGTATTGCTTGGTAGTAGCTGTGTCACGGAAATACTATAGGCACTCGGTAGCTTTTTAAAAGTCAACATGTCATATACATAATTCGGAACTTACTTGTGGCTGTGTGAAATAAAAATTTAAATATGTTTCTTCGGTGTGATTGATGGAAATGTCAGCAGGTGTACTCAATTAATTATTGTATGAGATTTGTAGTGATTATCGAGTATGTGGTGAAATATTTAAAACACATTTTTGTTCTAATGTATCATGTACAGAAGATAATTGAGTGTTCCCATGGAATTAAAGAAATATATGGAAGAATTATTGAGAATAAAACGTACAACACCACGTGCAGCAACATATTTCCTATGATACCATAAGGTCATTCATGTTTATCTTGTTGATTCTGTAGAATTTATTGATCCAAGTACGACACAAGTAAAATCAAGAGATCATGACACGTCGCCTCACTACAGGTCGTTGTAATTTTATGTTGTTACATTTAAGAATATATATATATTGACTTTGTAACGCGTGTGCAGTTTCTCTATATTTACTAATTCTATGATTATTCCCGAAATGGTAATGACTTTTTAACAGTTATATCCAGCACCCCATATACGCTGATGATCAACACATGTAATTTAAGGTTAAAATTTGTACACGCTACTTTGACTTTCCTAAGACTTTAAGGAGATAAACTTGTCTGACAAACTAAATATATTATAGGTACTTGGGTATAACCAAAGTGTTCATAAAGTAAAGTCCAAGTTGAAAAATCAGTGAATTACTATGTACTTTGATATTAATTCAATAATAAAAGTTGTAATTGTAGAAGCAGGAGAAAATCGTACCGTAAAGTATCAGTTAGTTCATTCGTTACGACGCCATTATGTGTTAAAAAAATAAAATAATCTAATAATTGAAATCAAACAGCATGATATGGTTATAATGCCATAAAATAAACCAAGATGGATGTTAAAAAGATATGACTACAGCGGTGGATGTTAATTTTATTACTTGATCGACGAGATGTGATGACAGATATGTTAAAGAATGTGGGCTTGATGTCGAAAGTGCACTATGACACTTAAATCTGTTTCCTGTCTCACGTATTAAAGCACGGATTCAGGCTACCCATAGAGTAAAGAACAGGGTACAAACATTGAAATGATGTCTGCCTTTTTCGCGGCTGTACGGCTTGTGTCTTTGCCTGCCTTTTGGCGAAGATAAGAAACTACAACTGCTTTTTTCGCGCTTTTAACAAAGTTATGTGACTAATTTAAAATAGTGTCTTATTTTCTTATTGTTGTTGCATTGTCCTTTGTAATTTTGAACGAATAGTTCCTATTAAATATTATAATATTTTCATATTCTGGGAGCAGCTATCCGAACAGAAGTATTGAAAATACGTTTTGAAGTGCGGATAGAACTATTTTTAGGAACAAACCGTAAAATTGTTGTAAAATAACACAATACAAAATAGCTTTACTAAGCAAATTCCTTATCAAAAACAGTGTATAATTGTAACTCGATATGGGATGGCATGAAACGGTGTTTGTTAATATAAAAAATATGTGAGTTGTCTCGGGTCGTCGAAGGCGGGGTCACGCTCGGCCCAGCTGCATTCCGACTGCATTATTGTAAGATGCCTTACGCCGGAGATATGTATCATTCTTTCAGGAAGGTCGGATAAGCCTTAGGGAATATTCGTGTGTTCGATAAACAACAGTAGCTACTTTGTATAAACATTTTGGAAGTAAAGTTTTTACATTAATTTATTTCAATATTGAAAATGTTGGAAGAACTGTTTTACTATTAATTATATACATACATATCAAACAGTCGTTCCGCCTTTAGTTATGTTCTTATCTTCTTATATATAAAAATTAATCGCTAAATGTCTTGATAAGCGCGAAACTCGAGAACGGCTGAACCGATTTGGCTGATTTCTTTTTTGTTCTGTTTGTTGAAGTCTGGGGAAGGTTATTACGGAGAGAAAAATTAAAAAAAATGTCTGAAAAGTCTAAAAACACCACTTTTCTATATTCTCATACAAAAAATTCGTTATATTATTTAAAAGGCAATTTGAACTTTAACACCATACCATAAAGATTAAATGTTAGTGGACGGGTTCCGGGAAGGCAAAACAAATATTGAGTGACGTATAAATATTAATGTCAATATTTGTCAATTTTTATACATATAGCATTAAGGACAGGTTCCTTCAAACAATTTTTAAAAACCAGCCGACAGGCCTATAGGTTTTGGCAGAATAAAATCTGACGGGGAAGCTATTATCATTAAAAAAAAAAACAATGTGACTTTGTTTTAGAGAAATAGGGCAGAACAAGGTCTGCCGGGACAGCTAGTGTTTAATAGAATTAAAAAAACAATAGGTACATACATTGAAAAGTTGTAGCAGAAGCAACGTAATCGTAGTTCTAAATTAAGTATAGCTTTTGTAATAATACGATTCCATTCGGTACATTTTTTCCCGTACTTTTGCGTTGTGGAATAGACTGCCGGGTACCGTTTTTCTTCAGAGCATGTAAAGGAGGCAGTGAACAAGTCTGTCTTGGTCGATAACGCAATAATTAATAGCCCTAATGTTATAATTATCTATAGGCAAATGTAACCACTTACCATCTCGTGGGGAGTCAATCTGTTTGTCAACGAAATTTAAAAAAAATTCAAAGAGTTCATCATGTAAAGAATATTTTAACGAATTTAACTACTGTTTTAAAAATATTAAGTAACCTTATATTGATATGATTTGATGTAAAAATTTTGTTTGTTTTAGGATGTCCCTATGACAGAGAAAGAATAGGTTGTGTTTGTTTGTGAAACAATTATTTAATGTTTTATTCCGATTCTCGTTTATTTTCGTGCCACAATCGATAAATATTTATTTTCACTTTTTAAACTAAATATGAAAATTTGCGTTCAAAGAATTTTCATAAAGGACTTCGTAAAATTAATAGGGTAAACAAGACGCACAGCAAAAACCAATCCCCTTTCACAAATTTCTCCATAAAATAAGATTTTAATGGGAATATTTTTTATAGAGCAATGACTATTATTTTTCAGAAATGATTCAAAGTTAAATAATATTTTATCCACATCTCCGCATCGTCAATAACTGTTTTCATAATATCCGATACCTATAAAGTTTTTATTATCGATTTCAATTAAAGCTAGGTGTTGATATGCATATTTATGACGTTTTTAGTATCACTATTTGTGTTTACTTCTGTTTTGCGGGATAATGGCATCAATTTTCAATATTACAAACCGTATGACTAACCACTGTTAAAATATAATTACTCGAGTAACTATTGATTTGTGTTTAATCAATACTTGCGTTACTACAGGAACGTCTAGGTGCAAATAAAGGAGGCCTTATGCGTGATTTTAATTGAACTATCCAAATATCGTTATAATTAATTATAATTTTAGATATACCATACTTTTTTTACACTGGCACGATAGTGACTACACCGAGTCTAATGGAAAATACAGGGTAACCCAAGAACGATGACGACTACCGAGGGATGAGAATCTATTGAAATACACAAGATGATTCTACACTCGATAACATAGGATACAATGGTACTCGTATTTTTCCCGTTTCAATTCACGGCATGGTATCAGCTCAAACTTGAAGCTTGAAAATCCGTCCCGTAGATGTTAAAGGGTTAACTGCTCAGCCTGTAAAACACTTTTGATATAAGATGTCCAACTGAAAAGCAGTATTCGTTGTAAACGATAATAACTTTGATTTAGTTAATCAATCATACTGAAATCTAAATATATATAACTCAAAGGTGACTGACTGACTGACTGACATAGTGATCTATCAACGCACAGCCCAAACCACTGGACGGATCGGGCTGAAATTTGCCATGCAGGTAGATGTTATGGCGTAGGCATACGCTAAGGATTTTGATGAATTCCATCCCCAACAGGACAAAATAGGGGATGAAAGTTTGTATGAAACATTGTCAATTATAAACCGGTCAGGCTGAGACTTTGCATGCATAATGCTACTATGACGTAGGCATCCGTTAAGAAGGGGTTTTGATAAATTCCACCCCTAAGGGGATAAAATATGAACGTTTGTATAAATCTTCTTAGATTTTCGACTGATTGAACTGAAATTAAAGATTGGAGCTACTATGATGAAGACCCATACAAGAATTCAAGCTTGAAATAATCATTCTCATAGCAAAAGTACTTCTTCCACGCGAACAAAGTCGCGGGCACAGCTAGTTAAATATAATTTCGTTGTCACGATGATAAGTGTCCGTTTTTCAATATACAATAAATTACTACCTTTTAGTGATCCCGTAAATTAACATTCGAAACGTCATTTATTACATACTCGCACGTCTTGTATTTCAATGAGTGTTTTTAAAATAATTTAAGTTATCATTACATGTTTGCGAGAGGGTACATCGGCTACTGTAGATAAATTGCTGGTTGTGATGTAGTGACTAATTGTAGAGGAAAATGTGAACGAAATTGTTATAATAATTGTAGGCTGCGGGCTGTGAGCATCTGTTGGAAAGGACGAGGAATGTCGTCCAGACTCGCGGGTGCAGTTTGTAAAAAACAAACTGGTGATGAAACTTTAAACGAAAGCGTTCAACATTTTTCCTATTCGCAACTCTAGCATGTCATCAGGCTATGATAGCAATCATATTTATCGACAACTAGCTGTCCCGGCAGACCTTGCTCTGCCCTATTTCTCTAAAACAAAGTTACACTGGTTTTTTTATGTTAATAGCTGTCGCGTCAGATTTCAATCTGCCAAAAGTTATTGGCCTGTCGCAGTCTAATAGAAATAAAATTGCATTGAAAGACTTAAGTCATATCTATGGTATTTTCATTATTTATTTTTATTTATGTATTTATTTTATAAAATTAGGTGCCCAACAAGGGTGACATAGAGGAAAAAAAAACAAAAAGATCATGGTACCAAAATAAAACATATAAATGCCCCCACAATTATAGGGCGCCACAGCATGCTTAATAATGAATATATAATGCTAGTTTATAGTAAAGAATATTAGTAGAATTCAAAAAAAAAAAGGATTTATTATAATGCCTTATGAGACACGTTATTTTTTGTTTGATTACTTGGCGTATAAATTATAATTTTCATTAATGACATGCAACCTCTAATCAACTTGAAAGCATACCAAAGACAATCCTAACGCACCTTTGTTTTGATTACAAACATTGACCTAGTACTAAAGTAAGCTTTCGTCTGTTATGGGTACTAGACAAAGATATACATACCTAAATACCGCCATGACTTGCGACAAATAAATGTATTCACCATAGAAAAATTTGACGCTTGCGGGACTCGAACTCAGAACCTCCAGCGTTGCAGGCGTTGGGCTATGCAATAATCTTTAAGCTATTGTCTTCATAATATTGTGTTCTGAAAAGAATTTGAAATATTTCTATCATGTAAGTTTTGACACCAAAAGGTATATCTTTGAAGTTAAATATAAAAAAACAAAATAGTGTTTTTTCTCAACAAAATATATCTAAAACTAAATAATCATTACATCATTTGATTGTGATTCAAAATAAACTTTTAGTAAAACGTGATTATATTCAGTGCTTCAGTTCGTGTGACAAATCTATTACCCTAAGAACAAATACCTATTATTCATAAGAACATTAAATCGGTATTTATTCGGTGATGGTTAAAATATCTTCAAAGAATTTCTATTCCTTGCTGAGATAATATCTATTGTGATTCTATGTAGTTAATACTTTTGAAGTGGCTCTTTAAAAATAAGTTACCGATAACGAAAATATATGCATAATGTGTCCATATTTAACAGAAACAAATGGTATTCCATTTCTCTCTCAGTGCCTACAAAGATACAAACAACACAGTTTTGATTATATCTCCTCATAGTTCGTTTTACCATTGTTACAAAACTGGTGCGCGTATAAGCGTACACACTTCTTGGAATTCTATAAAGATGATAGTCTATAAAGCAGTGTACACACATTAATACACCGTACTTTTTCATCTTTTTAATATTACACAAAAACGTAAGAAAGAGGGAGCGTGAATATGGAAATTAAAACTACTTTACTTTAGTACTTTTTTCGATTTTACACGACTGCCTTAAAAATTATTGGCCTTTTTTGGTCAAGTAGGGCAACCTGGTTGTATTAGAGCTATCACTGCGATCGATTTTTAAACTACTCTGCTGCTCATGAGGTTCATTATGGTTAATTTTACCGAATTAGAATTAAAAATATATCTACATACATTTCTTTGTTTGTATTCATTTTAAAGTTATCAGCGAATAGATTCTATTGAAATAATATTTAAATTTTCGTGTAATATTACAGAAAAACTACAAGATCTAAATTATAATATTGTAAGATTAGTAGATAAATAATCTTGATACATATAAATTTATCATTTTCTAAAAAAAAAGATATATCGTAAGAAAGAAGTGTAAAAATTAATGTTCTCTTTATGTTTTTCTTTCTTTCTCTGAGTATCCCACCCCGGAACATTAACGATGGTATTCCGTGTTAGAAACATTCCATACGTCTTATTTTAAGCCAGTGACATTACCACACTCTTTTGACTCGATGCGTATTGCGTTCACGGTACATTATAATTATAGACGCGTTCCAAAGTTTTTTCAAATGGATTTTTACAGAGCCCCGCATGCACGGTGTGTTAATGCCATCATCTGTCATTATTGGTGTACTTACATCAGAATAAAATAATTATGAAACATTTTTTATGCCTTAATATGCAAAAAATATAATTATGAGCAAAAAATTCATGTCAATAACAAAAATCTAGATAACTAATGAAATAAACAACGATTACTTAAAAAAAGTTTTTAAAAATTATTCATTGATGTATAAACGTGAGTAATAAACGTAATATTTGATACATTTTTAAACGTCTCTTCATTTTGTTAAACTACATTTTTTATTTCAAAGGTATTGATATTTTTTTAATGCCACGGTTTTTTGCTGTTGAGTGTATATTTATTATATCTGCCTAAGGGTTTTTTTCCACTTGTCGACACCATGGTAAAAAAGTTAAAGTTATTTGTAAAGGATAAAGAGATGACGACCGTCGCAATCCTTCCTGCCTGCCTTTTGCCTATTTGGCAGTCGATATATAAATATGGTTTGATAATGCTAATTTGGTACTTTTGTAATAGTTTTGGTAAATTCTAGGTTACCTCAAATAACACCTAAATATTTCCAAAAATAAATAAAACGTTTTATCATCAAATAAACTTTTAAAATCTAATTGATCTCGATTTAAATATATGAATATACGCTTCTCTTAATAAGATTATAATAGATAAGTAAAATTAATGCACGCGGAGCTTTACATTTGTAATGTGACATACGAAACACCATAACTATAAAAAATCAAATTTAAACGCTCGTGGTTTACACAAAGGTTCATTTAACACTATCTAATCTCATGGCACTGCGTAACTCGGTAGCGACATTGTCCTTAAATCGTACTATGAAAATAAAACGAGTTTTGTACGCTAGGGATTCTCTAGTTCATTAAATATGTTCATCGTATTATCTACAGGAACGGATTCTAAAATAGATGGGGGCTCAGAGACCACTATCGGATAAATTAATAAATTATAATATTTATGGACAAATACGTATATTGATCTAGTCCCAAATTAGGTTTACGCTTGTACAAGTGAGTACCTATTAGATAAAGACTAATGTCATCATACTTATAAATTCTTAAATACACATCCATACTATATGTTCCCGACTCCTAGATAATTACTAAATAATGTTAATTACATTTTTTTTTATCGGAATACACGGGTTTCATATCTCACAAAGATACTAAGCCACTAGCATAAAGCTTACATTACTTAATTGACAAAGAAATAAAAAAATTCTCAATTAAAAATTAACAAAAATTTAAAAAAAAAACATGCTTGATACGTGTGTGTAGTTAAACAAAATCTAATTGAATAAATATATTCTAAAATTTTGTAAAAAAAAATAAACAATGAATGGTATCCGTTAATATGTAAAGAAATTTATAATAGTTACTTTAAATTAATTATTAGTTCGCGTAATATGAAATTTAATTGATTTATGTCATTCCTCCAAATTCGATATTAATTATGTCTCAATTTCACAAATAGTTTAAAAAAATCTGTGACTCTAAAAACTTGGAGTTCGATGCGACTTCGAAATTATAATACTCATAAAATATGCATATCTTGAAATATTAAAAAGTCATAATTTTCATAAGCGCTACGCTATGGCGCCGACCGACATTTTTGACCCCCGAATATTTCTCTGCATACGCTCTTTTATATCGGGGAATGGAATGTAACTTTCCTTGCTTCAATCATGAGGATGACAGCTCAGATCGGGGATTTGTTGCATTTTGAAGTTATTTTTATTTGTGCTTTAGAGAACGCTTCGTTCCGCTTTAAACGTTTTTCTTATTCTTTAACTTTTGTTATGATATTTCTACAGTTTTAAGTAATTATTTAGTGATAAGTGTAATAAATCATGTTGGAATAATAGACGGATATTAAAATGTTTTACAATCACTTCTTGGTTAAATTACCATTTTTTTTACAATAACTATTATAAAAACGAATTTAAATGGTTTCTAAGAATTATACAATAAATTTTATTGTAACGTGTTGTTAGTTATATTATTTTTTTCTTTTAGGGCGTTTTAAACTAGCCATTTTGGACATAGTGCAAAGATTTATGAAAACTGAAAATCCCATCAATATCGGGTCAGAAGTTTATGCGTAACGTAGCTGAAATATCCAAAAAGGCAAAAAAAAAATTAAAGGATTGCTTTGTGTTCAGAGGTGTAGATTTCTAATGATTATTTTACTTATATTTAAAATTATAACTGATTTGGTTCCATTACGAAATGTGACGTTTTATTTTTATAGTAGCTGGCAAAGTGACTACACCATACCTGATGTTGCACAGCGTAGTCCTAAAACAAACCGCTTCTATCGAGAAACATTTCCATGTCTGACAATATTTCTTATCATACTAGAGTTCTCTCCATTATTTTTAAAGGAATCTGTACCATGAGAAAGTTTACATTCACAGGGTGGATCATTCTAAAGTGCGATGTCACGTTAGAGCTTGCAAAACTTTTTAGATTCCATTTTGTTAGAATATATATTCTTAAATAATGGTCAGGTTCAGTGAAGGCCGAGGAAGGCTGCGTCCCGAGCCGTCCTCGACCTGAGCGTGCGACCTCAGCGCGTGCGCACCCATTGTTCCATCGTCCGATAATGTTACACCTCGCCGTAAAACTGCGCCCTGCCTGTGACCATAACTTAAGACATTCTCGGACAATCTAATGCTTAGATTTCTACATCTACTTAGTACAAACTCAGCATTTGCTTACCGAGAACTTTACAAAGAAAATGCTTTTAAAAATCTGATGTTGCAAATTCACTTTATAGTGCCAATAATAAACAGTACTCTGAATAGTGCCGTGATTATCCGAAACATTATTCTCATCAAAAAATGTCATGTTTCAGATCAAAAGTCATGCTGCCGTTATTTTACTATGGTAGAAATTATAGCAGCTGCTTTCTTCTGTAAAACATTTGGGTTTCTTTACGATAATACATGTTATCACTATTATTAATTTGACATGTTCCACAAGTCTATGTAATTTATACTTTATTATAGATTTTTTTCCTATCCAAACTTTTACAAAATAGATCCCTGGTGGCATAATGTTTAATTTGTTGGGCCTTAGAAATAAATACATCTATCAGGCGATATAAGTAATTATGAAGTCTGTGGATCTTGTGTTTAATTTTTTGTACTGAATTATACGGAACAAAATTTTATAATGAATAATGAAATGTCCATTGAAATCTTTATTGATATACATCCGAGTATTCGCCGTGCCGTAACCCGAGATTGTTTTCGCAGTAAGGGACGCGTGCACATGCCGTCAGACGACCTCAAAGCCAGACCTTGGGGACTTGCATATAACACGCTATTCGTATCTACATATAACAATTTTCAAAGTTGCCTTTAACTCAAATTTTGCTTAATACCTTACAAGTTCATATTCGAATTTGTACTGACTTCCCGATGAGCTAGAAACTTAAAATTTCAAATAAAATTTAGAAAGGGGTGACAATATAATATAATATTAAATTACATTCTTGGGTCTGTCTATAATATGGTGCGATAAGGAAATTATTTTGAAGTCACGAATGTAACTTAATATTATAATTTTCATTTTTCTTGATGATTTATTAAGGTTGTTATAACAAAATTAAAAAGGTTAAAAATAGTTATTTACAACATTAGCAACGCGAGGAGAAGGAAATAAATGTTTTACATTTTAAAATTAATATAATGAAAGTATAAAATAATTACTCCTAGCTTAAATTATAGTAACTTTGACGTGAAAAACTTAAGTCCCCCGTGCATTAAATTGCTTAGATCCATAAAGAGCTATTCGGACTTCGGTAATAATTACATCTTAATCTATTCTAAACGTATTAAATAGTCAGATTTTATTTTATTATTTTATTGTATGTTTGTCTTTTAGCCTTTAGACTAGGTATATTCTGCTCAAATCGACCCCATATTTGGTACATAAAATCATTGTATATTATTAAACAAAAACGTTAAAAAATGTAGATATTCGTTTATGATTGTGTAAACATATTTGCCATATCTATTGATATTGTAATCTTAATTAATAAGACTATAACCAATATAAAGCATCTTGTGTGACAGCAAAACATGTCAAGGATTCTCGTACCATGTCCGCAAGGCCTGTGAAATCTGTGTCCACTTGCGATAAGTTACCGACGCGATAAGTCGTTCTACAATTTACGAGCTTTGACCTCATGGTAATTTGCTCTGGAATATTCATGCGGCATGGCATGATTAAATAAAATGTGGAGTTATGTTTCTTACCAGTTTATTGCTGGTTCTCACAGAAATTATTGCCCTCTCTTCACAAGAGATTCTGTTTTCCTGTGATAAATTTATTTTTTTGACGATTCAAAAGTGATTATATATTTATATGAATGAAGATCTTTTTTTTTGTATAGTCATACTATGGATAAACACGGTACAGTGTGTCAAAAAATTGGTTCACAACTCTATTGGTGTCTCATTTGTGTAATGATTTAAAATTATATGACTATGATACGTGATATAGTATGTATATTACATCAAGGGATGTTTAGAACAGTATTTAAAAAAATAATTAATTTTAGAATTTCTCTCTGACTCTTCGGTAATTCTCTGCTTTCCGAAACAATCGTAGATTCATCTTTTTGACAATTTGAAAGTGACAAGTGACTGTTTCTGCAAACTACACATACTATGTATTATGTACCAAGCGTATTTTATTCTAAGAATAAATATAGGTTTCGATTAAGCAATATTAATGATTTAAAGGTCATATATAAGACGCTTTGTAGGAGTACATGTGTCGTGCCTGAGTGCTTATAAAATGTACAAGATCGCCTTAAGTCATGGGTCGTGATGTTCGGATGATTCTTTCGTATAAACTATCACATTAATTTAAACTTTCAAAGGTCACTCTAATCAAAATTCTCAAAGTTATTCTGTTCAATTAATATATTTTTTACATTTTCATAGTTTCATAGAATATTGGAACTTAAGGATGCTATAATTAACTAATTATGTTACGAAACGTGTACACAGCACGCATTTTCTCTTTGAGTATTGGAATTATCAAGATATTGTATATATTTTAACCATTACTATAAATATTAAGATATATTTGTATATCGAGGGGTGAAAGGCTATTTTGTTTAAGCGACATTTTTTGGTAATTTGGAATCGGTAAAAAACGCTGATTCCGAATATATACATATATATTACTACATCACCAAAAAATGTCGCTTAAATCAAATAGCCTTTTACCCCTAGATATAATTTGTGTAAGTACCCTGAGGGTAACGATCAGCTGTTTTATTGTTCACTTTGGGCACAACATATAAGCGCAAAGTGGATTCGGCCACCAATATATCTCTGCTCACCTTGAAAAAGATATAGCGTGATGACATTATTACTATTATTTGTAAAAATTCTTGAATTAGCAATTTTTGCTACTTTACTTTAAATGTATGTTAATTCTAATATAATTAACAGTTCAAATAAAGTAATAAAAAAAATACATGCACAAGTTATTGTTGTACAAACCCGTTTATTTAATTAAAGTGTAAATTTAGTCTTAAAGTAATTGCAACGTCTATTCTTGACTGCTAATAAATAGTTCTTGTTTCAATTAATAGTTTTTAATTAAAACTGCGGGCTAGCAAATAATTATATCCTTGGATAATACCTAGATTTGATTATAATATGATTCAATTGGCGCGGTAGTCGATCATATGACGTTTTCGCCACGTGTCGTGGATTCGCTTCCTGTACGAAACAAATATTCGAAATATGTGTGTCTAAGTGTTCCACGTTAGTAATGATTTAACTTACTTGATTAAGTTGAATTAGATGTATTCTTCTGTCTAGTAAAGTTTTTTCTAGACCTAACCTTTCAGTGAAACTTGTAATAATGAAGAAATTATAAATACATATTGGTTCATTTTCACCTTCAAGTCATATTTCCTTTCACTAATTTCCAAATAAATATTAATTATAAGTATTCTGTTTAATCATTCGAGTTAAAAGACAAAAAATATGTATTACTATTATGGTGATTCGAATATATATATTACGTAAACAAACAACATTTTTAGTAAATTATTTCGTGTTTCGAATGTAATTAATGAAAAGAAATCATGTCTTCCAACGAGGTTAGCAGTCGGCATAGCTTAAGTTCCAACTGGACTATTTAAAATGATATCTGAGTTAATAAATTTAATTTTCTACTCTATTTTGACTATTAAAAGTCTGTATATGAGACACAATACCCCTCTGTTGTATACAAAGTCACATTGTAAGGGACGGCACGCGAATTCCTGGAACCCGAGATTCCCATCCACGACAAAGAGTCCCTGTTTTTTTTTCCATTTCTCACGAGGGTGTTCGCTCGGTTGTTTTTTTACCACATTCCAGGGAATGTTTACGTTTTGAAGGACGTAAGTAGATACTACGTGCCACACAGTTTTGGGTAATTTTATCTCGATGTATTTGTTCTTTACTATTTGGCTTGCTCAATTACTATCATATTTCTCCAATAGATAACCGTTTGGTGTTAAAAATTTGGTACTATAACTAAAAAAAAAAAACAGTATTTTACTATATGTTTTTAATTGTTAGTATTGAATCGGAGCCACAGACCTATGTGAGATCTTAAATGAATTTAAGATTTTTTCTTGTGACATAAATAACACAATTACTGCGCATATATAAATAAAAAAAAATTATTGGGGACTTATAAATTTGGTTATAATACCTATCGATGTGATTTTTTTATTTTTCACATTTTCAGGGAAACGTATAGCAAATTATAAAAGTTATACAAGATAGATATAAGCTTGCAAAGATTCCACAAAAAAATTATGTAAAAAAGTTTCTTGTTACAGATTGAGAAGGTAAAGTATTTGAATATTTATCTTTACTTAATATGATATCTGACATGAAATAAAATTCCAACGATCTAGTATATTGTTATATTCAATAACGTCAAAAAAGATTACGTAATGTCTGACGAAATGACTATAAAAACATAGTCCTAAACGTCAGACGATGTCGTACAGTATTATTTATTTGGTTTTAAAATTATAAAATGTCTTTAATAGTTAAAATGTCGTACAGTCGCCGGCCGTGATGGATGTCATTTCATAAACTTTAGAACGTACAATTATGCAGTAATGGGTACTCGACCGGCCGATCGGCGTTCCAAACTGATAGCTTGATTACTATAAAAATATTTATGGAATTGAGAATAGGCGCATACTATGAAATGAATTTTGTAATAGCGTACAGTGAACTGTCTACTGTCGTTACAGCAGAGCCAAGCGATGAATAAATGTAGACTATCTTTGTACACGCGAGAATATTTGCTATAACAATTACTGTCCAGCCTTCTCACTATCTATCTATTTTTATTCCGTATTATTATCATTTATTTTTACTAAGCAATATATATTTGTACGTAAGAACTATTGTATCTTCACTTATTTGACTAAGTAATTCTATCTTCATATTTCATACAAATGCGTTTAATATTTATACTATGATATTGTGTTCTGTATTGGGCACATATCTTACTGGCCATAGACCTGGCAACGCCCCACTCCAACGCGCATACTGAAACTTTTTATTTTCACAAATAAATTATGTTTCTTTAAAACTGAGTATAAATGTATCAAATATTTTGAACGAAATATCAAAAACACGGAATTTGTTATTAACATAAAAAAATGTGGAAATAGTTATTTTTTAAATAACTATAATATTGGTAGTGTATCAATTATTATTATATGACATTACTTTTACATTGTTATTTATTGTAGTAGGTATGACGAAGATTTAATAAATCACTAAAAATAATTTGTCGTATCTACGGCTGTGTTGGTCTATGGCGCATTCCACGCCCGTAACACCGGGAGCGGTCGGACCCAATAATAAGAATATGAGCGTAAAAAACGAATACGTCAAACGGCGCGTTTCGTGCGCCCGCGCACCTCGGCTCAACCCGGCCTTTTCTTAGGGTTGTCTCGTCCATTAAACTTGAAACACTTGAGATAAAAATATCTTGTTTATATTGTTGTGAGTGTTCAAGTATTTTAAGTGTCACGTAATATAAATGACAGTGTTGAACTTGTGTATACGGCACAAAACATAATGCACCCATAACTAGGCAATTAAGGTTATAAAACAGTTTTTTTTTATGTTCAAAAATAGACTGTTCGTATGGAATTTCGAACTTTTTAAGGCCTCACCATTAAAAATAGTTTATTACGGTATACGCGGCTTAAAAACGTGTCATAAAAAGATGAGTTACTTAAGAAACGATTACAAATGCCGTAATGCGTGACAACCCTATATTCTGTCATATTTCTTTTTACAGCTTTTTTCTTTTCTCTCTGGAAGGATAATCGTGTGTAACGCTAGACTGCATTCGACTCGAGTTTATTAATATGAATATTTGGTGAATTCCTTTCTTTGTTCTCTCGAGAGGCTGTGGGTATGATGGATGCGAACAAAACACACGCTGTGTGTAACTTTTTATACGAAACAAAACTTTTTTTTTACATCACTATAGTCCATTATGTTACTCTTTCGATTCACTAATTGAAATAGTAGATTGATGTATTATTTTCAAGGAAGGAATAATAAAAACCAATAATAATAAAAATAAAAGTCAATTAATATATCGAGGGCTTAAAGCCTTTTTTCATTAAACCAAATATCCAATGATAGAATGATTTAGTATCAACGTTTTTACTGATTCTGAAAATATAATAACACAAAACCGCTAAAAAATGCCGCATAAAGTAAAAAGCCTTTCACCCTTGAATATAGTCATTGAATCTAATAATGATTTTGTAATTTTTGAGTTTAATAATATGGAAGTTTACAATGTCATTTAGTTGGTTTTTATTCTTACTTTAATAATTATGTTAAGCATGAAACATTAGATTAAAAATTTTATTTGACACTAAATCTACCGGTGATCAATTTATATCTATTTTAAAAATAGGTATAACATAATTTATTTGGCTTTGTTATAAATAAAACTAAATCCATACTATTTATCACTATCTTGTAATAGGAAAAGGGATGTTATTTTTCAAATTGAAAAAATATTAAAACTGATTTTTTTAAATAAATATAAAGACTGGTCATTAGACCCGTTCACTAAATTCAGTGTTAAAAAAAAATTGAGTACATGCCTATTATTAAATAAAAATCTTGTGATGATGAAACAAAATTTGATTCTAATAAGGACTGTATTCTTAATTTTCATCTTATGATAATAAACCTTCGTAGCTCAGGTGTATGGTGGCGCGGACGACTGGTGGCTCTATGTTGCAGCGGATCGTCGGTTCGCGTCCCGGCATGGTTCCACAGACCGCGAGCTTTTATAGCCACTGTCTTCTAAGAACATGCGAAATTGATATTTGTCTCCCCATAAATAGGCCGTTTCTGCTATAGGTATGGCCTATGAGGGATACGAGTTACATTTTTGCTTATTTTTCTCGTTTTTATACTACTTAACGATTCCAAATTCCTATACTTCAGAAATGTAGATAAATTTTACTAAATATTCTGTGACAACCACTTTTTTGTATCCTGGAGGAAAATCCTCCACGGATAGGATCATCAGGGACGCTGTGAGGGCAGCGACCCCGGTGTGTCAGTGAAAATCTCCAAGGTGTCCCTCTAATTGCTCCATCCGGACCCGGGAAACCAAATTCATCCAGACGCACAAGGAGCTAAAAGCCTTGTTATGGCTTCTTCTCTGGGAGGGGCCGGAGTGAAAAACCCACCCTTCCAAAGCCTCTCTCTTAGGCAGTGCGCCGGGCACCGTGCACCGCCTCCCTCTCATCCGGGCAGCAGACTCCCCCAAATCTACTGCCCAGCTCTGTGACAACCGATAATGTAACGCTCCTTATCTCTAAAGGGATGACGCGTGATCCACTTTCTAATTTTCAAATTAAATACGCTGGTGTAATGGCTTTTAATATGTATTTTTTATGTAAATATTATTATTTCAAATTAAAAGGCGTATGTAATCCAGTAAATATAATATTTCTTTTTCTTGAAAGACTTACTAAACCAATTTTAAAGAAATAACCATCAGATGATATGGATTTAAACAATTTAAACTAAAAATTACCATTATAAGGTACGTTTATGTGTAAACGTAATTTAAATTATGCAAAATCGATACCTGAACGTCGTAAGATATGGCACATACTTGTTAATGCTTAGTTATTTGACACCTATTTTTTTTTTTCATTGTTGTGGAGAATTCAAATATTTTCAACGTCTTTATTTTGGCTTGTTACTTTTATTATTTATTGGATCGATTCAGAACTCAAATAAACAGCAAGCCTTTAGTAGTATTTTTTAAAGCAAAACTGTTAATCTTGTAAAACTCTGATTTCTTAAATATAAGTACTATTATTTAATTATAAAGTATTATGAAGATAATAAGGTATTTTAAGAATTGTAACACTTTTAAAATAATAATAATATAACACCTGCATTTACAATAAGCACAATATTTTCACAATTATGTAACAAAATTGTCGACAAAATTGCTCTCACCGTGATAAATTAATATATTATTGCATCATTCATTAATTTTAAACAATTGTTATAATATCGTTTCTTTATTAAGCAATTTATTAAATTAAGCAAAATTAAGATTAAAACAACCATACATAATGTTTGAACTATTTTTTTTCCGGTAAATATAGTAAAATCTGACTATAATTGTTCTTTCCGGCAATTATGTGTTCTACTATTCAACTTTCGGTGCTTGTACCATCGTATTGTATCATAATAGTAATAATGTGTAATATTGTAATGCACGTATGTGCCCGCGGGCCTGGCTTCTTGCAGGAGATTGCTCTCGACTTGAACGGGCCGTATCGTGTGCTACTAAACTTTACAACTCAGTACTTATTTAGAAAGAAAATTCGTTTTTATCTTCTCATTCTTTATATGGAACTTATCTTCTATTGATTTTAGAATAGCTATATGATTGTTGATGTTGCTTTTAGTGATTGTTCATCAACGCAATTTTTTTTAAATTTATATTTAGTTTTACGGCTCTGGGTACATGACTTATTGAGCCAGTCGTTGATATGTTTTATATATAGTAGTCTCAGCTTGACGTCACAAACAACGACCTATGCGATCCATACATCACCACATCCCATTAGAAAAATCACCAATTCCCAGTAGCACTTTACCGTACTAGCATTATGTTGCTGTTCAAAGCCACAACACCAGTCCAGACAATTATTTAAATCGTTAAATCAGCAATACTCTGATGGGTTAATTAAAGTACAAGTGCGCATGCGCTTTAAGTTTGGACGCCAATCTCGTTATGATACAATACTCTGAGTTACATTTGTCCAAAAGTGATAATAATCGCTAACCTCTAGATAGATCGTCGGCCTGTTCGGTTTCCTAAGGCATGCAAATTATCAAGACAATACATATCAATTTGTCATTATTATTTATATCAAATAGTAGAGATGAAATATGATTGGGTTGCCTATGGCAGATATTAATAATAATAATAATAATAATAATAAAACATTTTTTTGGCACACAACACAACAAACAACACAGCAAAATAGGTTATTAAAGACAGAAAACAAAAAAGTAAACACCCTGTGTTGTGATGATGCGCCAAAGGGAAGTCAGCTCAGCTAATGTTAAGTGACCAGCCGAGCCACCCAGCGCCGATTTTCAGCTGACACCCATTTATTGCGTCGACGCGCAGAAAACAGCAAGGAAGGGATCAATGGAGTACAGATACACAGCATTACTAATCAACTAGTACTACCAACCTATGATCTTATGACTAATGAAATAATAAATAAATACGTTACTTTTTTATCAAATCTAGAAGAACTTGTTAAATTATAGAGGAAACGGAGAAATTTCTATTTAAAGTCACTTCATTCAGAAGGTCCGTCATGTCCATTTTAGTTAATAAGTTTTACAGATGCTTAAACATAATTAAAGAATTACTGACGATCGCTTGCTGTTTATTTCTAAAGGGTCTGGGTAAAAGGTTGAGAAATTGTGGTCTGTAGCGATCCCGAGCCGGCAAAGGGACGGCAGGCGTGAGGCAGAGGAATCTTAAGAATTTTAATCGCATCCAAGCCCCCGGACGGTGCAGGCCAAACAAAAGCAATAAAAGCAAACGTCCATCCTCGGGCGAGTCGTATTTTGGATATGAACATTGAACAGCCATTATCTCTACAGGTGCTACCTCCCCGGCCATTGTTTTTACTCCTTACGATAGTTGAATTATATTTTATTAGTTATTAAACGTGATAATCGTTCCTTGAATGAATGCCTTATGTTTTATTTTAAACTAATTTTACATGAAATGTTTAACACGTTTGCTCCGATTTTATTGCCTCTCGAAGATATTAAAAATTGTTACTATAATTTACGATGATTTTATAGTTCGTAGTTGGCATTTATTCGCTATGCAACTCGATTAAAACATAAAACAAAATGATGTATAATATATTTTTTTAAAGGAAAATTGGGAATGTATTCGTCGTTTGCAGCAGACAGGCAATGCGAAGAAAAAGACGTAAAATTAGTTCCGTAGCCTGTAAGTGCGATAGAGATAGATGTATCGAGAAACTTGTTGAAGTTAGAGGGAGACGGTTATATAGCAGAGTGAGTCGAAACGCAACCGGTCCAAGGGAGGCAGATGCGATGTAGAAACCCCCACGGCAACCTACAGATACCAACAATAAGAAAATAAAATTATTATATACATTTCCAGCGAAACTTATAGATTCTGACTTTTACATGAACTTTTGGTTTATCTTCATTGTTGCATTGTTTTATACTTTATTGTCTGAGTGCTAGTAAGAGATTAAAACCATCAGACGATGCAACTTAAATTGATACCGGTATAATTATTGTTTATAGTATTATAAATAACTTTGTAGACTCCTGTGATTCGCCACGTACGTAATCCATTGATATTTCATATGCAAACAAATCCTTGTACTGCTTCTATGAAATGTACAGATTATATTTTTTTTTACCGAAAGCATTAGCAACAGAAAAAAACTCTATATTTATATATAGGAGAAATGGCAGACAAAATGTTGTTTATGTAGTTTTTGGTAAAAGATTAAACTTATGTTATATAACAAATACTTACAAAATTGATGAAATTTTTTTTATAGAAGTGAATTCAGTTTTATGTAATGGTATGGTCTTGGGCTGAGATTTATTGACGCTATTTCGACTTTGCTTAGCAAAGTTCTCAAAAAATAAATTCGTTTCAACAAAAAAAATGAATATATAATAGGAGCTCTAGTATAACCATAGTATTCGCAGAGTCAAGTCCATGTTGACAAAATCGGTGACTTACCAAAACCTTTGACATTATAAATTATTTTAGTAAATTCTAAGCAAACTTATAGTTGCGTTTATACGTCTCAGCCTTAGTATTGTTTACCATGTCGAATATCTGAATAGCGGAAGTTAGGAAAATTCAATACAATCTTCAATACTCTTTTTATTCTATTAATTGTTACCTACATGTTGATATTTAATATTGTAAATTGCACTCATTTCGTAATTAATACCAAGATTAAGGTAAATTAATTGTTCCTTTACTTATTATAAGTGGTAGGTGTAACATAGAATAAACTTACACATTTACGGACAATTACACTCATTTACTTTGCTCCAAACTAAGCTTGCGATTGTACTAGGAATACTAGACAAAGAAATACTTACAAATATACATGACTTGCCTTGAAATATTCTGCTCAACATAAAAAAGTTTGCTGGTACCGGCATTCAAACCTAAGACCTTTAGCAACGCAGGTATATTATGTAACTAAAAGAAGGCTTATAATATGTAACAATGTCCAAGCGCTTCTTAGGTAAAATTACTTGATTTTGTCTTCTCCGATTTATACAAAATGTAATAACTCGTTGCTCTATAAATTTCTTCGTAAATTAAATTCACTTGTAATATATAGGTATTCATTTACGTTACATGTTTATATTAAAAACAAGTTATTGTACATTATTTATCAGTGTTATTTTCGTAATTACCTGAATTTTACTGGTATTTGTTAGCAAAAAACACATGGCACCATTAGTCGTACACACTGCACGATGGAATGTGGGCACCGCGCCAAATTACCTGTCTGTACACTGTCCAATCGTTAACTTTGAGTTTTATGAATTAAATTGCCCATTTGGAATTTTTTAAGTACAGACAACCCATTATTATTCAGTTTTATATTATTTAAATATTAAAAAGCTGTGCTAGCTCAGGCGGATAAGAGCTTGAGTATTATACAAATAGTTCAAAGGATTTGTTTTTCTGAGTTCGTGAAGTTGAGAGCGTATTTATTAACAGAAAAGGAACGGGTCCCGTAGATTTACATTTTTTAGTTGCTACTTCCTAGGAAGGGCCACGTACGTTTACGGTTTGCAATTTTTTTATATACATATCTTAGTATTCAAAAATGATAAGCTATGTAATTGATTTAATATAAATACAACGCTTGAAATCCATATATTCCAATAATTTTATTCTCCTGAAAAATGCTCAGAAACCTGGAAAAAGCAGATTTGATTCGCTCGTTGAGTGTTAAGTTTGAACCACATTCTCAGTGGTGAAGGAAAATATAATGAGGTTATCTGTATGTTTTTGAATTAGAATGTTATGCTTATTATAGTTTATCATTTTTACTTATTACTACGTTGTTTGTTTGGTATATTTCGATTTTTTTATACATTAATTCGTCATAAATAAATTGTATTGTTATATCTAAAAACGTCTTTAGACATTCTATACTGGCTCGACAAAGTGGGCTACACCACACCTGATCGAAAGTATAGTATATTCCAAAAATGACAATCGTCATTTTAGCCAACATATACCACGACTGATGAACAAGAAGTACAGTTTCGCTTCACACTTTGGCTGATTTTGGCGTTACGGATCGTGGATTCGATCCCTATAAGGAACAAATATTTGTTAGGCCGTCAGTTGTGTTCCGGCTTTTTGTGCTTGTAATGTAGAATTCATGCTTGTTACTGTAACCTCGATGCATGAATAAATTCTAGTGTAACTAGGCATGGAATAAATTATAACAGTGGCCACTATTTAGTAGCTTTATAGAGATAGAGATCGCACGTGGTGTATTGACATAACTCTATCTTGGTTTCGGTCCTTGTTAATGACTTCTCAATGTTAATTCCAAAGATTTACAGTTTTAAACTATTTCTCATTGTGTCGCAATGTAAAAAAAACCCGCATAATGTTTAAAATCGTTTCCATGGGAGCCATACCGTAATAATATTTATTTTGCTATAAATTTCTGAGACATTGTTGCGAATTCCATTAGCTTTTATATTTGCTTGTGATATTTTGCCTGTTTACGCAGATGTTTCAGTGAATACATTATTCGCATACCTCTGCTTTTTATAATACATTTGTTTTATTTTATTATTCATAAAATTGTTTTCACAAATCACATTCTAGGCAATGTGTTTAACGTTCTTGGGCATCTTTTAAAATCAAATCGTCCAGTATTTATTTGTACTTTGTGTAATTTTATACGAACGATTATGTGGCTAAAGAATTATATAGTTGGTAAAAAACTACGCTATTTTCAAGACAACATAGATAGTTTACTTATACTATTTAAAACTCTGTTAAATGTATTTTATGACCGGTGGTCGTGGGTGTGGTTTTAGGAAGACACGAATTTGGCGTTTTACAGTTTATTTGCACTTTAAAGCACACCGAACTGCGACGTACACGCACGTACTCCCGCCTTGGGTCTCGGTAGTCGACTCCCTTCCAAGCGTCCCGTGCGCGCGCGCATCCTCTTACCCCGCACGTCTCGTAACACCCTAACGACCCTTAGGGCGACAACTGCGTATCGGGTTACGTCTACATGCTATAATTTTTAATAAGATATTTAACTATGGAAGTAGATTTATCATCTGTAAGTACCTGCTTAAATTGTGGTAAGAGTTAATTACTACAAAAAATCTTTTAATGGAAAATTATATTTTGTATTTAAAAACTTAAAAGACCAAATTTTATTTGATTGATTGATAGTGTAGTTCGTTGTCACCCTGCCACCGACGCTGAATTTCCCGGGTTCCAAAACGGGTCTGGAATTTTGCTGTAATAAACATGTTGATTTGTCACGAGTCATATGTATATATTCTAAAGCATGCTTAATACACATATTTAATATAGCACATGTGTAAATCTAGATCAGTGTGTGCAAATGTAAAAAAGCGTCGTAACATATTGTTAGGGTCTAAATTATTTGTATCAGAGAACCATTTGTACTCTATAGATTCTGTAAAGTCCATTCATGAAATCAGGGTTAGTTAGTATTTAATATAAATAAATCAACAGTAAGATACAGTCAGTACGATATGCCCGATAACTCTGGCGTCTGCTATACTAATGTTTTTGTGCCTAGTCGTGATCTGACATTTATTAACACACACGCAAACTACATTTGTGTTAGTATACCACACAATCCCCAAGTCACAGCTTCGTTTTCAACCATACTAAAGATAAAATTTGTTTTGGAGTAAGTTCAATTGAGTTTTAATATATGATTTCTCATCGGGTCATCTTTTATGCATTTAACTGTGTGGGCATCGGTCTCGCCGACTCTGCGAGGACTGGATTGCAAATGCGTGTAAAGGAATTCCGGAACAAAAATGCGCGTTTACCTGCAATAGCCAGATGCGCGGCGGCGTCAGAGAATCCAGCCAGTGAATGCAAATAAAATATACAAGCATTAGTGGACCCTGCCGGCTTAGCTCGGAGTTTTCCCTATTTTTTTTTAATGTAATAGAAATGCGGATTACATTTGCTAAGTGATGGTAAAAAATACAGTAAAGTTTGTTGCGTAGTTTATACAAGCGCAAACATAGACAAACAAAATTAGATCTTGCAAGAACGGGGTAAATTAAATTTAATCAACATAAAAAATAAGGTACAATATTATTTTAACACATTGTTTTATTCAAAAAGCTGTCTACTTCCGAAGCTGCACGATATTGTTTGTGATTTTGGGTCAAAATTTAGTTTCAAAGAATTTATTCTTAATGAGATAAGAAAAATTCATTTAAGAAGTAAGTTTAGTGGAAATTAAATTAGAAACGTATTTACCATTTTTTTTATTCTGTAATAATTTTGAATAACTTAATTTTGAATATAACAAACAAGATAACATCTTTTATGAAGTTCATAGATTTACATTTCAATGGTTTTTAAGAAAAGCCTTCTGTGCTTTGTTTGTATTCTGGATAAAGCACGCCGCACTTTTAGTATCTTCATTAAATCTCGTAAACTGGTGGAAAATCTAAGAAAATTACGAATGAACTACGGCGGCCGAGCGACAAAGTCGCGCCTGTGGAATTTGCTGGGCTTTCTGCATTCCCCGCCGTCGGCTTCTTTACTTGTATTATACGCCGTGTACACGTCGGTTGAGAGCTTTTTTTGTCAATCTAGATAAAATCCAGCAAAAGACCGCCGGGGCCTTCGACGTTGGTCTAGTCTGAATCAACGTTGGCCAGTTTATTTTGTTGCTTGGTTCATTTGGTCAGGCGAGCGACGGCAACTGATTACAGCAAGCTGATTGGGATCTACAAATTAGTTTTTGCCGACACTTATGAGATTTACATCCGTTATTTTGACTTACCTTAGCAAAGTTTTAAAAAAATAAATTTGATTTGACAAAAAACTGAATATATAATAAGAACTTGAGTATAAACATTGTATTCGTAGAGCCAAGTCTATGTTGACAAAATCGGTGACTTACCAAATCCTTTACTTTCATTGTGTTTATACAAATTGTAATGTTTTAGTCAAGTCTAAGCAAACTTAAAGTGGCGTCTATAAATCTCAGCTTAAGGCAACGTGTTAGCAGTAACAGGCATGTCATATAATCTAAGAAAATTAGAAAATACAAATATGTTTCTTCACAATAACAATGTTTGATCAATTCAATTCAATCTTTGTTCAATTCTGAAAGCAATATTAAATACTGTCGCTAATTTTTTGAACAAGTGTATAATTTCGTGTGCTAAGTATACAGAGAGACACGGTTGCGATCGTAAAGTCCTAATTGCATTGGTTCTACGAGGGCGACATATTGGCGGGCCGCGGTTCGATTCGACAAACGCATCCACATCCGAATCCGTGAAAATACGTTCCCAAGTAACCGTATAATTATTTGTATGAAGGCTAACGCACTACATCCGTCATCCGGTTTCTGTCATTCGTTATTCTCTATTTGGATCAAAATATTGACGGACTAAAGTACCTATAGTGCTATTTGTATGAACGCTTGCGCAATGCATTCGAAACGAATGTTAGTTGTATCCAAAGCGCGGGACGGACGGTGGGGTAGGTACAATTGTAATGTAATTTAGCCCGGAGCACTATATTACATTTTTAAAATTATTTTTATATTATGTTACATTACATTCATTTGACGGCTTAATAGCGTAGTTTAAAGTGATCCTGTTTACCATTCTAATCTCCTGGGCTCGAGACACGGTAGCGTCAAAATTTTCTGTGTTAAGTAGATTAGTTTGTCCATAGTCATGGTTATATATTTGTATTAAAATATGCATATATGCATGCTTTGTCCAGTGCCCAAAGTACAAGTGCAAGCTTAGTTTAGGACTAGGTCAATATATGTAATTGCCCGTAAATAATATAACATTATTTAATATTATTATCCTTTATTATTATTATTATATTATTATTTATATGTTTTTTTATTCGAATGAATGCTTTGCTAAATCTGTATTTCGATGGAGTGAGATTAGAGGCAATATGTACAGCAATATCCTGATTTGGTCCAGCTCTAGTTTCGAATTTTCACGGATTCGAACCGGCGGCAGTGCGTACCTGCTTTTACGACAGATGGCTTCGGCCGACAGGCGACAGGCGGGAGGCGGGAGCGGACCCCGGCCCTTCAGAGAGATCGACCTCCGAAATGCGCCCGAGATTGCATTCTTTCGGCGGCGCGGGCGCATTCCACCGCGCGCCATCCGAGCTCCGCGCGCCCGCGCCAGTCGACGCGCGCCCTTTTGGGGGCTAAGATGTGTCCGTTGCGGCGGGCGCTAACAATGTGGTCGCAACCGCCTCCCCCGGAGCCTGAATTGGAGCCAAGTGTCAGACCTCGCGCAGCCTCTGTTGGCACTCACTCCTGGTGTTATGGCTGCTTCAGCGACCGCCCGCGCCATCTTGCTCGAATGGTCCGAGAGCCACCTGAATACGGCGTGCGCGTAGAACCCACTTCGACTCGTCCGCCAGGCCTCCTGGTCCGCGAAGAGCCGCAGTATCAAAACTTGGAGGAGATGAGCAAACGACCAGAGTACGCGAACCTCGATGAAATCAGTCGCGAGTTCGGTTATCGCTTATGCCCTGAGGGACAGAATCTAGAGGACGAAGCGATTTATGAGAACATACTATCGGTGCGACAGATACGTTCCGCTGAAGTGCGTTTAGTGCCAGTGTCTGAAGTGGCTTACTACGAAGGGCAAGGTTACGTGGCGACACAAGTTCTTAGTCGGAATGGCACTTTCCCGCAGACTCCACCTCATTCTTGGAGTCGACTGCAGAGGACTTTTCGACCTTCGGGGTCGCTTCGACTTTTCACTGTAACTATATTACACGGTTTTATAAATACTAAAATATTTATGACGTCGCGTTTCCAAGCATTGGAATAAAGTTTTTTGTTGTCCGATCAGGGTGTACCGTAAACATTGTACATTGTTTTTTACACAAATTCCTAAGCACAAAGTCATTGCCTAACATGTAGTGTTTATTCGCAAAAAATACGCTTTGAAATTTATTACTAATGACTTGTTAATTTTGACTGTGGCTTGGTGAATTTCGTACGGACCTGTGAAGCACAATGTCCTGAGGGGCCCAATGTGACTTTGGACTTGGAAAATTTTGTATTGTTTTTACACAGATGTCTTTAATTACAGTCCTAAATTTGTAGACGCTTTTTACCATTAATCATTGTATATTATAACATCATTGTATATTGCTTTATTGTTATAACATAACAATAAAGCTAAATTAAATTAATATGAAAAAAATTATATGTACATATATAAAGTCGTTTGAAAAGTTTTGAGAATACTTACTTGATATTTTTACATAAATATAAACAAAAAAAAGTCAGTCTATGAAGTTTAAATTTGTTTTTTTTTTGCAGTTTTAAGTAATATGTTTTATAAATAATTAAATGATACTTACATCATTGGTTAGGTCATAATTATTAATAGACATTTTGTATAAGAAAATTAAGTAAGGATAATTTATTACAAATACGAATTTAACTAGTGGATATTAATAAAACCTTAAATAGAAGTTTTATTTATTTATATGTGCTGTCAGGAATTTATTTTACGCAAACAACAAAAATAAAATTATGTGTATTATATATTTATATTTATTATATATTATTTATTTTTATTTATTTATTTATTTGTATATTTATATTAAAGGTTATCAAACTTAACAAAAAAAAATCCTTGTTCACAGGCAAAGAAGGAAATGTACGATGTAAAAAAGCAGAGGTTGTGCTTAGCTCAGGATGAATATAAGCACTTAAACAATGCTCTGTCTACCCTTGGCGCGTCCAGAACTAGTCGTGAGTATATAATAAATATTTACACTATTTTTAAGTCCTACAAATAATGACATTGCTCTTATTGAGGCAAAACGAGGATCAGGACAAAAGAACAATTTACGGATTTATATTCAGTAATAAGCATTTGAAAGTATTTATTGCAATCAATCCGATTATGATTTATGTTTTGTGTGAACTTGAACGAAAACTTACAGATTTTTGACCTGATTTATTAACATGCAAAACCTTTTTTCTGCGTTGCAATATCGTATTTTTCATTTTAAGAAACCTTGCCTCTGCAATTCTTAATAAAAAATGTTCGTGGGTATACTAAGAAAGTAGCTTTTTAATACGAGCGTAAAAAGCGTTAACCATTCCCTGATATCTGATGGAATTCTCTATATAATCTAATATAATAACATAACAATAAATCGCAATAATATTAAGCCACTATCATACTGTTAATACTTAGATTGGATAGGCAGAAGAAATTCTGTCTTACATTCTCGCACAAAAAAAAAACCTTTAACGTAACACGCGGTAAATATTTAATAAATCGCAAATAAACTCTCTCAATGATTAACACAGGAAATTCACCGCATACTTTGCAGGTTACTTTCCTACAGTAAATACCGATATGAAATAGATGATTATGCTAAGGAAATCATGTATTCATACAGTTTTGACGTTCGCCATAACTAATGGCACTGCATTGAATGCCTCGTGATTGTACTTTGTTATAATAGAAATGTGGATATATCCCATACAACTGTATTATAAATTATAATCAGCACAAAAGTACCTGAGACTACATTAAATTTGCAAATAGGCAAGCTTTACGTTGATAACTTGAATAGGGAATATTCTTATTAGTAATATTTATCTCCAAATCTAAGGCTGAGATTTATAGAGGCAGCTTTGTTACATAAACGAGCAGTATCGGGGAGCGTATCATCTTCCCCCGAGTTTGTGCCCATCGGGCGCGGCGCGACGGGGCTGTGGCGAATTGATTACAGGACCCACAGTCCCCGCCAATGCGCAGAAGTAATCACCTTGGGGTTTTTAGTCGGTATAAGTCCGACACACCTCGGTCGCGCAACCCCCTGTGCGGCTGAGACGGTCCTATGAGGATTTTCACCAAGTAAAAAAAAAAAAAAAAAGTCCCAAATTAAACTTGCGCTTCTACTATGGGTACTAGACAAATATATACATATTTAAATACACATATATACAACCATGACTCTTGACAAACTCACCTGCTCCTCACAGAAAAGTTTACCACTACCGGGGACTCGAACTCAGGACCATTGGACCCAGCATTGTAAGTAGGGTCGCTACAAACTTCGCTATCAGGCCGTCAATATGAGCATGAGTATTTGCAAAACTAGGTTCAAGTTAAAGAAATCAGTTACTTATCATATATTTTGACATTAATTAAATAATGTAATTTATAATGTTTGAGTCAACTGTAAGTGGAGTCAATGTATCGTCTTCTATAAATCTTTAATACTCTTGATAGTTAATGGACTTATTTTTACAAAAGACTAAAATTGCGGAAAAATATCAATGACCGTGTGTGTTTTGATACTTTTATTTTATACATTCAATTTCGCCAACATGATTGCTACGACAGTAGAATTTTTGTTTCCTTCTTGCTTTTTTTTTACTCTAAACCGTACTGCAATTTTTTACCGCACGGTATTTTATCGGAAATTCTGTATGTAAAACTTTAAACCGTGTGGAAGCACCCGCACTGGCACAAACAATCCGCATATAAAATTGTATTGGATTGACGGGCAACTCGAATAAAAATCCACACTGGAAAATATCGCACAGTAAAAATTTTTTGTGTGGCCTGGGCCTTGAACGTTGCTATATAACCAAATTTTCTCCTATGTCATGGGTGTGTTGAAGAATACAAACACGTGTACGATCAGGTGGGATGCCAGCTTGTATGTTTCCTTTTGGTATAAAAACATAAGCGGAAACGGCAGGGAGGATAATAGCGGATTTGGATTTTTTAAAGTCTTTTTTTGGTACAAGTCTCGTTACAGAGAATAACGCAACCAGATTAGAGCGGTGTAATAAGTCGAATTTAGTTCGCTTTACGTAATTTTGTTCTCCTCGAGTAAAGTCCGTCTTATGCGCAGGCTTCGAAAGGTAAATAGAGCAACAAATCCAAATTTTACACAAATTCCAATTTTTATAACAGTGGTCGTTTTGAATTAGGTTTATTCGTTCATGTATATTATAAAATTGGTTGTTTTATTTATTAATTTACTGCAAATAATTTACGTGTAAACTATAAACTGTAGGAAACATAAAATAAAACGGCAATGTAAATCTTGTTATAACATTTATTACTTAATTTAAATTATTTTAATTAGAACTTACGGATTACATTATCGGCAAATTGGAATATATATATATATATATATATACAGGGTTATAGGTAACTAACGCACGGCCTCTTAAGGGTGGCTTTGATTTATCAAGACTGACAACTTTTGTTGTACGACTTTTGCCAAAACCTAATACATCGTTAGATTTTTTTTTTTTTAGTTTTAGTGTGAATATCTAGTCATCGTTAGCTCTATATTCCAACTTTCATTCGATCTGGCGTAGGTATCCAATCAGCTGGTGCTATGCAGTCGTGCGCAAAGTTACGTTGCTACGCAGCGTTAAGGATCGTGTAGCAGAAAGTTTATTAACCCTATACCTTGTTTATTTTACAAAGTCGCTTATAACAATTATTTGAACGTAAATTTCCATATTTAGTTAAATAGTGAAAATAAATGTTTATTGATTGACGTACTAATACACTATTAAAACAAACTAGAATCAAAATAAAACATTAAATAATTGTTTCACAAACAAAACCAACCTATTATTTGTCTGCCATAGGAAACATCGTAAAATGAACAAGGTAAAGGCCTCTACGTAAGTTAATGTTTCAAAGGTTGTACAATCTGTACATATTTATACACTGAATCCACAATCCCTTCATACTTATCCAGGCTTAGGACTGGCTACACTAAAAAATAAAAAAGTAAATAGAAAAACACGAACATTGATACGTAATCAAGCAATTCATCGCACCAAAAGAGGCGCGCGGTCTGTTTGAAGATAGATAATTGCAAACTATTTTTTAATGTAGGCGTATTTAAAAAGTGGAATCACTCTATTTACAATAATTAAACTATTTACAAAAATAGTCACAAATCTATTTACTCGGTGTCAACACATTCGGAAATAGTCTCGCGGACTCACGGCAAGCTTCAGACAGATTGTCACCGCACCGAGCATAAACACGCACCATTTCGGTATATTCAATGTTAGTGTATCGATTTGACATTGTGATTTATGAAACGAACGCGTCACTGGGACAAATAACACGTCACGGCTGGCGCACACGCAAGCAAATTTGCGACTGACATGACCCGTGTTACACAGTAGTCAAGCACATGTCGCCACGCCCGCTCACCGCGCCGCAGACCCCTTTCTTTGTTAGTAGCGACACAAGACGCCGCGCACTACGTAAGTCTGTCTTCGGTCGCCTTTGTCGGCGTGGCGCGATCGTCGCCTTACGAAGAGTTAAAAAGTTCAGAACTGCAAATCTGATTTTTATTTTTTTTGTATGGGAAAAAAGTAATTGAATTAGAAAAAGTCGTACAACAAAAGTTGTCTGTCTTGATAAATCAAAGCCACCCTTAAGAGGCTGTGCGTTAGTTACCTATAACCCTGTATATATATATATTTATTCTTGTGTAAAGACCTAAATAACCACTGAACGCACCAATAACAGTTCTATCGTTAGATAAATATACGAAAAGTAGCTTTTTACCTGTACCACAATATACTGGTCTTGACATGTAGACACGTATATATAAATACATTAAATAAAGCCATCTAAACTTCGTATTCAGTACCTATATTCAACAAAATGTCTCAAAACATATAAAAATCGCAACTCTTACAAAAATTTACAAAGTCATAATAAAAACTTACAACAAATCACAAAATTAAATAAGATGTTGATATTTCCCAAATAGTATGTTCGTCGACAACGTCTATGACGACAACTTCGACGGCATCGCGTCACGACCCTGAGTTGTTGCGTTCGGAAGTGACGCAAGCGAGGGGCAGAGTCGCCCAGCTGCGTAAGGAGTTGAGGCAGGCCCGCGCGGAAGTCGCCAGCGCTAGGCGAGGCGTCGATACGCTCGCTGAGTAAGTATTCATTTTGAATATATCCTATAAAAATACTTGCCCTGTCTGACATATTATCGTAAAACCTAAACTGCTTAAGCTAGAAACTTGAAATGTTCACAATGAGTTCCCTTCATAATACAAGCACATCTTTTAAGGGCTGATTTTTTCATATTCAATCCCTAAGGGGCTAAAAATGTATTTGAAATTTCTTCAATTTTGAAGTAACTATGAAAACTGGTATTTAGCTTTATCTAAACGATCTAAAAAAGGTATTTCGACGGTTTTCGAATATCACTCCTCAAGGAAGTAAAGTTAGATATATCTAACGGACCATGCCGGTCACTACAGCTAGTCTCATATAAACTACCAGTTTTAATTAAATTATACTTAGATAAAATAACCGTTGAATTAATTATCATAATTGCTCTCGTTATTTTAAAATGGGTGTGACCGGTGGCGTTTTCAGTTAGACTAAAGTTTCTACTTATAGTAAATTCTGTCGAAAAGCCCTTGGTTTAAAGAGGAAAAAGTGAAGAGAGAGAACGTTAAATATATAATTTATTTATTATACCAAGCAAAAGCAATGTACTAGTTTAAAAAAGTTTCAATTAAAATAAATATGCTTTTACTGTGGGTTTGAGTGTACGGGCCCCCAACGATTAAGGCCACTGTTGTTACCTGCCATTCGCCCAGACCAACGAGGATATTCACCGCCACATCATTCAGTAATTACGACTTGTGAGAGTTTAGCTCGTATCTAGTGGTGAAAATAAGTACATACTTCACTGAATATATAATTAGTAGTAGTTATATTATATCCAACACTAGTCTATTTTTTACATTAGCAATAAAATATCTGTTATAATAATTAACTTTTGCCACTATTTAACTAAGCCACTCATATACTTAAGTTAGAACTCGTTTTCAAATAAGCTTTAATTTTATCCACAAGAAACCTTCCTCAGTTATGCGTGGAGGAAATTAGTCACGGTATTGGATTAATTGATAAAAAATGAATTCACATACTTGAAACTCACGATCAATAAATATTTCGCAGAATCATGTACTGATTGCTTTCGTATTTACAGAGTCGAACAAAAGTTAAGCGCCCAGCAAGGATGCTATAACATCACCGAGGCTCAGGCGATAATGACCGAGTTGAAAAACATTCAGAAATCTCTAACCTCAGGCGAGAAGGAGCGAGCAGATCTTATGCAGTCATTAGCCAAACTGAAGGATGATCTGACAAGGTTACAACTCGGGGAGGCATCACCTGACCTCTCAACGCTAAGTCTACCTCAAGAGAAACTAAGTACTGCCTCCCAAACCGATTTGTGTGCAGAGTTGGTGCCTATAGGCACACGACTGGCCGAGATGGCGCGCGTTAGGATCCAATACGACGAAGCCAGGAAGAGGATACAGCAAATCCAACAACAATTGGCTGATTTAGAAGATAAGGTCCAACCTGGACAGGCGGAGTCCGATAAAGATCGGCTTCTATTATTCCAAGAGAAGGAGCAACTGTTAAGAGAACTGAGGAGTATAACTCCAAGAACGAGGTCGAAACAGGAGATGAGTGACATTCAATTGGAATGTAAAAGGTTGGAACAGGACCTGAAGAATGCCTTCGAAATGTCAAATAAATGTATAGCAGACCGTTTGAGATTACATGAAGAGAAACAGCTGTTGTTACAGCAGTTGAAGGATGCTTTAACGTCGATGACAACGCTGGAAGGTCAGTTAAAGACCTTGTCAGCGAGCACATTATCAGTTTCGAGTAGTTCGAGCTTAGGGTCCCTTTCCACGGCAAGTAGTAAAGGATCTTTGAGTTCTGGGATCAGTTTTACGGATATTTACGGAGGTCCGCAGATTACGAGCTCTTTCCAAGCAGACAAGCCTATTGACATGGTGGATCTTCATAGAAGAGTTGAAAGGTGAGTTAATTAAATTGCCTATTTGATTACTATCCATCATTTAATATGATGTTTCTCTTCTCAACTCCAAAGGCATATAGCATGATATATTATTATTTAATATAGTACTATGTATACATTTTATTATGACATTTGTCTTGTAATGTGATAAAAGTACTGAAAAATACATTATCTTTAAATATGATCACTTTAATGTAAAAAGCGTCTGCGGTCTACTTAGATTTTCATAATAACTTTACATTGACAAATATCCAATGATATAAACCACTTAAAATACTTGTTGTTTAAGTGAAAATAGCATTAATTATGTCTTTTATTGTGCACCCTCACGACGATCAGCATTGATGTTGGTCACGTTGGCCACGACACAAGTGCAAAAAGGATACAGCTACTGATGTATCTCTACTCATACCGAAAGGGATATAGCATGATGATTTATTATTAATTATTTTATATCAAAAATTTTACTATAATGTTGGACTGAAATGGGATAGAACCTAAAACAAATAGAGAATAATTTTCTGGCATTCATATGTTAGGCATATGCAAGCTCGAATTGTTTCCACTCCGACGCAGCCTTAAGTTTCTTTCGGCGTTTCTTCTCAAGGTAGTCGCTTCCCAAACGCTAATAGATCACCCGTAAAGTTCGTATTCTTTTAGGCTGGCAGTCGAAGTCGTGGTTCGTACCCACAGGGGTGCTCTTGCATTGCCACCCAACCCATAAACTCGCTGGCGGAGCACCTTCTGTGCTCGCCCCCTAAGGCCGGTTAAACTGTATAGGCCTTTCCCGGCCCTGAGTAGGTATCCAGATAAAAAAAAGCTCGAATTGTCGGTTGAGCGTATTGATGATTTGCAGGCTTCTCCGAGGTTCGAGTTACAATGCGGACAGCGCTACCCCTGGGGCGAGCAGTTCACCGTCACAACCGTCACTATCTCCTAGAAGTAGTCTGTCTTCAGCCAGTCCGCCGCCACCACCCCCCTCTTACAACCAAGTAAGTAGACCCTTCGATGTACCCATTTTTTGCTAGCCCTGGGGTAAATACTGTATAAGATCGGAATCATCATCCCTTACACTATTCCATACACTTTTTTTTTAATATTATTAGGGAAATACACAACAACATAAAAATAATAATAAAATGCGTAAAGAAGATTCAAAAACCAGTAAACTTTCCAGAAAACTACTAAACAAAATACAGCCTGATAGCGCTACTATATCAACGCTGAAGGTCCTGTATTCGAGTCCCGGTAGCAGCGAACTTTTCTATGATTAATAGGTTAATTTGTCGCAAGTCGTGGATGTCTATATGTATTTAAGTATGTATTTCTTTGTCTAGTACCCATATGACAAGCGCAAACTTTCTTTGGGACTAGGTCAATGTTAATTTGTGTTGTTTTGTTGTTTTTTTGTTATTGTTGTTATGTTAATGTCTACAAAATTAAAAAATAAAAATCAAGTTAAGGAACACAAATAGAAAACCCACAATAATAAATTATAACAAATGTAAGTACAATAATTAAAAGAATAAAATGTAAATTTTTTGTCTCACCGATCGGTCTCTTACGAACTTAAATATTTAGCACAAATGTAATTTCTATGACATTATAAATTACTGTTTCAGTGAACATCTATTTCTTTGTTATTATAGACGTGACTTCTTAAAATTACTATATCTATAAACATTTATTTAAAAAAAATGATCGTATCTTACTCGATCCGAAATAAAACTGTGAAGTTCAAGACACCTTTCTTATCAAGTAATCAGATATGCGAAAACACATGATTGCCCTCTGGCATTGTCCGTCAAATGTAAAGACACGCTTTCACTTTCACGCCCAGAGGTCAACAGACAGACGTACAGATAAATTTGGTATTGTGTGATGGGTTTTTTATCATTTCTTTTTTGTAAGGTGGAAAGGCAAAGGCGGCAGCAGCGTGAATTAGAAGAGAAACTTGCCGAGATGAGGATAGGTGTCGCTACGGGTATGAATGAAGTCACCGGACTTGCTACGAGTAAGTATTTTAAATGTTTTCTGCTTATTTATTAATATATAATTCATCATCGACAATGCAATAAAATGTATTATTTAAGTTTATATTATACATGATTACTTCAGGAAGAATGAATTTTTAGATGTGTTCCGTATTCAAATATATGTGCGGGTAATTTCATAAGATCCGGCTCGAAGGGCCAAAATTTGTGTACTTCGATAGCTTTCCAACAATGCCACGGGCTGCCTGAAGAGGTTCACTTTCCGCGATCACCAGTTCGCTAGCTCCTCAGGGGCCCCTGCTTCTCCTTCAGGAAACTCGTGTCTTCAAAGATCTTCCTTAGCACAATTGTTTACACTTTGAAATTAATTAATATGGTATAAAGGATATTTACTATACTTTTATGTCGTTACTCGGCGGATGGGTCAAGCGAGCGATTTCAATTGACAACCCGTAGGGTATTGCCAGTGCTTTATCGAAATTACCCGCATACCTTTTTGAATACGGAACAAAATGTGTGATTGTGTGTGTGTTCATTTCATGTGATATAAATAAGTTTATAAGTGATATAAATAATAACCCTTTATGACCTTAATTATTTTTCTTCTCGAACTAATACAAATTAAATTTAGGGTTAGCTTAGACTAAAATTAGTATGTAAAAGTAAAAAGGAATTCCAATAGTGTATTAAATGCGGTGTTAAAATGGTGGATGTTCGATAAAAAAAGATGAGAGGTCACAGTAATGAAATGAAAAACAATAATTGAACAAACGCTATATAGATGTCACCACTGTAGACTCGGGATGTGATTTCAATAAAACAAATTGTTGCTATATCGCTACTCATCATTTATTAATATCCTGCAGACTCTATATGATTGTATGCAACGAAACGATAGCGCGATTTATTTCGCTGCTAACGCCATCTTTTGAGTCAACTAAAAAACTTTAAGTCTATAGATTCAACAATAATAAAAACTACTTGTCTTTCTGCCTACTCTGTCCATTATTTTGTTTACTACATAATTATTTAGTTAGGTGGATTGTTACATTATTTTTTTGTTTTTAGTTCCAGTCCAACTACAAGGGCCTGGTCGGCCGTGTGAGCCTCTATCGCCTATATCAGAGACACCCCCACCCCCGCTCTCGCCAAGGACTCCCTCTTCTAGTGGTATGTCTAGCTTACCCTTTACCGACACAACGCTCTAAGTTTGATTTGTTGATATCTTTTCGTATCGTCATTTTTTTTTTAATTTTATCATACATTCATTTTCCATGGAAATCGTAAGTTCTTAACAAAAAACTATCGATTGCTTTATCGATATTTTTCTGTCTAATGATATACCCAGAGTTATAGAACTATGCACTAATAGAGAAGTGTATAGGATACATACGTTCTAAAATATAATAGTATATTATTTTATCTGGGATTATATATACTCCGATACTATTTTATAAAACATTTTAAACTTCCCCCTTTGTACTCATTATAAAAATTTCAACAGGCTTATGCGCGAATGGACTTACTTTTAACCAAGGTGGTAGAGAAAGTAACTTCCCACCCCCAGACGTAAACTCCGCCGCGTGTGAGTCTACTATAACCAAGGCCTGTTTCGCTAGGTTGAAACGTCGAGCTTTGGTTAATAGTAAATTAATTCGCACATAAGACCCGTTAAAGTATTTTTAATATTTTATAAAACAATTCAAATCTATGTTAATTTTATCTATAATGATTGAGGTGTTTTAAGAATGGATGTGAGCCAAATAAAGTATAATATATACATATAGTATGAAAAACTTCTTATTTACATAGATAATATAAGGCACCGTTCCTTACAGGTACAAATACTAGATCAGTGTCAGCTGCAGTGAGTGATGAATCGGTGGCGGGTGATTCTGGCGTGTTCGAGGCGGCCCAGGCCGGCAGTGATGCGTCCAACGCTGGTAATTTTACTCTTAGGCAATTTTTAATTAATTTTTGGGATAATAATGGCGCTTTTCGGGTATTTGAGCTCTTTAAGGTAATAGAGTACATCAGAAGTAATGGAACTCTACAGAGTAATAATGTTGATTCTGGTAGTTAAGCTCTTTAAGGTTAGAGTTGTTTGCGGAATTTGAGCTTTTTAGGGTAATTTAGTTTTTTCGATAATATTGAAATTCTTTGGGGTAATTTGAGTGGGGTAGTTTTAAGTCCAGCTGTTTGGGGCAATTGAGCTCTTTGTGATAACAAATCTCTTCCTAGTAATGGAGCTCTTTGTAGGAAAGAAGTTTCTAAGGATATATATTTTATCCAGTTTAGATAGCGTGATTTTTAGGCTATTATAATTTTTGAATAAGGTGGATTTTTGATACACTGAACACGGTTTATAAAAGTTTTAGTGAATATATTAACCAAGTGTTTTTTTATTTATATCTACACAGTGAACAGTGCACAAATTGAGATCAAATTGCGCTACTGTCAGGAGGAAAGCGCATTGGAGATTGGAATCCAGAGGGCGCGGAACTTGCATGCACTCTTCATAGATATCGGCACTGAAGTGTGAGTTATTTGATCATAGATTATACTAACTATAAACGTTTTCACTTATCAGAACAAACTAGCATTTTTTTAATACACCAAAAAGTCATTACGTTGTCTTATTATATGAAATCCTTTTTTATGATATCTAGCAATATGACAGGATTTTTGATTGCTTTCTGTCAGCTTGTTTCGCCATGTAGTGCTATAGTAAAATACCTAATAAATTTTATGGCTTATAATGTTTCTTTTAAAGAAATGTCACGACGGAGACTTAATGAATTGTCGTCCTGTTAGTCGTTATTTTTACGGGACATGATAAAAACAATAGCAATTTGTCTTCTAGTAAATATATTACTGTTTACCTTTATTTTTTTAAATATTAACATATCGTTCTGGAGATTATGCAACCATTCTTTTTTATTTGAGATATATTCTATGCGTGATGAGCAGCAGTACTATAATTATTATTCACATTGTAATATTCAAGATCCTAGGCTCCAATAAGGGTTTTAATAAAAAAAAATGAAAACTACTCATTTAAAATTAAGAAATAAATCTTAATGCTCCGCATTTAGGGCAATCGATAGTGACAACGATGACTTGAGGAATATAGCTGACAATAAATTCTATGGCAATTACATCAATATTTGTGGGACGACAACTAAAGGCTCTAAATTTAAGGTAGCTTACAGGCAAATAACAATTTATGAAACAAAGTAGACCAAGACTCAAGATACAGTAACATTAAAAAATAAGAAAATCTGTTCACATAAACTGTTATAATATAATGGTAAAAATAAAATGAAATCAATGGCATGTTCAGGACGGTACGCGGCGCTCTGGTGGTGGGCGGAGGCCGAGGAGTCACGTTCGGCAGCGCTGCGCTGGCGTGGCGCGGCGCGACGTTGTCGTGGCGGCAGTCGCAGCGGGTCCCGCTGGCCGGGACCAGGGCGCTGCGGGCCGCCACGCTGCAGGTCAACCTCACTTGCGGCCCCGAGTGTCTGGTCAGTACGCCTGGAACACTTCAAATTAACTTTCAGATCCTCAGCTTAGAGCTTCGATGTAAAGATTGCGGTATTTTATCAACTACTCCGTCGAGTTCTATAATACACTCAAGAGGTATTAACGATTATTCTAGAGAGTGTGCTAACTATTACTCAGAATAGTGTACTATCGACTGCTCTAGAGATGTTCCCATCGATTACAAGTTTGCTTTGTAGCCGGATAACATACCCAGCCGCCCCAAATGCCTGTCCAGTACCACTGAAATACTCAAATTAGGACAGAATAAAACATAGAGTGGATTGTTTTTGGTATTCTAACTATCATATTAGAGACAGTATTATAGACTACCGTGGAGATTACTGTTGATTGCTGTGCCTAGCGTATTGTCGACTAATTTAGAGAGTGTTATAGATCATTCTAGAAAATTTGCTATAGATTAATTAATCTGGAGAGTGTGTTTTCAACTACTCTAGTGACTGTTATCGATTATTGTGAAGAACGTTCTATTAACTATTTTTGTATCCCGGGGGAAAATCCTGCATAGAACCATAAGGGACACTGTGAGGTTAGC
The DNA here is from genome assembly GCA_036320925.1 of Automeris io. Lineage (NCBI taxonomy): Eukaryota > Metazoa > Arthropoda > Insecta > Lepidoptera > Saturniidae > Automeris > Automeris io. Next base: position 7,274,908 of record JAUDJH010000019.1, on the reverse strand, counting down.
GATCCCGTTATGTTAGACTCCTACTGACTAAAAACCCCCGGGATGTCCTTCTTATTATTCCATCCGGATCTGGGAAACCAAATTCATCCTGACGCCCAGGGAACAAGAAGCCTTGTTGAGGCTACCTCTCTGGGAGTGGTAGGAGTAAAGCCCACCCCTCCAAAACCTCTGCCCCAGGCGGTGCGTCGGAGACCGTGTACCGCCTCCTTCTCATCCGATCAACAAACTCCCTCAAGTCTGCTGGCCGGCTATTGTATAAACTTTGGCATAACATATTTTAAACCTTATATGGGACCTTTCTATTAATATTAATTATTGCAATGAAGGCTGCACCTAGTGTTTGTTTTTATTTTTATACTAAATGATGAAAACTAGCCAAATTCGAGTATTCGGCTTCCAAGCCTCGAGTGCCATGTGAATACTAAGGCGAGAGCGATTAAAAACACTGAAATTAAACCACATCGCGAATTAGCCACCAATATTGTATTATTCTAATTATTAATTTTATGTGATATTGTTCTTTGCAGGGCTGTGCCCAGGTCAGTTTGGCTGACTTCGACCCTGACTCGGTGTCACAGAAGTGGTACAATGTGCTGAGTTTCCGCTGCATGCGAAGAGATGAAAGTTCAGACGAGTCTACTGTCATATCTTCGCAAACTTCCACCTTGACTAGAAATAGAGGTTCGTTTATACTTGCAGTTATAGTAAACTAGCAAACCTGGCGAACTTCGTGTCGCCACCAGATGGCTTCGTTTTGGTTTTTAGTTAGCGTTTGAAAGAACGTGCGCATAATAAATGTCACATGAAATTAACTGAGCAGAGTACAATGAGTAGCTGTCAAACAATATATAACGCATCGGCGCCATCTACTTAAAATACTGGTGCGAACAGCTCCACCACCATGCAAAATCATATTGGTTTGTAGTACATGCTATGTATCAGAGATGGCGCTTTATGTGAAAAATTATTTTTCCCGTTTTCCTGCCTTTTTGTTGAAATTTTTCCTGAATTTCGTTTGCTGTAAACCTCACGGAGCCCGAGACCTTTCCAACGAATGCAAAACCGTGGAAATCGGTTCGTGCGTTCTGGAGTTATAGCGTCAGGAAGGAAAACCGGACTTATTTTTATATTATAGATTTCTAAATTCTTTATGAAGAAGTCTGTAGATTGAAAAAGATTACAGATAAAAAGTATTATTATTATGTATTGTGTATCTTTTGGGGGCAGTTGGGGAGAACACGTACTGTCCAGCGCAGTGTGGTAGGCCTACCTATGAGGTGGGCAGACTTAACCAAGATTACAATACCATACACTGGACGGAAACCTCTTCTGACCGATCTTTCTACACTACACAGGACAGGTCTATGACCAGCAGTGGACATCTTATGTTTGATATGATAATGATGACACTAAAACCTTTGCTTGTTAAGCTTTTTCATCTATACAACCGGCATTCAATAGCAACTGATGCCATAAATTATTCTATTTCTCTGAATTAAGTTTTGGAATAGACTACGTTTTCATTCTAAAATCACTTAGTATATATTTAAAAAAAGCATAGACTATGAAATAAATTTTTTTGGTAAACATTTTTTGTTAAATGTTTATATATTGTGTTTTAGGACCTGAAAGTATGACCGGAGCGGATTGCAATGTCGATTGTGGAGATAATTCTGCATCGGAAGATGAGGAGTCTAGAGAACCACTCAATCAGGTAATTTTACAAATATGAACGTAATGGCCATGCATCTGTCTGTTTTGCACTTGAGCGATTATATTTTGAACTAGTTATATCTTTAAAAAAATGTATATAACATCACTATATTACACTTCTACTACTACTTACTACTACCACTTACTACTGTTAATTATTACACTTAAATAATAGTTTACATCTACATTAAATTTTTATAGAAAAAAAAACAAATAACAAGGGATGAAGTTAAAGGAGCTTAATTTTTTAAATTAGGAGTCGCGTAATTTCCTCCCCATTTATTTCCATACGAAATGCCTATTCGTTTCATGCGACGACGTAAAAACAGTTCTCTGGTGACTTTCAAAGAAGAATATGTGGATAATATTACGCAATTTATAATTAAAAAAATTACACGCGTTCATCCTAATCGATGTACGTAGTTCGTAACAAAATCTACATTATTTTTAATGGAATTTAAAACATTAAAATTCTTATTGTAGGGCTACGTTGAAAGATATACGTTGTCGCAGACATTTTATAGATCCTTTTTTTTACACTTGCTCGACTTAGTGACTACAGAGTACCTGATGGTAAGTACAGTGTAGTCCAAATACGAAAGCGACTATCAAAGGATGAAAATCCATTGATAGTCTACATCGTCATGTCGGCCCACATATACCACGACTGAAGGTCTCTAGGTATATGAGCTACTGGATATACACAAGCTGATCCCGAAACGCGACAAGCCGAAACTGGTCACTATGACGGGCTTTACACACATGTACTGTGGTCGCGATCCAGACGGGCACCGGCGCCCTACCACCTCGCTGCTGCTCGTTTAGCACCACCCAGGAGTCACGTGTAGGGAAACTAGGGTAAAGCCTACGGACGCGAGCAGCTTCGACTTCCAAAATCAATCCTTTTAAGATTTGTAAATTTTGTTGGTATATTCTCTATTACTTTTATTGTGTTTTAGATAGTGGAAGAAGATTCGTTTGAGGATTACATTCCGGAGGAAGATATAGCGCTAGAAGATGAATACCTCCATCCCGCTACGGCAGAGAAAGAGACGAACACAGAGTGCAACTTCTGCCCCGAAGGAGCAAGACAACTACATAGGAGGTTCGTCTCATTTGAAATTTGATTTCTAAAATGCTGGGTTTCGGTTTCTTTTCGAATATATACGGTATTTAACAACAAATGGACTCAGTATTATTGATTTAAAATTATGGTATTTGGTGTTTCATTGCTTTTTTTTATGTCGTAATCTCAAAAACAGCAGGTCTATGTGTATATTTTAATGTTACGGTTTTGACGGCTTTTTTTAAATCAAAATGTTGGCTATTTCGGGCGTGGTAAATTCGATTAAAAAATAATTTCGACAAATCGCAGGAATTTTCTTAAATACATTGTTTTTAGTGATGAATTTGTTTAAATAGCTTAAACAATCTTTGATTTCATCAAACATCTTATAATTGTACAATAAAAGTTACTACGATTAGTCGAGATTATCCCTCATTCAAAATTGTCTCATTCGACTATATAATATATGCATATTGTATATTTTTGTAACTTATATATTTACAATTACTGTTGTTATCTAAAGATGGAGACTGACTTACTGTAACAGTTAGGTTTAATGTATCACTCGAGGAGAGCTTACATCATAGAATTAGAAAATATAAGGATACCATATACACGTGCAAAATGTGAAACAAAAAAATATGTTCTTAAATAAAATATAGATGCCAAGTGGATACAGCATCTAACGTATCTCTGTTTACCCCGAAAGGGATATAGTGTGACGATATATTACTATTATTGAATAAACACGAAATTTTAATAATCTGTAGTGAAATGACAGGTCGTGATCAGTTGAATCACATATTGACGTATCAGTTTCGTTATTGTGTCAAGAAATGTAACAAAGTTAAAGAAAAAACATGATAGAACAATGTAAGTATTGTTGAACTTCCGAAAACATAGAAATTGTGTTACTTCAAATTTATCCACGCGTTTTGTGTTTATATTTCCAATATTTTTTTTATTCTACGCAATATATACAAAGGCGTCTTGGAGTGACTCAGCTGATTGCATAGACAACTGTATTACTAGAGTCGTAACGTTGTTACATTACTCCGGAATGTTACAAGTCAGTTCCCACCTTCAGTATTTGTCGATGTTATTCGCATATCATAATAAAAAATCGCACTGTAACTAAACAAACGGTGATGGGTATTGAGTGTGTTTTGGTTCCACCAGATATATGAAGTGCTTAAGAAGAATCGAGGCCGAGGGAAGGCCGTCGGAACGCAGGCTGTTAGAGAAATAAAACGCTTCTATACATACATGTTGTACATATTTATTGTATATAGGTATGTTTACATTGTGTCGGAGTGTTTCATAGCTTTGTGTGAGACGCCATTATCACAAACACTGATAATTATACAAATAACACAAATTGCATGTTATTTTTCATCGTTTTTTTATAAACTTATTTACAATAAAAAATAATAGAAAATAAACAATTATAAATATATGTAGCCATACTATTTATCGATAACACGTGTCACATCACAATGTTTGTATGAATTTTGTAACATATACAGGCTGATTAATAAATAAATTATAACTTGCATGAATATAATTAGTTGGCATGAGTCTGGCACAATGTGAATGTATCTGAGTTGATGTTTTATGAATTCTCTATTTGTTTACAATAATACATAAAAAATATTCACCAAAAGGAGTATAGCACAGTTTCAACAAGCTAATAATTACGATGCTTATACGCCAAGTAATCAAACATTAATAACGTATCCCATAAGCCATTATAATAAAAATATCATTACCTTAGATATGACTTAAGTCTTTCAATGTAATTTTATTTCTATTAGATTGCGACAGGCCAATAACTTTTGGCAGAATGAAATCTGACGGGGCAGCTATTAACATAAAAAAAAATTAATAACTTTGTTTTAGAGAAATAGGACAGAACAAGGTCTGCCGGGACAGCTAGTCTATAATATAAAAATGAATCGCAAAATGTCTTGATAAGCGCGAAACTCGAGAACGGCTGAACCGATTTGGCTGATTTCTTTTTTGTTGTGTTTGTTGAAGTCTGGGGAAGGTTATAACAGAGAGAAAATTTTAAAAAATTATCTGAAAAAGTCTAAAAACAACACTTTTCTATATTCTCATACAAAATATTTGTTATAAGTCAATTTGAACTTTAATACCATAGCATAAAGTTTAAATGTTAGTGGACGGGTTCCGGGAAGGCAAAACAATTGAGTGACTTATAAATATGAATGTCAATATTTGTCAATTTTTATACATATAGCATTAAGGCCAGGTTCCTTCAAACAATTTTCAGAAAACAGCCAACAGGCCAATAGGTTTTGGGAGAATAAAATCTGACGGGGAAGCTATTAACATTAAAAAAAACAATGTGACTTTGTTTTAGAGAAATAGGGCAGAACAAGGTCTGCCGGGACAGCTAGTTATTAATAAAATTGGCCTTAAAAATATAACATCTATTGATTTTTACTCTACATGTAAGTAAGTTATGACGATGTAGAATATTTTGTTTATTTGCAGGAAAAGTCAACAAACAAACGCGAACCCTGAAGAGCCACTGGCGACAATAAAGAGATCTCAAACGTTTTCACCGCAACCTCAGAGCATCGGCAAAGGGCATTATATTTGTAGGTCAGTATTATTGCGACCTTTTCAATACTTTTTAAAACTAGATCTTGATGTTGCAAATTCAGTGTCAAGTTACACATTATAAGTTTATAAAAAAAATTAAGCTCTGGCATTTTTTGTAGTATTATAGCAAAATATACTTGATATTAACTGTCATATAGGCCTAAAGATATCACGTTGCAAACTAGATGTACCTTAGTATATATCGAGGAGTGTAAGCATGTTTGCTTTAAACGACCTTTGTTGGCAACATTAAGATATGTGAGTATATATATATTTGGAATCAGAGTTTCTCTCTAGCTCAATATCCCCCAAAAATGATTTTTTTGTACTGATTCGAGAATTTCACTATAATAAACATGATGGTAAGTGTAGTGTAGTCAAAAAATGACAACATCGCCCAGAGAGGAAAATTCATCGACACCCGCCATTTTTTATGTCGCCTCACGTATACCGCGACGGACGATCTCTGGGTGTGTGAACAAATGTATATACACAAACTAATTCCGAAACTCTACAGACCGAAGCGAGTCGCTATGACGGTCTTTGCACTTGCGTACTGTGGTCACGAATTCACAACCAAACTCTGATAATCGCTTTACTACCTCAAAAATAACAGACAGATAGTAAATAAGTCGGGAACCTTTTAAATTTTTGGTTAATGTTTATAATAACGCATAATTAATTTTATTGAATTTTTATATATTACTCAATGTTTTTAAGAACCGCTGTGGTTATATGTTATTAGTATCTATTGTCGGCGTATAGATTGGAGCTACGCAGTGATATAAATTGCATGTAACATACATATGTATTATGCTGACACCCAACATACAGGCATAGATGGGCAAAATGTAATCAGATTAATGAAAAACGATTATGATTACATTTTGTGTTTTTCATCATTAATATGAGTGCATTTTACTCATCTATGTTTTGACCACTGTTGGATCCTTAATTGCATACACGTTTATGACTCCTTAATGTTTTGAAGGGATTTAATCATGATTACAGAGCAACAAAATTAAAATTGCGACTATATTTTGTAATCGTTAATCAATAATCAGATTACATTTTGCCCATCTCTGCATACAGGTAGTTCTTGTTTTGATGCTAGTTGACTTTAATGTGCTGCTTTGTATTTTTTTTTCTCTAATAAATATATTTTTTTATTTATAATACTAGTGCACATGAGTGTATTTGTTACTTATACATTGGTACTGTTGATAGCCCATAAATAATAAATAACATTATCAAGTGACAATATTGTAAGGCTTTTTCGATATGTGTAGGCTGAACCGTTCCGAGTCGGATTCGTCTATGGCGCAGTACGCGCGCCGGGTGACTCTCCACCCGCCGCCCACTGCGGGCATACCGTTCGACAGGAGCGTCCGCGAGCGAAGATCTCTCAGGTATTTATTTTACAAATACACTGATACTGATAACTCTTACCCTAAAATAAGGAGGTTTGATAGTGTTTTCTTTTCTGGGGGAAATAAGCGATTTGCCGATTCTTTTAGTCTGTGATTTATAGATGCTATATCTATTCTACCTTGGCATATTTAAAAAAAATCCTGACTTGACACAGCGACCGCATCACGCCTGATGGTAAACATGGCGTAGTCCAAAAAACGACAGCGACTATCGACAGTTAAAAAAAAAACATTGATAGTCACAGCGATCATGCCGGCTTGCACGAATATCTCTTCACGCTACGCTTATAAATTAGTTTAGACAAAAAATTGAACATATAATAGGAACTTGAGTATAACCATAGTATTTGCCGAGCCAAGTCCATGTTGTCACAATCGGGGACTCACCAAATCCTTTGACAATCATTTAGAAATATAAATTATAATGTTTTAATAGTCTAAGCAAACTTAAAGTTGCGTCTATAAATTTCAGCCATAGATGCCACCTAACGCTACGATAGGCTTAGTCCGCACTGTATTTCACCGCCCGGGCAAATATCTCGAAAATTTATTTGCGAACGAAAAATCATATTATTCGCACTTCGAGATTAATTTCACCAAGTGTCGTGAAGTGAAACGCGCCATGTCCTATTTTAAATTATGTTTCATACAAGTCCTAGTGTTACAAAGTTTGCGGAAATAAACATGCAGCAAAAATTCGCTAGGACTTGTTGATTATTATGTTATGTTTATTCGACCTGTGGAATGGCAGCGTTAATAAGTTAATATTATAATAAGATAAATGTATTGCAACAGATGGGGTCGCATGTCTGGCGGTGCGATCAAACGCAGTACGTCCCGGAGCGGCTCTCGAGGCCCGAGGACCTCCTTGGACCTCACCCTGGACTTGCGCGCGCAACACACCCGCCTCGCAGACCTCAGAACGGAGATCGCCAACCTCACGCAGCTCAAAAAGAGGTGAGTTTTCTTGATACTAGAGATGGGGGAAAACGTGAAATAGCTAGTGATTTCATAGTGATAATTTTAATCTTCACATAAAATGTTGAAATTTGTCAATGTTTTAATAATAAACTAGCAGACCCGGCGAACTTCGTACTGCCAAAATATACAATTAACGTCGTATTAATTTATAAAGCTTAATAATTTAAAAATAATTTACCTATCATGGAAACAAACAATTATTATTAGAATAAATACATTTTACTCTTTTTCCATGATTCCTGTGCAATATGCGGTAATAAAATTATTTTCCTACTCAGGATAAGAAAATATAACAGCGCTATTGCTGTATAAAACTCTTAATAATGTTGATATGTTAGTTTTTAATAGTTATGGGTAAAAAAGATAAATTTGTGAAATTTCTGAACTATTACAATCATCATTTTCATCTCACGTTATATGTAGTCCACAGTTGGATATAGATATCTCTTTATAAGCATTGCGCTAAGTCCACAGCTCTTTGAACTGTGTGAAAATTACACAGATTAGATCAGTAAGAATGTTTTGTATATTGTAGCATTACATTAAACAATTTATTAACGTAGATTGGAAGAGGCATGTGCTCGGGGCGATCCAGCCGTAGCAGCGTGGGTGGCTGAAGACGAGACTTTGCGGCGACTGGTGTCTCAGGGTTCAGAACCAGCTGGGGACCGCGCCTCCAGGCTGCTGCACCGCACCGCGAGGGAGATCTACCGCCTCAGGAAGTCGAGGCAGGGCTCCAGGAAACCGGACCTTATCACCTTTAAGTAAGTTCTTGACCATATAACCATAACACACACACATACAAACACGTCATGTACCCGTATAGCACACAACAGCAGCAGCAGTTCGAACCGATTCGCTTTTATATAAAGTACTGCCAAAGAATTTATTTTTTTTCCAGCTTCGAATAAGTTGAATCTTCCAAAACGAGTGAATCGATTTTTGTTCGCTGAGCCCGCACAATTATTGTTTTATATCTCTTATTATACCTTAGGTCAATCGTAACCTACTTTTAAATGAAAAAAAAATATTAAAGTTGAGAAAGCATGTGAAATAACCTCACTCGTCAAACATGCCTTAGAAGCCGGACTTACTATACTATGTTCATTTTACGAAGTCTCTTAAAACAATTCATTGAACGTCAATTTCCATATTTAGTATAAACAATGACAATAAATATTTATCGATTAAAGTAATAAGACATTATTAAAATAAACTAGAATCGGAAACCGATGAGGCTCTTATGTAGCGTAAACTACCGTTTGGAACACCGACGTAGAGGGGCCTGCTCTCAATATTTGGCCTTAGATTAAAGGTTTTCGTATTCATCATACTAATAACATTAATTTTGTTACAGAGAAAAAATGGCATTCTTCACACGAACCAAAACCACGATACCCGTCTTACCAGGGGAAGAGGGAGACGGAGTTTCTGAAGACGACTGGGAGGAAGATCTGGAAGAACGGAGAACGCCAGACGGCCGGTCTTCCAAAACCTCGTTCGAGCGAACGGGTCAGTCCTGCCAGAATGGTAGCCAGAAGGAGGTGGTGGAATGCAAGAACCCTTGTATAAACCCTGAACCATGCTATGAGAATGCCGAGGTATTGGATGACGCCGCAGTTCCGGATGCGGAGACCAAGACTGATGTGTATGAGTTTGTTGTTGATAGAGTATTCGGTGTACAAGTTTGAATGTTGAATATTGATCTACAGTAAATACATTGAGGTCGAATCTACGCGTAAGATCTCGGCCGCACGGCTAATTTTTACCGAGTGATATACTCACGGGGAAAATTCGCAGTATGTCCTAGGCCTAAAAAATGTTTATACAAAAAACAATTGATTGCAAGCAAAATTGAGCAATAACTGTATTTAAATTCAGTTTAAAATGAAATTATTTTCTTTATTTACAGCTATGGGCACGTGCGGTTTTATTAAAAAATTGCACACATTTTTTTAGCTAACATTGTATTAGATTCGATGTCCATGTATTTTTATGTCAATGGTTGTGAACGTTTGAATTCGCTCTGCATCTATTTGTACGTTTTTATGGTCCTATTTTTTTATATAATTGGTGTAGTTCAAGATATCAATAAGTCCATTTATATCTTCCAAATTTAGAAAATAAAATGAAGAATTAAAGAATCCAATACAGATTCACCAAAAAAAAATGGGCTAATTCGTTTATAAAAATAAAACGGGTCTCTAAATTAAATTATGTTGACAAAAATCTCGAAAAATAGGATTTTAGACTAAGAGATATCTTGAATTAATTCGATTTATTTTGTTCAGCAATAAAAACAAACTCGTTTCTAAAATGAAATGTGTTCCATTGATTTTGATTAATAATGTGATATTTCTCAAAATAACTAAGGACCATAAATATCTGTATGAATGTGTTGCAGAGTTATTCGAGCAATCTAAGGAATGGCCTTTTGCAAAATATGGCACCATAAAAAAAATTTGCAACTAACATTATACTGTGATTACTATTGCCTATTGAGATTTTCTGGATTGAAGACTGAAGAAAGTGTTACTATTGTTATTGGTAATTATTGTTATGTATACAGAATGTTGTAAAAATAATGACAAATTCAACATTGACAGCCAGTTTAAAAAAAAATTAATACGGTTTTAAACTCTAATTAATTATTAAATGAATATAAATTTATGATTCATTAGAGTTTAAAATCGTTTTAAAGTTGAAGGAGCGTTTGTGAAACTGGGCGTAATTCTGATGTTTTTAAATCTCTTTTTTGCGTAAAAAGAAAAAAGTTTTTTGTGACATTCTGTATATCATCAGAACTCTAAGCTATGTACGTATGTGTGCAAATATAGTGCCATAAGAGTTCAGTATAAAATGATCTTACATTGTATTATGTATTTTGTATACTTTTATACCATTCATTTTATTGTACAAAATGATTTTTAAAATGTGCCTTAATTTTGGTGCCTGCGAATGTGCCATACGGCATGTCTAGACGTGAAGATATTAGGTACAAAATAGTAGTTTATGGAGAGTCACAAAATATATGCCAAACGATTTTTGTTAAATGTATTTAGAGCATAAAACTGTGGGTATGCGAACATTATTTTTGTTATTGTAAATACGTAATATCTAGCATTTGCCCACCGAATGCGTTCTGATGTAGATAAATATAAATGACGCTTTGGACCAAAGCGTGAAGGGACGGGAGCTTAGTGACATGTCAAATTTTCATGTTGCAAACGTAAAAAAAAACAGCATTTTCTTTTTCTAATCATAATCAATTTTTAGACTCAATATTTAATTTGGATCGTCTTGTTACATATTTTTAATTCAATTTGATTATATTTATTTTTTATTAATATTTAGCGATTTCTACTAATTTCTACTAATACCGTTCCAAAATGTTTCTGGTTTAACGGAGTTCGTAGGATTTGCTCCACCGAATAGGACTAAAAAGCCAAAAAGCTTTGTAAATATGGGCCTAAATGGAGTCAATGATTTTAGTGAAATGAATTCTCGTCTAAATATTTTCTTTTTTAAATTTAGACTTTATCATAATTTATAATCAAAGCTATTTGAAAGGAAAGACAAATCAAATTCCATATTATTTTATTGAAAATACGGAGGTCCGTTAATATTTAGATACCTTAAAAAAATCGGCACATTTTTATTCGATATACTGTATTTGTCAAATTCCATGTTTTCGTATTTAGATCTGAAATTAACCTAATGGTTTAAACATTTTTCATCACTGTTAAAAATTATAGTTGACATAACGTTTAGTTCCTTTATGTTTTCAAATTTAGGGCCTTAGAGGGGGTTAAAATGTTTAGAAAAGTCTAATTTTATTTATATTTTTTATGTTAGACTTTTATGAATTTGTTCGGTAAAAATTAACTTAAGATGTTTTGGGCAATTTGAAAAGGAATTGTAAAAATATTTTTGCTAAATATGAATATGTTTTATATAAAAACTTGTAAATGTTGTATCATAATTAATTTAATTTAGTTTAATAATTCGTGATGTACATAATCTGAAAATAATACGTCAGTAAAAAAATGTTTATTTGTATTTTTGATTTTTTTTTACTATTTAATTTTAAAATATTTGTAGCAAGTGGTAGCAATGTTAGTCGACGTTAAGTATTTTTATAGTAAAATCATAGTCTCGTTGTTGTAGTCGAGTAACTATTTTTTTTTTTTGTAAAAAATGTATATTTTCTATAATATTGTAGTGTTTATTCGCGAATCTTTATACATTAAAATCGTTATGCGGTAAATTTTGGATTTGCCAAATTAATATAAGCCTTGTTTTAATTTTCCATTGAAAAGGGATTATTATATTTTGTAAAAAAATACCAATACAGATGATTGATATAAATAAAAATTGAAAATAAAAAATGAAATAATATAAATATTTCGTTTAATTCCAAACTTTCCAAAAAAGCCTATTTGTTCGACCGCAAAACATGTTGTTGGCTGGAAAAGGCCTTTGTAATTTCACAGCCTGAGTACTTGAGGTGTTCAGCCAGCGATTTATGGGTTGGGTGCCAACGCATAGGCACCCTGTGGGTACGACCTCGACTTGGGCCGCCAGACAAAAAATAAGAAACCTAACGGTGATCTAATAGCATTTCGGAAGCGACTACATTGAGAAGAAACTCAAGGCTGCGTAGGGGTGTACGCACCGAATGTTAAGTCAATTATGTGTTCTTAAAGAGAACAACATCAAACGATCTGTTACGACCTAGTGAGCGTGTCATGATATTCTGATTTGAATAAAATTATGATATTAATATGTCGTAATTGTATGAAGAAATAATACAGAGTTAAAGAAAAATATTATTATTACATACAGGCTTGCGCTTGACCTCAATCTCACCTGCTGGAAAGTGATGATGAGGCCGACGATGGAGCGCGCTCACCCATCAAATACCGATTCACTCGACGTTTGAAGATTCCCATGTCATAAGATGCCGGAAACACCGACGCAGGAAGCGAGTTCCACTCCTTCGCGGTACGCAGCAAAAAGGAGGAGGCTAATCGCTTCGCGCGAGCAGCAGGAATGTCAACCACAAAAGGGTGCAAACCAGCACGGCGTCTCGTCAATTTATGGTAGAACGGGGGGGGGAACTAAATCATACAACTCAGCCGTACACTCGACAAAGTATAGTCTATAGAAAACCGAAAGGCAAGCCACTTTACGCCGGTGTTCCAAACTGAGTAGTTTACGCGCGTGTGAAGAGCCTCATCGGCAATGAGTCGCCGAGCTCGGCGATCAATATAAAAGAATAAAACAGCGAATATGTTCTCTAGTTTGATCCCGGCGTATTGTAGATTATTATTTTATGTATTTTTTAATTTCATTCGGAAAAAACTAAAATATAGGTAACTGACTAATAAAGCAAAATAAATATACCCCTCTATGTAATAAATAGTGTAAATGTCACGAAACAGAACAGTTAGATTCATAGACTACTGAGCAGATAGACTTCAAGTACGACAAGTGTTTTTGTAATATTAGGTCCTTACATATGAAATTGGCGTTTTTCGTACTGGCCACTTTAATCACAAATTTCTCCTCTTTGGTAAGGAATTCCAAATTCAAATTTGTACAGCTATAGACTCATGTATTTGTGCTTCGATGATCGTCATTCATTTGTTTTTTTCTTCTGTTTTTTTCTGTTTGCGTCACTCATTTTACAAAATGGAAAACTTAAAATATCCCGTTATTTACGAGTACGAGTTCCGCCGTGGCACTAATGCTGCGGAAACAACTCGAAGGGTGAATGATGTGTATGGCGGTCGTGTTGCAAAAGAAAACACAGTTCGTTTTTGGTTCCAACGTTTTCGTTCTGGAAATTTCGACCTGCATAACAAGCCCCGTGGACGGCCTGAGACTCAAGTTGATAATGAAGAGTTGAAGGCTATTGTGGAAGCGGATCCATCGCAAACCACGTTCGAGTTAGCTGCAGGCTGCGATGTTAGTGATAAAACTGTTTTAATTCACTTGAAGCAAATTGGGAAGATTAAAAAGCTTGAAAGTGGGTACCTCACGAATTGACTGAAGCAAACCGGCAAACGCGCGTCGACTGCTGCGTTACATTACTAAACCGGCACAATAATGAAGGTATTTTAAACCGAATCATTACCTGTGATGAAAAATGGGTTCTTTACGATAATCGGAAGCGCTCAGCGCAATGGTTGGATCCTGGCCAGCCAGCCAAATCCTGCCCCAAGCGAAAATTAACCCCAAAAAAGTTACTTGTAAGCGTTTGGTGGACTAGTGCCGGTATTGTTCATTACAGTTTTCTCAAATCTGGCCAGACTATTACGGCTGATGTCTATTGTCAGCAATTGCAAACCATGATGGAAAAGCTAGCGGCTAAACAACCTAGGCTGGTCAATCGCTCCACGCCACTGCTGCTTCACGACAACGCTAGACCACACACTGCGCAACAGACGGCTACTAAATTAGAAGAGCTTCAATTGGAAAGTCTAAGACATCCTCCGTACTCCCCGGACCTTGCTCCAACAGATTACCATTTTTTTCGTTATTTGGATAACTTCTTGCAAGGGAAAAAATTCAACTCCGATGGGGCAGTCCAAATCGCCTTCAAAGATTTTATTGATTCCCGTCCGACTGGTTTTTTTAGTAAAGGGATCAATGAACTACTTATGAGATGGCAAAAGTGCATAGAAAATAATGGTTCATACTTTGATTAATTAAATATATTATATTAAAAAATATTCGACTTTTTGTTCCTCCCATATAAAATGCCAATTTCATATGTAAGGACCTAATACTAATCGAATAAAGTTGGTAGATTAGCTGAAAGCAGCGATGAGCAAAATGTAATCTGATTAACGATTACAAAATGTAGTCTTAATTTTAATTTTGCTGCTCTGTAATAATGAGTATTGTTTGCAAACATAAACCTAACTAATTAAATAACGTGACAGAATCTTCGCTGTACTTTGAGTATCTGTCCAAATTAATAACTTACCTTTAATTAGATAGCTATCACTATTCCTTTCAAACCTGTGTATGCGAAAAGAGATGTTACCATAGTTGCTATAGGGAATTGAATAGGTTATTAATTTCGGCAAAAAAAACATGCGGCATCTATTGGACATTAGATCTATGATTAAAACCTATGTAGTAATGGTGGCAAAGATTAATAACGTAACTAGCCCTGTTCAGAAAGAGCTTGGTGAGGTAAAGAATGTGTGCACGCGAAGGGGCAATCCGATAATCTACACTCACAATCGCTTGATTCCTTAACCTTTATTACACGTTCCCTAAAATACAGTGTGATTTTTTATCGTCATTTTTATCACGGCTAAGTTTGAATAGATTATAAGTTTTAGAAGATTTGCTTTTTGAATTCGTTTATCTAGATTATCGATTTTTATATTATCTATGGTCAAGCCGCCTTTCCAATTCAAAAAGCTTTTATTTAAATTTAGATTGTACTTTTATGTCTGATATACAATGTTACTGGTAACTAACGCCAAACCTCTTAAAGGTATCTCAGGTACATCAAGACTAACAACTTTTGTTCTATGACTTTTGTCAAAACTTAACACATCCTAAGATATATATGTTTTTAGTTTTAGTGGGAATGTCTATCCGTCTTTAGCTCTATGTTTAAAGTTCAGTCAGCTGATGCTACGAAATCGTCTGCCCCAGTTGCATCGCGCCGCGTTTCAGAGTGTTAAGAAGATAAGAACTACAAATTTGATTTATTTATTTTGTGTATGCAAAGAAATGGACTGAATTAGAAAAAGTCGTAAAACAAAAGTTGTTAGTCTTGATATACCAAAGTCACCCTTAAGAGGTTTTGCGTTAGTTACCTGTATCCCTGTATAATATATCATTTATATTGCTAGAGACCTTCACTTGTGCTGGCCATCATTATAATGGCAACCTTCATTGAACTCTCGTCTCTTGGTGGTTGCCGATGTTTTTAGAATACCCTGTCTTTAGCATCAGGTGCGGTGTAGTTTATTTAGCCGTGCCAAAAAAGATATTTGGGAATTATTTGTACCGCTAGCGGAGTATTTCTAAAGTCACTTATTTTTGTGGTTAAATAATCCGTTATATGTAAATGTCGTCCGCTAATTTAGTTGTTACCTGTGAGAAAATTGTTTTGCTCGAAGACCGAACCGCAAACGGTGTGGTTTCTTAGTTAACTACCCCGAGACATCGATGCTGAGTTCCTGTGGTAATATAGTTAAATGTTTCAAGTTAAAGTACGCTATATTTTGATTAATTGCATTCAGTGCTGGTTACCGATGAAGCTATCTTTAGAAAATAAAAAAAACTAGCTGTGATGACCCGATTTTGCTTGTGTACAAATAGTATACTGATATTCCAAAAACGTCGAAACCTGTAACTTTTTTTTTCTAATCACAAATGTAAATATCGTTTTTTATAGTGCTGACTTCGAAATTGACGGAATTTAAACAAAACTTGAAATCTCTATTTCACTCCTTTAGGGCTAGATTATTCTAGCCCTAAAGTATTTGATATCATTTGTGTATTGATATCATTAGATAGCCACCTTTAGTGGAAGCTTACGACATACAAAGAACCCAATATCCAATTATCCTGTTTTAACCTTTAGTACTTTAAACTCTATAACAATATGTTAGTCAGAACAAGTATTTTTATATATATAGATACATTTGTGATAAAAAGATAGAAAAAAGAAGCAGTGTGATTATACTAGATTCTCTAAATGCTTGTTATATTATACTTGTATTGAGAGTAATAATTGTTTCTCAAATAAAATATAGAGCGTATTAATATCCTTTGCCTTACTCGAAATTCTTATTTATCTGCATTCTTTAATTATGGAGAAAACGGTGTCCAGACTTTCCAATTTATTCCGATGGTAAGTTGGAAATCAAACATCTGATTTTGCAGTAACAATTTAAATCCAACTGCGTTACATATTATACGATTATTGGCATAGAATCAGATCGAGTCGGAACACCAATGTAGGGTTCCTAAGGCATGTCACAAAAACTTTTTAACTGTTATATTAAATAGGTTTTACCTCTACATTATATTATAATTTACAGTTAATTCATTGCAATCTGTCAGTGATTTAAGAAAATATATTTTGTTCAACGTAACTTTATCATGACTTGTCGCTGTGACCGCACCACGCTCTATGGTAAGCATCGTGTAGTCCAAAAAACTACTGTAACTACCAACAGTGAAAAAAAATTATTGATAGCCGCTGTGATCATGCCGGCTTGCACAAACACCTCAATAGTATATTCAATTTTTAACATCTGACGCAAAAAGTTTAATTCATGTATCGCTACCGGTCTAGCTGTGTGTATTTGTATGCCTGTCTGTGATGTTGCAGTTCCTAAAAGTATGGACAGATTTCAATATAGTTTTTAAGCTTGTTCTTAGCCATGATTAAAGAAAATCTGATGAGCTGTTTATAGAACATCGCCTCTTTTTTAGTTGTTGAAGGAATATAAACAATTCCCACTGGTCTACTCGATTCATTTATCCTGCGAATTTGATGATATTAACACTATGCCGTCTGGCTACACCACAGTGGTGACGTTTCATGAAACTGGGGGAACAGGGTTGAGAACTAATGAGAACTAATGTTGAGATTAGTAAAACTTAACAATTTATTTATCAGCCGATAATGTAAAGAACGGCCGGCGACAAGTCAAGTGATCGGAATTAGCGCTCAAGTAAATAATACGAATAAATATTTACGAATCGTGGGGACGGCAAAGTGTTAAAATAATATGGTAAGTATGGGCTTACGTTGTAGCATCAACAAGAACCAGCAGGATGCTCAACTTTGCTAGCCGGGTCCGTAGGATGTATACGGATGCCCAGGCCTGGCTAAGGCGAAGAGAGGACAAAGTTGGTACCCCGGTGGTTTTGATCGGTTCAAGTCCGATACACCGGGGGAGTGGCCCTCACCACCCCCCTGACGGTCCGAAAGGATTTCCACTGCATTAACAAAAAAAGGGTGCTCAACTCATTATTATTGTAATAGTTAGTCAGTGAAGATATTAAAGATTTATTACATAAATGCAGTAATTAAATTAGTCTTGATACAATGTAAAATGTTTATGAAATATGCAATTTATTGCACCATATTTTGGAGTACGTCTTGTCTTTAGTAAGTGCGGGCACATCCGGCCGGGATACGCAACGTAACCCAGATTTTAAATGTAAGGGCGATGGAATGTTATTTTTTTACGTGATTTCTACGTAACCCCGCACGAAACGATCGAAACTAATTAGGAATTTTCGAGGCAGAAAATTATAGCTGTTGGGGTGGAAAATATTCATCAATCTTGTTCACAAAGCGACGTGAATAGTCCGACAGGATTTAGTTTGAAATGGCTCTGCTTAGTCCTGTGGTTTAATGTACCTATAGCAAAGTAATCTTACTTTAAGTGTTGTGACTGAAACCATAAAATGAAATGTTTGTTACCTAAATAGGACTTTTAAAATGATTTGTTTGGTGACCAGAGGTACAAACGCGAATTGTATTGGCAAAGTTATTAATGACTTCATTATACAAAGTTTGGAGAGATAGGACTGTGTTTAATAGGAAAAAAATATGTCTGTTCTGTGCACTGGTTTTTTCTATTTCTGTTTATGGGACTGACACATGAACACTGAGAGGCGCCGAAACACGCATAATCGACGCTTTTGATATGTGTTGCCAGCTAACCTTTTAACAAATGTGAAATTCGTATTGAGACAGTTTTGAAGATTCCGGCATTGAAAAGAAAAACTGGAAGCGGAATAGGAACTGCATAATTTCATTGTCTGTCTGTCGAGATCCTTTTTCTCAGGAAAGTGTAAAGATAAAATAAATAAAAATTGAGGTCTGTGGTTCCTTGTAGCTCTGAAAAAAATCATTCAAAAATACAATACATATTTACAATTACATACGAGATTGTATAAACTATTAATGCGTGAATTCGACTCTCATTGCGATTTTTTGTTATAACTTACGGTTTAGAATCTCCGTTTTTGTGTGTATGAATACTTTATTTCAAGAACAATATAATACTTTATTTTAACATTACAGCTGTCTTACTTATTCTAACTGATCCGGCTTGCTTCGTTTATGTGCAATTTACTTTAAAACTGGTAGATTTTCAAATAGAACTGTATCCCTTTTTTAGCCTCTTAGAGGGGGAATGTCAAAATACATATCCTTAGTGTATATTATAATTTTTTTTCGCTTCAGCAGTTTATGCTTTACGATGATGTCAGTCAGAAGTTTCTTTTTATTTATAGATAGGTATACATTCAAATACTTTGTATAAGCTTAAAACTTGAAGCAAGGTAACAATGTAAGAGCGGGCGCGTCATGCTCCGCTAAATACGGAAATGTCTAGGGGTAAGTCGAAATGGGGCCGCGACGCGAACGTTTACGGCAAACTGCACAAAATGCTTAGTCGTTTCGACTTCATTTATAATAATTTGGGAATAGTAGTTCAATGGTCGGTAAATCTGATATCATATTTAGCATTTTTATTGATTTTGTAAAAGAAAACAATACTGGCATAAGGAAACAAACAAATAATATTTTTAAAATTTTTATACTGAAATAGGAATGGTTGAATTTATTTTTATTAATTTCGTTTCCTTTATAATTTATTCTCTAAAATTTTGTTAAAGCTATTCTTGAATTATTTTTGTTTTCAACTTGTTCTTGCTAGTCGATTTTAATATGTGAATTATTTTGTTAGTGTTGTTGCCACATGTTTTCTACGAAAGACAAACAAATAAAACAAATGATATACTTTGCCTCTTCACAGGGGATTAACAGGGTAATATTCGAATAGCGCAATCATGGAGGCCAACTCCTCAGATACAAAGATGTGCTGAAGCGGCACATGAAGTCCGCACGGGCGGACTGGAGGGGACTCACCAAGTCCAGGGTCTATGATTTTGAAGACAAGCGACGTTGCAAGTTAGACTCGAAACGTGACGAGTTAAAAGCCCGGCCACCTGCGGCATTAACTACAATTATGTGAATAGTATGCTCACATTCCCTCAATGCTTAAAAGTCTTCCTGAAGAAGATAGGGTATGAGAGTCAGCTAAGAGCATACGACCGGAGAAATCGGTGTTGAAACAGTTGCTGTGGTCAAATCCGGCTAGGACATCATCAATCAATTTGAATATTTCTTCTCGATTTCAGTAATATACTATCAAGCAAACTGTTTAAATATATCGTTTTTATTTTCACTGAGCATAGTGATAACACTGGCTCTGATAGAAAATACAGTGCAATTCAAAAACCGATTACGGCTATCAGATAATCACCTAGCGATGGACACCGAAACACGCCAGCCTATAAAAATATATTTTCATGCTTCACTAATGAACCCGATATCATATCATAGGTAGCTAATTCTAGAGAACTGCTGCGTTGTCGTGGATCTGTCAGACTTAAGATTGGGGGATTGCGCCAACGACTACCGGCAAATGGTGCGTGTTTGAAATGCCGCTGGAGATGCCGGGTTGAATAGTTCTTCAGAGTACTTTCCACTATACAAACGGTAGAACATACATACAGACGAAACGTTTCTACGTCAATTTAGGGGTTCTAAACCTTTATAAGTTCCATATAACTTATTACTTGAATTCTTGTTACTTATTTTTATAATAGACGCTTGTGTCGAAGCTATATTTAAATTTGAACACGTATGGGGCGTTATAATCTCTCGTTAAGCGATCCAACAATGGCCTAGTGTCATACAATGGTCTCCGATGAGTACGTTGTCTTGTACACGAGAACGAGCTCTGCATGTAGATAGCCGAGCGGCGAGGACTGTCGGCGCCGACATGTGCTGGCTTCAACAATAATACTATCGATCCTGATCGGTATATAAACAATGTATTTCATAAAAATAACCTCTATTACTATAAAAAACGAGGTTAAATCAGTTATTTGTAGATATTACAATATAATATTACAAAAAAACAATTAAGACGTAGTATTCAAAACGTCATAAAGGTAATTAAATTCAGGAGATCACGACGCGTTCTTTCGCTGCAGAACAATAAAATTTCGCATTAATTTAGTAACATATTTGACTATAAATTTGGCCGTTGTGTGTGATTTTTCTTACACTGGCTTATCAAATTGACTGACAGTAAACCTGATGGTAAGTATAGTGGAGTTCAAAAACGACAGCGACTATCATAGGGCGAAAGTCTATGGATAATTTCGGCCCAAATAAACCACGACTGAAGGTCTCTAGGTATATGAATTATTGGACGCACACAAGCTGATCAAATAACGTGACAGTCTAAAGCGAGTTACTATGACGCTCTTTACACTTGAGTACTAAGGCCACGACGCAGTTCGGGCTATCCCCCTACCACCTTTATTTTTACCACCTCGATTTTTTTATATTTCCTACCAATATGATTAAGCCGTATATCGTCGTCGGAAAGTGATCTTGTCATATCTCGAAAACATGCGAATATGAGTTATATACATCATTGGAATCAGAAAAAAATACTGCATCGAATGATCTGAATTCAATTTTTATAGGCCTAATTCTTGTTTAGATATGCCATTGAATTTTTTTTTATATTTAGAAATTAACACAAAGAAATGTTGTTAATGAACCAAAATCCACTAGTTTGTTATTTAAAATAAATACAACAAAATTGCTGCCTATACTATTAAAATTCAATCGCTAAAAAATTTTATTTTTAAGTCTTCTGGTTTACAAGTTATGAATTTTTGAAATATTGTTTTGGCTCTGGTGCAAAGTTGCGTTTTTCGAGATACGACAAGATCGCTTTCCGGCGTCGATATGTGGTGCGATGTCATATTTGAAATAAGACACGGAATATCGTTTTGTGTGCAGGAATTACGAAATAATCGTTCTATGTATCCTGTACTGTGGCATATGTTGATCGTATGCAGTGATTACACGCAAAGCTTGTGTACGCAGCTTACCGTGACTAAGCGGATGTTAAGAAACAGGTGATATTGTGTCATGCGGACTGTGTAAGCGATTCATGAGAGCAATGATACTGACAGCGGTCATATCAGGCATGTTTCGGAGACGATTCCGCTTTTTTCCATGGATTTATTCCTCGATATAGTGCATCGAATTATTCGATTGTTTATATTTATCATAAAAACCATGTGCAAGGGCTTTCGTTAGACACTTGTATGCAGTTGATAAAATAATACAAATAAATAAATGTTAATGAAATTGTAATATGAAATTTTTGTAATTTAAAAATCTTTTAAAGTTGTTATTGTTTAAAATTATAAAATAGTGTGAATGTTACGGCCTGTGAATTAGCGACAGGTAACTATATACGGCGACGTATGGTCGTAGGTTAGAATCCGCAAACGTTTATCTGGATTTTTCTAGACTTAGAACGCATTTAGGGATCACATGTTCACCAGTGGGAAAAAACGACGTGAGGAAGTCCGCATGACATCTAACAGAATTGTCTTGTATAAATGCTCTGATAATGGCGATCATCTGCGCTACAGGTTACGTTGGGCACGGCATATAAGGATAAAATTGATTCAGCCGCTAACGTGTCTCTGCTTACACGAAAAGGAATATATCTTGGAGATATATTATATAAAAAAAAATACAAAAAAAGAAGCAAAGAGTTGAGTTATAATATTTTATAGCAAGCAAATCAATGTCATATTGTCCAAGTTATATTACAACTTTTACGAGTAAGCACTACTCCAACAAGAATAAACGTAACAAATTGCAAAAACTAACCCTGAAAAAAAGATAATGTATACAAAATAATTCACCCTAAGTAGTGACTATATTTTCTTAAGCTTAATAACGCTCCATTGAACAGATTGGTACTGCGACTAAACAACATTTTCACTTCACTTGCCACTAATAACATAGAATGACTTGGCAAAAGCACCTTACTTAGTTTATATATATTTTTATAAATAAGTAATTCTTATATTCTGGACAGTTATTAAATCGATTACCAAAAAGAATTTTCTAAACTAAAAGAATACTTACTAATTGTAAATCTCTTACTATTTTATAAAATATTTCCAACTTAGTACCTTATAAATATTTTTTTTTAATACTGTTGCGTATAATCCCAATTGTGAGATTCAAAATAAACGACAAGAGTGACGGAAAAATGTATATTTTACAGTTTGTATGAATTTTCTAAGAACAACCGGCGGTTTTGATAAATTGTTTGCTACTGTAACAGTACGTTTTCTTAAGTAAGCACATAGCATACCATTAGCCGCAGTTATAACCTAGCGTATTTTAAAACTGGTCCCTGGAACTATGAAATATGAGTACGTTCTTGTTATACCTTCTTATTACAAGGAATTTGACGACTTACGTTGAAATATGGAAACAGGTAATAAAAACTACGCTTGATACATGTACGATATACGAGTAATAATAGTTGAGTTCATTCACCTCGGTATGTGGAATATATCCCCTACGACCTGTTGTGGAATACATTATAAGACATACAATTTTAAGGGAACCTAAAATAGCCTTAATTTAAATATTTCTGTAATATACAAGATGTCCCGTAAGTCCAAAGCTTAAGGCCTGATAGAGGAGCAGTAGTTCTATAACTTACTGTAAATATAATGCCACAATTCTAGCGCATTTTGGTGATACTTGGAAAATTATTTATTTAAGAAATCCTGAATTACTTTAAATTAAAGACTGTAGCGTGCGCTCTGCCGGCCCACTTTCGCGGACGTCGTAATGTTTATGCGGATCGCTTGCGCACCGTCCGCGGTGGACGGTAGGAGGGAGATTAGTGTGACGTCTCTCGACGACCGCGCGCCTTGCATGCGGAGCTCGCGATATTATTGCTAGTTTTTGTAGTTTATATTGCTTATTATAAGTATTAATGCAATAAACGTATCAGTGATGGATTTTTGGTGTTATTCAGGACTTAGAACGTTATAAGACTTTTATAAATAATTACAAAGTTTCACATATATTGTACACCCTCTTCGAGAAATAAATCGATTGTTCGTCAACAGCGGCGTGCAAAACATTTTTGAAAGCAAATCAATAATCGAATGTGTTTTTGCGCACTCGAAAGGAATATAGCGTCAAGAAATATTATTATTTAAATTATTTTATTCATCATTCATCTTAGACCTTTGATAATAATATATTTATGGTTACACAAGGTTCTATGGCGTACATTCTACGCAACGGCACGCGTCGCTACAGGTGCGCACGAGCATCTGTTTATGACAATTACTAGCATCCCGTTTGTTCATTGATGGCGCAGTTGACTAAAACGTTGATCTTTTACTTCGAATGTTTCGGGTTCCATTTATCATTGATCAGTTAATATTATATATTGTACAGGGTTCCGCAACTGAAAAGGTAAAAATGAACCCTTATAAGATCACATTGATATCCGTCGGTCAGTCCAGAATATTTTTCTCAAGAACTCGTTAATCTGTCAAGTTCTTTTTTTTTTACAGTGGCTCGACATAGTGACTACAGAGTTCCTGATGGTAAGTACAGTGTAGTCCAAAAACGAAAGCGACTATCAAAGGATGAAAATCCATTGATAGTCTCCATCGCCATGTCGGCCCACAAATACCACGACTGAAGGTCTCTAGGTATATGAGCTACTGGATATACACAAGCTGATCCCGAAACGCTACAAGCCGAAACTGGTCACTATGACGGCCTTTACACACATGTACCTTGGCCGCGATCCAGACGGGCAAGGACGCCCTACCACCTCCCAAAAATAAAAAGTTAAAAGGCCTTTGCAGCTCTCTGAAATCATACTTTTAAGTCAAAGCAACCAAGAGAAGTGTTCGATATTTTATTGTTATTGCCGTTTTCGCAAGGGACTCAAAATGTATAGGGTACTCCTCTCGGACCTAAAATCGTGAAATTTGGCAAGAAGCTAGGTTTTATATTCCAGTATAGGGAAAGTCCGAGAACTCTGAAGTAGTTACATCATCAAATAAAATTCGAGGACATTATTTTTAAGGAGAAGTGTATAGGGACAATCCTGATTCTGACACCTATATTATTCGAGTTAAGTACGGACTTTGTCACCACATGATTACTAGAGAAAGAATCGTGAGAAAATCCGTATGACGTGTAATAAGAATGTTATGTGTAGAGAATATATCATGCCTAGAAAACGGTGATCAGCTGCGATACTGGTCACGTTGGGCACGACATACAAGCGTAAGGAGGATACAGACATTAATGCATCTCTGCTTACACCGATAGGGATATAGCATGACGATATATTACTGTTATTATTATAAAAACATGTAGACCTACGAGGCGAGGCCTGAGAACGAAGTCATTGATAGTTATGAGCCCAGAGAAAGGACTTTTCTCACAGTGCGTGCCGTATCAAGTAATACCGCCTACTGTATTCATCCTTTGATCCGACAATCAACAGTCCTAGGTCTTTACAATCAGCCCTTTGGCAGATACTATTTTTGGATAATAATCGTGGAATATTATTATTACTACTACGGCTATATAAATATTACAGCTTTTATGACGTTGTAGCGACTGGAAGTTAGGTGAAAAATAGAAATTACGCGGGGGGTGGCGACTATTTAACTACCCTCTGCCAAGTAGGCGGGGCCTGCAGAAAGCTAGACGCCGCCGGGTGCCGAGGAAGATGGCTCAGCCTTGCCCTGGGCACTCGGCAGGCGGGAGAAGGAACATCCCGGGGGTTTTAGTAAGTGCAAGTTCGACACACCGGGGGGCAACCCTCATCGCCCCGTGAGGTCCGTTAGGGATTTCCTCCGGGTTAAAACAAAAAAAAAAGGTGGTAAATAGAAATGCATGTATGCTGATGTACAGGACGCAAGTACACGATAAAATACAGTCGGAGCGTCATTACAGATCCCGTAACACGAGTTGACCCAAGCAAGACTACTTATAAACATTGTGCTAAACATGTAAATGAAAATTGACTCTTATTGCGTAATATCTTAATCTTATTAAATCTTGCTCAATAAAGTACTCAGAATTAATTTCAAGCCCACACATGTTGTTCTTCAATGTACGGATAACACAATCACGTTGATGGCAAACTTTTTCTTCTTTTAAAAGCGTACATATGTATGGATAAAATATTTTCTAATCTTGAGGATAGCTAAATAAGGTGAAGAAATTTTATAAATTATAAATAAACAAATATTTATTTTAGAGCATTCAATTAAAACCGTCTGGTTGTATAAGGAAAATGTAATGGAAAATAGTTTAAATGGATTAAAAGAAAGAGCATGTCATTTTGTCTTTTTATTCAAGTGACTCAAAATGATTAAGTAGATAAATATGTAAGTAATTTATTTACAATATAATCGCTATTAATGCTTCTTATTCAGGAAGTTAAATATTTTTTTACATAGTTAATTATACACAAAAAAACTATAGCGCCAGTTGTGAAGTTACATTTGGATGTTACATTTTGTTAGTGTGTCTAGAGTCGCTCTACAGTATACGAATGGATGAATGAGTGAGTGTGTTTACGTGCGTATAATAAGTATAAATCTTCAAACAAATAAAATATAATTTAAAACAAACAGGTTGTTGATATCATAGTATTTAGGAATCACGGCTAACATTTAAGTAAAATTTATAATTCATTAACAAATACCATGTTCGATAACACTATCATGTAGGTATTGTCAGATGATATTCTATATAAATAAGCGTATCATGTTATTATGGAAGGCTTTCATTATTTTATTATGGCTTATTTATCTGATTAATAGGTAAGAGCTATCCTTTTGTAGTTGAAGATGTCGAAGAATATGTATACCTGAGCTAAACATGGCACAAATTCAAGAGGGAAGTCAAAAGAAGAATTCAGTTCTGGTCTTTTCGCCGTCTATTCCACATTGTGTGAAAACTAAACTTTTTAACCAATGCTGCGAGCAGTACGGAGCTGAGACGTGGACTCTAACAGTTGACTTATACCATCAGGTTAAGGTCACTCAGCGAGCAATGGAACAAGCTATGTTGAGCATCACTCTAAAGAATAAAATTTGAAATGATGTTTTCCGACATGGAACCAGAGTCATCAATATAGCTCTCATTATTAGCAAGCTGAAGTGACTGTGGGCAGGCCGCGTATGCTGAGAAATCGAAGAATTGAGGATCTCTAGAGAAGACGGGTATTTGAGAGGACCATACAATTACATTGAGGAGACCGTGAATCGACAAACATTGCATGGGGTGTCCCCAGCAAGGTGGATCGACGGCCTGGAGAAGGTTGTAATGATTAGATGTGAAGAGCCGAATACCGGATGATGATGATCAGATAAACCAGTGTTTTTGAAGATAAAGTAAATTATAAAAAAAATTGTGTTCATCAAAGCATAACATAACATTATTTAAGGTTGAAATGTTATTTTAAGCTTCCTCTTTCAAACGAATGTATATAAATTCAGTTCGCTTTTGCTAATCTTACTTTATACCTCGTAATAATTTTATTAAAATATGGTCCATGAATATATTTGTAATTTTGCCGTGTATAATAAACACGGGACTTCTTGTTTATGCAATTTTCTATGTATATATTTCTATATAATTGTAAATGTATGAGAATACCGGTAGCTATTAGTATGTAAGGTCAACGCTGCCAAACGTCACAGTCCTAAAGCTATTTTAAATTGTTTCAGTATGATTTTCGTAACCTTTTCTTGTTTTCTTTTTGATTATAATTTAGGCTACCGTATTATCTAACTTAATGACACTATTTTTATGTTAAGTAATAATTATCTTATATCCCCAAATAAGTACATAATGCTAAGATTGTGTTTTCATGTTTAATAGTTATCTTATTTGCTGTGTTTATTAAATAAATATACAATAAAATAAATTATATATGAATAGATTAGACGAGTTTTTAATAAATTTATCTGAATATCAGTTAATAAGTAATCTAAAAAATACTATTCAAATTCCATTACAACTCCAAATCTAGAGGTTATTGCACATGACTAGATCACAGAGGAAAACTTAACCAAATTTACTTGGTTATTTAATTTCGATAACAGTCAGGAACATTAAAAAATATCCAAAAACCTTCGAGGTGAGTTGTTAAGAATCCATAAAACCTCTGGTTGTGCAGGGTACAGTGAATAGAATTGGTTCCTATAGATACCCACTCTAGACCGACCAAATTAAAGTCTTGATAAGTGCGTCGGTCTACGAGAATTAAAACCAAGCATTAACTTAAGAAAAACGAATAATTGTAGTTCTGAGCGCTTCCAAATAACTTACCTTAGAAAGACTACTTCGTCAACCGCATGCGAATAAGAAGGAGAAAATTTTCGCTGTAGTATTTATTCTACTTGGAACGACAATAGCCAATATCAATAGACTAGTTGAAAATTAACAGACAAAGTATTGGAGCATGGCACGGTATTTTGGCGAATCCTTTGCCCAAAGAAGCCAGAATGCTGTGCCAGATGGTGACGCTTGCTCATCGGCCACTTCCCTAGGATGTAAGGACGTAGGTTAGGACACAATGGGGCTGATATATTCGTTGGAATAAAAGTCCCTAAATAAAAAAAAAAAACACTTTCTCATCTCGTAACATCCCTCTGTTTTATACCGTATTTAGCTTTAAGTTGCTGTTTTGAATTTGTATAAATTTGTATTAAAAACCTTTTAAAATAAATGTTGATAGAATTATTAGGCTATAATATTTTATTAAATACTAGACTAGAAATAGCTCTTTCAAAACAAGTATTCTATATGCTAATAGAAAATTAATTAATTTCAAAGTTTAGATTTCTTAGTTTACAAATCAATCTGTATGTAAAGATGTCGAACACCCATCGTGTTTTACATATTTATACATTCAACTCAATTATGTTTCACTTCATTAATTAACATAAGAAACATGCAGCTGCACACTTACAGACTATAGACGAAGATAAAAATACTATTATCAAAGACAATCTTTATTGCTTCATATTTTAAAAGAAATTATAAGATGTATATTTATCATTTACCTTATTAAATACAGCTTCTTTAATCCAAAACTACCACAGTAATTCGTTGCGCATATTTATAAAAGATGGTTTACTATTATTTTTCGGGATCTAAGGCGAGGTAGAACACCGCCAAGTTAACACGATATAATTGTTTCCAAATGCGAAAATCCTTAAAACTACTGCGACTATATTGTTACATACACGAGTATGTACTCTACTGGAAACGCAATGGTGTGAAATAGATAAGAGGATTAAAAATATAATAATTGTCTAGTCTTAATGTAATCTTACGCCTATGTTATGAGAATCAGAAAGACTTATACATACTTAAATAAATACGAGTATATACATATATACAATGACTCGAGACAAACAAACCTATTCATACTAGAAATCTACGCCGTTGCCGCGCGACTCGAACTTGAACCTTCAATGTTGCAGGCAGGATCACTACCATTGCACTATCAAGCTGTAATCTGCTTGGATATTTAACGAATGTATTGCATTAATATCTAGTAATTACCAGAATAGGAGTCTCAAAATCCAAATTGGATCAAAGTTTTAATGAATTCTATCAATATTTTACGATGCTATTTTTTCAAGGGTCACTGTCGTTTTTTCTCAAGGTAGTCGCTTCCGAAACGCTAGTAGATCACCTGAGGTGCTTTCCCTGGCGGACCGCTCAAGTCGAGTTCGTATCCACAGGTGTGCTATTGCGATGCCACCCAACCCATAACTCGCTGGCTGGGCTCCTTCAGTGATCGCTAGTACTCGTGTAGTATTAAATTTCCAAGTATAATAAGATAATACTTTTTATACTTCTATGGGATGTCCGTCTCTAATAAATACAATACATTATAGCCCATTAATTAAAAGAAATACGAAGTTTATAGTGACCCTATCTGTGACTCTAAAATCCAGTTACAGAAATACTTTTTAACCTTTGAGACACGCTTAAACACTAATGAATCCTAAATTTGTATGCAATTAGTTTAAAACCGTTTTAAAATTTAATGAGCGTTTCTGAAATTGAGTATAATGGTCCTGGTTTCGAGAGTCACAGTACTATTAAACTTTCCTGTCATGAGCGGATTAGTCTGTCATGAGCTATGAATGTGTATTTATATATAAGCATGTATATCTAAGTCTAGTACCCATGGCACAAGCAGAAGTATAGTTTGAAGCTAAGCAAATATGTGTAATTGTTTGTGTTATGTTACGTAACAAAAAGATTATTAACAACACCAATGGGAAATTACTGTTCATCGATAGACGCCGCAAACATGCTAGCCTGTTCCAATGTCTCATCACACTTCTTTTGAATATCCAACTATCATAAATGGCAAGATAGACCTATATTTAATACAAGTGTAAAAATATTCTATTTCCAAGTGACTCATACAAACTTAGAGCCTGTAATTAACTAGCACTAACACGCTTAGCACAAAAGGTTATCCACGAATATTCAATGCTACTACGTTATAATGTTTGCTATTGTTTTTGGTAGAAACATGACAGGTGCGCAGGCGCAATACGGTAGGCAGCAGCTAGTCTACAACCAACCTGCGTCAGAGTTGGCCGCGTTATGTCTTCGTCACTCGTACACGTGAAATTACGATTCTGATATCGAAAACAAAAAACGCAACAAAAAATTGAGCTATTTCGGACGTGTGTGAATTTAAAATTTAGTTAACATTTTCTTATTTATTTATGAACTGTGTTTGTGGGTGTAAGCGTTTTTTTTCACTATATTAATAAGTGTTTTCGCAATAAGTGGATATTTCGCATTGGATGTTTTTCGTTGATACCATCACAAACTTTAAAATATTTTCGGTATGTTTTTTCATAATTAATTAGTTTTAATTTGTCTACTGTTTAACTTGTAGTAAAGGTTTACCATAAACAACACAACGCTTCGACTGGCATAGGGGTTGAGCGATCGGCATTACGAAACGCCGGTTCGATTCTCAGAACAAACAATTGTTAGTATGGCATAGAGATTTTCGAATTCTGGGAGTTTATGTAAATAGAATTTAACTCTATAATTGTAAATTAAAAACTACTGATAAAAATGTTCACCATTATGGTTACACTATTTCTTAATGGTTAAACTTATAATTAATACGCTAAAGTGAAAATTTAAGGGTACAACGAGGCAAGTATATTTTAATTACAAAAGCATTTAAACATAATTGTAACTTAAAAAAGCATTAAGATACACGAATTCGAATTTTATCATCAGTGAACAGAACAAAACAGGCCTGCATCTAGGTTGGCAAGCCGGGATCTACGACCGAGGTCCCAAATTCTAAGATCTGCAAACATGCCACAACATCGAGCGTACCCAATAATAAACCTAAAACGTGGGTCAACTTCTCCATAAGAAATAGGTTAAATGTCATGTGCAAGTTTCCTGAGAACGATGATCAGCTGCCCTACTGGTCACGTTGGGCACGACAAATAAGCGCAAAATGGATACAGCCACTAATGTAGTTTTTCATAAACGTATCTATTCTTATAAGATAAATGATTTTTACATATTCACAAAGCAGTAGAGGGGAAGGGAGTCGAAAGAAGTTTATGCCCCGCTTTGAAAAATTTCAAGATTTGAAGCTGAAACAGAAAAGTGGGCTAGCTAAAACAAAATTGTCTAATTATTAATAATCTTACGAAAATAAAAATACGAATGTTTAAGCAGTATTTATAATGATTACAAGTTAATACGCTTGCTTAGTTCTTTAATTACATATCTGTTACGCCATTATGTAAACATACATGACGTTAATATTCATTTGCGTCAATGTCAATCTGCTTGTTTCAGCCGTATTCTTTTTTTTACACTGGTTCGACATAGTGACTACTGAGTACCTGATGGTAAATACAGTGTAGTTCAAAAACGAAATCGATTATCAAACAAAGGATGAAAATCCATTGATAGTCTACATCGTCATGTCGGCCCACATATACCACGACTGAAGGTCTCTAGGTAAATGAGCTACTGGATATACACAAGCTGGTCCCGAAACGCGACAAGCCGTAACTGGTCACTATGACGGGCTTTACACTCATGTACTGTGGTCGCGATCTAGACGGGCACCGACGCCCTACCACCTCGCTGCTGCTTGTTTAGCACCACCCAGGAGTCAGGTGTAGGGAAACTAGGGTAAAGCCTACGGACACGAGCAGCTTCGACTCCCAAAATTACTTTGAACTCAATAAAGAAACACTGATATCTATTCAAAAAGAAGCGAGTATTACAAAAATATGTTGTTAATATTATCTTTGAGGAACGACGGCCCTTTTTTTGGTCATTCGGGGGACATCCTCAAGGATCGCCAGGGCACCGTGAGGTCGGCATCCAGGTGTGCTGGCCTCTTACTGGCTAAAACTCTCGAGGTGTTCCACCTGCCAGGGCCATGATAGCAGGTTTCATGATAACAGTGTGCGGGAACACATCGCACTCTGCTTACACCTGGATATTGAGCAGTGTATTCGCTTAAGTTCGATTAGGGCAGAAGGCCTCTGGTGAAAGCTCTCCGTCATCCTCTTCTCCTAGCGAGGCGGCAGATAGGCTTATCATAGTTGGCAATAGCCACCCAATCCCTCTCCCCCGCCTTCTTCACCTAAATGACGTCCTCGTAGAAGGAGAGGGCTGCCTGCCATGCCCCGTCGCTTCCGATTATCGTGCGAGCGAGTGCCAGCAGGGACAGGTCACCGCACACCTTTGATTTAAGAGACGAGCTTCACATAAATATAGTAAGAAATGATTGAAAACAATTTAATTTATACAGGATTTGTTTTTCACGATGACAAAAAGCATTTTATGGAATTTTTTTCATTTTATTTTATATCGACGTGTCGATAACGTGAGATACGAGAAACAACGTATAGTTTGAAAGATACAAAGAAACTAAACCAATGGCTATACTAATAAGGAATAAGAATTAGAAGGCGTTTTGAAGGAGACTCCGAACCAATCATATAGTTTCTCAAATAGCAGAAGATAAAAGTCCAATAACTTGAATGCAATTATCCGCGTGTGTTGACTCTCTATGATTATTCTTCTCTGATTACTCATAACAAGATATGGTCTATGAACTAAGCGAACACTACGATTGCATAATTCATTTCACTGGTCTCGCCATCTATTGGCATAACGCTGTACTGCTCCCATATATTGATTTATATACTATTTGTTACAAATTTTATTTTAATAGTTGTTTTCATTTGTTATTCTTTGTTATTAGTGTGGTAAAAAATCAGACAGCCCTTGTGAAGGTAAATACCATATTATATAGCCAGCGTAAACTTTTTCTAGTGTAATTGAATGACATAGCATTATCAAACGACTGAGGATTCTTAAAATAGTAGATTTAGGTGGCAGGATGAATGCTTGAACTGGGTCGTAACAATTACATCGGAGTTATAGAGACTCGCTGCGGCCTGTCGCGTTTCGGGATCAGCTTGTGTCTGTCCAGTTGTTCATATAGCTAGAGACCTTCAGTCGTTGATGGCGTGGCGGTGATGACGATTAAAATTGGCAATGCATTTTCCTTCTGCCAGTCGATGACGTTCTTAGGCTAGACTAGATTTTCAACCAGGGGCGGTGTCAATTTGTCGAGGTAGTATAAAATAATAGATACGAAGCGAGTTGTCCACTAGTTCCAGTGTCTATATTTTTTACTTGACATAATTATCGCGTGATTATTATTGTCATTCTCCACAATACGGTATTTATGTCAATTACGTCGATGACGGCGGTATTGTCCGACTCAACAACATCAAGGAGGCCGGCGTTATTTATATAATCACCTCAAGCATCGTAGATGAAACGACATTTCTTCAACTTATAACCGCAGAATGCATAATGATATGTCATTTTATAACACAATATACCAAACTCCCAGTTTCAGAAGTCCTATTTAGTATTAAAATAATAAATTCCCTAATTCCGCTAGCCTCATTTTATCTCAAAACCATTGGATACCATGTTAGATACCATTCGTACGCACGAAAAGATTTGCTTCTACGTTCATCATATGAACAGCTAAGGAGTGGAATGTGCTTCCACTCGAGCATATTTCCGCGATCTTATGACTTGGTAGTCTTTAAGAGAAGAGTGAATAGGCATTTGTTGGGAGGACGCGGTCAATCGTCGAACTCATTTTCACTTACCACCAGGTGAGATTAAGGTCAAGCGTGAGCCTGTAAATCATAAAAAAATACGTTTTTAAATTTAACT
Organism: Automeris io; assembly: GCA_036320925.1. Taxonomy (NCBI): domain Eukaryota; kingdom Metazoa; phylum Arthropoda; class Insecta; order Lepidoptera; family Saturniidae; genus Automeris; species Automeris io. Next base: position 7,240,842 of record JAUDJH010000019.1, on the reverse strand, counting down.
AAGTAATTCTCAATTGTATAGAAATTTATGATTCCTTGGTATTTATTTTCTTAGAGTAACAAGTTACGTAAGTTATAATTTAAATAATAATTTTTACATTCAATACTTTATCATTAAGTTGTAGATAGATTGTTCGGTAGATTTTATGTCTGTTAATGAATACTCGTTTCTTGACAGTAACTGCCGTTCTTGGACTCTGTACTTTCCATCAACTGCGGCGAAATAACTGTGTTGAACCGATATAAAAAAAAAAACATTATAGGATTTATATTTACAGAGACGATACAAAATATCGACTTGATTGAAACTTTCTACTGCCCTTAAGCTCACCTTTGTGTATAAAACGCTTCTGTTTCAACACTAACCTTTATTTTTAATGATAGTGCACGAACTCGCCTTACCAGAGAATCGCTTAATAAAAGCTTTAGATCTGTATTTACACTATGAATTGTCCTCGTTCACTGGAAATGTTATCTGTGATACATCAATGTATTTTTTTTACTGCTGAGAATAAAAGATAAAAGTAATGGATTTTTTTTATGTATTTTATATTCTTTTAGTTCTATTCGAAAGTTTAAAGAAAATTTATATTTTTAACGATTATTGCGCAATAGATTAGTTAGATTTGCAATAAAAAAAAAAATTAGATGAGTTTTTTTATACCGGCTCGGCTAAGTGAGGCATTGCACCTGATGGAAAGTAGAGTATAGTCCAAAAATGATAAAGACCGCCAAGGGAAGAAAATCCGTGGACACTCACCATCGCTATGTCGGCGCACATATACCACGACGGAAAGTATATGTAACTGCATATACACAGACTAGTCACTATGATGGTCTTCACAGTTATATACTGTGGTCACGATCCAGTTTGAGAAATCGCTTTACCACCTCAAAAGTTGAAGATAATTCGTATAAAAAAAGCTATAGAATGATTTAGACATGCTTTTATAAAGGTCTTAGATTTAATGGGCCAGTTACGTGAAAGTATTTAACGAAAGTGATTCGAATTCATATTCTTTTGAAGTTTTCAATATTTTTTAACAGCTACCAATTTATATAAAAAACCGCAAATAAATAAAAATGAGACATTTTTAAAATGTGATGTTTATAATAAAATGCGAATCAATTCAGGGTTTTTAAGCTTAAAAATATATATATTAGGCACTCTGCAACCTAAAATTCCAGCATATCGGTGACATATTTATGGTTTTACCTGGGTATATTTGGCAGACGTTTGTTTATAGTATCTACATAACACCTGGTCGAGGTCAACACACCTATTTATGATGTTCATAATGTATGCACTTTAAATTGTCCGCAGTACAAATATTAACATATCGAGATTTTTCTCTCGGTTGTGGATTACACGAATATTCTATAAATTTCGTTTTAATTTAATTCTATTTAATTTATTATGATTTGTAGATTTTTATTATAAAATCCAAAAAAAGCGTTCTATTAAAATACAATTTATTACTACAAGTATGATTTTGGTGATTGATTTCATATAGGTGGATAGTGACAAAAACTTAACAATGCAGTATTAAGTAAATAAAATAAAATAGACAATGTGTACTCGTCATTTATCGTTCTATGTCGTTTTTAATTTATATCTTTAATAAGCATAATTATAATTATGCTAGTGTATAGAAAGTTGAAAACACCCGCCCAAAGCCGCTGCAGCTGAAACGTCCATTCAGTGCGTTGAGTGAACAGGACTTCGAGTCTGTGAACGGAATAGTCGATCACGTCACGTCACAAGAAATTTACAACGTGAATTCGGGTAGAGAAGTCGCTGAGTGAGTCTGGAGCCAGGTTCAAACGTAGAATCTAATTGAAAGATATCCAATAAGAGCGCGTTGATGTCTTTTATATTAAATGTGCATTAAAGTTTTTACCGTACTATTACTCATATTTTATACTTGTTACGATTTGACATAAATAATAAATGTATATTTTTTAAATATACGGTAAAATCAAAGCAAAAAATTAATAAGACTATATAAAAAATGATTTTCAAAGACTAAACGTATTATAAAAAGACGATTTTATTAGTGTAAATATACTTCATTTCGAAGCAGCCTTGAGTTTCTTTCGGCGATTCTTCTCAAGGTAGTCGCTTCTGAAACGCTAGTAGATAGCCAGTAGGGTTCTTATTATTTTGGGCTGGCGGTCCAAGTCGGGGTTCGTAGCCACACGGTGCCCTTGCATTGCCACCCAACCCATAAACTCGCTGGCTGAGCACCTTCTGTGCTCGCCCCCCAAGCCCAGTTGAACTGTATAGGCCCTTCCCGGCCCACAGTACATGTCCGTTAAAAATAAAAGTGTAAATATTCATTTAGATAATAGATAGACACTTCCCGTAGGTGTAGTCTTTCATTACACATATCTAGTGACTTCTAATCACAAGAGGACGAAATGCGGAGGCGACGCGGAGGGGACAGTGACGCCGGTGCGCGCGTGCCGCGAATGGTAATTGGGCGCCATTCAACGTGTTCTAGGACTCCATATGATTGTTACTTTTAGTATTATGTAGCCATAATCGTTCGGGATACGAGGAAGGCGGCCATATTTCGTTGTCTTCAAACTTGTTTAGTTATACTATACATATTTGGAGGCGCATAAAAAATAGTCAGAAAACCATGATAATAAAAATATTCATTTAGTTTCTCAGTCTTTTATTTTAGGAAGTTAACTATTAACGAAATGTATGTAACGTGTTATTACTAATGAAGTATTGTGAAGAAACTATCATATTACTTAACGAATACTTAATATTTATTTAAAAAATTCTTCCTCAGGTACATATGTTATAAACAAAACCATTGTCCAAGTTTTATGTTTCTAATTGCAATCATTTAGGCTCTACGATAATAAATCAGTCAATCAGTTCATATATTTATTTATGTTTTTTTTTTATTATAATTATTTATAGGCGAACGCTTGATCTCAATGACACCTGGTGAAAGGTCAAAATGAGTTCGATAATGAACCGCGTCCGCCTCAAATGCCTATTCACTCTTCTCTTAAAGACTCCCAGGTCATAAGATTGCGGAAATAAGGCCGCTGGAAGCATATTCCACTTCTTAGCCGTTTGCATGATGAACGTAGAAGCGAATCTTTTCGTGCGGATATAAGGAACATCCACCACATACGGATGGTATCCGACACGATAAAATATACATAATAATGTACAGCTAAAACAAGATATTTTAGTCTTCCACCATTTTTAAAAGAAAATCCATAAAGTTTTAGCTACCTTTAACGTCTAAAAATACTGGTAAAACTCTTACAGATTGTCTTAGAGTCAAACTATCTATAACAAAGATATATTAACCGATACGTGATCATTTTATAAATGTCTACAAACTAAATAAAACGTCGTCACTTTACTCTCCAGTATCTTAACGTTTGTTATTCAAAATACACATGCACTCACACCGTTGTAGACATTCATAACTTAACACTAGTACAACTAATGTGCCAATGGTATAGAAGTCATAAAGTTTTCTAATTCGCACCCTAATATTCTCTCAATCTTATAATATTTAATCCTTTAAAAGAAGTGTAAAGAGACTTGAGTTGGCACAATCACGGTCAGTGATGACTATTATAGAGCAGTATCTAGTTGCCGGCTAGTTGAGTTCTATTTCCGGAGACCTTATGCTTATCATCAAGTGCGATGTAGTCACTTTTTCATAAACTTGTGTGAAAAATAATAAAAGCTACCACTCAAGTCCTTATAAGTATAGTTTCACCGTCTCTTCATCAATGCTCTTTGTATTTGTAAATTGTAAATAATATTCCACCAAAATAAAAAAAAGTTAATAAAACATTATAATCGGAAAAATAGAGTAACCTTTTAATATAATATTATAGACATCTTAAAATAGTTATAGTAAATTTGTCTATTTAAGATTATCTAAATTCAAATATGGTGTATGTCTTTATGTTAATATTCATATTTGCATGAAAGCGTCCGTTGATACAGCTGCTGTTGAATTATTTTGTCTGGATATACAATAAATATCTTTGTTTTACGTAAATGTTATAGTTTTGAGTTAAAACAATGCCCATATAACCTAAATAAAACACACTACAAATATTTACAGTCTGTGCATATAATCTTAGTACTTGCTCTTACTTTATTATAGAATTATAATTGTGTGAGTTTTTGTTACTTATAAAATACTTTTAAATGTTTAAAAAAAAGCTGGGATCAACAAGAGGCAACATAAATTCATTGTTAACAAAATTTTGTTATCATCTAAGTTTGATTCGTAATATAATAGCAATTGTTGTTATATTTGCAGAGGTGATTGATTAAAAAGTAAAAAAGATAACTTAAGGTTAGTGTTTTACTTAGACTTTATTCATTTCTATTTAATATAATACGTGGTTATACTTTTCAGCAGGAGGACTGTCCGCCTGCTTGTCATCTTTTGATATAAATAATGCTAGGCGCTTTCAACATTTAATGCAATTCCAAATTATGTTATGAACTATACGATTTAAATAAATATTTCAAAAGATATAAGCTCTAAAAAAATACGAAACATAGACTGTTAAAACTGTTGAAATATTATATTGTTTTATATTTGTATAATTAACTTCAAGATGATAAGTTTTGTTGTTAGCTTACGTAACTGCTAGGACTAAGGATAATACACTGACAAAATTAATCACTGAATATTAACATCGTTGGTTGTAGTGGTTCAGCGGTATAAGCGTGTAACTTCATAGCAACAATATTGGCTCGTCCGTTATTTAGATATGCAAGCGAGAGTTGTATGAGTCCGAACGACGGCGAAGTACGATAACTGTATGTTAAACAACATGCGATTATTGAATTTACTAGTTTGAGCACTTGACACCTCGGTTACTCACCGTCTGTGTCTGCATGCATAAAACACTTGTGTGTTTTTGATGAATTGTCTTTAAAATATTCTTTCAATGTTCATTTGATATTCTGATTTGGATTTCAGAAATATATTTATTAAATTTTCTCACATTTTATTCTTTTCAAGCTAACAATTTCATATGCTATTCCAGGCCTTCTCAAACTGTACGTCGCGACCCCTGGGGTGACGCGGTATCATCCCAGGGGCGTCGTGAGGCGATCTAAACAGATTGGCTGTCTGTAATGACTGAGCGATCGTTTGCGACATCATACTTGTGCGAGACAGTTTTCTCTGCAGTTGCAGCAATTAAGAAAAAGTACACATGGAAAATAAATTTAGAGACAGAGCCGAGAGTGGGGATTTCGAAACTTGAGCCTCGTTTTGAGAAGCTATGCTCAGAAAAGCAATCATATCCTTCTCATTAACACGTTGTATTACATCTTAGTATTACAAGTCAATCTCGACCTTTAAAAATAAACTAAATGGCAATATTTTTTATATACAAAAAAACAGAATTAAGACAAACTATAAAATCACTGATGCATTTAGAGAATATAAGGGAATTATATATAATTAATTGTAATTAAACACATTGTTTGTCATATTTTTGTATTCCGTAACAAAAAAGAATACCTGCGTTTATATTTTATAAGACATTGACCGCGCTCGTGTGAATTGTTTTGCATAAATTATTTAAATCCATGTCTTGATAATTAATTACATATTAATTATGAGAATTTGCTTACCGTTGATGATTCAGAGCGTGCTAATTGCATGAGAATATTTTTAGGATTCATTCGCTAAACTGAGTTTAACATCTCTGTTTACTTACTTGTTGGTAAGTTGGGTCCAGAGTTATAACGCGGTATGCAATGTAATGTGAATTTCTTTCTGTGTATGGACAACACTGTAACATGTTTACAATAATTACATTACAAGTTACACAAGTCTGGACTTAGCCTTAAATTAAACTTAATTATGTGTAATTAAAAATTCAATAGATTTTTCTGGGACATTCATTTATGTATTTAAGAAAGACTTTTTATTATTATAATAAGTATCTTGACTCCTCCGTAGGCGAAGTTCTTAAGTGATCGAATTCTGCGCCACGGGAAGTTTATTCGATTATTTGAGTTCGGCCTATATGCCCTACTGGTAAGTTGATTCCAATCAAGCTATATCCAATATTATGTTTAGAAATATCAGTGACGTGCATAAGGTATTTAGACAGGGTAAGCAGAATTCGCGTAATTAATTTGAATATTATATTATGATAGTAAATACTATATTGCTTTCATAGAAAAGATTGATGGCGTGCATATGATGATGTCCTAGCCGGTTTCGGCCACGGCGACTGTTTCAACACCGGTTAAGAAATTCGAGGTCCAGTTTTGGGAAACAGTCAATTGCGCAGGAGATATTTAAGTGCATAACTGGACGCGCTGCCAGAAAAGCACTCTCTCGTCCGAGCTCCCTCAGGCCCGATGGAAAGGAGAACCAGTACGATCGGAAGGGAGCGGGATGCAGGTTTGGTCGAGTTTTCCTTCTCTGAACACCTGGTTGAATTGCGGTGTTAAAGAGATACCTTAGTCGCCTTTTACGACACCTCAGCAAGAAGAGGGGGGTGCTATTCTATTCTGCCGGCAGCCACCACGGCTGATATTACGGCGTGCATATAGAATAGATATTAATATAAATAGTTCCTTCTTTTGTTTAACGTTAAGCAATTTATTCCAGACTTATTTATCTTAAGGGCATGCAATGCTTTCATGCATCTATGGAATGAAAGCTACTGATCAATAAACTGACCTTTATTGCCTTGTGAGAAAAATATAGGTACTAGAGCCATCCATGTATAATTGTTCTCAAAGAATCATTGAGGGAATATGTACTTTTCAATGATCATTGCAATATTTGATATTACACGACTTTCCACCGATTGTTTCTATTTCAAATGAATTAATTTAAATGTATAAACAAAAATTTATGCACAGCTGTCATAACGCTGTCCAAATTTGACAGTATTAAATGATACCTTAATTTTCATATTGACCATTATAATTTATAGCAATGTAAAATGTATCTTTATCTTATTTTTAAATTAATTTATGATTGATCAAATATAAAGGTTAAAATATTCTGATGTATTATCTAAATCTATAATCTTAGATAAAAATCTTGTTTTATTTATAAATAATGATCAAATATAAATACAATATAATATACAGGCGTAATAAACATAAAATAGCTACCTAAATGTAATAAATACATGTATTTTAGTATTATATTTCGTAGAACAAGCGGCACAGTAAAACACAAGAAAAATATTTTAAAATAGCAAAAAAATATCTTAAGGATTCTTGCCGTGTGTACTTATATAGGTACATTTTCATTTAGTTTATGACATATACGCGAACTCTTTTACATCATAGTATGATCGTCATGGATATATACTACATTATTTTATTAATTTATTCATTTTTACATAATTAGGGAAACATACTACACTATAAAAACAACATATATAAGGAACATCCACCACATACGGATGATATTCGACTCGATGTCCTAGACACCACTAGTGGTATTATGATGGAATGGGGCTGGTGGAATCAAAGTATGTAGTTCCTGTGAACATTGTCCACTGTGCAGTCGGTAAAAGACTGATAAAATTTTATAAACATGTTTTAGATCGCTCTCCGTATATTTACGTTATTTCTATTCGTTTTAAAATACATTTATTTTTCAATTTCAATGTTTCCTTATTTAAAATTTTATTTCAAACTGATACCTCGGGAAGACATCGATGCACACTTTTGATATATCGCACCGAAAAAAACATCGATGTTTTTTCGAAATGGCACCCCTAATGAGCAGTATTTGAATTCTAGTTCTTGGTTCTTATTCTTGATCGTTGATCGTTTAGTATAAACGCTCAATCAATTTTTCGTTTACACTAAAAGAGCGAGAAAGAATGCTCTTGTTCTAGCTCTAGTTCTATGTTCGTTTGATGTAAATCCAGCATTAGATAAAGACTCATCGCCGACAAATCAATAAGCACTACAGTCAATCATGTTCACTTATTACATACTATTTAGCACTGCGTTGGCTCTATATTAAAATTTGATTGAGATGAGAACCATTTATCGAGGTTACTTTTGAAAATATTCGACACATTAAGTAACTTAATTAAATATTAGACTATTAAATTGAGATTAACGCTTAACTTGGCAGAATGTTCTTTCTTTCAATATCAAAATAATATTCATACCGTTTAACCCTTATGTTCCAAGGATGTCTAATAGAAACTAACCGTGCGTTCAAAAACTGAGAAATTACTTAAATATTCATATAATTTTTTTTGTTTTTTTTTTACCCTGGCTCGACATAGTGACTACAGAGTACCTGATGGTAAGTACAGTGTAGTCCAAAAACGAAAGCGACTATCAAAGGATGAAAATCCATTGATAGTCTACATCGTCATATCGGCCCACATATACCACACCTGAAGGTCTCTAGGTATATGAGTTACTGGATATGCACAAGCTAATCCCGAAACGCGACAAGCCGAAACTGGTCACTATGACGGGCTTTACACCCATGCACTGTGGTCGCGATCCAGACGGGCACCGACGCCCTACCACCTCGCTACTGCTCGTTTAGCACCACCCAGGAGTCACGTGTAGGGAAACTAGGGTAAAGCCTACGGACGCGAGCAGCTTCGACTCCCAAAAAAAAAAAAAAATTAGCGCTAAATACTTATGGCAATAGGTTAAGTAAATTCTTATGTATCTCCACAGATATACTATCAAGAAAAGGGTATTATGGCGTAAAAGAACTCATTACAGTAAATAACAATAAAGAGAAAATATATGCATATCGGTGTTTAAGTTATTAGGCATATTATTGCCCACTAAAGCCACGTTAATGGTAAGATGTGTAGGCCGGTGACTGAGGTGTAGCGCTTGGATCTCCTGAGGAAGGAGAAAGTGTGTTTGTAAAAGACTTTCCTTTTTCAATTTAGTATTGTTGTATGTCGTAAATCATATTATATCTATTGATACTTTTTTCTGTTGAGATATGATATCATTATATATAAGTGATGTATTGTGGAAGCTATAAGCAATCTCAAAAAATAATCGTCATGAAAAAACAAAATATATATTATATGTATTGTCATATGTTATTGTTTGAAAATCTTACGTTGGGTATAAATACAAATTTAGTTTAGCTATATAATAATATAGACGTGACAATAAATTAATATATCGTGATGTTTTTTAAACGTTTAACAATATTAATGACTATTTAGATAATTGTTTCGCTTCCTCAAAAATGTCAATCCAAAGTTTAAATATAGCAACGATTGTTTTCATTGTTTTCGTTTGTTTTGTTTAAAGAATCATTTTAAAAAATGTTCTATATTTGTGCAACGAAATCACACAAAAAGATTTTTTAATACATAATTTTCCCGTTATTTAGTTTTTAATTTTGACTCCAGGCTTAACACACCGAGCGATATTTTCTTATTTAACAAAAAAAGAATGCTGTAGAGATTTTTTAAATTGAATTTTGCAATAATATTGGTCTTTCATAAGCAGAGCGGTCGCCGGTGGCCGCAGCTTTTAACAGAAATAAAATAAAAAGTTTTTTAAAAGAGTAACACCGTAAACCGTTATTGCTGTCACCCTTGGCGCGTCAGTTGTGCTTCAACGATTGTGTGTACACGATAATAACTTACATTATCGGTGCCGAGCGAGAACCATCAATTCATGATAATTGCCGAAATTTTTACAAAAGCCCCGAGGTTCGACGGCGCCTTTCATCGGAGTAAGAGTGGCTGGCGATAAATTTCTTTGAGACGAATTTCCAAAACGCCCAGGAATTGGCCTGGGGCTGATCGTGGGCGAGCGTTTCGACCGGGGGTGCTAGCGAACAGTTTTTTCCACAGAATAATTTAGCAGATGCGTCATGTAAAAAAAAAGTTATCCATATTTAGTTCCGTATTATGGGTGTATTTATAAACTTAAACTTCAAATGGAAAAACAATCAGAAAAACTACATATAAATAGGAATAGGAGAAAATGTAAAATCACTGATGATTTAACAGTGATAAATAAAGATCACATGAATCGAGAACGAAATAGCATTGTGACAAAACCACTCGTGTGAAAAACATGAAAATAACAACAGCTGTGCCCCCTGATAAAATTTATCTACATAAAAAAAACAAATAAAAATTTGTACAGAGGTGGAATTGAACCCAAATCAATAGCGCATATGTCTCATACTTGATTACTGCACAAACGAATTCTACAATTAATTAAAATAGATCAGTTATCTCTAGTTTATGATCAAAATTAGAAAGCTTATATGACATTGGAATGGTCACTTGTAACGATGTCCAGTAGACGGGTTCTTTGATAGTGACGCTAAATCCGTAAACGTAACGTCAACCGTCTTAAAGAATTGGATAAGGACAAATAAGTTCTTAGGAGTGATTTATGTCTAGCAGGGACTAAGTTGGATAATGAGGATATTTTTGAATAGAAAAGGCCTTTAAAGATTTATCGGAAGAGAGGCGCGCGCCGTTAAGGTGATTGGGTATAGAATTTTACAGAAATGGTGCTAATGTAAGTTAATGTAACTGGTGCTAATACTTCTAATAAAATCTCAGTACAACCTTCGGCTTGAGCAGCCACCGAGATGTTAAAGAAACTACTAATGTTTCGCAAATTACTGCTTGGAGCAGAAAAGCCACATTAATGATTTTCCCAACCTTAAGAATATAAACTACATATTTACTTCTTAGATTCCCTTTTGAATAGTTATGGTAATATTATTGTATGGTTTGGAAGTAACTAAATAAATATATTTCTATATTTATAAGTCTCAGGTAAACCTGAGAAAATATTGTTAAATCTTTCATCAATGAACTTGCTCAAAAGGTAATGCTTCGAGTCGACACGTCAATTTTGTGAAATACCATAGCAGTGATAGAAGCGTCAACTTTACAATTAGCACCGTAGACGTCCACCTACGTATCAAATGCACTCTGATTTAGACCAAATAGGGTTGGCAATTTTCTAAAAAGTTTTAAATAATTCAAAATGTCTTTTTTTTCCTTTGGTATTTTTCCACTCATATGATATTTTAAGTTACTTGCCAACGGCCCTCTTTTTTGTAGAATATATTATCATTGAATTTTATTTATAAGGATATAAACAAACAAATGTAAATAACATAATATATGTCTAGATATAGCTACACTTATATTATTATGTCTTCATCTGAAGGGATAGAGCGTGAGGATGTAAGGTTATTGTAATTATAATTCATTGTCGAATATATTTACATATTTTATATATATGCACGCAAACAAGCAGTTGTCGCTTTTAATGCAAATGGCATTATTATAATTGTAAAATGAATAAATTGCTACCTTTATGGACAGTTTTAAATATACAATACGAGTTTTTAAGTGCATTCGTAAAAATTCTGAGTAAATTATTTGAAAAATACTTGTAATTTTGAATAATATATTATATTCTTTGTATGTAACTAGTTAAAACTTTGTAAATATAAAATAACTGTTAATATTTTATTCTTCCATTTTTGTGCATAATGACCACGGTTAACATAAATATATTTTTTATCTGTTTACCTTACAGTATAAAGGATCAATGTATACAGTGGTGAACACAGTTTAGGTTTCAGTTAAGGGTAAGGCCTAATTACAAAATTTTTATTATCTCTAAAGTAGTTGCTTATTTTCTGCATAAGGATTGGAGAAAAAGTATACTCGCATATAATACGTTTTGTATATGCAAATGTATATAATTGAAGTATTATCATTAGCGTTTATTCCATAGATACATGAAAGCATTGCATGCCCCTACGATAAATAAGTCTGGAATAATTTGCTCAAAGTTAAAAAAGGAGCCATGCATATCTATTCTAGGTATATTCACGCCATCAATCTTTCCTGTGAAAGCAATATAATATTTACTGCCATAACACAATATTCATATTAATTACGCGATTTCCGCCTACCCTATTCAAATATCCCATGCACATCACTGAGTATTACTTACTAGAAAATTAGAATCAAAACTTGCATTTATGTAACTCCTATTTTTTATATTTTATTTTAACTGTTCCTAATTATAGATTTCTTCATTTATTTCACGTTGGCACACAGAATGGTGTTAGTCGCTTCAACAGACATCTCCTCAAGTACAAGAATGTTCATAAGCGCTACTTTAAAATGTGTAATGTTTGACACGAACAGTGAACAGTGGGTGTAAAAATAATTGGAGAACCTTGACTATTGACAGGATCTTCAATTTTTGAGACTTATCGGCTTACTGAATTGATTCCAAGTGAGGCGAGGTTAAATTCCACTATCATTAGCGTGTCCATGTGATGTGTGTATCATATTGACGCGTTCTCACTTGGCTGTATTGTGTCAGATCTTTTATTAGGATAATAGGATACGGAAATTACAAAAGGTTGCACGAGTGTGGTTGACAAAGGAGCAAACACAGTCGCCTTCGCTGAAACAGGCTAGATGGTAATAATAGTATTGTTTTTTATAATTCTTAATTGACAGCCCTGATCCAGAACGGTTTTGAATTATCACGTCCCAATAAGGGCATTACGCGCGTAGGCACTTCTACAAATGTTTACCGACTGCGCCGTACAACTCGTTGCTCTTTGCCGAGAGGTCAGTAGGCCGGCACGAATGCTTCGCTGCCCGTATGCTATCGTTTCGTGTGGACTATCGCTTTCTTGATCTTGATTACTTCTTACATGTAAATTTTCGATCGATTTTTCGCTATGCGGTAAGACTTGGCTAATACTTGTACATCGAGGTTTTATTATTTGTGGTATATTCATTTATTATTTATATTTTCACTGAGCATCTCTATTTTTCAATCGTATACTCCTGACAAAGCAGTCGCAATTAGGCAGGACGTTTGGAGGCGCGCAGCAGTATAGATCACCATTTATTCTGGACTGATGGTGGTGGATGTTTTCATTGAGTGATAGACCTGACTCCATTTACTCTTTCCTGAACAAGCAGGCGTTTTATGGCATCATTACGGTGCGTAAAATGAACGGTAAACCTACAAGCGAGTACAACAATGGAATTGGATTCATGCTGTCGTTTTTTTAAAGGATAAGATGAAGGGGAGTTGAATATACACGGACAGATTCTGAATCGCGTCTGCCGATCTTCAACGACCTCTGGGCCCACGCGTTGTGATTGCAATTCAGTCGAGCATTGACGCCCTACGACCTCACTACCAGTCGTTTAGCACCACCTGGAGATCATTAAAAAAATATCATAATTTCAGCTCACATCAGTCCACTACAGAAGACAGGCCTCTCTCAAGACTCCCTACTGGTCTCTGTTATTTGCATTTAGAAATATCCAGCTGCCTTTCCACACTACGCTTGCTGAGACACGATCTCCAATCCAGAACTCGCTTGCTTCAACGATTGTTGGCTCTGTGATAAACACGTCAGCCCCACAACTTTGTTTGAATAGACCTATTTCTAAGCACGGAGTTAAGGAAATTAATCTACGAAGAAAAGCCGGAAATAATACTGTTGTAGTTTTTCTTTTTAACAAATTAAGATATAGCAGCTTATTGTTAAGCTAATAACGTGTATTTTGTTCGAAATTGATATACATTCACACATAGAGCTATATTTATATGCCTTGTACTCTATAAAATGGATGAATGCGAGATAATATTTATACTGTGACTCTATGTTTTAAATAAAATCTACTATGATAGAAATCAGAGTCTATTTGTTATAAAAATATATGCGATAAACATGGGTCACGGATCCATTGACCTGTGGACTGTGAGTCATAGAGTCTAGACGTTACGTTAATAGGATCACGCACATTTTGCCCAACATTACTTAGCACTTTTTGGGTAACACAGAAGACAATGATTTATAAAGCGGTTCTCAACCCGTTTAACCCAAAAGGCTGTATGTCTACATATCAAAGTTTTTGAAATTGTGCTTATACCATGAGAGACTGTGTGATTTTCCGGCCATTGTATTTTTTCTATAGTACACTCTTTATAAGAAATGAGAATATATTTTTAAGCAGATCAAGATGCTTATGGCAGCTATTGATAGATATTACCAGTTTCTGGCTATTTGTGGTCTGTATGATCCTGTATTTATAATACGATTTGCTGAGGTGGAAAAAAATGATAATTATCGCTATAAATTGTTTAACTCTCTGCACAGCTAGTTTGAAATAGTATAAGAATTATGAATATGAAGGTCAATCAATTCTATTGTTACCACGACACAGTTGCCCGGTGAAATTATAAGATAAAAAACATGACACACAGGTAAATTGAGCTATGTTTATGTTGGTATAAAATGTTTTGTAATGTTTCTTGAAAGTAATGCTTTTTCATCTATTTTTTCTTTTCAATTCTCTTCTTTCTTTTTTGGTCTATTTAGAGTCCTATTTTAATCTCCCTGAGAAAATGGACATTCTTAGAGGAGGCCTTTGTCGAAAGAGAAGTAGAATAGTTAAAAAAGAAAATATACTTGTTAGTTTAGGTTTATTATTTAAGTTATTCTACAATAAAACCATATATTATTATTATTATTTAATCTCACATCGTTTCTGATGTTATATTAATGTAAATAATGTTAGTTATTAACATAATATGTGAAAATGAGTTTTGGTCAAGACAACATATATGGACATTAATCAAATTATGAAACTTGTCCCTTAAACAATAACTATTATTATTATTGCAATATGAAATTTAAATATGGTAAAAAGCAATATTCACTCCACTTGTGCTTATCCGTGGCATTTTTTTTGTAATATCTCAGTAAATACAAAGCAGAATGCGCGCTAAATTTGAGAGCCGCTGCCTTAGCGCCTTATATCCCTTGCCATGTTTTGATTGTGATCCGAAATGATGAAGTATAGATTTTATCAACAACTATTTTGAATACATTAGAATACAATTACCGTTTTATGAACAATAAAAAATATATTGCGTGCCGATTGAGTTATAACCTAAACCAGCAACAAATTAGTTCTATAATTAAATGAAAAGGCATAAAGACCCGTTTTCCAAAATTTTAACTTAGCTGTATGCTACAATTAAGCAGTGGCGTACATTCCATAAAAGTATAAAAAGCATTACCTTGTTATACTTTAATATTTAATAAAAATATTGACTTGAAATCTTATTATTACCTGTACAGGAGTCTTAAAATACAAATTGGACCATATTTTAAATCAATATATGTATTAAATATCCAAATACAACACGATAGTGCGTTTTTATGCTTCTATGGGATACCCGCCACTGCCAATAGGTTCATTACCATTTTTTTTTAATTGCGTTCCTAAACTAAGATTTACACTTAAGACACGAATGCTTGTACATAAGGTACACTCACACGTACACACACTACTTCCCCATGAAGATACACTCAACCAGGAATAATTATCTGTAGACACACAAATATTTGCCTGTGGACAACGAAATCATCACCCGTAGCACAGATGGCAATCGTTCAACCACACGTTACTTCATTGATATTTCGTAGGAACTTAAAGATTACATTTTTGAACTTTTGTAATCGAATTTCTTTAATTATATGGTTTTGGCAGATCCATCTTGACTTCACCCTCGTATGACTTATATTCAGAAATGGCAGACTTTCAAACAAACTTTGGTTCTTTATTTTAGCCTATTGGGGATGAAATATAAAAAAAAACGCACTTAGAGAGTTGCTACGTTATAATAAGAACCCGATATAAAAAAAAAATACGTATCTAGCTTCTCTTTACACATCTCTTCTTTTCCCAATCGTAGGTTCTTGACAGAGAAGACGCGGCCAGACTTTGTGCTTGGAGGCGCGAACCATTAAAGCTCTCCATTTATCCCGGACTGATGCTTGGCAGGCGTTTTCAATTGACGCGTTGATCAACGATTTAATTTGGTCGGCCCAACATAGCGGTGACTGTCCACGAACCTAACCTAACTCTATCTACTCTTCCCTGCACAATCAAGGAATTCCATATCATTATTTCGGCGCGTCACATGCCCAAAGTAACAATCAATTCTGTATATATAAAAGCGAAAAACTGATATAGGTATCGAATTTTAATCACTACTCTTGAATGCGCATACGCAAATATTACGAATATGTAACGCGGGTCACCGTCCCCTGACCTGTGAGTCACCACTTCCCTAGCTTCCGTTAAGCACGCAACATAGTTATAACGTAACTTTTTAAAATATCATTTACGACCTCTGTTTCCCATGCCCGTTACAAAATTCCCGCGTTACATTACATTTGATGAGTTTAAGTCAAGTAAACACCTTAATTACCAAAAGATGATTTAAACTACAGTTACTTATTTTTGTGTTTTTGGCCTAAGATTTATTATTTTACTCACATTATATCTTCTATATTTATATATATATTAGTCAATGCTTTATATATATGCTGTGGCTATCTGTTATTAGTATCTATTATCGATATAAAACTAGTTGACATGCTTTTTTTAACATATGCAATGATACAGTTGATAGCCCATAAATAAATAAATATTGATATATCTGTACTTGTTTTTTTTTTTGTTACCCTGTGTAAATTCTGCATAGGACTATAAGGGACATTGTAAGGGCAGCGACCCTGATCTGTCATACTCCTACTGACTGAAAACCGTAAACGTAATATAGAACACCTATTTAGAAATATACACCGTCTATCTCACATCCCGGTTAGGACTAAGAAGTTCTCTAACTCCTTCTTTTGCCGAGTTGTCGGGCTGTGGAATGGTCTTCCGGCGAGCGTCTTTCCTTCGTCCTATTTATGATGTTGGGTCTTTTAAGCGAAGCGTGAAGAGATATTTGTGCAGGCCGGCATGATCGCGGCGGCTATCGAAGGATTTTTTGCTGTTGGTAGACGTTGTCGTTTTTTGGACTATGCCATGTTTACCATCGAGCGTGGTGTGGCCACTGAGCCATGTCATGATTAAAACAAAAATCCACAACGTGTTAACTGCGCTATTAGGTAGATTTTAACAATTTCATTTCTTCTTTTATACATTACATATTATTAAGTTTTACTTTCAAAGTCCGTTTTTCCTACATGATCTGACATAGAAATCGCCAAACAAAGAATGAAGACAATGGTAAAGTGAAATAATTAAGTTACAAAAATATAACGAACACGATTCGAAATGATTTCTTTCAAATCAAATACCATGGAATGGAGTTTATTTATCTCGTGTATTTTATTACTTATAATAAGATTCTAAACAATAAATTTTCTAAGAATTAGCAAATATAATGAACTTTCGTGTGCGTGGGAGTGTTTTACATGCTATTGTATTTTATGTACATCTTATTATTATAGTGGTTTTCTTTGAGTAGAACATTTTTAAAGATGATAAAAATTTACGATGCCGTTAAAATACTGATAGCAACCAGACGCAGGATCGTACTCGGGTATAAAAAACGCTGGACATTGTCCTTCGATTTCTTCTTTTAAAACGAAGTTTTTTTTTATCCTGACTTGATATAGTGATCATTTCAATTGATGATTTGCATGATGCAGTTCAAAGAATGACTACGCTTATAAGCGGCGAATAATCTATCGATACTTAGCCTGCACAAATATCGCTTTACTCTTCGCTTAAAGGACCCTTCGGGTCGGGATAAGGTTCTGTACTTATGCCGTACAAAGGCACCCTTATAGGCGGGAAAATTTTACAATAAAAACTTGCGATAATTTGAGACAATTAATTATCAAAGTACTTGCCCAGCCGGCAGCGGTGGTCAGGCACTTCACAAATCACTCACACTGTGTGTATTTTGTATATGTGTGATGTGAAGTATGGTGTAGGTGAGGATTTGTGATCTATGTTAAATTAGAAATTATTATAAGCAATTGTGATGGGATGTTAAAGTTTTAAAGCGAGAACAGTAACGTAAAACGCGTTGTATCCGTTTGCGCTTGCGTTTAGGTGCGTTTACATATTTTTTATTTCATATTCCGGGGTTATGTCTATTGGCTCGACTGGACCCAAATTTATAGGATGAGTTGAACACGCTCGCCGGAAGACCGTTCGAGAGCCCAATGACAATATTGTTACATTTAGCTTATAGTACGACCGCTATATATTAGTGCATAGACCGGTCATAGTAAATCGCCTCCGCTGATCGTATTTTGTGATTGCTTCGTTTAAATCCAACTCCATTTTAATTCCTTATCTTGAAGGTCAAGAGCACTATGGAAACGCTTCTGGTATTGCAGTTGATTATCACACACACATCGTCGACAGTACCTACTTTCTATCAGATAGTTTCGGCTTTCTTGCTACAATTTTATTTAAAAAAGATAAATAAAAATGTTAATTTCTTTCTCAATGCAATGCCAAATCCGTACCTGGATATGAATTATGTGAAATTTAATGTCATTGAGATAAGCATTATTAAATGTTGCATTATATAAAACACATTTGTCAAAATATTATTAATTAATACATAATTTACATTTTTATTAGAAAACCATGTCTCCGACTGGTTATATTGATTATTATAATTGGAAATAAATCACTAATACGAATAATCTTCAATAGCAATGTCTTGTTGTACAATTCGTGTGTTAATAAGCGATTAATAAAAAAAGTTGAACTGTTTCAAGACGTTTTAATTAAATAAACTATCAACAAATAAGACGTAAGTGCTTTCATGCATATTTAAATTGGTACTACTAACAAATTAGATTGGTTTGAGTTTATTTAAGTCGATTTCTAATTAATAATATACTTACGACCAAAAAAACACCTTCAAGTTTGGCGAAAATGGACCATAGTTATGACCGACGCCGAGAGTTTCTTGAAAGCGCCGAAATTGAATAAACTGATAGAAATTCGCACATTATTTATTGAAATATTATTGCATTATGTTCGACAAGTTGCATGATAATTGTAATTATCTATTGAATTGATAAAGATAATACTTGGATTTAAAAGTTTTTAAAATCATTGTAATAACGTCACTTTTAGTCAACCCTGACCTAAATTTCTTAGGATTTTTAATACGAATATGAACAATGAAAACAATATTGGTGTAGCCATTATAAAGTTATCTATATTTTAATCTATCAATTGGACTGTTTACAAATGTGTAGTATCTTTTGTTACTTCGAGTTGTAAGTACCAAGAACCCAAAAATCTTTTAAGTGACTCTTGAATTCCAATGTTTGTCGTTCAAATTCCCCTTTGAATTTATCATCAGTTTAAATCACTCTGAACTTTCTAAATACCTTTTATGAAACTTTTACTAAATACAAAGATTTTAGGACTGACTCATAAAATCATATTATAACATGTTTTCATGTACCGACTTTTAAAAACATTACTTTTATTAAAGTTTTAGTTCTGTTATAATTTTTATGTCGAAGCCACGATGTAGTTATTAATGGATTTACTCGTATATACATTCATAGAAATCATTGTAGACTACTTTGATATTTATAACTAAAATTGTTACTTTAATTTTGTGTGTGTTCACGTATTTGAGTGTGTAATGAAGCAAGTAATCAATAGAATGGTTGGTATGTGGTTTTCACCAGGTTATTTGAGGAATATGGACCTTTAGGAATATGGTTTTTAGTCAGCTAGGGTCTAACTCCAGGGCCGCAGTTCTCAAGCCTGCCTTGACAGACCTACGCAGGATTTTCGCCTTGGGTATCAAAAAAAGTTGACTGAGCAGTTACTATGAATAGTCTCAGTGGTTGACAAACTTGACGATCATTGATTAGTTGGTGATTTGTAAAGTTGTTGGTTTTTAGATTTTCCGTTACGATTTATTTGGGTCGTTATAATAATGGAGACTGCACTATCCATAAGGCGTATTTTTGTGTTGCGCATTGAGTCAAAAATATATTGTTCGGGGAGTCCTGTATCCAGCAGTGGAGTAAAGCGAGTTGATGAAGATAAACATGATGATCTAGAGTATATAAAAGTGGATGCTAATTTATTTTGACTGAGGAAGCACAATTCATCGTCGCAACAATACCTGTAGAAATCATGAATGTTTTTCATATTGACACAGTTTGTAAATGCAATATTATTTCAATCCGCAATTCGCCAGTATTTTAAGCCGTGGTGGCTGCCGGCAGAATAGAATAGCACCCCCCTCTTCTTGCTGAGGTGTCGTAAAAGGCGACTAAGGTATCTCTTGAACACCGCAATTCAACCAGGTGCTTAGAGAAGGGAAAACTCGACCAAACCTGCATCCCGCTCCCTCCCGATCGTACTGGTTCTCCTTTCCATCGGGCCAGAGGGAGCTCGGACGAGAGAGTGCTTTTCTGGCAGCGCGTCCAGTTATGCACTTAAATATCTCCTGCGCAATTGACTGTTTCCGAAAACTGGACCTCGAATTTCTTAACCGGTGTTGAAACAGTCGCCGTGGCCGAAACCGGCTAGGACATCATCATCATTATTTCAATCGACGTTTGAGTAGCTACTGTAAAGGATACGGAAGCAATTAAGTTACAATAATCATAATTAATATAGCACAAGTGTTATTAAGTTCTGTGTGGGTGATTTAAATCTTTGTACATAAGTTGTTTCGCTGACGTAAGCTTCGTAAAGTGTTTATGGAATTAATTACTAAAAATGATATCTTATCTAATTATTTCTACGTAGATAGTCTAAGTTTTTCAAATAATTCGCTGTCAAACAATCTAAGTACTGTCGTACGGTATTGGTGTTATTTCATACTAGCTGTGGTGACCCGGCATTGCCTGGGTAGATAGGTTTTAGTAGGTTAATTAGAATTTTTTAGATTGGGCATATGTAATTTATCTCTGCGCCAAATTTCCTTTTGAATTTTCCTTCTATTTTTTTTTCAATTCAAAGAAGTTTTGTCATAGTAGACGTACTAATAGTATTAATATAGGAAAGGTACGAAAAGAAAAATTTAGTTTTAACATAGTAATTAGTGAAAATTGTGCAAAGCATTTCATTTTTGTTGTTTCAAGCAATCACTAGTCCTTAGATAACGTCATGGAATTGAGAAATCTATGGAAGGATAATACAATATATAATTGCTTCACTTTTAGCCACACGTTATGTACTCGTAATTGTTTATTTTACGAAGTCCACCATGATAGATAAAGCGCAGATTGGATTTTAATACTGGTTTAGTATCTCAATCGATAAATATTAATTTTCACTGTTCATACAAAACCTCCGACACCTAAGTGAAGGAACCAAGTTTCTGTTTTCGTAAGCTTATTCAAGCTAATGTTGTTCTGTATGTTTTTTATTTAGCTTTTTTATTAAAAGGTTGAACACAAAAATGGCATAATGTGATTAAAATCAGCTCAAGATACCCCAACTTGCTATAGATAATAGAAATTTCAAGTTGTCCTATTTAAGATAATTTATATGACTACGCTATTGGCCCGAGTACGTGTTTTTATATTTTCTAATTCAGTGAATAATGTTGTTTAAGTTAAAAGCACAATAGTAAATTTTATTCTTAGTTATAACAATGTAGGCTTATACAATAAGGTGCAAGTCCGACACACCAGGGGGTGGCCCTCACCGCCCCCGAGGTCCGTTAGGGATTTTCCTCGGGTTAAAAAAAGGCTTATACAACAAACATGTGAATCCACTGGTACGACAAGTGGTAAGGCAAGTGGAGTGGCGAGTGTTGACCAACGCATGAGTTATCACAACGAATAAGATCGCCTAGCAAAGAAACTGATATTATCGCTGTGTTAAGAAGACTACACACGAGCCATTACAATAAATTATTAAATAATTTATTTGCTCAAACTATGTGGGGATAATGAAATAAAGACATATCTTTTATGATTATTATATACACAAATCTATCATTTGAAATTCGTACTTGTTTATACAATAAATTTGAGGCGTTAATAAACATGATGATTTTTAATTGGTTTGTTTATAGATTTATAATTTTTTTTTTACTAGCGGCCTCTCAGATGTTAAGTATTTAACACTGACGTACATAGGGTATTCGGACAAGGTAAGCAGAATTTGCGTAATTAATTAGAATATTATATTATTATAGTAAATATTATATTGCGCTCATGGGAGAGATAAATGGCGTGAAAATAGAAAAGATATGGTTATAAATATTTCCTTTTTTGTTTAACTTAAAGTCATTTATTGCAGACTAATTTATCGCCAGGGCATGCAATGCTTTCATGCATCTATGGAATGACCGCTACTAGTATTTAACAACGGCCTCGGCAACGGCCTATGTACAACTGTAAAACAAGGAGCGTTGTTATTGTGACGCTGACATAAAGACTAAAGTGCTAAATTTACTGTGCTCTCGAAAAACACCATTCTGTCAATTCTAAAAATCTCTAATTATTTTTTCTCCCTATTTTTTATATGGAAACAATGACAAGTTCTCATTATTAGTGTAGTAAAATAAAAAAAAACAACATGTTGGAATTCTCAAAAAAAAACAGGCTATATATAGGCTATATATATTGCGCCCGATAGAAAGTATGTACAGTATATATGTATGTACAGTCTAAGGATAGAAACGACTACCAAGGGATAAAAATCATATGAGAGTCGCCATCGCTCTGTCGATTCACATATACCACGACAGAAGTTCTCTAGGTATATAACAATTGGATATACACAAACTGATCCCGAAACACGACAGGCCGTAACAAGTTACTATAACGGTTTTACACTTGTGTTCTGTGATCACGACTCAGTTCGGACAAACGCGCTACCACCTCAAAAAAAGCATCAATTAATACCATTTTTTTTTGTAACCCGGGGGAAATCCCTGACGGACCTCAGGGGGCGATGAAGGCCGCCCCTCGGTGTATCAGACTTGAACCTACCAAAACCCCCGGGGTGTACCTTCTCTCCGTCTAGCCGGGATCGGAGGCACAGCAGCGTCCACTTCTCCGGCCCGCGACGACGTCTGGCCTATTCGGTAGGCCTCACCTCCGTGTTTACGAGGGTGTAAAGTAAAGGGTCACCCATCGCTCTCCTCATAAGTAGTCTTGGAGCGGTGTGCGGGAACACACCGCTCTCGCCTGGATAAGTTGAGCGAATGCGCTCCCTCAAGCGCGCCGCCCAGGCGTCTTTCCGGTTACGGAGGAAGGCCTGCGGCAAAGGCTCTCCTCCTTCGTCCTGTTCTACGTGGGTGACGGATCGGGTTGTCGGGGCCGGCTATTGCCTCCCTGACCCTCTCCGCCGCCATCAATTATTACCATGCTATATCATTCACCGTGTGACTGTTACCACAAATGACGATACAAACCATTAAATAATTTTACAGCATTAATATCTGAATGACATTTATACCAACACTTAATAGAAACCCGTTTAAGTATCTCACTAACGTTATTGAATAATTTATCAGTACCTTTCAAGTGTTCGAATGGTCCGATTATTCATAATTGTTCGATGAAACTATAATACCATTCATTATTCGACAGAGTAATGACAGCTACTAATGTCTTGTAAATTAATTATACACATTACTTTTCCAGTAGCAATGTTTTCTTTGTAAAAGATATCGCAGATATATTTTGATACTATTCGCAGTGAGTAATATCGCACTTTCCTTAAAAACTTGCCAGTGGAGTAAGACAAGGGTTGTTATTTTGTGGCTTCCTGTTTCACCTAACTATTTATAAACCTTGTGCAAAAAACTGACTTTTCATACCACTAAGGGCTTAAATAAAGTAATATTCGATGAGTGATAACGCTGATAGAAGAGTGCAAAATCAATGAATTGATATAAAGTGATCTAACTTGAACTGGCATACTACCTCAAGATTGTCGTGCTACAAGCCGTCGTGTCGTGGTCGTGATCGATCTTATAGGTGTAGGGAGGTAGATGTCGCAAGTATGTATGATACAGGAGTTTTGTATTGGTTAATATGGCTTACCGTAACGCAGGTTTGTCACAAGTGTATTGTAGATCACTGCACTAAAAAAGGTATTAAAAATGTTATTTCCGATAATACGCCTCTATTGATTTTTACATAACGATATTATAATTAGTTACTAAAGCCGCCTATCGCTACGAACAAAGGATTAATCTGACATTAAAAAGTAATGAGGGATACTCTGGCTTCGCTGTAAACCAACTTAAATGAGAATCATGTAGTCATCAAACAAACATTGTGAATCGACGTATATTGGCCAATATTTTTCGTGATCGACTTAAAAAGTTCTCGCGATCGACTGTTTGAGCACCCCTGCCATATATTTTACACTTCTCTACTAACGTTATCTATTTAAGAAGTTTTTATAAACGTTAAGCATCCTTAGTCACGTTGGTTTCTTATAAAGGCGCGCACGCATGATATAATTTTTAATATATAAAACTTTGCATGGATAGTGTGCGTGTGAAATCCTCTTAACACTCGTAACTCACGACTCAACGCGCGACAAATGCCGAGCACGTGTGTAAATACGCCGGGAACTCGAGATGTATCATTCGCCTTGTAAATTGTACTGTTATGTTATCTGTTATTATGTTGAGTTGCGACAAATGTTCAAATATTTTCTAACTCTCAGGTATTTAGTTTACGCATTTAGACACGTGTTTTGCTAGATTTTCTCGACAAAGTGAATGCATCGCACTTGATGGAAAGTATAGAGTAAGTCCAAGAACGGCAGCGAATATGAAGACATGGAAATCATTGGCAGTCGTTATCGTTACGAGTACGTCCTACATATGAATATAACACTATACAAGGTCTTTAAATATATGCGCAACTGGAAGTACACAAGCTGACCACGAAACGCGATAGGCTAACGTGAGTCATTACGATGTTCTTTATACTTTTTAGGTGGTAGGGCAACTGTCCGAACTAGGTCATGATCACCGTGTGTCACCAGTGTAAAGACCATCATAGTGACTCGCTTTGGGCCGTCGCGTTTTGGGATCAGCTTGTGTATATCCAGTAACTCATATACCTAGAGACCTTCAGTCGTGATATATGTGGGCCGACATGACGAGGGAGACTATCTGTGCGTCCCCGTCCACCGCCTATTACGTGCCACTGTCAATCTATAGTAGCACGGTGCGGTGTTTGGGCTATTCGTACACCTTTTGCGATGCGCTGATATCTCACCTGGTTCAACCTGGCCGATGTCGTTGGCTTCAAGGCAGCGTGTATGGTGGTAATTCAAACGACCAGCAGATTCTTGAATACTTGTATTTTCTATTTTCTATTATACAAGGCTCGCAGGCTGCTCTTCACTATTATTGCGTCGTAACTGGGACCGGCGTCGGATAAGCCTCTCTATCACCGTATCTATGTCTATCTATCTATGAATGCGAATGCGAAAGGGTTGCGAATGCAACGAGCCAAAGAGCGAAAGAGCAAAAGAGCAAAAGAGGAAAGGGGCAAAAGAGCAAAAGAGGCCGGGCCAAATTACGGGCCCATATTTATATGGTCCGAGCAACCTGCTATCCTATTCTAACATGTAAGTGTATCTCGCTCGAGAGGTCAAACGACTATCGAATTACAAAGCTTCTATACCTCTCGGCAAGACACTTATGGCTATTTTATACTATATATATTTAACTATTTAATAATAAAACTTACTCTATTACGATTACCTATTACACTACGACAGCCGTAGGGTCACAGCCCTCTAGATTTAACTATAAGGATTCCTACGGGGTTCGGGTATTTTTATTAATCTAATTATATTTTACAAACTTAAAACTATTATTACAATCTATCTTATTCTATTCCGAACACTATCAATGGATTTTGTTCCTTTGAGGGTCGATTTCAATTTCGGACTACACAGTACTTACCATCAGGCGCACTGTATTCACTATCTCGAGCTACTATAAAAAAAAGCTTGTGTTCTAAAGTCAAGATTTTTTCGCGCAATCGTTCTACCATTTCATATAAGCGCGAAGTTACATAGCCATTAATGCATTTCTGCTGACAAGATATGGTATGAATATAGCGTGATAATATCGGCTCTTCCCCTCACTTTAAAGACTCTTCAGCCCATAATAACAGTGTGGTTCTCTACAACCTTCTTGTTGCACCCATCATTGTTCTGAAATTAGCTTCGAGGTGAATTCTTTCCACTGGATTATGATAAAAGCCATTCAAAAAGGAGTGGTCTCTTTTAACTAGACAGCGCAATGATACACTTATGCTGCAGTTGTCAATACGTGGCATTGACCGCTTACTGTCATGTGAGCAGTTCAACTGTTTACTTTTCTTTCACAAAAAAAGCTTTTACCGGTAAAAGGATTTTTTTACAATAAGAAAGATTAACCTGGAAAATATTTTATTTATTCTTGACTTCAGTAGCGTGCGGCAATACGAATATCGTCCATACTAGCCAGTGTTTATTTCCTCCCTAATGACTTATGAATTATTAATGAAATTTAACATGAAAGTTTTAACGGCTGCAAGGAAAGAAATGAAAATAAAAGATTTTATCGTTTTTAACAACAGTGTACTTTACAAGGATTTTGAAACGATTTCATAGAATAGTTTTGGTGGAAAATATGTATTGATTACAGTTGTCGTACGCTTTTTGTATTGATTTATCAAAATAATGAGAATTCATTGTTAGTCGCCGGCACTAGACTACCACGATTAACTATAAAAAATCTTTATGTATATCCATTACTGGCACAAGAATAGGTACGATATTTACCCATAAGCTGGTAGTGTTGGACTAAATAGATCCGTCTATTGTCGTTTAAAGAACGCAGTTTCACGCACCTTTAAGTTTCTTTCGGCGTTTCTTCGCAAAGTGGTCGCTGCCGAAACGCTAGTAGATCACCGTTAGGGTTTCTTTTACTGGCCGGCCGCCCAAGTCGAGATCCATAACCACAGGGGTGTCCTTGTATAGCCGCCCAACCCATAAAATTCGCTGGCTGAGCGCCTTCTGCCCTCGCCCACTAAGCCCGGTTTAGTTGTGGAGGCCTGCCTCGGCCAAATAAAAATGACACTACGAAAAAAAAAAAAATTCGACCTTAACTTTGGCCACGGCTTTTGGTTTAACCATTTTTTGACAAGTTGTGGGATAATTTTCATAATTTCGAGACGTTTTTTATGTACATCTACATAATCCTTACATTTAAAACTTTTAAAAATCAATGTTTTGTCAGTCAACAGTGAACAAAATTATTGATATAAAACCATTGGTTTCTGGTGCCTTGGCTACGTGTGCCGATTCGCGGACTCCACTCAAGAATACTCATTCTCCAACGATCATCAGTTTTTCGGCATTATTGCCTATCATATTGTCACTCCAGCTTGTTAATATGGAGAGTCATGTCGATAACTTTGATTTTCTGTTACATGTCCTCGATTTGGATTTCTGTGAAGTTCTGCGGAAGGAGGCAGGAAATAATTGAATGAGAAGAACAGAGGACCTGGCTCAATGGTGCTTATTAGGAGAGTCTTTGCCCATCAGGTAGATTAATGATGAAATGGAATATAACTTTTGAATCGTTAAAAGAAAAATCAATCTGTTTGGTGATAATTACTTTGACTTAGCTCATCATTTGCTCTGAAAATAACTTCGCCTTAGACAAAAACTATACTATATAATAACTATCCACTTAGCACCAGCTGTTGGCAGCACCGTGCATCGCATAAACGAATAAAAAGCATTATCTTTTTGTACTAAGATATTTAATTATTACAATATATTGATTTAAATATGGTTATTACTAGAATAGGAGTCTCAAGATCCAAATTGTACTACATCTTCTTATATGTACATATATAAAAATTGATCGCTAAATGTGTTGATAAGCGCGAAACTCGAGAATGGCTGAACCGATTTGGCTGATTTCTTTTTTGTTGTGTTTGTTGAAGTCTGGGGAAGGTTATTACGGAGAGAAATTAAAAAATTGTCTGAAAAAGTCTTAAAACAACACTTTTCTATATTCTCATACAAAAAATTCGTAATAATATTTAAAAGTGAATTTGAACTTTAACACCATACCATAAAGTTTAAATGTTAGTGGACGGGTTCCGGGAAGGCAAAACAATTGAGTGACGTATAAATATTAATGTCAATATTTGTCAATTTTTATACATATAGCATTAAGGCCAAGTTCCTTCAAACAATTTTCAAAAAACAGCCGACAGGCTAATAGGTTTTGGCAGAATAAAATCTGACGGGGAAGCTATTAACATTAAAAAAAAACAATGTAACTTTGTTTTAGAGAAATAGAGCAGAACAAGGTCTGCCGGGACAGCTAGTTTAAAATAAATATATGTATTAAATATCCAAATACAGCAACATAACAATTTTTTATGCTTCTATAAGGTGTACGCCAACGCCTGTGGGTCACGGATAAAGTATCCAGGGTAAACTAACGGACGCAAATATCAACCTAGGTAATCCGAAAACATTAAAGTTCTGTGGAAACTTCAATGTTATTTGATAGAGATGTCACGGCTTGGCTGAAGCTTTATGCCCATTACACCATGACACGCCATGACCGTTCTATGATCGTATCAGACGTAAGGCTATAACTTAGTAACCATGATTTATAGCCGTTAGTGCTTATTTTTTCAATCGACGTAAATTTTATAGCAGAGAGTTTACTATTATTTTCAATGAATCAATATTTTATGTAAAAAAAAAAACTGTTTATGGATGAGTATAAATTAGGATAGATAAAGAAGATAGATCTTTCTATGCAGATCAGATATACAAATTGACCGTTTGAATAAACAAGCTCGGAAATGACAAGGTATGTTTCTACATTAATGCGTACAGCTAAGGAATGGAATATGCTTTCAGCGACCATATTTCCGTGATTTTATGACCTGGGAGTCTTCAAGAGAAGAGTGAATAGGAATTAGTTGGGCGAACGTGGTTTATCGTTGGACTCATCTTCACCTTCCACCAGGCATGATTGAGATCAAGCGTTCGCCTATAAACCATAAAAAATATAGGTATAGATCGCAAATTAACCGCGTGTATTTCCCTACCCCTACAACTACTTATTAGGTGTCGCGCATCGGTTTGCCTTCGTCGCGTGTCATGCAAAAAGCAGCTACGGTCTTGATCGGTGACGGAATGGTCAAGTGACCATAGTCTCATATATTTCTATACAAAGCATATTTTTTACTTATTACGTTTATAGCACGGTCATGATATAAGACGGTATAGTGTGTCAAGTCCTTTCTGTGTGATCAAATTCGTGGCATACAATTAACCTACACATTTCGCACTCCACATTTAAACTACCGATTCGACACTAAGATATCGCGGCAGGTACTCGTAAATATCTCTGTATATGTCATTGCCAAGTCATAGTAACGGGTGCGGTGATAAACATTAAGTGGGACAATACTTACCTTGGACGTTGGCGCAAAGTAACAAAAACAAGTACGCCTCGAGTACCATAAACATATTATATTTCGCGCACTATCTTACTTTGTAAATGAAGTTGTTTCGTAATGGGAACATAGTAACCAGGACATCTGTTTAATACATAATATATTCCTGCCTAAGTTAGAATTCACGTTAAGGTCTCTAAGTTTTTCATTTAGGAAGATATCGAAGGAAATGTTTATTAATCTCGGCTATAGTAGCCAGTTGAACAAATGTATATGTCTTTTTGTTTCATGTACCTGCTATACAAACATAGTACCATGTTTCCGTGATGTGATAATCGTAACGAGCGGTGGTGCATCGAGAGGAGCGAACTATCCAAAATAAATACCAATATCATCCATCTTGATACCCAATACCACTTTACCACGAGTGAAGGACTGAAGAGGAGGATTCGTATTTGTGCTGATTTTGTAGCAATGTTACAAAATACAATTACAATACAATTGTTAAAATTTTTATTTTATTTTATTTTACATATTAGGGTGCCCAACATGGGTAACATTAGACAAGAAAACAAAAGGATCATGGTACTTAAATAGAATATACAAATGCCCCCACAATTATAGGGCACCACAGCATGCACAGTGATTAATATATAAAGCTAGTTTGCATTAAAGAATAATAATAAAATTAAAAAAAAAGGAAAAACATATACATACATACATAGACACAACACAAAAGGATAATATTGTAGAATGTATAAATAACAACTTTAAACGAAACTGTGACTGATTCCAAGTAACACAAAAAGTAACACAAATAAAAAGAAAAAATAAATACAGTCACTCTCTACACGCTGTTCTAAATTTTGAAAGAGAAACAGTCAGGTCCAAGTCACCGAGTCGCGAGAGTGCGTTGTACTGCCTGCAGATCCTTGGCATGGTAGAAAACTGTCTAAGATTAGTTTTAAAGAAGGGAATAGAAAAAAAATGGAAAGCTGTTTTGCGAGGCAAACGAGATGGAGCATTAATTTTTAGATTATTGATAAGTTCTGCACAATCTAGATATCCATTGAATATTTTAAATAAAAATATTAGGTCAGATATTTTCCTGCGACTAGCTAAAGATTGCATTTTATAAAAAACCAATCTATCATGATAGCTCAAGATTTTATGCGCCACATTATCACCGTAGGAGAGACGGTAAACAAAACGTCGTTGCACACTCTCCAAGCGTTTATTGTAGACCTCTCTGTTGTTGCGTTTAATATCTTATACAGATTTTACGTGTATTGTCGATTAAATGTTGAGATTTTTTTTCCAAGATGATAAAAAATAAATGTATTCATTGCGGTATTGAAGCCACATTATCAGCTCGTGATTGTATGAAAATGTCATTGATGAAAATATTTTATAGTGCCATGTCTTAGAAATGTTCCTTAAATTTTGAAACACTTTTAAACACTAACGGGTAATGTCCGCCCGAAGTTTTGCCTACAATAAGACGCAGTCTTATTAAACGTTATTCTTAAAGAACGTTTCTGAAACTGGGCAATTGTCCATAAAAATAAAGTTCACTTTGTCAACCTACTCGTTAGAGTCAAGGTATCGTACATTTTTCATAATAACTAGGATCATCGATTTCTGTTGACCGATATTGATATTACTTTGATATCGTTTTATTAAACGCCCCTGTGTTATTTAGACGTTAAAAACCCAAGTGGTTCTCGTAGCAGGTGTCCATTTAATATTTCTTTGCATCTTTTAGATTATCAGAATTGACGATAATATTATTTGTTATGTTTATTTTAGACTAGTACCTGCCCATGTTTTCATCTGCGTTAACAATGATGACATACCATCGTCCATTATTTAAGTTACATTAGATGTTTTACAGTCGGAAATCCACTGCCTGGATAAGGCGAAAACGATGCTGATATTTACTGCGCCTAACAGAGAGCTTTTGAAGGATGGGCTCTTTTTTCTCACTCTAGAGTCGAAGCTTGAGCTATTGGCTATTGGCTTATAGGAGGAATACGGATTCCCAGGTCTCGCTAGGGTTTAGTATAGGGACAATCCGGGGTTTTCATTTAGTGGGTAACCTGAGGGTTGCTCTGAGAGTCTTATATGAGGTTATTCTACGTGTTACCAAAAAAAATGTTTTATATCTCATGTAATATTGCGTCGCAAATAAACCGCATCGTGTCGCGTATAGCTAGTCGCTCACACTGGACAATTCCCGATATTTTATAAAGACCCGATATTTTATCTAAGGGGAATGAAAATATATAATTATTAATATCAGCGTTTTTATGACGTTTTTACTGATATTACAGTCACCATAAACGCACTATATACGCACATATATATATATATATATTAAATTTTTAAATTTTTATTAAATTTATATATGCATATATATTAAAATACTTGTCCTGACTGACATATATTCGTCCAAAGACAAAATCACTGAAGCTAAAAACACAAAAATTTTACATTGTATTATATTTCTTCATATTCCACCCTTAAGAAGCTAGAATTAGCGGTTAAACGTTTATTTGAAAATCTGTTTATTTTGAAATAGGCAGTATGAAAACTGGTATTTCGCTTTTTGGGTAGACAAAGAAAAACTACCAATGGTTCAATGAAATAAACCACCAAGTAGAGTAAGCTGCTTTAGAGAATATAATATGTGAAGATAGAAAAACAGGATCCAACAACCTAAATGCCAGATAGGTTCGATACAATATGTACGTAACATTTGGATAATCTTTATTACTTTTGCTCACGATATGTTAACTACCCGTGTCTCTGGATATTACAAGATCATTTTGCAATATCTTGATATTCGTTGTCGGATAAATATAAGTTAATTTTCGTTTTCACAATTTTATCGAGTTATTTTTAAAAATGTGTATTGACGCATGCAATTAGCATTGTACAGTTAAAAATTACAACATTTACATTGAACTTAAAGGTAATATTCCTACAATTATTTTGTACATATAATTATCTGTTAAAAAAATCGTAATGCTATTTTTGTAACAACACAATAAACTTATTTATATTAACTTCTCATGTACTACAACTTACAATAAAATTATAATTTCTGTATAAATTACTAGCTGATCCGGCAAACGTTGTTTTGCTATATAAGTTATTGTAATATCTTCTAAGATGTTCATTGAAATTAAGTGATGTCAAAGACAATTTTGATCACAATTAAATACTCTTAATCAACAACACATTTATTTGGATAAAGATTAATATTATTACGTTGATACAACTCTTAACAAATAATGCATTAATTTCGACCAAATTTGATTACCATAAAAACGGTTCTAGTAAGTTAATCTTAAAAGATAGACATATATTGTCGGGGACATTTTTTTAGATCATTTTAAGATGAATAACTCTGTCATATATATATTTTTGGTGTCTTAAACCGTTTTCGCAGCGCACGCAATGGAAGCACTCAAGGATGAATAATTTTCCCCGTTTTTTCACATTTACCATTATTTCTTCGCTCCTAATAGTTGCATCGTGATATTATATAGCCTAAAGCCTTCCTCGATAAATAGTCTATTCAACACAAAAATAATTTTTCAATTCGAACCAGTAGTTCCAGAGATTAGCGCGTTCAAACAAACAAACAAACAAACTCTTCAGCTTTATAATATTAGTATAGATATGATAATAGAAATAATATATCGTTATATTACACCTCTTTCGGGATGAGCAGAATTACAGTAGGGGCTATGGTGATCTGGTGGATAAGGTGTCGATATTCATGCGCGGAAATGCAAATAGGCGCAGGTTTGAATCCCAGCAGTTACCTCTGAGGATTTCAGAATTAAGTATGGATTAGGTACTATATGCTCACTAGTGAAGGAAAATATGGTGAGGAAACCAACATGTCGTGTAATAGAAATGTAACGTGTAAAGGCAAACGGCAATAAGCTGCGTTAGTGATCAAGTTAGGCACGACATATAAGACAAAGTAGATCTTTGCTTAACTCAAAAAGGATATTGCGTGATGGTACTAGTGTCTGATTATTGTTATATTGTTTAGCCATGGTGGCTGCCGGCAGAATAGAATAGCACCCCCCACTTCTTACGGAGGTGTTTTAAAGGCGACTAAGGTATCTCTTTAATACTGCAATTCAACCAGGTGTTCAGAGAAGGAAAATTCGACCAAACCTGCATCCCGCTCTCTCCCGCTCGTACTGGTTTTCCACTCCATCGGGCCCGAGGGAGCTCGGACAAGAGAGTGTTTTTCTGGCAGCGCGTCCTGTCGCACTTAAATATCTCCTGCGCAATTGGCTGTTCCCGAAAACTGGACCTAGATTTTCATAATCGGTGTTGAAACAGTCGCCGTGGCCGAAACCGGCTAGGACATCATCATTGTTATAAAAATAAGGTACTTAACTGACAATTTTTAAGTGTTAAAATATTTATTAGTATTCACGGGCTAGTAGTGGTATCCGGTATAAAAATTGCAATATTTTACGCTAAACCACGTAATCAAATGCATTGATTAGAAGTGATTATGTGTGCTAATACGGCCCCAATAGAGCCAGATTTCCCTAGGAATGGTTAGTTTAAGATTTAATTCAATTTAAATTTTATTCCGTTACTTGCTTCTCTAGATATGGCTGACAAATAAACGTTTCTGCCAGTTTACTAATCGTGATTTATTAAATGTGGTATTTCAGACCAATTTTGACCCGAGGGTTGACATTTTCAACAATATAGTTGTCTGTGAATAATTTGCACTAGGCCTGAAGGTTACATTATACTTAATTACCTCAATGTCAGATTTCTAGTTGAGTCAAAAATATGAAATTGGAGTGTCATTTTTAGAAAAAAAGACATATACGTTTGTTGAAGGAAAGGAAACAAAACAACACACACATTTGGATAAAACAATAATGCAGAGTACAGTCCAGTACATTTTAGTAGTTTTAAATATTTGAATCATCAATTTATTGTAATTCTTTGTTGGTGAAACTGAAACAGGCTTGCAAGGGTAGAGTACAGTGATAATATTTCTTTTCTAGTTATAACAACAGGAAGTTTATGTCACAATTGTCGTAAAATTAGACAAACTAACGGGGTCGATGACTTTGTCAATTGATTCGATGAGCTAGGTTAGTTTTGAAAATTCGCTGGGACCCCATGAAGTTAGCGTGTCTGTACCACCGTGGCCGCGGCGGACTAGTAGGAGAAGCACCCCGGTGATTTTAATCGGTAAGAGTCCGACACACCGAGGTCGCTGCTTTCGCGGCTGCCTTGACCAGCTATGAGGATTTCCAACGGGTCAAAAAAAGAGTTCGTTTTGACAATAGAAAACTACGTATTATTTGAGCCACTTAAAAATGATCTGTAAAGGTATAAATCGAAAGAAATAGTAGGCAGAACAGCAAACATGTTTTTTTTTTCGTTGCATTTTTGTTACAAGCAATACGATTGAAATGAAGTGAAAAAGTATTTATTTCGCCACAAATATACAAAAAAAAAACAGAAATTTAAATGTAGCAATACAAACAACACACAAAAACAAAAGAAAATACAAAACATATAAACATGGCGAAAATAGGCCCTTCATCAGCCTAAAGCCACAGAGGAAGTCTGCAGCGCTGATTTTCGTGATTGTTTTGTTTAAACTTCTATGGTATGTCGAGGATGTACCAACGCTACCAAAAAAGCTACAAACAGTGTGACGCGCTGCCGATAGCGTTTTTGCTGGTGTTAATTGCATTGTTGTAGCTGTTGCTTTCATTGATTTAAGCCAATAGGCTTTAATCAGAGAAGCGTAATCAGTTACTAGAGCATACGTAGACGTGTTATGATATTAACGTTATTCCGTTGTTGTGCTAAAAAGATCTGTGTTATTATTAACGTCTTATTATAACTCTTTCGCTACAGTAGGCTTCGCTGCAAAGTGTTTCGCAGGAAATAAAGTTCTGAGTTGAAAGTGCACACATCAAAAGCGTGCAGTCTTCAGCATTCAAGGCCCAAGTTTTGGGTCAAAACTATGTTCGTTAGTTTTCAGAAGGAAATTACTGGTGTATAAAATAATAAAATATAGTCACCCATCGTGTACAGGCGGCGTTTTTTAGCTGGTGACTATTTAGTCTTAAGTCTATAAGTCTTAAGTAAAAGTTTAATACGTCATACACCATGGGGGTCACCGGTGATCTTACCCTTCCTCTATCATAACGCCATGGGGGTCACCGGTGACCTCAACGTATAGTCATATTCAAACTACTTTTTCTCGCCGCCGGCCATACTGACTGTTACTTTATTCGTACTCCGTGACCGGCACGGCGCTGTAGAACTATACTGCGCAGTGGGACAAACATACCTTGTAAGGAATTCAAAAAATTGAAAGATAGAGGAAATTTGTGCGCCATGGGGTGACCGCTGACCTCAGCTATGTATTTGACTGTAACTATGTAACCCATGTACAGAATTGAATAAAACTTATTTTCTATACGTATCGTAACATAATAAACAAACTACGACTAAAAGTATTTTTACGATTTTTAATTGAGTGAAAAACAGCACTAGAATTCAGTGTTGTGCTTTCCATAAAAAAATCCATAAAGTCGCAGTCATTATCTAGTTGCTCTAATAGGATAAACCAGTTTTAACACAACACTGTACGGGGTTTTTAGATGGGTCAGTAGTGTTGTTAGAAGATCCGGTTTCACGTACGTTACTTAATAATGCAAAAACAGGGTTAAGGGCCTTGCTTGCCTTATCACATCGCGAACACACTTGTCACGTTTCTAAGTAGATTCTATACTGTTTAATTTTCTTTTATAATTATATTTCACATAGTCATATTACAGATAGTTATAATTTGATCCCAGTGTAATGATATGACTTTTAAGTATTTAATAACTTTTTTTTATATTAATACTAGCTGTCCCGGCAGACCTTGTTCTGCCCTATTTCTCTAAAACAAAGTCACATTGTTTTTTTTACTGTTAATAGCTATTGGCCTGTCGGCTGTTTTTTGAAAATTGTTTGAAGGAATCTGGCCATAATGCTATATGTATAAAAATTGACAAATATTGACATTAATATTTATACGTCACTCGATTGTTTTGCCTTCCCGGAACCCGTCCACTAACATTTAAACTTTATGATATGGTATTAAAGTTCAAAATAACTTATAACGAATTTTTTGTATGAGAATACAGAAAAGTTTTTTTAGACAGTTGCAGGGAATTTTTAAATTTTTTCTCTCCGTAATAACCTTCCCCAGACTTCATCAAATACAACAAAAAAGAAATCAGCCAAATCGGTTCAGCCGTTCTCGAGTTTCGCGCTTATCAAGACATTTTGCGATTCATTTTTATATATAAGAAGATTTATGGACACACACGGACTAAGACTTGAATTATGCTTGCACTTATACTAGAGGTACTAATAATAATAATATGATGATGTCCTAGCCGGTTTCGGCCACGGCGACTGTTTCAACACCGATTAAGAAATTCGTGGTCCAGTTTTCGGAAACAGCCAATTGCGCAGGAGATATTTAAGTGCATAACTGGACGCGCTGCCCGAAAAGCTCTCTCTCGTCCGAGCTCCCTCAGGCCCGATGGAAAGGAGAACCAGTACGATCGGGAGGGAGCAGGATGCAGGTTTGGTCGAGTTTTCCTTCTCTGAACACCTGGTAGAATTTCGGTGTTCAAGAGATATTTAGTCGCCTTTTACGACACCTCAGCAAGAAGAGGGAGGTGCTATTCTATTCTGCCGGCAGCCACCACGGCTTAATAATAATATATTATTACACTATATCGCTTTCGGGGTAAGCAAACATCCATTAATGGCTGTATCTACTTTGCGCTGATAGGTTGTGCCTAATGTGATAAGTAGCGTAGCTGATTGACCTTCTCAAGACATTACTACATGGCATTTCTATTAAATACAATATGAATTTCCTCACGGAGTTTTCCATTATCCATCACAACCACTGGTACTAGTATATAGGAATTTGAGAAATACATAAACCAATCTGTTCATTACAAAAAAGTTTGCCAATATTGGAACTTACATTAATAGGATCACTACAAACTGCGCTATCAGTGTCTTTATTATATTGATATGTGTCTTGTAAGATCATCGTAAGTAACTATTTGCATTTTTTAAAAAGAACGTTATCCTCTTGATTGTGGAAGAATGCTTAGGCAAAACGTATGAGTTCTTAAAATTACAAGTTGAAAAGAAACGACTTTTATGCTGACCACCTACAGATGGCGCGAATTAAATTAATGACACCTATAATCGTTTATTAAGCTGTTAATACAACTGCGATTAGAGGCAAAACTTGATTCGATTATGAGTCTCAATCATAAAATACGGCGCCTGTCTCAGAAGAAATAAATTACTTAAATTTAATTAAAATACACGCATGTTTCAATTACGATGTTTGTAAGTCATTACAAATTAAATTGATTACCTTACGGTACGAAACACCGATCGTCTAAATCTATTCGGGACATGCATAGGCCTAAAATTTACGATGCGACCGTAAAACTATTAGCAGATTACGATAACGCATTTCATCAGCAAAATAAGTTAACATGTTACGCGTATGTAGTAGTCCTTTAGAAAAAATAGGGATTTACTAAAAATGTCCAGTTTTCTGAGGAGCTACTCAAAGTACATTCGATCACGAAATACCACGTCGACATATTATGTTAATTCCATTTTGCAATTGATCGGTATCGCTGATCGTATGTTACTTTGTCTAAACTCTCTATTTTATAATTTGCTTTTATTAATTAAGATATTATATTAGTGTACTTAAACAATAGTCTTGCCTCCATTTTAGTTACCGGTTTTTTAAGGTTTGAAAAATATGAAGATCGATGAAACAAAGAAACTTTAGACCTGTAAGGAAATATGGTAATTGATGAACATAAAAATACGTTTATAATTATTTTAATACTATACATTTTATATTTAATCATACGATTTTAATAATATTGGCGTTAACTTGGGACAAGTACAATTAACAATAATTTTGATAATTTATTCTTATGATTATTGAAGGGATTCTATCAAAATCTAATGCACTTTAGTCAAATATGTTCTTTCTTATCGGCTTAGGGGGTAATTACTTTTCTAAAATTATAATAATAATGTATTAAGTTGGCGCTACCAATGAATTTCATTCTTTGGCCGTACGATTACGTACCGCTATTATATCTTTATATTAATAAGGAAGGATGGGAAACTCGTGGCACGCAGTGTCCGGTGCGCCGCTTGACAGAGAGATTTGGAGTAGTGGACTCTCCACACCTCACGTAGAGAGGAAGTCTAAACAGGCTATTCGCTCCCCAGGCTACTAGAACAATTTGGTTTCGCAAGCCCAGGTAGAGTGATTCGAAAGGCACCTTGGGAATTTTTAGTGGGTCCTATGCAGGATTTTCTCCCGGATTACCAAAAGAAAAGGAGGGGATATTGTTTCGTACGAGAAAATGGGATATCAACAGCGTATTGATTGCATTTATTACCCAACGTCGCGACGGCGACATGCATTTATTGGATTTTGACTTATTTAGTAAAATCCTGTGGCGTATGCATATTTCCCGAGCGTATATTAAATCGATATGCTACGCCGGCGCGGTGCGGACACATGAGTGGAAGTATAATAATTGTCCAAAATTAACAATTCGTTCTTAGTTAGCAACGCTGAGAATGAACGGCACAATATCAAATTCTTGTACACGCAACGCAAATAGATTGATATCGAAAATTTGGCTTGTTTTTAATAACGTGGCAGAAAAAGGAAAAGAGCTGAACACAGAAAGGATGATCCCGAAATGCGACTGGCCGAGGCTAGTCATTAGATGGCATTTGTACCCAAGTATAATAATACTAAAGCAAGAATAGTTTTTTTTAATCAATGTTTTAAAGGGCTTTTGACTGCCGCATGCAGTCATGCCAGCCCTATCGTGCTACACCATATATATTGATATAAAAAATAGAAATATAAACATTACACTAAGTGTTATAGACACATTATAGAAGATAGAGAAACCTTAAGGTTCCACTAAACTATTGTAAATAAATTTATAAATTTTGCGAGCTTCTCGACTGCTGGGATTACTTAAATAGCCTTGATAAATGCCGAAGTCCAAAAAGTTGATGTTTAGGGTGCTCCTTAAGGTTTCTCTTTCTTTTTTATTCTGGATGCATTCCATCAACAAATGTTGGATATCCTCTGTTGTGCAGCAAGAATAGTTATCGTAATGTTTTGTAAAAACAAAGACTTATGGAAATTAAATGTGTCTTGGATGCTGAAAAAAAAACCTTATGCTAGAGCATTAGGATACAGAATACCATAAGCGTTGTTTATAGAAATAGACTTGCCTTTGAATTTATTTAGTATGGCAATTTTTTAATAGCCAAAATAATAAAACTAATAAATAAACTAACTTAAATACAATTTTATTTAAGTATATCGATTTACAAGCGGTTTTAAACGTAAAATCTTCTAAGAAGAGCCGCCAACCTTTGTGGTTTTTTTTTTAAACGAATTAAAACTTAAACGTGCCCTAATAAACATTCCTAAATTACAATCATGCTATTTTATCAATTAAATACTTATTAAAGGAATAATATCCTTTATTTATCAATGCAGATTTGTTCTTTTTTTTTATATTTCAACTGTGTTAGTTCCCAAACTTTAAGTAAGTTAAAATACAGGTAGTACTGATACTTATATGGGACTTAGGAAAATGTTTAAGCCGTTTGAGATATCCTAAAGAGATAATATTTGAATGAATAATAATATATTCAACGTTCTATTAAAAATCTTTCATTGTAAGTACAAAGTACAGCACTCGGTGATTACAATGGTAATTCGCTTCCAGACTAGTCCGCCATTATGGCTACCGGAAGCGAAGGGGGCGAGGGCGGACGGAAGTGACGTCACTGTGCGCGCGCACTGATCCGTGAAGCCCCGCGCGAGGTGACTGCGGTATTTTTTATCAATTTATCATATCCTAACGGTTTTTAGAGTCAGTGTTGGATGACTTATTAATTAAGTTCGTTGTGTGTATTATTATACACGCAGGATTGGGGAATGAGATATTTTAGACGGAACAATTATTTTAATTTTACAATAACAAGCGAATTAATAAGCACTGGCATTTTCTTCTCAAATAACTTCAAGCCTATCTTTATACGTCAAAATATGTTGCACAATGTGACTAGATAATAAAGAAAAATTTCTTACGAAAATTAAAGAAAAAAATTGTAAAAACAAATATAAATTACGTATGTATATGTAAGTATTTTAAATTAGTGAAATCATTCTTTTATTTTCGTTATTAGTACAAGGCCGAAGTCATTGACTATTTATTTACGTATATCTTCATATAATTTGACAAATGTTACAAATAAGTATCATTATAATCGAATTTGTATACGTTTTTTTCTAGCTCAATGTAAAAAAATAAAAAACGGAATACATAATGATTTTCTAGTCGTTTAAATTTTAATACAAAGAATATTTTATTATCTGTTGTAAGGTCTTAATGATTATAATAATGAATTATTACTTTATGTAAATTAATTGAATAAATAAATAAAAATCTACTCGTTGTCGTCTTGTCCTTAAAATTTGTAATTTGTTTCAATACTCATTTTTCCGCAGAAAATACTTATTATCTGTTTAAGCTGGCTTACATAAATTATTTAAAAGATAGATTTATTTATTTTTAGGATAATAATCTAACGAATCTGGCTTAGGAAGGTGAATTAGATTGAAAAATATATCTTCCATTAATACAATTTAAACCACCAGCGTAGTTGCGTCATCTATTATATTTTTCGTATTGGTTATCGGTACTGCCGTGATGGAATGTAAGCGTAGATATCAAAGACATAGACTACTCAGAAGAAGACTTCAAAAATAACAAAAAACTTTCTGGTAACACATCATTGGAGTATCAGGT
This sequence comes from Automeris io, assembly GCA_036320925.1. Taxonomy (NCBI): domain Eukaryota; kingdom Metazoa; phylum Arthropoda; class Insecta; order Lepidoptera; family Saturniidae; genus Automeris; species Automeris io. Next base: position 7,199,562 of record JAUDJH010000019.1, on the reverse strand, counting down.
CTACTCATGCTACTTCAGTAACCAACCACGTTGTTGGCTTGTAAATAATACACCAAATAGAAATCAACGCACAGTTTTATACAAACATAATCAGTATATTTCATAGAGTTATTTGGAATAGTTATCGCCTTGGCTGTGTGCAATATTGACATTGGACAGATTGTATACTTGTGTATTTTGTCTATGGTCCATGATGTACTTTCCAGACAGAATGTCGGGAACTAATCGTTTTGATTGTATGGCTAACGATATTTTTAGATGCTTACAATTGAAGGCAGTAACAAACGGAATAGAATTTAATATAGAACAAGTCTTAAAAAGGCTTTTATTGAAATAATATAAATTATAGTTATACGTATAGATTGGCTTTCGCAAAACATACACGGTGAGTTGCTGTTAAGAAAGTTACCAATTTAAGTACCATGATTTCTGTATCATATAATAAATCTATCAACTAAACATAACGCATAAATATTAACTATTCTTATAAAAGTTGTAATTACGGCAAAATTTTGTGAAAGGTTCTTTTGTTAAGTAAAAAACGAGGCCGAAAACACAAATATGTGTTTTTATAAGTTACTGTATTATATTTATTTCTTACAACTATTTCATGATTGACAGATCGCTTTCAAAGTAAATAGTTATTTAAATATGCGGTCTGCGGCTTACCACAAAAGCTCCATGACTTGTCTAATAAGAATATTAATATGTACTTATGTCTAAATTTATACACATATCTTATTACTCATATAATTTTTAAAGTATGAAGTTATACTTCCGAGGCTATTCACCATGTAAGAAATAAATGTTTTATATCGTTAAAAAGGTTTTTTTTTTGTAAATGGAAAACTAGTATTCGTGTTTTTTACACTACACTTCATAAATTTAAATCGATCTGTGTTAATATAAAGACAAATTAAATACGTGTATACAATGTAATCCTACTATAATATTATATTATAGTTCATATATTCTATAATATTATATCATAGTTCTATAGTATTATCATTGGTCATGTTGTCCTGTAAAGCTAGTCGTATAAATAACCTCTGACTGTAGAACAATGTCATTACACTAAGTACCTAGATAACGATCGCCATATTCTAGTAATTAATGTCTTTTTATTCAATAAATACATATAAAGAATTCACATTTAATAAATCTATATTTGTTGATGTTTTTTTAATATTTTCGACTATTATTATTTATGCGAAAGTTTGTGAATACGTTTGTTACTCTTTCACAATAAAACTACTCAACTTATTTGCATGAAACTTTTACAGTAATATAGATTGATTATACATCCGAATAACATATAAGCTGCAATTTGTAATGATTTTATGTAATTTTGGTCGTAATATACGATACATGTCAACTAAGTCGGAAAAAAATCTGGCCTCTGAGAGCTATCTTGGCGTACACTGCCTAAACCATTGGAGTTACACAAAGATGATGTAGGATATGGTCTTGAATAGTTCTAAACGAAAGTTCACGGCAGCATATATCTACATTTTATGTGGAAGCCACTATGACTAAAATTGTGTACTGAGTACTGAAGATATTCACTAGAAATAATTTATATGGCAGAACAACGTTTGCCGAGTCAGCTAGTCTTCCATAAAGAACAATTTTCTGTCAATTGTTTCTGTGGTGGTAAAAAGATTGTCTAAACTGGGTCGTGAGCAAAGTACACAAAGTGTAAAAACCATAGTGACTTGCTTCGGCCTGTCGCGTTTCGGGATCACTTTGTGTATATCCAGTTGTTCATATACCTAGAGACCTTCCATCGTGGTTTATGTAGGCAGACATGGCGATGGTAACTGTCATCGGATTTTCCTCCCTTGGTGGTCGTTGCCATTCTTGGACTACACTGTAATTTCCATCAGGTACAAGGTAGTGACTTTGCCAAGCCAGTTTATAAAAGATATAAACGGTGTTCCGTGAGACTTCGCTGAAACTATAATAAATAAATTTGATTTCCTTTCATCTGTTAAGTACAATTTTGATAACTGACGGTTAAATTCCTAAGCATATGTAGTTTTATTGTTACTGTTGTAAAGTTACAAGCATAATCATCAAAATGAGCGACTTTATGTCTTACGTAAAAGCGTGTCTATTTGAAGGTCCCCTACTCTAAAGGTAAAGTCCATAAAATGCGTAGGGAGGATTTAGAGCTAAATTTCGACAGTATATCGAGGGGTGGAAGGCTATTTGGTTTAAGCGATATTTTTTGGTAATATAGTAATATATAAATATATTTTTTTTTTTGGAATCGGTAAAAACACAGATTCTAAAAATATTTATATTACTATGTCACCAAAAAATGTCGCTTAAACCAAATAGCCTTCCACCCCTCGATATAATTCCCAGAGATAGTACGCTAAAAAAGTATTTAAAATAAACTTCTACATATTTCTGTTTTGTCTCATGATTTTTAAAGAAATGCTATAATACTAATATTATTTTATGTATAGGGTTTCGGTAGTCATTTGTTATCCCGTCGTTCATCCACTTTGAACCCTTATGACTTTTTTACTCATATAGGATTCTCTTAAAAATAGCTGTTATTCCTAAAATCCAAAAACAACGAAAAAAATATTCATTCATAATGGTATTTCAACAATTATACAACTACATACAACAACTTACAAAAAAAAATATGAAAGTTCTCATAATAAGTTTCTAATGAAAAGTTGTAAATATAGTCAAATAATTATATGGTAGAAGAATAATTTGTCGTTGTTTTTAAACAAGAATTAAGTTTTGTTTGGATATTTTACATATATTTATTATTTAGCTTGTAGATTTTGAAAGATGCAATATAAATGTAAGCAAGAAAAACCCAAAAATGTCTCCTTTAAAAGCAATATGAAACATCGCAATACCTTCAAATTCAAATGAATTAATTTTCAAATAATTACCGTTAACATTAAAAAGACTGAATATAGGTATAGCACATACGTATATAAGGAATAAAGAGAGGGGGGAGGTAAGTACAACTATTAATAAATGCTATAAGATAATATATAAAAAGTTATAACATTTTAAAAAATTGGTTCCTTATAAATATAATATATACATTTTTTATATAACTAAACTTTAAAAACAGTCGAAGTGACTGTTCTGGGCAATCAAGTGTTAAACATTAGCAACTTCCCGTGGGACACGCTGTATCTTTTATCGACAACAGTAACATGACAGGAGTTACATCGGATAATGCAACTGATAGTAGATTTCTACAACATCCTTTTTACAAAACTTTAAGTACTGTAATTTTTTAAACCGGTTTTAAGGAACACATTTCTAACAACAATCGCAAATATATATTAGGTAATGTTGGTTACAAAATGTACGGAACGTGGTATATCTATGACAGGCCAAGTGGAAAACTTGCCTCACACACTTCAGTGTTCACAATAGGAGAGGCAGACAATAAAATTATGCATGACGCAATTTCGTGTGTAGGTATGTAATTTTGTAATAACATAGAAGATGTAAATATATGCCCAGGCACGTATAGTAGAGTCCACTTTAGGGAATTTTGAAATTTTCTCGCGAACGTTCATTTATAAATACGAGCTATGGTTTATTTATTCTTCGCCTAAGGCTATGCGGCGGTAGAACTTGTTATGTCTAAATTATTTTTAGATATTCAAGATTTATTACTACTAAACCTTCTATAAAACTAGTTTAAAGGATTTAAAAATACAATATTCTTCATAAAAATCATTGTACAGAAAATCCTTTCATTATCAAACCATATTATGGCGTCATGGTTAAATTTTCCAAATATTTTTGAACCATACTTTTTTATGCAATCTATACGGGTATTCTGTTAAGGATAATCAAGACATAATAATTTTTAAAAAATATTCACCGGTGAAGGATAATATCACAAGAAAAGCTATCAGCTGAGTGGTAACGTGTGTCATGACTGTAAGGGTAATTGTGATATTAACTTAAAGTGAATACAGCAATTAAGAGAAGGTTATCGCTAGAAAATTTTCGAATTACAGACGTATCAGTCTAGCCGTCTTATTGCGAGTCTTATCGTCCAAACTGAATAAAATGGTGTTGGCATTTAGCACAGAATTATTTTTTACAGTTTTCTCTTCCCTTTTACTCTTCCCTGCCTCCGCTATATTTGTATTTACCCTGACAGGAATATAACTTGATGACATGTTTTTTAATCATTAGAAAAACAATTACCTTACAATATATTAAAGAAACCGGACCTGTTGTTAAGGGGGAAAACTTTTTTATGGTACTTAAATTATGTGCTTTATTCCAACGTTATTTCATACTGATTTCATCGTTGCGGAACGCATTAGATCTCTGCGGTCCACGGATCGCTATTTGTCGGGTCGCTGGAGTGAAAAATAGTTTGTATGAGATAGTAATACAAGCCCTATTGTCAGTGACCACTGCTGCGAGAGTTTGTAGCTCTTGCTCCGCTTTGCTCAAAGGAAAAGTACCTATTAATGGCGCTTACTGTTTATACGTCGTTTTATTTATAGTATTGACTGTGCACTTGGCTACGTGTGAAAATATTGTTTGTTATCATTACAGAAATAAAATATAGTCTATGTCGATTCAGAATAGTATAGCTTTCTAATTGTGAAAGAATTATTATTATTAAATCAGTTTGGTTCAAAGTTTATCTATTATAAATCAAATCAAAGAATTGCTTTTCTTCTTACTGCAAATTTCTAAAATTCGTAAACGTTTATTATTATAAATTATTATTAAAATATTGATAACTTTGAATTAATAAAAAAGTTAATTACATACAGTGGTATTTAATTTAGGTGTAATAAAATTTAAAAATTGCATTACCTAACTTTATCAAATAAAGGCTTAACAATAAACTAAGAAACTGCTTTTGCAGAATATAATTTGCGGTCAATTAATAATAAATAACCTATCCTATAACCCATTGAAAGGAAATCGTGTCTATTTGAAGGTAGTCAAACAAATGCTGCATTAAGTGTTGCATTAAAGCTATAATTATTATGCAATTATTGACGACAATTGTGATCATAATTATAGCCGACCACACAAAGTATTGTATATGAAAATATCAATATTTCCTTCAGTACACATAAACTAGCATATGCGTGCCACATGCAGTGACCTGTAAAAATGGTGATAATTATTCGCAAGCGGAAAAATAGCAGAAAAACACGTTTAAATATGTTAAACGTTACACTGCTTACTTACTAAATAGATATTTTTGTAGCATCGACCGAGCCCACTGTAACAGGTAAGGCAGGAATTGTAGAACTTATATCAAATTAAAAGTAACAATTTTTCTTGAAAAATAAACATTGCTCCACTCTAGAATTTGTCTGTATTTTGGATACGCTTATAAACATTAATTACACACACTCACAAACATTTAAAACAACTACCTTATAGGCTAAAAAAATATTTACTTCTTTCGACCTCACAAAGTCAGTTTTTTAAAGCACTGTAGAGGCTTTGTCTAAATCCCATTTATTTTAGCTTTGTTTATGGTGATTAATTATGATTACTTTTCCATAAACTTTCATGCTTGGGAGCCAAACATGGTCTTAACAAAGTAACATACGATTACCAATAAGACTAGGAAAAAGTGTAAAATATATAGGATTGAGTTAAGCTGTCGAAATAACACGTCAATACTTTGTATCAATTCTATACATCTTGCTCTCTTCTACTAGAGTTATACCAACAGTTTTTTTTTTCTAAGCCTTCTGCCATGGTTAAGGTAGATGCTTTTAAAAAAAAAACTATATTATTATGGCAAATATACAGTAACGGAAGGCATTTGTACGAGTATAATAAAGGCAAACGGGGAAATTTTCGACGAAGCCACAAACATGGAACGGATGTGACAGATGGTGGACGAGGGCTTGGAGTCATTGGCACTCTGGCAGACTGACTGCGGCTATATGCTAGGGTTGGAGGAAATTAAGGGTTTCGGATATTCCAATGAAATAATTTTGGTTTCGTATATTTTTTTTAAGTAAAAATTTAACCGGATGTAAAATAATAATGAATTGAACGGTAATGGATCATGCTTGCTAAAGAAATTTTGATTCACTCGTTGCGTAAAGATTCCAATAATAATCTAGGAGTCCATCTAAGTCCACCAGAGTATATTTTCAGCATTATATAAATTATGTTGAAAAAATAGACGTTGGTATCAAATATAAAAGAAGAATCTCTTAGTTCGAGTACTTGGAACATGCTGTTATAATCGTCTGTGTCGCGGTCGTGTTCTTGAAAAAAAAGTATAAAAGAGCGGGTAGAGCGAAGTGGAAATCAGCCTGAAACTCTCAAAAGGATAGAAAGCCGTTAAATCTTCTTAAATAAGTTGATATAAAGACGAAAGTAAACGTAGTTAAAATTCGGCATTATTGTGGAATGGTTTTGCATAGATAATATTTCCATCTGCTCGTGATATTGGGTGTTTTAATAATGACGTAATCATGGTTATGATGACTATCGATGAGTGACTTCTCGATAGTTGGACTCGGTTTTTGGATTGCACTATGCTTTCTATCAAGTGTAATCTAGTCAATATACTGCTTTAGTATTTAAAAATATGTCTCACTCTAACTACACATTATGTAGTCACATTGATAATAAGGATACTATTTTTTTTTTTTATTAGGGGGTTTTAACTTAGCCATATCGTCCCTATCGTAGCCTAATATATAGAAATAAAACCTTTCATACCTCACCTTTCATACAGTTTCCATAGCATTTCGGCAATCACCTTAGTAAGCACCGCCAAAATGCTATGGAACATACCAACATCCAATCTATTTAATTTTAATTCACACATAACATCCTTCCTTACATTAGCGTTCTGGACACACTCAATCAGGATATGCTGAACACCGTCGATAATTCCGCACCCTGGACACATTATTTTTATTTTAGTATCCGAAATATTTATATCGGATATGCATTGGGAAACAAATATTATTTCGAATATCCATAACGTCCCTACCATGGGCCATAATGTTCAACAATCAACGTGTCTACATAGCGTAACTTTGGGAAAGATAGTTAAGTTTTTGTTCTTTTTATTCATTATAATTTGCATGTCTATTACCATTGTACTATAACTCCTAGGAGTCACGACCTTCGATCATGAAGGAGATATTGTAATAATTATCGCGTGTCTAAGAAAATAATAAACTGTTATGAAATTTACAAAGTTAATTACGAATAAATAATATTTTTTTATATACCTACTCGATAAAGTGACTATATTGCATCAGTTGGAGTACAGTGTGGTTCAAAAATAGAAAAACACCCGCTAAGGGACAAACGTCCATTGACAGTCGGCATTGCTATGTTGGAAGATCTCTAGCACGACGGCTAGTGACGTGCATAGGATATTTAGATAGGGTAGGCATAATATTATATAATGATAATAAATATTATATTACTTTCATAGGGAAGATAGATGGCGTGAAAATAGAATAGACATGAATATAAAAAGTTTTTTTTTTTTGTTTAAATTAAAATAATTTATTCCAGACTTATTATCTTAAGGGCAAGCAATGCTTTCATGCATTTTTGGAATGAACGCTACCGATCTCCAGGTATATGAACAACAGAAGATAGACAGATTAAGGTGAAAAACCGAAACAAGTCACCATGACAGTCTTTAGTTTTTAGTTTTTTCATGACTCTTTGACAAAAATTAGAATGCATAGCATTGAGCATCGACGTAGAGTTGCCTTCCTCTCAGTCTTTTACCGGTTGCATGGTGGAGAGTGTTCGCAGGAACTTCATTCTTTGATTCCACCAGCCCCATTCCACCACAAAACCACTAGACATCGTGTCGGATACCATCCGTATGTGGTGGATGTTCCTTATATTCGCACGAAAAGATTCGCTTCTACATTTATCATGCGAACGGCTAAGGAGTGGAATATGCTTCCAGCGGCCATATTTCCGCGATCTTATGACCTGGGAGTCTTTAAGAGAAGAGTGAATAGGCATTTGCTAGGCAATCGCGTTTCATCATCGAACTCATCTTCACCTTCCACCAGGTGTGATTGAGGTCAAGCGTTCGTCTTTAAATATAAAAAAAAAGATTATTATAGTTTTTTTATACTGGTTCGTCAAAGTGACTATATTGCAACTGATAGATAGTACAATGCAGTCCAAGGATGGCAACGATTGCCAAGGGATAAGAATCAATTGAAAGTCACCATTGCTGTGTTGACCCACATATACGACGATGGAAGTTCTCTAGGTATATGAGCAACTGGAAATACACAAACTGATCCCGAAACACGACAGCCCGTAGCAAGTCACTATGACGGTCTTTACACTTGTATACCGTGATCACGACCCAGTTCGGCCAATCGCCCTACCAACTCAAAATACTACAAAGATTTTTTTTTATGTATACATATAGAATACATGGAAAGCGGGAAAATAAATAACAAGAGAGAATAAGAATGGGTAATTTAAAGAGAAAATGATAGTAAAAATAATAAAACAAGTTGATTCAAAGATTTGTTTGTTCCAAATTAGACGTACAAACAAAATAAATGTATTTGGAGAGTGTTATTACATATTACGTCGGCGATATGTAAATAAAATAATACCAGCAAGAACATATCATTGAAATAATCTCCTATACTTTGTCCAATTGCGTTCGCGTTACGTGCTACCATATTATTATAACCCATAGAGCATGCGCAAGCTTACACTATTCGTGAGTTCATTCACCCGTAAGTACACTAATGTTGCTAACGACTTATGAATGGCTTATTGTGCCAAGTTTAGGAGTTCGGTAAGGTTTTTTCACACTGCACGGAAAATATTCGTGTTTAGTATGCCACAGATATACTCCAAAGATTGTAACATTTGCGTAACTATTGAGGGAGAAAAGGGTCTTTAGGAATTATTTGTTACTAGCTGACTCGGCAAACGTTGTTCTGCCATATAAATTATTTCTAGTGAATATCTTCAGTATTCAATACACAATTTTGGTCATAGTGGCTTCCACATAAAATGTAGATATATGCGGACTTTCATTTAGAACTATTCAAGACAAACAATCCTACGGTACATCATCTTTGTGTAACTCCAATGGTTTAGGCAGTGTACGCCAAGATAGCTCTCAGAGGCCAGATTTTTTTTCCGACTTAATTGACATGTATCGTTATATTTCGACCAAAATTACATAAAATCGTTACAAATTGTAGCTTATATGTTATCTGATGTATAATCTATATTACTGTAAAAGTTTCATGAAAATCCGTTCAGTAGTTTTATTGTGAAAAAATAACAAACATATTCACAAACTTTCGCATTTATAATATAGTCGGAAATATTAAAAAAACATCAACAAATATAGATTTATTCAATGTGAATTCTTTATATGTATTTATTGAATAAAAAAACATCAATTACTAGAATATGGCGATCGTTATCTAGGTACTTAGTGTAATGACATTGTTCTACAGTCAGAGGTTATTTATACGACTAGCTTTACAGGACAACATGACCAATGAGCCTTATTTAGGCATAGCTCTTGTCCACCTAGAAAGGCAGTGGTTGAATTACTGTGATCGAATTAAGAACACTAATAGTGTAATAAAACTAAAAGGAATGAGATCCTTACACGCCTTGAATATTTAAATGTATGCTTGTAATTATTCCTTTAACTAAACAAAAAATTTAAATATACTCATGGTGGTTCCTTTCGCGTTTCGAGATAAGCTTGTGTACGTTCATTTGCTTACACAGGTAACTAACGCAAAACCTCTCAAGGGTGAATTTGGTATATCAAGACTGACAACTTTTGTTTTACGACATTTCCTAATTCAATCTTTATTTTTTTCCATACATAAAATAAATAAATCAAATTTGCAGTTCTGATTTTTTTAACACTGAAAAGTGGCGTCGGAAAAAAAACTGGCCTCTGAGAGCTATCTTGGCGTTCAAAACTAAACCAAACCACCACCGCCTAAACCATTGGAGTTACACAAAGATGATGTACCGTAGGATTGTTTGTCTTGAATAGTTCTAAATGAAATGCAACAGCATATATCTACCTTTTATGTAGAAGCCACTATGAACAAAATTTTATATTATACTACAGAACATATTCACTAGAAATAATTTATATGGCAGAACGTTTGCAGGGTCAGCTAGTTATTATATAAACAACCAACGAAGCAAAACATGTTGAGAAACTTTAAAATTGGGTCCTGTCCACAGTACTCAAGCAAAAAGACCTTCGTAGTGACTCTCTTTGGCCTGTCGCGTCTCAGCATCAGCTTGTGTATGTCCAGTAACTCGTGTAACCTAGAAACAGTCAATGCATTTTAGTCTATCCATAGTCGATATCGTTTTTGGATTACACTGTTCTTACCATCAAGTACACTGCGAGATAATATAAAATTAGACCCTAAAGTATTCCCCCAAATAAAAGCTGATGTTGTAGACTTGTAGCCTGTGTTTAAAAAGTCAAAGCACAGATGCAAACAAAACCACGAAACATGAAACATTTCTGTTTCGGAAAGATTATTTCGATTTCGCTTTTGAGATTGTACTTGAACGAAAGAGACATGGGTGTACCCAAATTCGGATCCAGGGGGTCAAAACAGATTTTTAAAGTCAGATCCTGCGCGGTTGTTTTGCCTTATACACTACACGACGACATCTACACAAAACAGTAAGTATCCCGCACACATCCGCAGGACATCCTGCAAATTCTGTATAGATACCTAGTCAAATAAATGAACATAAAATAAAAGTATTTTTGTATTTGAATTCAATAATATCTAATGGCTATTTTAAAAGTAACCTTCGAGAATCTTCAGTAAAACGGTTTATGACGTCTTCTGTGAAATAATTCGTTATTGCGTTAGTAAATTTTCGCCATGTAGTTTGTAAAATTAACGTCTAATATATTGCAAAATTAGAAATTTTAATAACATCAGTAAAAAGTATGGAAGGTTATACATTATCCTAGAGCATCAGCTCCCCTAGATATACCCTTGTAAAGAGTATAATTTGTATATACCACTATCACTTTTATGTCTGATATCAATTTGGGTGAAGATTTCATGAAATTTCTTTAAAATCATCATGGAAACGAAATTACTTAAATTAGGACGTCGTAATATGAAATATGAGAGTAAGACTGAAAGATTATTGTTTTTAAAAGTGATGGTACGCTTGTTGCCGACTTCCTCAGTATCATTTAAGTATATTAATCAATCAAAGATAAATAAAACAATATTTTGTGCTTGACAATAAGCAATTAAAGTGATTATAAAATATCAATATACGGAACCTTTAAATGAAGTCGTTTTTGAGTTGATTTAGTAAACATCATATTTATTGAAAGTTGTACGATTGATAGAACGTAATAATTTTATAAATGATGTTAATGAGTTAATAATAAGCGTATAATTGATATATTACTAGGAACACCTTCAAAAAACACGAGTGGTATTTAATAAAAAAAACATATGTAAACTCTTGCGACATAACCGAACATATATAAATATTATTGAAACAGTATATTCATATATCGAGAGATACATTATAATTTTTTTTGTAAGTATAGCGATATGCGTACGTTTTTTTATATTCAATGAAAGTGGTAGTAAATCCCACTTCTACAATATCGGATATCCTTAATTGGATTCAAAATAACGGGACGCTGACGCGGCCGTATTCTATTCTGATGAATTATTTTAAAAATAGATTTTCTTTTTTTTTCTTTTTTTTTTAATTTATTGGATTTGTATAATTTTAATACGTATATTGACTTATGAGGTAGCTTATAAATTGTTTTAATATATAACTTTTTTAATTTTTCCGTTAAGTTCTCTGCTTAATAATTGTTAACGTACTGAGTACAAACGGATAGACAACATGCTCGTAACATTTACAGATAATTAACTATACACACATTAATAGAGACTTAAACTAACCTTGTGCTTATACTATAAGTACTAAATGAAGATATACATCCATCACACGTTAAACTAAACTCCTTTTTACAGAAAACTTGCCGTCACCGAGACTTGAATCTTCTTGACTTCAGCGTCACACATAGGGAACTACAAACTGCGCTATAAGGTATACTTTCATTATATTAAAAACAGGAACATAATACACAGTTTTGTTATGCTTAAATAAAGTATCTAATAGAGTCAAAAATAAACACAGTAGGGCATTTTTTATTAATGTTGTATTCCAAACCTCGTTTTACAGAATGTAAATATGCGTTACATACATACTTAATGAGTATGTATGTAATGCAAACATCATTTATACAAAAATAAAACATAACATGTAACACATTTGTAAATTACACCGCTATGAGCCTTTTCAATGCTTCTTTCTTCGAACTTAATTATATTTGTAACAAAAAACTTCTACCAGAATAAGGCGCCGTGTACTGTTCCCATCAAACAGGTGTCTGAGGATAATGACGTATACCAGTTGGCCACGACCAAGATCTAAATTAAAAAAACTAGTGCGAGCATTGCCTAGCTTACTGACTGATCTGTAAGTGAATGTATTTAATCCAATTTTGTTTAATTTAAATTAATCACTAAAACAATCACAGATTTTTCTGGATTTATTAATTTGACTCGATTGCGGATATAGTAGCTGAACAATTGGTTTCTGCGATATAGGACGCGAGTTCGATTCCCGTATTGAATTCATATATTTTGTATTATTTATAGTGTCTATATCCTTCATATTGTGATTGCCACCTCTAATTAGTGGCTGAGACAGTTCAATGAGGATTTTCCTCAAGTAAATAAAAATGGGCCACATTGGTATGCAAAAAGGTTTTATTAATTTATAGTGTTTTATCAACGTTATTTTTTGCGTCCCGGGGTAAAATCCTGCATAGTACCATAAGGGACGCTGTGAGGGCAGTGACCCCGGTGTGTCAGACTCCTACTGACTAAAAACCCCCGGGATATCCCTCTGATTGCTCCACCTGGGCCTGCGAAGCCAAATTCATCCAGGTACCCAGGGAACATGAAACCTTGTTGAGGCTACCTCTCTGGGAGGGGAAGGAGTAAAGCCCACCCCTCCTAAGCCTCTCTCCCAGGTGATGCACCGGACACCGTGCACCGCCTCCCTCTCATCCGGGCACCAGACTCCCTCAAGTCTACTCCCGGCTATATTGTTTTATCAACGTCAGTTATGAAGTACGTACCTAAATTGCGTTTGTTTTAGAAATAATTCCGGTGAACTTTAGCTGACCTTTCCTTTCTTTATGTTTACATTTTGCTTTCTATAACGTAATTTGGTTATTTATTTTTCTCACCTGGTGAAATTGAAAATACCTACCCAAGTCACAGAATATAGTGCCGGTGAAAAAAAAAATTTTGGACTTGTGCTTATATTTACAACTGTTTTACTTTTTTATTAAATATATATGTTAGTATTTAAGGCAGAATATAAACTCTTACAAAAAGAGTGTCTTAATTAAAATAGATTGTAAATTCATCCCGCGACATAGGTCAGTAGTCATCATCTTATAGATTTATAAAAGCATTGCTTACCCTTACAATGAATAAGTCTGGAATAAGTAACTAAAATATAAAAATGGAAACATAATCAATACAACCTAGTACAAAATATGTATATTTTTGTCCAGGAACCATAGTATATGCGCAAGCTTAGTTTGAGACTGTCAATGTGTGTAATTGTCCGTAAATAGTATGTTATTAAAATTAATTGCGCGAACTCTGCTTACCTTATCTAAATACCATATGCTCACCCCTGACATAGTTATAAGCTAAATTTATATAGTCATTAATAATTTTTTGCTGAGCTCCTAAGGGGTAGTAGAGTGACAATATATTGTTATAAATTAATTAAGTTATTGTTAACCCGTGGTGGTTGCCGGCAGAATAGAATAGCACCCCCCTCTTCTTGCTGAGGTGTCGTAAAAGGCGACTAAGGTATCTCTTTAACACCGCAATTCAACCAGGTGTTCAGAGAAGGACAACTCGACCAAACCTGCATCCCGCTCCCTCCCGATCGTACTGGTTCTCCATTCCATCGGGCCCGAGGGAGTACGGTCGAGACAGTGCTTTTCTGGCTGCACGTCCAGTTATGTACTTAAATATTTCCTGCGCAATTGACTGTTTCCGAAAACTGGACCTCGATTTTCTTAATCGGCGTTGAAACAGTCGCCGTGGCCGAATCCGGCTAGGACATCATCATAAATTAATATAATACTAAATATAGCTTCAAACAATAGCCTTATGGAACTCTAAAATAGACAAAGTTATATGTAACAGGTTAGACATGTACTAATAGTAGCTGGAGGATACAAGGTCCATTTGTGATGTATGTTTGTACATTGAAATTAAGATATAAATCATAAATTGATCTGTGATATCTAGTCCATATCTATAAAACATAGTGATATGTGTTTACTCACATATTAAGCCGAGTTCACATGTGATTCATTACTGTTTCCGTATCTCCGACGCGTATCGTGATTGCTTATGCGGATGATTGATAATACGCAATCATTATACGTACGTCATTCTGATATGATAATACGCGATTCGTAGATGATACGTTTCATGAGAGTTAGGTTTCTTGACCATCAAAGACGATGGACATTACTCACGGTTCAACACGGTTTTGATGACAGTTTGTATTGTTATAATATTTAACTGAAAATTGATATATAAATGGTTAAGTGAGTCAATACTATCATTGTTATTCCTTCTTTTATCTTGTAGGTAAATGTTATTTTTGCTTTAAATCAATCAATAACTATGATATAGATTATATTAAAAGCGTCCACAACTTGACAAGGAGTTACATACGGTACGAAGAATGATACGTTGATACTTTTACTGTGAAAGAATCGTGTGAATGATACCTTTACTATGTGAACGCGGCTTAACTATTGTTTCTTATTAATGGATTATGGATCTGGTTGACTAACGACTACTAAAGTTGTTTAGCTTAGTTTAAAAATATAAATTATAATTATTTATGTCAAGGTCATTTATAATATTTATTTATATAATAAAAAGCTAATACAGAGTCAAGGTTAAGTTATTAAGAGTAAAGGTAAGATTTATAGACGTAACTTTAAGTTTGCTTAGACTTTACTGAAAATATAAAATTTATTTCAACCAATGAATGTCACCGATTTTCTCAACATGAATTTGGCTCTGTGAATACTCATACTATGGTTACACTCAAGTTCCTATTATATATTCAGTTTTTTGTCATAACGAATTTATTTATTGAGAACTTTGCTAAGCAAAGTCATAATAGCGTCTATAAATCTCAGCTTAAGTCTACTACCCGGATGAAGCAGAGACAGAACGTATATATCCTACACCGCTTGATAGAGAGGTTCTAAGGGGTATGAGGCACTATACGCCCTCCTAGAGTTGATGTCTGTAGAAGGCTTATCGTTCGCCGGGCTGTTGAAGGAATGTGGGCATCTTGGCTCAGCTTGTAGTGAATATGACACCCCTGGAGTTTTTAGCCAGTAGGAGCCTGGCAGAACGGGATTGCCATTCTCGCAGCATCCCTGACAGTTACATGAAGAAAAGAGATATGTTGTCAATTTATACTTGACAGTTTGCGTAACTGACAAACAACAAAACTTTCCCGTGTATTGGAAAGCTCTAAAACAATGAGCACTTTAAGCGATAAGCATAACCAAACAGAACTGTTCCGAATAATCCGAAATGGATTTTTAACATGGTCTTGTAAACGATTAACGGTTGGATGAGCGAAAGCCGTTTGAAATTTACTATGTAACTTGACAACTTTAAAGTTGATGCTACTGGTACTGGTCATTGTAAGTACTTCTTTTTTATGGGAGTAAGAAATAAATACAACCGTTAATATGGTATATTTTTAATATTATTGTAATAATAATTGTACATCAAGAGATATTAAGTTTAAGGTAGGAAAAAGAGTTTCTAAGACGTATAAATGTGGTGCTCTATTATTTCTGCTCAATCCAATAGGGAATCGGTTTAGTGATAGATACATATGTATTATAATTGTATTTGTTACTTTGTAAACAGTGAGTGATGGTACTTAGACAAAAAAAAACGATGGTGACTGTCTTTAGTTAAACAATAATTAAAAATTGACATCACGGCAGCTTTCACATTATGTAGTGGGTGAAAACTTACATATAATGGATATGCTTTACTGATACTGGATCACACTGGACTGTTCCAATTGCAGCAACGAAAAGTTTTTATTTGTATATTAAATTATGGTAATATAACGCAATCGTAAGGAAATAGTCTGTTTATAGTGATATTTAGAATTAAGGAAATTATCAATCATTGAGCTGTGAACTTAGAAACAATTGTGAAATTACTCTTCTGAGTGGCAAATGAATGCCGCCAAGGAGACTACTGACTGATGGTCAATCTTACAAAGCAATTTATTTGCTAATTTTTTTTTATTACTGGTAGACTTGCGCTTGACCTTGAGGACTTTGAGATTGATCTCACCTGATGAAAAGCGATGATGAGGCCGACGATGGAGCGCGCTCGCCCAGCAAATACCGATTCACTCGACGTTTGAAGATTCCCATGTCATAAGAAGATGGAAACACAGACGCAGGAAGTGAATTAATTTGTTGCTTGTACTGTTTTAGATACCAACATTGCTATAAAGAAAGACAAACATTTATAAACTAATTATGATTTTTGAGAACGCTTTTTATTAAGCATTGCTTTGAATGGCCTTTTAGCAAAACATATGTATCCATTTACTATCGTACAAAGATTACGATTGTGGTGTGAGCAGATAACATAGAATGCCGCATCTTTCTACTTACAATTTCTGTCGCCTCCTTAACTGCTACCTTAGTTTTCATTTTTCCTACTTATTGCCTTCATCCACTCTCGCCAATGCTTTCTACTTTTTACTTTTGTAAAATATAGACACTATTTACGAATCTTTTACTATCGTTAATAGAATAATTATGTTTTAATCAAATTAATTGTTTATTTTCAATCTTAATTGTGTTATCTCTAACATTTTTTTAAAGATTCACTTTCTTACAATACACTTTCAAGATAAATAATTTATTTTTGTTACGGAACATATCCGAAACAAAACAAGCAACGTCAACACGGTCTTAAGTGATTACTCACTAAATTAGTCATGGAGTTTACATTTAAATTCTAATTGCGTGAATCGTTAACAATACAGTACCAATTTTAGCAACAAGAACCGAGCTGTAGAATCGAGCTGTGAGTGTTGAAATTTTTAAACCTGCCATTATTTAGAAATTATCTTTATAATTAAGAATAGGCAGGAGTTATAAAAAGGAATTGCCAAGAAAATCTAATATTAGTATCTCAATTGGTTTATAAATGTATGTCTATATTCTCTATATCTCGGGTTATGCGTAAAATGAATACTTTTATGTATCAAGCAAAAATTACTGATTCGATTTTGATGACACTATCTACTAAGCCTTGGCTCAAAAAATTAGAAACCATTCTAACTTTAATAGATTGTCATTATTAAAGATTTGAAGGTTATGGATTGACTTGTGTCAATAATGGCTTAGCTTTGTGGAATGTCTCATCAAATAGCTTCATATGTCGTTCCTAGCCGCATATAGTTCTCAACGAATGTATGTTGTTATTGTCAGTGTAATGACACCATTGTCGTTTGTAAAAAAAATATAAGAGATGTCGATATCGTTTTAACTATCAATTAAATATTGGGCTTTTATATTTAAGCAAAGTAATTCACATTTATGTATAATAGTATATAGAGACTGTTATTTATGAATAAAATAATTAATTTTTGAAAAACTAGCTCGACTTTTTCTGAGTAAAAAGAGGTTCATTATATTGGTTTTGCAAAACTAAATTTAACTCAATTTAAACTGGAATACTTTATCATAGTTAACACAGGCAAAGTCGCGGGTGTAGCTAATTTTACGTCTACCACACTATTAACCGGTTGTCAATAAACTGTCTATAAGTTGACTTATAATTCGTTCCAGTAAAGTGACATTTCGAATGTCACTTTGTGTAATAATGACACCATATGTAGCCTAAAACTGATGTATTGAGGTTACGCAAAGTATGGTTGATTTAATCTAAATTAATGTATCATTTTGAAGGCTTTTATTTATTTAATTTACAACTGTCAATTAAGCTTCATCTACACTTAGCTGAGTGCATATAATTCTGTTTCTTGTTTGTAATATTTTTCATGTTTTGTTATTATTATAATGTTTTGTTTATTTTTTTTATAATATTAATTCTTTTTTGTGAATCTTTAGCTAAGCTCAAAAAATCTAACATTTTACTAGTGCTTATATACAATAAGATCCGATCCATTTGTTCATTTCTTTCCTTCCATCTCTAACATCGAGTATGTTCGAAAAGAACGCCGTAAGCGATAATTGTAATTTTTATTAGAGAAGATAGCTAGATAGTGATTTTTTTATTTGAAAGGAAGGCAAACAATTTAGCAAGCAAAGTGATGGCAAACGGTCTTTATCGCCTGTACAACTGCAACACAAGAAGTGTCGCTGCCGACCTATAAAGAGCTTTTTCCACTAGTTCTTTCAAGATTCCAATATCACAATCCATTTTCAAAAAAAAATTACCGAGTATTAAAACTATTATGATAAGACTATGATAAAATCAATTTTGTGGTTTTGTCGCATATGATGCTCCTCCGGAATATGCTTGATATTAAGCTAAAATCAAGCAACGCATAAACAGTGCTCAATGCATTCGGTTAAAAGTCGGAATGTACATATATATTAGGTCCTTACATATGAAATTGGCATTTTGTATGGGAGGAACAAAAAGTCGAATATTTTTTAATATAATATATTTAATTAATCAAAGTATGAACCATTATTTTCTATGCACTTTTGCCATCTCATAGGTAGTTCATTGATCCCTTTACTAAAAAAACCAGTCGGACGGGAATCAATAAAATCTTTGAAGGCGATTTGGACTGCCCCATCGGAGTTGAATTTTTTCCCTTGCAAGAAATTATTCAAATTTCGAAAAAAATGGTAATCTGTTGGAGCAAGGTCCGGGGAGTATGGAGGATGTCTTAGACTTTCCAATTGAAGCTCTTCTAATTTAGTAGCCGTCTGTTGCGCAGTGTGTGGTCTAGCGTTGTCGTGAAGCAGCAGTGGCGTGGAGCGATTGACCAGCCTAGGTTGTTTAGCCGCTAGCTTTTCCATCATGGTTTGCAATTGCTGACAATAGACATCAGCCGTAATAGTCTGGCCAGATTTGAGAAAACTGTAATGAACAATACCGGCACTAGTCCACCAAACGCTTACAAGTAACTTTTTTGGGGTTAATTTTCGCTTGGGGCAGGATTTGGCTGGCTGGACAGGATCCAACCATTGCGCTGAGCGCTTCCGATTATCGTAAAGAACCCATTTTTCATCACAGGTAATGATTCGGTATAAAATACCTTCATTATTGTGCCGGTTTAGTAATGT
Source organism: Automeris io (assembly GCA_036320925.1). Classification (NCBI taxonomy): domain Eukaryota; kingdom Metazoa; phylum Arthropoda; class Insecta; order Lepidoptera; family Saturniidae; genus Automeris; species Automeris io. The sequence continues at coordinate 7,180,061 of JAUDJH010000019.1, read as the reverse complement.
AACGCAGCAGTCGACGCGCGTTTGCCGGTTTGCTTCAGTCAATTCGTGAGGTACCCACCTTTCAAGCTTTTTAATCTTCCCAATTTGCTTCAAGTGAATTAAAACAGTTTTATCACTAACATCGCAGCCTGCAGCTAACTCGGACGTGGTTTGCGATGGATCCGCTTCCACAATAGCCTTCAACTCTTCATTATCAACTTGAGTCTCAGGCCGTCCACGGGGCTTGTTCTGCAGGTCGAAATTTCCAGAACGAAAACGTTGGAACCAAAAACGAACTGTGTTTTCTTTTGCAACACGACCGCCATACACATCATTCACCCTTCGAGTTGTTTCCGCAGCACTAGTGCCACGGCGGAACTGGTACTCGTAAATAATGCGATATTTTAAGTTTTCCATTTTGTAAAATGAGTGACGCAAACAGAAAAAAACAGAAAAAAAAACAAATGAATGACGATCATCGAAGCACAAATACATGAGTCTATAGCTGTACAAATTTGAATTTGGAATTCCTTACCAAAGAGGAGAAATTTGTGATTAAAATGGCCAGTACGAAAAACGCCAATTTCATATGTAAGGACCTAATAATTCGACGCCGGAAAGCGATCTTGTCCTATCTCGAAAAAATGCGAATATGAGTTTATATACATCACTGGAATCAGAAAAAAGTACTGCATCGAATGATTTGAGTTTTATTTTTCTAGGCCTAATCCTTTTTTAGATACGCCGTTGAATTTTTTTATAAATATTGAGAAAATAACGCGAAAAAATGTTGTAAATGAACCAAAATCCGCTAGTTCGTTCGTTAAAATATATACAACAAAATTGCTGCCAATACTATTAAAATTCAATTGTTAAATAATTGTATTTTTAAGTCTTCTGGCTTAAAAGTTATGAATTTTTGAAATATTGTTTTGGCTCTAGTGCAAAGTTGCGATTTTCGAGATACGACGAGATCGCTTTCCGGCGTCGATATGTGCTCACATTTCCATCGCAATCGACATCTTATAGCAATATTACCAATATACCAACTCGTCGTACTTTGAATGTGCTGTCACCGGATCGCCACAATCGGTTAGTAAAACAATCACGGATTGCGTGCCGTCGCGTTGTCGTGACGCTATCTGTCATTAATATCCCCTACTATTTGTTTTGTAGCTTAACATTTTTAACGGCAATATATTGCAAATAGTTCTCAGCTCTCCATAATGAAAATTGCTACAGTCGCCTGTAACAGTGTGCAAAACCAGAGGTATCGCCACTGTACTACCGAGCTTAAAGAAGAAAGGAAAATGGAACTGGATATTGGACGAGAATGGACTGGAGTCGGAATCCAATTAAGTCAAGATGCTCTATTACCTCAGTGCTGCTCATCTTGTGCCTCTTTAAGGTCACTAGTAGAGTATCGACAGTAAAATCCATGAAACTGAGCGTCATCCACTCACCCGTGGTATTGAAAAGTCCTACTTCTAATTTGAAATAAAAATATTTATCATACTATGTTATACTTTGGGCAGAAGATAGATTAAGTATTGATATTATTTATTTTGCACTTAATTTCATGAAATTGATTTTAAATTTCAGACCACACAAAGCATCCCATTTGAGTTACATGTTATATGACTTATGATGGCCATGATATTTTCGTTACCACAAAGTATGTGATAGCTTTTCATTTAAGCTGACAAAACTCAGAAAAGCAACACAGTATTCAAATTAGTCAATTTATAAAAGCTTCCTTTATATTTTAGCTAAATCGGATAGACATATAGTAGGGGATGCCTAAAGCGATAAAAGTAAAAATCACACTGCGCCCGCAATCCAACGATTCAACTGTTTTTGTTTTTGTACCAATTTATTAATGTTGATATATTTAACAGATTTATTCCCTATTACTAATATATTCTCTAGCAAAAAAGTTAAGATGTGTATTTGGAAAGTTTATGTCCCCTTACTGAAAGAACGTATCTATGTGGTAAGATCTAAAAAGTATGATCATCAAATAAAACAAAATTAAAATCCCTTTATAATAATTATGTTTAAGGCACATCTAAAGAGTGACGCCCAGTCTCAGGAAAGCTGCTTAAATATTAAATCGCTTTTAAAGATAATACTATTGAATCATCTATTGGATACCTATTTACAATTCTTTAATATTTAAAAATGTTTTAAAAATTTGAAGTGTTTCTGAAACTCGGCGTTAATCATATAATATTACGTAATCGTTATACTAGAAAAAAAAGTAGACTTTATGTCTTCTACTCGAAATTTTGATGAAATCGTTTGAATAGTATGTTTTTCTGCTAAAAGAAAGAAAATACTCGTAGATTAATAACCTTCTTGATGGTAAGGGGCTTTTATTATGTACTTGTGTCATCATGACGTTGCTGACTTTAAACGGTACATGTTCAGACCCTAGAAAAATTATGTTCAGAAGCATATTACGTAATTAAATTGTAAAGTATATGTCAAGAACTTTCTACAAAATCGCACTGTAATATAAAGAATTATCAGCACTTTACGGTTGATAGAGCATAAAGATAAACGATAATTTGAAATTATGTGATTCTATTTTCGTTTTTATGCCGAAACGTTTTGAATTGTCTGAATACAACAGCAATTGTAAATGGTAAGTTGGACATTTTGCTGGGTGGTCGCTAGACGCGAAGCTATGCAGCCACGTGACCAAACGACGAATCACTTGGCTGTAGAGGTGTTCCTAGCGGTTATCATTTATAAATAAATTATATTGTTAGAGAATTATAACAGTACATTTTAAGGGGAGACTTATTTTGCAACACTGAGTAAAATTTCAGAATCAGGGTAATTATATTGAGGTGTGAAAGGTTATTTGGTTTAAGCGTCATTTTCTGGGGATATAGTAATACATATATTCGGAATCAGCGTTTTTTACCGATTCCAAATATATGTATATATATTACTATATCACCACAAAATGTCGCTTAAACCAAATAGCATTTCTTTCATCCCTTATTCATGAAAATATAGTAGGACATAATCTAACATTAACTGAAGTAGAATATAACAAATCTTACTGTATAATTACATATATTAAAGCCAAATTTAACCGTGCAAATAATAGTAAAGAAAGAGTAATTAATTTTCTATTAATTGGAAAAGTTACTTAGAACAATAACTTAACTTTCCTTTTTCTTATCGCCTTTGTTAGTCCCCGTAAAACATTCGGGCCTTGTACACCCAAATGGTACGAGGTACGTACAAATTACACCATGATACTGTCAAATGGACGGACCATGGGAATAAGGCCTCCATTTGTCATAGACAACACAATGCTCTATTGAAGTCCGCTACTACATGAATATTCAATGCTAAATCCCGTACTATGAGTTTTCGAGTTTTTAACATTAAGCAGCAGCTGTAATGTTTATTGTTAACTAATAAATGAAAAACTTAAGTGAGTTTTGAATTCATAGTGTTTTAAATGATAACTGATTATTTTCATTTGTTGGATCCTTTGTTTTATAGTATTAGTTTCGAAACATATATGGATGTGTTTTTGCTTAAAAATAGCTTACTGGAGGGCTTCTAGATAGAGCATAATAGCTAAGTCATTATTATCCTCATTATGACGTCATATAGGACGTCCAGTGGTAGACACAAGTCTCTCTTAAAGCTTTCCAGAGCAACCAGTGGAAAGCTTGCGTCCAGCGTCGCTGAGCGATCTGAATTAAGTCGTTTGTTTATCATGGTCTCTAGTCATCAACTTTACAGCCCTATCGGCCATACGCTCTATGACCTTTGTGTCCTAAATTTTGACACTTCGATTTGCTAATCCGCTGGGCTGTGGCGATAACTCTTGTTTGTCTATGGATTTATTCATTTCAAAATCGAATACGTAGATAAACACCAAGCGTAGTCCTCTTCGTAGCTCGTCGTGTGATAGTGAACTTTCTACTGAAAACGAAGGACTAGGTTTCTGAACCGTATGCCATAACATATTATTATTTTATAGTCGTTTCAAAATTGTTGTTTTTTTCTTTACTCATTCTTAAAGTGCCTGTAGAGAGGATAAAGATATTTTACATACCTTAGTAAGAAGTATTGCAATTGGTGCGAACAAATATTATTTTTCATGAAAATGTTTTCATTACAGTTCAGACAAAATGATATAGAAGCAGTTATTAGGCGTCATCAATATGTTAAGTATACTATTTCAAATAGTTTCAGTAATCACCTCTAAAAACAACAATTTATAATCTTCGGAAAGAAATATATTGTGTGTAATAAAATTTAAAATACACAAAACTGTTACATTATCACAAGGACAATATGGTGCAACAAAATCGTATTAAGCTCACACAAATAACAATACATTTTTTTTAAGGTAAAATATTTTATTTTACACTAACTCGACAATATGACTACAATGCATCTGATGGTAAGTACAGTGTAGTCTAAAAACGAAAGCGACCATCAAAGGATAAAAATCCGACGATAGTCTCCGTCGTCATGTCGGCCAACATATACCACGACTGAAGGTCTCTAAGTGTATGAGTTACTGGATATACACAAGTTGATCCCGAAACGTGACAGGCGAAAATGAGTTACTATGACGGTCTTTACACTTGTGTACTGTGGTCAAATTCCAGTTCGGGCAATCGCCCTACTACCAAACTATATATGAAATAAATATATTAACAATCTAACATATTTTATGTTAATAGCAAAAACATCATTGGCATTAAAATTACAAGTTGTGTATAGACTGCATATATAAATACATCGAGTTATAATCGAGAACTCATGGTAATTCGAATAAACAATATTATGGAAGCCATCGCGCCGTTCGTTTTAATGTATGTAATATGTATACAATCATGCCTAATGCTCTATCTAACTCTTGAGTATTTTCCATTATTTATTAGTTATCTATTTCTGTCTGTGGTAGTTTTGAAACTAGGTTAAACGGCTTCTATATTTTAGAAATTCTGTATGTATATATGTCATATATGTGTTGTTATTGTGTATTCCGTCTAATGCATATTTTAAGCTTTTCTTGTATATCGGCTGTTACTATAAGGTAAATGTATATACCATCTTCATCATCACTTTGGCCTATAACTATTCACTCCTGAACATAGGCGAATCCTAAAGCACGTCGCTTATCTCTGTTCGGGGCTGTTCGCGTTCAGAAACACCCAATTACCTTTCGCAGATTGTTAGTCAATCTAGCCCACGGGCGTCCCACACTATGCTTGCAGAAACGCGATCTCCACTCCGAGAATAATTTAGTCCATATGTATCGTAATATATGTCGTATAATAATTGAGAAATTATTATTACTTGAATCATAGATTTTATTTTCACTTTACTGAGGCTAATTAATAATAATACGGCAAATAAAAAATCGATATTTATAAGATAAAACCATAGGCATTGAGTAATATGTTTTCACAATTCGTCTCGTGCTATGTATGTATATATATTCTTAGGTATCAATGTGAACTTCTGCAACATTCTGTGTAAGTTACTTTAGGCTATGGTTTAGGTTTTAATATAGCTGGATGTATGTACTTTGTACACAGACTGATTCCGAAATGCGTCTGGTCGTAACAAATCTTTGACGACTGGATATTTTTGGCGGGGCAAAGTTACAACACAATCTCCACAATCCCCCATCATTAATTGTTCTTTTATTTATTAATTATATAAATTAATCTAATAAAAACAAAACAAGTTAGAGCACAATTTTTAGAGATTAAAAAGATACGCTCTACATCGTTGTAAAATTTAAATATCAGTTTTCACATAGAAAGCCAAATATCCACAAAAGTAATCTTTGACCTTGCATAATTTAAGACGTGGAGCCGATATCTTATGAAAATTTTAAGTTGACTTTTTAAAAGTCGAAATCAAGGCGTGCTTTTTTCAGCAAATTTTGTATGGAGTGGTTTGCCCACTTTTTAAATATATTATTTAGTGGGTACGCTGTGTCATACGCACGCCTGCCGCCCCTAGAATTTGGCACCCGGTGCACGGGCCCCGATTTGCTACCAAAGCTCTCTAGATCCGGGGCTATCACAACTACAAGAGTACAAGATGCCTACAACCTTTAATAAAGAAATTTAATCTACGATATCGATTAAAATGAAGCTTTGCAATATAGGGAAGTGCCGTGTATATTCACCATTACATCGATACCATCACGATAATGAGCGCAATCGTTACAAGAACATTTCCGCGCTAATCTAAATCATAAATAACTAACATTTTACTCTATCACGAACTCACCGGGTTACTTTGTTTCAATGTACACAAATGCTCACAATTAAATACATCTTACAATAGCCTTTCTATATTATCTTTTCTCTTTTTAGGGTTCCATATAATAAAACCTGTATAGATTTCGTAGTTAACCTTTTATTTGTTTGTTCTCTTCAGAAAAGTGTGAAACTGTTATGTATAAAATGTATATCAAACACTCAGGTTAGCAGTGTCTTATTAATTTTAACAAAACCATATTTCAAAGTCCAAGCAATCACTAGATACGACCGCCTATGACGTATGTTTTCAGGTTTTGAAGGAATTTAAAATCAATACGGTATTTCTATTGAGCTAGAACAATTAAATTAGGCAAGAAGATATGTTACTCACCACAAGTGTAAAAAGAAATGAACAAATATCCATGTTGGAAGTTTCATTTATTGCAATAATAATCTCAGATAACTGATTTTTTGTTTGGTATCCCGGGTGAAAATCCTATAATACATAGGATCATCAGGGCCACTGTGAGGGCAGCAACCCCGGTGTGTCAGACTCCTACTGACTAAAAACCCCCGGGGTCTCCCTCTAATCGCTCCACCCGTGCCTGAGAAACCAAATTCATCCAGACGCCCGGGAAGCGAAAAGCCTTGTTGAGTTGAAAGCATTGTTGCTGGAGGGATCAAATAAATGAATAGTGTAAGATATTGCAATTTTTACAGTTAACATGTAATAATTTAATAGAAAATCCGCGGTTTTTTAAAGGGACTTTTGTATATAGTTTTAACAGATATGTATATTACTTTTGTTGGCCAGTTTTTTAGAGGTTGTTTCTTTTTGAGTATATTTTTTAGTTAAAGCATGATAATATAGTATTTCATACTGCCCTCAATTTTTGCAATTTCTAAGTCCACGTAACCATAAAATATATTCGTTTTTGCCGTTTCCGCTATGAAATCAAAACCTTACAGAGTCTTTCCCGTTGGCCTACGGTTACGTTATTGGGCAAGAAGAAAAACTTGTTCACTTTACAAAACAAATAGTTTTTTTTTTATAACTTACAGGCGAACGCTTGACCTCAATCACACCTGGTGGAAGGTGAAGATGATTCCGATGATGAACCGCGTCCGCCTAACAAATGCCTGTTCACTCTTCTTTTAAAGACTCCCAGGTCATAAGATCGCGGAAATATGGCCGCTGGTAGCATATTCCACTCCTTAGCTGTTCGCATGATGAATGTAGAAGCAAATCTTCTCGTGCGGATATAAGGAACATCCACCACATACGGATGGTATCCGACACGATGTCTTGTGGTTTTGTGGTGGAATGGGGCTGGTGGAATCAAAGAATGTAGTTCCTGAGAATACTCTCCACCGTGCAATTGGTAAAAGACCGCGAGGCAGGCAACTCTACGTCGATGCTCGATGCTCTGCATTTTAATTTTTGACAAAGAGTCGTCGCCAATAAGTCTAAGACCTCTACGACCAATCGAGTCCAAAGCCACCAACTGATATTTAGCGGATCCTTCCCAAAGATGACAACAGTACTCGACACCCGACCGCACCTGCGCTTGATACAGGTTAAGAAGTTGCGATGGTGAGAAGAACCGTCTGACCTTAAAAAGGACACCCAATTTTATTAGCTATTATAAATGTATTTGCACGTGTAAAAGGACTGCGACCTATGAGAATGTGTGTAGATAGCCGTTTACCAACGCCAAAGCCAACTTTGTCCCTAAATCTGGATCATCATTTGGATAGAGCAATGTACTGTACTTTTATAGTTTCTTTGTACGGTACCCTAGGTACGCGAGTCCGATTTGCACTTGGCCGATTTTTTCTTGCTTTGCACTTGATCTTCTTTAAAGTTCTATTATATATCAACTTAAATAGAGTAAATAAAAGAGGTAAAGAATGTCCCATCCTTTTATTAATAGGCAAACTTAAAGTTGCGTAAACATCTCAGCCTAAGTTGTATATATAATAAAGTCTTTAGCCAGCAGATACTTGAAATTTACGAATTTATTTGATTGAAAGATGGCATTTATTTGCAAATTTACTAAATTAAAACCAAATGAGAGGTTAAATATATACTCATAATAAACCAAAAATAAATTGGTGTAATTTTCGTGGAGCTAAATCAATCGAGGAATATTTATTTAGTTTTTTATTGCAGTGTTTATTATTTATTTACATAGTAATCAGTATTTAACGGTGGCTTTAATCAACGAATCGTCTTATCTTCCAAATAAATGAGTATTTAAATTTATACTTATTTAAATTTATAGCAACCTATATTTATGGTATTTATATTTCGTGTTAATTCATAGCAAACGAATTAAAATATAAGTTTTATTTTTGTGCATTATCTTTGAAGTAATAGGAGAAATACACAACTGCTTATTTATGGATACAGGTTTTAAAATAAAACAACATAATATTTTCTACAAAGTTAGTCAGTCAAATTTAAAGCACTATAGAATAAAAACCTGTATTGAGACTTGAAAGATTTATTAGAAAATTTGAAAATATAAAATTCAACTTCCAAAATATAATCGAAAAATATTTTACTGTTTTTATTGTAATTTAATTTTTTACAATTGTGTTACAATTATTCGTGGTTAAGGATGTTCCAATGAAGAAAAAAAAACATCGTGAATAAACCCGCATTGCATCAAATAGAAATGTCTGTAAATACTCTGAGAACGGTGATCAGCTGCGCTACTGATCACGTTGGGTATGACATATAAGCCGAAGTCGAAGCTGTTTTGGGAGTCGAAGCTGCTCGCGTCCGTAGGCTTTAGCCTAGTTTCCCTACACGTGACTCCTGGGTGGTGCTAAACGAGCAGCAGCGAGGTGGTAGGGCGTCGGTGCCCGTCTGGATCGCGACCACAGTACATGGGTGTAAAGCCCGTCATAGTGACCAGTTTTGGCTTGTCGCGTTTCGGGATCAGCTTGTGTATATCCAGTAGCTCATATACCTAGAGACCTTCAGTCGTGGTATATGTGGGCCGACATGACGATGTAGACTATCAATGGATTTTCATCCTTTGATAGTCGCCTTCGTTTTTGGATTACATTGTACTTACCATCAGGTACTCTGTAGTCACTATGTCGAGCCAGTGTAAAAAAAAGCACAAAGTGGATACAGCCGTTACGCTGTTCCTTTTCAGGGTGAGCAGAGGTACTTGTATCAACTTTGCACTTACCTGTCGTGCCTAACATGACCAGTTGTGCCATTAATCACCGTTATCAAGGCATTTACATATATTTCTATTAGATGTCATGAGAATTTCCTCACGATGGTTTCTTAACTGATGAACATGTGGGGCCTAAACCATTACTTAATCAGGAAAAACCTCGAGGTGTGTGCTAGGATACGAACCTGAGACCTCTCGCGTTGCCGCGAATAGATAACGGTCCCTTAACGACTGGACCACTGCAACCAAATTATAATCATTTTTAGAAATCTAATATTTGGTAATGAACGCTAGTAAACGGTTCAGCGAATGCGTTTTATTGTTTTTACTCGACGCTGTGTGACGCAGCAATCTTGATTTCATAGTAGAATTGAATGTTCGCGTGTGTCCATTAAAATCTGCTCTATAATATATATACCTTTTTATAGTGCATACAGTTTTTTTTTTCAAATTAACAGATTCGATTCCTTAGCTATGAGAACGAATTTTTCAAAGTTTTAGTTTTCATAAAAATTGACATTTTTATTTTTTTAAAGTATTTAATATATTCTAAATTATAATTTTGGGCTTGGCTTACTCGAGACCGCTTAAAAATTAACTTTGTATATTTTTGTAACTGCATAATTATTTACATTATTGTTTAATTATCGGATTGTATTGAAATCAGGTTCTGTTAAATAAATAAATGAAAATGACGTGACATGACGGCGCCATCTGGGAAATACGTAATTCTGCGGCGCAACTCGGCATAGCGTACTTTACACATCACCTGTTACATCGCTGTTAATGGTATGTATAACAGTGACAAAAATATGCCCACTCAATTACAAAAATTTGTATCACCTGTCAAATATCACGCATACCATCATGACCGACGTCATTATGTCAAAACAATGCGTGTGAAAGAGATAATCTTATGTAACAGTTAGAAAAATAATTTGCTAGAGTAAAATATGAAAAAGTAAGTGAAAGTGAAAATATTATACGACAGTGATAAAAAAGTAATAATTTGATACCGTCACTGTTATAAAAAAAAATCAGCAATAAATTCCATTACTACCCACAACCCCATACATAGAAATGCGGTCAATCGGCAGTCACTCTCCACTCGGAAGCAGCCTTCAGTTCCTTTCGGCGTTTCTTCTCAAGGTAGTCGCTTCCGAAACGCTAGTAGATCACTCGTGGGATTATTTCCTTTGAGTTGTCACTCAAAATATAGATTCACTGGTTAGCACACTCTTAATTATCGTCCTCTTCGCCTGGTGAAGTTATAAAGGCCTGCCCCAGCCATCAACGAATTATCTCGTCAAAAAAAAAACGGTCACTAATTCTAACTATGGACACGGCGGTGCGAACATTTCTACCTAATTTTATTAGCTTGAAAGTTCTATATACCATATAGTACAGGATACATAACATTGCGAGGTGGTAGGGCGTCGGTGCCCGTCTGGATCGCGACCACAGTACATGGGTGTAAAGCCCGTCATAGTGACCAGTTTCGGCTTGTCGCATTTCGGGATCAGCTTGTGTATATCCAGTAGCTCATATACCTAGAGACCTTCAGTCGTGGTATATGTGGGCCGACATGAGGATGTAGACTGTCATTTTCGTTTTTGGACTACACTGGACTTACCATTAGGTACTCTATAGTCATCATGTCGAGCCAGTGTAAAAAAAAACATAGAGTTCACAATTACAGACAAGTAAATAATGTGAAATAGAATATAGTGGGCGAAGTATTTGGTATCCATTTGAATGTTTAATAGGATAGTATATATAAGTGAATAATTGATGAACAGGCTTTTAAAGCTCGTTCACTTTATTTCATATTTGATTTATCTATTTATTGATCTGCAACACGTACATATAGTAAACCAAATAAAAATATAGTATAATATACACTGTCGCAATGGCCAATCTTCAATTTATATCTGATTGTATAAATATACACGCGAATATGTGCCTCACCGTGACAATAAACCCTAAGGGCACCTACGCATTACGCGGTTAGCCGCCATGCGGCTAGCCGTCCGGCTGACCGCAAGCACAATTATGTACGTAATATTCATTTCTATGCGCACTGCGATGCGGCTAGCCGCAGACCGCTGCGGTCGCTCGGAGGGATGCGGCCCGAGTGACGGCCAACCGGACGGTTGCTATTAGAGATGGTAATAACAGCTGTTTTTTAATAATGAATTATGCTGTTATGTTATTTTCAAATAACGGTTTTTAAAAACTGTTATTTATTATATTGTTTTTTTAGCATTCATTTTTTTTATAAAGTAGGTCTCATTTTGTGTAGCAATAAAATGAGTTTGGTGTATTGGAAAAAGGGAATATTTTCGTTTATTCCAGCAAACACAGAATTTGTCTCGCGCAGAGGATCCTGAGACTTTGTAAATAAAATCTTACACAGAGCTTAACAAACATATTATGAAAATCCTAAGAAATTATATTTTCGTATATCTAATCCTACGTATAAAAACTCCATAAAATACTGTTACTATATTATAAAGTGGATGTTCAATAAACACAAACAGAAAACAAAAAATAATTACATCAAAAAATTTACGTAGCCTAAACTTACTTTTGCCCCACACATATATTTGTAATAGATAAATATACACAGATTTATATATAAATACACATCCATGACCCACGACAAACTAATCTGCTCATCACAAAAAAGGTTACCGGTACCGGGACTTGAACCCAGAATCTTTAACATCACTGGTAGAGTCACTACAAACTACGCTATCAGGCCACCAACAACAACAAATATTACAAAATAACAAGTTTCAATTACTAATAACTAAATATTTGTGTATAAAAGAACGAATGTTTTATCTATCAACCTATACGTCGTAGCCTACGTCGCTGTCGTTAGTATATTACGTGTTAATAGATGATTTTTGTAATGTAGATATTAACTATGAAATCTAAAATATTAATATGAGATAATAATATGTGTTTGAAAACTTTAATTCTATGCCATTAAAATATTATAGTACTCTAAGGCCTCGGTTTACTCCGATTAGTATGTACAGACAGTATTACAGATTATTCATGGAAATATGATTTGTCTCTGGTGTTTATATAGACAAAGTCCATTTAAAAACATAATCTGAGGTACTTCTGATGAGATTAATCTACTACGTCTGTCTGTTATAATATAACCTGCTTTAGAAAATTCCCTCTTGCATGGCACTGATACAAGCATAATATTTCCATGCTTTATAAAGAGCGAATATAGATATGGGTATATATATTGATGTTCTCGACACCATTGTAGAATACAGGCTTGCCGAGGAATTAATGCTTCTTTAACGCCCATATCTACTTCTTCTACTGCTTTTGTTTATGCTGATTTTGGAGCTTGGACTGGCTTACTTGTTGAATTTAAATTATGCATTAAATTATTTGTTCTAGCCATAATTTACATCTCTAGTAATAATATAAGATCAACGAATATTATGTTGGTATTAAGTTAGAATTAATAGTATGTCATCTATATATAAATAGAGATTAGTGATTTGAGTCAATCTCAACGGTGATTTTAATTTGGTAGCTGATAAATTCGATGTACCACAAAAAAAATTAAATCTGTTGTTTACATAACATGTTATTTTACAACATCTCTACCTATTATACATTCATAGCACTTGTACGATTGCATTTTCTCCAGAGTACCAATATTAAAAAATCTATTTATAATTTGAAATATGTATCTATTGTAATAGCAATAATTATATCATTTATTTAAATACATAATTATGTAAATATAATTAAAACTTCATGGCAATTAAAAAGTTTCAACTGTCAAAAAAATTCAAATGAAGTCTGTATCACAAAAAGCAAATTATGAATATGTTGTATTTAGTGGATACAGCCATATGTAAAATAAAATGTACAAAAAAATATTCGTTTGCTTGTATACAGAGGAAGGTAATATGGTGGTCCACTTTATAGAGTGTCCGCAGCTAATGTTTCCTTGTACCTGCGAGTACTGAACAACAAAACCTTTTTTCGTATACACATATTTTGTGAAATCAAAAATCTAAGTTCAAACCCTAATCATCAAGTATTTCTGACGAAATCAATATTATGTTTATTTATATTATTTCAAATCTTGTACTTACATTTGCAAGAAAACATACATTTCAACTACGAACTACTACGCTCTCGTACTAATTACACTCTATTTTTGTTATTAGTACGTAATTTTTCAAAATGTTTATACGGTCAAGTGTCTACTGCATAAGTACTTCAAAGTTCCAATAAAGTTACCAAGATTTGATGACTTCGACTGACTATACTTTTCGTACATCCCTATGTATATTTTACTTAAATGTAATTTTAATTTAGTGATCGGACTTTTGTAAGATAAAGTAGTTTTACAAAAAATACAAGGTGCTTTTTTATATCATATTTTCCAAAATAATTTCATATATGAGTTGTTGTCGACCTTATTTTTGGCATTATAAATACTATACTATTATTTAATAGAACTTAAACAAATAAGATTAAAAATACGCTGAATAGCAACAGCGTGAATGACTTTCTGCAACGAACTGTCTTAATCGTACGTTTTTGAAATTATATTTTAGCAAAATAATAACATTCTTTCATTATTGTAATCGTTTAACAAAATGAAACGTTATTGCAAAACTAATAAAGACCAAAATTGTAAATCTCATATCAATTATTTCCAACTGATAATGATGAATCCGTTGTGTTGACAACATATCAAATAAAATTAAACTTTATTTTATATAGACTAAAGCCCAAAATTCTAATTCTCATATAATATTGGCACAAGCCATAATCTGAAACTACGTTATTCTAACAACATACTAAACAAAATTAAACTTTATTTCTTTTAGCTAAAATACCAAAATTGTAAATCTCATATCAATTGTTTCCAGCTGATAATGATGAATCCGTTGTGCAGACAACATATCAAATAAAATTAAACTTTATTTCTTTTAGCTAAAATACCAAAATTGTAAATCTCATATCAATTGTTTCCAGCTGATAATGATGAATCCGTTGTGCAGACAACATATCAAATAAAATTAAACTTTATTCCTTGCAGTTAAAAGTTCAAAATTGTAATTAATCATTTAATAATGGTTTGTAGTATCGTTATTTGCTTAAAATTTTTACAACTGTCTACAATAATTCATGTGTCATTGTTTTGACAATTGGTTATATTATTCGTTGAGAGTTGACAGATTGCCAATGAGTGATGTTATGAACGCGTTTCTTTGAAATGAATAGACAGTGATTATTAATTAATTGTTTTTAATGGAATTGTGTCTTTGATAGCGAGATCAACGAATTATTGACAACAACTTTTTTTGATTTTTATAAACAGTGTTACCCGTTGTATTTAAATAATGCATTAGATTATTTGTTCTGGCAATAATTGACATCTCTAGTTGCTATACACACTACGCGGATAGGTTTGCAACCGTACGTTGCGGTTGCGAATGCGGCTGGCCGCAATCCGGCTAGCCGCATTCGCAACCGCATCCTGCGGCCAGCCGGACGGCTAGCCGCATGGCGGCTAACCGCGTAATGCGTAGGTGCCCTAATGGGCGTTTCAAACGAAAGTTAGCATGTTCGAAAGTGTTATATCGGCAATTACTATAAATCAGACATCAGTCAACACTGTTTGCTTAATGTCTTTATACTTTCTTCTTACTTATGCCCAAGGCTGTTCATTACTATTCAATTTTTTTTATTTTGAAATTGTTACGCCCTTTTAAAATATATTTTGTGGGTCCACTTTTGTGTTCTAATTTCTTGTAATTTGCCTCTATAGCAGTTCTCTTAACAAGTCCATCGTATAAGCTAAGTTTGGGATTTATAGACGCTATTGTGTGTTTACTCAGGAAGTAGGTTCGTTTTGGACAAAAAACTGAATATGTAAGTATAGCGTAAGTATTCAAACAGTCATGTTGAGAAAATCGATGATTTACTATACGAGTATAATTCGTAATGTTAGAGTAAAGCCTAAGCAAGGTTAAAGACTACATATCTCAACCTAACTATTCTGCTTATAAAAAATATTTTTTATTTATTTATATAATAATTCCTTTTTTTACACATTAAGGATATAAATGGTATAATTTCAGCATTTTTTAATTCGCTTTACATGAGTAACAACAGGGAGAGCAAATAAATTGTACATTTGAAAAAAAAATGAACCTTTTCTTTTATAACCCAGAGGAAACTCTTTATGGGCCATCAGGGGGCGGCGAGAAAACACAACTGAACCTATTCTTTTTTAAAGGCAGATTTAAACTATATAAATTTAGCAATCGATAGACCACATGCTACGGAACAAAAATACAAAATTAAAATGGCGGTGTGAAATAATAATTTAAATCGCCCGCTTCACTAACATCAATTTCAAGTTACCGGCTGAATACAAAACAGTAGGATATTATAACAAATGCTATTAAATAAAGTGATCTCACCACTTCACATATATTCAGCGTATTGCGTTGATATTCAAATTATTAACATGTTCCCAGGGTCGGTTTTACGAGTACGGCGTGGGATCGACTTTCTTGGAACTTTGCCTTTGGAGATTTCAGCTTGAATTCTGAATTCTAACGGATAAATAAAAATACTAGAGTCCGACCGAAAGCTTCGAGTACCTTCGGCCAAAAAAGCTAAAATAAGCGGAAATTATATCTAAAGTCTAAGTTTTCTAGCAAGCTTCATACTAAGACTGATGAAACTTGTGCGACTGTTAAATTACTTTTAATAAGTACAGTGAGACCCCGGTTATTCGACAAACGTTTTGCAGAGCGTTGTTGGACTATTGAATTTATCGGATTATAGAGCTAAGCTCTAAAGTTGAGACTTATAGACGCAAATTTAAGTTTGCTTAGACTTTACTAAAATATTACTCAATGAATGTCAAAGGATTTGGTAAGTCACCAATTTTATCAAGATATATTATGTCTATACTCAAGTTCCGGTTATATGTTCAGTTTTTTGTCAAAACGTTTTTTTTATTATACTATTGCTAAGTAAAGTCGAAATAGGGGCTACAAATCACAGCCTAAGTCTTTTGTCGGCCTAAGACCATCTGTAGTTTGGAATTATTTGAAAAAGAGTACCTTGTATCTGTTTATTGAGGATCCGACAAATTACCCAAATAATCTACTTGAACTACGGAATTATACCACATAATTATGTATACCTCTATAATATGTAAGTGAAATGTTTATATGCAGTCAACAGCGATAAACATGTCGGATTACAAAGAACGTATGATTAGACATGCGCTAGATTACAGGGGTCTAACTGTAATCGATTAAAAGTCGATGTTTTGACAAAGCGGACGCCGATTATTCGACTATTGCCAAAGTCAAAACGAAGATTTAAAATCCTAAAAATGACTTAAGATTTTATTGATATATATGGTATAAACAATGTCTAGAGTTGATTAAAACTGCGTTAAGATTTGCTTAAAAATAGCTACAGCCGCAGACAAAGCTTCGACTGGACACTGAAAATACACATATGTAATTTTAAATGATAGAAGTCTCCGTATGAGGGCTTGATTGAAGTTAAGTGTAAATTTATTTATGAAGAAATTTTACCACACAATTCTAATTCGAATAAATTGTTTATAAAAGTGATAGTAATCGATTTTGTAATTTAAATAAAATCGCAATGATATAATTGATTCACACTGATCTCAATCAGTACTTAATTAATAGTTTTTATATTCATCTCAGTATGTGAAAGTGTCGTCTCTCACATAACGTAGATACAAAGTTGTTTATTGTAGTATGAAGCTAATAATATAAATTTTATATTATTTGCTGTAAACAAAATTTATATAGATTATTGCTTATTGTATAATAATGATAAATATACATTTGTAGTAGCCTAGTAGATAGTGGAACAGTTTCCATGGGCAGTAAGGTGAATGGTCGCTGATTCAGAGCCCAGCACTTACCTTCAGGTTTTTCCAGATTACGTTTGGATTAAGTTACCAAATGCTCATCGGTGAAAGTAAAGCATCATAAGAAAACACTTTTTTAGACTTATATTGAGGAAATACTTTCTAGAACTGGTGATAAATTCATTTTACTTTGTTTTGACGATTCACAAGTGAATGGTAATAGGCGTATTGGGTTAGTTATACATTATATCATCCAAACTTCCTAATACCTTGTCTTCGCAAACAGCGTATCAATGGCTATAGAGTTTTCTAAAGCTATTCCACATGTTCATTGCATATGTGAAACACACGACATAGCTTTCCGGTGATTGTTGTCGGCGAAGAAAGTAAAATGGCCAGACGCAAGACTTGTTTCCGCTGCATTGTGCGTACAGTTTGTAATCGGTAATTTCGCTGTTTTGTTAAAATACCTTTTTTTTTTCTTGGGGAAAATCCTCATGGTACCGTCTCGGTTGCACTGGGGGGTTGAGACCGAGGTGTGTCGGACTTGTACCGACTAAAAACCCCAAGGTGACTTCTTCTGCGCATTGACGGGGACTGCGGGACCTGTAATCAATTCGTCACAGCCCTGTCGCGCCGCGCCCGCTGGGCACAAACTCGGAGGGAGATATCTTCCCCGACACTGCCCATTGTATTTAGGCAGAGCACGTCACAATGCTCTGCCTACTTCTCGAGGGTCGCTAACCAGTCGCTCAGGGCCCCCAGCCTGAGCGGCCGCGACCCCAAAGGCATCAGCCAACAGGTCGTGGATCGACCGATCGGTTGCCGGCACCCCGATGTCTTCTTCAAGCGACCTTCTGCCGCTCTCGCTCTGCGGCCTCCTTCTGGGACATGACGTCTTCACTTTGTTAAAATACACTAGTTTATGAAGATTCCAATACTGAGTTACGCAAATTTACTATTCCATAATTTTATTGAAGCTTTTGCTAGTAGCTACATAGGAAATCATTATAATTTGCGATTCTAGTAATGAAATAATAATAATGTAATATATCAACACGCTGTATCCTTTTCGCGGTGATCAGAGATTAATTGGTGCCTGTATCCACTTTGCGCTTATAATACAGCCCAACATGACCAATAGTGCAGCTGATTGCCGTTCTCTCAGCAAATATGACATTTTTATAAGATACCATGCAGCTTTCTTTACAGTGTTTTTATTCACCGTTATGCATCTGTTGCCTAAATCCGCACTTAATCTGGAAAAGTCTATAGGTACGTGGCGGTATTCGAATCGCCGACCATTGTATTGCCCCGTGTGGAAACCAGTCCCTTATCTATTAGACCACCACAGCTACTAATGACTGAAACTTGAAGTTTGGGAGTGATTATAACGTTCGGAATTGATGTCGCATTCAGTGGAACTTTGTCGGAGTTCAGTATGGACACGTTGCTAGCCCGGAAAGTACTGTCTAGTAGTTTCTCTTTTTACAGACTTCGGTCTGACTGAGCCGGTGTACACACAGGTGCGTTGGCGGCAAACTCACAGTAATTGTTTATACATAGCAAATGGTTACCGTGAAAGATTGGCTATTGCGCTATTGTTAAAAAGTGTTACACTTTAGACATTGTTCACAAAGGAACGCAATTAACGAAGGCATTTGTAAAGCATAATTAACACAAATACAATAAAATAAAAGTATAATACAATAGACTCGTATCTACAATATTTATTAATTATATACATCTGATTATACCAAAAAAAAAGCATACTGTAGTGATTTTCATTTACTCTTTAATAACTATTTACAGGCTTAAATCAGCGGGGCAGCGTTCGGCAAGTTAGAAGACTTCCTGCGATCTAAACATATTCCATAATATCCGAAGACCGACGCTTGCAATGTGTCGATATATTCTTATTAATAAATAAATATATATCATACTTTATTATTATTACAAACACTTTATTTAACAAAGACAAATATACAAAACGTTGAAATAAAAAGCAATTTGTTTCATAATGATATACAAAAAACAGAAATGTTATGTTGATACATAATTTCTCTACAGGTTCACAAGCATATTAGTACAGTTTTTAAATATACAAAAAAAAAACATTTTGCAGTTTTAACTAATCTTTCGAGCTACGTATCACCATCATTCTATGATAATGGGTCCTCTAAAGCATGAAGAGATGTTTGTTCAGGCCGGCATAATTGTTGAGACCATCGATAAGTTTTTAAACTAAATCGCGCTTACTATAATCTTCTTATAATATAAAAATGAATACGTAAATGTGTTGATAAGCACGAAACTCTAGAACGGTTGAACCGATTTGGCTGATTTCTTTTTTGTTGTGTTTGTTGAAGTCTGGGGAAGGTTATCACGGAGAGAAAAATTTAAAAAATTGTCTGAAAAAGTCTAAAAACAACACTTTTCTATATTCTCATACAAAAAATTCGTAATAATATTTAAAAGTCAATTTGAACTTTAACACCATGCCATAAAGTTTAAATGTTAGTGCACGAGTTCCGGGAAGGCAAAACAATTGAGTGACGTATAAATATTAATGTCAATATTTGTCAATTTTTATACATATAGCATTAAGGCCAGGTTCCTTCAAACAATTTTCAAAAAACAGCCGACAGGCCAATAACTTTCGGCAGAATAAAACCTGACGGGGAAGCTATTAACATTAAAAAAAAACAATGTGACTTTGTTTTAGAGAAATAGGGCAGAACAAGGTCTGCCGGGACAGCTAGTAAAATAAATAAAGATCAAGTCAGTTCTTCACACCTGCTAAGTTAACAAAGTAATCATTTAAAAATTAAATGACGCGTGTAAAAGAGAACACATAAATGCTTTCTCAAAGGATTAGTATGTACTCCACAAACACTTCTGTGAAACAAGTTCCATTGCTAGTAAACCTACTTTAAATTCTGTTTCCATTTACTGTATAGGGTGGAACAATACACTGAACAATATAGTTCGGATCATTTGGTCGTAACTGAACCGGCTTTTGGTTTTTCTCAAAACCGATTGTAAAAATATACAAATTAAACACTTATGACAAAGTATAAGGTACTTATAATTTTTTTTTAGTTCCATATCCGAAAATGAAATAAAGAAACCTTTATAGGATTTTTTCGTTGTCCGTCAATTTGTATGTCTGTTGAGATCCTTGTTCTCAAGAATACGTCGAGCAACTATTTTGAAATGAATATTAACACTATGCCGACCGGGGACATCACAGTGGTGACGTGCGCAAACTTTCGGTCTTTAAGATTTCATGAAAGTAGGGGACAGGGAACAGGGTTTAGAACTTATGAGAACTAACGGTGAGATTAGTAAAATTTAACAATTTATAATCTCCAGATAATGTCAAGAACGGCCGGCGACAAGTCAAGTGATCGGAATGAACGCTGCCGGCGCTAAGCGAAAAAATATTTACGAATTGTGCGGACGGCAAGTGTTAAATACTAAAATCTTCAATTGTAGCTCTGAAATCAAATATCTAAGTTATGGAATAAAAATCAACAGGGTGTTTCCCGTTGACCTAAAACTATGATTACAACGAGCAGTATCGGGGAAGGCATCATCTTCCCCCAAGTTTGTGACCAAGCTGCGCTACTTGACACATTGGAAACGACATATAAGCGTAAAGTGAATACAAGGACTAATGTGTCTTTGCTCACCACGAAAGGGATATATCGTGACAATATATTATTATTATAAGAAAACTATACTTGAGGCTAATCAGATAAAAAAAAAAAACTTGCTAAGAATAGTGTATAAGCTTATATAACTTTAACTAATACCCCCATGGGTATAGTAAATATCAGTAGCGTTCATTCCATAAATGCATAAAAGCATTGTATGCCCTTACAATAAATAAGTCTGGAATAAATTATTTTAATTTAAACAAAAAAAGGAACCCTTTATGTTCATATCTATTCTGCTTTCACGCCATCTATCTTCTCTGTGAAATTAATATAATATTTATTATTATCATATAATATTGAAATTGATTATGTCAATCTGCCTACTGTCCAAATACCCTATACACGTCACTGGTAAATATATGATATATAGTAGTATATGGGTATGGTATAGTATTATAATAATAAAGGCGAAAGTTTTCTTTAGGGCTACGTGAATGCCCATAATGTCTAATTTCATAATGTTAAAAATTTGTTAATCCGGTTTTATTGTTCAATTATCCGGCCATCCGTATTGTGATCACCCCCAGCCCTAATTAGGACGTTGCCGCATTGCTCGGAACGCTAAAACGCCATGTTTCCTGCTATTTCTCTACATCAGACCAAACGGAACACAACCTATTGTTTCGTTTATGCTGTTTGGTTTTAACTTTTCACAACCGTTGCGACAACCGCTCACTATTTAGTCTGTATACCATTGTGTTATAGTAATAGCCACGTATGTATTAAAGAAATATAGCCTCGGATTTAGAGCGAACAAGGCAGGGTTCCAATCCTAAGTGACAAATTCTAGAGACGACAGGCGAGCCATCACCCAATATACCCATTAAATAATATATCTAAAAACTCCAACTAAATCACAAATACATTTTTCTATTATGGATTGCGTTTTAAGATACTGTGGATTTTTTACCATCTGAAATTCATTTTATTTAGCGAGACTTTGTTTGATGAAGTAGGCCGTTGATACTTTTAAGTGTGATCAAACTGTATTTCAATGTAAACGGGCAGATTTGTCGTGAATTATTTGAAAATAGTTTTTATTGTATTATCTCCTAAATCATTATTGTAACGGTACAATTTACTACAGTTAAATAGTGTATTTATTTAATCAAGCAGCTATTATGGAAATCGCAGTTAACATCTCACAACTACTCCGTGCATGAATATAAAATCAGATTATATGCTAATGTATGCATATTGAAATGTAATTTGAATTTCATAGTTAAAACACGCGTAATGTAGCGTAAAGTGTCAATTAATTCGGACGTGTTACATTAATTCCTGTGAATTAATCAGAGCCCACTTAGTAATCTCTTTGAATAAGATACTGGATGTGTGTGATTGTGTGAGATAAATCATCGTCGTCATTAGCTCATTTGAAATAAAATGAAATGAAAACATTTATTTCGTTTCAATAAAAAAATACAAAAATGAAGAAAGTACAAGAGATAAAAACAAAAACATGGCGAAATAGGTCCTCTGTCAGCAAGACTCTGTCTGTGTGTGCCTGTGGTGCTAGTTTTCGTGAAGGGCACCGATCGTGTTACATCTTAGTAAGATATAGATATAGAGAGATATAGATTCATTTATTTATTTATTCACTATCATTGAATAGTACGTACAAATGTATTACATACTGTACAGTTTTACATGTTGTACAAATTACACAATGATAATATTTAAAAACTACAACGAAAAGGAAAATAAAATAACAGTCAACTCGCAGTATATAAGAAATAGGTGTGTGTTTGTTAGCTATTATATTATATGTATATTGTATGTGTAAGCTAAATGTATGTTGTATAATTAAAAAAAAACACACACAAATAAAATAAAAATGAAAAGCATGAAACGTCACTTCTCCTTTTGTAACGAGCTGTCAAGTGAACGAAATTAAAACTATTATAATTTAAACTCCAAATAATATTCTATTTATGTACATACACCAAGATCCGCAAAAAATGGCTAATTCAACCACAAATACGGTTATTCCTGATAATCTACAAGATCTGATGAATTTCTGGAACAAATACTTTTAGGTGTCGTACACCTTATGAAAGTTGGTTTATGAAACTGGTGCCAGGAAAGTTAGTCAATTTCATTCTCCCGAATAAAGAAGTTTCTCGAAACTGGGATCGTTGACACTGCTGTAATTGTTAATTCATTCAATCTTAATTGAGTATTCTATTCGGCGTCGTATGCAAAGTACGTTAAAATATTATTTTCATATATTCTTAATCACCAATTATTTGTATTTTAAGAGGTCGTGATAATTTTAATAACGTTGTATTATGTTACACAAAATAGCTGTTTTGATATACAATAAATTAATTTAATGTTTGCTTGGAAATTTAGACTGACATTTAATTTGATCATAAAACTATAATTTTCTAATAATTACTTATCATTTTATTGTTCAATAAATTTGTTTGGTCTAATTCGTTGAACTTTAGATTTAAAATTGCATCTTGGTGTTTTATATACTAAATTTAATATATTAGTGGCTGAATATTTGCTCTTTCTGAAAGCAATATGGTGAAATTTTTGTTTTTCAATTTTTTTATTATTTTAAGATTGTATTTTCTTGTACTTAGAAATTCATGATTATTTCCATATGATGTAGCAATTTTAATCACGTATACAAAATACTTATATATTAGACTTGGAAATAGACGAAGTTTAAATTAATTTATCAAAAAGGACTTCGATCTTCTAGTCCCCGGTTTTGGTAATATATAATTCAAAAGTCAAAGTTGGGTCTAAAAATATAGCGAGTATAGAGAATAACAGTGGAGGACTGAGCCAATACGGAGCCCGTAACATATTCTATCGATAGGTATTCAGTTTGCAATAGGTTCTTAAATTTAAAAACTGTTACCTCAGATGGTAAATGATTCACTTTTTTTTATAGTTAACTGGTGAACACTTGACCTCAGTCAAACCTGGTAGAACGTAAAGATGAGTCTGATGAACCGCGTCCGCCCAAGAAATGCCTATTCACTCTTCTCTTAAAGACTCTCAAGTCATAAGATCGCGGAAATATGGTCGCTAAAAAATTTTTTTTTACACTGGCTAGACATATTAACTATAGTACATCTGATGGTAAATGCAGTGTAGTCCGAAAACGAAAGCGACCATCAAAGAATAAAAATCCATTCATAGTCTCCGTCATCATGTCGGCCCACATATACCATGACTGAAGGTCTCTAGGTATATGAGTTACTGGATATACAAGCTGATCCAGAAACGCGACAGGCCAAAGCGAGTCACTATGATGGCCTTTACACTTGGGTAGTGTGGTCATGACCTAGTTTAGGTAAACGCCCTACCACCAAAAAATTTCGTGCGGATATAAGGAACGTCCACCACATACGGTCGATATCTGACACAGGACAAATGGTTTTATGACAAAGCAAAATCGTACAACCAATGACCAACATCTAAAAAAATTCCTAAAAAAAAGTATATATTAGAAAAATAATTACAACGCAACACATTAAAGTCAGCTGACACCCCAAACTTGAACTACCTGTATCTTGGGTGTCAGCACATTTCATACAATTCGTTACATCCAGTTAATATCCGCTGCGTAGCTCCAATCCCAATCCAAACAATACAATAATATTACATAGAATATACAATCAAAGTATACATAATTGTTCTAGTAGCAAAATTAAAATATAAGCAATGTTTCGAAATATGTAAAAATGTTATGCAAATAATGGAGGCAAATAAAATACGAAATCACGTGCATAGCAATTAAAGCCGAAACGGTTGTGCGCCTAATTGCCACTGTTTGGTACGACGCACTATTCAGTCATGACATGAGTTATTTATTATACTGCCAATAATAGTTCTATTGCTGATAAATGTATGGGAACTTTGATAAGTAATCCATACATCTTTGTTAGATATTACTTTGCTTTCTTTTTCATTACAGGCTCAATTTAAAAAAAGAGGTCGATAAAGTGTGCTGTATATTTTTATCGCTGGCTGAGCACCCTCAATGCTCGCCCTTTTTGCCCGGTTAAGGTGTAAAGGCCTTACCCAACTAACAACATAATGTCCTGTTCAAAAAAAGTATATCGAGGTGTGAAAGGCTATTTTGGTATAAGTGTCATTTTTTGGGTGATATATATATAACTTTGGAATCGGTAAAAACGCTGATTCCGAAAATATATATATTACTATATCAGCAAAAAATGTCGTTTAAACCAAATAGCTTATCACCCCTCGATATCTTTATTTAATTTCTTTACGTAGTATAAATATGTTATTTATGTTTGTCTATTTGTTCGCGTATATCTTCTACGCTAAGCAAGGAATCTGGATGCCGTTTGCTCGATCATTTAGGAAATATATTAGGGATGGTTTGCGTATGCAATAAATCTATATTACATAAGGAATTACAGGGAAAACCAAATGTTTTGATAACATGCAAAGGTTTATAATAATTATAAATGGAGTAACGTTTTGCTGAACAGGAAGCACAGGTGTGAAATGAAAATGAACAAAAACACTGCTGTAGACCCCTCAACACAGGGAGGGTGTAATATTTTGCCCTGTATTATTTAGTAAGGATGCTATGAATTCGTAAATGACACCGCTAAATAAAATAAATACTCCAGTATAGTTATCCGAAACTGTATTCAATATAATAAATCGGATAATAATAATAATATCATCACGCTATATCCCTTTGGGGATGAGCAGAGATAAATAAATGTTTGTATCATCTTTGGGCTTATGACTCGTACCCGTAAACAGTAGCTTAGTTCATCGCCGTTCTTAAGCCATTTACACATGACATTTCTATTTCATGCCATGCTGGTTTCCTCACGATGTTTCCCTACCCCGGTTTTAAAATCGGATAATATTGGATTTATTTATTAAAAAATTGTTTCACATTTTAAGGTTATTATTATAGGTGATTTTTTTTTCTGTGATTTGAAATGTGGCGCTTCGGAAAAGAAAGTGCAAAGTCTTTTTATTTCGGCGGTGAAATTTTTACACTTCTTGTGATGCGTTTATTCACAGCCGAGAGTGATTACTTACTTGTAGGCAGTCCAGGTGATTATCATCGTTTCATATAAAATACGAAAATTTTCAACGTCGGAAAAAATATCGACATCGATTATAGAAATTTCATACTTCTGATAGCTTTGGTATTGAATGTTTACTGTTTGACCTATAGTTTCGTGTTGTAAATTATAAAAAAACAAACATTGTACCGACGTCGCGTTGTCGCCAAGCCTGGATTGCCTCGGAAAGCGCATTGCGGGTAATGGCGGTTACGGGCTTTTGATATGAAACTATTCGGTATGTGAACACGCTGTATATATTTTTATTACAGTCTTTATAATTTAAGTTTATCATTCGTTTTAAGGTCGTCTTTAATTATATTTACGAATTACAGAGGTTCTAGGTAGAGATAATGGAATTATTATTGTAAACGACGTATAAAAAACACGATTTTTTAAAATTATTTTACACTTGTGTAATAAAACCTTGTGAATATATTCTAAGCAAATGCCATATCACAAACTTTTGTAGTAGTTTTGTGCCTATCATACATAAATATTTGACAGTAGTTTGCAGTTGTGATTCGCCTCCTCTTTCTTGGCCCAGGAGTGAAATTCCCTTCCTGCGTCTGGTTTTCCAAGATCTTATGACATGGGAATCTTAAAACTTCGAGTGAATCGGTATTTGTTGGGTAAGCGCACTCCATCATCTGCCTCATCATCACTTTCTATTAGGTGAGATTGAAGTCAAGCGCGAGGCTATCTGTAGTAAAAAAAAATTCAAGCAGCTAATCAAATCTTTTCATGGTATTGAAGGAATATAAACAATTTATATTGGTTTAATAGATTAGAAATTCAGTGTCCTGTGCCTCCAATGATATTAAAATATCCTGGCCCTCATGCTGCAGAATTATATGAAAGCAACAGGATACTCAATTCTTCACTAAGTTACAACAGAAGGATCCTGTTCGAGCTTATTAAAATGGCCTCAAGGAGGAGAATAGATTGCAAACAGATGATGTTTTAAATTTTAATCGTGTCGGTAATTAGCTGTATGCTAGGTATTCAAAATAAAAATGTACTAATAATTATGTTTCATAATTCTTTTCACGTTGGCAATTACAATGTCGATTTGACAAAAACTATCGTCTTTTCAATACGTAATACGGCGGCAACGCTTTGACAGTTTTTAAACAACAAAATTGCTTTAATTTGTATGTAGTACAATCAAGTACAATAAAAGATAAGTCTATTAATGATGTATGTCAAAGCAATGCGAATGAACTCGTCTATACAAGTTTCCATTTATGTTGATTGCACCTGTTAACTGGTAGCATGGAGGATTTAATTAATCGAATTTGAATAATTGCAATTTTGATATGGAATTGGGTATGAATACTTTTTTTAATTTATTGCTAGAATTTATGTGTGATCTTCACTGAGTGGTAATAGAACAACCCATTGCCATACTATAGATTTTCCAAATAAGAGAAAGAAGTTACAATGTCTATTCTCAACTTAATTATATTACTTGTTAAAGTTTCTAGTAATAGGATATTTTAATATCTACAGATTCAATGAAATGATGTGTTTCTTTATTATAATAAGCTTACTTCCAAGTACATTTTATTCTTTAATAAAAGGAAAATGAATCTACCACCTGTTCTGAAAGCAGAACTATAGAGAAGAGTTAGCAAGAAACCCTGGTAGTTTTCTGTTTTTTTTATTTTTTGGTATCCCGGGGGAATATCCTACATAGGACCATCAGGGTCGCTAAGATGGCAGCGACCCCGGTGTGTCAGACTCCTATTGTCTAAAAACCCCCGGGGTGTCCCTCTAATAATTCCACCCGGGCCTGAGAAACCAAATTCGTCCAGTCGCCCGGGGAGCGACAGGCCAGGCTTCTTCTCTGGGAGGGGTGGTTATGAAGAGCCCACGCCTCCAATACCTCTTTCACAGGCGGCGCGCTAGACACTACGCACCACCTCCCTCTCATCTGATCTCTCCTCTCTCGCTATTTTTACGATTATTACGGGGAATGTCGCGCTCGCTCTGTCGCTCAGAGAAACTACCAGCGTAAACATATTGAAATTAAGTAAAGCATATTTTGTGAGACAACAATATTAAACAATATATTTATTAAAATATTTAATATTCTTTTAAACATTGTTTATACGAAAATGCATAAGCGTATATTAAATGTAAAAGTAATGAAGTTTCATAAAAACATCCCAAGTTTAATGTTTTAGATAAGTAAGTATTTAACAACGGTTAACGAACAAAAAATAACTTAATTTAGGTGTTCTGATGACATAAAATGTATATTCCGATGGCTACTATAATTTCTTTTTAACACATTTACAGGGCAATAAACAAATAAGTTAATAATTATTTGGGATTGCGAAAATGTGTCTGTCGTTTTATTGAAGGTGCCGAATGGGGGTAATGCAAAATTTGATATATTTTAAAAAAGCTTTTTAATTATACTTAAATTCTGATCAGTTCGTGAACATATATGTTAAAAACGGTTAAAATCCAAGAAGAATAGATTAAAATGTAAAATTGTAGTTATCATTGCAATTAATTACTAACTTTAATAACATTTTAATTCATATTAATAATCTAGGTAAATATCTATATTAAAGATACATGTCTTGAAGATACTTGAAACAGGAATTTCAGTATCCGGGTAGTAAACCTGAGGGAGTGGGTTGCCCGGATGAAAGAGAGACGGCATGTAGTGTGCGGCGCACCGCTCGTGAGAAGAGTTTGGAGGAGTGGGCTCTTTACACCCATTTCGCCTAGAGATGAAACTTGAATAGGCTGTTCGCTCCCCGAGCGTCTGGAAGAATCTGAATTCCCAGACTAGATATTCCGGGTGGAGGGATTGAAAGGAAACCCCGGGGGTTTTTAGTCAGTAGGAGTCTGACACACCGGGGTCGCTGCCCTCACAGTGTCCCTGATAGTCCTGTGCAGGATAATATATGAGGAACCACCAAAAAAAGGAATTTCGGTATATTTATTTTCACTGAGAACAATTTTATAAAAGTAAGTAAGTAAGTCTATGAGAAACAAAATTATTATAATAAAATACAGTGGTTTAATTTCATAGAAGCATGAAAAACCATTATCTTATTTTACTTGGATATTAAATGTATTGATTTATAAAATCTGGGTTTTTTAGATTCTGGTAGTGTCTTTAATTGATAACGATCAATATAGTTATTAAATATCGTAATATATAATAAAATAGTAACGCTATTTATGCTTCTATGGGATGAGTGCTAGTGCTACAATTTCAAAATACTTCTAATCCCAAAAGAGCTTTCAAAAGCTAGTCATGAATATATA
This sequence comes from Automeris io, assembly GCA_036320925.1. NCBI lineage: Eukaryota > Metazoa > Arthropoda > Insecta > Lepidoptera > Saturniidae > Automeris > Automeris io. The sequence goes on along the minus strand of JAUDJH010000019.1, from coordinate 7,150,598 downwards.
AATTATGTCTTGATGTATCTTTTAATGTATCTCTTCTCACCCCAAAAGCGATATAGCGTGGCGATATATAATTTAAGGGCAAATAAGACTAATTTGAAAGTAAAAAAGCTTCGATCTTTGACTTTTCTATAAGTCTTTTGAGTGAGCAGCGTCATGAAGAATTATAATAACAAAGCTCGACGCGGTACCATAGGTTCAAACAGGACAATCTCAATCAATCATTCCATTCTCTACATAATTAATACTTCGCCGTAGCCAGGTATCGCCACCCTGTTATGTTGCCAACCTCTTCCGAAAATTTTCCTCTTAAACTTACATACAATTCTCCTAAAACCTCTGCAAATATCAAAGCTATTTTTTATTTCTTATACTGTAAGAGGCGGTGCACATGATGTGTTGTGACGGCGATGTATCGCCGCTGCCCACAGATTTACTGCATGGGCGTGTTGCGATGTCGTAATGTTGTTAAACCAGAGCGGTGCTGCTCAGTACAGTCTGTTATTAATTATCAGAAAAGACAATGGAACGGTACCGCTCCGACATCGCAACGCGTGCATCCCTCTCTGCCTCATCACGTGAAGCGTAAGTTTGGTGCACGTGCGATGCTGCGGCGGAACACACTATGTGTGCATCATAGATATTTGTATGTAAAACGCTGGAGCGACTGCCCACTATCAGTGTCCCTGCACTTAGTAACTAAATTGTATAATTTCAATAAGTATTTTCGACGACTATGACTTGTGTGTGGGTCCAGCGTGACGATTTATTGGCTCTGTCCTCACACGGTACAAATATTTGTATAACGTATTGCCAGTTATTCAGGATCTGTGTAAACGACACAGGAGGAAATCCTGTTCTGGGCAACGCTTCCGCGAATTTTATACTCTGTTTTTGATATATTTACATACATCTTAAATCTCTAGAAACCCTGAAAAACTGACCTTATGAATACTTTTATAAAAACTCCTAAATTGAGGGTAAAACTATAATTGAGCAATACTGCCGCCCTATAGCAATTTGTCGGATTTGCCGTGAATAGAGCCCTTATCGAGCCATCATGGTAATGGGGGGTTGCGAAATAATCAATATTTTGCCCCACCTTTCAACGCATGCGTGGTATTCTGCCTGGTGGTATTGGTATAGCCCCATGGGATGTCGTGGGCTGGTGTTAACCCACGGGTCATTCTTTCGGGGCTACCGGTGGAGCAAGCATGTTTCCGAAGAAGCATTTCAGACTTGGGTCCTTCATGCCACCATGTAAGTTTTTGGGCGTTGACGGGTTGAGTTACGTAATCGGGTCATGATTTAACCCTTTAAAGGTTATAGTCTCATGCAAGCTAAGTAATATTATACAAACTTAAGATTCTAGATTAAGCTGGAATTTCCGATATTATTTTTTAAGAATTTGAAATTAATTTTGATAAAACAAAAAAATAACCTTTTTTATTAAATTTGGTTTTCAACTAGAACTTATTACTTAATAGGTTTTTCTTTTTGCAGAGAGCAAATGAACCGAAGTCTGAGGAAACTGGGTAAGATAATTATAACAAAAAAGAAAAAAATGCACTAATAGACAATTTTTTTTGCCTGAAAACATATTAAGTTGACGATTATATAACTTTTTATTTCTGCACATTATAGGTAATTTCATTATAATTTTATATTATTTTGATTACAATTCCGGTGTTTGAAAAACTTGCCATGTAATCGTTATGTAAGGACCAACATATTTTACAAAATTTAACAAAGTTACTTTCTCGTTTGTTTCAATTTATAGAAAACATTTATGAAAATTTTCTAATAAATCAGATTAAAATTTGAATATTTTTCTTAGGGTGTAACAATTATTATAAATTTTGCATTCATATATTAAATACTGATACTACCAGAAAGTTAAATAATTTAAGTTAATATATGTGTAACGTTAAACATTTATTTAAGTTGGTATTTTACTTTTTTTATACAATGAATATTTCGACATTGTCAACGTATTAAGTCTTGCGTTCAAAAATTAAAATTTTTCACGAGTGTAATTTTATAACACTTTTACTTATTGAATTTTGATTTTAAAGGTTTTAATATATTAAATTTATATAAAGATTAGAGATAACGATTTTTCTAAAAAAAGTTATTATATTTGCATAGATGTTCATTTATTCGATGATTCGCATCCTCTGTTGAAATATTTTTCAAATGCTTTCCGTTTGTTTTTCCACTTTATGTTTGTACATTAAATAATTAATACATACAATGGGTGCGAGTGGTAAAGGGTTATTTAAACTTCATCTATGTACATACGATTTGAATAAACATGCTTCACAAACAGTACACGCTTTTTGTTTTATGCCTTACCCACCTGCATAATTGTTAATGTTTTAGTTTGCATGTACTCACTTACCAATGGCATGTGATAACTATCCAAAAGAAAAGCCTGTGCCATGAGACTTAATTGACGTTAGTAAAAACGATGTATTTTTTTCTAATGAGACTTAGATATTTCTAAATTTATATTAAGTTAATATATTTAATTCAAAATGATCTCTTTTGTATGTAAAATTTCTAAATTGTAGATTTAAAATAATCACTTAAAGATATGCAGAAAAAAAATGTTACATTGACATCGGGACATACAATGGACTACTCATATTTAGTTGTAAAAACCGATAGTTGTAATAACCGGTGATATTTTCGAGTTACGAAGTCCTATTTTTTTTCCGGGACCTATATTCTGGGTCAATATAACCGGTATTTCGTTCTAAACGATGTCGCTATAAACTGTTTTGACTGTAGACAAGGTTACGTGTATACACTACACTGGCTTCTCGTTTAAAAGTTTACCGCGCGCTATTGCTACTTATTACGGATTCCCAGCAGACCTTTGTTTGTAATGAAAAATGTCATATCATATCTTAAGCATTTTGAAATATCCAATAATCGAACTAATAATTTAATTAATATAATAAGACTTAAATGTTATTACATTTAATAAATATTATTATTATTTATTATTATGGAATATTTTCCAGTCGAGACACTGTTCGTAGTTTTTAAGATACTGAACAATTTCTTTTATATTTTTACGCTTCTTCACAATCTTTTTTATTACAATTAAGAGTATAATAATAATAATATATCTTCATGCCACATCCCTTTCGGAGTAAGCAGACCTGCATTAGTGGCTGTATCCATTTCAGACTTATACCTACATCGAGCCCAACATCAGGGTACTTATAAATAAATAACATGCGGATTTTCCTTGCGATGAGTTTTCTTTCATCGGTGAGCATGTGGGACCTAATTTAATCTGGAACCATATTTAATCTGGAAAAAAAAATTACGTGTCGGGATTTGAACTTATGAACATTCGTTGCCGCGGATGGAATCCGGTCCTTAATACGCTATGCTATTATACTACAGCCACAGACAAAAGTAACTTACGAAATATGAATAATAATGGCGGATCACTCTGGTATTAAAATGTTTTATTAAAAATATTATCTATTTAAATTTTTTTACTTAAGGCATTTTGCTTTTTGAGGTCTTATGAATCATTATCAAAAGGTTGTTAGTTTTAAAAATAGTAATTTGTTACAAAATTAAAACCAAATACAAATTCAGTATGTCTCTTAAGGAAAGTTTGGTAATTTATTAGGAATAAGCGGATAGGGTAGGTATTTTAGACGATACTTAAAAATAAGTTTTGTAACTTTAAGGGAGTTTTTTATACCAGCTTTACATAGTGACTACAGCGCATCTGATTGGTAGTGTAAAGGAGTACAAAAAGGGAAACGACTACCAAGGAAAGAAAATATTGAAGGATTTTCAAATAAAATCTCAATTCGTCTTCCACCCTTTTAGGGTAGCTTATTAAAAAAAATGACCTGAGTGCCTATGTCATAAAAATACCTCAAGTAAAAATATTGTGTTTCTAGCTTCGGTGATTTAGGCTTTAGTCTAAAATTTATAGATGCTATTTCGACTTTGTTTAGCAAAGTTCTCAAAAAATGAAATCGTTTTGACAAAAAACTGAATATAAAATAAGTAGTTGAATTTAGTTATAGTATTCGCAGAGCCAACTCCATGTTGACAAAATCGGTGACTTACCAATCTTCTCCTTTGATATTCATTGAGTAATTAATATAAATTGTAATATTTTGGTAAAGATTAAGTAAACTTAAAGTGGTGTCTATAAATCTCAGTCTATGAACATATGATAGTTAGGATATGTCTTTTTATGTATATACATTTATGCTTACTATATTTATTAATATTTTTATTTTGTATAACAATTTGAGGGTATTTGCTAAATAAAATGATCAAAATGTAATATTATCAATTAGTTATATAAAAACTTTTCAAAAGTCAGATTGCCACCTTGGAAACTAATTGATTTATACGTATGTAATGACAGATTTCGTATTCGTTTAATTGTCGTTGCCCACGAGTCATTAAAAAGCGTATTGCTTTGACCCTTTTTTATTAATATTGCCAACCTACATCGATTTCTGATATTAAACGACTTATGTATTACTGATTATGCGTAGGTTGGAGAAATTGATTATTAATTTTCGATGGTACTCAATTTTCGGCCACGAGGAAACTAATTACAAATATATTTACACCTCTACGCTAAACACTAGGTCTTTGTGTATGCTTTCCTAAATGTTATTAATAAATATAAAACATTCCGTATAGTGTAAGAAATAAAAAGTTATATTTGCAAGAAATTAAGATTTAAAATACAATTTATTCAAATTCTTATAAATATTTAAAGAAAGTTTAGCAGTCCAACGTCAAACTAGTCTTTGATATGGCCGCGTCGGAATAACGTAATAAATCACTGTCCACCTTATTTTGTCACCTTATATTGTTAAACGTTTTGTAATAATTAATCTTTGACCCAGATACGTCATATAACTTAATACGGCCAATATATGTAGGCCTTTGGCTCCACACTGCATATTCTAAGCAATTTTACTTGATAATTAGTAAAAGTAATATATCGTGCCCGACGTGACCAAGTAGCGTAGCGGATCGTCGTTCTCAGGGTACTTACACGCGACATTGCTATTAGTTGCTATGCGGGTTTCCTCACGAAGTTTTCGTTCACCGGTAAGCCTGTGGCGCCTAAATCCATAATTAATCTAGAAAAACTTATAGTCACGTGCCGGGATGGATATCGGTCCCTTATCCACAACCACCATAACCACTAATGATAATTAGTATGTATTTTTAAATTCCTTTACGAGCGGCTGTGAGGTAGTAGCGCATTATATCTCGATTGAATCGTGACCACAATGTACAAGTGGAAAGTTCGCCGTGGACACTGGTTTCAGCCAGTCGCGTTTCGGAATCAGCCTTTGTATATCAAGTAGGGCGTTTGAAAAAAAAAAAATCCTCGGAACCACGCTCAAAAGTTTCGTTTTAATGCTAAAATAGGCCTCTGAAAATATGAGCCCTATGACCGGTGGTCGTGGGTGTGGTTTTAGGAAGACACGAATTTGGCGTTTTACAGTTTATTTGCACTTTAAGGCACACCGAACTGCGACGTACACGCACGTACTCCCGCCTTGGGTCTCGGTAGTCGACTACCGAGACCCAAGGCTACTAAACTACTACTAAAACGCCAAATTCGTGTCTTCCTAAAACCACACCCACGACCACCGGTCATAGCCCTTAATATTAATATTTAGTAGAGTCCGACCGAAACTGGTTTTCCGGCCGAAACCGAAACCGAAACCGAAATTTCGGCCGTGGCTTCAGTTTCGGCCGAAACCGAAACCGAAACCGAAACTCACGTGGTCAAGTATAAAAGTCAACGTGGTCAAGTAAAAAAATGAAACAAAAACTTACATGTAATCTGTTCCATCAAAGCATAACCTCTAAAGAATGTTTACGTCGGGTGATAACGCACTGACTAAGTTGTGTTGCTATAGAGCAATGCGAATTAGATCCGTCAACTGTCGTCTAAACGACGCAGTTACACTCCGATGCAGCCTTGAGTTTCTTTCGGCGTTTCTTCTCAAGGTAGTCGCTTCCGAAACGCTAGTAGATCACCGTTAGGTTTCGTATTTCTGGCTGGCGGTCCAAGTCGAGGTTCGTACCCACAGGGGTGCCCTTGCATTGGCACCCAACCCATAAATTGCCGGCTGAGCACCCTCAGTGTTCGCCCACCCGCCCGGTTAAGTTGTGAAGACCTTTCCCGGTCAACAAGCACGCATATAATTAATAATTATTAAATTATTATTAAAATATAATTAAATAATAATAAATTAGAAAAAAAAGCAATGCGAACGGCGCATGAATCCTGAACAGGGCCGCCAGCGTCCGTCAAAGCGTTGCTGCGAGAAACGAAGCTAGGCAAGCATGTACGACAACTACCGAAATCAGTTTCGGTTTCGGCAAAAGTTTCGGCCAATTTTGGCCGAAACCGAAACTGCCGCCGAAACTTGATTTTTGGCCGAAACTCGGCCGAAACCGAAACCGAAACCGAACTTTCGGTCGGACACTAATATTTAGGTTGTCCGCATCGCACTTTTCGATTTCCCATAAGAATAACACAGGACAAAAGTTTTTTTTTTCTTTTGATTTTTATAACTAATGAACGCTATATCGTATTGCAATACCCATTCATTATTTTTGTAGAGAATTTAACGCTCTACAAAAAAGGTCTGAAGTCAATTTTTGATAAATGAACTCAGTCAAAAGTTATACAAGATCGAAGTTTAACTTACCCTCAATTCAGCTGCTTTTTTTATAATACTCTCAAATTTATAAGTTTACGGGTTTTAAAACAAACGAAAAGTTTATTTCTAAGTTTTCAGAGTTAGTTAGTAGTAGTAGAGAGAGAGTAGCTTGATATGATCTTGATATTATCAAGCTACATTATTTCTTTTCAAAGTCGGTAGAATGATAACTGCAGTCTTACATTCGGCTTTAGGCGCAAGTAATAACTTTGAAACAGATGGCCCGGGAGACGATGTGTCACCTGTTGGTACAAAAGTCTGAGTTTTTGTATTAAACTGTGTAAAAACAAAAATCGATAGTCAATTTCCTTATTTTAACTTCTTTATAAAACGTTACACCACAGTAGGATTTGATCATGTGTCGTGAGTGCGTTTAGAAATATAAATTTTACATCCACAAATACCCAGAGCTGACACTCCGACGCAGCTTTGAGTTTCTTCTCAAGGTAGTCACTTCCGAAACGCTAGATCACCCGTAGGGACAGTATTTTATTTGGCTGGTGGTCCAAGTCGAGGTTCGTACCCACAGGGGTGTCCTTGCATTGCCACCCAATCCATAAATTGCCGCCAGAGCATCTTCAGTGTTCGCCCACCCGCCCGGTTTAGTTGTGACCTTTCCCAGTCAATCAACGCGCGTCATTTCAAAAAAAAACGCAGAGCTGGAATTACCTGTAGATCATGTAAATTTTTGTTCCGTGTGTGGATCGAACCAATAACATGACCATAGTTCACAAGTGTAAAGACCGTCATGGTGACTCGCTTTGGCCTGTCGCGTTAACTGTGTAACTCATATACCTAGAGACCTTCAGTCGTGGTGTATGTGGGCCGACATGATGACGGTGACTATCAACGGATTTTCATCCTTTGGTGGTCGCTTTCGTTTTTAGACTTCACTGTACTTACCACCAGGTACACTGTAGTCACTATGTTGAGCCAGTGTAAAAAAAAATCACGCACAATTACCTTATCAACTGAATCCTTATGTTAAAATGCTTATTTAGGAAACCAAGTAACTCGGGAGCAACAGAATATATATATATATATACGAATTTACTTAAATATTTTATATAAATAATAATAAATAATCATAAATCCAATATCGATGCTACGCCGAGTCAGATTATTGTTCTCCTTATCCCACGATCTGCCACATATCTCAAATGGATTAGGTTAGAACGCAGTGCGCAAGCGTTTTTACAAATTGTAGAATGGCTATTTCGGTTCGTTAATATTCTGATTTGAATTAGAGAATAACGGATGACTGGTATAGTGCGTAAACACTCTATTGTACTCTTGCAATAGGAGGTCGCAATATACTGGTAATATAAAAGTTGTGAAAACAATCTGTCATATAACTGCTAATTATAATTAATAAGATAAAGTTCAGTACGACACTGATCGTGTGAGATTGGAACTTAATTAACGAAGTTGTATAGACGATGATTTTACCATGATTTCTATTGATAAACATTTTGAAGCACTAACACGAGTATTTGTTATAACATATTCGTATAGTAAACCGCTTTATTCCTAGGGATACTGAAATCAACACTACAATAAGAAGTATTCAGAAGAACGCTAATACTACAATTTTTTAACTTTTTTATTGGCAGCACCTTATTGATAGTGCAAACGATGTTGTGGTTAAAAAAGTTAATAATTGAATGTGATTGTCATTTTTCTAAATACCTCAGAATTTAGCGTCGAATTTAGAACTTGTCGGAATAAGACGGTTTAATATGCGAATATTTAAATGCAAATTCTTGTGCTAGGGCCTCAGAATATTTATATTCGTACTTTACTAAAATTGGCATTTTCATGTGCAAATCACTAACTATTTTTACCGCAATACCGTTTATGGATAGTAATGAGATATTGCAATAGAAAAGCAGTATCTTTGAAAATAATAAGTCCTGTTAAAATTGGATCCATAGTTTCTGCGTAAACATACATACAACGATTTTATGATCTTAGATATATCATAGTTAAGCTCGTCTATTATATTGTTGTTATCTTTTGTTCTAATCTTAATATAATAAATGTTTGCTAAGCGCCTATTCGCTACTAGTCAACGGTTTGGTACATTATGCAACTTATCTAAACTTGATATCGAATTGAAACGCTTTTGATATGTAGTAGATATATACATATATATACACACATATATATTCTAAATCTTATGCTCTTTACAGAGATGTCGTGGTCAGAAATGATGTTTGAAGGCATACAGCAACATTTATATCTCTTCATTTATCCCGAACTGAGGCTTGGGCGTGTTTTCATTGTCGACTCTTCCGATCTGAATCTGTGAGAGAACAGAACTATTATCTGATGAGGCGTCTGGCCTGTTCAGATCAATGCCACCATATGTAATATGTTAGGTATTTTTGTATTAGGGTACTATGGGGCTGACATACGTACACACGTAAAAGTCCCTTAAATAAATAGAATTAAAAAAAAATTGTCGCCTCTTTTTATTTTTATTTCCAGGGAAAATCCTACATAGGACCATCAAGGACACTGTGAGGGCAGCGACCCCGATGTATCAGACTCTTACTGATTAAAACCCCCGGGGTGTCCCTCTGATTGCTCCACCCGGGCCTGGGAAGCCAAATTCGTCCAGACGCCCAGGGAACAAAAGGCCCTGTTGAAGTTATCCCTCTGGGGGAGGGGTGGGAGTAAAAATCCACCCCTCCAAAACCTCTTTCTCAGGCGGCGCGCTGGACACCGTGCACCGCCTCCCTCCCATCCGGTCATTGTCGACTCGTTGGTATTCCAATCAAATTTGAATCGAATTGGTAATTCTAACAGAATTAATAACTAACAAAAACAATAAATAAAAATTGGATAAAAATATAAAGCAATGATCCAAATACAAGAAAAACTATTTTTTAATATTCCTACAACTTTATCAAACGCGCATAAAGACCGTATCTCCGACGCCTAGAAGGCCTATTTAGTTACAGTATTTCGTAATCTTTATTAATTAGTTAAATCTTGCGAGAAAAAAACATGCACGCAGCTAGTAATGCGGTAATTCTAGATTGCTAAACCACATTGGTTACGCTAGTTGAGTAGTATAGACTGATAGTAATGGTTAAAAAAATTAAATACATTTTTTATGATATTGTAACTAAGTTTTAAACTAACCTAGTTGAAATCGGTTAAAATTTTTGTTTATTTTTTTAATTAATCACTGTTTAAAAATATGTACAGATGCAGTTATTTCTGTATGTATACATATAATATAAAAATAATGCTATAAAATAAAAAGGGTTGTGGGCTATTTATGATCGTCAAAAACAAATTGTCACTGATGAAAGTGTATTTAGCATATTACTATAAATAAAACGAAACAAATTGATATTAAAGGAACTATAAGAAATTAAATAAAAATATTTGAAGTTATAATATATTACTTTATAGGGTATTACAGTTATTTTCACATAAGTAAAATAATTGTCATATCTGAAATTACAGAATACATAGTAACATTTTATAATAGCATTTTACAGGTATACGATTATAATACACTTTCATTTGTAGAAATAAAATCTATCAAATTATCATTATTAAAATCAGTCCGAGTTTTGGTATTATTTTTAAAATGTTTTTTTTTTAATGTAATTCGAAAATATGTTTTGCTTTTTATCATTTGATAATAAAAATAGGTAAAAATACTACGTCGTGTAATTTTGGTGTCACGAATTATTTCGATTTGACATTATTTTATTTGGAATTATATAAATAAGCATTGAATATCGAAAAAGGATTAAAATCCGTTATTTTTTAGAAATAAATAGATGTAGCCGACGACTAGATACTCAAGTTTTATTTTAAAAGTAACGGGGTCTCTAAAAGTATTTTACTTTATTTACCTACTTATTAACCTTTTTTTTGTAGAATTCGTTTTGTTTAGATACCACAACTATAGTTTTTACCGTTAATATATATATATATATATATATATATATATATATATTTCACAGCTATATTACAGACTTGTTTCATAGTAAACTACGCACAACAATTAAGGAAGCAAAATAATAAAAATCCCTTTTTTTTCGATTTTTAACGAGATGTAACTTAACGAGAAATGGTCATATATGATCTAAAAAAATTGAAGCTTCAAGGCTCTAGTTTTATTTCCGTGACTGATTAACGATACCATCTTACAATCTTATTTAGAATTATAAATGCCTTTGTTTGTTCTCGTTTTCATTGCACAAGTGAGCAAAAGATTAACATGATTTTATGTGTAAACATAATCATAGAGATGAGTTAGCTAGTGACTTAGGTTAACGTTTTTATTTCAGAACAATGCGAGCGAATCGAAAATGCAGGTGAAAAAAGTTAATTACAACGTTGGGGAGTAGGGTTAAAAGACTCCCCTTGTAAGGGAGCCGCGAATTAAATAGGTTTGGGAATCTCTGATCTAAGAGTTACATGAAATAAATGTATTACAAAATTGTGGATTATAAAAAATCTACAAAAAAGTCCCCAGCAGCTTATGTCTTAAAGTAGACTTATAATAATCATTTTAAGTTTGTAAATACGATCTGAGTGAGAACTTAGAGATAATAAATTATAATTGCCTTTATGTGACATTCCTTAAATATAACTGTTGAGATACGATTTTACGCTTTATACAATGTAAAGACATAAATAATAATTTATTGCCTATTATAATCATATTTATTTGCCAACTGTACAATAGCAGAAGGATTACGCTGAACTAAGAATTTAGGTTATGCCCTAACTGAGAAAAGTAAGTGATGGTATGACGGATATTACTTTATATATTATAGTTTTATCCACTTACGGACAGGTATTTTCCTCATTTACGTCAACCATCATTTTACAATAATTATCACTAAAAAAACTTACGTTTAATTCCTTTTTAAAAATCTATTGAGATCGATGGATTTAAGGAATGTACAGGTATAATAAGCTTTAAGATTGAAACTAAATGTCGAATAATATCTCTGCGCTATACTGACTTGTTGTCGGTAAAACTCTAATCTAAGAGCTCTATAGATTTTAATTTAATACCCATGCTTATATTCGATTTATTTGAATACTAGCTGTCTCGGCAGACTTTGTTCTGCCCTATTTCTCTAATACAAAGTAACATTGTTTTTTTATATTAATAACTGCCCCGTCAAATTTCATTCTGCCAAAAGTTATTGCCCTGTCGTAGTCTAATAGAAATAAAATTGCATTGAAAGACTTAAGTCATATCTAAGATAATTATATTTTTACTATAATGCCTTATGGTTCATATTTGGGTTATTTTTTGTTTGATTACTTGCATATAAATTATAATTTTCATTAATGACATGCAATAATCAACTTGGAGGCATACCTTTGTTTCGTTTTTATTGACATCATATGTTTGACAGCTGGGGACAGAGTAGTTTGTAAAGGACAACGAAATTGTAGTTTTTACTATATTCCTAGCATATTTTTCATATTTACTCACCTTTTAAACCTTCCCTGGACTTCAACAATTAATTCAAAACCAAAGTTAGACAAATCGGTTCAGCCGTTCTCGAGTTTTAGCGAGACTAACGAACAGCAATTGATTTTTATATACATATGTATACAGATATATTTAATATTTATACTATTCGTCATTACGTTAAATCCCTATTGTAGCTGGCAGAGAAAATGGAACACAATTTCTTTCTATTCTTGCAAATCACTTTCACTTCCTTAACATTTATTAATCCTTAAGTCCACTCTTGCCAATTCTGCGTACTTTTGACTTTACCGTCCATCGGAATTCTTTTTATTTGGTCTATGTAAGTAAGTTTTAGTCGGCTACTGACATGCATATTGTATATGTTTTTTGTCATACTATCATTATTCATCCTCTCCACGTACCTGAACCATCGAAACATGCTTTTGTACATTACTAATCTAAGCTATTATAAACATCTACTAATATTTGTTTATTTCTTTATTTGTTTATATGTACGAGGGAATCATCGATACAGTTCATACGATTAACAAAAAATTCAGCCACGGTCACCGGGTCTTTTTTTTGTTAACCCGGTGGGACTCCCTTCGGACCGTCAGGCGATTGGTGAGGGCCAATCCCCCGGTGTGTCGGACTTGCACCACCTAAACCCCCCGGGGTCCCAACTCTATCCTCTCTGCGCCTACACCGGGCCTGGGTATCCGTATACATCCTACGGACCAGGCGAGCGACTGGCCTTGGCGGGCCTCCTCTCTCACACGACGCCTTGTCCTCTCTGCTGGACGGCGGAGGCCCTCAACGTCCACCGCCCGGCCTGTGTCAGGAGGGGAGCGTGCCCGACGTTTACCAGGTCTTCGATTCATCTGACTGGCTGTATCGTTATATTCCTACAATCTATTGACTTATCAATTATTAATTAGTAAGTCGAAAAAAAAAATTAAAATAATATAATTTTGAATTTGTTCACAGATCACTCTGGGCCGAGCAATCGAAAATGTTTTCGTGACTTGTGCAGTTTTCGAGGTTAGTGATAATAAAAATAAGGAGTATATTGACAACCGTGATAAGAACCAATTATCCTAATACATAGTCTCAACTAGGGGCACGTGATATTAAATTCATCTCTTTCGCTTGCGTAGTTATGTAATCTTGGTCATCGTGATTTTTAACAGAGGCAAAAGATACGTTTAAGTTTTAGTAACTGGTCGGGCATGTTATTTTATTTTATCGCTATTAAATAAACCGTGAATCTGATATGTTTTATGCCTACAATCTAGTAAGATTATAAGGTACTTTATTTTTTTTTTGTACCTCATGTCGCTAGCATTAATATTGAGAAATTGCTAAAACTAAATTAAAAATGAATTTTACAGAATATAAAATTGATAAATAGTATTTGTTTGTAATTATTTATTTATTTATTTATTCTTAATACACACTACAGAATCCTATAAATGCTATTATTTATAAACCTTTTTTATTCATACAATTTTAAGTAGATAACATAAATTTATCGCCAAAGTAATAAAAACTTTAGAAATAAACTATAAAACAAGCAAATAAAACGTAAAAATAAACACAGACATAAATTTGAATTCATTAACATTGACCTCCTTAATAAATTATTTTTACTGGCCATGATAAGAACATTTTTTGCGTTATTTACCTCATTTGAGGATAATGAAAATTATTAATTGTTGATACTAATAATACAAATTGCTTTTATAAATGTTTTGAAAAACAAGAAAAATACTGATTTATTTTAATATGGACGTAAACACTTTTAAAATCTTATCTAAATGAATAAAGATCGTTTGAAGTAATCGAATACGAAAATTGTTTTATTTGCAATCTGCATGAATTCCAAATGTCCGTTGGGGCAAACTCGCTTTGTCTTGAGGTAGGGCGAGTTTGACATAAAAACTCGCATGACAGGCATATCATTGTATCCACTTTATTCATGTCTTTTTATTTTGTTTATTTATCGCTAATTTTAATTCCCACAGTCACAGACTTATCAAACAATGACTGTAGCATTTGGGACAAATTCATCGCATCGCATTCACTCGTAAAAAACACACTAAGATTTTGCTTTTTTTGTAATAAGTAGTAATGTCTTCACGTTATGTGCCTTTCGAGTGATCAGAGATACATTAATAGCTATATCCACGCAGCATTTGGGACAATTTCATCGCTATACTCGTAAAAAACACACTAAGACTTTGCTTTTTTGTAATAAGTAGTATCTTCACGCTATATGCCTTTCAAGTGATCAGATATACATTAATAGCTGTATCCACATTGCGCTTATACGAATTTATCGTAATCGACGAGACCAGTAGCGCAGCTGATCACGGTTCACAAGGCGCTTTTATTGGACAATTTTAGTAGATTCCTCACGGTATTTTTCATTCCATTTTCCTTCATGGGTGAGTGGTGAGTAACTCGAACTTTATCTAATAAATACTCCGATGTACGTGGCAGGATTCGAACCTACAATCGTTCGATCTTCTTCGCATAAATCAGTTCAGCCATTAATAAAAATAACAACAATTTAAATAATTTATTTCCGCATTAGAAATCAACATATCGGACGTGATATATAAGCAAAATTCGATAACAAAATGTTAAACCAAGAAAAAGTTTTTGTCCACTTTGTGCTTTTTGTGAAAACTTAGTTAATAGCCCGTTTTTTGTTTATATTGAAAAATCGTAATTGTGAATTCATAATATATAACAGAAATAGCGACGATTTGATATATGGTGGTGTTTAGGGGCATTATAGGGATCTTAAAAGACAGAAAAAACTTTTTAAGGCGTCAGCAATTTTTAAAATAAAGTGTAGGAATTGCTTAATTGTAAACGTATTAAAATTAGTAATTTGCTCATGTTTATTTCATCATAAACAAACAAAATTATTAAACAGTAATTGAATTAAAATTATCCATGTTTTTGTATCGAGTATGTGATGCTTTCTACGCTAAAATGATAACTACGAATTTCCGTTAGAAAATGTAATACCCATTGAACATCCTTTCCCAAGATCGCTCATTTGAACCATAAAACTAGTACACAATTTATATAAAATTTTGTGAGTGTTGTCCAGATTACTATTTTTTTCCGATAGGATCAGTCTTAAGTACCCATAAAAATATATTTTAGTAAGCATATTAAAGGCACTTCACGGTTTGTATATCAGTATGTAAGTTCAAAAGATAAAAATCGGTTGTGACCAAGCGAAAGGTATATTACTACATCTGGCAATCAAAATGCAATGTAACTAGGATAAATAAATATGCAATGAGTAAGATAAAATATATTGCTGTGAAACTAGATATGCAGTTTATATTTTATGTTTACACACAAAATAATATTTTCGTAATTTAATTTTGGATACAGAGTGTAATTAAAAAAAATAGATTGTATGTTATTACGATTTCTTTACAGTTTAAACTTAAACACTTTAAATATACTCAATTGTAATTATTTAATTTATTTGTACGACTATAAGCAACATAACCAAGTTTTTTTTTTTGGTAATAGGGCGATTGACCGAACTGGGTCGTGACCACAGTATACAAGTGTAAAGACCGCCATAGTGACTCGCTTTGGCCTGTCGCGTTTTGGGATCAGCTTGTATGTATCCAGTTACTCATATACCTAGAGACTTTCAATCGTGGAATATGTGGGCCGATATGACGACGGACACTATCAATGTCATCCTGTGATAGTCGCTTTCATTTTTGAACTACACTGCACTTACCATCAAGTACATTATAATCACTTTATCGAGACAGTGTAAAAAAAAGTATTTAATAAATAAATTATATGTTCTTACTTACCTTTTGCTATATATAGCTTATTAGATCAATTAGTAAGTTATTATAAATAGCGACCCCAATACTAAAAAATATGTTATTAAAAATTACATACGCACTATAAAAATATATATCTTAAGGAGATATATTAGCCTAGAAGTAGGCATTTAGGTACGTTATTTCACATTAGATTGTAAAAAAAGGTAAATATTTTTAGAAAGTAATTCTTTCCAATTATTTATTTATAAAGTTCAAAATTCAAAAAGTTACATTTTGGAGAACTAAACAGGACAAAAGGGTGTGTCTTTTATGTCATTGTTTCGACCCTTCAAGCTATCATTATAGACAACGATTGTCAATTTTTCTTGGGTCAATAATATTTCCACGTTGAATTTTGGGTCACTCTGATTCGTTTAACTTATATTTGGTAAAGTACTTTAGAAATTCTCTCATTTCTCGAGCTCAATTGCTTAGTTTTAAATGTAGTTAGTTTCTATCAAGGGTTGCTTAAAATATTTATAGGTCTATTTTAAAAATAATGAAATAAAACTTTTTACAGTAACGGGATTTTAGAGCAAATAAAACAAGAATACGTTCTTAAATATAGTATCATATATTGATGCGAATAAAATCGTAAAAGTTACACAAATAACCTCATCGTGCATAAAAATACATGTATGTTCAGTATTTGAAAATAACGAATCGCGGGCAACTTAAAAAAAATGCAACTTTATTAAAAACGTAATTTTCTAGCTTAGAATCACACCTCAACATATCTCGTTTACCGCTTAAATGACTTAAATGTATCCTTATATGGCCCAACGGCCAGTCATTACTACCAAATAAAGCTTAAATTACCATAAAATATTATCTCTCCTGAGGCCAAACGAATAAAAACTATAATCTCGAAATTTTATCGATAAACATATTTCGTAAATAATCAAAACATAAAATATTTAAAGCATCGATTCGTTTTTTTCGAGCGATTTACTTTTCTTATTTGTAAAAATAATCGATTTAAATGTATGTGTAATAAAACGCCGTTTGTAGCGACCTTACTTTTGATGCTAAGGTCCTGGGTTCGAGTCCCGGTGCTGGTAAACATTTCTGTGATGAGTTTGTCACTAGTCATGGTTGTATATATTTACTTAAGTATCTGTATCTTTGTCTAGTATCCATAGTACAAGCGCAAGCTTAGCTTGGCACTTAGGTCAATGTGTGTAATTGTTAGTAAATATAATATTATTATTATGGTTGGGGCGCCAATAGAAGTCGCGCATAAGTGGACTGTATATGCGGTTATAAAAATAATAAGAAAAAGGAATAAAAGGGCACACACTGGCCGAATGATCCTCGTGGCTCTGCTAACTTCAGCTCCAACTTCCTTCCGTTTGAGGACCGGCCATAGTACGCGAATAAATTAATAAATATAATGACAATCTTGTGTCCCCGGCAGCGGGTTGAATTAACGGATACAATATCATGCTTAAATATAAATAATGACAGGACGATGAAATAAATCCTCGCGTTACATACAGGCGACTCCAGTACGGCCGAGCTAGATATAGAGCTGCATGCGATAGAAAAGGTGATGCGATGAGGGAAGTAAAATAAGAAAGGATAGGTTTATTTAATACTAGCTTTTGCCCGCGGCTTCGCTTGCGTTAAGAAGTATTTATAATTAATTAAATTTAGTTTTTGTGGCTTTACTTTTGTTTAGCATGTGTAAAAAATTAGGGCCTAATTTGTCATTAGCCGCTAAAACTATCAAGCTATTATATTATATTATAGTTGAACATCTGAGAAGATTTATACAAACTTTCATCCCCTATTTTATCCCCTTGGGAGTGGAATTCATTAAAATCCTTTCTTACCGGATGCCTACGTCATAACATCTACGTGTATGCCAAATTTCAGCCCAATCCGTCCAGTGGTTTCGGCTGTGCGTTGTAAGATCACTATGTCAGTCAGTCAGTCAGTCAGTCAGTCAACTTTGAGTTATATATATTTAGATGAATAATTATTGGCACAACCAAATATATAGTATATTTTATAAAGTGACTAACTTAATATTTTGCACGGGTTTTTGGGGTCAATTTATACCTGACTACAAAAATATTATCATGAAAAGAATTGAGTTAAAATAAAAAGTAACTATTGCGGAGTCTCCATCGTGCTGCTTGAGAGAGAGGTATTAAAGGCGTGGGCTCTTTACACACTATTTTACATACCCAGAGAGGAAGCCTAAACAAGCTATTCGCTCCTCCGGTGACTGGACGAATTTGATTCTCAGGCCTGGATGGAGTGATTAGAGGGACATCCCGGGTGTTTTAATCAGTAGGAGTCTGACACACCCGGGTCACTGCCCTCACAGCAACGGTGATGGTTCTATTTAGGATTTTGCTCCGGGTTACCAAAAAAAAAACAAAACATTACGATAATAAGTATTATAATATTATAAAATATAATATTATTATAAATGAACTGCTGAACAAAGTATGATATAGTCAAAACATAATGTTAAAATATTACAAAAAAGTAAGCATTTAGCGAACTGACAATAAAATATTTATGACCTGACCGCTTGATGCAACTTGTAGGTGACAGATTTTAACGATGTGAGAAGATATACGATTCTTGTTTAGCTTTGTATTTGTTTTGTATTCATAAATGTCGATTCATAAAGCGTGGTAGATGGCTATATTAATATTGTAAATTGTATCTGTAATGGCCCGTCCATACTTGACATCTTGGGTGTTGTTTGATTGATGAATGTCAAAATGTTTGTTTTTGTCTGAGATCGGTGTATGATCAGACAAAATGACATGTCGACAATGAAATGCTTTTAATATACTATCATTGCCTGGTGACAACCATCTATAATTCCAATCTTAAATACATTAATTAATTCAAAGTTACTTTCTATTTTGATAATCTAATGTTAAATTCCAATTTAATTGTCAATTTAATTATTTATGTAGGGTTCAATGCTACAGTCTCGTGTGGATATTAGAGAAAACAATTGCAAAGTTCAATTCGTAGGTATTTGTGTGCTTTTAAATAATACCTTTATCAGGTTTCGTGCCCAGAACTTTAGCTTCGCTGACAGCGTTTTTACGGACTAAACTAATAATTCGCAAAAGGTAGCATTCTGTTAACAATTAGCACCTGTTAACAATTTGATAATCCAGTAATTATTATTAAAAAAATTAGAGTGACGTAAATGTTAAATATTAAATTTCTCGATTATTATTAGGATTATTGTTTCCTTCATAATGTGAACCAGTCAAATCACATCCAGGAAATTGATTTGAGAGATTTGAAATATTTTTTTTTTTAAATAATGATAAAAATTTCTTTTTTATAATTTTTTTCTATGATTTTTTTTTAATACTTATTTTTCTTTCTTGAGACTTCTACTTCTTTACATGATTTTTTATAGGATATTATTAATTAAAAATCACATTAGCTCGTGATAAACTCATAAAATATAGTCGCTAGACATTACTAACGGCCTGATAACGCAACGAAATCGATGCTGCGTGCAACTCTGAAAGTCCTGGGTTCGAGTAGCAATGCCAGCAAATTTTCAATTTTTAGTAGAATAGTTTGTAGCGAGTGAAGGATGTGTATTTCTAAGCATATCTTTATCTAGAACACGTAAGTGGAAATTGGGTATGTTTGAAAGTTGTTAATATTAGGTCCTTACATATGAAATTGGCGTTTTTCGTACTGGCCACTTTAATCACAAATTTCTCCTCTTTGGTAAGGAATACCAAATTCAAATTTGTACAGCTATAGACTCATGTATTTGTGCTTCGATGATCGTCATTCATTTGTTTTTTTCTTCTGTTTTTTTTCTGTTTGCGTCACTCATTTTACAAAATGGAAAACTTAAAATATCGCATTATTTACGAGTACGAGTTCCGCCGTGGCACTAGTGCTGCGGAAACAACTCGAAGGGTGAATGATGTGTATGGCGGTCGTGTTGCAAAAGAAAACACAGTTCGTTTTTGGTTCCAACGTTTTCGTTCTGGAAATTTCGACCTGCAGAACAAGCCCCGTGGACGGCCTGAGACTCAAGTTGATAATGAAGAGTTGAAGGCTATTGTGGAAGCGGATCCATCGCAAACCACGTCCGAGTTAGCTGCAGGCTGCGATGTTAGTGATAAAACTGTTTTAATTCACTTGAAGCAAATTGGGAAGATTAAAAAGCTTGAAAGGTGGGTACCTCACGAATTGACTGAAGCAAACCGGCAAACGCGCGTCGACTGCTGCGTTAAATTACTAAACCGGCACAATAATGAAGGTATTTTAAACCGAATCATTACCTGTGATGAAAAATGGGTTCTTTACGATAATCGGAAGCGCTCAGCGCAATGGTTGGATCCTGGCCAGCCAGCCAAATCCTGCACCAAGCGAAAATTAACCCCAAAAAAGTTACTTGTAAGCGTTTGGTGGACTAGTGCCGGTATTGTTCATTACAGTTTTCTCAAATCTGGCCAGACTATTACGGCTGATGTCTATTGTCAGCAATTGCAAACCATGATGGAAAAGCTAGCGGCTAAACAACCTAGGCTGGTCAATCGCTCCACGCCACTGCTGCTTCACGACAACGCTAGACCACACACTGCGCAACAGACGGCTACTAAATTAGAAGAGCTTCAATTGGAAAGTCTAAGACATCCTCCGTACTCCCCGGACCTTGCTCCAACAGATTACCATTGTTTTTCGAAATTTGGATAACTTCTTGCAAGGGAACAAATTCAACTCCGATGGAGCAGTCCAAATCGCCTTCAAAGATTTTATTGATTCCCGTCCGACTGGTTTTTTTAGTAAAGGGATCAATGAACTACCTATGAGATGGCAAAAGTGCATAGAAAATAATGGTTCATACTTTGATTAATTAAATATATTATATTAAAAAATATTCGACTTTTTGTTCCTCCCATACAAAACGCCAATTTCATATGTAAGGACCTAATATATATTTTATTAAGCGTTTGTAAATTAGTGTATATCAGATATGACGTGAAATCGTAAATACGTGTGGCTGACGATAAGTCTCATCCCGCACAGGAAGTGAAGTCCTCCCGACGAGCATAATTACCCAGTTTGTAATTACGCGGCTAACGGTCTCCTTTCCCGCACTGATTTAGCGGTACAGATATGTATTTAGAAACCATATTTCGATTGCCAACCTTTCTGATTTAATAATAGCTTATCTTCTTGCGATCTCTGAGTTTTTACGGATTAAATACAAACGCTATTGGGGAAAAGCATTAAATTTGCGTCACCGTACCGGTGGGATGTGCGAGGGGATGCGTAGGGCGGCGGGTACCGCGCGACACAGCGCTTTTTTGCGGCTCGCGCACATACGAGCGGCCGCTGTTGAGTAATTTTTTCAGTCTACCTTTGTTGCTTCATTTCTGTATTACTATTTTCAAATAAAAGATGGATATGGTGGGATTATATACAAAATAATTATATCTATAGAGCTCTTCGTCTCTATTTTAAGACCATAGTAATATGTTTATAAAAATATTTTCTAAAAGTGTTTCTAAATAACCGAAAAATAATGTTCTGTGTGTGTATGGTCGTGAATCTAAAAAGGTTTCACTTCTGACGGGTCGCCCTACGAATGTCAGTTTTTTTTTTGGTAATTTGGCTTTGTTAAAAAAAAGCATTTCGAACAATCTAGGTCACATAGCGATACGGTTAGCCTAAAGCCGTGTGCAGCTCTTTAAAATATATAATTTTTCGGCTTATCATATTGTAACTAGCAAAAACCGACTTAAAATATGAATTTAATTGCCATATGTTTAGAGAAATTTAGTTGCAGTATATGTGTACCGGCATGATGAAGGTGGCTGTCAATACATTGTCATCCCCTGGCCTCAACTACAGCTGCCGCCCTTACAGTACACTCTAATTTTTATCAAGTATGGCGTAGTGACTTTATTGTGTCAATATAAAAATAATAGAGACGCTGAAACAATTTTCTTGAATCAAAATATATAATAACCCTAGTGCCTCAGTTTATCCTGCTTTTTAGCAAATTGATTAATCAGTAATCGACTGATTTTTGACTCTGGTGCCCTTTTTTTTGGTAACCCGGGGGAAATCCCTAACGGATCTTCAGGGGGCAGTGAGGGCCGCCCCCCGGTATGTCAGACTTCCACTGACTAAAACCCCCGGGGTATTCCTTCTCCTGTCAGTGCCGAGGGCAAGGTTGAGCCATCTTTCTCGGCACCCAGCGACATCTAGCCTTCTGCAGGCCCCACCTACTTGGCAGGGGGTGGTTAAATAATTTCCACCCCCCGCGTACACCTAACACAATTGGCGGGGAGAGTGGGGTAAAGTGGCACCCTCCCCTCATCTTCTTGATTTGTCATTGGAGCGGTGTGCGGGAACACATCGCACACCGCTCACGGCTGGATCTGGGCGACGCGCTCCCTCAAGCGCGCTGCCCGGGTCTCTGGTGCACTAGTGCATAATAGCTGGTATCCATGCGCTGTAATGCGAGTGGTCGTATGTTCGTATCCTGACACGTACTTCTAGGTTTTTCCAGATTAAATGTGTTCAGGCTCCACACGCTCACTACTGAAGGAACTTCGTCAGGAAGCCCCATGGCATCTAACAGAAATGTCATATATAAGTGCTCTGAGAACGGCGATCTGCTGCGCTACTGGTCACAATGGGCACGACATATAAGGGCAAAGTGGATACAGCGACTAATTATTGGCTATGCTTTGGGGGTGAATATCCCGAAAGCATAGCATGGCGATGTTATGTTGTTATATATAATCATCGACTTAAATAAGTTAGTAGTCATGACCCCAGGTAAGTCTAAGTACACTCCAGTACACAATAAACATATCCAGCAAGATCGTTTAATACAGGTAGCATAATATCTGATTGAAATGTAAGTCAGCCGACAGGCAGGATGTTTCTAAATTAAATAAATGTCTGACATCGTAAATCATGGACATTAGAGACGCGGCCGACGTTTCTTGTCCTCATTATAAACGCTTTGATATTGAGGTATAGATTCCCAGGTTCCTAGTCCATGTAAATTTCACTACAGCATACTCTCGCATATTGTCGGTCAGAAACAATTTTGGAAAAAATCGCAATATCCGGTTTTCATGTTTAAAAAATCAGCATTTTTGCTTTTTGAGTAACAGACTTAAAATTTTACGAAGAATAACTATTTCATTTGATTTTTCGCGATGTCAAATACCTTCTAGCACACATAAAAGCGAATTATACAACACTGCATCTGCTGTGCATCAAAAAATGATCTTGAAACTGTGAGACAGTAGCTATTATAAATTCTTTTTACTAAATGTTACTTGCAAGCAGATGATGATTCCAATTCATCTTTACTATTTTCGTGCATTTTTCTGTATAAGCAAGGTGGTAAATTCCATTGTCCTTTTTTAGTTGAGCATAAAAATATATTTACAATTTCGAGATTAGTTCTTTTCCTATCTGTAAGTTTTACCCATAGTAAAAGTTAAAAATTGAATCCCAGAGTGTTGCTAAACGCGTAGTTAATGATATGTGATGTCAGCATACAATTAAATTGTGACCATAATGCTTAGTTCAATAGATCCAATTGCATGAAGTCTTAAAAACTATCCATTGTAGTAAAGTATAAAACTGATATCGATTGTAAAAATTGGAGTATGATACAAAACTGTAAAATCGCTGATCATAGAGCTATTATTAATATTGTTTAAAAATTTTGATCTAAGAATTTTTATGCCTTTTTATTTATTTATTTTAATAATAATTTCACAACACATTACATAAAGTCGATTATACACGAAATAGAAAATAAAATAAAAATTACAGTGCCAGTTACGAAGTTATATTTGCGTATTACATTTTGTTAGTGTGTTTTGGTCTCGCTCTACAGTAATTGAGTGGATGAGAGAATTTGTGTGTGTGTGTATCTGTGCGTGATTAAAAAGAGTTATTTTGATAATATTTGCGAGGACTCAATAGAGCCTGTAATAAAAATAATAATGTAAGAAATTAACTGTAATAGGTTACTATATTATAATATACTTATAAAACATTGTTATCCATTATTTAGCGCTTGTTTTAAAATTTTACATTTATTGTGTTGGAGGAAAAGAGATGGATTATATTTTTATTGATATTTTTATTAATATGCTTAAAATGATGTAATGGTAATAGTGATAAAAATGACTATAATTTGAGGTTTCGTAAGGTTCCTAACTTATCATATCACGCGTAATATAGAATAATAATGTGATTTCTGAAATAAATTATGTATTACCTCTTTTAAGCTCGCATAAGTCGTTTCCATAGATACAAAAGTAACAACACACTTAATGTTATTTGAAATAACACTGTGCCTTTAAGAAATTAAGCTTTATTTTCAAGTGACTTTGACATGCTATTACAGGCCACACTAAGCATTATAATATAAAAAGCTTTGAATTTTGTTTGAAATGCTATTATTTTCTTTGTTAGTTTAATGGACAAAAATAATATCCGTTGATTGCTGTAAGGGCACAATTTTTAATGACTTTGACAACAAATACATTTCATTTAGATAATATCTTGGTTCAAATTTTACATTTATTGTATTTTATAATAGAATATAAAACACTCTTTTTCATCAATATAATAGATAAACAGAGTGGATATTTTTTGTCATTTCTCTATGTATGTTAGTAATTACCTATATTTAATAGTTAACTATCATAGGAAATCGGTAGTACTAAAAAGCTATCGATAAAAAGCTTCTAATGGTTAACTTGTATGTAAATATATTACTTAATCCACATTACTACTAGTTATACATTTTTTTTTTTTTTGGGGAGTTGAAGCTGCTCGCGTCCGTAGGCTTTACCCTAGTTTCCCTACACGTGACTCCTGGGTGGTGCTAAACGAGCAGCAGCAAGGTGGTAGGGCGCCGGTGCCTGTCTGGATCGCGACCACGGTACATGGGTGTAAAGCCCGTCATAGTGACTAGTTTCGGCTTGTCGTGTTTCGGGATCAGCTTGTGTATATCCAGTAGCTCATATACCTAGAGACCTTCAGTCGTGGTATACGAGGGCCGATATGACGATGTAGACTATCAATGGATTTTCGTCCTTTGATAGTCGCTTTCGTTTTTGGACTACACTGTACTCACCATCAGGTGCTCTGTAGTCACTATGTCGAGCCAGTGTAAAAAAAAAAATTCACAAATTAATAAAAGTATAAAAAAAAATATTTTAAATATTTCAATAATATCAAATAAAAAATTAAGAAAAAAAAACTTGAAAAATTAATGTTTTGAGTTTGGGTTAAGTTTTGAAATTAACGTAATTAAATTGAAAATACTTACTCAGAAATAACTATTTGAAGTTATGCTGATAAATAATTTGTTATATTTAATAATTTTACTTTTTTAATACTAAAAGTTATTGATATTTTAATTAAAAACGCATAGCAGTATACTTTCTCATTAATGGGGACAATCATAAGACTTGATGTCCGTATTGAGTGATACGCGGTGTAAAGTGTTCCATATATCGGTACGTCTACGTTAACAAATGTCGGTATTGTGAGACACTCAAAAATAAAATAATATTGCTATAAATTAACATAAATGCAAATAACATACAATATCTATAATTTATAAGCTTTTAGATTACACTTACATTATGTATATAAATATAATAAAATATATAATTTCATCCAAGTAAAAAACTGTACAGTGGTTATCGTTCAACTCTTTTAAGCCACGGTTTTGAATACCAACAACAAACCTCATGCTTTTATAATTTTTTTTTCAAAACATAGAAGTAATAATTAACAATTAGACTTGTTAATTTCATTCAAAAACGATAAAATTATGTGTTTATTATATTTTTTAAAAGTATAATTTGGTATTCTTTTTATAAATGATTATATTCACATTGTGTATCATAAATAGGGACAGTGTCTCATAATATGGACTTTTACCATATCACAAAACAATAAGGTTAGTTTAAAAGTTATAACTAAATTTATTCTACACGCCAAAAAGAAAATTAGACAAAAGATTATTCAACATAGTTTAAAATGCTATGTTAAATAAAGTAATTTTTTTGATAATGAGTTTCCACGAAATAATGCCTAAGCTTATCATACATGTCATTAAAATAATAACCTTTATGATTCAGTAATATGTTAAAAGGTAACTCTGTACGACAGGGTGGTACCGCGCCTTGGGAAATCGATTTTTCACTATTTATAGACGACTAAGTGTACGAATAAGTTTTATGTTTTGTCGAGTCAAACAACACATCTGACAATTTTACGAAGAATGCTTTTTGTATGGCGGTACTTATATATATATATATATATACTAGTGGTCGCCAAGTGGTCGAAATTCGACCATAATTCATTTAAATAACTAATATGTTGTAATAAATGATTTTCGTTACATTTTATAGCTTAAATATATATTATAATAATTATGGTTATGCTTGACTTTTAGTGAGACTGTAGACAAATAATATTACAGACAAACAATATTAATATGTTCTCAATTTGACCACAGATTTTTTTTGTTTTATTTTCTCCGATAAAGAAAAGGCAGGGGCTTGCATGCCATACAGCCATGTCGGAGGTCTTTTGACCACAAACTTTAACCATAAATAAAAGAATATATATGCGAGTGTGTGTCAAATGCATGATGGGTGTGTAATATTTTCTTTATTGTTTAATATATTTTTTATGCATTATTGTTAAAAAATATTACCATTCTGCACTCCTTCTCTAAAAGTGTGACAAATTTCATACTCCTCCTTCCGCGAAATTTTCGTAAAAAGGGGTACAAAATTTTTGCTTCACGTATTAATATATAGATCTATAGGGTATATATAATGTAGAAACAATAATAATAAATGTATTTTAAAAACTCATTGCCTAAAGCAAACAACATTTTATTCTCGGTAGAATTAGTTCACACCCGATCGATGTTAGAATGTCGGCCTTTTCTTTACATTGATCGTTTCCAGCGAACTCGATTGTGAGGCATAGATGCAAATAAGCCGATTTAATTTGACTCTAATTACAATAAATACTATGTTATTCCATTCATATTTATGTGAGAAACTTAAATCCATATTTACATAAACACAACAAGAATGTCATTTGCATAATTTGTTTACAACTATTTTTACTATTAACTGTGGTACTACAATTTTCCTTAGATACAAAAGATGCTTAAAAAAAATCTGTAAATTTGTACCGTTGTTATTAAAGTGTTAAAGCTGATAAAATTCTTAAAACTCGGGAAGCTATAAGGCTGAGATTTATAACCGTTATTTCGACTTTGCTTAGAAAAGTTCTCAAAAATAAATTCGATTTGACAAAAAACTGAATATATGATAGGAACTTGAGTATAGCCATACTATTCGCAGAGCCATCTTGACAAATCGGCGACTTACCAAATCCTTTTAATTGAGTTATATACATTGTAATGTTTTAGTAAAGTCTGAGCAAAGTTATAGTTGCTTCTATAAATCTCAACCTAAGTGACTTCCTTCGGCCTATCGTCTTTCAGGATCAGCTTGAGTACTTCCAGTCGTTCAGATACCTAAAAACCTTTAGTCCTGATATATGTTAGCCGACATGACGATAGCGCCGGTCTGTACTTCCCATCAGGTACGGGGTATTTATATATAGCGTGGTAAAAATATTAGAAAGTTGTATTTTTGTTTTATATGTCGTCGATTATCAAATTGTTATTATTATAAAGCTATATTATATAGCTTAAGAGATTGATGATCTCAGTAAGTGACGGAGAATGCATCGCTCACCGCAAATGACCGTATCATCCATCCCGATACCGTTTAACGCAGCTATCTCTATCAATTTAAAACCGCAACATAATGACGTCATTTGATGGATTTCACGAGTCATTTACGAATACTTATCTCCAATTAAACGATTTATTATTAACATTACCGACACTATTTCATTACGTGATTGTTTGTTGACCAATTGCATATATACCCTAGTAATTAAATTTAGTTTACTTTTAATCATTATTACATCATATAATTTATCTATATATAGATTAATATACTTACCATAGAATTAAGAAATAAAGGTATAAATTTTAAGGTGGTAGTTCGATAGCCCTAAATGCGATGGGACTGCAGTACAGAAGTGTAAAAACCGTCGTAGTAACTCGCTCCGGACTCTTGCTTTTCGGGATTAGTTTGTGTATATCCAGTTGTTTATAAACCTAGAGACCTTCCGTTGTTATATAAGTGCGCCGACCTAGCGTGAAATGTCAATAGTTTTTCGTCCCTTGCCAGTCATTTCCATTCTTAAATTACACTGTACTCTTTATCAAGAGCAATGTAGTCACTTAGTCTGGTGTAATAAAAAAAAGAAAGCAAATGCACGGGCTTAAAGTGTTGATAAAAATATTTTATTAAATAAAATTACATAAAATGGCAACGATCTGCAGAGAGTTGGCGTGTCGTGATCTCCTGGTTTTAACAACATTATGTATTTATTGTAAATTTAATTTTGTTGATGTAGGGTTTTTTTTTCTATTTATTTAAGGGACTTTTGTGCCTCGGCTCATGCCAGCCCCGTCGTATCCTAAACATGCACTACTAGCATTTATTTCTGGTGGGGAGCCATCAGCCTGAACAACTCCTTTGCTTCGGCTGAGTAAGGTCTTGCTAGAATTCCGCAGAACATGCCTACATCAAATTTGTTCAGGCTAAAGGCTCCCATCAGAGAATCTCTTGCAGACTGAGATCGAACACACTCCATCAGCAACTGTTGTACGTCATCTACTTTCTTACACGTGATGCAGTTCGGTGACTCCACAAGCTTCATCAGATGTTTAAATTTGCCTGATGGATCCTTGATGTAGGGTGTTGATCGACTTGAAAGGTTCCACCTCATTCCACCCTCTGCCTTTCATAACAAAAGCACGCGCGTTGGATTGCGGTATCACAGTTTTATTGTGGCTTCTATTTCAGCTATATCTAAGTAGTTCTCGGTTACCTTTGTCGGGTTATAGGATTGTAGAATGGTCTTCCAGCGAGAGTGTTTCCTTCGTCCGACAATATTGGGTTCTTTAAGCTAAGCGTGAGGAGATATTGATACTGGCGAGTGTTCTAAGGAGTTGTTTAACCTTGTTCCACCCTCTCCCTTCCTGAATAGAACCACGCGCGCGGGTTTGCGGAGTCACAGCTTTACGGTATCTCACATCCCAGCTAGGACTAAAAAGTTCTCTAACTCCTTCTTTTGTCGTGTCGTTGAACTGTGGAAAAGTTTTCCTGCGAGCGTGTTCCCACCATCCTATGATATGGGTTCTTTATGCGTAGCGTGAAGAGATATTTGTGCAGGCCGGCTTAGTAGCTGCGACTACCGATGGGTTATCCTTACCTGTCGATAGTTGTGGCGTTTTTTTGGACTGCACCATGCTTACCATCAGGTATGGTGCAGTGACTATGTCGAATCAGAATAAAAAAATATTTGTGTAAGCCGGTATGATAGCAGCGACTTGGACTACACTGAAGTTTCAATAGGTACGATGAAATCACTGCTGTGAAAGAAAAATAAAGGTAAAAAGTAACTTACTTAATCGGCCGTTTTGTCGATGTCACGGATACGAATGCGCTAGCGCTAGTGAAGACGCGGCGAATACTTTTTTTTTTACACTGGTTCGACATAGTGACTACAGAGTACCTGATGGTAAGTACAGTGTAGTCCAAAAACGAAAGCGACTATCAAAGGATGAAAATCCATTGATAGTCTACATCGTCATGTCGGCCCACATATACCACGACTGGAGGTCTCTAGGTATATGAGCTACTGGATATACACAAGCTGATCCCGAAACGCGACAAGCCGAAACTGGTCACTATGACGGGCATTACACCCATGTACTGCGGTCGCGATCCAGACGGGCACCGACGCCCTACCACCTCGCTGCTGCTCGTTTAGCACCACCCAGGAGTCACGTGTAGGGAAGCTAGGGTAAAGCCTACGAATGCGAGCAGCTTCGAATCCCAAAAAAAAAAGCTGGCATAAATCCTCGAACAGTGAGGGAAAATGGTGGAATTAACAATTCGTAACGTAACAGAACTTACATCAAGAAATGCTTGTGAGTAACAGAAACCCGATACGACGACATGAACACGAAAAGACGCCATCTGCTGAATGAAGAAGGGACATGAGAAGATAGAAGATGAGCAGACCAGGCCGAACCTTGGCACTGGGAGAATTCACAGGAGTTGGTGATCATACCCGTGAATTTCCCGATGCCTCAGTTTAGCCGAGTCAATCTACATGAAGAAAAGTGTTCTTTATATTTCTTACCGACTTCAAAAAAGACGAAGTTCTGTATACGACTGTATATATTTTTTAATTATATATAACTATGTATACGTACTATATATGTATGTTCACCTATAACTATGTCATTTAATGACCGATCTAAAATAATTACTTTTTAAGCTATTGAGCTTAACAGGAAATTGGTCGCATTTTAATATGGAGCAGTTCTGATAAAGGTCTTCTAAAATTAAGACCATAAAACAAGAAATAACATAGTAAATTTATAGTTTTCCTTCTTTACCTCGGTCATGGTAGACCGATCTGATTGTTTTTTTAGGATTTTTACCAAAGTTCCTTGTGGCTTAACATGGTGAAGGAAGGTCTGATAAAGACCTTCCTTGATACGGTAGATTTATCATGTTTGGGCTCATTTCAATCAGCATTTTGTCTCAAACATGAAACAAACTTTGAATTTGATGACACAGTAACAAAAAAAAAATTGTAAAATATATTTTTTAAGATAATATTTACTCTGTGCAACTGTCCGTCCTTGTTCTTATATATGTATTTATCTTACCAGTCCAGTCTATAAGAAGCTATTTTGTCTTTCCTTTTTACCTCAAAACAATAGAATGTTTATAATGCAATTATTGTGAATGTATTCGGTAAGTCACCAATTTTGTCATCTATTTTTTATTATTACTCACAGACTTGAGTTTGCCCTCTATCTCATCTGCTGGAAAGTGATGATGAGGCCGACGATGGAGCGCGTCCATCCAGCAAATACCGATTCACTCTATGATTAAAGATTCGCATGAAACTTTGATCTTGAACTTGACTTTGCGAATACTTAGGTTACAATCAAATTCATACTTTATATTCAAGTTTTTGTCAAAGACGAACTTATTTTCCGAGCAAAGTGTGTGTTAAATCAAAGTATCGTCTATAAATATGAATCTTAGAACAATGGCGAGCCGACTGGTGATTAGCATCCATTAACCACAATGGAAGTACTTAACGGTTTTACTTCTAAATGGGAATTTTTATGTATCTAGGGGCTAGTGGAGGTAAGAATTGTTTAAGGGTTTATTAATAAAAAAAATCAAAGAAAGGAGTGGACTTATAATCTGTACATAGGTCCATGGTACCTATATAATATATGATATTATAGAGTTCTCACGCGAAGCGGTAATTCAGCAGGAGCGAAGTCGCAGGCAGAGTCTAGTATCTGGCAAAAGAAATATCAAATGAATAGCGTCTAATAGAAATTATTTCTTCTTAACGGAAATTAAAAGTATTTTCTACAAAGGCAAGTTTAACACAGCATAAATTAAAACAAAACAAAAAAAAGTTATTTATCTATTATATTCGTTTAATGAAGACTGATCGTGATAATCCATAATTGCGGCCGCAACAATGTAGGGAAGTACATGATATCGATGTTCTCTATGTCGATAAAAACACCAGTGTCAACAATCAGTCGGCTTTAACAACTTTTTGCTCGTAATCTCTAGACGGATGGGAGACTGTTCATACAATAGGACTTCCTTGTGACATTATCTCTTTGATTGCAATTAATAACAGTTGCGCAATGATAAAGAGTTCACTTAATATTGTTTTGTTGAATGATGTAATTTCCTTTACGCAACCTCTATAACAGGGGCTGCCAGACTCCTTGATAAACCGAGCCATTTTTCAAAATTTAATCTT
Source organism: Automeris io (assembly GCA_036320925.1). NCBI lineage: Eukaryota > Metazoa > Arthropoda > Insecta > Lepidoptera > Saturniidae > Automeris > Automeris io. Next base: position 7,118,520 of record JAUDJH010000019.1, on the reverse strand, counting down.
TTTCACGAGCATCAATTAAATATGTAATTAAAAAGTATGCAAGAAGGTATTACTATTTTTTTTTTAATTTAAAATGTAATAGCAGAAAATTCAAAAGAGTACATTTATCGAGAGCCACAAATAATCCTTCAAAGAGCCGCATGTGGCTCGCGAGCCGCAGTTTGGTCCTTGCTATAGAGCAATATATCCTTGCTATATGTACCTATAAAAATATTTAAATAAAGCAATATACAATTTCAATATTGTAACATAATAAAATATCTTTTGTTCAACGCCTACGTTTTAAATCAATCAAATTTCATTGTGTGATGTGACTCAGTCAAATTCATTTTCATATGAATAGGTATGCTCATGGATATTACCACTTTTTATAAAGAAATTTAGTGTAAAAACTTAATAGTTTATAAAACACTTTGTAAACAATTTATAGCGATATAAAACCTCGATACGATTCTCAATAAATTAAGGCGCTCGTTATTAAATAAAATAAGGACAAAACCGAAACAGGGCAATCGGGTGAATTGTTATCCAGATTAAATGGTTTTCTTAGAAGTTACCTTAATGGTCCATGTAATTTGGCTCGTGCTGTCGAAACGTGTAATTTTGAAAGACGCTGATGCCTATTTCTTAGAATTTAACAATTTCAGTTACACAGAAGTTAGTTGTTATTTTATATTTTACTAACACGTAATCAGGCACAAGCAATTCACAATCATACATATGGAAGTGATAATAGAGACAATTTGTAGATTTAATCCCACTGTCCCATGGTGTTGGGTCCTTAAAACGAAGCGTAAAAAGGCATTAGTGCAGACCGGAATGAACAATGCGACAATCGATAGGTTTTCTTACTGTTGATAATCGTCGCTTTTGTACTGCACAATGATTACCATAAGATACGATGTGGACATTATGCCGTCTAAGAAAAAAAAAACACATTATTAGAATGTTTTGGACCAGAAGTTAATACCTCTTCAAATTACAATTGAAATTTTATTTTTAAATACAATATCTGTCTTCTGCATTACTCTTTCTCAATATGGTTTTAACAGTTTAACTAAGTATATGTCTTAATAATACCCAGTTTTAGAAATCCTCATTAAATTTTAAGAACCTTTTAAACTTAATGCAGCATAAACTTGTATGCAATCAATGATATATTAAAGCATTTAAAAACAAATTTTGAAACAGTTAAAACATCAGGTTAATTTTAAGGGACGAGTGTAATGATTGTAATATAAAATATACCTGATTTATAGTTATTTAGGTATAATACCTACGTTTATACTTTTGAGATTCACCTGCATAGGGAATTTCGAGTAACCTTTCCAACAATAACAAAACATAATTCACATATATGTACTATAATAAAAAATCCACCTAGTTTCACTAATTACATTTGACCTTTAAAAGTTAAGTCAATGTACAAGAACATTCCATCATAAAAGTAATTGCAAATGAATCTCCAATTTACATTTTCTTACAAATTCAAGTTTACCTACAATTAAGTAGATTGGGCGGATGTTTCTGTACTCATACCACGCAGTCCATTTTTATTAAGCATTATAAACCTATATTTCTTTGTTTATAAGATCCGTTGTTCGTTTTTTGCTATCCTAACACACAGTTTATTAGTTCAACAAATAATGACATTTTAAGCTACGAGCATGTTGGGAGAACTCACTTTTCCGTTTATGACTCAAAAAATTAAAAAAACCTGAAAATAAAATACAAAGTGCTCTAAATATTAAAAACTGCATAGATTACTGGAGTTTTTAAATAACGAGACACACCAAGTACCATACAATTTTCAAAATAAATTGCCTTTTAATCGTTAACAAAATTTTACAATGAGTTATAATAGTTCATAATTGTTGCATATAAACTTACTGATACAGTGATTACAGTGATGAAACGAATTTTTAATATTCGTAATTTATCTCAAAATATAGTCATAGAAATTTTCACCCTAAAAATTTTTAAACCTCAAATTTTCAGAAGTCTTAATTTTAAAGAAATTCCGGATTTCTTAAAAAAATCTATGTACCAAGTATCTCCTAAAGGCGCTAGAATTGGAAAATTCTATTTATAGTAAGCCATAGAGTTACCGTTCTTCTGTCAGCTCTTTAGTTTTGGCCGTTGACTTACAGAACACGCTGTATTTCTTTATTTCGTAAACCCTAAAAATTTTTCCTTTTTATGATTTCATGTTTTATTAGATTTTGTAAAATACATAATTTAAAACTTAAATAGGTTTACACTAAAAATACAAAAAATATGAACCCTTTAATATAATATGTATTCAAGGATTTCAATACTTAATTATATAAATCCATTTTCTGTTTTTCTCATCTGTTTCTATTAGAAATTGTATTTACAATTTTTCCATTTAATAGCATGTTCAAAGGCTATTTTTAACCACTAGCAATTAGAGTCGTGGTCATCGCGATGCGATACAATCAGTATTTGTTGTGACTGAAGTTGCTACTGGTTACTACTTTCATTATACATTTACTATGCTCCTTTGTTGTATAAAATCAATGTATGTTTTTCAGTGGCATTTACTTTATCATTTAAGATATATTATATTATATTTTTTGAGAAACCTACACACAATAACTACAAAAGAATCCCTATAATATTAAACATTCGATATTAGAAAATATAGTAATTTACTCGTATTAATAGTTATTTTTTTATGATTATGGTGTTTTATGGCATTGAATTTTGATTGTTTAAGATTAATCATTATATTTCAAAGCGTCATCTAAATGAGGATGCTCCGATGTGACGCTAAGCGCTCTAGTGTTCTCCTTTCTATACGTCGATTAACTGATGATACAGCTATGTCAGACACCTCAATCAAACCCTGATAATAGCAGGTAGCAGGCAGGTTAAGAAACATAACGGTAAATGCGACATATACCCGAAATATGGCTCGTATATGGCCCCGCAATTATACATATAATTTTCACCATCAATGTGGCCCCAGTTACTCAGGTTGCTTCTACAGCAGCTAAATTGAGCTGTTTAGAAACCTGAGACCGGCCAAGGCTGTTCGTGGCCGACTAGAAACTCTTTGGATAGTTAATCGTGGTTGGGTGGCGGGGACAACGTATGGCAGCGCAGCTGATTGTCGTTTCAGAGGATACTATACATGAGTTTCTTATTATAATACATCTCAATCATCTCAATGTTTTTCTTTACTGGTGAGCATGTGGTGTGCCATACCTAAGCGATAAAAATTTAGAGGTACGTGCTGGACTAGCTTTAATCAGCGGTTTTGCTCGCCTTTGAACGCGTCGATAATACTACTTTCTTCAGGATAAAAGGTACTCTATATCTTTTTTTGCACTCCTGCCAATGAGTGTGGAACATTTCACGATAGAATGTGTAAAAAAAATAATATTCTCATATATAACATTAGGTAGGATTATCCTATATGAATTAAGAGCTGACCGAACGCAGTATCAGTGTGTCTCGAGTAATTTCGCACGTCCTTGCGTGCTCGCGGCAGGCCGCGGTAAGCCGCTTCTGTTATTACGCGTCGGGCAGGCCTGCCGATGATTTGCCTTTAACACTACTAGTGATGTGATTATAGTCGGCAGTTTTTTGTTCTTGTAGAAGTTAGTGAGGCCATTATATTCGCAGCGATAGTAAGATAAGCAATATTATAGGAATAATCAGTCTATTTTAGTGCACTGCTAGACAAACGTCTCTCTCAATAAGCTCAATGATTCCCGGTCTTTGGATCGTCGCATTTAATATCTGCCGGCGGCCTTTCATATCCGTCACTCCACCTTGTTTTGGTAATGCGTTCTTCGATTAAAATATACGCAGTAAATTAAATGAAGAATGTAATGAGCTTTTTTGAAATATTTTGCTCGTCGATGAAGGAAAACATTGTGAGAAAACGCACATGGCATCTAATAGAAATGGCATGTGTAAGTGCCCTGAGAACGGCGATCAATTACGTTACTGGTCACGTTAGGCACGACACATAAGCACAAAGTCGATACAGACATTATGGTATCTCTGTTGACCCTGAAAGAGATATAGCGTGACGATATATTATTATTATTTTATAATTTGGGATAAGAGACATGGAACGCAAAATCGAGGCTCTCTTTACTTTCATTATGTTCATAGTTTTTAAATTACTAATTTATAATAATAATAGACAACATGTTGAACTGAAGCACCTTTTTAATATTAAATAATGTTTACATATTCAAAAACATCTAAGGATTACATTCAATGATATTAAAACGTAACTAGTCGGTTACCGTAAATGGTGACTATGCTGTATTTCATTGCGTCAACAGTTAAACACTATTAGGCCCAGTGTGGCCAGGTTTAACATCGTAGATATAAGCACTGGCGGTGAAAAAAATGAGGATTTCGGTTTTCTTCTCAGTGCAAAAAAAAGTATGTTTTTTACACGTATTATAAACTAATCAAATAACTTAAGATACTTAGTACTACTATATCATTTTTATTTTACATAATAAAAAAAATATACAACTTAGACGTAACATCTAAGGATCAATTATCAGATTTTTAAGAGATCACTAATTATGATCCTATAAAAGCTAAAATAATTATTTTATTATTCTATTTTGTTGGCTAAGTCGTTTTTTATATCACAAAGTTACGCTTGACGTCATTAGACGAAAAAAGTTGAGACCGATGAAGGAGTGCTTTTACTCAATAAATATCGATTCAGTTTCTAAACCAGAAGGCTAATAAATTATTCCATTCTGGGATACAGACGCTATGAATTCTATACATAATAAAAAAGAGGTGGTATATTGTATAAATAGGTGAAATATTAAACTGTTATACGGGTAAATGGACTCTAGAGAATCGTGACGTCAAGCGAAAATTAGAACGTCTGGCAACTCTGATTTTTAGATGTACACTATAAACCTGTCTACACCATGGCATGGGTTTATTACAATTTTACTACTTTGTAAAATGCACAAATACAGTGATTCATACAGTATCATTAATTCCACTTGGAATATTCATAGCCTATGGCATAAACGTAATAGCTGAACGTTTATTTCTCAATCTTGACCTATCAGACTGTGGAATAATGGTGCGGCCAGATGTAGAATTAAGTGATATGAAGAAACCACACACACGCCCTAAAAGTAAACCCAAAAGTATGTTCGTTAATAGAACCACAAGAAATTGTAAACGATCTGTTATCTGCTTGTATTTAATTGAATTGCACCGTTTCTAAGTCATACTTACTTGTATCAGGAAATGCTTTAAAATTTGAGAAAAAACGTTATAGAACATTATGATCTTGATGAGGTTACGAAAACATAGTTAACATAGCCTAATTTTAATCTGTCTGATATCGCAGTTTGTAGTGATTTTTCTAATTGACCGTATTGCGCGGACGGGAAAAACCTTCACAACTAAACCGGGCTTGATGCGCGAACGCAGAAGGAGATCAGCCAGCGAATTTTATGGATAGGGCAGTTACGCAAGGTCACTGCTATGGGTACGCACCTCGACTTGGACGACCGGCCAGTTGTTAAAAACAAACCTAATGGTGATTTACCAGCGTTTCGGAAGCGACTACTTTGAGAAGAAACGCCGAAAGAAAATCAACGCTGCGCTGGAGTGAAATTTGCAGTGAACCGGGTTATCTCCGCGGCTGAAGGTTTTGGTTTCGAGTTCCAGTACCGACAATCTTTTCTGTAATGAGCAAATTGTTGTTGTTGTATGCCATAGATGTACCAGTATATGTATATCTTTGTCTAGAACTAATAGTACAACCACAAGCTTAGTTTAGGACTAGGTTAATATGTGTTTATATATAAAAAACGTTATCAGTTATCAGATTTTATTTTAGTTATCAGAGAGGTTTTTGTACTAAGTTATCCTTTTATGCATTTCTATATCTATTCAGTCAAGGAGTACCCGATATATAAAGAAAGATATCGGCTACTTTAAAATAAGCGTAAAGAAACTTGAAGGAATCAAGTAGCTATAACGCAAAATATTAAAGAACATAGCCAAAAATGGGTAAAATGTAATCTGATTTCTGATTAATGATTAATCATTAAAATTAAAACAACATCCTTAAGGATTACATAATGTAGTCGCAATTTTAATTTGTTTCTCTGTAATCATAATTAAATTCCTTCAAAACATTAAGGAGTCATAAATATGTATGCACTTGAGGATTCCGAGGTGTTTAAAACATAGATGAGCAAAATGCAATCATATTAATGATGAAAAATGTAAAATGTAATCGTAATCGTATTTTATTAATCTGAATACATTTTTCCCGCCTATGGAACATACTGTATGTGGACGAATATGCACCTCTTTTTGCTATGGATACAATAATTAATTTTTGTTTTAACTCCTTTTTACCCAATTAAGGTGTCAAAAATGCTAACTACGAGTTGAGGCACGTAAGGGACAAAAAATCCATTACACACAAGGGTTATTATTATTTTACTGAATAGTGAGGTACTTACTGATTACTGAAATAACTATAATTTCGCTAAGAGATCATTAAAGCGGTAGCGATACACGAACGGGATACGGTTATTTTAAACTTTTTCTTATGCCCGTTTAAACTTTTTCTTAAGACCATTTACACCATAAATTTTGTGCTAAATGCTAGACTAGAATGAAAAGTAAGCTTATTATTTAATTGGGAATAATTTTTAGAGTTGTTCCAACTAGTCGATAAAACTACTAGCTACTTTCGTAGTCGATGATATGTGTTTCTCTGTAAAATATGTATAACAGGAATTACATAAAATTAAACCTAGATTGATAATGTAATAATAATAAATTATTATTTATTTCTTTATTTATTATTTTATTTATTTATTTATGTATGGGCTATCGACAGTTCCATTACATTTTACATTCACAATGGGATCACATGCACAAGCGAAATGTCTGCAACGGATACTAATGAAAGACAGCCACAGCATGGCTCAAAAGCATTAGCTAAATACTAACAATATCAAAACAGAAAAATAAAAGCAAAAAGAAGAAAAAAAATAGCAGACAATAATACCTACAATCTAAATCTAAATCTTATTTCTGAAATAATATTTTTTTATTTCAGAAAAAAAAATCTATCAAAGTTATAACAGGGCTATAATTCTCACAGTTAATACACAAACCAAAAACCAAGATATAAGCGAAGTAAAAACATGTTCCGACGTGTACGTAGGCAGCGGTTACGACTTTCGCGTGAATCATTTATAGTCGAAGTGTCACGGAAATTGGCGAATATCCAAGAGACCGTAATCAGTTTGATTTAGTCGGTATATTTCTAATGATTCTATTTATGACAACCAGGGCACATTTATGACCCTGGACCCTAAAATACAACGTTTTAGTTGAAAAGGCATGGGGATCGTAATTTATACACTGTTTTGTACCAAGTAGACCTTAATTTTGAAAAATGAAACATAGCCCCATTATCAACAACCTATATCTGCCCAGTGCTGAACATAGACCTCTCCCAATGTTCACCACTGAGCTCGATCTTCGGCTTTTTTTATAAAACAGTTCCTTTTTTTTTCGAATTTACGCGTGTTTGTTGACCGGGAAAGGCCTTCACAACTTAACCGGGCGGGGATTAAAACAGTTGCTTGCCACTTTGCACAAATCATCACTCTACCAAGTCACAGGGCGTCATACATTGCGTTTACCGATACTCTGTGGAAACTCAACTTCAACCGTTATTGGTTCTTTGGCAAATATGACCAACCCACTGCCACTTCGGCCTGATATTCCTTTGCGCTATATCAATGGCTTTAAGCTTTCTGATTAAATCCTTCAAAGAAACTAAACATCGTACGTTTCATAGTACGCTGTGCAACCTTAAACATCGCTTATGTATTTTCTTTTATTTTCCAACATTATACTATCAATTTATTTTATTGGTGTCGAAAATAACACTTTGCATTTATCTAGCGAAAACAAAGGGCCGACCCAAGCCCACCTGAAAGGTACAAACTACCACTATATAACTTGCATATCACCAAAACATCGACATTCAAAGGCGTGGCGCCCTAAATGCCAAGGGGTCAAACACGGGGGTGTAAATGTTGAAAGGGGATGATAAGGGTAGGGAGTTAACCCTAATGGTGTTAGGTCACGAACGCACTTAAATTACGAGCTCCAAGTCGTAGACATAATGTTGCGTGATTTTAGCTTTTGTGATGAATTGAAAACCATCGTATTCGTTCTTCATCAATTCAGACATCGATTTGGTCTTGTTCTTTTTTTAATATTAAAATAATTCATTTTGTTGTTGTACGACTAAGGCACGAGTTTTTTTTTTTATTTGAAGTCATAGTTAAAAGGAAAAAATGGTTAAAATAACTTTTTCGTTGTTTAAAAAAATGTAAGTTTAACTTATCATTAATACTATTTATTATAATTATTGGTACTTTTAGTGGTTATTAACAATATTAATTTTTATTATTATTACAAAAACTAAATTTCATATATGACATAAATATACATATAATATATATATATGAAAAAAGAAAACACAACTCGCTAAAGCCAACCGGGGTCTTCTACTATTTAAATAATGATGTTTTTAACTTAATTGGTTTGAATTTGATAGATTTTAAATTAAAATTTTACAGAAAATCTAGATCTGATGGACAAAAATGATGACACTTATGAATTCAGGGCACCAAAAATAAACAATTATTACTATTAGAATAAAATCGACGCACAAAAATTTTCAATATATCGACCTTTGTAATTTGATCAAAAGGCATCCTCATAATAAGTTCTTTAGCAATTGTTACGTGCAAATTACAACGTAATTGCAATTGCATTTACTCACACGCTATTACGAGGGTTACAGCTCGAATTAACTGGCTTTAACTGGTAATAATCCGTAGAGGGAGGTTCCCGGTACCAGGCGGCGAGCGGCGTACGAATTCGTGCAAAAACTTTATACGCCGCCACGAAATTTTATTAGGGTTTTGTTTGTGATAAAGTTTACTTTTCCTTTAGCTATTCGTTGTAAGATAAACAGTTATAAATTTCCCTTCGACTTGTTTGATGACTTAATGCTATTCACAATGAATCAATGTAGGCAACAATTTATTAGTAACAAACTTTTATTAGGGTATAGTGGACTAATGGATAAGAAACCGGACCAGCTCGTACATCTTTTTTTATACCCCGGGGTATAATCCTGCAGGGCTAGGACCATTAGGGACGCTGTGAGGGCATCGACTCCAGTGTGTAAGACTCCTACTGACTAAAAACCCCCGAGATGTCCCTCTGATTGCTCCACCCGGGCCTGGGAAACCGAATTCATCCAGACACCCAGGAAACAAGAAGGTTTGTTGAGGCTATCACACAGGATACATGTTGTGATGTTATGTATTCTTTCATTGTTGTTTTTATATAAATATGTTTGTTGTGTGTTGTTTCCTTTGCCTCAATAAACTTTTTCTTTCTTTCTTTCTTTCTATCTCTCTGGGAGGGGTAGGGATTCAATAAATCAATAATAACAGATTCAATAAATCTTTTATTTAGGTTAATATATCCGTCAATATATCCGGACTCTAAGGTGTCACGATCAGCTTTAGGACCATGCAGGACTTACCACCAGATACCAGTGACGTGCATAGGGTAATTGGACATGGTAGGCAGCATTCGCGTATATAATTTGAATATTATATTATGATAGTAAATATTATATTGCTTTCATAGGAGAGATAAATGACGTAAATATAGAATAGATATGAATATAAACGGTTCCTTTTTTTGTTTAACTTTAAGCAGTGTATTCCAGACTTATCTATCACTAGGGCATGCAATGCTTTCATGCATCTATGGAATGAACGCTACTGCCAGATACAATATAGTAACTAATTGCTACCCAGTCAAAACAAGAAAGTCTCAATAGTCCAGTGATGTGTGTAGAATTATTTGTTTTCCGGAAATGTGTGCTATTATTACAAGTACTACGCTAGAGCAGTTGGTATTTTTTATTGATAAATCTATTTCTTCCCAGGTGAATATGGAAGCTTCATCTTCGGACTACAGCGATGAAGAAGTGGGAGTGCTGGCACGCGGACAAAAGCTGTGGGTTCGTGGAGTGCGATCACATACCACCTGCGCTGATATTGTCAGAGCATTGCAGGATGCTCCAGAAGGTACACAACTCCTTTGATATTTTGAATTATAAATTAGAAAGACAGTTTTTATATTTCGTGCTGTGGTTGACTTAAAAATATAGATCAACATTTGTAGTAATTTACTTTGATGAAGGTCTTTTGATGTATAAACAATACGCAAGGAAGAAATAGGTATCTAAACATTTGTTGTAATAGAGAAATTAAATAGGTTCATACATACAAGATATTATATGTTTGAGCAGCAATATTTTATAGTTATTTATATATATATTAATAGTACCCACTTGTTATTTTCATTTCGTTCATACACTCGACCATTTGGAATTTATACAGCTCACGTTTGTGTCATTCTTGATACCTGTACAAAACGTTCTGATAGTGCTAAACAAGTAGCATTAAAACGTTTCTTAATTTTCAGTGTTTCTTCTTTGCAACCATACCCCACTGAGGTATGATCGCGACCCTACCCGATGAGGGGTGATGCAATATTAAAAGCGCAAAAACATATTTACCTCACTTGCATGTATGGGAACCCCTTTCAAATTTGTTTTTTTCTTTAATTAAATATCACTATCGGTTTTGCGTTAAAGGTTTACATTTTTTTTTTCACTGGCTCGACATAGTGACTACAGAGTACCTGATGGTAAGTACAGTGTAGTCCAAAAACGAAAGCGACTATCAAAGGATGAAAATCCATTGATATTCTACATCGTCATGTCGGCTCACATATACCACGACTGAAGGTCTCTAGGTATATGAGCTACTGGATATACACAAGCTGATCCCGAAATGCGACAAGCCGAAACTGGTCACTATGACGGGCTTTACACCTATGTACTGTGGTCGCGATCCAGATGGGCACCGACGCCCTACCACCTCGCTGCTTCTCGTTTAGCACCACCCAGGAGTCACGTGTAGGGAAACTAGGGTAAAGCCTACGGACGCGAGCAGCTTCGACTCCCAAAACAACATAATACATAATTATAATTACAAATAATTATCTTATTAGCCCAATAAAACGCCAAAACCCCGAACTTGACTCAGAAGCCTCACTTCGATCGATCGATAATTTCTTTAATTACAGCTGGAGGACTTAGCGATCAGGGAGAGTGGGTGCTTGCAGAGCGATGGCGAGGCGTTGAGCGTCCCCTTCCGCCTGACGTACCAGTGCTCCATGTTTTAGCTGCTTGGGGGGATGCCAGGCATGAGGTATACATACCTCATTTTTTTTTAAATTATGGTTAAATAGAAAATATTAAGATGTGGTAGCGTAGTGGAAAAGTGATCAGTATCCATGCGCGGCTATGCGTATGATAGTAAGTTCCAATATTGTATATCTGGGATTTTTCAGACTAACACGTTCCCGCCTGCTGCTGAATTCGCTGTCTTCGGCATCTGACAGCTCTGTAAAATCAAATTTGCTGCATCGGGCGATGCCGTTTGCACGTAATCGCATATCTCTCATTAAATGCTTTTACCGACTATGCCTGCGTTCATTTGCAAAAATGTTTTCTATTTATTAGCAAAAAATACAAATTAAATTGATTTCTTTCATTGTACCATTAATGGTACACACCGCTCGATGGAACAATTGTGTATGTACCATAAATGGTACACACCGACCGATGGAACAGTCCTTAATCTACCATTAATGGTATATACAGGCGGGAACGTGTTAAAGCACCTCATACTCATCTGTGAAAGAAAGCATCGTAAGGAGACCCGGATGGCATCTAATGTGTAAGTGCCCTGAGAACGGCAATCAGCTGCGCTACTAAAATAAATCCTAGTTACCAAAAACATAAAACAACAATTATAATTAGAAATTCCACAAAGTTATCAATTAACATGTATCGTGCAAACAAAAGCCGTTGACGCAGCATATTTTTTATTACATTGGCTCAACACAGTGACTACAATACATCTGATGGTAAGTACAGTCCAGTTCAAAACGAAAGCAAATGTCAAAGAATGAAAATCCATTGATAGTCTTCGTCGTCATGTCGGCCTACATATACCACGACAGAAGTACTCTAGGTATATGAGTTGCTGGATATACACAAGCTGATCCCTAAACACGATAGACCGAAGCGAGTCACTATGCTGCCTACCACCACAAAAATATCGAAAGTTTTTCTAATATTGTCTAACTTATTTTAATTTAAAAAACACAGTCAAAATCTGTCGTAACAACCGGTGATGTTTTCCAAATGCGTAGTCCTATTTTTTTGCCGGACCATTTTTTCTGGGTCAATATAACCGGTTTGTTGTTCTAAATGAAGTCACCATAAGCGGTTTTAACTGTATCTATAAATTCTAGGTGCGCCTCTCTCTTCGCCGTTTATCAAGTGGTGGTGAAGACGACTCCGGTCGAGACAGTGATGGTGGAAGTAGAAATGGAGCTAGGAGACGAAGACGAAGAGATGTTAGAGCAGCTACACCACCTCCTCGAGCTAAAAGCGAAGATCCAGCCACCAGACTCGTTTCTATAATACAACACCAGAGCAGAACTATTCACCAACAACTTGATAAGTTAAGGTTCGTTCACTTTTTTATTTTCATATAATAGGTTATTGGAATAATCCAAATATATGGAATTATTCATTAAATTATAATTAACTATTAATGAATAGAAATCCAAGAACTAGGATGAAAGTAGTTTGATTATGGTGTAATATGAATACACATTCAACGAGAATTCTGAAAAAGAAAATAAAAAAGCCTAATAATCTAATGAATTATGAATATTCTAAAACTAAATAAGTTCTAAATTCTAACTATCGTCTAATTTCAAATTACAGGGAACAAGAAAAACTGATCGACCAATTAGAAGATCAAACACACAAAAGTCGAATGGAGAAACATGGAACAAATTATCTATTAGAATCTTATCTTAGAGATTTAGGGAGAAATAGCGAAGTTAACGACAGTCAAGCAGCCAACAGCGACAGTGGAGTTGGCGTGGGAAGTGGCACTCCACCTCGACGCCACACAAAGCACAAATCGCGAAGAGAGAGGCATTTAATGAGGGAACATTACTTCACTAAAGAACTTACAGACATTTGTCAAGTCAATTCTGAAAGGCTCACACAGACTCACACTGATACTGATTCAGACGCATCAGCAGACGAACTATCCAGAATAAGAGAAGAGATTGAACTTTTAGAGAAACTGGCTATAATAAACAAAAGGTTACACAGGGAGGAAGAACTTGTTGTAAGATTAACTGCAAAAGTAAAGAGATATACAGAAGAAAATAAAGCGAATAGCTGCGAAAATGTACCGCAAGTTATGATGCTATTAGATAAAATCGAAGAAGAATTAGGCGGGACTACGAAAGAGATGCAAGAAAATGCAGTAGAAATAGAGAAAACCGATAGAGAGATTGAATGTCGAATGAAATTGCTGGACGAATTAACGTTAGAATTGGAAGAAGAGGAACTGCAAAATACTGTTCTGACGAGGCAATTGAATGAAGCGTCAAGTCGACAACCCATTCTTCTGCAAGACAGTTACGTACCTGTGTTAGATCAAGATACTTTTGCTTATGATTCCGGATACGCTTTAGATACACTCGTATGACATATAGTCAGATATCTAAAAATTTGTTCCAAAGATTTAATCTGAAATTACCATAGATATTTTCCGATCTATTTCTAAGTGATGTATTCCAAAACGAAGTATTTCCCAAATTATATTTAACATTATTTTCAATAGTTGCATGAATTAACATTATAATTAAAGTACATATTATGAATATACCAATTTTATTAAAAATTTCAGAAATGGAGAACTTAACATAATTTTATAGTATCAGTGACAATTGAACGGTATTATAATGTTGTCCCTTCAATTTTATGTATAAAAAAACATATAATTTCCTGAAATATTTATTATGTACTCTAATTATTAGAACTGAAATTGTATACCCAAAATTGTGAATATTTTTAAAGCAGTTAATTCATTTATGAGTGTTCCATTGTACCCCACCTTACTCTATCTTATGTGTAAAAAAAAAAACCGGTATGGAAATAATCATATTTAATGGCTAGAATTAACATTAGTTCTGTAATATGCTTACTCACAACGTAACGGTCAATAACAAATAAATTATAAACCAAATATCTATAAGACCACCAAGTTATGTAAATATATAAGTTAGGCCTAGTCAAATGTTTTGTTCTAAATCTCTAACATTACGCCATACATGTTAAATCCTCTTTGTAATTAATAAAATAATGTACCCGAAATAGATTTCATACTTTGGCATTAATCGAAGAGCATCAATGGAAACCGAAATAATATGTTAACCCTTTGGACTCAACTCAATGCCTTTGTAACTTAAAAAAGGCCGGGCGCCTAACCGGCGCCGCTCGAGTACAAAGAGTTAACAATATAGCAAGTAGCCCCATTAGGAAGTCTTATATAATTCTTCAATTCATCCATTCTACAGCCCAACAACTCGGTAAAAGTAAAGAACTTCTTAGTTCTAGCCGGGATATTAGTTACCGAATAATTGTGACTCCGTAAACCCGCGCGCGTGGTTCTATGGAAGGGATTGGAACAAGATTAAGTACTCTTCAGAATGAGGCAACTTCTCTACGCAACTGGAGTGGTTCCAGATGCTCAGAAGCCTCTAGATCGTCCACTATGCGGACAGCCCTACGTTGCAACCTATCCAAGGCGTCGAATAACTACTGGGCAGAAGCGTCGGATATGCGAACAGAATTCCATGCAAGGCCTGACCTGGGCCTTATACAATAGACACAGTTAATCGTGAAAATCCGACGCACTTTGTTCAGGATACCAAGATACCAGAATACCATCTGTCCATTCATAGAACATAACTCTTTTGTACCACTTCTTTATAGCGTATTTGTTCCGCAGGTCCAAAGTAAGGAGATAACCTCACCTTTAACAACACAACTTTCAGAAGAAGAACAAAGCCTAGAGTTATAAGTAAAAATATAAACACCTTTTGAATTAGGTTCGAGATTACTTGCCAGTGATATAATATGGTACCGAAATAAATAACAAACTTACTTGTAATTCTATCATATATTTGTTAGGCACTCGCATTAAGTTCTTTGCGCATGTATGGCTATCTTTAAACAACTGTTTAAGACAATATTAACTAAAAAAAATTGTCATGTACCAGTTGCTTGCAGTGTTATCACATAGTCTATGCTCGCCAAGTCAATATTTCTGGTCTACAATTTATGAACCTGAGAACAGATAAGGTCGACCTACAAAATAGTACTTTCCAGATCACAATTTAAAAAAATATCATAAATTCGACTTCACGAACATAGACACGGTTGAGTGTGCCCACTTCCCTTTTGAAGGTTCACTGCAATCGGTATATGATTTCTATAGCATGTAGACGCTGCCCGATACGCGTTTGTGTTAAACGCCCTAAAGGTCGTTAGGGTGCTACGGGACGCGCGGAGTAAGGGGTGCCCGCGCGCAAGGGATGCTCTAGCAAAGGCTGTAGACTACCGAGACCAAAGGCTAGGGTACGTGCGTGTGCATCGCAGTTCGGTGTGCCTTAAAGTGCAAATAAACGGTAAAACGCCAAAATCCGTGTCTTTCTACCGACAAACCCACGACCACCGGTCATATTGCTAATAATGGTGCTATAGCTTGAGATTGTAAATTTTTAATCAGGCGGATATATGAGCAATAACGGAACACCCAAAAACATTATTTTGTAAGAACGTAACTGTAAGGTTCATATTATGTAATGTACATAATAAAATACAACGATTTATTAAAACTTTGTTTTATTATAAAGAGGAGAAATACAAATTGAAAAATGCTATATTCATTTAATTTTGATTGCCTTGGCCAGTGCACAGAAAACTAAGAGTAAAAACCAGTATTTATTAAACGTTACATTAATACGTATTAAATATGAAAAGAACTTTATAAAAACCATTTAAAACATAAACTGCTTCATTACATATGTATTTTAATATAGTAGTAAAATTATTTGAATTCGTCATTAAATTTTTTTTTTGTTTGTAGCCTGGCTATTTCTTTTGGGTTTTCCACTGGTTCGATAAAGATGTGATAGTTACACCACATTTGATGGAAACCACACTAGTCGAAAAACAGAAGTGACTGTCACGCGAAACTATTGACAGTAACTTTCGTCATGCCAAACCATGAAGGTCTCTAGGCAACAACAGGATCTGTACAAGCTGAGGTAGAAAGGTGGCAAGCCAAAAAGAAGTTAGGATTTTCTGATTCGGGCATTCGTCATAGCAACATAAAAATATTAACATAACAGTGATATTGTTTTAACATCATGTTACTTTTTATTCTCTAAAACTAGCATGACTCTATTCTTATGAAGTCAATAGTACTTTTAAGTGAGATCAAGTAGATATTGCTTTAGCTAAATTATCTTTAATTTTTGTCAAATTATTCTGCTATCACAAAATAGATTGTTTTTATACTGGCTATATTATAATTATAATAACTATATTATAATAACTGGAATAGCTTTACTGAACACTGGCCAAGGCAGATCTTTGTTATACAACAAAATAAAAGGTAAAATCCACTTGCAGAGTATGACTATATAAGCCATGAGGAGTGAACAATGGTGTGTCCACGTGATATCATTATGTGAGGTCACCTCCTCTGTGGTTTCGTGGAGACGTTCTATGGTTATTCCGTTTCCATTGCCACCTGAAAATTAATATTTTTATTTAAAGGAAAACAAATACAATACATTTTTAAAATAATGGCGAAAGGATAGTATTGCGTCACACTGTCATGTTTTGAAACCAGCTTGTTGAGTACATCCGGTTGGTCATATAAAGACCTTCTGTTGTGGTATATGTAGGCCAAAATGTTGACGGCGACTGTCAGTGAATTCTCATGCCTTGGTTATGATTGCCGTTCTTAGATTCCACTGTACTATCCATCAAGTGTGTAGCTGACAAATTGCTATGCCTGTTAAAAAATACTGCAACTTGTGTGTCATCTACACATCAAGTCCTCCTGATCTCACCCTCTTCATCCTTGACCAGAGCCGGGAATCTGTCCAAGTTTATTACCACTTCTTTGGAGACGTAAAAACTGTGTCCTGACAAACTATCTAGTTGATATTATCTAATATCAGTACAAATAACAAAACATACCGCTGCTTGTGGGTCCCTGTCTTCCCCCTGATCTCTAGAAGCTGCAGGACCAGCATCGCCAGTGGCGGTGACACCGCCGCGACGTTCCTCACCCTCAACCAGAGCCAGGAACCTGCCCAGCTCTTCCTCCTCGCAGATACGGAGTGGAGTGTCCGGGCCCACAATGGCTATTGACACATTCTGAAAGAAGCAAGCACATGAGGAACAATTCTTATAATATAACAAGTATAAAAAATTACTGTTTAGTTCCAATATAACTCTGAATTTATTTTGAAACTATTCTCAAGGCAGATATGGCATGAATAACTTTATAGGCAATTAGACATTTTGACCTAGCCCCAGTCTAAAATAAACCAAGGCTAATTCAGGCCAAGTCTGTTAGTACTTATATACAAATCCACCCATCCAGGATTTGCAATAAACTACTCTGCTCCTTACATAAAACTTTATCGGTACGGGGGAATGAACCTGAACCTATGACCTTCAGCATCACAGGTAGGATCACTACAAGATGTGACAAGATAATAGAAATATTTCAAATTCAATCAATCCAATTTTAGCCTTGGATATATTAAAAAAGATATGTGCATCTCCAGCATTTTTCATTTTTATATATTTACAATTATTTTTCTCTTTGTCCCAAGCCATAGGCAAATGACTTGTTTGTGTATGGAAATCATTGCGGGGAAAAGAAAAATAATTGGAAAGACATGTAAAAGACAAAGACAATGACAACCGGAGGCTTAAAACACTAAGCATTTACTGTAGACAATCTATTACTTATTCATATAAGTACTGGATTTGCTTCATAGCAAATTTTAAATGTAACGTTAAGCAATAAAAAAAAAACTGTTAACATTATCCTGGAACTTTTTACCTTGTTGTTAAGGTCCATTTCATTCGGCAATGTATCCCTTAGAGCCCTTAAACCATGAGCTACCAATTCTTGCAAATCACAGTCTATGAATGTAGCCAGATGCTTCTCTAGATAGGTGCGAGCAGATTGTGAACGGGCTCCTATTGCCATAGCCCGGCAGTCAAAAAAGTTTGCTGATGGGCAAGTCTGGTAGATATGAGGCCCTTGATCCTGTAAATCACATTTTTGTATTTATTTTACAATTTTTGCATGTATATAGTACTATATCCTATTATCCTGTGGATTACTAGAGATTACTATAGAAAATGCTAGTCAGCAGCGACAAGGACCATCTCTTGCCTGGTCTGTAGGAAATATATGGATACCCAGGTCCGGCGAAGGCGAAGATAGGACATAGCACCCCAATGGTTTTAGTTGGTGCAAGTCCGAAACACCAGGGGAGTAGTCCTCACCAACCCCCCTGACGGTCCCAAAGGATTTCCACCAGGTTAACAAAATTAGAAAACAAAAATCATGAAAAATAAAAAGCAAATTTGTCCTGAAAAAATATCTTTTGTGAAATAATTTTAATATCCATATAGCAATAATTTGAGCTTCAAATCAGAAATAACTGATTTACTTTCATAGTAATTTAACCATGTTCCTACCTTTCCTTACCATAAAAGAATCACACGGTTTAAGGGGGTCACAGCTATAGGGTAATTCATATCCCTACTAGGACTAAGAACTTCTCTAACTCTTACTTTTGCTAAGTTGTTAAGCTATGGATGGTCTTCTAACAAGCACGTTCCAACCATCCTATAATATTGAGTCTTTCTATTGAAATGTGAAAAGATAATTGTGCAGGCCACATTATCACTGTGATTATTGATTCTTTTTTTTTCTTTATTATTGATAGTTAGTCTTTTTTTGGACTAAGCCATGCTAACCATCAGCAATGTTGTGGTCATTTTGCGGAGTCAGGATTAAAAAAGATAACAGCTATGCTTCTTTAGTTTTAAATTATATCATGAGATACTAACATCATAGCCAGCAACTAACAGTCCAACTCCTAGAGGACGTTTGTCATATCTCTGAGTGCAGATCTGCATCTTGTTACCAACGAGTGCAATGAGACGTCCAACAGGCATTGGAGCATCATGAGCATAGCGGTGATTTAAGCATTCTGTTCTCATGAAACGGCTGCAATATGAAACTTTTGGGTTATTGTTTTTGATTGAGAAAATAATAGTCAATCAATTTGCAAATTGATTCACATTTTGAGCTGTGATTATATCTATTTGGAAATCATTTCATGTTGACTGTCCACTTCTTATCTGTATTGAGGCTACAAGAGGGTGCAGTAAAAGGCTGCAAGAATACTGAGAGGTATTTAAATAGTTTTGGTGGAAAATACAGGTTTTAACTAAAATTAAATCTGTGCATCATGGTACAAAGTTCCATTCTAACACTGACCTATCTATACTAATATTATAAAGCTGAAGAGTTTGTTTGTTTGTTTGTTTGAACGCGCTAATCTCAGGAACTACTGGTTCGAATCGGAAATACTTTTTGTTTTGAATAGACCATTAATCGAGGAAGGCTTTAGGCTATATAACATCACAATACAACTATTAGGAGCGAAGAAAAGATGAAAAATGTGAAAGAAACGGGGAAAATTATCCGTCCTTGAGGGCTTCCATTGCGTGCGCTGCGAAAACGGTTCAAGATACGAAAAATATATGTATGAAAGAATTATTCCTCTTGAAATGATCTGAATGACATATAATGTCCGCGACAGTATATGTCTATCTATTAAGATTAACTCACTAACTCTAACTAACATTAACTCTAACACTAACATTAACTCACTAGAACCGTTTTTATGGTAATCGAATTTGGTCGAAATTGATGCATTATTTGTTAAGAGTTGTATCAACGTAATAATATTAACCTTTATCCAAATAAATGTGTTGTTGATTAAGAGTATTTAATTGTGAACAAAATTGTCTTTGACATCACTTAATTTCAATGAACATCTTAGAAGATATTACAAAACCTTATATAGCAAAACAACGTTTGCCGGATCAGCTAGTTTAATATAAAATTCTTGTACATATTATTTATAATATTGTGTTATTGTTCTCCTTAATAATGTTAATGTTATTATGTTAAAATATTTACAGGGAAATATAACTGCTCTAAGCTATGCAATAATTTTCAAGTCAACAGTTGTTCTTGTGCTTGCTGTGTAAATGATGTGTAGCTGATTCGTCCGAACTTGAAAACAAATATTGGTTACCACTGGAGTGAATAAGATAACAGAATATTGCAAGCTTGGTATAAATTTCCTTAGGACATTGTTGATATACCATCAACTAATAGTTTCAAAATTAGACAGCTCTTATCTCAATCAGATTTGAATATATGATTAACACAGTGCTAAACAATATGTGATAGTTGAACTCACCAGCTGAGACATAGGTACATCAGGTAATAGCTTCTCATCTATTATTTGGTAATAATAATAGTTATATCTTATTTAAAATGTATAAATTATAACCATAAATTAAGGGTTAGAAATTACCATAAATTTATTTATGATAAAACCAGAGATAAATCCTGCTTTCAGAATCAGTAGTAGATTCATTTTATTAATGATATAGAAGTGATGATAACAGGCCTACTTAAATAAATTTATTTTGAGTTTTAAATAAAATTGGTACCTCAACATCCTTGCATCTGCAGTTAAACCAGAAATGGATATACCAATGTGTTCATCAATCGGAATGACTTTTTTCTGGTATGCAGACAACTCACTGACAGCTCTTTTCAGGGCTATCAGGACTGCATACTGCCTGTTTTTTAAACCAATTGTGGCTGAACCAAGCTTAACCGCTTCCATTGCATACTCAACTTGATGGAGACGTCCCTGAGGACTCCATACTGTGACGTCACTGTCATACTGGTTACGAAACTGGAAAATATAAAATAAAATTTGGTTAATTTCCTATTTCTTACTAAGATTCATAATAAAACTACTGCACGGGACTTATTAATGAGTATCTTATACAGTACAGTCTAAATAATACAACAACGTCAACCAATTTGAATAAAATTGCTGCAAAAAAAACATTTACTTACATGTAGGTTATAATAAATTAAAGTAAATTAAAGTGATTTATAGGTTTAAGATTTAATCGGTATGAAATTGAATTAACTATATTAGCTGTATATGTTACACAGAGTTATTGAATTATTTTCATGTTTAAAGTTACGAATGCCAATGACATTGCAAATTATTGATAAAATAAAAAAAACGAAACTAACTAGTATTGTCATTATTTAATAAATAAAGCTTACTTACCATATTTAATAAAACTTTAAATAATTTTTACACTAAAATACAGAAACCCGTTGGAAATTAAAGATATGCAAAGCCTGTATATAGCGGCGAATAGCGAAGATGACTTTTAAAGTTTGGAAATGTCAAAGTCACAATTTGTGTAGCATTTAACTGTGTTCCATAACAAAAATATATTTTTAGCATAAGAAGATTATATACATATCATATTATACACTAGCGACCAATCGTGGCCGTGGCTTTACATACATCGCACACAACATTACAAAACAAATGGAAACGGTTTATGACGTGTTTCGTGCAAGAATCGCCCATAGCGTTAACAAATTTTCTATGTACACTGAATATACAAGAGGCTGGCATAGCGTGGCTGGTGTTTGCTTGTAGTGCTGCTTGCGAATAGAACACGAACGCCGCGTGGTTTGCAACTATTGAAACCTATTTTATTGTATTGCTATATAAGTTTTTTTTTTATCTACAATTGTAGATAGTAAACAAACGGAATGAGAGAATATTTAGAAATATTTTTTCTCAAACATCTATGGCAAACTGAAAAATCTGAAATTCATTTGTATCTAATATCTATGCTTATACTTATAGATATTAAGTAAATTCATATAGATATAAAATAATTAAGATTACAGATATTCACAACATCACGACTTGGTATTAGACATTATATATTTATCTTATTGCTTTTTTTATTTTACGGTCTGTTCTGTCTGTTATTTTCTGGAGAAATGAAAAATTGTGAAACGTTCACCTTGTCGCTTTTAAAAGTATTTACTTAATTATGCATTAATATATGCCTTTCATAACTAATAAATACCTTATTGTTTTAGGCGATAAGGCTTTTGTAGTATTATAGACATGCTATGAATATTACAAGCGGTTACTAAGGAACGCTTCTTATCTATTTTTTTTTTTTTTGTTTTATTCTCCCTTTTGTGGGGAAGGCAAAGGCTTTTGTGTCATATAGCAAAGTCTTTTCTTTTCAAGTCTTATTAAATTTCTGTAACGTCTTCCCGTCACACTCCAATATATCTGTCGTAGTTTCAGTAACTTATCTATTTTCAATACCTGTTTCTTGCACTGTTTTTATATATTTGCACATAACATAAACGGCGAGGAAAATTGCAGATTGGCGGGAAAACTCAGTGATCCAAGGGTCACATCACTCCGCTAGCATCTCAACAAAAAACCATTGATTCCCCATCGCACACGATCGACCGAGCATTACACTGCTGTCCAAGTCCACAACACCAACTTAGATAACAATTGAACACCCATACGATCGCCACAACAAGAAAATAAAAATTATTCAGCGAGAGTACAGAAAAGATGCAACTACTCCGGCTTGAAGTTTTGCCTCCAATCTCTTCATAATTCAATTGTTTTGTCATTTGAATTGAATATAACTAGATTTGCCAGTGACGCCCCATTCATTTAAAATAATAAAAACTGATCCAAAATTAAAGTTATGGAAATTTATAGTAATTCATATATAAATATTAAAGTTATTTTCCATTACTAATTAATATCTGCTTAATCTAACTTTTAATATATTTGAACTAAAATTGTATTGGTGGAACGTGGGACCTACGTTAATGTCTAGCTTCTTGCTATTTTATTATGTTATATTATTATAGATCACCTAGACTCAAAGCGTGACATGACACAGGGTCAAAGCGTGTCACAAAATTCGGTAGTTATGTACTTGTCACTGACTTTGAAATATTGTGTGAACAACATATAAAAATTACTTAATCAATTTAGATGAGACTTTTCAAAAATAGTGCCCACGATGTTTGTCATACATTTTCGAAACAACATTTCCATGAGTAGCATACAATTTTAAACAGAAGAAAAATAAAAAAGTTAACGTAGTAAATATCCATACAATGACTTTATTAAAATTGACTAGGTCAGGGGTGGCCAAGCAGCAGGCCATGGAGCAAAGTGGATTTTTTTATTTCTTCTTTATAACAAACACCGCAACACGTCATTAGCAAGTACATTGATATTATCAATTTGTATTAATATGTCTTAATTTATTTATTGAATTTTTATACTGTTATTCTTTAAATTCGACGTACTTATGCCATATTGACGACTTCATAGTATAAATCCTACCTGTTATGTTGAATCCCAGCTTTAAATAGATATAGTGGTATTTTTTTGCGAAAAATAGGCTTTTAACGTGCTTAATGGATTTGTTAACATCGTATTTTGTCTAAGACTTATAGCATAGATTAGGGGTGGTCAAGCTCCTTGATATGCCGAGACATTTTTCAAAATTTTAAATATTTTGTGAGCTACTATTAAATACATATTTAAAAGTATGCAAAAAAGTTTTTTTTCTTCAATTTAAAATGTAATAGCACATAAATGAAAAGGGTATATTTATCGGGAGTCACAAATAATCTTTCAGAGAGTCGCATATAGCTCGCGAGCCGCAGGTTAGCACTCCCTGGTATAGATATACAATTAGCCTTGAGCTAGCACAACTTACATAAATCCAGAAATAAAATATTTCATGCAAACAAAGCTATGACTAAAATGTGAAAATGAATTGTTCCTAAACTATGGAGAACGCAAAAATTCATGATTCATGATTTGTTCATTTACCATTAAAGCTTTAATGTTTTTTCTCATGCTCCAAATCTCAATCATGTCTTGATAGATTATAGTTGATAATAAAATAACGAATTGAATAGGATTCACTAAGTTTTGGAGTCCGACAAGACTGCAAAATTTTTCCGTAACGCGAAGTATGTTTACCTACATCCAATTCCAGAAAGATTGACTAAATATTCAGTCCTGGATCTTGGAAAATTTTGAGGCGGGTCTAAACTACAGTCTACCGTCCCAAGCTAATCCATTTACCTTTAGTTCTAAATTATAGTCACTAATACTAAATCCTAAAAAAAAATTGAACAGCACAATTTTTTTGAGAATTTTATGCTCCATTACTTTTGTAACAAACTTAAATATCACTAATCACATGAGAAGAGGAACATTCACGAAAAAACAAATTTCTTGGCCTTAGACCTTAATAACTTATACGTGATAACGATATCTTATGAGACTTTAGAGTTAACTCTTAAAAACTCTAAAGTCCAAACAAACACTCCCATTTGCCCATTTACTTGAATTTGGCTCACTTTTTAAATATAATATATTATTATGCTAAGCTGGATGATGTGATTATTTTTCAACCCTAGAATTTGGCGTCCAGGGCTGCTTGATTAAGATCCAAAGCTGACGCCATTCTTTTAGGACTAAGGACCTAGGACCTTTATACTACTTATTTTTTTGTTAAGACAGCTAAATTTATTTTAGCTGCCTTAACAAAAAAATCTTAAATCTTTTTGCTGATCTTTATTTATTTTTGATCAGAAACGATACTATATCTAAATAAAGCAATTTAAGACGTCGAGAGCCCCCCCAATCTGAAATTACTGAAGTTTCATATCTGTTTCTTATTTGATACTGAACAACGTTGTTTTGTTACAAACCATTTCCATTTACGTTGATTGATTGTTTTTTCGCTTAAAGATTTGTTAACTACGAGTTGAAAATTAAATGATATGGAAACATTGATGATTCATTTACGTTTAAAATATGTATTGACACTCGGAAATGTATTAATCCATGGGCGTTTAATTTAATATAACTGTATTAAAATAGTTGATGAAAGAATGACAAAAAATATGTACATTATAAAAGAAAATAAGAGCTGAGGGTAAGGTCAACCAAGACTTACAACACTGACTAAATAAATTAGGTTTAATAGAGATTACAGTCAAAAGTTCCCGAAGTCGGTTAGAGTGAGTTAAGGCATTAATGTTTAAAAAACGAAATGATTTGATAAGATTGAGAGAAGTCGTGTCCACTTCTTGTGAACTTGACAGCCCAGTTTATAGTAAACCTATTTGCAACCTTAACTATCCTTATCTATATATATATATAAGTATATCTTAGTCTAATACCCATAGTACAAGCACAAATTTAATTTGGGGCAACGATATATTATATATTTGTTTTACCACAATAGGAAACATACTAATAATTATTGTCCGATAGCTATTACATATATATTTGCACAAATTTTGGAACCAATATATACTGCGCTTATTAATTAGTTATACATATACTAATTTACAGCTTGTAAATCGGTATTTATTGGATAATCGTACTCCATAATCAACTTTATCATAAGTTTCCATCAGGTACGATGTAATCACTTTGATGAGCCAGTATAAAAAATAAGCCTACATACGTCGTAATAAACTAATTCTGCATTGGATTAACACTATGCCATCCGGCGACATCACAGTGGTGACGTGCGCAAACGTGCGCAGAGGTGACGTTTCATGAATGTAGGGGAACAGGGTATAGAACTTATGAGAACTAACGATGAGATTAGTAAAACAACAATTTATAATCTCTCGATAATGCCAAGAACGGCCGGCGACAAGTCAAGTGATCGGAATTAGCGCTCAAATAAATAATACGAATAAATATTTACGAATCGTGCGGACGGCAATTGTTAAAATAAAATGACGATGACGTTTAATACATAGTACGTATTATACTATAATGGGTATAAGGTTCTTCTAGTTGAACGATAGTCTTAGTATTCATTAATCGTTTATTTCTGGACATTATTTTACATTTTTTAAAATTATTTCTAAACTTTTTTACAACATTTTTGTTTACCTTCCAACCCAATACTCAATGTATAAAAGATATCTAAATTGACAATTTACAAATTAAATTATACGTTCCCCTTTTAAAATCCTACCAGTCTTGACTCGTTCGCACAAAAGGTAAACTACACATATCTTGACAGTTTCCTAGCACACATACCTATATACACACGTAATGTACGTACGATGGTAGGTCGATTGCCTAAACTGGGCCGTGACCACAGTATACAAGTGCAAAAATCACCATAATGCCTCGATTCGGCACGTCGCGTTTCAGAATCAAACTTTTAACATATTCTCGTCCCTTGTCGGTTGCTGGCATTTTTGAATTTCAATATACTTTCCATCAGGTGCGGTGTAGACACTTTGTCAAATGCAAAGTATTTAATGCACTCCACAGTGTATACAGAGATGTTTTTGTTTTTTGTTAGTTACAACTATGGACCCTGTTGGGCATGGCATTTATGTAGGCAAGAGGGCTTCAATATTAATATAAGTACTATTATTAGTAAGGCACCATAATCCTTTATATATATACATTCTTTATAATCACACACGCAGTATAATTTACAGCCTATCATTTAAATACTCATCTACAGTGTAGTAATATTTATCCGTAAGCATCCGCTTCCATTTGTTTATTGATAGTAGTACCTTTTGTGGATCGTTTCTAATATTTTTGGGCAGTTTTTATCGAAACAATATAAAAAAAAAATGTAATATTAAGTCCAATTTATTATTGTATCCTGATAGATACTTTGGGTCGAATGCCGTCGCCAAGTTATAACAAAGGTCAAATCTCTAATACATTGTGTATTACTTACACTGACATATTGTCTTGAGATATAATCTTAGAGTGATATTTATGATAAGTTGGACACGAGCGCCGCCCAGTCGGCACCAGATACCGGCATCAAGTGTCTAACTACGATTATTATCAAGGCAATTACTGTGTTACGCTTCTCTTCTGTTATTTAATACAAATTTTATCTAATCACTCCCGCTTTACGTCTAATTTTTTTTTCTGTCCATGGGTATACCTAGACAGTGGGGTAAAGTGTAGATGGGTATCAAAATCAAAAAAATAAATCAAATAATGTATCAAAATTTGTTGAAGCCCAAATGAAGGGTAAAGACTTTTCACTAAAGAAATCAAAAGCATTCGCATTGAATTAAAACAGTTATATATTGATTATAAGTGAATGTTTTCAAGAACACTGCTAGGAAATAGATTAGCCAAACAATTAAAATCAAATATACACTTTTCTTGCCTTTTTCAGCGTATTTATGAAATGCTAAGCTCAGGCTAAAATCCAAAAACGACCCGTAGTCGCCACTAATTCGCAGAAGTAGTCACCTTGTGGTTTTTAGCTAGTAAAAGTCCGGCACACCCCGGCTTCTACCCCGTTATGCGGCCGGGACGGTCCTATGAGGATTATCCCCATGTAAAAAAAAGATCCAAAAACGAATAATATAAAGAATATAATTTTTCATGGATTTAATTTTTAATTTAGTTCTTATATTAAGATTAATTAATATATTTGTAATAACGGTTTGATAGCGCAGTTTGAAAGGACCCTACCTACGATGCTAATGTCCTGAGTTCGAGTCCCGGCAGTAGTAAACTTTTCTGTGATGAGCAGATGAATTTGTCGCAAGCCATGATTGTATATATATATTTAAGTATCCATTTGTAAGTAACTAAGTACATATAATATATATTTATTATGAAATTAAAAAAAACCTCTTACATAAATGCTAACACCGAATTTTCACGAATACTTATTTGAACTGAAACTGAGTCTTGGATCAACCATTATACAATATCAGAATCGTTCTACATAGTTATTTACTTTCGCTATTATAAAATTCGAAAACAGAGAAAAACAATGCGATTTCCCTAGAAATATGAGTGTAATGGTTATTTTAAAACAAAAAGTTGGTAAAACAGTTGAATAGTACGAAACTTTTTCATTTACATTCAGTGACAACTCCTAAACTATGATATATGATACCGTTTTGCATTATCATGATTTAGTATTCAGAAAAAATTGTTTATTTTTGAAATAACCAATACAATATCTTACATCATGATGGTATTTTTTCGAGGACAACTATAGACCACTAAATTACATATCTAAATGTCACTGGCAGTTATAGTGATTTTAAATGAGATTTCAATAATAATAAATACTTTTATGTGTATAAAATTTTCGTAGCTGCGGTAAATTATTGAATGCGACGTTCGTATTTTTAATATCTAGAAATAACCATAACACAGGATTAACAAATAATTATCGCTTTAAAAGCTTCATAACTCTTTAATGGTCTCGTTACTTGTCTGTATAACAAACATTAGGAAGATTCCTCTTTCGAAGCTAAAGAAAATTTTAAAATTGTCATTCATGAAAAAGACACACTGTTCTCTCCATTTGCCTGATGATACCTGATCATAGTATGGTGATTTTTCTTACAGGGCATTTAATTTGCGTTTATTAAACAATATTTTGAAATGAGCTACTATCAGAGTTTCTCTGGCTGGCTCTTCTCAGTAGGTTCTGCTTTCCGAAGTAAATAAAAAACATTTTATTGATCATTCTAAAGTACACGTAATATTTAAATAAAGTTATTTTAAGTTCAAGTTTGAGTTTTAAAATAAAAAAAAAGATTTATTATAGCTAAAATTAATAGAAAATATATAGACAAAACAAACTATATTACCTTAATTTAGTGGCGTGCATCCCATATAAATCATAAAAGCACTATCTTGTTATACTTGGACGTTTAATAAATATATTAACTTAAAACCTGGTGCTTACCAAAATACCAGTCTAAGAGTCCAAATTGGGTCGAATTTTAAGTATATATATATATACATATGTGTTACAAATCGAAGTCTAACGAGATAATGCTTTTTGTGCTTTATATGTGATGCACGCCACTGCTTTAATTATTTATTGATGAAACTATAACTATATTATATATTTCCGAGCAAAAACCTGTCAACTACTCACATATTGATTAAATAACTGATAGCTTGGCTTAAACCATGCCTTACATTACACACAGACACACACATAGGGCTACACATAAAATACAATTTTATTTAGTAAACACACACACACCACTAACAACACACAACACTAACTTTAGTAACACTATGATAGTTTTTAATTATCATTCTATAAACTTTAATAATTTTAAAACTAATTCAAATTCAGCTAATTCAAATAAAACCTTAGAAAGTATTAAATATATCCAACGGAATTGAATGAAATAGAAGTTTATAGCTGCTGTAAAATATTTGTCATCAATTTAGGATATGTTTTCACGGGTAATAAAATAAAAAGGAAAACTTTTGTCAGGTTCCTAGATATTGCTTAATTTGTTCCAAGAACTCTTATAGAGACAGCTCAGAGTCGTTAAAGACACATTTCTTCTAAAAAGACAGTTTGAATTCATGTGGATCAATTACTATAAGTCACGATGTGTTGGCAGGACCCCAAGTCTGTCTACGTGAATGGACGCCCACGGCGCAAAACATTGTCATTCTATAAAACCACGTCAGCTAAATAAGGGAGTAATATTTTTTTGTTTTACAATACAATTACTGTCTGACCGAAAGCTTCGGGTTTCGTCTTCGGTCACCTTCATCCAAAAAAACGACATTAGGTAAAACTTTTAAATGTACGGAAATTTTAGCTAAAGCCTACAATTTCTGTCAAGCGTCAAACTAAAACTAACTGATCCGATTGTGCATTTTTTTTTTTTTGGTTAACCGGGGAAATTTTTTTACATAAGACCATTAGGGTTGCTGTGGGGGCAGTGACTCCGGTGTGTCAGACTCCTAGTGTCCAAAGCACCCAGTGTGTCCCTCTAATCACTCTACCCAGGCCTCGGAAACCAATTTCGTCCAATCGCCCGGGGAGCAAACATCTTTATTCAAGCTCCACTTTCACGCCTCCAAACCTTTCTCACGAGCGATACGCCGGACACTACGCACCACCTACTCCCCTCCGGGCAGAAGACTTTCTCAAGTCTATAGTCCTGTTATTGTTACCGGGGGATGATGTCGCGCTCATTTTGGGCGAACGCATGCCTTCGGCGACGATAGTGTTAAATTAGTTAACTCGTCATTAGTATAACACTGAGAACGAAACTGTCTGATGAAAACGAGATGCGGCGGAGTGCTGAATAAGTTTGCAAGGACTTTCCCTTAGTCTTTGAAAGGCGTGAAATTAATGACCCTGGTGGTTTTCACCCAGTAGTGACCTAGCATATGCTAAGCCGTCACCCTCACGGCAGCTGGGAAATCTTATGCGGGTTTTCCCTGTTACTAAAAAAGTATAAACAGATACAATTCTTGAGGAAGAATTGGAGTTCGCTATTATTTGTATTCAATTATAGGATCGTCTAAATAAGATTTCACTGTTATTTGTAATGTTTTGGTATGAGTAATAATAAAAGGTCGTAAACAAATTTGAATGATAAATATCAACTATAACGTTAAGTTGGCCTGACTCCAGTTAGTCTGAGTGAATGGACGCCCACGTTATGTTGTCACGGATAGCTCAATTTTGCTTATAAGTTTTATTTTTCATTCCGCAGTCACATATAAGTATTTATAGACTCCATAAAACAAGTTATTATACATAATGAATGCGTGATTTTGACTAATACAAGAAGATATAAAGAAAATTATGGTGTCTTTTTACGAACATCGCCTTAGATTGCGGTAAACAGCGCTGAGAGTTTGAATATTAATTAAATGAAATAATTGAGGAGTATGTAAATAAAACAGCACATTTTACAACTTTATATTCCTTATTGTATATCTGAAAATAATAAAAAGTAAATAACAATTCTCCTTTTGCTAATCGCTATCTCAGGAAAATCGCTAATAAATCGCTAATCTCAGGAACTACTGGTTCGAATCGGAAATACTTTTTGTTTTGAATAGACCATTAATCGAGGAAGGCTTTAGGCTATATAACATCACAATACAACTATTAGGAGCGAAGAAAAGATGAAAAATGTGAAAGAAACGGGGAAAATTATCCGTCCTTGAGGGCTTCCATTGCGTGCGCTGCGAAAACGGTTCAAGATACGAAAAATATATGTATGAAAGAATTATTCCTCTTGAAATGATCTGAATGACATATAATGTCCGCGACAGTATATGTCTATCTATTAAGATTAACTCACTAGAACCGTTTTTATGGTAATCGAATTTGGTCGAAATTAATGCATTATTTGTTAAGAGTTGTATCAACGTAATAATATTAATCTTTATCCAAATAAATGTGTTGTTCATTAAGAGTATTTAATTGTGAACAAAATTGTCTTTGACATCACTTAATTTCAATGAACATCTTAGAAGATATTACAAAACCTTATATAGCAAAACAACGTTTGCCGGATCAGCTAGTTCCTTATAAGGCGAGCAGAGATAAATTAAAGGGTGTATCCACTTATATGTCGTGCCCAACGTGAGTAGTAGCGCAGCTGATCGCCGTTCTCAGGACAGTTTCACATGACATTTTTATTAGATACCATGTGGGTTTCCTCATGTTGTTTTCAGGTTCGTAAATACTCCGTAAATAAACGTCCAGTATTATAACAAGTTTATTTGACTATTAAAGAAGCTGATGACCGACTTATAAAGCAAAATATCTAGTTTAAAACAGCGCCGAGTCTGGCTTTTGCATTTTAGAAGATGGGAACCCTAACTGTAATTACAATTGATTCGATGCTTTAGTATGGATATTAATAATTGATTTAAATTTTTGTCATCTTAGTGCAAAACATAACATTAGTCTTACTTTCATCTAAAACAAGTATTGTAAGTTTACTAGCTTTAAAGCCAGTAGGTTAAACCATTTCAATAGAGCTCCTTTTAGCCTTTGCGCATAAATAAGATAATAAATTACAAACGGTCTATGATGGTTAACATTCTTGTAATGATAATTTTTTCCCAGAAATCTTTGGTTTATTATTCAAAGTTGAATGTGCACAAATAAGCACATAGAACGGTTGTTTAATGTCTTCTTTGACTATGATTAACAGGCCATAAAAAAAGACTAAAATACTCTTGCTATTAAAAATCTCTTGACTGACATTTAAAAAGAAAATATTTCGCTTTAATTGCTCTTTCAGAATACACCTTGCTCTATTCATTAGCTACATATAATTTTACACAAAAGCCGAGATTTATAGAGGCTATTTTTACCTTGCTTAGACTTTACAAAACATTACAATTTTATTACTCAGTGATGCCAAAGGATATGGTAAATCACAGATTTCGCCAACTTGCACTTGCCTTCAAATTTGTTAAGCCGAATTTTTGACTACTTATACAGAAAATATTTTCTGAGTACTTAGCTAAGAAAATTCAAAGTAGCGTCTATAAGTCGCAGCTTTAGAGTGGCTACACACTGCGTCTAATATGAATCCGTGAAAATACGGAACCAGAAAAATCGGAACGAGTTCGAATGTTGCTAAACGCACTGCCTCCCATTTCAATCCTTCAAAATATAGTTATAGGAAACCACACAATTCGGTAACAACCAAGAAAATATAATAAATAAACGTATAAATGAATATAATTAAATATATTACAAAAATAATTTAAAAAGCTTGAATCTAACATGGACGCCGTCTCGAACCGCATTCCTATTTCTTCTACCCCAGCGTCAACTCCGCTCACCACTACCTTTGCTACCGCTCAGGCACAGCTCTGAGTCATATTGGACATAGGGCGCAAGCGTTTTTAATTAGACTATGATTACTTCGGTCCGTCAATATTTTTATCCGAATCAGAGAATAGTGGATGCTAGATAGAAATCTGATGACACTTGACTGATGTTTTTTTTTCCATGAGACCGTATTCTGTTCGCCTGAGAGGGCATCTACAACTTCACCAGGAGAGAGGGGTGAGCGTTTAAGTCACCCAGCCAGGAAATTTGTGGGTTGGTGGTATCGCAAGAGCACCTCTATGGATACGAACCTCAGCTTGGGTGGTTAGTTAGAGAAAGAACTACCCACAGTGATCTACTCATGTTTCGGAAGTGAAACTAAAGGCTACGTTCAAGAGAAGCCACGCCTTGCTGCTAAACGCACTGGTTAGCAACAGTTGACTAAACTGTCCTTCTATGGCGCCGCTTGCGTCGTCAGTATCTTGGTATATAATTAGTACGTATGGCGTGTACCTCACTGATATTCTGACCTGCTTGTCTTCGCCCAGTTCGTAAACCTATCGTCTTATGATATCGGGTTCTTAAATCGACGAGATATCTCTGTAGGCCGGCATGACTACTCAAATGCATGTTTCGCCATAGCCACACTCGATTTTAGGACTGCATTATCCTTACAATCCGGAGCCTTAAAGTAACTTTGCCGAGTTAGATCAAGAAATGTTTCGCTATGTTAAAATACGTTCATTCATAATTATCATGTCAAACACGTGTTTTCTTTGGTATCAATACTTTTACATTCTGCAATTATTTGTCGTAATGTGGCAACTCTTGAAGTTTGAAACTATTGATTATAATTTAATAATGATAGTAGTTCGTTGAAGTCTTTTGCTAGACGACTCCTATCGTCCTTCCAAGGTCAGAATACATTCATATAAACGCACATGTTAGTACAGTTGATTACAAAATTGAATAGAAATTATTTTAAATTTTCTCTCAAGAAGAAATATTATTAATCTGTCATGTAAAACTC
The DNA here is from genome assembly GCA_036320925.1 of Automeris io. NCBI lineage: Eukaryota > Metazoa > Arthropoda > Insecta > Lepidoptera > Saturniidae > Automeris > Automeris io. The sequence goes on along the minus strand of JAUDJH010000019.1, from coordinate 7,084,549 downwards.
TGGTGATTAAAAAGTTTTGAATTTCAAAACGACAATAGATTTAACATAAAAGAAACCTTTTTTTTATTATTTATTAAGTTATTATATAATAGTTACATACTAAAGGGTAATCGCACACAACATACATCGCACCGAATAAAAAGTATAATGGAGTCTAAAATCCGATTACAAATATCGTATATTCATAATATAGTTTATAAATTTTATTCTAGTTCAAAAATTCCAAAAACTACTTTAACTTGTAATTCAGAGTTAATAATTTATGAAAAAGCAACAATCTTATCTATTATAATACATGTCTCAGCAAGGTGAAGCGATGCTTTGGGAAAGGCAGGCAATAACTAGATGAGAAGAGCGAATATTGGACTTTGTAGCGCTTTTAAGGAGAGACCTCTTTCCCGCTATACTTTTTTGTATTCAACACCTTTAGGATATTAAAAAATACCTATATATGTACAATATCTTTGTTATTATCTATAATCTAACATTCATGTTTCTATTAGATACTTAAAATCTTTTTTTTTTTACAATGGCTCGATAAAGTGACTGCAGTGCACCTGATGGTAAGTACAGTGTAGTCCAAAAACGAAAGCGGCCATCAAATAATGAAAATCCGTTGATAGTCTCCGTCGTCATGTCGGCCCACATATATCACGACTGAAGGTCTCTAGGTATATGAGTTACTGAATATAAACAAGCTAATACCGAAACGCGACAGGCCAAAGCGAGTCACTATGACGGTCTTTACCCTTGTGTACTGAGGTCGTGACCCAGTTCGGGAAGTCGCCCTACCACCATAAATTTAAATAAATTAAAAGCGTATATGTATACATTATTATTTTAAGTAGATTAAATTTGAGGGCAAAAAAAAACTAAAAAGCACTTTTGTAAGTAATAATACCCTAAAGATTGTACGGCAATAAATTATAACGACTTATGAGTATAAGTGTACTCCCATCCCACGTTCCCATGGATTTTGATCAGCAGCCAAGTGACGTCACAGGTGTAGGAACCACATAAAACCCTACGCGCCACCGCTACGAACACCAAAGCTGTAGAGCGACCGCTACGGCGTAGACGCGCTACGCATCCGGACTTCAGCTTCACACAACTTCGTTCGCCCTACCGTCTCCGTATACATTGGTAAGTTTTTTCACTGTTAATTTTATAATATATCTATATGAAGGTAGAATTGCTTGATACTGAAAAAGGGGTATAAATTACTTTAAGTATTACAAAAACGAAAATGATTACTGGAAAATCTAAAAGAATATTTAACACAGTAATAAGTTAGTTCATTCATAATATAATATTATATACTTAGATATATCTACGTTTCATTTTAAATATAATAATTTAGACATCACATTTCTTCTGTAATTATAATATGTTTTGAAAATTTTCGTATGTATTATATTAAAGTATTTTTTTACAAAACGTATTTTTTAAGTTGAAATATTTACAATCAACTTTACAGTTTGATTATTTAATTTTAATTGTATATGTATATACTTATATATAAAAGCTATAAAGGTTTTTAAAAAACCCTTGTTTAATTTATAACAGTATGTATATGTAAACTGATAAGACATTATAATTAATTACTTACTAAATACTATAAATAGCGGGGATGAACCAAAATTCTTAATAATTCTTATCAATCAAATAGAAACTTCACAAAGTCTATTTTCGGTGTAAAAATAAAATAAAACATTGAGAAAATTTCGTGTATCTTAAATAATACTTAAAACGAATAACGGTAAAAAATTAATAAATATACTCGAATAAGATTTTTAATCAAAACACTAATTTACTTTAGGCCACCATAGACTTAATAAATATTGTTTTAAAAAAATATGTTTCTGGTGCGTTGTTGATACAAGATAGCAAATTATGAATATGATAATCTAAGAGAAGAAAAAAAGCGAAAATAATTAAAATATATTGTCATGCTATATCCCTTATGGGGTGGGGGTTATATTGGTGGCTGTATTGACTTTTGCGCTTATACAAATGTTGTGCCTAACATGACCAGTAGTGCAGCTGATCGCCATCCAATATATTGGATGTAAAAAGAAACTAAAATTTGTCTAATTAATTGTAGGTGAATTGTGCTATATTATAATAAATATTATTACGTATTTTTAGCAAGTCTATCTTCTAAAATATAAACTGTAAATTTGGTACTGTGTTAGGCTGAACAAAAAACCTTAAATAATGTAATTTTTAATGCCAAAGGTGCTATTTATATGAAAGTTTTTGAAGTTGGAAATAATGTCAATAATACAAAAATTGTTATATGAACAAGTTTCAAGTTCTGTTTGTTTAATGAGCGCAGTTTTGTTACTAGATTATTTAATTATAACTAAAAAAAGAGAAAGTAGTTTTATTTTTATCATTATTTAGTAGACTGAAAGCCAGAAATGTTAGTCACATAAGTATTTAGCCAAACGAGATCAAAAAAGCTGAATAGATGGCAACCCTAAGTATTCTGTGCTTTTATTTAAAGCTAGGAAGCGTTAAATTGTTTGTTATTGCTATAATCGCGTTAGTATGCATATGTATAAAATCCCGAGCATCTTTTCTTAACATTATCATAGTTATTAAATGCGTGGGCATCAAATGAGTTTGTAGGTCAATCCTTTATATCCGTAATAGCCAAAATGTCCTAACGTGTGATGAATATGTTATCGCCATAAGAATCATTTAAGAAGTTGTCGTTATTCGACCAGCGTCCGTGAACCTGATAAACACTTAAACGAATAGCTTTAATATCTTGCATTTCACGCTCATTTATCGCCTTGAAAAGATAAATTAAATAAAACTTTTGAAACGTATAAAATTTCTTGTCTTTCCTGGTTACATAATTGAGTATTTAGAAAAGGGTAAGGGATGTAACATAGGAATGTTCCCAATCCAAAGCTGTTATTTCAACTTTATCCATTATAATGTTTTAGGACATTGGTTCCCAAAGTACTCAATAAAGTCCTGAGGGACAACGAAATGATGAATAAATAATAGTAGTAAATGAATGTAAAATAAAAAAAAACGATGGGCTGTGGTTTTATTCTATTTTTATGGTATTAAAATTATATTTACTTATCTAAGGTTTATGTTTTTCAAATATCGAATCGGTATTTCCTTCTTTCCTATTTTCATTTCTTTCTTTATTAAATTATAACTGAATTAACCAAGCATTTCTTTTAATCTATTGACAGAATTGGCATGCCGATTATTTTGCTAAATTATATACTAAAAAACCTTTTTTTAAATTAATTGCTATTCATATAATATTGTATCTTAGTGGAAAAGTGTTATTTCTGGTTGCTCTGTGTGTTTAATGTCTTATATAAATAGTACAATAGGGATTTTAAAAATTACATAGATCAAAAAAAAATTTTTTTTAATAAAATAAAATAGACTAGAAACCGCTTCATGTTGACGAATGTCATTACCTTTAGAATTAGGGCCAGTTTCCAATAAGATTATCAAGTCCAAAATTCCAAGGTTTGATATGATCTCGAAATTTCCGCAAAATTCGAGATTATAGACTAGATATAAGAAATTTTAAATAATTTTTAGGATTTTTCGTAAAAAGTTGCCTTCTGTTCACAGTTTACTTTAGAAATACCATTCGGGGCTGATTAATAGAAAATCCACTTTAGTTGTTGTAATAAAATTAATAATATTAATGGTACAGGATGAAAATATTATAGACATCTTTTCTACAAAACTCTCGATAGCTTCGACTATGATCTTAATCATGAAAATAAAATAAAAATTTTCCAGACTCCCGGGATTTCAAGATCCGTGGCTCTCGGTTTGGAAGTTTTAAGTCTGGACGGTTGTATAGCGAGAAAAATGTACTCTTATTAGTTGAGTGAACTTTACGATACGATTAGTTCAGCGAGTTGGCGACCGCCTTCACGCTTAATTACTCTTCCTTCGTTCCTCCGCTTTTTGTCTCCCTTGCATCGAACACAGAGAACGAGAACAAAACTAACCCGGTCTATGATGGTGATATTCAGCGTTCGAATTCTGATAATGGCAATATTTTTTTATGAAGTGATATTCGCTACCAGCGACTGTTTTCTAGCTTCGTGGAATATGGAGTCTTCAAGCATCGAGTGAGTCGGTCTCTGTTGGGCGAACGCTCCAACGTCGGTCTCCATCAGGTGTGACTGGGGTCAAAAATAAACCTTTACAACCTTACTTATGTCATATATTCAAATGCATTTACGTTTAAGTGTTTGTATGTATCGTTTTCACGTATAAAAAATTGAATCAATTTTGATAAATTTCACTATATTACACTTTGGATATAAGTATCCGCTATCTTTCGTTGCGAAAATAAAAGCAAAAGTGAATCAAATAGGGGATGAAAATTTTATTTATTTTTATTTTTTCTACGGGAAAATGAAGATTTTTTTATGCTACCAATGCAAATATGAAATTTTAATATATTTGGTTCTTTGATATAATGTAAAGAATAGAGGGGAGAGGTTAGGAGATAAATTCTTGGTTTAGCAAAAGTTCATTGAGGTTCATACGGTACGAACTCCACCGTGTTAGCTGTTAAAAATAAAAAGCCACGAAGAGTCAAAATATGAATCATATAAGTTGTATGCTTATGAGGATTTAGAATTTCATATATCAAAAATAAGTACGTATGCCATTTACCCTTACAGGCCTATTGTCTTCATTGAACGCCGCTGAGACCAAGCTTAGGACCAAAGGTCGAGTTATTACTGTCTTTGTTACAATACTCTCTTAGCCAGGCTGGATTAAGCACAAACACAGGCAAGCAGGCTCATTTTGAAAATATGACAAAAATATCTGACCGAGAAGTGCTTATTTAACGAGACAAATGTCGTATTACATTTAATACATAAAAAATTAAATAAGCTTTAGTCTCTATTTCATAATTTTAGGAGTGAAATATTTAGAAATCGGCCTTTAGTTAATGGCTACGTGATAAAAATAAATGAATTGAATGTAAAAATATCATCATTCTAGCTTCAGTAATTTAGCTTATACAACGATATGTGAATCTGGACAAGTCTTTTTATATATATAGAGTTAATTCATTACAAGCCAGGATAAATATTTCAAATTAAATAGTAGAAGACAGGATTTAAGCAACACATGCTAACCGTTAAAGCAAAACATCGTGAGAAAACTCGCATAGCATCTAACAGAAATGTTATGTGTGTCTTCAAAACGGCGATCGCGTTGGCCACGGCATATCATCACAAAGTGGATACAACCATTTAGGTATCTCTGCTCACCCCATAAGGGATATAGCGTGAAAGTGTATTGTTATTATTATTAATTACTAGAAGAATAGAATTGATTAATAAAAAAGTTATATTGTTTTGTTGTATGATAAATAACTGAGATATATGTATAAGTGATTCCATGGGTTTTATGATTTACATTTTAATATTTTTTCATAATTATAAAATATTTATACAAATATAGATGTTGATTTACAATATATGCAAAAAAAACTATAAAAAACTACTTGCTCAGCTGTGGAATGATTTCTGGCGAGCGTGTAACCATCCTCTTATTATATTGGGAACTTTAAGTTAAGCGTGAAGAGATATTTGTACAACTTGGCATAATCCCTGCGACTATTTGACAGGTTTTTTACTGTTGATAGTTGTAGTCGCTTTTTACACAGTACCATGGCTATCATCAGTTATAGCGAAGTCACTATACCTGTTAGGATAACAATAAAAGCTACAAGATGTAATCCAACTTATAATTAACTCCAGTTTATTCGAAAGTTAAAACAAGTTAAAATTATACTCTTTCACGGCTTTAATTTACTTATGAATCCAAATACCATTGAAGCATGAACGCGTCTATATTATTTTAATAAAGGTAAGTAATGTACACGTGACCTGAGAACGGCGATTTGTAGCTCCTCTTGTTACGTTAGGCTTGACACATAAGTGTAAAGTTGATACAGTCACTAATTATCTCTGCTCATCCCGAAAGAAAATTAGTATAATGATATATTGAGTAGCCATTGTTCTGCTTATAATGCTAGGAGAAATTAAATAATAATGGCAGGTCATAAAATACTTTCTGCAATAAATGAAAGAAAATTAAAGATTTTAATTTAATTTGAATTTGCAATGTTTTACTTCATTCATTTCATATATTTATTCACTATCATTGAACAGTACATACAAATTTGTTACATACGATACAGTTTTAAAAGCTGTGCCAATTAAACTACATTACTACAGTAGAGTACTATATTATACTATTTAAAAACTACAAAGAAATGGAAAGAAAACAACAGTCAACTCGCAGCAATAAGAAATAGATGTGTGGGATTTACATAATTAAATTTCACAAATCATTAAAATTATCTACATATATTGATTATTGTATTAGAATGCACAATTTCATTTAACCAATTATGTACTAATTTGTATTTATACTTTTTTAATTTTAACCACGAAGCTACCGCCAATGTTTTCTAATTATGAAAAGGTACAATTTGCAACATAAACCGTGGTTAAGTGTGAACGTTATAGACTTTATTAAGTGAACTGGGAATCCCGTATTACCTACCTATATGCTTTACACAATCGTGGGTTTAGAATAAGAACAAAATACAGTAGTAGGGAAAAGTCTTGCATTTGAAACACGGTTTTCGTCATTCGGAAAAAAATACCGACTAAAATGTTTGGAACAGCATAACTCCACAAAGTGTATTTCAATCATTTATTACGAGGGTTATAAGGAGGCGAAAGGCGCTATTCCTCGATTTAGGTTGTGATCATAATACACGAATGCAAAACCGTCATAGTGACTTGCTTCGATATGCCGAGTTTTGGGATCAGCTTGTACAGTTCTAGTTGTTCGTATACCTAGAGACTTTCAGTCGTGGCATGTGACCGTAAGTCGTACTCCGAGAGCGACAATGTTATTATACCACTAGTGCATAATTTAGATAGTTATATGCAATGTAATAATGTATGTAGTAATTATGTAGCTGTAATAATGTAGCTGTGTTGGCCTAGTGGATGAGAGATCGGTATCCAGGCGCGTAACACGAGTGGTGGTGGCTTCGTATCACGGCACATACCTCTGAGTTTAACAAGACTAAATATAAATTTAGGCACTATATATTTACCGATTCCAATCAATAAAATATTGTTTTAATAATATACTGCTCAACTTTAAATTTGTTATCCAAATGACATAAATAATAAACAAAATACTACGTTAGTTTGAATAATAATGTTTAGTTTCAAAATTGAGCAAAGTTTTGATGGATGACCTCTATAAGCTGATTTGCGGACAGTACTAACTTAATGTAACTTTATAACCTCAGTTTCATCTTAAAACTTACATGTAACTTAATTTATAATACATCAATATGTCCAAGGGCTCATTTCTATCCTTGTCCTTGTTTATAAGTTTTAGTTTCAATGATATACTATTAAATATAACAATTTATATGTATTATTTTTGTATATTACCTGGACAATGTAAGCCCAGTAAAGTAAAAAAGCTACAATGGTCATGACCACCAAAGGACGAGAATTTATTGACGGCGGCTGTCATCATACCGACATTACAAATACCAGGAATGAAAATCCCGAGTCAATCTAATTCTGAATCGCGACATCCTGAAGAGAGTCACTATAACGGCCTTTGCACTGTGGTTACGACTCAGTTTGGTCAATCACCCTAAAAAGAAAATATTTATATATTTAATCAAATAAATAATTAATTAATTATTTTTAATTTTTGGGAGTCGAAGCTGCTCGCGTCCGTAGGCTTTACCCTAGTTTCCCTACACGTGACTCCTGGGTGGTGCTAAACGAGCAGCAGCGAGGTGGTAGGGCGTCGGTGCCCGTCTGGATCGCGACCACAGTACATGGGTGTAAAGCCCGTCATAGTGACCAGTTTCGGCTTGTCGCGTTTCGGAATCAGCTTGTGTATATCCAGTAGCACATATACCTAGAGACCTCCAGTCGTGGTATGTGTGGGCCGAAATGACGATGTAGACTATCAATGGATTTTCATCCTTTGATAGTCGCTTTCATTTTTGGACTACACTGTACTTACCCTCAGGTACTCTGTAATCACTATGTCGAACCAGTGTAAAAAAAAAAACGGGACACTTAAGGTATACTCTCGGCCTATAAGGTATAAGCTTTTGCTCGTGGCTTTGTCTACATTTTAATGTCGCTATATCATAGAAACTACTCACCTTAACTATCAGAATCACTAGATTCTGATACCGGTACGCTTATAGGTGACAGAATCCACTTCTGAACGATATAAAAATAATACTACTATATAAAAAGGTTAATTGCATTTGAGCTAATTCTGACAAATTGGCAGCTTTAGTTAGTTTGGAATTGGAGAATAAGCTTACTCCGTAGAGACTCCAGTGAAACATAAAAGGTGTGAAGATTAGAATATGTAATCGTCCCAAACAAACTAGAAGACCAAAAGTCTAGTAATAAACAAAAAGTGAATACGTGGAACGAACTGAAATACGAAACCTACTAAATACCGACGCACTTTGACCCAAAAGGTCATACAAAAGCAGTAAACGACAACTGTAACGATAGTTGAAATCATTTATTTTACTCGTTCGGCAAAATGATGACTCCATTGTTGATGCTTTGTATATATAATTCAACGTTAACGAATAACGTTAGTGACTCCGAGGGAACCATAAGCCGTTGACAGTCGACATTGTCATGCCAGCCTAAATACATCAAGACAAAAAGCCTTGTAATTCCATGTTAAGTAAAATATGAAATTTAAAACAAAAGATCTAAATTAATTAATAAATTGTGAATATTTATAGTAGAATATAGCTCAACACTTTTATCAGTTAATGTGTGTAAGATAAAGAGAAAATACTATAGATGTTACTAACTAAGCTACAAAATTAGTGCTACCTGCGATACACTGGGATGTGACTTACGGGTATTTGGTATTCATCGATACTGTTGCTTCAATAAGTGTATTATACATTATCATTATTTTATTCAAAGGATCTCGCGTTGATAATCGTTTATCGCCGAAGGGTAAAAAGTTTGGAAAATTCTATAGTAATCAAAAGAATATTCAATAAAAATACTGACTGGAAAACTTGTATTTTTAAAGATATCATTTCTATTCGGTCTAAATATAAATTGAAGGCTGTTTCCTTAACATCAATTGAAAGACAGATGCTACGCGCCCACTTAAATCTATACTGATATGTCTTTATTGGCAGGACCGTTACGTTTCTTCATTGCAAAGGGAAGGGACATATAATGGATGTTTTTAATATCTTTATTGTTTAGATTGGAGCTCTTTATTATCCTAACGTGACTTCGTTTGCAAAAAGCAATTACTTATATTAATAATAAATAAATAATAAGGTATTTGATATCATAAGGATAATAAAAAATGAAAACAAACTTTTTTAAATAAACACAAATCTATATAAAAAAACGTAAAATGTTTCATTAAAATTATAACTACGACATTACGCCGAGTTTTTATTAATACAGGCAGAAGAAGTGTATAAACACTTCGCAAGTTTAAAATGCGTGAATGATCTCAACAATTTTTGACGATTTAGAGGTGGAGTTCACACAACACAGGAAGGAGAATTAGGAAAAACTTGAGATGATAAAAATAATATATTCAAATTAAAACAGTTTTTCTTAAGAGCTATAAAGCACACCATTACGTCACAAATTCAATTCTTATTTTCTTTTTGATATATTGACATTTTATAAAAAGTATAATTAAAAATTTAAAAAAGGTGTGCATAAAAAGGTAGCCTACAACGATTACAAAAAATTTTAATGTTACCCTTTGTCGAGACAAACATTTTTATTTGGTCTGAACCATTTATCGAATCGAACGACACACTTGCTTCTGAAAACTTTTTATGATATGTAAAGTCTCAAAGTCAATTCCAGATCTTTAATTCAGTCATTCGTTCTAAGTTTAGATGCTCTACGCAAGCGTTTCTTCTCATAGTTTAGATGTAGGTAGTACAAATAGTGTCTTTAGTTTTAAATGATAGTATATGGGATGCCCGAATGGAAACAAATAAATATTCAAAGGGACAAAAATAAAAAACGAACTCCATAATGCGATAAAAAAAAATTACACATTACAAAAATCACATAGCAGTATAAACAATCTATAAGTCTATTATTATGAATAATCTTAACTTGAATAGTAGAGCAATCTGAAGTTATCATAAACATGAAAATACGAAATCGGTTATTAAAAAAAGTAATCAAAGTAATCTGATTTACAAAGGTTTCAATAACTCGTATGTCTGAAGAGTTTTCATGAATAGCCTCTTTTATCTTTTCGTATACGAAAATTAATTTAAGGTTATGTCGGGTTTCTTAGCGTCTTACACAAATATATAAGAATGCTGACGTTAATACTAATTTTTGTTACTTCTTAAGATGTACTTAAATACGTATTATATTGAGACCATATATATATATATATATATATATCTTTTATTATAAATTAGACGGACTATTTTGACTTCTTTCAGATTAGACAAAAAAAATACTCTAGCTAACACTTCGATTTTGTTTTCGAGTTAATTATGAACTAATGACTTATAACTATTATTTTCTTTTATTAGATAATAATATCGAGGGGTGAAAGGCTATTTGGCGTTTATTTATTTTGGTTTAAGCGGCATTTTTTGGTGATATAGTAGTCTATATTTTAGGAACTAGCGTTTTTTACCGATTCCAAATATACATATATTTGAATTTTTAAAATTTAAAAAATTACTATATCACCAAAAAATATATCTTAAACCAAATAGCCTTTTACCCCTAGATATAATAATAATATAACGTACCGCTATATCCCTTTCGAGGTGAGCAGAGATACAATATTGCTTGTATTTAATGTGCGTTTACATGTCGTGTCGTTCTCAGGGCATTTACACACGATATATATATATATTAGATACCATGCGGCTTTATTCACGATATTTTCCTACATCGATGAGCATGTGCTGTGTAAACCCATACTTATTTTTAAAAAATCCAGAATTACTAACCGGGATCCGATCCTACGATCATTTGCGTTGTCATACGTAGATACCGGTTCATTTAAGATTATATTATTAGATAAAGCTTTTTCTATTTTTTTTTGTATATTATATCAATGATGCATAAAATATTTAAAAATCATTACATCATATACTGTTCGGAGTTGACATATATACAATAGTGTCTACATCTGCTCCGTGCTTATCTCATACTTAACGTGCCAGCGGCCGCACCACTGTCATATACAGCAGTATTATTTCTATAATACTTTCGTATTTGATACTAGCTGAACAAGGCATTAAAGTAACAGCGTTATATAAAAATTGTATTATAATTATTTTATTCAATCAAAATCGCTAAGCAATTTTGTTGCATGTAGGTCGTGACACGGTAGAAGGGGAATAGAGCTGAACACGGTTCTCCTGCTCGACATTACATTTTTGTTAGATGACATGCAGTTTTATTAAAAGTAATTTAACTATCCTAGTTTATTTTATGCCACCTCATAAAACTATCTACTGTCTGTTTCTGCGTAGTTCTAAACCAAACGTAACTGTCAAAAACCTATATAATAATCGGCGATAGTTGAGTTTAGAGTGGCAAAGTGTAAACATTTCTTTTATAAAATCCAATGTTATACGCGGAAGACAACGTTCCTGTTGGAAGAACATTCCACAGTCTGATGAAAAGGCAAAGATAAGAATTGGAAAAATATACCTATTTCTAAATTCTTTAAATAACTTCATAAACATATGTAACGGGGACTTCAGGTCACCGTCACTTTGTAAGACATTATCAATATTCTCCAGACAAATCGGAAGTAGTTCCGACACCGTCATTGTACCTCATTCAAGTTGCTACAAGACATTGCATTTATATTGTGCATTATGCTCCCCTGTCTATACAATTCAATAACGCCACTTCCGATAGAGTTTAAAGGAAAACTTCATTCTATATTCTATTATGTTATCTTTCTTAAGTCCCTTTCTTTGATGCTAATGCAATATAATATTTATAATTACTAATAATTTAGACTACAGTTAAAGTTTGATATTACAAATACAGTCTAAACTCCATGTAACGTCACTCGATTTAACGACAAACTCCCTAAAGCGTCGATATCACTCGGCTTTGGTTGGTTTAGCTTGTTTCCCATACAATGATATACTCTATATAGCATTACACCCACTCTCAATAACGACAGCAATTCAATAATATCAAATATAATACTTTTTAAGTTCAGATGACTTTTTAAGTTGCCAAAATTAGTAAAAACTGCGCAGCCGTGTACGTTCTTTTGTCGGCTTATTATCCTAGCCCGTAATAAACACGACTGTCGGCATTACACATACCGAACTTTCTAAGAAATCCGTTCTTTTGTTTACAAATTGGGATTGCTTGCACGTGTTGACTGTTGTTAGTAGGAGTCATGGATTATCTAGACGTTATCATATTCTTCGTTACTCACAAACTTTCAAACTGTAAACATGGCAAGTAAGAGTTTAAAACTTTTTCTTTTTCTAATACAGATTTTTCTTGTCTCCATTTAACGACAACTCTCTATAATGTCAAAATATGCACAGTCCCTTGAGAGTCGTTATATAGAGTTTGCACTGTATATAATAATAAATCTAATAGGGATCTTGTGAAAGCAGAAAAGAAAAACCTTCAAAATGTATAGACCTCGCACACGAGATTGCCAACATGTGGGATCTGGTTTCTGCGATTATTATCCTGATAGTCATATTGACCAGTTGGCTAATCGTAAAGAGCCTCAATTATCATATTTAGAAGCTCTCACTTGGTTGTTGGATCAAGGACTGGAATCAGAAGGTAGTATTACTCAATACAGCACGCATTGTTAGGAGGTTCATAACTCTGAGCTCCTATCGGTGGCTTCGGTCTTAGACCTCGCTCCCGTAGTTCTACATGTTTTTATATTTTTAAATGTGTATTTTTATATGTATTTATTTTAAAATAAAAAATATTATAAATATGATAAATACAGGAATAATAATAATTTCATAGATATACGAGTATAACAATAACATTTTTATTACAAGTAAGTTCTCAGAAAGAGACAGTTCTTATGATTGGATTCTCGTTTATTGGCAGTTATCATCATTCTTGAACTGCACTGTCCTTACTATCGGTTGTGGTGCCTCTATAAAAAACTTAAAATATAAAGATTATTTATATATAAATATATATTATAGGATAATCAATGAATTCTGATTGCTGTTCTCAAAAAATATGATAATCACTTATTAAAATTCAGGAAAGCTTGTAATATCTACCTATAACTTGTTACTGATATATGTAAGGATAGTGTTAAAAAGTTTGCTAGATTATGTTGATATAGGCAAAAAGTACTATTATAATAATAGTATATAATCACTCTATATTCATTTTGGGATCAACAGAGAAACATTAGTACCTGTACGAAAAATATATTAAATGATATCATAAAACAACTTCACCGAAATAACTGAGATTTCGTTTTGATTTGTAAAAAGACACTAAGTAATATTTTTACATTCAACGTGCGTTGGGTCACCCATACTCTAAAATAAAATCCATTTTGAATAAAGCTTAGAAGAACCGTTAAAATATCGAGAATATTTCCACGCAGAACGTTTTCTCATCTGATTTGATTCCCGTAGGCATCCCAGCTCGTCGCATATATTTCTGTATCAATATCAGAAGCGCAAGATTTTAAATATCTTTTAATAAATGGAAGACTATATTTTAAATTCAATAAAATTATTGTCTGTAATATGTATATTTTTTGCACGTAATATTAACTGATATTATAAAGACTTCATTACAACTCAAATATATGTATATATTGTAAGGCCTACTTTGCAATTGCACACTGCAGCAATCTTTGACCTCAAAATCTCAAACCTAATAAAAAGTTCATGAAAAATATATCCTATGTTGTTGGATAAAAACGTGCAAACAACTGTGAATAAAATTACACAAAATAATCTTTTTTTAATTTTGTTTTAATACGGTCACGGCTCAATTTTGCTTTCAATTGTTTTACTTTCTTTGTATTGTTTCTCTTTTTTATATGGCCAGTTTTGAGCGTGATTGGTAGACCAATGTTTTTTGTTAAGTGACATGCGGATATATTCATGACGTTTTCCTTAACAGCTGAGTGTATGATTACTTACTTCCACTATGAATAGAATAATAACTAACATTATAAATAACTATTAATGCTTAAACCTTTGATATGAAATATTTCTCTACGCAAACTCATCGTATAATTTTGAACATAACACAGTTAATTAATAAGGTAGCTCCTAGAAGCTGCATAAAAGCCTTCAATGATGTTAACATTTCCAATTACCTTCACTACGTCATAATGTTTACCACAAATACATTGGACTTTTGTTTACAAACGGGTGTAATAACTTTGTACGAACGAACTTTTGAACAACGTAATTTATATGTATGTTAATATCGTATAAAGGAAATAATAGTTAGATCATTCGAACGTTCTTAAAATATATATTATATAATTAATATTTTTGGTAACATATTCATGTATGTAAAAGAAAAATTATTATCATATTTACTATAATATAGCCTAAAACGAATAAATAATTAATTTTCTGTCATTTTAAGTAACAATCCAATATACAGAAATAAATCATTTTCCATAAAACTGTTAAGTGTGAGTTGACCTCACACACAGGAATTCCGTACAAACTACTAAGTATATGAAAGGTGTCATTTATTTTTTGTGCCGTTCTCACGATACCTTTTATCCTCGTATTTGTACTATAAGACATTGCTTCTCGGAAAATTTTAATTTAGTTGGTCAACGGGAAGAACTCTCTGGGTTTTAATATCTTTGTAAAAATATGAAACATATATATTCGTAAGATTTATAAAATCTGAAACGAACACCTGAGTATTTGATATTTGTTTCAAATTAATACCTCCAAACGTAGTTGAGACATCGTCGTGACAGATAAACAATGAAGCTATGCTATAAGGATTCCTTTTTCTCCTTTTTAGGTATGGAACCTTAATAAATAAAGAATGGCAGAAGTCTTTAAGTTTATAGCGGTTTTCGTGACGCAATGCGCCGCAATGTCCATCCATAGGCGCCACGGCGTCTGTCGCTCTGTCCTTGTTATAGTTGATACGCATAACATGTAGATTACAGTCTACATTTATATGATATTTTGACGCTTTTCACTCGTGGAGTAAAAACACAATATCCCTGAACAATACCATCTTTAATTTTACCCTAATTTATTATAAACACAGTTTGTTATTTCAACGTTTCTTAACTTTTATAATTGCCGACTCTTTAGAGATAAACGGTGACAACACCATCTATAGAATTACTTTTATTGAAAAAAATATTTAGTAATAAGTACAAAAAGTTTGTATTTTGCGACAGAAATAAATCTTCATAAAAAAAACAAACTTATTAAAAATGCTACAAGGTTTTTCTTATTTTCCTGGTCTCTAGATTGACAACTATTATTTTTATGTCGTACTATTTATGTAGGAGTATACATGTTTATTAATTAGATACTATTCTTGTGAAAAATGTATTTAACAATAATTTTCGTAAGTAATAAAGAAATCTGTACTGCTTGTACCTCTATAAAACGACATTTTTTCAAGCATATGGTATTTAGCATATGGAAAAATACACAAATACATATCAAGATGGCTTTAGTAGGAAAAAACACAAAAATTGACCTTTTTAGAATAAAATTACCAAAACTTACATTTTAAGTAATCAAATAAACTTAAATAAGAAACTGTATATTCAAAGTACAGTCCTTGATATTGTACTTTTAACCTCCGCATGTGTTTCACAGTTGTTTCGGTCACCTGTATAGGCTTGGCAGAGATTTGTCTACTGTCACTCGGCGTGCCCAGTCAGCCGTCATTATATTATTAAGAGATTAGTCTGGAAGTTACGAATAAAAAAGGTTTTCGGCTAATTCAATAAGAAGTATTCCGATATTCAACTGACCTATACTAATATTATAAAAACAAAAATATTGTATGTTGATAAATTACCAACTCTAAAACAATGCACCGATTTCAATAATTATTCCACAATTAGAAAAACAGATGACTCAGACCAGAGATGGGCAAAATGTAATCTGATTAATTATTAACGATTACAAATTGTAGTCGTAATTTTAATTTTCTTGCTCTCCAAATCTATTTAAAACATTAAGAAATCATAAATGTGTATGCAATCTGGGATTCTGTAGTGTTTAAAACATAGATGAGTAAAAAATGTAAAATGTAATCGTAATCATTTCTATTAATCAGATTACATTTGGCCCATGTATGTATGATTTAGACGTAGCATACTTAAAGGCTATTTTTGTTCACACGAAGAAAGTCACGGACATAACTAGTGCACTAACATACAAGATATTTTATAGTAGTTTATATCTTATATGAAATGTGTATCGTATAAAAATGAATTAAGTTTTCGTGTTTTATTTTTCGTCTATGTATATCATTTTTATTTTTCTTCAGTTATAATAATGACTGTATTATCTGATGGCTACATCATGAGCCTATCATGCCAACATTTAATAAATAATTTAGAAGACTATAAACGGTGAAGGTACTGTTGTAGTTCTACGTACAAAATGACCCGGTTAATATCTCCCGCAGGCTTCATCATTGCCTAATATAAACAAAACGTGACTCTTTGTCATGTATTGTGCCATCTTGCCCGCAGAGACAAAATATTTAGGGAAAAGGGACTTGCGAACAATTCAGTTGTCTTATAAATGTTAAGGAATTCTACAGATCCTTTAGATTCAGGAGTAATAATTTGTTTTACGCCGTGTTAATTATTATTCAAATATTTATATAAAGGTTTTAATGCACTGGGACATTAATACAATTAGTTCTGACTTGCGAGACTAAATTACCGTAGACAATTATTTAAGACAAGGTGACACTGAATAGAAAAAATCAAACTTTTGATATACCTACCGATGTTTTTTACACATTCAAACAATTTACACACACAAAAGACTACTTTAAAGTGCACTTTGATCAAATTATAATGGTATCCGAAATAGGCAAATTAAATAACTTGCATAATACTCGAGTTTTTTGCACACACAAAAAAAAATACGATTATTTTGTGTATGATGTGACGGAATGCTTTTAGTTGATTCTTTGCAGTCATTAAAAGCAGATTGCTTTGATAACTTTTATAAATTTCCCATTTTTTACGGTAATACCTTAAAGAAAAGTTATTACGAGTGTTAGAAACATTTGTTTTCGCCCAAAACCACAGAACGGTGTCCATTTTTATTATTCGAATTTATTAGTTTCAAAGCTGGCAATCTTTTACAAAATAAATGCGAATTTATGTCTTCTATGAAATGACGATTAATACAATAGCATTTTAAATATAATGATAGTTTTTGGTATTATTTAAATAGGTTTTGCAACTACAAACGGCATTTTTTAAATGTGGCTCGATAAGATGATTAGAGGGCAATTGAATGTAAAGAACTGTTGGAAGAACAGGAGCTCCCCCCCTCCCTAGATTTCGTATACCTCCCTACTATGTACTGTTGTTGATAAACGCTATTATTAAATGGAACAGTATAATATATGTTAACCTTTACAAACCGTGCGGCGAAAATTTGTTAACGCTACGGACGATTCTTTCACGGAAGACATCATAAACAGTTTTACTGAAGACGCATAAAAATTACTTTTAAAACAGCTATCCTAAGTAATTAAAGAATTTAAATAAAACATATCTATTTCAATTTATGTTTATTTATTTCACTAATTACTTACTAAGAATTATTAAGACATCCCGTGGGTGTTTTTTTTTTCCCTGGCTTGACATATTGACTACAAAGTACCTGATGGTAAGTACAGTGTAGTCCAAAAACAAAAGCGACTATCAAAAGATGAAAATCCATTGATAGTCTACATCGTCATGTCGGCCCACATATACCACGACTGAAGGTCTCTAGGTATATGAGCTACCGGATATACACAAACTGATCCCGAAACGCGACAAGCCGAAACTGGTCACTATGACGGGCTTCACACCCATGTATTGTGGTCGCGATCCAGACGGGCACCGACGCCCTACCACCTCGCTGCTGCTCGTTTAGCACCACCCAGGAGTCACGTGTAGGGAAACTAGGGTAAAGCCTACGGACGCGAGCAGCTTCGACTCCCAAAATACTTATATACTTAATATTTAGTGTAGGTGTAGGCTTTGCTCAGAACCTGGCTACATCCATTAGTGTTTGGTAAACAAAATAATTTATTTTTGGTTCATTAACTTCCTAAACTCAGAAATACTATTTTGCCGCCTTTAAAACTGGCCGAATCATTTCACACACACGTTGAAAACTAAAAAAATGATTTTAGAATATACTGTAACGATCCTCCTTTACATTTTTACTTCACGATGCTTTATATAGTACCACTAAAACTAGGAAACCCTATGTTACAAGGATTATTCACGTGTTGTGGCTTTAAAGACCATTGTTGTATCAATAAACTGAGGGCTTATGTGAACATCTCCAGTAAACGCGGCAGGTCGAAGCGAGGCACTATAACGGTTGTTACTTTATATTGTAACCGCTATATACTCATAAACTAACGCTCCACCGTGGAGCTATGACATATGTATCTTAAAAAAGGGAATAAACGTTGTTCAAGATCGAAAACATTTAGTCTTACATCGTCCATAAGCGGCAGTAACTTTTTTTCAATCAGCTGTATTGTCAGCATACTTACAACCTTAAGTATAAAAAGTAAAGTGAAGTACGAATTTTAAATTAATGATTTTTGGACTATTTTCAGATATCATGAGTCTCTCCAGTGGTATTGTGCTGCTAGGCGCGCTATGCGTCGTGATCAGCACGGCCACTCCAGTCCGAAGATCACCAGATCTCGAAGCGCGGCGGAGGAGCGCTATAGACCGGAACATGATTAGGTAAGTTAGCAAAAATATCTATTTTTATTGTGCTTACTCTGTTTTCTTGTTGC